>CM038042.1:82190998-83440998 GCA_021397845.1 Areca catechu | reverse complement strand
AGAACTAAGGAACCTAAGAGCTTCATGGTCAGAAAATAGGACAAACTCTTGCGGTAGAAGATAAAGCCTCCAATAACGTAATGCCTGAACTACCGCATACAGCTCCCTATCATAGGTGGAATACCTTAGTCTCGCTTCATTTAACTTCTCACTGAAATATGCTACTGGGTGATTCTCTTGACTCAAGACACCTCCAATTCCTACCCCAGAAGCATCACAAGCAACCTTGAACACTTTGGTAAAATCGGGTAACCTCAAGACGGGTGCGTGTGTCATTTTTTCCTTAATTGTTAGGAAGGCTTTGTCTGCTGCTTTAGTCCATTCGAAAGTTTCTTTCCTAATACAATCAGTGATTGGAGCCACTATCGTACTGAACCCTCTAATGAATCTCCTATAGAAGGTGGCTAAACCGTGGAAACTACGGACATCATGGATACTCTTGGGTATAGGCCACTCTACTATTGACTTAATTTTTGCAGGGTCAGCGGACACTCCTTCAGATGTTACTACGAATCCTAGAAAGATAACTCTATGTGTTAAGAATTCACACTTCTTGATATTGGCATAGAGGCTATCCTTTCTAAGGACTTGGCAAACTTGTCTTAGGTGGGTTAAATGGTCTGCCTTAGTCTTGCTATAGATAAGAATGTCATCAAAGTAGACCACCACAAATTTTCCGATGAAAGTTTTCAACACCTGATTCATAATTCTCATAAAGGTGCTGGGTGCATTGGACAGACCGAACGGCATGACTAACCACTCATATAATCCATCTTTAGTCTTAAAAGCGGTCTTCCATTCATCTCTAGGCCTAACCCTAACCTGGTGATAGCCACTCTTTAAGTCTATCTTGGAGAAAATTGTTGATCCGGCTATCATATCTAACATATCGTCCAGTCTTGGGATTGGAAACCTATATTTGATAGTAATCTTGTTGATGGCATGGCTGTCTACACACATCCTCCAGGTACCATCCTTTTTAGGGGTTAACAAGGCAAGGACTGCACAAGGGCTTAAACTTTCTCTAACAAACCCCTTTCTAAGAAGTTCACTAACTTGCCTTTGTAACTCCTGATGTTCAGTTGGATTCATCCTATAATGAGGAAAATTAGGTAAAGTCGCACCAGGAACTAAATCTATGGCATGCTGTATGTCCCTTAAAGGTGGAAGATTGTCAAGAAGATCCTCGGGAAACACGTCTTCAAAGTTTTTCAATAATTGGACCACCTCTTGAAGGGGTTCTACAGGGGTGTGGTCCATAGTTTCCTTAGCAGCTACCATCCAAATAGGTGCTCCCTCATTAATGTCTTTTTCTAATTCTCTTGCTCCTATCAAATTTAATCCAATCCTTTTTTCTTTCAGGCTGCTAACTCCTCTTTTGGTGTTGTCCTTAGGCTGGGTTGGATGAATGACAATTTTCTTGCCATTGAAATTGAAAGCACAGGAATTTGATCGACCAAAAATTGTAACATCATGGTCAAACAGCCATGGCCTACCTAGGATGATGCTACTTACTCCCATAGGGAGTATATCACACCAGATTCGTTTCTAATAGGACTGAAGTTGGAGTCGGACCTGACATCTCTGCTTGATTGGGATAGAAGTGGAATCGATCCAGGATACCTTATATGGATTAGGATGTAGTTCAGTGGGTAATCCTAGACTCTTGGCTGTACTAGTGGAAATGGCATTGACATAGCTTCCACTATTGATCACGATCTTACAAACCTTTTCTCCTATCTTGACAAATGTGTGTAGGATGTTAGTCCTACGCCAGTCTTCCTGCTCCTTGGTCTGTGTCATGATACATCTCACAACTCCTAACACATCTGATGAATCTACATTTTTTTCATCTCCTTCATACTCATCAGCCAAGCAATCCCCTGCTTCATAAACCTCCTCTTCATCATTCTCTAGGGGTTCTGATTCACCTTCTTCTGCCTCCCCTATATGTAAAGTTCTAGAGGGACATTGGCTCACGAAATGACCTGGTTTATGACACTTATAGCAAACTCGCTCCCTGTCACCTCGAACTTCAGGGCTCTTTCCTTTGTCTTCTCTAGGAATTGGGGGAATGGCAGGGTTGTGCCTAGGGGTTGGATTCGAGCTGGATCATGGTCTATTGGTTGTACCAGGGGCTGAATTAGGTTGACTAACAGGGGGATTAAACCTAATGGGTTCAGGTCACCTAAATGTAGCTCTCCTTTGAAACCTCTCATAGTCCATGGCAACTTGGTATGCCTGATCTAAATCATGGACTTCTCTCAAAAACAGTTTCCCTTTTATATCATCATTCAACCCTGATCTAAACCTTGATAAAGTGGCTGCTTCAGACTCGACTACGTTGCATCGCATCACAAACTCATCAAATTTAGCAACGTATTCAGAAACGGTCTTGTTACCCTGTGTCAATCGTTGCCACTGATCTAATAACCTTTGCTGATAAGACATAGGCAGATATTTCTCTCTAAGTTTCCTCTTCATATCTCTCCATGTTGCTATAGGTAAATCTCCCCTTTGCCTTGATATGCGTTCCACGTTTCCCCAATATAATCGAGCCTGACGAACTAGTCTGATTTTGGCAAACTTAAATCTTCTCTCTTCAGACATATCATACCAGTCAAAATACTGGTCCATGTCAACCTCCCAGTCTGTGTACACCTTAGGATCTAAGCTTCCCTCAAAGGTTGGTGCATCTAGACGGATGTTCCTTAGGGCCCGATCATCCTGATCAAAAGTATCATAGTGAGGCCTTCTAGGAGGTGGCTCTGGAGTATGATCAACATAATCCTGATGCGGTCTTCTTTGAATTGGGTCAGGTGTGTGTTCCTGCCGTTGGGCTCTAGGATGAACTGAAGGTAATCTGGGTGAAGGTGGTTCAGTTTGGGTCAACCTAGCTTCTTCTAGGATTCCTACCCTTTCCTCGAACTGACCAAATTTAGCATCCAAACAGTCCATCTTCTCGATCATAGTTCTCATAAGGCTTTCCATACTAGTGTCCATGGATGAACTTGGTTGGGCTTGTGAAGGGTGGTAAGGTGTGCCTGACCTAGTTGTCATGCAAACAATTAGACTCAGACCCGAACTACGAGTTTTCTAAACCGGTTAGTCCAAATAAACTGAGTTGACTAGGTACAATCAAATCAACAGCTACTCTCTTCCACTGGCCAGTCAGGAGGTGGGTCTGTGGGAGGTTCCCCCAGCTTTCACTGGGTCCTAATTAAAAACCACAAGAACTGCTTAGGCTTGAGCCACTTAACCTCTATCCTTGACACCAGCTTTCAATAATAGATGAAGAAATGGGTTGCACAAGCTTTCCCAATTGAATTGAACTGGACCTAGAGTTCCAAGCTAGTTGCCTAATCAAGGTGGCAAGCTAGATTGTAGTAACTCTATACTTGGCCAGGTTTTAGAACAAGGAAAGTGTGAGATCCTGTCTCTGGCCTACCTAGGCCCGGTGGAATTGGCCTGATAGATGGATCAGCACCCAAGCCCTTAGTCCCAATTCTAGACACCAAGTAATAGGGCACACACAAGACTAGTTGACACAATGAGTTGACAATAACCCGGGCTCGACCAAATTGATATTCCTAACTTACTAGGGCAATTAATGTCTAATCAATTTTAGTTAGGGATTGGATAGATATGAAATTTGGTGATTTTTGGGCTAGGGACAGGTGATGAAATCCTGAACCTATGTCAATTTCTTGCCTTAATTTGATTTGTCATGAGATGCATGCAAATTTCAAATTTCAGGTGCAGAAGTAGTGTGTTGCAGTTTAAAAGTGGTGTTGATAAGTGTAGAAAAAAATGTCAAAAAAATCTAAAAAAATCATAGAAAACTCCTAACTTCTAGATGACATGACAGATGAAACAAAAATTCAAAATAAAATATGTACTATTCTAGGCAGATTCTGAAATGAAGATAATGAAAATGAACAGAACAGAACAGAAACCCTAATAACACTGATGGACTGCAGGAATTTTCGTTTTTTTTGTAAATTTTTTCTCAGATTGAAATTTAAAATAGTGATAATAAACTTAAAATGGAGCAGGAAAAAAAATATTCCAACGAGGAATGTGATACTTGCCTTTGGAGTTGCAGGCGGATTACAGTCAGCCTACAGAAAATACAGCAAGCAGAAAAAACAGAACGTGCCCAATGCAAAATTCACAAATGAAATCTAAGAAGTCCTTTGGCTTTCTTTTTCACGGGTCAATCACAATGGCACCCCGACACGTCTTAGGAGATCCCCGTGGAATGGGAAGAGAGGGTGTTTAAACCCTACTTTCTCGAAAGACCGGACGGCCTGGTAACGCCCCCGATCCAAGTACTTCAAGGACTTAATGCTATGCAATCAGGAACTTATTCTACCATGCTCTGATACCAAGAATGGTGGGGACATGCAAGATGAGAATGTAACGATGCACTCTAAAGGAGATTAGCATAGATTAACTTAGCAATTTTCTTATTTGCATATGATTAGTTCAGCATATAATATCAAAGGAGGTCTAATGAAGAGAACTCGAACGATCAAACGTTAACCTAATTATTGAGACTATCAAAATAACAAAGAAATAGGAATAAGATTCGAACCACACAAGTTAAGCTAGGCAAATTTAATATTTCAGACCTAATCGACACTAGAACATACCTGGCATTAATCTTTCAAGTAGATCAAGATCACTCATGAAGAGACCTCCCAAATGACAAGACCATACTACAAATTGAGGGCGCTTCTTGTTTTCTGGATTGTGGCAAGTAATTCCTTCCTCTTGAATTCGGAATCCCGGAGAACCCTACACAAAGAAACCTCAAGATTAAGTACTTGGTAAAAATACGTTAGTCATGAAATGGAGAAAGTAAAGAAGAGTCGAGGAAGCATTGTTGAAGAATAATCTTGGCGCCATGGTAGATCACTTGAAATGGATTAGGCCGGCCTCCTTGTGATGGTCTTCTTGATCAACCTTGAACATTGAAGAGCTAGCTTGAGATTGGAGAAGAAGGAGGGTGTCTTAGGCGTTGGAGATGGAGGAGGAGAAACTAGGGTTGGCATGGGATAGGGAGAAGAATTTAAAACTACCACTTAGGCACATAGAACTCACATAGAAGAAAATTTTTAATTTTTCTTTTCCATCATCCTTTTACAAGAAGACTAAGAGTCTTTTATAGACTATTAAGCCATTTTGAATTCAAACTACACCAAATATCATGGAGAAAAAATTGTGGAGAAAAATATGGGGCGTCCCATGAAAAGTGGAGGATGTTGTGGAGGAGGTTGTAGCCAATTCAATTTCAAATTCCCCTTTTCTACTCTTGGGCGCCAACCTTGGATAGTGAGGTGGCATGTGTGATGTGGCAGCAATCTTGGATGGTGGGGTGGCATGTGTGATGTGGCAGCAACCTTGGATGATGAGGTGGCATGTGTCATGTGGCATGTGGTCCCCACTTGAGGTGGCTTTGGTCTTGCTTTGGAGTATAAGTCTTGAGTCTTCTTTAGTCTTCAAATGTGGTTTGGTTTGATTCTTCATGGATTGGACTTGACTTATTTGGACCCAACTCTCAAATACAAGGTTATTCAGGCTGGACTAGTCCCAACATAAAATTGAAATGGACTCGAATTACATAATTATTTGGACTCAAAATTAAAAAAAGAAAAAATTACAGGATTTTCTTTTACTCATCCAACCATAAGGACTCGGATTTGACTTGAATTGGTTGGAGTCTCTTCCTGATTCTGGTGCCCACACCAACTGGTGGGCATGATCTCTTAAGAAATAGGGCACACATCGAAGAGAGCCCGAGAGAGAGGAGACCTAGAAAATGTACTCCCCTTTGAGAAGGGAAAGGGAGGTGAAGATGAAAATGTAAATAATGATGTTGTCATAGTCGGGATGACCATCGCTAAGCATCTTGTACATCGAATTATGGTTGATAGTGGGAGCTCCACGGACATACTTTTTTAAGATGCTTTCTCTCAGATGAACTTGTCTCATGACCGGTTAAGGCCAGTACACACCCCTCTCATAGGTTTTACCAGAGATTTTGTAGGAGTCGAGGGAGAGATCACCCTCCCTATCACCGCCGAGACTCCACCCCCGCAGAGCACGGTCATGATGACCTTCACGGTCGTCAAACTCCCATCGCCATACAATGCTATCTTGGTCCACCCAGGGCTCAACCACTCGACGTAGTCATTTCCACCAAAAGGTTGCTGGTGCAGTTCCCTACCATTTTTGGGGTTGGAGAGATGAGGGGGGTAGTTCAGCCCATCCCGGACTACTTGCAGGCTATCCCTGGAGCCTGGAGTGCCGAGCTCGACTTTGGCATCGACGACCTTAACCAAAGGGTGCAGGATCCCATGGGTGGCTCCATTGAGCACTTGCTGATGTAACCCCTTGGTTCGGACCCACTGAAAATGGTGCAGATAGGAGACCAACTCCCGGAAGATGAGCAGGCTCGCTTGCTGAGTTTCCTTCAAGCGAACACGGACGTGTTTGCCTGGTCTACAGCAGATATGCCAGGTATTCTCCCAGATGTCATCATCCATCAGATGAAGATTGATCCGAAGTGCCATCTAGTTTGGTAGAAGAAGAGTTTTGCTGCAGAAAGGCAGAAGGCGATCAACGACAAGGTGGAGAAGCTCCTCACTGCTGGCTTCATTTACGAAGTGCAATATCCCAGCTGGCTGGCGAATGTGGTGATGGTCAAGAAGAATAATGGAAAGTGGAGGATCTGTGTGGACAACACCGACCTTAATCGTTCTTGCCTAAAAGATAGCTTCCCCATTCTGAAGATTGACCAGCTCTTGGATGCCACTTCGGGACACCACCTCCTCTCCTTCATGGATGCCTTCTCTGGGTATAATCAGATCCAGATGCATCCGGAGGACGAGGAGCATAACACCTTCATCACGGATCGTGGGATATATTGCTACAAGATGATGCCCTTCGGTCTGAAGAACACTGGTACCACGTACCAGCGGTTGGTCAATAAGGTCTTCAAAGATCAAATTGGCCACAACATGCAGGTGTACGTGGATGACATGCTCGTGATGAGCAAGCCAACCTCAGACCATGTCGATGACCTGAAGGAGACCTTCCACAACCTTCACCTCCATCGAATGAAATTGAACCCGGCGAAGTGTGCTTTCAGTGTGACGGCGGGGAAGTTTGTTGGCTTCATGGTGAGCCAAAGAGGGATAGAAGCCAACCCAGAGAAGGTCCGAGTGATCCGTGACATGGAGCAGCCCACCTCTAAGAAGCAAGTCCAGTGACTCACCGGCCAGATAGCAGCCTTGAGCCGGTTCATCTCACGATCTACTAATCATTTCCAGCCCTTCTTTAGGGTGCTGAGAAAGATGTACGACTTCCCCTGGATGAAGGAGTGCCAAGAGGCATTCAGGAGCTGAGAAGACCCTGGCATCACCGCCACTACTTTCCTGGCCATAGGAGGGAGAAGAGCTCCTCCTGTATATGGCGGTTACTCCAAAGGCCATCAGCTTGGTCCTGGTCCGGATGGATGATGGAGGGATCCAGAGACCTATATACTATACAAGCAAGCTTCTCCGCGATGCAGAGCTTAGGTTTTCTCGATCCAAGAAGTTAATTTTTATGCTCATTATGTCCGCCCAGTGCCTCAGGCCTTATTTCCAAGCGCACCCGATCGCGGTCCTGATGGATCAACTGCTAAAGGCCATGCTCAACTGACCTGACATGTCTGGATGCCTGGCGATGTGGGTGCTGAAGCTCAGCGAGTTCGACATCATCTATCGATCGAGGTCGTCCATGAAGGTACAGGTACTGGCTGACTTTCTGTTGAGTGTGCAGGCCTGGGTGATGGATTGGAAGAGAGCCCCCAGAGTCAACAACAAGGACCTGAACTGGAGGAGGACATCTGGGTCCTATACGTGGACGGAGCCTCCAACTCTGGTGGAAGTGAAGATGGGCTCATCCTCGCTAATAGTGAGGGAGTCATCACCGAGTGTGTGCTCCGCCTCCAGTTCGTCACCACCAATAACCAGGCGGAGTACGAAGTTTTTCTCATGGGACTGAGAGTCTCCCGTGAACTGAGCATGACTAGCTTGAGGGTCTTCATCGACTCGCAGCTGGTGGCCGGGCAGGTCTCAGGCGAGAACGAGGCCAGGGATCCCCAAATATCGAAGTACCTGGAGTTGGTGCCTGCAAGCTCGACGGGTTTTAAGTACTTCAGCATCTCCCATATCCCGCACGATGAAAATGCTCACATTGACGCCCTCTCCCAGTTGGCAACCTTACCGGACTCATCATTGGGCCGCGCCTACATCGAACATCTTCAGGCCCCAAGCTATGAGGCCCCTAGAGAGGTCCAACATATCACCCCGGAGCCCAGCTGGATGGACAAATACGTCAAATACATCACCGACGGTACCTTGCTCGAGGATCGGATAGAGGCTGGCCTCATCAAAAGGAAGGCCGCGCATTTTGTGTTGATGGATGGATTGCTCTACCGGAGGTCCTACTCCTATCCACTCCTCAAATGTTTGAGATCCACGGAAGCAGCACATGTGCTCCAGGAGATCCACGAAGGCCTCTACAAGAATCATGTAGGGGGCAGGACTCTGGCATACAAGGCCCTCTGTCAAGGATACTTTTGGAAAACATTGAGGGAGGACATAGCCAACTTTGTCTAGAGGTGTGACCACTGTCAACGTCACGTCATTGTGCAACGTCAGTCGGCTGCACCGCTCTCCCAGCTCTCCACCCCCTGGCCATTTTTCCAGTAGGGCATGGACATCCTAGGCCCATTTTCATTCGGTGTCCGGGCAGCGTAAGTTTTTGATAGTCATAAATTCTTCTGGAAGTCAATCATATGCTGCTTCGGGCTCCCTCACACCATCATTACTAACAATGGATGACAGTTCGATAGTCGGGAGTTCGAGGAGTTCTGCAACAACCTCGGCATCCATCATCACTTCACCTCGGTAGCACACCCTCAGACCAATGGAGAGGTCGAGGTGACCAACCAGACCATCCTTCAAGGGCTCTAGACTAGATTGGATCAGGCCAAGGGAAGATGGGCTGAAGAACTTCCCAGCATTTTGTGGGCTATCACACAACCCCAAGGACGGCCACGGATGAAACTCCATTCAACCTCATCTTCGGTATAGAAGCAGTGATTCTGGTGGAGCTCAGTCTATCGATGTTACATGTGGAGCAATTCAATGAAGCCGAGAACCCAGCACGGCTCCTACTCAATCTAGATTTGCTTGAAGAAATGAGGGATAAGGCTCGGGTTCGAATGGCAGCTTACTGGCAATGGATGGCAAGATACTACAACTCCAAGGTGAGACCGAAGTCCTTCCACCCAGGAGACCTGGTATTACACCGTGCTAAAGCCTCCCAACCTCGAGAGTGCGATAAGCTCTCTCCAAACTGGGAAGGTCCTTACAAGATGGTTGAAGCACTCCCTCACAGTGCCTACTATCTTGCTGAGCTCGATGGAGCTTGATTTTTGTGGATGTGGAATGCTGCAAACTTGAGGATGTATTACCAATGATATAAGACTTCCTGAACATTAATAATGAAATTCTCTTTAGTACAATGCTTGTTTTTGTCTCGTAGGACTATCGTTGCCCGGCCTAAGGTCTGGCGAACGAAGGCGATGCAAAAGTCCCGTGAGCAGTTCATAGGAAATGAAGTCCCGGAGTTCAGTCCGGAAGATGAACACGGAACCCAGTTTCGAAATGAAATCCCGGAGTTCAGTCCGGAAGGAGGCACAAAATCTTGTTGCTCCATGAAATCTCGAAGTTCAGTCCGAAAGGTGGCACAGAATCCAGTTCTAGCACGAAGTCCTAGAGTTCAGTCCGGAAGGTGGCATGAAACCTAGTTCCAGCATGAAATCCTGGAGTTCAATCTAGAAGGTGGCACGAAACCCAGTTCCTCCATGAAGTCCCAGAGTTCAGTCTGGAAGATGGCTCGGAACCCAGTTCCTCCATGAAATCTCGGAGTTCAGTCCAAAAGATTGCACGGAACCTAGTTTCAACGTGAAGTCCCGAAGTTCAGTCTGGAAGATGGCACGAAACCTAGTTCCTCCATGAAATCCCAGAGTTCAGTCCGGAAGATCGTACAGAAGATGGCACAGAACCCATTTCCTTCATGAAATCCTGGGGCTCAGTCCGGAAGATGAACCCAGAACCCAGTTCCGGTGCAAAGCACGAAACCCAGTTTCGACAACCAAAGTCCTAGCACCAAGGACTTATAGAATGCAAGCCGGAAGCTCCAGGAGTTCTTTCCTGAAGCCTGGAGGCCTCCTGATTCTGTTTTCTAACTAAGAGTCAAAGTTGAACTATAAATCAAAGTTGCAGACTTGGCTGCCACAAGAAAACAACAAGCAATGACAAGAAATTTGGACATACCATCAACAAAGAGCAAAATAAAGAGTTAAGACAAAAATAGTGAAGAATGAAGGGAAAAGAAGCTTCATTTCCAGTGCATGGATTTCTTACAAGCGAAGAGGACCCGACAGACCGGGTGACCCAAAAGAACAAAATGAAACCCTACGCTAGAGTACAAAATGGATGACCCGAGGTCACTCCATCATCGACTCTGCCCTAGGTTGGGAAGCCTCCGTGTTGTCGGTTGCCTCCCCAGCAGGTTGCCCGGCTACCTCCTCAGTCTGCTCCTTAGGGCTGCCAAGTATGGCTTCAACCAAATCAAGCTCCGAGAAGAGGGTGGACCTTGTCCTTGAACTCCTAGGAGGCCCGAAACTTTGGCATGGCCTCCTGGGCATCCCTCTGTGTGGCCTCCAGCAGCCCTAAGATGTTAGAGGTCTTCTTCTTGGCCGTCGTCAGCTCTATCAGTACCTCGTCGACGCGGCTCTCCAGTGACCGGGATTTCCCCCTAAGATGGGAAATCTTTGCTACGTCCTATTTGGCACGGCACTGAGCCAAGATCCTCTCCTCAGAGTGGGAAGCCTCAAGGTCCCTCATGCGCCCTTCAGCACGAGCTAAGTCCCATTAGAGAGCCTCATTGCTCTCCCTCTGCTCATGCCCCTTATCCATCAGATCCTTCATGTCAGCTGTGAGCTTGGCTAGCCTCTTCTCCCTTTCAGCCTCTTTCCTCATAGAAGAAGTGAGGAAGTCGCGGAGAAGTAGGACGTCAGTCCCGATCTGAATTGAAAATGAGTTCATAACTCCTTAGCAATCCAACTAGAACATTAAAAGGGAAGTGATGGATACTTACCTCGAAGAGCTGGGGAAGGATCCCAAGCAGTGCGGCCGCGTAGTCCCAGCCACCCCTCAGGCGGCGGTCCTGGGGCTGGGCCACATACTCCATCATTCTCTCTACTAGGGCCTGGTCCCAGATGACAGAGGCATTGCCAGGGAGCCCTACCGGTGTAGGACGGGGCTCAAGGGAGGGCTGAGCAGGAGTCCCTTCGACCGGCGGAGCCATAGCTGGTGGGGTCGCCACCGCCATCACGGCTACTGTTGGAGCACGGGTCGCCACGACCATCGTAGAGGGCACCAGTCGCTCCTCCTCGCTCCCGTCGATGTCGACAACCTCTGGGGTGGGAGTGTGCTACTGAGATGGCTGAGGGGTTGTATCTGCCCCCCTAGGCTTCGAGGTCGGAGTGGCCCCGGGCCCTTGGACCGTCTCCACGCGGCCCCTCTTCTATGGAGTCTCCTGGGCCCTGCCCGAAGCACTCCTTTTTTGGGCCGACTCCACCAGGATATCCATGGAGAACTTCATCCCTGAAAAGAAAGAAAAGTCAGAGGAGCCAACAAAAAAAAAAGTAGGCCCGGAGCCTCACCAATTGTCTGGATCGGGCTAACCCCTACCTCGAACAGGTTCTGCTCCGAGAGCTGAACTTCGAGAGAAGGAACCACATCAGCTAACAGCTGAGAGTAGACTTCCTGGTCAGCCGGCTCAACTTGGAAGTTCCAGTTTGGGGATCGATCTTGCTCACTCCAGACCCAATCAATGTCCTGAACTAAGGCGAAGAAGAATCGATTCTTCCACCCCTTGATGGGGGGAGAGGTACCACTAGCCATCATCAGTAAAGTAACATTTCAGGGTAAATAGTGTCCTGAACAGCGAGAATCGGGTGACAAACCCATGGAAGTGGCAGAAGATGATGAAGGCAAAGATAACCCTAATGGCATCAGGAGCCAACTAGGCTGGAACGAGGTGGAAGTTGTAAGGAAAAAAAGGAAGAAAGGGTGGAGCAAAAAATGAAGACCCCCGGCAAGGAAGTCCTCGTAGAAAGCAACCCGGCCAAGGCTACTCGAGGTAACTCGCTCCCTCAGCCTCGAGAGTGAGAGCTAGATGGAGTCCGGGACCCCAAACATGTCCCAGATCCAGGAAATATCATCTTCGATCATCGTCGAAGCGAAACTAGAGAGACCGGAGGAAGCCTCACCACCGAAGAGGCGACGACAGAGATAGGAAGAGAGGGGGTAACAGGAGGAGCCCTAGGGGCCCTAGGGATTCCAATGGTAATTCCGCCAGGCTGCAACAATGTCGTCCTCCAACGAGGAGGATGATGGAGTCCTTAGCCAGGACAGACCGGCCTTGTCTGGGTTAGAAGAGAAGCAAGGATGATGACCCAAAGGGGCCATCAAGAAGGAAGAAGTTAGAAAAAGATATGTTCACCCAAGACAGGGGGAGGACTGGAGTTCGAGAAGAATAAAAGAAAATAAAGTTCACCGGACACTCACCAGGCTGTTTTAGCAGAGAAAGGCGACCCGAGAGATGAAGGACCATTGCAACCGCCGGCGAGGTGTGAAAAAGCCAAGAGAGATCATTTCTGAAAAGTTCCCTCCCTTTTCAAAACCAATCGACGATAGCCGTACAACCTCTTCTCGCCCAAGCCATCGGATGAGCGCCACATATGAAGATGCCCGACGATGACACTTCGATTTGCTGGAAACCATCTCGAGTCTGCCACGGTGCAATTATGGTCCGTCGAACGCATAGACGTGGTGCCTGCACATTGGACCCGGGTGTGATGATTGGAATGGCAGCAATCAAGGTAATTATTGCACAAGATTTTTGTCCTCCCACATCATCTCTGCATTAACTCCCCACGTCCCAACCACGGCACTTCGATGGGACTTGAAAGTTGGGGGCAACTGATATGGCAAGATCGCTGATGTAAAGCATGCGTCAGACCGAGCTGGCGGCCAAGCAATGCCGCGTAGTGTTCTCTTATGAGCTCTCCTGCCAGGGGGCCTAACCAGTGATCATGCCCACCTCGAGCCGAGCTTGGCACCTCTGCTCCTTCGCTAGGTGGTGACCCAAGTGGGGTCCATCTCGATCAAAGTCGAGCTTGCCTTTGCTCCTTCTCTAGGTGGCGCCTCCAGATGGGTCCACATCAGTCGAAGTCAAGCCAGGCACCTCTGCTCCTTCACAGGTGGTGACCCGGTGGGGTCCACCTCGATCGAAGTCGAGCTTGCCTCTGCTCCTTCGCTAGGTGGCACCCCCAGATGGGTCCACCTCGATCGAAGTTGAGCCAGGCATTTTTGCTCCTTCGCTAGGTGGCGCCCCTAGATGGGTCCACCTCGGTCAACATCAAGCTTGCCTTTGCCCCTTCGCTAGGTCATGACTTAGGTGGGATCCACCTCGGTCGAAGTCGAGCCTGCCTCTGCTCCTTCGCCAAGTGGCGCCCCCAGATGGGTCCATGGTGTGGGCACCAGAATCCAACAGAGGCTCCTCAACCCTCTGTGGATGTCCAATTAGGGTTCCATTTTTTTTTTCAGGTCTTGAAATAAGGCTTCAAGCCTAAAACTTGTAATTTCTTTAGTTTTGAATTGAGTCTCTTATGTTTGTGTCTAGTTCTGTACTTTGACCAATTTGGTCAAGTTGTGTCCTGTATTGAGTCCAGTCTTGTATTGAGTCTAGTCCAAGTCTGGGTCCAAGCCGGAGTGGTCTTTGAGTCCAGCTCAACTACTTTGGACCGAGCCTTGAAGGTCAACATGTCAACCCTAAGGCACCACTTCACCACCCCATGTGGCACCACTTCATCATCCCATGTGGCGCCACCTCATCCAACCATGTGGGCGGCATAAGTGAGATTTTCTTGGATGCCAAATGGAGACACATCAAATATTCTCTCCTCCTTTCCCTCCCTCCATCAAGCCTCTAAAGGAGTCATGGGCAACCAAGGAAAGGTTGAAGACAAAGGCCTTGTTCCACGTCTCATATCAAGCTTCTTTCCAAAGAAGGGTGAGCAACGAAGGAATGGTTGAAGACAAAGGCCTTGCTCCAAGCCTCATTCAAGCTTTTTTCCAAAGAAGGGTGAGCAACCAAGTAAAGAGGGAGACACAAGCCTTGCATCAAGCCTTCTTCCCAAAATTGAAGGTCAACTTTCCAAGTCCAAGGGAGCCAAATTCCTTCTTCCAAGCCCATTATCATGCCATGCCCAAATCCAAGAAGCTTTGGTCGACCAAGGAGTTTGAATTTCAGATTTTTGAATATTTTTTGGTGCCTTTGCGAGAGAAGAAATGTATTTTTTCATTCAAATTTTGAAAGGGTCTAAGGTGCCTATATAAAGGACCTTACCCCCTCCCTTGTAAGGTTAATCTTTGATGAATGAAAAACCAAATTTCTTGAGATCCAATTTCTCTTTAGTTTCGTTCGTTCACTAGTAACATTGATCTCCATGAGGGAGTGGCTTCGCCTTCGGCCATCGAGAGGTGTGAGGCCTCAAGTTACCATCACTTCCGCAACTCCATCCTCCAACTTCGAGTCAAGAAGAACTCCGCCATCACCACAACAACTCTCTTTCCTTCTTCTATTGCTTTCTTTCGATTGAAACCTAACCCTTCTTTGAATGCTCGCAGGTCCTCCAGGTGACACGAGTATGAAGTCGGTTGCCCTTGCCATCGAGATCTTCGGATAGCCAGCCGATGCATCCGTAAGGTTGACAGCTCGATCATCCAGGCCGCATCCGCCAGAGTGAGTGACCTCGGCATCGGGCGCTTCAGATCTTTGAGGTTTGCCCCCTGACTCCTAAGTAGGTATTGATCTGAGAGCTAAGTCCTACGGGGTTTCTCAATCCCGAGATCCTCTCTTTATCATTGCTTAGGGACTGCTTGCTTGCTTGATAGTTCTTATTGTTATTGAATCCCTAGAATTACTCTCTTGTCTTCAGGAATCCTCAACCTAATTTAAAACCCTAAAAATCACCTGCATCATCCTAGCATCTAGTTAGTCCCCCATCATTTCTGGTATCAGAGCATGGTTAGGACTTAGCGCTTCTTAAGTACCTGGATTAGGTGCTTCACCAGGCCGTCCTGTCTTAGGAGAAAAGTAGGGTTTCAAGACCCTCTCTTCCCATTCCATGGGGATCTCCTTAGGCGTGTAGGGGTGCCACTGTGATAGGCCTTTGAAGGGGAACACAAAAAGAAATGTTTTAAAAAAAACCAAAAGAAAAGTTTTGCATCTTTAATTTCAGCTTTTTAGAAATTCAGCATTCCCATACATAGTCTGCTATTTTGATTATTTCTATTTGTAGAAATCTCCAAATTTTTTGATTTTATTTTGTTAGATCGCACATAATTGATAATATTTTTGATAATTTTCTCAGATCTTATTGTAGCTTGTAGAATTTCTACAAGCCAGAATACTACCTGAGAAGAAATTCTATCCTGAGAATTTCAGCAAGTGCATTTTCTTATGTTTTCATTTCTTAGATAGCTTAATTTGCATTTAGCTTCATCTCTTGTCATTTCCTTCATCTCATTTCTGCTTTCATCCATCAAAAATCCAACAAAAAAAAATATATATAACTTAGAGACATCTCATTAGATCATTTTGCATGCCATCATCCTCATAAATCATCTTAAGGGCAGCAATTTGATATAGGGTCAGGATTTCATTACCTGTCCCTAGCCCAAAAATCACCATCCGACATATCGAACCCAAGCTCTAATTAACATCAAATAGATACTTAATTGCTCTAGTGAGCTAGGGACACCCACGAAGTCGGGTCGAACCAAGTGTCAAGCCAAGTTAGACAACTGGTTTGTGTATGCTTGAGTAGCTGGTGTCTAGGCAAGTGGTTCAGGGACATGAGCCTGAAGGAAGTTGGGTTGGTTCGCTTACCTGGCCAATTTTAAATTGGTGTCTAAGGCAAGCAAAGAGGAACCTCCACCAACCTTACACTTACATGGCCAGGTGCCAAGTTACTACTACCGAGTTAGTCTTCTTGACCTAACATTTGGTTTGATCTTTTTAAGTCTAAGCAAACCCATAGCATCTTCCGTTGTATGTGCATGTCGACCAGATCCGGAGTCCCTTATCACCCCCATCTTTTCCAATCAGGTGAACCCATGGAAAACACCCGAGAAGATCAATTAAAGGTCATCATGGAATAATTGGCTAAGATGAATAATAAGCTTGATCAGCTTGATGACAGAATTGGAGCCTTAGAGAAGAATAGTCCTAGACCATCTGTCGAACATGAGTCTGAGTCACCTTTTCCCCCTAGGGATTACCCTCATCTGAACCATCCATAGAGGCTGAACCCAGGAGAATTTTCCATTTTAACCCAGCCCAAAGAGATTCACCCTAGGAGACCTAATCAGGAGTTCCTGGATCATGAAGAACTGCAGGAGTCTGATGACCTATTAGGAGTAATTAGGTGCATCCTTATCCAGGATATAGTGCAAGAAGATTGGCATAGGACTAACATCCTACAAACCTTTGCCAGACTAGGGAATAAGGTATGCAAGATCATAGTTGATAGTGGGAGCTGTGTTAATGCCATTTCTTCAAGTACTGCCAAATCCCTAGGATTGACCTCAATTCCTCACCCTAACCCTTATAAGGTCTCGTGGATTGATTCAACCTCCATACCCATAAAGTCTAGGTGCCAAGTCTTGATCAAGTTGCAATCATATGAAGAGATGATTTGATGTGATGTCCTTCCTATGGATGTTAGTAGCATCATCCTAGGTCGACCCTGGCTTTACGATCATGATGCCACCCTTCATGATCGAACCAATACCTGTACCTTTAACCACCATGAGAAGAAATTTACAATCAATCCAATTTAGCCTAAGGACCAGGCTAAAAGAGAATCGACTAGCCTAAAGGAAAAGGAGCCATAAATTAACCTAATCAAGGCCAAAGAGTTAAAGTATGTGATGATTGAGGGAACCCCTGCCACAAGAAAGACTCATGAACCAACCCAGATAGAGGAACCTTCTGACGAATTTCAGGGAGAAAAGATTGAGCCCACTAAGAATCTAAGTGAAGAAACCCTTGAGCCTAGTGAGGAATAAAAAAAAAACATCTCTGAATCAAGCCTAGTGGGGAAGTGTGATGTAGATGAACCCAAGGTTGAAGTCATCAAGGAATCAAAGGATAATGATCCTGAACCCACCATAGAATGTAAAGAAGAAATGACCAAGTCAGGATCAAACAAAGTAGATGAAAGTGAAGGTTCTCAAGTATTGCCCATAGAGAAGGTCCCAGAAAAAGAAGTAGACATTAGTTTAGAGGACTTTCAAGATAAACTTTTCGAAGACCTTCCTGATGACCTTCCACCTTCTAGGAGCACCCAGCCTACCCTAGAACTTGCACTTATCGATTCTCCTAGTACTAATCATGAGGTTAGGATGAGCACACCTATAGACCAACATCCACACATTAAGGTCAGTCTCTTAAACTTTGAACCAGTTCCTGAGTCTCCTTTATATTCGCTACCTTTCCCTGAGCCTTCTCATATCTCTAGATCCATGAGGTTACTCTTTGTTGAGATCATTAGATTGCATGAACCCTTAGAGCCCATTTCTTTTGCCACCTACTTCTGCTATACTTTATGGCATTTGGTAGGGATTCATGGTAATTTTTCTTGTGCATTCCAGACTAGGGTCAAACCTAGAGAGTCAAAAGTCTGTTAGGTTTACACCCTAGGAGTCTAAAAAAATTTCTCTCTATAGGAATGCATAGTTAAATCTGCATTTTGCATCATGCATTAAGTATAAATTTTGAAATAATTTGACTGATTCCCGAAAGTGAACCAAAGAGTTTGATCAAAGGGATTCTATAATGGTTAGGCTTAGGCCTGAACGGTTTCCACCAGGAACTGTTAAGAAACTTCATGCTCATGGAGCTGGCCCCTTTAGAGTGATAAGGAGAGTTGGCCCTGATGCCTACTTCTTGAGCTACCCCTGAATTAGGACATTAGCTCGACTTTCAATATCTCAGACTTAGTTGAGTACAGGGAACCAGCAAACATACCGAGCGAGCCATTTGGGCCTGACCTTTCTTTTGAGAGTGAACCCGAACCTGAGTGACCACCTCCAATTATACATGAGAGAGGAGAGCGGATCGAGATGTCCTGGATGACCAAGCTATCACTACCCAAGGCAAAGGTTATCAACGTTTCTTAGTTCGATGGCAAGGCAGATCTGAGTCCGATGACTCATGGATTACCCGGGAGGACTTGCAGCACCTCGATCCCGACCTTCTGGAGGAGTACCTAAGCCAACTCAACTCTTACTCGATAGGGTCGAGTTCCTCCCACCCCGAGAGAACTGGTGTGGGCACCATAATCTGATAGAGGCTTCTTAACCCTCTGTGGATGTCCAATTAGGGTTGTATCTTTTTTTTCAGGTCTTGAAATAAGGCTTCAAGCCTAAAACTTCTAATTTCTTTAGTTTTGAATTAAGTCTCTTATGTATGTGTCTAGTCCTGTACTTTGACCAATTGGGTCAAGTTGTGTCCTGTATTGAGTCCAGTCAAAGTCTGGGTCCAAGCCAGAGTGGTCTTTGAGTCCAGCTCAACTACTTTGGGCCAAGCCTTGAAGGTCAACATGTCAATCCTAGGGTGCCACTTCACCACCCCATGTGGCACCACTTCATCATTCCATGTGGCACCACCTCATCCAGCCATGTGGGCGGCACAAGTGAGATTTTCTTGGACGCCAAATGGAGACACATCAAATATTCTCTCCTCCTTTCCCTCCCTCCATCAAGCCTCTAAAGGAGTCATGGGCAACCAAGGAAAGGTTGAAGACAAAGGCCTTATTCCAAGTCTCATATCAAGCTTCTTTCCAAAGAAGGGTGAGCAACCAAGGAAAGGTTGAAGACAAAGGCCTTGCTCCAAGCCTCATTCAAGCTTCTTTCCAAAGAAGGGTGAGCAACCAAGAAAAGAGGGAGACACAAGCCTTGCATCATGCCTTCTTCCCAAAATTGAAGGTCAACTTTCCAAGTCCAAGGGAGCCAAATTCCTTCTTCCAAGCCCATTATCATGCCATGCCCAAATCCAAGAAGCTTTGGTCGGCCAAGGAGTTTGAATTTCATATTTTTGAATATTTTTTGGTGCCTTTGCGAGAGAAGAAATGTATTTTTTCATTCAAATTTTGAAAGGGTCTAAGGTGCCAATATAAAGGACCTTACCCCCTCCCTTGTAAGGTTAATCTTTGACGAATGAAAAACCAAGTTTCTTGAGATCCAATTTCTCTTTAGTTGCCTTTGTTCACTGGTAACATTGATCTTCATGAGGGAGTGCCTTCGCCTTCGGCCGTCGAGAGGTGTGAGGCCTCAAGTTACCGTCACTTCCGCAACTCCATCCTCCAACTTCGAGTCAAGAAGAACTCCGCCATCACCACAACAACTCTCTTTCCTTCTTCTATTGCTTTCTTTCGATTGAAACCTAACCCTTCTTTGAATGCTCGCAGGTCCACCAGGTGACACGAGTACGAAGTCGGTTGCCCTTGCCATCGAGATCTTCGGATAGCCAGCCGATGCATCCACAGGGTTGACAGCTCGATCATCCAGGCCGCATCCGCCAGAGTGAGTGACCTCGACATCGGGTGCTTCAGATCTTTGAGGTTTGCCCCCTGACTCCTAAGTAGGTATTGATCTGAGAGCTAAGTCCTACGGGGTTTCTCAATCCCGGGATCCTCTCTTTATCATTGCTTAGGGACTGCTTGCTTGCTTGATAGTTCTTATTGTTATTGAATCCCTAGAATTACTCTCTCTTGTCTTTAGGAATCCTCAACCTAATTTAAAACCCTAAAAATCACTTGCATCATCTTAGCATCTAGTTAGCCCCCATCAGTCCACCTCGACCGAAGCGAGCCAAGCACCTCTGCTCCTTTGCTAGGTGGCACCTCCAAATGGATCCACCTCGGTCGAAGTCGAGCTTGCCTTTTCCCTTTGCCAAGTATCGACCCACGTGGGGTCCATCTCGATCGAAGTGAGCCTACCTTTGCTCCTTCATCAAGTGACACCCCTAGATGGGTCCACCCCGGTTGAAGTCGAGCCAAGCACCTCTGCTCTTTCGCTAGGTGGTGCCCCTAGATAGGTCCACCTTAGTCGAAGTCGAGCTTGCCTCTGCCCTTTTGCTAGGTGTCGACCCAGGTGGGATCCACCTCGATCAAAGTGGGCCTGTCTCTGCTCCTTCGCCAGGTGGCAACCCTAGATGGGTCCACCTCGGTCGAAGTCGAGCCATGCACCTCTGCTCCTTCGTCAGGTGGCAACCCTAGATGGGTTCACCTTGGTCGAAGTCGAGCTTGCCTCTGCCCCTCCACCAGGTGTCGACCTAAGTTGGGGTCCACCTTGGTCCAAGTGGGCCTATCTCTGTTCCTTTGCCAGGTGGCACCCACAGATGGGTCCACCTTGATCGAAGTCGAGCCAAGCACCTCTGCTCCTTTGCAAGGTGGCACCCCCAGATGGGTCCACCTCGATCGAAGTCGAGCCAAGCACTTCTGCTCCTTCGCCAGGTGGCGCCCCTAGATGGGTCCACCTCGACCGAAGTCGAACTTGCCTATACCCCTTTGCCAGGTGGCACCCCCAGAGGAGTCCACCTTGGCCGAAGTCAAGCAAGGCACATTTGCTCCTTCGCTAGGTGGCGCCTCCAAATGGGTCCACCTCAGTTGAAGTCGAGCTTGCCTCTGTCCCTTCACCAGGTGTCGACCTAGATGGGGTCCACGTTAGCCAAAGTAGGCTTGCCTCTACTCGCCAGGTGGCGTCCCTAGATGGGTCCACCTCGATCAAAGTTGAGTCGGGCACCTCTGCTCCTTTGCCAGGTGGCACCCCCAGATGGGTCCACCTTGGTTGAAGTCGAGCTTGCCTCTGCCCCTTCACCAGGTGTTGACCCAAGTGGGGTCCACCTCGATCGAAGTGGGCCTACCTCTGCTCCTTCGCTAGGTGGCACCCCCAGATGGGTCCACCTCGATTGAAGTTGAGCTAGGAACCTCAGCTCCTTCGCCATGTGGTGCCCCAAGATGGGTTCACCTCGACCAAAGTCGAGCATGCCTCTGCCCCTTCGCCAGGTGTCGATCCAGGTGGGGTCCATCTTGGCGAAGTGGGCTTGCCTCTACTCCTTCACCAGGTGGCACCCCCAGATGGGTCCATCTCGGCTGAAGTCGAGCCAGGAACCTCTGCTCCTTCATCAGGTGGCACCCATAGATGGGTCCAGCTCGGTTGAGTCAAGCCAGGCACCTCTACTCCTTCGCCAGGTGGCGCCCCCAGATGGGTCCAGCTCGGTCGAAGTCGAGCTTGCCTCTGCCCCTTTGCCAGGTGGCACCCCTAGAGGAGTCCACCTCGATCGAAGTCGAGCCAGGCACCTCTACTCCTTCGCTAGGAGGCACCCCTAGATGGGTCCATCTCGGCCAAAGTCGAGCCTTCTCCATGGAGCGTCAGGAGGACTGAAGGTGCAAGCCCCAAGAATGCTGCTGAGGCTAGCGGGCACAGTGCGGCATGCTAGGTACAACGTTCCCAAATTTGTAATGATTCGTGAAACCTCATTTGCACCAATTTAGGAGGGACACCTTGATCGAGGTACCAAATCCTACGGCCAGTGACCTGGAACCCCCTGGAGGAGAGAGCCGTGGTCAACGCCTTGAGCCCAAGGGTGCCTATGCCTGGATCGAGGTCCCACCTAGTTCTCCCTTTTCATGATAGCACGATGGACGAGACAAGCTCACCACTTAACTCCCAATCATAAGGGGAGGCTACTTCAGGGGAATGGCCAATAAGCACCGTTGACCTCCAAGGCTCCCAAATGGGGAGAATCGAGGCACCGAAGCACCCAATGATCTAAAATGGGTACCAACAGGAAAGGAGGAAGGTAAGCAATCGAGAGGGCAAAAGGCACGGGAGAAGAAAATAGGCGATTCAAAGGAGAAGGCTTCGAAGGGACTCTTAGGAGCGGGTCCGGCAAGCCTAATCGCAGGAAGGGGAGTGCTGACACCCCTCTCGCTCTCATCTCTCTTCTCCTTATTAAAGATTCCTCTAAGTATGGAGACCCAGCAGGAATCCATCTTAGTGGATATGTTCCTCTTTACCACTCACTAACTTGATCGTCAGAGTGCCGCTGGAATCCTCGGCCTGGGTCTCTAATCCTGTTTCGCAGGTCTAGGAATGCTAGGATTCTGAAGTAAAGGGGTCCGAGGTCCGGTGCCAACTCAAAGCTACAGGCCACAGCGGTAAGGTCGGCAACAGTATATAAATTCTTTAAAATGAATAAAAGTTATTCTTTTGGCCATTCATTATATGTGCATTTTCCTGAAAGGAACTCTTGTATGATGGAGTCCTTAGAACAACATTATATTTGATACCGAGAGGATGTATCGAGTAGTTCTTAAACTGGTTCATAACTAAAGGATACATTATTATAAGACGACGATGTATCAAGCATAGGTTGTTGTATATCATATTGGTTGGTTGTCTTCTTAACCAAGGAGTGTAGAGACATTGATATGACATATAGATGAAATGTATGATGTCTCACTAAATGTGACCATCTGCGGAGCTCCCTTCTGCCTAAAGGTTGCTCGTGAAGGGATATGGGTATATGTGTCCCTCAGACCTGAGGTCACCATGGTAGCATGCAAGCAACTCACTGTACTTTGGTACCGGACTAATCTAGTGATGGAAGGTTTCTGGGTACAATCAAGTACTTATGGAGCAGTGGTTGATCAAGATGGGATTGACCTCTCCAAATGGTTTGGAGTAAATGACTCACTATGTCTTAATTTAGCAAAACCTTGACCATGATAGTTTTATGAGGAGTCACAGAACTTGTAAGGTTGAGACACGATCTGGATGTACTAAATTCGGGTTGGCAGTCAAACCCTAGGTAATCCTGAGCATTATGAGGTCAAAGGGATGAATTATGCGATAACCATATGCCAGAGGTTTTAGAGAGTTGCTCAGCATCTTTGACCTATCCGGATATCGGGTATCATTACTAGATGATGACTTTGACTGGTACTGGAAACATTCTAGTGCTACCAGCTTAGTGTTCGAACCTATAGGGTCATACACCATAGGGGTTTCTACCTGATCTAAAGGCTGGTCGATGATTGAGAATCGTTTAGCATCACTATGGGGTTAATATGATTTATCATGACCCAAATGTCGATACTTCCATAAGTTGACACTTGGATGTGACGAAGTTTTTTTTTTACTAATTCGATTAGTGAGTTTTTGGAAGACTTATTTATAATATGATTGAAATCTGATGGGTCAAGCCAAATATGATTTGGCTTAGGATCAAATTAGATTTAATTTGTCATGTTCACTTTCCTTTAAAAGATTCAAATTTGAATTTTGAATTCAAATTTTAAATCTTGGCTGAAATTGGCTCCAAGGTTTTTTATGGAATGTATTATTTGGAATGCAGATTTTCTCCCATATAAACCTAGAGCTAATTTGGTTCAACCCTTAACCCTCTACCCCAATCACTCCTCCTTCCATATCTCTCTCCCTCTTTGTTGCTACTATAAATAGGTGTCTTTGTAGGGACAGTAGAGTTAGTTGAGGTTGACTTTTGCTGGGCTTTTCTTAAAGAGGGAAGGAAGGTATCCTTAGAGCGGGGTTTGAGAGGATTTGGATTTTAGGTGTGAGTCTACCTAGCAATCAAGCTAGGGTTTGAAAAGAAAAAGTTAGTTGGGAAAGGTTCCACTTCTACTTCTCTCCATTGTTCCCCAACCAAATTTTCCGGCGGCTTCAAGAAAGTCTTGCAAGTCCAAGGAAGGAAAAGATCGGCCTCAAGGAGGGAAGGAAGGTATCCTTAGAGCGGGGTTTGAGAGGATTTGGATTTTAGGTGTGAGTCTACCTAGCAATCAAGCTAGGGTTTGAAAAGAAAAAGTTAGTTGGGAAGGGTTCCACTTCTACTTCTCTCCATTGTTCCCCAACCAAATTTTCCGGCGGCTTCAAGAAAGTCTTGCAAGTCCAAGGAAGGAAAAGATCGGCCTCAAGGATCCTGAAGAGCTAGCACTCCAAGGAAGTTGATTGGGATCGAGCCCTGGTGTGAACTACCCGTAGAGGCCAGATATTTGTGTGGCTCAGCGGCTCTTCATCACCTGCATCCAAAGATTAAAGGTAACATACCCTTTCCTTTTCTTTGCTCTTGATATCTTTGCATACACTTTTATTATGTCGAATCCTATTGCAGGCAGATTGGTAGATCGACTTGATCGATCTACCAAGTCTTCCACTGTGCGGTACTTTAAAATAGTTTTAAATATAGTCTATCTGCCTGCTATGCCTTTGAAAGTTTCTGAAAGGAAACTAAACAGGTGGTTTGACAAGATCCTACACTAGGCATGCAAACATCTACGAGAGCAGAATGGATTTTAAAATATTTTTTTTAAAATTCGTGCAGCGAAAATCTGCTCCGCCAGGAACTAATCTAAATCTAGTTGCATTTAGGCATGTATGATCATATAAAATATTTACATAATATTAAACAATTAAGTCTATCCATGCATGATTAAAAAAATAATTTTCCATACCTTTATTCCACCTGGAATAACTCTGGAATAAACCTGGAATAGGCTGGAATAACTGGAATAAAGTTATTCCAATCGTCTTCCTCCTTGGGCTGTTTGAAAACTCTATTTTTGGCTTTCTAAACGGCATCGGAACACTGCCTTCGGACCTCCGTTTGCTCCCAAATTCGAGCAGCAGCAACTTGGACAAGTGCTCTTCAATCACCAATTGAAATCTGCAAGAAATTGTTAGCCAAATAATTATAAAAAATCACCAAAATCTGCTGCCAGATTTCTGCAGCAGAACTGAGCAGCAGACTTTGGCCTTCATTTTGGAGCAGTTGTGGCAATCCCGGTCCGTGTAGCTTGCTCCTAGGAGTAGAAGGATACTCCCTCTAGAGGGGAGACACACCGGGGGCTCACGGATCCTTCTCCACGCGCGGTGCTAGCCACTGGAAGATAGATTCACGGTCACAGGAATTTCTGCAGTGCAGAACTTTGAGCACAACTTAAAACGAGGGATTAAGGCCTGGTTTCTCTCCCTCACAAACTCCTAAGCCCAGCCCCAAAATAGTCCACTTGAGCCTTTCAAAGAAGAAGAACACCCAGAATTTTTGTTGCTTTCTCTTGGTTCCCACACGGTGGATTAACAAATCTCTCGTTGAAACAGGGCCACTGTTGGTGTTTAAATAGGACAGCAGGGAGAGGGAAATGGAGAGGCAGGGAAGGCCAAGAGGCAGCTGCCATTAACCCAATTAACCAGCAATTAACAGGGATTAAAGCCAGCGGAGGAGGGAGAAGAAGCGACGCCAGCATTTTGGACGAGGGAGAGGAGTTTCGGTTGTTTGGGCTTCCACGGACGTTTGGCCTTCTTGACGCTTGGAATTTCTTTCCAGCAAAATCACCGTGTAAACGGTCAAGGAAAGGAACACCGGTTCAATTAACCGGTCCAAGCAAAATATGGTTCAAACCCATTTAAACCTATTAGTCCAACCCAATTTAACTTGGTTCAATTAGTTCACAACCAATTGGAGGCCGAAACGAACTCCGAATCAGTTCAAAACTGATTCAAAAAAATCCTGACGTAGTGCTGGTCAGCTCGGAACAATTTTTGGTTGACATAAATAAGGGCAAGATGGGGAAAAGAGTGCTCAAAAATACTGTGACCATAAAACCGAGATGGTTCCCAATCGTAATCGGTATCCGGATCAGAGAGTTATCCTCTGTGGCATGTGACCTCATAGGTTCGAACCTAAATAGTAGCACTAGAACAATTTTAGTACCAGCACAGGAAACCATCTAGCAATGGGTCCCGGCATCCGGATAGGTCGAAGATGCTGGAGCAAACTATCGAACCTCTAGCATATGGTTACCGTATAATTCATCCCTTTGACCTCTAATGCTCAGGACGACTGAGATTAGGCTGCCAACGCAGACTGAGTCAGTCGACTACGTGTCTCAACCTCGCAAGCCCAGTGACTCTTCACTAGGGCTACCCCGGTCGAGGATTTGCTAAATTGAGATATTACGAGACATTCAATCCAAACTGTTTGGACAGGTCAATTCCATCTTGGTCCATCACTGCTCCACAAGTACTTGCCTATACCCAGAAACCTTCCGTCACCGGATTAAAAATCTGGGTAGTCCGGCACCAAATCACAGGGAGTTGCTTGCAAGCTACTGTGATGACCTCAGGTCAGAGGGACACATATACCCATATTCAATCGTGAGTATCCCTTTGGCAGAAAGGGGCTGCACGGAGTCACGTTCAATAAGATATCACATATCCCACTTGCAGATCACATCAGTGTCACCACACTCATTTGGTCAAGAGGACAACCAAACGATGTGAACTACAACAACCTATACTTGATATATTGCCATCCAGTACAATATATCCTTTGATTGTGAACAGGGTTTAAGGACCACTCGATACATCCTCTCTATATCGAAGTCAGTGTAGTCCTAAGGACTTCATCACATGGAAAGAGTTCATTTCAGGGAAATTTAATATGTGATGAGCTGCCAAAAAATATAATATTTTATTAATTCATAAAATGAGTACAATACTAAGCACAATCGCCTACAACCCAGGCGATTGGCTTTGGGACACAATTCCCAACAACTTCCACTTGTACTAAAGCCAATCAGAAGAGTATCTAATACCCATTTCCCATTTACAATAGTCGAACTCTTTTATTCCGAGGGCTTTAGTGAAGGGGTCGGCCAGATTTTCTTTTCCATCAATCTTCAGAAGATTGATGTTGCCTCATTCCACGATCTCTCGTACGAGGTGGTAGCACCGCAAAATGTGCTTGGTGCGGTGATGAGCTTTAGGCTCCTTAGCTTGAGCAATGGCTCCAGTGCTGTCACAGTACACCGGAATAGAACTATCTAGGGAAGGTGCACCCCTAGCTCTCTAAGGAAATTCCGCAACCACATAGCTTCCTTTACCGCATCTGATGCTGCAATGTATTCTGCTTCGCATACCGAGTCTGCAATAGTTGCCTGCTTAAAACTTTTCCAGCATATCGCTCCACCATTCAGGGTAAATACAAACCTTGACACACTCTTGCTATCATCTCTATCCGATTGGAAACTGGAGTCAGAATACCCCACAAGTTTCAAGTCAGGTTCTCCATAAATCAGCCATTGATCTTTAGTATTTCTTAAATACTTAAGGATGGACTTAACCACCTTCCAATGCGCCTCACCTGGGTCAGACTGGTATCTGCTCACTACTCCTAGTGAATATACCACGTCTGGTCTAGTACAAGTCAAAGCATACATGATAGAGCCTACTGCAGAAGCATAAGGTACTCTACTCATGCGCTCTCTTTCCTCAGGAGTTGTCGCACAATCCTTCTTGGAAAGAGTAATTCCAGAACCTATCGGGAGATAGCCTTTCTTGGAATTTTCCAAGCTGAACCGTTTCAACACAGTGTCAATGTACATAGACCGGGACAGTCCCAAATGCTTCTTAGATCTATCTCTATAGATTTTCATACCTAGTATGTAAGAAGCTTCACCCAAGTCCTTCATAGAGAACTGAGATGATAACTAGACCTTTATTCCTTATAATGCTGCGACATCATTCCCGATTAAGAGAATGTCGTCAACATACAGTACTAAGAATGTAATCACAGAACCATTAACCCATTTATAGATGCACGGTTCTTCTCCGTTCCTAACGAAGCCATACGATTTGATACACCTATCAAACCATAAGTTCCAACTTCGAGATGCTTGCTTGAGTCCATAGATGGACCTCTGCAACTTGCATACTTTTGATTCATCTATGGATGTGAACCCTTCAGGCTGTATCATATATACCTCTTCTTCCAGCTTCCTATTTAGGAAAGCGGTTCGGACATCCATCTGCCAGATCTCGTAATCAAAATATGCTGCCAAAGCAAGCATGATCCGAATGGACTTGAGCATTGCCATAGGAGAGAAAGTCTCGTCATAATCGATACCATATCGCTGACGATACCCCTTGGCAACAGACGGGCTTTATAGGTGACCTACCCATCTGCGCCCCTTTTCCTCTTGAAGATCCATTTACACCTGATGGGTTTTATTCCTTCAGGTGGATCAACCAATGTCCAAACATTGTTGATTTCCATGGACTCCATTTCAGATCGCATGGCTCCAAGCCATGCCTCAGAATCAGATCTCTGAAGTGCATCCATATAGGTGATCGGATCCTCATTGTTCTCATCGAGCTCAATGGGATCGCCGTCCCAGACCAAGAAACCGTAGTATCTGTCCGGCTGACACGGTATTCTACCGGATCTCCTAATGGGTTCTGGGTGTAATTCAATCACAGCCGGTTCTACGATGTCCTTAGAGTGTGTAGGTTCTTCTATTGGCTAAACTTCATCAAGTTCAATCTTAGAAGCTATAGTTCCTTCTCCAAGGAACTCCTTTTCCAAAAAGATAGCTCTAAGAGCAACGAACACCTTTTGTTTATTCTCCAAGTAGAAGAAATACCCTTTGGTTTCCTTAGGATAACCAATGAATAAACACCAGTCAGACCTAGGACCAAGTTTGTCTGAGTCTAAATGCTTTACGTAAGCCGGACAACCCCAGACCCGAAGGTGTGAGATTGAGGGTTTATGTCCATTCCACATCTCATACGGAGTGGAGACAATAGACTTACTTGGAACATTATTTAATAAGTAACAGGCTGCCAGAAGCGCATATCCCCAAAAGGATAGCGGTAGAGTTGCAAAGCCCATCATGGATCGAACCATGTCCAACAAGGTTCGATTCCTCCTTTCGGACACACCATTCAACTGTGGTGTTCCTGGAGGAGTCCACTGAGAGAAAATTTCATTCTCCTCAAGATATGTCAAAAATTCACCAGATAAGTATTCACCACCTCGATCAGATCGAAGGGTTTTAATACTTTTCCAGTTTGCTTTTCTACTTCGTTACAGTATCGTTTGAACATTTCAAACGATTCAAACTTATGTCTCATTAAAAAGACATAACCGAATCTTGAAAAGTCGTCTGTAAAAGTAATGAAATATTTGTATCCTTCTCTGGCACTAACTGTCATTGGTCCACATACATCAGTATGTATTAGACTTAGAAGTTCTGTAGCTCGTTCACCCTTTCCAGTAAAATGTGACTTGGGCATTTTACCAAGTAAAAAGGATTCACAAGTGGGCAGTGGTTCAGAATCACTGACCTCGAGAAGTCCATCTCCTCGCATCTTGTTTATCCTATTTTGGTTAATATGACCTAGCCTACAGTGCCAAAGATACAAATCATTGACATTATCTAACCTTGGACGTTTGCTAGAAGTGTACATTACACTAATAGGCCTTGATAGTACGTATATATCATTATTTAATCTAGCTTTCATTATAACAGAGTTATTCAAAATAACATTGCAAAAATATCCTTTTATTGATAGTTCAAAACCACAATTGGCCAAAAGGCCTACAGAGATTATGCTCATAATGAAACTAGGACAATAGTGATAGTCGACTAGTTCGACAGTACAAGACTCAAAGACAAGATGCAGGACTCCGATCGCCAGTACTAGAACACGATTTCCATTCCCGACGCTCAGAAACTGTTCTCCATCTTCAAATCTTCTGCTAACTTGAAGTCCCTGTAATGAATTACAAATATGAATTGGACTACCAGTATCCAATACCCAGTTAGCAGTATCAACAATTGAGTAATTACAAGGTTTTATCATATAAATACCTTGTTCAACAGACTTTTGCTTTCTCGGCCTGTTCGGATCAAGGGACGCAATATAAAGAGGATAGTTCCTCTTCCAGTGTCCCTTCTTCTTGCAGTAGAAATACTCTGCAGAAGATTGATCAGCCTTATACTTCCTGGTCTGACTAGGGCTAGGAGCATTCAGTACCTTCTTTCCCTTCTTATTCATTTTCTTCTTCCCTTTCTTAAAGGGACGACGACCTCTACTTCCTCCCACTAAATTTACCACCCCCTTATTCAGTTGGTGGTCTTTCTCAAAAATCTGCAGCAACCCCAAAAGACCATGGTAGTTGACTGCAGGCTTGTTCATTCTGTAATGATCGAGAAAATCAAGATAGGAGGAGGGAAGAGAATTCAGGATCGCATCCTTGCCGAGCTGCTCGTGCAAGGGGCATCCGAGTTTGCCCAACTTTTCAATCAGCTCGATCATGTACAATACATGATCAGTGACTGAACCGCCATTCGGCATCTTGGAGTTGTAGATGGCACAAGACACTTTGTACCGTTCTACATCATCCGGGGTGCCGAAGGATTCCTTCAACTTTTGAAGGATTTCATCAGGTTGGGCCTCCTCGAATTTATGACTGAACTCGTCGTTCATCACCGCTAACATAATGCAATGGACAGTAGTTCGATCAAAGACCCACTTCAGATAAGCATCTCTGACCGCACTCCGTGCATTTGCAGGAGGGATTTCAAGTGCCGGATCCGTTATCACATAAAGGATCTGTTCATTCTCCAAAACGATTCTCAATCTTCAATACCAACTATCGAAGTTGTGACCCTTTAACTTCTCGATATCGAGAAGTGACCGGAGTGATAAATTCGAAGACATCTGAAAAGAAAATAAGACCATATTAGTTTATGAATTAATAACTTAACCAAAAGACTTGGACTTTAGTCTAAAGGTTTCTCCCACTAATTTTTCAGATTGGTAGCCTCTAACTCCAATCCGTGAAAACATTTTGTCAAGTGGGTACTGAAATCCAATAGGCCTCGCATGAGCCCGACTATGGCCAGCTCACCCATACGAGCCTCAAGGTAGGTTCGAAAACCAATTGTTTTCCTAAACAATTTTCAGTATTTTATTTTGCCCCAGAGAGCACCCCAATCGGCCTAGGGGCCTCCTATTGCGAGTCTCTGGTTAGGTCCAACCATTAAAATGACAAATCCAATGCTTCCAGCTAACTAAAGACCAAGCCCGACTATGGCCGGCCCACCTGGTCCCGTTAAGGAGGTTGCATTGACCATCATCGATCAGATAGAAATTCCAGTCGCCAGATGTACACCCGTTCTATGGAACTGTCGATGCACACCAAGCTAGTGGACACATTTCTATCCAACTTAATGGGAGGCTAAGATACTATCAACTCCTTGACTTAGTCTTTTTAAGGACCTAATAATTTTAGAGGATTTTTAATTATGACAGAAGAAAAAGATAAGGATATGGATCATCCTCCCACTGAATCAATCAGATCCAGGAGGGTTGAAATAAATCAACAAATGATCCATGGGCACCTATAGATCAGTCAGACCGATCAACCTGGGTGACATGGGTTAACTCGAGTCATTGAGCTTTTCCAATCAGTTCTGGTCGACTCGACTAGCCAGGTAGGTGAGATCATGGGTGAGTAACCGCCATTAACCACCTTTCCTAAGACACCAACCAAGTTGGCTAGGAAAGAGGTAGCCTCATACAACCATGATCACAATGCCAAACCTACCTCGACACCAGTCGATTTACCAGACTCGATCAGACTAGCCTAAAGACTCGGGCGTCTACTGAGCCACTAATTGGATCCATTTTAGATGAACGGATCAACTAATCTAACTATTAGATAGTTCTAAAGAAGGGCCTTAAACAACTTTTGTTTAATCTTCTTGTTATCCGGTTCAACTAAACTTAGGTCTAACCCAGTTATGGACCCAACTTGTCAGCTAACCCAATTTAACCCAAAATGGCTTATGCAAATTGTATTAGATTTCATAAACCTGAAAAATTTTTAATAAGCCAAACACTTAATTGAAATAATTTTTAATTAAGTCTTTATGTAAAACATTTTTTTTACATAACAAATCATGCATCAAAATATTTTACAAATATTTTATAAAACATGCCTAAAACATGTATCTCCAAATTAAAACAATTTTTAATTTTTAATATTCTTTAAGGATCCTTCTGAAGAGGCCAACACAGACGATCCGCATCGTGTCAAAGACACACGGTCATGGTGAAGGTCTCAACTAGGTTCCAAAAAGAAATTTGGATATATATTAAGATTAAACAATTTTTAATCTATAAACATGCATACTAGATTAGATTATAAATATAACCTGGCCCTGATACCACTGAAAGGAAACTAAGCAGGTGGTTTGACAAGATCCTACACTAGGCATGCAAACATCTGCGGGAGCAAAATAGATTTTAAAACATTTTTTTAAAAATTCGTGCAGCGGAAATCTGCTCCGCCAGGAACTAATCTAAATCTAGTTGCATTTAGGCATGTATGATCATATAAAATATTAGCATAATATTAAACAATTAAGTCTATCCATGCATGATTAAAAAAATAATTTTCCATACCTTTATTCCACCTGGAATAACTCTGGAATAAACCTGGAATAGGCTGGAATAATTGGAATAAAGTTATTCCAGTCGTCTTCCTCCTTGGGCTGTTCGAAAACTCTGTTTTTGGCTTTCTAAACGGCATCGGAACACTGCCTTTCGGATCTCCGTTTGCTCCCAAATTCGAGCAACAGCAACTTGGACAAGTGCTCTTCAATCTCCAATTGAAATCTGCAAGAAATTGTTAGCCAAATAATTATAAAAAATTACCAAAATCTGCTGCCAGATTTCTGCAGCAGAACTGAGCAGAAGACTTTGGCCTTCAGTTTGGAGCAGTTGGGGTGATCCCGGTCCACGTAGCTTGCTCCTAGGAGTAGAAGGATACTCCCTCTAGAGGGGAGACACGCCGGGGGCTCACGGATCCTTCTCTACGCGCGGTGCTAGCCACTGGAAGATAGATTCACGGTCATAGGAATTTCTGCAGTGCAGAACTTTGAGCACAACTTAAAACGAGGGATTAAGGCCTTGTTTCTCTCCCTCACAAACTCCTAAGCCCAGCCCCAAAACAGTCCACTTGAGCCTCTCAAAGAAGAAGAACACCCAGAATTTTTGTTGCTTTCTCTTGGTTCCCACACGGTGGATTAACTAATATCTCGTTGAAACAGGGCTACTGTTGGTGTTTAAATAGGACAGCAGGGAGAGGGAAATGGAGTGGCAGGGAAGGCCAAGAGGCAGCTGCCATTAACCCAATTAACCAGCAATTAACAGGGATTAAAGCCAGCGGAGGAGGGAGAAGAAGCGACGCCAGCATTTTGGACGAGGGAGAGGAGTTTCAGTCGTTTGGGCTTCCACGGACATTTGGCCTTCTTGATGCTTGGAATTTCTTTCCAGCAAAATCACCGTGTAAACGGTCAAGGAAAGGAACACCGGTTCAATTAACCGGTCCAAGCAAAATATGGTTCAACCCATTTAAACCTATTAGTCCAACCCAATTTAACTTGGTTCAATTGGTTCACAACCAATTGGAGGCCGAAACGAACTCCGAATCAGTTCAAAAATGATTCAGAAAAATCCTGACGCAGTACTGGTCAGCCCGGAACAATTTTTGGTTGACACAGACAAGGGCAAGACGGGAAAAAGAGTGCTCAAAAATACTGTGACCATAAAACCGAGACGATTCCCAATCGTAATCGGTATCCGGATCAGAGAGTTATCCTCTGTGGTGTGTGACCTCATAGGTTCGAACCTAAACGGTAGCACTAGAACAATTTTAGTACCAGCACAGGAAACCATCTAGCAATGGGTCCCGGCGTCCGGATAGGTCAAAGATGCTGGAGCAAAATATCGAACCTCTGGCATATGGTTACCGTATAATTCATCCCTTTGACCTCTAATGCTCAGGACGACTGAGATTGGGCTGCCAACGCAGACTGAGTCAGTCGACTACGTGTCTCAACCTCGCAAGCCCAGTGACTCTTCACTAGGGCTACCCTGGCCGAGGATTTGCTGCGAGACATTCATCCAAACTGTTTGGACAGGTCAATTCCATCTTGGTCCATCACTGCTCCATAAGTACTTGCCTGTACCCAGAAACCTTCCATCACCGGATTAAAAATCTGGGTAGTCCAGCACCAAAGCACAGGGAGTTGCTTGCAAGCTACCGTGATGACCTCAGGTCAGAGGGACACATATACCCATATCCAATCGTGAGTATCCCTTTGGCAGAAAGGGGCTGCACGGAGTCACGTTCAATAAGATATCACAGATCCCACTTGCAGATCACATCAGTGTCACCACACTCATTTGGTCAAGAGGACAACCAAACGATGTGAACTACAACAACCTATACTTGATATATTGCCGTCCAGTACAATATATCCTTTGGTTGTGAACAGGGTTTAAGGACCACTCGATACATCCTCTCTGTATCGAAGTTAGTGTAGTCCTAAGGACTTCATCACATGGAAAGAGTTCATTTCAGGGAAATTTAATATGTGATGAGCTGCAAAAAAATATAATATTTTATTAATTCATAAAATGAGTACAATACTAAGCACAACCGCCTACAACCCAGGTGATTGGCTTTGGGACACAATTCCCAACACTTTCATCATCATCACCCCTGCTAACCACCATTCATCACCATTTTCTCCCATTTCCATAGCCATGCCACCACATCTTATATCGATGCACGACCCTCTCTCAATCCCAAAACACCTCGCCATAGTCTTTTTATAACCAACCTTCCTCCCCACTATCATCTCCCCTATGTCTCATTTTGGCCACCTTCCCTTCATTGCTGCTTCTCCACCCATCACCCCCTGCCACAGCCTTCGATGGAGATTAGTCCGATGCGAAGGAGTCCCTAGGCATGAACACTATGATCCATGGTATCCGAATCGATCTCGGCCATCTAAAGCATCAATCTAATGGTTGATAGAGGACCTAGCTTGAGATGATTGTTGGGAGTGATTCATGCATGATCTGTGAAAATCTTGACATGGTTTGATTGTTATCCAACAACCAGAATAGTTTCAAGAGTCCTATCAAAAGTATAATTCACAGTCCTACATTGATTCGGCCTCTACAAGCTCTATTTAAAGGACCCCCAAGCTATAAAAGAAAGCATCCTAGAGAGAGTACGGTACAGGATAGAAAGCATAGCTTGGGTTGGCCTTTAAGAGTGAGGTTTCTTAGAGGTATGTTCTGCCTCTACTCCATCTTCAAGCCTATTCCATCTTCAAGATCAAGATCCAAAGAGAAAAAAAAGAGAAAGCCCAATTCACTCCATAAAGTACGATGGAAGAAGGTGAAGTAACATCAACAAAATTTTTGATGAGGCTATGCTAATCAACTCGAATACTTTGTTATTACTTTTCGTAGTTTATTTAATTATTATTTTTAATTCCTTATAATTATAATTAATGCAAAGTTTATTTTTGTGTAATTTAAATTTTTGTTATTTATTTTTATTGCAAGTAGATGTTAAGATCTGATGAGCAAATTGAACATATCGAGTTTTAATTTTCTTTTATACTTTTAATTTCTATTTTTTTGACTTCAATATATTTTTTTAAAATCAAAGATTTTAAATTATCCTAAGCATTGCCTTCTTTGTGGATTTGACCTAACTTATCCTTTCTATGTATTTTCAATTTTCTTTAAAAATCTTTTATTAAAATTGATAGCCGTGGTGTCCTATGACAATATCGTAAATATATCATTGGGCATTCTCAAAAGAATCCCAAATTTTCTTCCAATCTTGAGAGAATATACCTTCCAGATTGCTAGCCACAGGCCTGGAGCTAGGAGTGGCCTTCTTGGCACCCAGGGTTGGAGCAGTGGAAGGAAACAACCAAGGGATCGATACAGTTAGTGGCACAGTGTGCCTTGGCAGGATGTTAGAGACTTCAAGAACAACCTCATCCACTGTAGGAGCAGGCTCAGACGAATCGGCTTTAGCCAACTTAGGATCAAAAATTTTAATCCTCCTTAGAGCATATGAAGAGGCCTTTCCCTCCCTTTTTCACTGCTGAGCCAAACCCTCCTATAGCAATTCCAACTGTTTGGAAGTTATACCTACACATTAATAAGGTTGATCAAACATTAAATAATAGCTAGAAAAAAGGGATTGGAGCTTGAAATTCACCTTCAAGAAGTCAGCTGAGCCTCACCTTATAAAGAGATTCCTCTGATAAAAGGAGCACAGCTGAGGAGCGAGCTTTAAAGGCCTTAAGAATTGCAAAGAGACTCTCCTCCTTATTACTAAGTGTTGCTGCCTGGATCGTCGTGGCCCGTAGCTCCGGTGCATCGCCGCCATGTCGGGTGCCTCCTTCTCCTACCGGGAGTGCTCCCTCCTCCTCAGGGATCAGCTCTTCAGCCTGCTTGGCCTACAAAATAGGAGAGACCCGGGTCGGGGATTCCAGCGAGGATACTCCGATGATCAAGTCAGTGGGATGATCAAAAAGAATAGAAAACCTTTGAAATGGAGAGCTTGGGGGACTCTCTCGCCTTAGGGGGTGACATGATAAAGATATTCAAATAATATAAAGAATAGGATGATAATGCCTAAGCGGCATAAAGAAGGAATGGAGAGTGGGGAGCACAGAGGTTTTCTGGACAGTTTTAGCCACCGAGCTCTCAGGGAACTTGCTTGCTTACCTCCCTGCTCCTCCTGCATCTGCCTCTTACCTTTCTTATCTCACGCCTTGAGCGATGGCCTTGCCTGGATCGAGGGCTTGGTCCCGGTGTCCTTCTTGAGGTTCCCTCATGCGGTGCCATCTTCAGAGGGGCTTACTGCTGCCTGCAGCTTCTCCTTCTTCCCTTCCCCCTCTCAAAATGGTCCTTCCCGAGGGGTAGGCAATTCTTGGGCCTCTTGGAGCTTCTCCTTCGCTCTCGGACTGGTCTTCTTCCCAGCTCCCAATAAGCCTCTAGGGAGCTCTATTGAGAGCTCTCTCTCTAGAGGGTCCTCTTGCTCCCGAATCTTCCTTTTTTTCTTTTCCTTCCTTTTTTTCCTTTTCCCCCCGGGGCAGGTGTTGCGCCCCCGAGCCCCATGCCATCACGGGGAGTTCCCATTCCCAGAGGGGCCGCCCGAGCATTGCAGGGCCTATGACTTAGACAGGGTTCCCCTTCTAGGAGAACTATGGGTCTCCGACTGTATGGTTATTGATGTAGCAGCATGCTACAGGGCCCTGGGTCGACGAGGCTTACCTCGCATAGAGCATGCGGGCGACGTGTTACAGAACTGGCATTGGTGGTAGGACATGTGCCACCATTCGGAGGTTGCAGGTGGAAAGGACCTCCATGCCATGGTTTGGGTTCTTGTTGATCTTTCCTTCCTTCACCGCTGGCAGGAACTTTGGCCTTCGTATGGTAGGGAAGGACCACCCGAAGAGGTCCGCCTTCGGCAGCATGAGCTCAACCCCGGTCGGGAGCTGACCTCAGATAGAGGGCTCATCCCATGAGCTTGACCCCGGTTAGGAGCTGACCTTGATGGGAGGGCTGGCTTTTTGAGCTCTTCTTCGGTCGGGAGCTGATCTCAGATAGAGGGCTTACCCCGTGAGCCTGACCCTGACTAGGAATCGACCTCGGTAGGGGGGCTGACCTAGACAGGGGACTCGCTTCATGAGCTCGACCCCGGCCGGGAGCTGACCTTAGCATTCCATCGGGAGCTGCATCTAGGTGGTAGTCCCCACCCATGTGGCTACTGGCTTTCAGTTGCGTAGGCTCCATGTCAACGGATGTTGCCACATCAGATGCCCCTCACTCCCGAGTCCGGAGAATGAAGCATTGCTCGGGGTGATGAGAGTATTGACCATGCTAACATGGAGGGACGTGCCTTCTGTGCCATTAATGCTTCAACTAGCCATGCCCTAGAGACCGCGCCCTTACATTAACGGGGCGTTGCACTAAGTCTCCTTATGCAGGGATCGTCAATGCTCTGGCTGGATCAGGGTGCCCGTCTCGTGAATTAAAGCATTGGGAGGTGCCTAGAGCTGACATGTGATGACTTCTGGTTGGCTATGTGGCTTTTAAAAGGCCTTTAGGCACAGGTGGCCAGGGTTCCGCAAGGCTTCCTTTCTTCTTCTTGAGCCCCTCTCTAGTTCTAGTGTTAGCCTCCATGTTTGCCCTCTTCAAGCCCTCTCCCTTGGCCTGCGGCTGAGGGAGGGCTCTTGGTGGGCTTCAGGATTTCAGCCCGAGGCTTGGAGAGTCAAATGAAGGCTCTCTGGGGGCGACTGGCCAGCATCAAGGCATGGGTGTCTAGTTCAATGAAGAAATGCACCGAGCTTGAAACTTCCCCCTAAGACATAAAGGGGGAGATCCTCCAGTCGTGCAGCGGGGGCAGAGAAAGAGGCTACCTCAAAAATGGAGGCGGTCGGAGCATCCTCTCAGATCACAAGACCGTAAATCTTATAGGAGGAGGTGGTGGCCTGGGTCATGGTCGCTATGGCAGGGGCCATGGCCGCCATGGTGCATATAGGACCATATTAATGCAGAGCTGCTGTAGCTCCCCTTGGAATCACGGGATCAGTGAATTCCAAGGAGGATGGTGCAGTAAAGGCAGAGCCGATGCTGGGCTCTAGAGATCCAACGGAATCCTGAGGAAGGGTGCCCTCTGTGGTGTCTCCTACATTGATCACGGAGGTTAAGGTCAGAGCCCTCTAGTGGGTGCCATGCCATCGCTGAGGGGATCTACTCACCTATCAAGCGAGGAGCAAAGATGGGGCTTTGGTCCATCCACCATTCATCTTGTATCTTAGGATTTCAGGAGGTTTCCTGGCTTGTCGGGAGCCTCCATAGGATGTAAGAGACTTTTGATCAATGAAAACATCCCTTCTTTTATGAAGGCTGTTTTGTCTTTCCTTTTTCTCTCTTTTTTTTGAGCTTGAATCTACTGCTTGGCCTTCCAGGCTACTAGGAGTCTCTGCTTGGCCTCTCGAGCTATTGGGGGCCTCTGCTCTACCTCTCAAGCTATTGGGGGCCTCCAAGCTGCTGGGAGTCTCTCTTCGAAGTGAGGGACGTTTCGATGAGGGTGGTTTTCTTTCTTCTTCCTCTGGTCGGAATGCTTTGTGTTCCCTTCACTTTGCTTATCATTTTTCTTTTCTTTAGCTTAGACTACTTCTGGGGGATCTCTTTAGCTTGTCAAGCCATGAATCAGGTGATCGATGATGGGAATTCAAAGATTCCTCACCAACATCCCGAGCCGTGAGCAAGGCAATCAAATGCAGGGCCTCCGAAGTGTCTCGGCTCAGTTTTTCACACTGTGAGTCAAGGGGCAGATGGTGGGACTTCTGGAGTTTTCGGTAGACATCTTAGGACTGTAAGGTAGTGGGTGCGGGGCTTCATGAGTTTCCCAGGTTATAGGTGACAAACTGTGAGTTTTGCGATAGATGGCAGGGTTCCAGGAATCCCCAATTGCACCTCAAGACTGTGAGTGGGGTGATTGAGCACGAGCCTGTTGGAAGGACCTGGCTTAGAGATTGCCTAGCTATAGGCCTCTCGGTAGGTGGTGGGTTGCCCTATCATCGCTTAAGGGTCATGAGCCCGATCGAAAAGTACGAGCTCAATGGAGTGGGCTTGGCTTGTTGAAGATGGTGCCAAGCTATGAGTCACACCGTAGGTGGCGGATTGCCCTGCCACCACCTCCGGGCTGTGAGCTCGACCGATGAAGGTAGGCCTAATGGAGGAGACCCGACTTATTGATAAGGACTTACCATGCTATGAGTATTGTGGTAGACGGCATCTTGGTGCCACCTCCGGGCTATGAGCATGGTTGTGAAGGTGGGCTTGATGGAAGGGCCCACATTGTTGATGAGGAGTGGCCATGCTGTGAGTCTCACGGTAGATGGCATCTTAGTGCCGCCTTCGAGCTGTGAGCACGGCTAATGAGTTGTGGGGCACCGATCTTCTCAGTTCGCCATGATGTGAGTCATGTGGTAGACGATATCTTGGTGCCGCCTCCGGGCTATGAGCACGGTCATAAGGCTATGAGGTACCAGACTGGTGGGTAAGCCAAGCTATGAGTCACGTGATAGATGACATCTTGGTGCCGCCTCCAGACTGTGAGCTTGGTTGATGAGCGCGGGCCTGATGGAGGGTCCCGCTTGATGAGGAGTGGCCATACTGTGAGTCCCGCGATAAACGGCATCGTGGTGCTACCTTCGGGCTGTGAGCATGGTTGAGGAGTTATGGGATGTCGAGCTTCTCGGTTTACCATACTGTGATACACGTGGTAGACGGTACCTTGGTGCCGCCTCTAGGCTATGAGCTCAACTGAGGAGGGCAGGCCCGATGGAGGGGCCCGTGTTGTTGATGAGGGCACCGAACTATGAGTCACGCGGTAAGTGGCAGGGTTGCCCTGCCGCCACCTCCGGGCTGTGAGCTCGATTGGTGAGCGCGGGCTTGATGGAGGGGCCCGCGTGCGTTCGTCGGCCTTTGAGTCAGGTAGGGACATCCCTGCATAGGTGAAAGACGAAGTTGTGCAAAAAAAGGGACTTAAATAATTGAGAAGAGGTTCTACATCACCGGTAGCGCTCTTTTAAGTTGCTCGTGTTCCAAGCTTGCGAGCGTCGGGGGGTGCCAGGACCGGCGAGGTGGTAGGCTTCGCCCGGTTGGGCTTCGACCCCTCTATTGGGATCCCTTTCGGGGGTCGTAGTAGCACACCCATCTATGATCGACAAGCTGCCCTCCCAAGGGTAGGCTCCATCCTTTGTCAGTTTGCCTCGCTGCGACCCACGCGGTAGGTGGCACCCCGCTGCCATCTGTGAACCGTAAGTGAGGGTGTGGTGCTTGCCATTTATGGTGATGCAGGGGCTTTTCCTGAAACTGTAACACAATTCTCATGTTGCAAAGGTAGTGGAAAGGAGAGTTACCCGCTAGGCTTGCATGAGACGATGGAAGCCCCATACGTAGGGGCATGCCTGGATTCCGGGTTCAATCGGAGAGTGTCACGAAAGGCGGTGGCTGTTCGGGGAGCCCACGGACTCCCTCCTCATTCTTTGGGTGGGCCCCCAAAAGGGAGCTCTCGTGTCCCCCGCCTGCCCCCTAAGGAGATGGCTACGGTCATTCTATCGGTTAGAGGGCCTGGATCCTCAGCCTTGGCCAAGATCCTGTTGGCTCTGGAATCGTCTATCATGACTGCCCGCTGCCCCCTTCCTGGCATGCCAATCTATTGCCACCTGGATCATTGTGGCCCATAGCTCCGGCACATCACCACACGTCGGGTGCCTCCTTCTCCCGCCGGGGGTGCTCCTCCTCCTCGGGGTCAGCTCTTCAGCCCGCTCGACCTGCAAAATAGGGGAGACCCGGGCCAGAAATTTTGACAAGGACACTCCGATGATCAAGTCAGTGGGACGATTGAGGGAAATAGAAAATCTTTGAGAAAGAGAGCTTGGGGGACTCTCTTGCCTCAGGGGATGACATGATAAAGATATTCGAAAAATATAAAGAACATGATGATAATGCCTAAGTGGTATAAAGAAGGAATGGGGAGCGGGAAGGTTTTCTGGCTGGTTTCTTGGCCGCCGAGCTCTCGGGGAACTTGCTTGCTTAGCTCTCCCCGCTCCTCCTACGTTTGCCTCTTACCTTTCTTACCTCACGCCTTGAGCGATGGCCCCGTCCGAATCGGGGGCTTGGTCCGTCCTTCTTGAGGTGCCCTCTTGCGGTTCCTTCTCCGAAGGGGCTTGCCATTGCCTGCGCTTCTCCTTCTTCATTCCCCCTATCAGAATGGTCCTTCCCGAGGGGGAGGTGATTCTTGGGCCTCTTGGAGCTTCTCCTTCGCTCTCGAACTGGTACTCTTCCCAACTCCCAATGATCCCTCTATGGAGCTCTACCGAGAGCTCTCTCTCTAGAGGGCCCTCTTGCTCCCGGATCCTCCTTTCTTCTTTTCCTTCCTTTTTCTCCTTTTTCCCCCCGGGACAGCTACACCCTCGAGCCCTATGCCATCGCGAGGAGTTCCCATTCCCGGAGGGGCCACCCGAGCATTGCAAGGCCTATGGCTTTAACAAGGTCCCATTCTGGGGGAACTCTGGATCTCCGACAATATGGTTGTTGACATAGCGACATTCTAAAGGGCTCTGGGTCTAACGGGGCTTACTTCGCATAGAGCATGCAGGCAGCTGTTACAGAATTGGCATTGGTGGAAGGACATGTGCCACCTTCCAGAGGTTGCAGGTGGTCAGGGACCTTCGTGCCATGGTTTGAATTCTTGTTGATCTTTCCCTCCTTTACCACTGATAGGAATTCTGGCCTTCGTATGGCATGGAAGGACCTCTCAAAGAGGTTCTCCTTTGGTAGGATGAGCTCGACCCCGGCTGGGAGCTGACCTCAAATGGAGTGCTTGACTTGGCAGCTCTAACTCAAACTCATCTGGGTGTGCCATGCCAACTAGATAAGGAAGAGATCCTCCTCATCCACCGAAGATGGATATGAAGGAAAACTAGTGCACCGGACGCCTACTCTAGGCATGCTACACTAAGGAGTAGGTATTGCATAATTAAGAAATTTTAACATGCATATGGAAAAACCTACTCATGCACAGGATCTAACAAAATATGATGCATGTAACTGAAATATAGGCATGTATAGGCAATTACAATAATCATAAACAATATGATAAAATTAGATTAAACATGCATGATTAACAAAAGTAAATCACATACCTTGTAGAGCTTCCTTTAACAGCAAATCGATGCAGCCGGTTGAAATCCTTCAACAGCAAATCAGATCTGCAACTACAAGAAAAATGGAGGAGATTGATCCAATCTCTCAAGGTATCCAAATGTCCACCCTCTAGAGTATCCACGCGCAGGCTCTCGCTGATCCAACTCCCGGATGGATGCTATTCCTCCGGGAATCCAAAAATAGGTCACGGCAAAGTGGAGCAGGGAAAGCCAATAATCTTCACGGACGGTCTTCTCCAAGATCGCCCAAACACCACCAAGAGCACATAAAGGAAAACTAAAAAAAAAGAAGAAATACACGGAATGCTAAATGAATTTCAGCGCTCAGATCTTCGTCCCAAAACATGCTCTGTTTTTCTCACTTCCCATCTCATCCATCGCATGCCATGTTTTCTTCTTTTTTCATCCTTCCTTCCTCATGATAGCAAACCCTGTTCCTCTCCTCTCTCTCGACAAGCCCTACGGCCTTACATCTCTCTTTTTTTTATCTCACAGCCTGCTACCCTGAAATACAACCAGTGGAGAAAACTGTGAAGCTGTGAATACATCGTGAAAACAAAGACCAGATAAAAACAAACTCTCTTTGAAATTGTTTTTGATCGGTTTTAAAATTTGGGAACTCTCTGGCTGGATGAGAACAATGTCATCGTGAAAATAGGGATCGTGAGAATGAAATGAAGTGCGGGAGAAAACACTGAGAGAGAGTCCGGATAAACCCATGAATCTCGTGAAGACAGTGAGAGAAGCCATATAAAATCCAAACTCTTTTGGATAGGCTAGGATCAGTTTCAAACACAAGGAATCGCAGGCTAAACCACCGAGAAAACAGGGAGAGAATGAAAAGAAAAACGAGCAGAAGGGAAAACACCATGAAAAATAAAACATGTAATAAACCGGTTCAACAAACCAAAATCGGTTCATAAAAAACCCCGATCCAACCAAACCCAATCAGTAAGAAAATCGAGTCCTGTCCCGGTCTATCAGGAACAATTCTTGGTTGACCCAAACCAATCCTGGTCGATCCAAATCAGACCAAGTGGACCAGAAAAAATCCAATGTGTGCTCAATTAGACCGTTTGACCTAAATACCGAAATGATTTCCAATCGTTGATCGGTTCTCGGATCAAGAAGAAATCTTCTATGGCATGTGACCTCATAGGTTTGAACCTAAATGGTAGCACTGGAATACTTCTAGTACCAGTACAAGATACCATCTAGCAATGGGTCCTGGCGTCCGGATAGGCCGAAGATGCGAGAGCAATCTATCGAACCTCTAGTATATGGTTACCGTATAATTCATCCCTTTGACCTCCAATGCTCAAAATGACCTAGGGTTAGACTGCTAACCCTAACTGAGTCAATCCACAATATGTCTCGACCTCGCAAGTCCAGTGACTCCTCATTAGGACTATCCCGGTCGAGGATTTGCTGAATTGAGACACTGCGAGACATTCAATCCAAACAATTTGGACAGGTCAATTCTATCTTGGTCCACCACTACTCCACAAGTACTTGCCTATACCAAGAAACCTTCCATCACCGGATTAGAAATTCGGATAGTCCAGAACCAAAGCACAGGGAGTTGCTTGCAAGCTACCATGGTGACCTCAGGTTGGAGGGACACATATACCCATATCCAATCATGAGCAATCCTTTGGCAGAAAGGAGCTCCATGGAGTCATGTTCAATGAGATGTCACACATCCCACTTGCAGATCATATCAGTGTCACCACACTCCTTTGGTCAAGAGGACAACAAAATGATGTGAACCATAACAACCTATACTTGATACATTGATGTCCTGTATAATGTATCCTTTGGTTGTGAACCTTTTTAAAGGACCACTCGATATATCCTCTCTATATCGAAGTCAGTGCAGTCCTTAAGGACTTCATCATATAAATAGAGTTCATTACAGAAAAATGAATAATGTGATGTGCTGCCAAAATAAAGTTTTATTACTTCATATATAAATTACAATACTAAGCACAATCGCTTACAATCTAAGCGATTGGCTTTGGGACACAATTCCCAACAACTCCCACTTGTACTAAAGCCAATCAAAACAGTATCTAATACCCATTTTCCTTTTACAATAGTCGAACTCTTTGATTTTGAGGACTTTAATGAAGGGGGTTGGTCAGATTCTCCTTTCTATCGATCTTCATAAGATTTATGTCACCTCGTTCCACGATCTCTCGCATAAGGTGATAGCGCCACAGAATGTGCTTAGTGCGGTGATGAGACTTTGGCTCCTTAGCTTGAGCAATGGCTTCTGTGCTATCATAATATACTGGAACAAGACCATCTTGGAAGGTGCCACCCCTAGCTCTCCAAGGAACTTCCACAACCACACGGCTTCCTTTGCTACTCTGATGCTGCAAAGTACTCTACTTTGCATACCGAGTCTGCAACTGTTGCCTGCTTGGAACTCTTCTAGCAGATCACTCCTCCATTCAGGATAAACACAAACCTGACATACTCTTGCTATCATCTCTGTCTAACTGGAAACTAGAGTTAGTATACCCCACAAGTTTCAAGTCAAGTTTTCTATAAATCAGCCATTGGTCCTTAGTATTTCTCAAATTCTTTAAGATGGTCTTAACCACCTTCCAATGTGCCTCACCTGGATCAGATTGGTATCTGCTCACCACTCCTAGTGAGTATGCTATGTCTGGTCTAGTACATGTCATAGCATACATGATAGAGCCCACTGCAGAAGCAAAGGAACTCTACTATGCGATCTCTTTCCTCAGGAGTTGTTGCACAATCCTTCTTGGAAATAGTAATTCCATAACCTATTGAGAGATAGCCTTTCTTGGAATTCTCCATGCTGAATCGTTTCAGCACGGTATCAATGTAGGTAGACTGGGACAATCCCAGAAGCCTCTTGGATCTATCTTTATAGATCTTCATACCCAGTATGTAAGAAGCTTTACCCAAGTCCTTCATGGAGAACTGAGATGACAACCAAACCTTTATTCCTTGCAATGCTGCGATGTCATTCTCGATTAAGAGAATGTCATCAACATACAGTACCAGGAATACAATCACAGAACCATTAACCCACTTATAGATGCAGGGTTCCTCTCCGTTCCTAATGAAGCTATACGATTTGATACACTTATCAAATCGCATGTTCCATCTTCGAGATGCTTGCTTGAGTCCATAAATGGACCTCTATAATTTGCACACTTTTAACTCGTTTATGGATGTGAACCCTTCAGGCTATATCATATACACCTCCTCATCCAGCTCTCCATTTAGGAAAGCAGTTTGGACATCCATCTACCATATCTCATAGTCAAAATGTGCTGCCAAAGCAAGCATGATCCGAATAGACTTGAGCATTGCCATAGAGGAGAACGTCTCGTTATAATCGATACCATATCGCTGATAATAATACCCCTTGGCAACCAAACAGGCTTTATAGGTCTCCACCTTTCCATCTACACCCTTTTTCTCTTGAAAATTCACTTACACCTGATGAGTTTTATCCCTTCAGGTGGATCAACCAATGTCCATACATTATTGATCTCCATGGACTCCATCTTGGATTACATGGCTTCAAGCCACGCCTTAGAGTCAGATATCTGAAGTGTATCTATATAGGTGATCGGATCCTCATCATTCTCGTCGAGCTCAATGGGATCACTATCCCGGACCAAGAAACCGTAATATCTGTCTAGTTGACGCCGTACTCTACCGGATCTCCTGGTCATGGGTTACGAGTGTGATCCAATCATAGCCAGTTATACGATATCCTTAGAGTGTGCAGGTTCTTCCACTAGTTGAACTTTACCAAGTTCAATCTTAGAGGCTAGAGTTCCTTCTCCAAGAAACTCATTTTCCAAAAAGATAGCCCTAAGAGCAACGAACACTTTCTGTTCGTCCTCCAAGTAGAAGAAATACCCTATTGTTTCCTTAAGGTACCCAATAAACAGGCACCGATCAGACCTAGGACCAAGTTTATCTGAGTCTAAATGTTTACATAAGCCGGACAACCCCAGATCCGAAGGTATGAAATTGAGGGCTTACATCTAGTCCATAACTCATATGGAGTGGAGACAATAGACTTACTCGGAACATTATTCAGCAAGTAACAAGCTGTCTCAAGTGCATATCCCTAGAAGGATAGTGGAAGAATTGCAAAGCCCATCATGGTCGAACCATGTCCAACAGGGTTCAATTCCTCCTTTCGGACACACCATTCAATTGGGATGTTCCTGGAGGAGTCCACTGAGAGAGAATCCCATTCTCCTCAAGATATGTCATGAACTCACCGGATAGGTATTCCTCAATCAGATCGAAGGGTTTTAATACTCTTTCCAGTTTATTTTTCCACTTCATTACATTATCGTTTGAACATTTCAAACGACTCAGATTTATATCTCATTAAAAGGACATAACCATACCTGGAAAGGTCATCTATAAATGTAATGAAATATCTGTATCCACCTCTGGCACTAACTGTCATGGTTCTGTAGACATCAGTATGTACGAGACTCAGAAGTTTTGTAGCTCGTTCACCTTTTCCAGTAAAGGTGACTTGGTCATTTTACCAAGCAAATAGGATTCACAAGTAGGTAGTGAGTCAGAATCACTGACCTCGAGGAGGCCATCTCCTTGCAACTAGTTTATCCTATTCTAGTTAACATGACCTAGCCTACAATGCCATAGATACAGGTCACTGACATTTTCTATCCTTGGGCGTTTGCTAGATGTGTACATTATATTAATAGGCCGTGACAACATAAATGTCATTATTTAACTTAGCTTTCATTATCACAGAGTTATTCATAATAACTTGGCAAAAATCTCCTTTTATTGAAAGTTCATAACCACAATTGGCCAATAGGCCTACAGAGATAATGCTCATGATAAAACTAGGACAATAATGATAGTCAATTAATTCGATAGTACTAGACTCAAAAACAAGACTCGGAACTCCGACCACCAGCACTGGAACACGATTTCCATTTCCGATGCTCAGGAACTACTCCCCATCCTTGAATCTCTTGCTAACCTGCAGTCCTTGCAACGAATTGCAAACATGAATAGGACTACTAGTATCCAATACTCGGTTAGCAGTGTCACAAATAGAGAAATTACAAGATTTTATCATATAAATACCTTGTCCAGCACCCTGCTACTTTCCCTTCCTTGGCCTGTTCGGGTCTAAGGACACCTGATAAAGAGGATAGTTCCTCTTCCAGTGTTCCTGTTCTTACAATAGAAGTATTCTGCACTAGCTTGATCAGCTTTCACTTTCTTGGTCTGACTAGGGCCAGGAGCACTCTACACCTTCTTTCCCTTATCTTTCTTCTTCCCTTTCTCAAAGGGAAGACGACCTCTAAGACCTCCCACAAAATTCACCACCCCTTTTCTCAGTTGGTGGTCCTTCTCATAAGTCTGCAGCAACTCGATCAAACCATGGTAATTGACTGCAGGCTTATTCATTCTATAATGATCGAGAAAGTCAAGATAGAAGGAGGGTAGAGAATTTAGGATCGCATCCTTGCCGAGTTGCTTATGCAAGGGACATCTAAGTTTGCCCAATCATTCGATCATTTCGATCATGAACAATATATGATCAGTGACTGAAGCACCATTCCGCATTTTAGCATTGTAGATGGCACATGACACTTTGTACCGCTCCACATCGTCTGGCATGCCGAAAGATTCCTTCAACTTTTGAAGAATTTCTTCTAGCTGGGCTTCCTCAAATTTGCGACTGAACTCGTCGTTCATCGCCGCCAACATTATGCATCAGACAATAGTCCGATCAGAAACCCACTTCAAATAAGTGTCCCTGATCGAACTCCGAGCATTGGCAGGAGGGATTTCGGGTGCTGGATCCGTTATCACATAAAGGATCCGCTCGTGCTCCAGAACTATCCTCAATTTTCGATACCAACTATCGAAATTGGAACCCTTTAACTTCTCGCTATCGAGAAGTGACCGGAGCAAAAGGTTTGAAGACATCTGAAAGGAAAATTAAGACCAAATAAGTATATGAATTAATCAATTAAACCAAAAGACTTGGACTTTAGTCTAAAGGTCCCTCCCACTAATTTTTCAGATTGGGAGCCTCTAACTCCAATCCATGAAATCATCATTTCATAGTAGGTACTGAAATCCAATAGACCACGTATGAGCCCGACTTTGGCCGGCTCATCCATACGCACCTAAAGGTAGGTTCTCTAACCAATTGCTTCCCTAAGCAACTTCCAGTGATAAATTTTGCCCCACAGAACCCCTAATCAGCCTTGGGGCTTCCTATTGCGGGTCTCTGGTTAGGTCCAACCATTAATATGACAAATCCGATGCTTCCAGCTAACGAATGACCAAGCTTGACTTTGGCTGGCCCACTTGATCACCGTTAAGAAGGTTGCACTAAACCATTATCTATGGGAGAGTAATCCCGGTAACCGGATGCACACCCGTTCTTTGGAACTGCCGATATACATCAAGCTAAAGGACTCATTACTAACCCACTTAATGGAAGGCTAAAACACAATCAACTCATTGACTTAGTCTTTTTCAGGATCTAATAATTTTAGAGGATTTTAATTAAATTATGATAGAAGAAAAGAGAGAAGAACATGAATCAACCTCCCACTGATCAAATCAATTCTCAGGAGAGTTGAATTAAATTCAACACGTTGGTCCATTGGCACCTAAAGATAGACAGGCTGATCAACTTGGGTGACATGGGTTTACTCAAATCAATAAGCTCTTCTAATCAGTTCTAGTTGATCAGATTGGCCAGGTAGGTGAGATCATGGGTGAGTATCCACCATTAACCATCTATCCTAGATACCAACTAAGTTGGCCAGAAAAGAGGTAGCCTCATGCAGCCATGATAAAAACTGCCAAACCTACCTAGACACCAATCGATTTACCAGACTCGATTAGACCAGCCTAAGAACTCGGGCTTACCACAGAGACACTAATTAGATCAATTTTAGAAGAATGGACTAACCCATCTAACTATTAGATAGATACTAAAGAGAAGGTCCTTAATCAACATTTGATTAGTTCTCTTAAGTCCAATTCAACTAACCTTAGGTCTAACCCAATAAATTGACCCAATCAAATAGCTAACCCAATTAACCCGGATGGCTTATTCAAATGACATTAGGTTTCATAAACCCTAATATGGCTTGTTATTTAATTAATCTTTCAATTCATAATTGTTAGATTATAAGCCAACTTTTAATTAACATATTTTAATTAAACTCATGTAAAATCCTTTTACATCTTCATGCATCATATCTAGTCCTATCACATTATTTATAATATTGCAAGCCTTAACAATTTTAGACGTGCCAATGTATAATCATGTATCAGGATTAAAATATTTTTAATACCATAAGTTTCCTTTAAGGATTCTTCTAAAAAGGCCAATACAGACGAACCATCTCGTGCCATAGAAAATTAGGGGTTTTAAACCCTGATTAATCTCTACGGACACATGGCCATGGTAAAAGTCTCAACTAGGTTCCTAAAAGTAATCCCTAATCTAGATACAGATCAAACTACATGTAATCATGATATGCTACACAGGAACCATGGTCGAATATCACTGAAGAAAAACCAGTGCACCGGACGCCTACTCTAGGCATGCTACACTAGGGAGTAGGTATTGCATAATTAAAAAATTTTAACATGCATACGGAAAAATCTACTCATGCACAGGATCTAACATAAAACATGATGCATGTAACTGAAACATAGGCATGTATAGGCAATTGCAATAATCATAAACAATATGATAAAATTAGATTAAACATGATGATTAACAAAAGTAAATCACATACCTTGTAGAACTTCCTTTAACAGTAAATTGACGCAGTCGGTTGAACTCCTTCAACAGCAAATCAGATCTGCAACTGCAAGAATAACAGAAGAGATCAATCCAATCTCTCAGGGTATCCAAATGTCCACCCTCTAGAGTATCCATGCTCGGGCTCTCGTTGATCCAACTCCCAGATGGATGCTAGTCCTCTGGGAATCCAAAAACAACAGGTCACGGCAAAGTGGAAGTAGGGAAAGCCAATAATCTTCACGGACGGTCTTCTCCAAGACTGCCCAAACACCATCAAGAGCACACAAGGAAAACTAAAAACCAAAGAAGAAATACACGGAATGCTAAACGAATTTCAGCATACAGATCTTCATCCCAAAACATGCTCTGTTCTTCTCACTTCCCATCTCATCCATCGCATGCCCTGTTTTCTTCTTTTTTCATCCTTCCTTCATCACAACAGCAAACCCTGTTCCTCTCCTCTCTCTCGGTAAGCCCTACAGCCTTACATCTCTCTTTTTTTTATCTCAAGGCCTGCTACCCCGAAATACAACTAGCGGAGAAAACCGTGAAGCCGTGAATACACCGTGAGAAGAAAGATTGAATAAAAACAAACTCTCTTTGAAATTGTTTTTGATCAGTTTTAAAATTTGGGAACTCTCTGGCTGGATGAGAACAACGTCATCGTGAAAATAGGGATCATGAGAATGAAATGAAGTGCAGGAGAAAACACCAAGAGAGAGAGTCCGGATAAACCCATGAATCCCGTGAAGACACCGTGAGAGAAGCCATATAAAATCCAAACTCTTTTAGATAGGCTAGGATCGGTTTCAAACACAAGGAACCGCAGGCTAAACCACCGAGAAAACAGGGAGAGAATGAAAAGAAAAACGAGCAGAAGGGAAAAACTGTGAGAAATAAACCATGTAATAACCCGGTTCGACAAACCAAAACCGGTTCATAAAAAACCCCGGTCCGACCAAACCTGATTGGTGTGGACACCAGAAGCCGAAAGAAACTTCAATCCAACAAGGTTAGCCTTATCCCAATTTGGATCGAAGATAATTAGGTTACCTTGTATCCTTTAGTTCAAAAATATTTTATTTTCAAGAGTCATTTCCTTTTCAAGAGTCCTGTAATTAATTTTGAGTTTCAAATCAAGAGTGTTTATTGAGTCCTGTAATTACTTTTAAAATTTCATTTCCTGTAAGTCCATTTCAAGTTTTAAAGTCTAGGTCAATCAAGTCAGTTCAGTTGAGTTAAGTCTAATTCAGTTGAGTTAAGTCTAATCAAGTCTTAAAGCCATGAAAGCCAGCAACAAGACTCAAATTCTAGACCCCAGAATTTGACCACATGAAGAAGAGAAGACACATCAACCAAGCAAGAGAAAAGGACCATCAACTAGGACCACTGGGCGCCACATGTCATTCTTATCCAAGTAGAAGACCACCTCACCATGCCACGTCATCAGGTGCCACTTCACCAGCCACCTCATCACCCTTTGGGCGCCAACAAGGAAGATTCAAATTCAAGAAGGTTGGCCACATCCCTCCAAGTCCTCCACCAAATCCTCCAACCCCCCCACATCCCTCCAAACTCTCCACCAAATCCTCCAACCCCCCTTGTAATCCTCCTCGATTTGGGGAGTTTTTAAATTTCAAAAGCTAGCTTTGTGAGGCTATTAAAAGCCTTGGACGCCCATTGTAAAAGAGATGGATTTTGGGAATGAATGAAAATTGAAGTTGAAATTTTGGAAGTAGAAGTTGTCTTGTATTTTTTTTCTTATATGAAAGTTTTCCATCCTCTTCCTCCACGCCAAAGCCATTCTTTTTCCCTAGCAAAGCATCTTCCAAGCTCAAGTGAAGGCATTGGAGTCGGCCAGATCTACTCAAATTTCTGTTCTTAGTTCATCAATTCTTCCATCCCTTCTATATGTTCCTATCCTTCTTCCTTAACTTTGATCTTCATTGCAGGGTCCTTCGAAGTCTTTGAGTTGTGGGCTGGGTTCACCTTAACAAAGAACAAACAAGCTGAAGCCCCAAGTCCAGGGTTCTTATCTCTATTATCCAGATTCTTCAGTTCTGAGCATTGGTAGTTTCAAGGTATGAATCAAAAGAAGGTTGGAAAGCTCATCAAGGTAAGTCCACAATCATTAGCCCCTATTGTCTAGATCTTCTTCCTTCTTAGTTTAGGATTGTGTCTAATCAAGTAAAAGTCCAATTTCTTATAATCCTTAAGTCTTATTATGATGAGTACAATGCTAGTGTAATTAGGTTTCATTGCTCTACAAACCATATTCAAAACATTAATCATATGCTTGCCGCATCATCTTGGTATCAGAGCATGGTTGCATTAGGGTAGAATAGTTTTCTTTAAATCTAAGCAAGATCTAAAATTCACGCCTCCTGAGCGGGTGTACTCCAGTACACTATCATGACCCATGGGAATAATGAGCCCCTGGCCGGACGTGAGCTTTTAGATTGAAGTTTTGGGTAAGCCATTGCACTTGTTTGATTAGGTTCTATTTTCTGAAAATTTGCATCTGTTTACTGTAATCCGTCTGCAGCTCCAAAGGCAAGTCACTGATTTTTTATTGAAATATTTTTTTTTTCTTGTTCCTTTTTAAGTCAGTTATCACCATATTAAATTTCATCATCAGAAAGAAATTATAAAAAAAATAAAAATTTCTGCAGTTCGACACTATCATTAGGGTTATGTTCTGTCCTTTTTATTTATCTTCATTTGTAGGATCTGCTTAGATTAGTATAGATTTTAGTTTTAAAATTCCTTTCATCTACATTGAAACATATAAGTTAGGAATCCTTTGTGAATTTTTCAGAATTTTTGGACATTTTTTTCATCACGTTTTCCACACCACTTTCAAATTGCAACACACTTCTGCAGCACCTTTGCATTTCATTCATCTCATGAGAAATCAAATTAAGGGCATCAATTTGACATAGGGTCAGGGTTTCATCACCTGTCCCTAGCCCAAAAATCACCAACCAGCATATCGATCCCAGTCCGTTAATTAAAATTGAGTAGAACGTTAATTGCCCTAGTGGGTTAGGGACACCAACAAGTTGGGTTCAGGTTAGGGTCAAGTTAACTGTGTCAGCTAATTGGTGTGTGCTTACTGGCTTGGTGTCTAGGATTGGTGCATCAGGGCTTGTGATTTGGTCTGCCTACCTGGCCAATCTCAGATTGGTATCTAAGGTTGGCAATCAGGGACTTACACTCCCCTCCACCTACCTGGCTAAGTCCCATAAGTACTACTAGCTAGTTGGTTCACTTAATTAGACTTCTAATTTATGCTCTAGGTCTAGGAAACCTTAGCTCGAACTTGAGTCCATTTGCATGCATGACAACTAGAGCAGGAACACCGTATTCACCAATCCAAGCCCAGTCAAGTGTAGCCATGGACCAAAACTTAGGGAATTTGATCAAAGGCCTAAATGATCAAGTGGCCCAACTGACTAAGAGTTTAACTGAGCAATTGGCCCAAACAAATCAGAATGTGGCACAAACCAACCAAGACATGAATGAGCAGTTAGCCCACATCACTACTAGGTTGGATCAGTTAGAGGCTAGAACCCCTGAAAGCAATCATGAAGCCCAGACTGAGCCTGAGCCAAGTCTTGCACCTGAACTCGAGACCCCATTGAATCCTAGAAGGATTCCATATCAAAACCCTCTCTATGAAACAAACCCTAGGAGAGCTCCCCAAGATCAGTTTTATGATCCAATTCCTAGAGGACCCCACCCTAGTCAAACCATTGAGCCCAACCCAAGGAGATTCCATCATGAGCCTAACTATGAACCCAATGTCAGGAGACCCACCCCAATTCACTTTGATCAAGATGACCGAACCATGAAGAACATTAGGCTAGAAGCTCCCACCTTTGATGGAATTTTAGATCCAAAGATCTACATTGATTGGGAAGGTGAGATGGACCAGTATTTTGACTGGTTTGAGATGAGTGAAGAGCGCAAGTGTAAGTTTGCAAAGCTTAAACTTGTGCGCCAAGCTAGGTTATATTGGGGAAACATTGAGAGACTCACTAGACAGAGAGGTGATGTGCCCATAGTGACCTGGCGAGCTATGAAACTTAGGTTTAGGGAGAAATACCTTCCTATGTCCTACCACCAAAGACTCCTAGATCAATGGCAAAGACTTACTCAAGGAAATAGGAGTGTCGCAGAGTACATAGCGAAGTTTGATGAATTCGTTATGAGGTACAATGTTGATGAATCTGAGTCGGTGACCTTGTCTAGATTTAGAGCCGGACTGAGGGAAGAAATTCAAAGAGAATTGTTCATGCGAGAGGTACATGACCTAGAATTGGCCTATCAAATAGCTAGGGATGCTGAGAGATTCCATAGAGGTCCAGTCTATCGTAGGCCCGAAGCCCCTAGGACTAGTGCACCTTATCAGCAATCAGGATCCAATCAGCCTAGATTCAACCGACCCAATCCTAATGTGCCTGTGACCCGTAGAGATGACAAGGGAAAAACACCTGAGACCCAAAGAACTCCAAACGCATGTTTCAAGTGTAACAAAGTGGGTCACTATTCTAGCAACTGTCCTAATAGAGCCCTACACATAGTCGAAGTAGAAGAGGAAGCCGTAGAATCCCAAGGTGAATTTGAGGAGGAAGTATACCAGGCAGATGAGAACTTGGCTGAAGAGTATGAGGATGAGGAAGTCCTGGTAGATCAAGATCTGTTAGGAGTGGTTAGGTGTATTCTCACCCAAGCTAAAACCCAAGAAGATTGGCGTAGGACTAGCATCCTACAGACATTCATTAAGATAGGTGAGAAAGTATGCAAAGTCATTTTAGATAGCGGTAGCTGTGTCAATGCCATATCCACCAACACAGTTAAAAACCTAGGATTGCCCACCGTACCCCATCCTAATCCCTATAAGGTATCCTGGATAGACTCAACCACGATTTCCATTAAGTCTAGGTGCCTAGTAACCATTCAGTTCCAATCTTACCTGGAGAAAGTATGGTGTGACGTACTTCCAATAGGAGTAAGTAGCATAATTTTAGGCTGACCATGGTTGTACGATCTTGATGTAACACTCTATGGTCGTTCTAATTCATGCTCGTTTACTCATAATGGAAAGAAGATTGTAATCCATTCTTCTCCACCTAAGAACCCCATTAAGAGAGGATCAAGCCAATTGAGTGATAAGAAAAAGGGGATAAACGTGATCACTGCTAGAGAAATGGAGAAAGAAATTAGCAATGGGTCACCTGTTTGGATTTAACCATTAAGGATCATCAAGAACCTCTTTCAAAAGAACAACCTCAAGAAGTCAGTCAAGTGCTAGAGGAGTTCAAAGACGTGTTCCCCGATGACTTGCCCGACCAACTCCCATCTCTTAGGGATATACAACATGCGATAGACTTAGTCCCCAGAGCAACCCTACCGAACCTTCCCCATTATAGAATGAACCCTACCGAGCACCAAGAATTACAACGTCAAGTAGGAGAACTCCTAAAGAAAGGATTCATTAGGGAGAGTTTGAGTCCATGCGCAGTCCCAACCTTACTTACCCCTAAGAAAGATGGCACATGAAGAATGTGTGTTGATAGTCGTGCCATAAATAAAATCACGGTGAAGTATAGGTTTCCCATCCCCCGCTTGGATGATATGTTAGATATGATGGCCGGTGCAACTATATTTTCTAAGATTGACCTGAAGAGCGGCTATCACCAAGTTAGGATCAGACCAGGGGATGAATGGAAGACTGCCTTTAAAACTAAGGACGGGTTATTTGAATGGGTAGTCATGCCTTTTGGGTTATCAAACACCCCTAGCACTTTTATGCGAATCATGAACCAAGTCCTACGAGCCTTTATTGGAAAATTTGTTGTCGTTTACTTTGACGACATACTTATCTATAGTAGGACTAGAGAAGATCATCAACAACATCTGAGGCTGGTATGTTTAGCACTTAGAAAAGATAACCTCTATGCCAATCTAAAGAAATGTGCTTTCATGACTACTAGAGTTGTCTTCCTAGGATTTGTTGTGACCCCTGAAGGAGTATCCGCTGACCCTGAGAAGGTTAAGGCAATTGTAGAGTGGCCAACACCCAATAATATTCATGAAGTAAGAAGTTTTCATGGCCTCGCTACGTTTTATCGAAGATTTATTAGAGGGTTTAGCACCATAGTTGCTCCTATCACGGATTGTATTAGGAAGGGCCACTTTGAATGGACGAAGTCAGCTGATAAGGCCTTCCTTCACATCAAAGATAAGATGACCCAAGCACCAGTCTTAAGACTACCCGATTTTTCTAAGGTCTTTGAAGTAGCATGCGATGCTTCGGGAGTAGGTATTGGTGGAGTTCTGAGTCAAGAGAACCATCCCGTAGCATTCTTTAGTGAGAAATTGAATGAAGCCAGGAAAAAATACTCCACATATGATCGGGAGCTTTATGCGGTAGTGCAAGCATTAAGGTATTGGAGGCATTATCTCCTACCGCAAGAATTTGTTTTATTTTCAGACCATGAAGCCCTTAGGTTTTTGAGTTCCCAAAAGAAACTAAACCCTAGGCATGCCAAATGGGTAGAGTACATCCAATCCTATACGTTTGTCCTAAAGTATCAATCAGGAATCGATAATAAGGTAGCTGATGCCCTAAGTCGTAGAACGTTACTTTTAACTTCAGTCAGTACTGAAATCATAGGTTTTGAAAGACTTAAGGAGCAGTACGAAACCTGTCCAGATTTTGATGAAATTTATCAGGTTTTACGTCAAGGACCATCTAGTGATCATAGTGACTATACCCTTCTAGATGGTTATCTTTTTAGAGAGAATAGGCTTTGCATCCCAAGAACCTCCTTAAGAGATTTTTTAGTTTGGGAGATACATGCGGGAGGTTTGGCTAGCCACTTCGGACGAAACAAGACTATCTTGGCTGTTGAGGAACAATTTTACTGGCCAGGTCTTAAGAAACAAGTAGCAAACATTGTAGCCCGATGTAGGACATGTGCTGTTGCAAAGCAACAAAAGAAGAATACCGGGCTATACACTCCATTACCTGTACCTGAGTGTCCATGGCAGGATCTAAGCATGGACTTTGTTCTAGGATTACCCAAGACCATTCGAAAACATGATTCAATCTTTGTGGTGGTCGACCGGTTTTCAAAAATGGCCCATTTCATACCTTGCACCCAAACTTCCGATGCCTCTAGGATAGCCAAACTCTTTCTTGATCAAGTAGTCAGACTCCACGGGTTACCAAAAACTATTGTTTCTGATAGGGATGTCCGCTTCACAAGTTACTTCTGGAAAACCCTTTGGCACCTATTAGGAACCAGACTGAAATTCTCCACTGCCTACCATCCCCAGACTGATGGACAAACCGAGGTCGTAAATAGAAGTCTAGGGAACTTGCTGAGATGCCTAGTGGGAGAAAGTCTAGGAAACTGGGATTTGTTATTGCCACGTGCTGAGTTCGCTTACAACAGTTCGGTCAATCGATCTACGGGCAAAAGTCCCTTTGAGATAGTCCATGGTTGCAAGCCTAGGAAGCCTTTAGATCTAATCCCACTACCTATTCACACACGAGTCTCTGAGTCTGCTGAGTCTTTTGCACAGCATGTCACAAATCTACATAAAGAAATCAGTAATAAGATCAACCTGAGCAATGAAATTTACAAACACTTAGCTGACTCACATAAGAGGGCTAAAGAATTCTGTGAAGGGGATTATGCGATGATTAGGCTCAACCCTGAACGGTTTCCCCCTGGAACCATAAAGAAGCTGCATGCCCGCGGAGCGGGACCTTTTAAGATCTTAAAGAAAATAGGGCCTAATGCATATGTTTTGGAACTTCCACCTGATATGGGTATTAGTACAACCTTCAATGTTTCAGACCTAGTAGAATACAAAGAACCACTACTAATACCTAGTGAGCCTTTTGAGCCAGAAACTTTCATTGAGAGTGAGCATATTTCCGAGTGTCCACCACCAACCTTACCTGAGCAGAGAGAGAGGATTGAGAGAATCCTGGATGACAAGATCATTACTACCAGGAATAAGGACTATCAGCGATACCTGGTTCAATGGCAAGGTCGACCTGAGTCCGACAACTCTTGGATTACTCGAGAGGACCTGCAAAGACTTAACCCAGACTTGTTCGAGCATTACCAGGGCAAAACTGAACCATACTCGACTGGGTCGAGTTCTGCCCACCCCAGGAGAATTGGTGTGGACACCAGAAGCCGAAAGAAACTTCACTCCAACAAGGTTAGCCTTATCCCAATTTGGATCGAAGATAATTAGGTTACCTTGTATCCTTTAGTTCAAAAATATTTTATTTTCAAGAGTCATTTTCTTTTCAAGAGTCCTGTAATTAATTTTGAGTTTCAAATCAAGAGTGTTTATTGAGTCCTGTAATTACTTTTAAAATTTCATTTCCTGTAAGTCCATTTCAAGTTTTAAAGTCTAGGTCAATCAAGTCAGTTCAGTTGAGTTAAGTCTAATTCAGTTGAGTTAAGTCTAATCAAGTCTTAAAGCCATGAAAGCCAGCAACAAGACTCAAATTCTAGATCCCAGAATTTGACCACATGAAGAAGAGAAGACACATCAACCAAGCAAGAGAAAAGGACCATCAACTAGGACCACTGGGCGCCACATGTCATTCTTATCCAAGTAGAAGACCACCTCACCATGCCACGTCATCAGGTGCCACTTCACCAGCCACCTCATCACCCTTTGGGCACCAACAAGGAAGATTCAAATTCAAGGAGGTTGGCCACATCCCTCCAAGTCCTCCACCAAATCCTCCAACCCCTCCCACATCCCTCCAAACTCTCCACCAAATCCTCCAACCCCCCTTGTAATCCTCCTCGATTTGGGGAGTTTTTAAATTTCAAAAGCTAGCTTTGTGAGGCTATTAAAAGCCTTGGACGCCCATTGTAAAAGAGATGGATTTTGGGAATGAATGAAAATTGAAGTTGAAATTTTGGAAGCTAGCATGGTGAATTCTCATTACATTATGCTATCATAAGTCATCCGAAAGTAAATACATCATGCCTTACGAAGTGCCATTAGAAAATATAAGATGAGGTGCATCATGACCTTACTTGTTCGAATCCATCTCATAGACGATGCGCCTCTCGTTTTGGAATTCCCATGCCCCCAATCCTCCTCTTTTAGAATACTTCCATGATCTGGTTGAATCCAAGATCAGAAAAGTGGGGGGTATTTGTTGGTGAAAAATGCAGTCGGATCAGGCACATGGGATCCATGATGGTACAAGTACTTTATTAGTCGGGCAATAAGCACTTGGATTGAGAACACTACTAGCTAGGACAAGCATGGATAGACATGATGTGCTCTGATTGGCCAAGGCATCAACAAGTCCTATCGATCACCCTTAGGCACTTGCTAGAAGTCTTCGAGTGAATGATAGTAAGGCCAACTCCTATGCCCTAAGACATTGGCGAGCCTTGCTAAATGCCCCTAAGATGCTCGATCAGAAGTTTCTGAGTGGATGATGGTAGAGGCCAATTTCCATGTCCCAAGGCATCATGAAGTCCTGTCGACTTCCCTAACATGCTCAGCCAGAAGCCTCCAAGCGGATGACGGTAAAGGACAATTCCTATGCCCCAAGATATCAGTGAGCCTTATTGACCACCCCTAAGATACTTGGCCAAAAGACTCTGAGCGGATGATGATGGTGGCTAAATTCTTATGATCCAAGGCATCGACGAGCCCTGCCAACCACCTCTAAGCTGCTGGCCCAGAAGCCTTCGCGTAGATGATAGTAGAGAGGATAATTCCTATACCCAAAGGCATGAGTGAGCCCTGCTGACCATCTCTAAGGTGCTCGACTAGAAGCCTCTGAGTGGATGATGGAGAGGCCAATTCCTATGCTCCAAGATATCAGTAAGCCCTGCTGACCGTCCTTAAGGCACTGGGCCAAAATGTTATCCAGTACTACCTTAGTAGCATGCCCACTCTAAGCCCTTATAGTGTAGCACTCTGACACTCATCACAATTACCACATAATACTACTAGGCAGAGCTCTCCATCACATTCTAAAATCACCAAATCATTATGGGATCTTTACAAGAATAATGAGCATGTTCGGATTCCCCAAAACTTAAGCCACCATTTAATGAACATGGCTTATCTTGGATTAATGACAATGATGCATTTAAGGAGCAAGATGTCTTTTTGCTAACAAAAAGATCCTAGATGACACATGGAGGTCCAACCACCTTTCACCATATTCGACAAGATTTTGGTCTTACCAGAAATATCCTGGACCATCCCTCTATAAGAAGGATTCTAAGCGAGCTCCCAAAGATACGTGAGCCTTCCTACTTACACTTCCTCATTGTTGATATCAATACTAATTTGAGCATCATAGTACCATCACTAGGACCACCCCCAGCAGGACTTTTTTGCAAGGTACCTTTTTTGGAGACTGGCCTGCACCGCCTACTCCAGCACCTCCAGCTTCCTTTTGGTACTTGACAAATTTTGACACCAATAATATTTATTAAATTTAATAATATAATATATAGATATAATATAGTATTTAATTTATTTAAATAATATATTAAATATATTATTTATTTAATATAAAAAATATTATATTAAATTTATTTAATATAAAAATATTTTTTAATTTTTTTAAAAAATTTATATATAAAAAAATAAAATATAAAAAATTATATTTTTAAATAAAATATGATAAAATATTTTATAAATAAAATATAGATTTAATTTAGAGAATTTTGAAATTTTGATTTTAAATTATGTAATATTACTCGGATCTACCCAACATAATAATCCATAATACTGATAATTCATGTTATTTTTTAAGATTACCTGATAATATACCAAATACAGCCTTATATATTTATTTTGGCGCAACATGAATCAATTCCTCTGATAAATATTTTAATTAATTTTTATGCTTCGAGGTTCCAAACCATATTTGCCAACGGTCGATTTCTTATCAATTTTTATTTCTATTGGCGTGCAGGTTGCTAACCGGTCCGAACCGCTGAGGTATTCCGGTTCACATTCCCGGTTCATGGCTGCCCTCCTTATCCGAAGCCACCGGCGCAGTCGAGATAAAGGATAAGCGCGGGCGGTAGTCGCCTTCCTTTGCTTGGCCGCTCTTTCTCCACCTGTTCTTGGGTTGTATCGCTTCAAAGAGAAGTAGTTCGTTTCAAAAGACAGGACGGAGCAAATCAAAATGCTCTCCATTTCAATTCAAGGTAGCAAGCTGAGCCCTCTTAACCCCCAATCCACCTTTCGCCCTACCACACACCAAATCCTCTTCCCAACAACCAAACCCTTCTTCTTCTTCTTCTCCAAACCCAACCCCATTCGTCTCATCCTCTCATCTTCCACTCCCCATATAACGTCCACCCTTTTCAAGAGGCTCTCCCCCCTCCGCCAATCTGCATCGGCCGCGGAAGCCCTCGAGACCTCCTGCGATGCCGACCAACCCAAGCCGGTGGAGGAGGAGGTCCAAGTCGAACAGAAAGAGGTAAAAAACGTCTTGCTTTAACTCTTTTTTTCTTTCTTGAGTGGGGTTACAAAAATTGGAGAAACGGGTGTGTGGATTAGAAGCTAGGGGTGGTGGTGAAGGCGATGGAGAAGCCGAGGCTGGTGCTCAAGTTCATATGGATGGAGAAGAACATCGGGCTGGCGCTGGACCAGGTGATACCGGGATATGGCAGTGTCCCGCTGAGCCCCTACTACTTTTGGCCCAGGAAGGACGCGTGGGAGGAGCTCAAGTCCAAGCTGGAGGAGAAGCCTTGGATCTCCCAAAAGCGCATGATCATCCTTCTCAACCAAGCCACCGATGTAATCAACCTCTGGCAGCAGAGCGGTGGCAACATGCAGTAGAGCCCCCTCTTCGCTTCTCGAACCTGTTTTCCTTTGATTTCTTTAATCCATCTGTTAAGTGTGTTGAATGGTTACATATCATTTCTCCGCTTAGAGCATCTGTTCTTGTATAATTATTTTAGAGTTGTACTTCCCTTGCTGAGTTATATGAAACATGTTCACTCTGTTTTATATGAATACAATTTCCTTGGTAGAAATGGATTATTTTGCTAGTGAAGATCAACCAATTATTTACTGATTCTGTTAATGATATTGGAATGTGACTTGTTTCATTGACTGCAGGAGTGCTGTGCAAGTGCTGTGTCTGTGATGCAGTTTATATATATATATATTAATTGCTATGCAAAGAAGAACACATTAAATTTTAGATTTAAAATAGGGAAAAATGTATCCCTACGTTTTATCTTGATTTGCAAATGCCTCCCTACATTTTTATTTCAGCAATGTCAACCCTACATTTTTCAATTTATTGTAATGTTCCCCTAACTACCCAATTTAGGACAAAGCTTCGTGGCTAGGGCATACATGGTAAATTATTTAGAGTTGGATGGCTGATTTGAATTTGTTGGATCATTTTAAAATGAGATGGCCATATAACATGAATTAAAAAAAAGCTTAAAAGACCAAAATATCCTAATCTTCATCTTAATCCCATCTCCTTTGAAGTCCATGTCATATGCCCATTTCATTTTAAAATAATCTAACAAATCCATATCTGCCATCCAATATTAAATAATTTGCCATTTATGCACTGGCCATAAAATTTTGTCCCAAATTGGGTAGTTAGGGGGAAAATTGCAATAAATTGAAAAATGTAGGATTGACATTGCTGAAATTAGAGAAGTAAGGGGTATTTACAAATCAAGATAAAATACAAGGATTTTTTACTTTTTATCCTTTTAATTTAAAATAAATAGATAGATATGCAGAATATTACTTTGGGATGGTATCTTATCTTGATGAAAAGTATTTTTGCTTGATGTTGCATATGCCTGTGTTATCTCCTGCATGCAGAAAAAGTTACTAACTTTCAGAAATTTTGCTGAAGTTAATATGTGCTTGAAGTTCTCATATAAGTTTAGTAACTTTGCTAATTTTTACTTCCAAAATTGGCCTGCTTTACTGAATTTATTTCTGCAATTCATTCTTGATAAAGGATATCACAAGATCCATCCATGTTATCTTGGTTTCACCTCTTTCTTTCCCTGTTGTCACAAATCTGTATAGCTCTCCTTAACTAGACTTTCTTAAATCTTTGTTATAATGTTTAAATAGCTTCTTTGTTGATTTTCCACCATTTCATTCATAAATTGCAGCATTTTCCCTAGTTCCACTGCATAACAACCTCAATATTTTGATCTTTGCATTTTTGAGTATTTTTGCTTGGATCCTCTTTCTTCACAATATTCCAGTCTATGCAACATTTTAGACTTCATTGTTGTCTTATAACATGTTTACTTGAGTCTCAAAGGTTTACAACAATCATGTGATGTCCAACTAACTTCCATTTTTTCCCAAACTTCTGTTTTTCCTGTTAGATATATCTCTAAAGTATCAAAAAGGATCACTAGTGAGTATCTCTTCACCATATTAGTCACTTTTCTAATTCACCCATATTAAATTTACATTTTTATTTTCTCATTCTTGTGAATGTTTACAGCTCTGTACTCCAAAATATCCCTTGAAATTTGAATGTACAATTTAGCTACGTTGCTTACACACCAGCATGCATCCTAGATATTGATGGTAAGTTCATTCATGCCATAGGTGAAGATTATGGGGTTAGAATTTAACCAAGAATTTATCTTGCATAGCTTGTGACATTTTTTTTTCTTTTTCTTTTGTTTTTAAACTGATGCCATTCCTTCTATGATTTGAACATATATAATTATGCTTCTTTTTCATTTGCATCTGAAAGATTACTTTTCAAGATAGTCCATCATATGCTTTTTGAGGTCAATAATAGCTGTTTAGTTTTTTCTCCTACCTAAATTCTTTCTTTCATTTTTTTCTATAGCATCCATGGTTTATCTATCAAAGCCCATTGGTTCCCTCATAATAATTTTCATTTCTTATTCAGTATGTGAGTGGATTTTGCTGTAAATTTGTACATGACCTATATTCTCTTAATGTCACTCTGAGACTTTTCTTATCATTTGATATTCTCTTTTTTATCATCAGTTTGGAGATTCTGCTTACCAGATAGTTGGCCTCACAAACTAGTATGCTAGTTGGTATTATTTTAAGGCAATGCAATACCCATCTGCATGGTATTTGTTGCATTCTTTATTTGCAAATGTGGTCAAGGACAATGTGCATTTCCTATCTATAGGTAGAATTGTCTGAATATATGTCCTGTAGAACATTTAACTAATACTTGATGCAGATAACTTACTCAATTTTTATCACTTTTATGCATGTAACTTATAATCGATTTTTATGCTGATATGAAGTGAACAACACTTGGGTTGGTGAATCCTTGTATTCACATCAAGTAGTATACTGAAGTTCTGTTTAGATAATCTGCAAGCTGCTAGAAGTAAGGAATATCAAGCATGCACAAAATAGACAGCTTGGTTCTGTTCGTATTATTCTTGCATTTTCTTTCCATTTGAAATCGCTGTCATATTGAGTCTCATGGTGTTGCAAGGTGTCACTCTCATTGTTCTATCTTGAAAATAAGCTCTTGTTGTTTGGTTATGGAGTGTACATATTACTTTACACAGCTCATTTTCATTGGGCTTGATGAATGGTTTACTAGCACTGTTGCAAGAGTCAGAAAAGTATGTTAGAGTGGCTATTGTCAATATTCATTGGATGCCTTTTCTCTTTTTCTTATTTGTTCTTTTATTTTTTTATTTTTTTAATTTTAACCTTAAGGTTTTTAACAAATAACATTACTATTGATCTATTCATAGATAGGTTCTGATTTTCTGCATCAGGATGGAAGATAAATGTAATGGTTGAATTTATGTTTGGTCTGATGCACTTGTTTATTCAGACTATTTCAGTTGTATAACTGATAACTAGTTACAGGGCCTTTATGAATGGGTTCCTTGTTTGTGATGTGCTGTCACCTGACATACTAATTATATTTATCTTCTGATTGAACCTCATATGAAGATATCTTAGCTCATCTTTTTCATGTGTTTATGCCGATATATTATACTTTACAAAAGTAATGTTCATAATTCTACTTGGATATTTCATATATACAACTTATACATTTTAAGTTGTCCTTTCATTACATTTTATTTTACATTTTGCCCTGTGATGCATGTTTTTTGCTTGGGAATCAGGATTAGTTAAGCACGAGCCTATTGTAATCTTGAAAAGTGAATTCTTCCTGAATTTATATATGCATATTTTTCTTCCTTTGAATTTGCATTTTCTCGGTTCTGGAGTAAGTAGCATATAGTCTTCGTTGGGGCTGCTTTAAGTGTTATGATTGGTTAAAAGCTTTTAGTGCTTTTAGGAGTGGATTTCCTAGTTAGGGATTGAATAAGCAGCTAATGAACAATCCGTCCATATCTTGAGGGAATGTGTCTCATAGGTGCATCATAGTCAAATTTTACATTAGCCATTTTTTGACTTCTGATGATATGATATATTAATTTAATAACTCTTTAGATATAGATATGTTTCAGTCATGCCTCCTTGAAGAACTCTGTCTATATATTACTTTATCATTTCTTAAGAACTTTAGTGGCATATTACTCTAAATTCAACTATTGCATCATATTTCTTCATTTTTGGATTTTACAGGTGAATATTATAAGTTCTTCTTCCTCTTATTTTGATAAGTCTTTTGGCATTTATTTGCATTAATCTAGAGCTAATGAGATTCTCATTCAGACTGGTTCTCTGATATGAATCTCGTTTCTTGGGCTCAAAGTTTCCCAAATAACCAAGCATTGTTTTCCCACATTGTATGTTTCACATCTGGATATCAGTTAGTGGGCCCTTTTGTTTCTTTTTATTTTTATCTTTTTGTTCTTCGTTTTTTTTCTTTTTATGTACATAGTTTGTTCTTTTTAATAATTCCCGTGGGTGTTTAATGCTCCTTCCATATTTTTCAAAAAAATATGTTTCATGAATTTACTGTATTGAGTCTCACGTGGTTGTATTGATTTCTGATATCTTGAGTCAAGGGGAGTGTTGGATATGTCGTTTTAAGCATATCAGCTATCGGTTCGATCGGCCGAAGACGTCTCTCCCAAACAGAGCACTTATAAGAGCTGAACGGTTATGGATGAGCAAAGCTAAAGCTCTCAACTTCAATCGAAGAATCAGTTTTCGGCTCCGGCTGAAGACAGGCTCTCAGCCTTAACCGAAGGCATGATTCTCACCGACCCTCGAAGGCATAATCTTTGGCCCTATACCGAAGATGTTTCTTCGACCCATATCGAAAATGATCTTTCGACATCAGCTCTAGGTACTGTCTCGAAGATGTCCAAAGATGAAAACACTCCAATTCGCTACGAATACTTTTCCAGAAGATACCTGAAGATAATCTCCGATCTGTCTCAAATCTTCACGAACATTGTGGATAATGGTTATCATCCCCATGAAGTGACGGATAACGTTTTTCATCGACTGCCCAGCTATCTCCAAAGCACAACCATGTCAAAATGGCACGTACCAGTAACTCCAACAGCAACGCTTTTCGGCCTGGCCGGAATCGTTTAATAACTGTCCATGATTGCGAACGGAGGGAAAGAAATTAACTTCCCCATTGTAAACGTAGGAAAGAGAACGGAATCGCATGCTGGACGAATCATTATAAATATTGGTAAGAGGGGACGCTCCAAGTAAGGCACGATGTAGACCTGAAAATCTCAGAGTCCTTTCCTCTCTATTTATCCTCCTCAGAATCTTTCCATTATGTGGTTGGAGTCCGTCTCTGACTTAGGCATCGGAGTATCCCTCGCCGGAGCATTTTGGCCAGGGATTTATTTTGCAGGTAAATCAAAGAGCAGACCTACGATCCAGTAGCTTTGCCTGGTCAAAAAAGGGATTCTACGCCAACAGATTGGCACGCCAGGTAGGGAGCGACTAAACATCTATTATTAAGCTCCCCCCTCCTTGAAAAAGGGGAAGTGTAAGAGTTCCCGATGGCGAGAGGAAAGACTTAGATCGTCTCAGCAAGTGGAAGTCGCGTTCCTTCCCTGGGGGTGAACCTCCGGTGGGAAAAGATGTTCCACCTCCCACACTCCTCGTGGGACAGCAGCAGTTCAACTCTCCTGAACCGGGTCAATGCCCTCACAGCCATGGTTCAGGATTTCCAAGATAAAGCTTTTTAGGTGGGGCATCCGCCAGCTACCTCTAGACATAGCTCTCGATCCCGGAAGAAGAAAACCCCTCGGGGAGAGTCTACTTATCTTTCCCTCTGTCTTCGACCCTCTCCCGAGGGTCGAAGTTCAAGAATGCCTGGGTCTACTGACTCGTTGAAGGAAAAAGGCCTAGGCAAACCCCCTCTCCTTCCTCTGAAGACTACTCCCATGGAGAATTCATCGAAGCAAGTGCTTCCCGATTACAATGGGAAGTTTAAAGCCATCGAATCGAAGGTTGCGAAGCTACAAGAGCGAAGGGACCACGATGATTTCGTGGCGTGTGATTTGTGCCCTCCTTATACCGACCACATCATGGTCGAAGTTGTTCCTTGGCACTTTAGGGTCCCTCAGATGGAGCCCTACGATGGCACCTCCGACCCTCTTGATCACATGCGCAGTTTCAAAGCCCACATGATGATCCAAGGAGCTTCGGATGCGCTATATTGCCTCGCATTCCCGGCCACTCTGAAGAAAGTTGCTTGGATGTGGTACTCGAGCATATGCCCATGTACCATCGACTCTTTTTTCGAGCTAGAAAAATTGTTTGTCTTGCATTTCAGGACCTGCTGCAAGACTCCTCGCAATATGGATATGTTGTTCTTCCTTCACCAGAATGAAGGAGAAAGTCTGCGAGATTACATCTCCAGATTTAATTCAGCCACACTCGAGATCCCTGATCTCAACGAGCATGTGGCCATGTCTGCACTAAAAAAGGGACTTCGTATGTCCATGCTCATCTTTTTCTTGGATAAGAAATTCTCCAAAACCTATGCTGAGTTCATGTTGAGAGCTCAGAAGTATGCCGACGGCAAAGAGCAAGCGACAAATCGACGATTAGCTGAAGGGAAGCCCCCCTCCAAGAAGAAGAACAACAGGAGACAAGGCCCCCTTGCTCCCAACAAAAAACAACAACAAATATACTGACTGGCGATGGAGTTCCAGGTCCAGAACATCGGGCGGGAGATTCGACTCCTATACCCCCCTCAACCTTCCTCGAGAAAAGATCCTCTTGGAGATAGAAAAAGAAAATTATCTCCAATGGCCACATCCCATGAAGGCATCCTCTTCCGCAAAGAACAGGAACAAATACTGTCGATTCTACCGGGACCATAGCCATGATACTGAAGAATGCATCCAGCTGAGAGATGCTATAGAGGATCTTATCAAGAGAGGTTCTGGGGTGGTACGTTGGTCACCAAGGGCCTCGGTCGGAAGCTACGGTTCACTAGAGGGCCCCCGAAGAGGCTGAACTGCCAAACCAGAGGCTCACCAACGAGAATGTTGGAATGCTGCATCGACCGACTAGCTGGAGAAGAGTCGAAGACGATGCTCTGAAGCGGCTCAAAGACAACAATGCTATACTCTTCTCTAATGATGACCTCACGGGGGCTCAACTCCCACACGACGATCCTATTGTAATTTCGGCCATTATGGCCAATTATGATATAAAACGAATCTTGGTTGATAATGGAAGCTCAGCCAATGTCTTACTTTACGATGCGTTCTCTCGGATGTGCCTGCCTAAAAACAAGTTACAAAGATCTCCTATACCACTTACTAGGTTCGGAGGCAACCAGGTCGATGTTGAGGGAGAAATAATATTACCTGTAACCCTCGGTATCGAACCTCGATAAAAAACACTACCAATCAATTTCATGATGGTCAGAACCTCTTCGGCCTACAACATGATTCTGGGACGGCCTGTCCTGAACAAATTCAGGGCCATAGTGTCAACTTACTATCTCTTGGTACGTTTTTCCACCAGGAATGGCATCGGAAAAGCCAAGGAAGATCAGAGAACGGCATGACAGTGCTTGATGATTCAAGACAAGCATTTCAACGATCCTACAACTTAGGATTAGTTGAATCTGAGGGACCCGACCGTAGATGGTGAACCCATGGAGAGAACCATCTCAGTACCACTGAATGAAGAGGACCCCACCAGGATCGTACAGATCGGAAGCATGCTTGACGAGGAGGCCAAAACGGAGCTGATCTGTTTCTTCAAGAACAATGCTGATGTCTTCGCCTGTCGTGCTAGGACATGCCAGGGATCCCAGTCGAAGTGATTACTCATCGGCTGGAAGTCGTCCCTGAATATAAGCCGGTCTGGCAGAAGAAAAGGAGCTTCATCCCTGAAAGATACAAGGCAATAGATGAAGAAGTGAGCAAGCTCCTCAAAGCGGGATTCATTCGGAAAGCATATTATCCTGAATGGCTGGCCAATGTGGTGATGGTGAAGAAGGCTAGTAGCAAGTGGAAGATCTGCATTGACTACACATATCTCAATAAAGCTTGTCCAAAAGATAACTTTTTCCTTCCGAAAATCGACCAACTGGTCGACGCCACTGCTGGGCACCAGCTATTAAGCTTCATGGATGCCTTCTCTGGATATAACCAGATTCGGATGGATCCCCAATATGAGGAAAAGACAGCCTTCGTCACCGACAAAGGCCTTTATTGCTATAAAATGATGCCGTTCGGGCTTGAAAATGTCGGGGCGACATTCCAAAGATTGATCAACAAGGTGTTCAAGGAGCAGCTGGGAGAAACATGGAGGCCTATGTTGACGATATGATCGTCAAAAGCCTCCTTAAAAAATATCACATCAAGGACCTGGAAGAATCGTTCAGTGCCCTGCGGTGCTATCATATGAAGTTGAATCCAACGAAGTGTGCCTTCGGGATAACTTCAGGCAAATTCTTGGGGTTCCTCGTAATAAGCGAGGAATCGAAGCAAACCCTGTAAAAATCCAGGCCCTTAGAGATATGAGGCATCCATCTTGCAAGAAGGAAGTGCAATAGCTGACAGAAAGAATTGCTTCCTTGAGCAGATTTATCTCCGTCAGCCGAGAAATGCTTTCCTTTCTTCAAAGTACTTTGGCAATCTAGAGGCTTCAAATGGACCGAAGACTGCCACACTGCTTTTGAAGAACTGAAGAAGTACTTGGAGACCCCTCCTTTGCTTTCTAAACTTTAAGAAGGGAAGACTACTTATACTTTCCTTCCGCTTCAGACGAAGTAGTTAGTTCGGTCCTCGTCCGAGGAGAAGAAGACAGCTCTCACAAGCCGATCTACTATATCAGTAAAGTTCTGCACGATGCTGAAACAACATATTCAAAAATGCAGAAGCTGATTTATTCTCTAATTATTGCGGCAAAGCAACTACGGCCCTAATTCCATGCCCACGCCATCGTGGTGCTAACTGATCAGCCCCTTAAGGCTATTCTCCAATGCCCTGATACTTCAGAAAGAATAGCCAAATGGACTGTGAAGTTAAGTGAGTTCAACATCAGTTTCCAGCCTTGATCGGCTATGAAAGCCCAGGTGTGGTCCGACTTATTGGCGGAGTGCACCTGGAAGTCCGAAGACGAAGTGTGTCTACCAGAAGATGAAGGAGACGTACCGAAGGACATGGAGTCCGTTTGGGTACTCCATGTAGATGGGGCCTCCAACTTCGCTGGATGTGGAGCAGGCCTCATACTGGCTGAACTAGATGGGCACGTAGTAGAGTATGCACTCCAATTTTCCTTCCGTGCTTTGAATAACCAGGCCGAATATGAAGCCCTACTTGCAAGACTTCGAATCGCCAAAAGCTTAGGGATTCAGAAACTCCTGGCCTTTTCGGACTCCCAGTTAGTGATAAACCAAGTTAAAAGAGAATTTGAAGCTAGAGACCCTACCATGGTACAATACCTAGAAAAGGTACAAGCCCTATCTTCTCAATTGGAGTTATTCGAAATCACTCATGTTCCCCGATCGGAGAACTCCCGACAGATACATTGTCTAGACTTGCCACCACCACTCCGGAGTCTCTTGGTCACACCTTCATCGAACACCTCGAAACTCCAAGTATAGTTGAGAGACTTTGGAGGTGCACCAAATCAAAATCGAACTCAGCTGGATGGATCCCATCCTCAAGTTTTTAATGAGGGCATACTTCCTGAAGACAAAGCAGAGGCTAAAAAGATTCGCTGGATGGCGTCCCAATATGTCATCTTAGACAGGACTCTCTACAAAAGATCATTTTCTCACCTCTGCTGAAATGCTTGGGACCATCAGATGCTGACTATGCTTTGAGGGAAGTCCACGAAGGAATATGTGGAGATCACCTGTGGGGCAGGTCTTTGGCATATAAAATAATATGCTAGGGATACTATTGGCCCTCCATTCAAAAAGATTCAGCTGACTTTGTACGGAGATGTGATCAATGCCAGAGATATGCCAACATGCAGAGACAGCTAGCGAGTCATTTAACCCAGCTGACGGCACCATGGCCCTTCGCCCAATAGGGCATGGATATCCTTGGCCCATTTCTATCGGTGTCTGGGCAAAGGAAGTTCCTCATTGTGGCAATCGACTATTTTACTAAGTGGGTCGAGGCCGAACCACTGGCTTACATCATGGAAGGCAAAGGCGAGAACTTTGTCAGAAATTTCATCAAATACCGGTTTGGAATTCCGCATATAATTATCACTGACAACGGGAGGTAGTTTGACAACCCGAAGTTCAATGACTTCTATGCTCAGTACCACGTGCAACATAGGCTGACCTCCATTGTCTATCCGCAATCTAATAGAGAAGTAGAAGTGACCAATCGGACCATTCTCCATGGCCTGAAGATGAGGTTAAATGCTATCAAAGAACTTTGGGCAAAAGAGCTGACCTCCGTTCTCTGGGATAAGGACGACCCCGAGAATGGCCATCGACGAATCTTAGTTCAACTTGGCATACGGTACCGAAGTAGTCCTCCTATCAAAGTCTCCCTCCAATCTCTGAGAATCGGCAAGTACGAAGAGCTTGAGAACTCCGATTGCAGAAGAGTTGACTTGGATCTACTACCGAGCACCAGGCTCCAAGCTCAAATGAAAATGATGACATATCAACAAAAAGTCGCCAAATATACAATTCTAGAGTAAAATAGTAGATCTTCCGCATTGGGGACATGGTGCTGCGAAGAACTAAAGTGTCCAGGCCAACGGAACAAAGCAAGCTTTCTCCCAACTGGGAAGGACCATACCAAGTCGAAGAAGTCATACGTCCAGGAATGTATCGACTTAAGATCCTGGATGGTAAAGTCATATCCCGGTCTTGGAATGTACGAAATTCTTGCAAGTACTATTAATAAACAGGCCCCAGCATCTTTTATGAAAATATGTTCAACTCTAAACAGCCCGTTGCACTAGCAAAATGACAACGGTTTTCATGGCCCGATTGAAAAAATTGGTCAGTAGCGTAAAGGCGAGTCTGATCCACTCACCTTATCGGTATGCCCGACGAGCGCAACGGACAGTCCAATCAGGCTGCCAAATGATCGAAGGTGCAGGATGGTTCATGCAACCTATCCTACGGTGAATCCGAAGATGCGCCGGGGCGGGCCTAACCAGCCTACCTTATACTGAAGAAAGGTGCAGGGATGGTTCATATAACCTACCCTATGGTAAGTTCGAAGATGCATCGGGGCGGGCCTGAACAGCCTACCTTAGCCACGATAGGGACACAGGGACGGCTCAAATGCCCTACCCTATGGTAAATCTGAAAACGTGCTGAAGTGAATCTACATCACTGACCCTGTCAACAGCAAACATTTGATGAGATGGCTCAATTGATCCTATCCCATTTGCAGATCTCTAATTGATGCAGGACGGTTACAATGCGGTGTAAGATAATTCAATTTTAGCCTAGATGATTTAGAGAGCAATGATCATAGTAAAGCAACTAACATAATAGATTGAAGAGAGTAAAGAAGGCAATTAACCACTTACCCGCAATCCGCTATGCAAGCTATGAAGAATAAGGACCCGACGGCTAGGAAACCATCGAAGATCAGGCTATTCCATGCTTCAATTACCAAATCTAATGAGAAAAGGATTGGTTACTTATCCCAATGAAGATTCTCTTCGACTCGAGATGGATCTGCTGCTTGGTCGCTTAGATTTCGCAGTAGGATGAAGATCGGGATTCCAGATTTCAGATCTACCATCAGATCTTGGTTCGGAAGCAAAGGATCCGTCCTCTAAAATCCTTGAACACCTGGGATCTGCAGAGAAGGCAGCAAATAAGATTTTAAGAACAAAGTAAGCAGGCTCCAAAATGAAAAAAAAAAAGAAATGTTGGATGTGTAGGGCTTGTAGAAGATCGATAGCAGCTTGATGAATCCGGCAGAACCTCCACTCAAGGACCTCCCCGCCTTGAGCTCTCAAGGACCTCCCCGTCCTTGGAGAAAATCAATCACTAAGCCTTCCCAGCTTTGTGGAAGAAGAAAGACAGCTTTTCATTTCATAAATCAATAATCATTTATAAGGGGTATGGGATCCTATTTATAGGGTTCTTCACACATGAAGATATGATAGGACTCCTTTAAATTCAAAGTACATTTAAATTTAAACTCAAATACTCCTTGTCATCTTCCTTGAAATTTGAATTGGCTTGGCTTGGTGATAACTTGAATGGCTTTCATTGAATTGGGCGACAAAGAGAGGGAGAGAGGAGAAGTCCTTTTCTCTTACTCCTCTTAAAAAGTGGCGATGAGATTTTTTCCTTCTCCCTTCTTGGCATGAATCTGATTTTTTGATCTCTTGATCGGCAATAAGGGATAAGAAATAGCTTCAAAAGTTTGAGATTTTTATTTGAATTTAAATATGGATGAGGATACTTTTCCCTTTGAATTTAAAAATAGATAGAAGATAACTCCTTTGAATTTGGATGATCCTCCATTTATCTTGGACTCTTCTTCTTATTTAAATTTGAATGAATGGGCATCATCTGGAGTGGGCGAGAAGAGAAAATGGGGGGGCACCATAAGAAGCAGAGTCCTTCTGCTTTACTCCTCTTAAATGGACGCCTCCTTGAAATCTCAAATGGGTGATGAAAATAAAATGGGATGGGAGCCTCTCTTGGATAAGGATGACATTCAAATTGTCTTCTTGTCTTGATATCTGGATGTCCTGATGTCTGGATGTCTGGATGTCCGGATGTCTGGTGAAAAATTTGGACAACTATTTTTTGACCCAGAATTGATCCACCAAGATAATGAAGACTTGGGTCTTGGGTATTTATGACACCCCTTAACTTATTCAAGCACTAATTACAGGACTCAAATTGGACAATTCACTAAACAAAGCAAATTAATGCTATTTACAAGACTCTTAAATCAATTAATGGACTCGATGGACTCGATGGACTCAATGGACTTAATTGGTAACTCAACAAACCTAATTGACTAAATTACACTCAATATGACCAAATTACAACTCAATTTGACCTAATTACAACTCAAAACAACTGGGACTCGCGTGTTCTTTGTGAAGAACACAGGGACTTACTCATTGATGATCAAATTGAACTGGAAAAGATTTGCTTCCCTTCCTGGCTCTTATGTCCTCACCACTTTTCCTGCTGTTCTCCTTGGGATACAGCAGGTAACCTTCGGCATGCATGTTAGCTATCCGTATTCATCGACTGAACTAATCTTGTATGTACTCCCTATTCTACAGATTTTTCTTGACCTTTCCTTGCCGGAGAAAGGTGCTCGCGAATCCATCAGCTATAGCGAAGACCTCCGAAGTCGAATGGCCTTAGCTGTAGCTGAGAAAGATGTCGCCGAAAAGCTTCATGCCGTTGCAAAAGAAGAGATGGACAAGGCAGTTGCCTCGACGACGTCTTGAGAAGACAGATGGGTACTCTTCAGGTGCAGGCAGCCGAAATGGCAATCATTGCACATGAGAGGAGGAGGAAGGTAGTTTTTATTGAATGGATTTTGAGGGAAACCCTTCGGAATGTCGAGGAGTCGAAGTCTCGTCTGGCCGAATTGAAGAGAAGAATCGATGGACTGGAGGCAAGCCTTTCAGCGGCCAACCAAGAGCTGTGCAAGCCGAAAAGAGGTCTTCCAAGGTTGTTGATGCTTACAAAAGTTCTCATGCCTTCAAGGATGAGGCAAGCAAAGCCACATCAGAGGGCTATGCTTCGGGTTACGCTGATTGCCTGGGTAAAATTAAGGAACTTTACCCCAGCCTAGACTTGTCCTTGCTCGCCACTCCAAAGGATAAAGCTGAAGACTCCAAGGTTCAGCCTGAAATGGCATCGATCCTTACTCTTGTTTCAACTGTCGAAGAGGTTGGCAAGGAGTAAACTTGCTATATTTTCTCTTTTTTCAGTTATCTGTAATGTCTTCCTTCTGGATGGGGGCTTTTCATCCTTGAAATAAATGACTAATTCTTTTCAAGATAGTCGCTTTTGGATTGATCTTTTTTGGTGTGGTTCTTCTCTGGTAGGTAAGCCGAAGACTATTCAGTTCGACGTCGATATTCTCGGTTTGACTGAAGACGAATTCCGAAATAAGATTGGAATGCTGCTATCGATTTCTGGACCTCGATTAGGCTGATGTCAGTTACCTATTGCAATTATTCCTTCTATTTTGGAAGGGACGTGGTCGACAGGTGTCATTTCCCCATTGGTCACTAATTGAGGAATATTGAGCATATTTTTCATTGTCCGTGCCGAGTGCATGGATATTCGAATGGTTGCATCCCCACGCATTTTGGGTGCTGCCAGATTTTTCCTTTCCGAGAAATGGCCATTAATGTTGTAACCATCCAAGAGAGATCATTCTAGGTTCGAAGCACTGATGGTCTCTCTCCTCGAGAGCAGTTATTGGTGATCGTACCATTCCTAGAGCAGCCACATGGATTTCGAGGCATCATTTCAACACGTGGCATCACCTGGCACGCCTGGGGAAAGGTGTGGAGCACGTTTCTCTACAACCGTCCGTGAGTGGGGGATCTCTTTAAATAAGACCCTGCTCTTCCTTTTCGTAGGCCATCGAAACTTCAAACTCCCCCATTTTGAAAGTTGCCCCTCTTCCCTTAGCGCATCACCGAGATGAAGTTTACATTTTTGATCTTCGGAAGGTGCTAAGAAGAGGGCCTCCAATGCCAGGGAAGAGGGCAAGCCTAGTTCGAAGGCTCCCCGGGGAAGTGACGATGATGATCAGCAGGGGATTATCGCTCACCTGGAGAAAAAGGTTCGTCTCTTGGAGGCCCGTCTGGAGGAGGCCAATGCTCGAGTTGATGTGGCCGCTGAAGAGGCGGAGGAAGCCAGAAAGAAGGCGGTGGAGGCCGTCTCAAATTTCATGTCATCTTTTGCCTATAAGGACGAGATTGCCGAGGCAGTTCAGGACTCTTACCACCGGGGGTTCCGGGAGCATTGGAACAAGGCTTTCAAGTTCTATCATTTGAAGAGCTTGGAAAATATTAGGCCTTCAGTCCCCTTCCCCGGCCACGAATTTGACTCTGACTTCGAAGAGTAGTCGGAGTCTGACTCAGAAGGGGACTCCGGAGCCTCCCTGTCCTTCCAGAACTTGGACATCCCCCGCTGGCATGGGAAAGGGCCGGTAGGTGGTTCTTAAATCTGCTTTCCCAATATCTGCTATGTTCTCTTTTTCTTCTTTTTTTTTTAATATAAAATCTCAAAATGAAATGAAGAAATTAACTTTCTTCTCACTTCTTTCCTTCTCTGTGAATGGTGTACCTTAAGATACTACAAAGTATAGACCTTGCGATATGATGAAAGTGTAGGCTTTGCAGAGCCATTAATGGTGAGGACACAAGAGCCAGGAAGAGGAAGCAAACCTTTTCCAATTCAATTTGGATCACCAATGAGTAAGTCCATGTGTTCTTCACAAAGAATACTCGAGTCCCAGTTGTTTTAAGTTTGTAATTAGGTCAAATTGAGTTGTAATTTAATCAAATGAGTGTAATTTGGTCAATTAGGGTTGTTGAGTTACCAATTGAGTCCATTGAGTCCATCAATTGGTTTAAGAGTCTTGTAAATAGCATTAATTTACTTTGTTTAGTGAATTGTCCAATTTGAGTCATGTAATTAGTGCTTGAATAAGTCAAGGGGTGTCATAAGTATCCAAGACCCAAGTCTTCATTACCTTGGTGGATCAATTTTAGGTCAAAAAGGATTGTCCAAATTTTTCACTAGACATTCGGACATCCAGACATCCATACATCCGGACATCTAGACATCAAGATATTGGGACATCCAGATATCAAGACAAGAAAATAATTTGAAGCATGGAATAGCCTGATCTTAGATGGTTTTCTAGCCGTCGGGTCTTTATTCTTCATAGCTTGTGGAGCGGATTGTGGGTAAGTGGTTCTCTTCTTTACTCTCTTTAATCTATTATATTAGTTTCTTTACTATGGTCATTGCTCTCTAAATCATCTGGGCTAAAATTGAATCATCCTATATCGCATCGTAACCATCCTCATCATCTTTTGGTATCAGAGCCTTAGGTTAGATTAGGGCTTCATACTTGCTGAATTCTGCACATACCTGAACTTGATCTGCATAGAACACAATATTAGATTAGTTATTTTCATCTGAAATTAATTTTTTGTTAATCCCCAGTAAGTCAGTAATTAGCATCCCAAATTTTATTTTAAAAAAATTTAAAAAATATTTTTCTGCATTTTTTTTAATCTCTATGTCATAGTTTAGGTCTGCTGCAATTTCTCGACCTAGTTTCGATAGCTTTCATCATAGCTATCCGAAACTTAGTTCATTTGATTTTTTTTCATTAATCTATGCCAAAACAAACTCAAATCTAAATCTTCCTCATAGATTTCAGATATGAGGGTTTTTTTAAAAATAAATAAATACATAAATAAGTAAATAAATATTTTTTAAAAAATTATTTTAGAGTACTTTGGTGGAAGGAAATCACGCCTCCTAAGCGAATATACGAAAGTATATTTATGACTCATGGGAGTAATGAGCTACGGTCGGACGTGATAACCCGAGATTGAAGTTTGTTTTGTGCTTAAGTGTATGCTTGCTTGCTGGAATTTTTGTGATTTGTGTGTTTAAGATTGCTTGGTTAATTTCTTAAGCATAAATTAGGGTTTCTTTAGCACATTCGATCTATTTAGATTCCACTAAAATTTAATTCCTGCAATTTAAATCTAAAATCAAAAATTTAAAATTTAAAATTCGAATATGAAATCTAAATTTAAAACTCAAATTTAAAGTTTAAATTTTGTGTTGCTAGTGTTATCTTATCTTATCTTGGTAACTAGAATTGATTGTGCATTCCTATTTTAAACCAATTCTAAGGGCAAGCAATATAACATAAGGGAAGGATTGAAACCCTTAACCCAAAACAATCAACCCCATTTGCATAGTCCTAATCCTTAATTAAAATCGAGTAGCACTTAAAGCTAGGGATAGCAACAGGTCGGGTTTTATATATGTGTTAACCCATTGTAGTAGTTACTTCTGTGTGTGCTTCTGAGAATTGGTGTCTAAGGCCAGAGGTCTAGAGGCAAACATCCTAAGCGGACTGGTGGTTCTTTAATTAGGACCTCACGAAAGTGAGGGGAGCCTCCCACCACCCCCTCTTACCTGGCTAATCGAGGAGTTACTACAGTCTTGGTTATTACCTTGACTAAGCACTATATTGGCCCTTAGATTTAGGAACCCTACAATTAGGTTGACTTGTATTGTTTGCACTGCATGACCACTAGGGCAGGTACCCCATACCAAGATCAACAGACTCAAGCCAGTACATTTATGGATTTCAGTCTAGAAATCCTAATGCATACTTTGACTGAACAGTTTAGGCAGTTGAATGGTAGGCTAGACCAAATTGAGCATAGAATGGGAAACCTTGAGGAATCTCATATGTCTCAACCAGACTTTACACCTCCTAGGCCCACTCCAGTTCATATTCCTAGAGCCCAACGTCCTGATCCTATTCCTAATCCAAATCCTAGATGCCCAATTCAGGATGAAACCGAAGAAGATAGAGCCTTTAGGAGTGTTAAATTTGATGCACCCATGTTCGATGGGAATTTAGATCCTAAGGTCTATACGGATTGGGAGAGCGACACGGATCAATATTTCGAATGGTATGAAATGTCGGAGGAGCGAAAGGTGAAATTTGCAAAGTTCAAGTTAGTTCGACAAGCATGATTGTATTGGGGTAATACTGAGAGATTGATCCTTTAGAGAGGACACATGCCCATAGTTACATGGAGGAATATGAAGGACAAGTTGAGAGAGAAGTATGTGCCATTAACATATCCACAAAGGCTATTAGATCAATGGCAGGACTTGACCCAAGGTAGTAAGACCGTGATCGAGTACATTGCCAAATTCGATGAGTTTGTTATGCGATGTGTAGTCAAGTCAGAATCTGACACTATCTAGGTTTAGAAAAGGCTTGAATAAAATATTAGAAGAGAACTATTTCTAAGAGAAGTACATGATTTGGAACATGCTTACCAGGTTGCTAGAGACTGTGAACGATTTCAAAGAAGACAACCTATCTATCACCTGAATTCAATAGGTTTAGTAACCCTAGAAATAGGTCAAGCCAAGTTCCTGTTAGTCGGCCTAGTCAACCCACACCAGTAGGTTAAATGGATGATCGAGGAAAGGCACTAATTGGTCGAGTGGATGATCAAGAAAAGGCACCAATAGGTCATATGAATGACAGAGGAAAAGTACTTGTAGTACATGGAGGAGGAAGTCAGATGTAGAGTGTTTTAGGTGTTATCAGGTTGGCCATTTTACTAACAAATGCCCTGTACAGAACCTACACATAGGAGAGATAGGAGAAGAAGAGGAACCGGAAGTAGCTGAAGAGTGTGGAGAGGAAGTATATGAAGCTGAGCTTGACTTAGCAGAAGAGTATGAAGGTAATGAGGAGGAAATAGAGTCACCTGACCATGTAGGAGTTGTTAGGTGTATTCTAGCTCAGACCAGGAAGAACGAGGACTGGCGTTGAACCAACATCCTGCAAACCTTTATCAAATTAGGGGACAAAGTGTGTAAGATCATCATAGACAGTGGGAGCTGCATCAATGCTATTTCTACCAATGCAGTCAAAAGTCTAGGTTTACCTACAGCACCCCATCCCAACCCCTATAAGGTTTTATAGATTGATGCAACCTACCATTAAGTCGATTTGTCAGGTCACAATCCATTTCCAGTCATACCAAAAGAAGGTCTGGTGTGATGTGTTACCAGTGGAAGTTAGTAGCATAATTTTGGGAAGATCTTGGTTATATAACCATGATGTTATCCTATTTGGAAGATCAAATTCTTGTTCCTTTAATTATCAGGGTAAGAGGATAGTCATAAATTCAACCCCACCCAAGGAAAACATTAAGAGGGGATCCAGTAATTTGAAAGAAGAGTAGATAGGATTGAACCTAATTACTGCTAAGGAACTAGAAAGAGAAATCATTGGAGGTGCACCCATTGGAGTTTTAGTGGTTAAAGAGACTCATGAACAACCTAAACTTGAACACCCTAAGGAAGTTGTAGAGCTTTTGAAAGACTTTCAGGATGTGTTTCCTAAAGACTTGCCAAATGAACTGCCACCATTAAGGGATATCCAACATGCCATAGACCTAGTCCCAGGAGCTACATTGCCAAACCTCCCACATTATAGGATGAACCCTACAGAACACTTAGAGATGCAAAGACAAGTAGGGGAGCTTTTTCAGAAAGGATTCATTAGGGAGAGTCTTAGTCCTTATGCAGTTCCAGTCTTGTTAACCCCCAAGAAAGATGGTACTTGGAGGATGTGTGTCGACAGTAGAACCATCAATAAAATCACTATTAAATATAGATTTCCAATTCTCCATTTGGATGATATGTTAGATATGATGGTTGGATCAACCATTTTCTCGAAGATTGACCTTAAAAGTGGCTATCATCAAGTTAGGATCAGAATTGGGATGAATGGAAAACAGCCTTTAAGATTAAGGATGGTTTGTACGAGTGGTTGGTAATGCCTTTTGGTTTGTCCAATGCTCCTAGCACTTTTATGAGGATAATGACCCAAGTATTAAGAGCCTTTATAGAAAAATTTATGGTTGTATACTTTGATGATATCCTCATATACAGTAAAACAAGGAAAGATCACTTAGACCATCTTTATTTAGTGTGTTAGACCCTTAGGAAAGAAAACCTGTATGCTAATCTTAAGAAGTGTAGCTTCATGACCACTAGGATAGTCTTTCTAGGTTTTGTAGTGATCCAGAGGGAGTATCAGCTGATCCTGAGAAGATCAAATCAATAGTTGAGTGGCCCATACCTAGGAATATCCATGATATCCGTAGTTTTCATGGATTAGCCACCTTCTATAGAAGATTTATCAAAGGATTTAGTACCATTTTGGCACCAATTATAGATTGCATTAGGAAGGGAGCCTTTAAGTGGACTAAGAATGCTAATAGAGCCTTAAAGAGAAGATGACACAAGCCCCGATCTTGAGACTTCCTGATTTTTTTAAAGTGTTTGAAGTTGCTTGTGATGCCTCGGGTGTTGGCATAGGAGGAGTACTTAGTCAAGAGAGTCATCCTGTAGCCTTTTTTAGTGAAAAATTAAATGAGGCTAAATCCAAGTACTCAACCTACGATAAAGAGTTTTATGCGATAGTACAAGCATTGAAATATTGGAGACATTATTTACTACCACAGGAATTTTTTTGTACTCTGATCATGAGGCACTTAGGTTTCTAAACTCTAAGAAGAAATTAAATCCAAGACATGTTAAGTGGGTAGAGTATCTCCAGTCTTATACTTTCGTGTTGAAGCATCAAGCAAGTTTAGAAAATAAGCTTACAAATGCCCTTAGTCGCCGATCAATGTTGTTGAATTGTGTCAATACTGAGGTGTTGGATTTGACAAGATCAAGGACCAGTATGAGTCTTGTCCATATTTTGGAAAAATCTATGAGAAAATCAAGCAAGGACCATCTAGTTTGGATAGTGATTATACTTTGCGAGATGGTTATCTTTTTAAGGGAAATAAGCTTTGCATACCTAGAACATCCCTTAGAGAATTTCTGATTTGGGAGATCCATGCTGGAGACTTAGCAAGATATTTTGGAAGAAATAAGACTAATCTGGCAATGGAGGACCAATTCTTCTAGCCAAGTCTTAAGAGAAATGTAGCACAAATAATGGCTAGGTATAGAACTTGTGCTGTTGCGAAGCAGCAAAGATAGAACACTGGCCTCTATACCCCTTTGCCTGTGCCCGACTGCCCTTGGCAAGATCTAAGTATGGACTTTGTTCTAGGTTTACCCAAAACCATGAGGCGACACGATTCCATCTTTGTCGTGGTAGATAGATTTTCCAAAATGGTGCATTTCATTCCTTGTTCACAAACATTCGATGCCTCTAGAGTCGCCAAACTTCTCCTAGATGAGGTGGTCAGGTGATGGGGACATCGGCTCGCATGAATCCCGGAGCAGCATGAATCTCGGAGTAGCACGGATCCCGAAGTGGCATGGATCTCGGAGCAAGCATGAATCTTGGAGCTGTACAAGTCTCGGAGGATATCCGGAATAAATTAGTTTGGGATTTATTTGAAATTTAAATTAGGATTTGGTTGGTTAGGATTAAGATATGGATAGGCTTCTTATCCTATCTTGTATTTGAATTTGAGTCATCTTTATCTTTTTATCCTGTATTTAAATTCAAACAAGGGTTGGACAGGTCTATAAATACCACCCTCAGTCCTTTGTAAAAAAAAAAGTTTGGCTAATCAAGTGAGTTTTTAGAAAAGAGTTTTCTTTTCGTTTGCCCCGTATGGGAGGGTGAGAGGCCCATCTGTCCTTCGCCTTCGGGCATCGAGGGGTAAGAGAGACCCTAGTCCTTCGCTTTCGAGCGTCGAGGGGTGAGAGACCCTAGTCCTTTGCTTTCAAGCATCGAGGGGTGAGAGATCCTAGTTATCCCCTTTTCCTCGTCGAGTCCCCTCTAGGTCTTAGGGATTTTCCTTCACGGCCCCAAGTAGCGATTTGGGTGGGATGCCCTAGGCTCCACATGTAGTGAGATGAGTCAGATGCCCTAGGCTACATGTAGTGGGATGGGTGAGAGGCCCCAGAGGTGAGATGTCTCTCCGTGAATGTATGTTCCAAGTCCTAGAGTGTCCAATTTTCCTACCCTCCATCCCTATTTTTCCTTCCCCACCACCAAAGAAAAAATAAAATAAAAAAAAGATAGGATGCCCTAATCTTCGGCAACTTCTCAGCTCGTCGATGATCCTACCCCGATCTGTCTGCCATCAAATTTGGTATTAAAGCCCAGAAAATTAGGGTACCTGCATATCATCCTAGATTCTCTATTATCAGCCATCCCTCCATTTCAAATCTATCCATGTTTTTTCATATTCGACACCATCTAAAAAATAAATAAAACCCAAGTCGCCAACAATTTAATTTTCTTCTTTCCGTGCTTCCTCCCAAATTCCATCCTCCGTCGACCATCTTTTTTTTATCGCTGTCGGCTGTCTCGAGCATCCCCTCTGCCATACCACTCCTCCGACGATCCTAATCCCTTTGCTGATCTCCTCATCTCTAATCCTGTTTCCACCCAGCCCCGGTGAGTCCTCCTTCATTGTCGCCTGTGGTAATAGAAGAGGCCAGGTTTGGGAACCATTTCTCCTACTCCAAAACTCTAACCCTAGCATTAGCCCTCGATCTCGGCCTTCGGGGACTCTTCCAGCCATGGCGACGACGCGGGTGCTCTCCCAGAAGGATGCGGGTGCTTGTCTCTCTCCAAGGCGATCACCACCTCTACTCGGCCTCTATAAGCGATGTAGGCTTAGGTTGTGAAAGGGTTTTCTGGACTGAAATCCATTTCCTTTTCCATTCAATGGAAGAGGTTCATATCTTCACGTCAAGGGTGTGGAAAGGTCTGAAATGGAGATAAGGAAGAAGGCGATGGCTCTGGCGACGGTATCGGCACTACTGCCGTGTTTCAGGATTACCGGAGTCACATCCAGCGCCTCCAACCACCGCTACCAGCCGGAGGATTCGGTCCCCCTTTATGCGAACAAGGTCGGCCCCTTCCAAAACCCTGGTGAGACCTATCGGTACTTTGATCTTCCCTTCTGCACTCCAGAGCATGTGACCGAGAAAAAAGAAGACCTTGGTGAAGTTTTGAATGGGGACCGCCTTGTTGTTGCCCCATACAAGCTTGATTTCCATGTCGATCAAGATTCCAAAGTGGTCTGCAAGAAGCACCTGGCGCTGTCTGATGATACTCCTGTGATTGGTGAATCAAAGTTTTCAACACTCGGGGCTAATTTTCTTGACACAGTTGAGATTGTCATGGGACTGGAGGAGGCATTTTGGATATCTGTTGAAAAGAATAAGTCCCCACCTCCGCCGTCCCTTCCCTTTTGATGGCCTGAGGCCACCGTGTCGAGCCCACCGCCACCGCCGCACCAAACCCCACAACCCCAGTAGCAGCAGCAATCCTCACCATCCCCAAAAAAAAGAAGCCCCTAGCTCCTCCCAGAGTCGTTTTCGTCTGCCCCTGGTTTCGGTTCGTAGAGAAGGGAGAAGAAGGGGCCTGCACGAAGGTGAATGCACTACACATTCCTCAAAGCAATCAGTTCCCTATTGCACATTCCTCAAAGCAGTCGATTCCCTATTGCCGATTTCTTCCTCTACATGGATTTCAAAGTGCACGGTTCTTAAAGCCACACCACTCTCAAAGCTACACCATTTTCAGAGCAACTCTTTTTTGATTGGATGTGGTTCACTAGAGTCCCTGCTGATCCACACTCAACAGAGTTGAGTTTTTCCCACCTTAGGAAAATGATGGGGACATCTGCCTGCACGAATCCCAGAGTAGCATGAATCTCGGAGCAGCATGAATTTCGAAGTGGCGTGGATCTCGGACCAAGGACGAAGCTTAGAGCTGTACGAATCTCGGAGGATATCCAGAATAAATTGGTTTGGGATTTATTTGAAATTTGAATTATGATTTGGTTGATTAGGAGTGAGATATGGATAGGCTTATCTTATCCTATCTTGTATTTGAATTTGAGTCATCCCTATCTTTTTATCCTGTATTCAAATTCAAATGAGGGTTGGACAGGTCTATAAATACCACCCTCAATCCTTTGTAAAAAAAAATTTTTGGTTAATCAAGTGAGATTTTAGAAAAGAGTTTTTCTTTTCATTCATCCCGTATGGGGAGGGTGAGAGGCCCGTCTGTCCTTCGCCTTCGGGCGTCGAGGGGTGAGAGACCCTAGTCCTTCGCTTTCGAGCGTCGAGGGGTGAGAGACCCTAGTCCTTCGCTTTTCCTCGTCGAGTCCCCTCTAGGTCTTAGGGATTTTTCTTCACAGCCCCAGGTAGTGATTTGGATGGGATGCCCTAGGCTCCGCATGTAGTGAGATAGGTGAGATGCCCTAGAGGTGAGATGTCTCTCCGTGAATGTAAGTTCCAAGTCCTAGAGTGTCCAATTTTCCTACCCTCCATCCCTATTTTTCCTTCGCCACCACCATAGAAAAAATAAAATAAAAAAAAGGATATCCTAATCTTCGGTGACTTCTCAGCTCATCGACGATCCTACCTCGATCTGTCCCCCATCATCAGGTTACATGGTTTACCTAAGATAATTATGTCTGACAGGGATATACGATTTACAAGTTGTTTCTGGAAAACCCTCTAGCATATGTTAGGGACTAAGCTGAAGTTTTCTACTACTTACCACCCTCAAACTGATGGCCAGACCGAGGTAGTGAACCGAAGTCTAAGAAACTTGTTAAGATGTCTGGTAGGGTCTAGCAATTGGGACCTATTACTGTCTAGAGCTGAGTTTGCCTATAACAGTTCAGTCAATAGGTCTACTGGTAAGAGTTCTTTTGAAATTGTACATAGGTACAAGCCACGAAAGCCTTTAGATTTGATTCCATTATCCATGCATGCCCGCATTTCCGAATCAGCCGAGTCATTTGCGCAACATGTCAAAGCATTGCATAAAGAAATTAGTAACAAAATTAAAAAGAGCAATGAATCATACGAGCACGAGGCTAACTTACATAAGAGATTTAAAGAGCTTAACGAAGGGGACTTCGTCATGATCAGGTTACGACCTGAACGGTTTCCAGTCAGAACCATGAACACGCCCATAGTGCTTGACTGTATAGGATTATAAAGAAGATTGGATGTAATGCTTATATGCTAGACTTACCATCTGAGTTAGGTATTAGTCCGACCTTCAATATATCTGATCTAGTCAAGTTTAAGGAACCAATGGTGATACCTAGTGAGCCATTTGAGCTTGATCCCACCTTTGAGAGTGACCCTATCCTAGAATGTCCACCAGCCAAATTACCAGAGAGGAGAGAAAAGATTGAGCATATCATGGATGATAAGATCATAACTACTAGAAATAAGAGCTACTAAAGATATCTGGTTCATTGGCAAGGAAGACCTGAGTTTGAGGATTCTTTGATCACTTGAGAGGATCTTCAAAAGTTGAACCCTGACTTGCTAGAACATTACCAGAGCTGAATTGATCCATACTCGACGAGGTCGAGTTCCTCCCATCCCGGAAGAATTGGTGAGGACACGAGCCAGGAAGAGTAAGCAAACTTTTTCCAATTCAATTTGGATCACCAATGAGTAAGTCCATGTGTTCTTCACAAAGAACACTCGAGTCCTAGTTGTTTTGAGTTTGTAATTAGGTCAAATTGAGTTGTAATTTGATCAATTGAGTGTAAATTGGTTAATTAGGATTGTTGAGTTACCAATTGAGTCCATTGAGTCCATCAATTGGTTTAAGAGTCTTATAAATAGTATTAATTTGCTTTGTTTAGTGAATTGTCCAATTTGAGTCCTGTAATTAGTGTTTGAATAAGTCAAGGGGTGTCATAAGTACCCAAGACCCAAGTCTTCATTACCTTGGTGGATCAATTCTAGGTCAAAAAAGGGTTGTCCAAATTTTTCATCAGATATTCGGATATCTGGACATCCAGACATCCAGATATCTAGACATCAAGACATTGGGACATCTAGATATCAAGACAAAAGATAATTTGAATGTCATCCTTATCCAAGAGAGGTGCCCATCCCATTTTATTTTCATCACCCATTTAAGATTTCAAGGAGGTGCCCATTTAAGAGGAGTAAAGCAAAAGGACTCTGCTTCTTATGGCACCCCCTCATTTTCTCTTGTCACCCACTCCAGATGATGCCCATTCATTCAAGTTTAAATGAGATGAAGAGTCCAAGATAAATGGAGGGTCATCCAAATTCAAAGGAGTTATCTTCTATTTATTTTTAAATTCAAAGGGAGAAGTATCTGATGCGTGTCGCAATGCACCGATTTAGAACCTTAATTCCACTACTCTAAGGGTAGAATAGCGGGAGTAAGGGTCGATCCCACAGAGACTTTGGGGTTATTTTGAAAAAGAATTTTTCAATATTAACATAAAAGTATAAATCAACTAACTAAAATAGATAATAATAAAACAAAGATAAAATCTCAAAACTCCAACTGGTTACTTGTTAGGTGGGCTGGCACTCCACTTCTATGAAATTTGTACGTTCCGATCTGGATATAACTATTCTTGGTGATGACTACCCGTACCTATTCGATCACGGCCCGTTCTCCTGGAATATAGATTAGTCAAAAATCAGACACATGCGAATTAATAAATCCTTTTTAGAAATAATTTATTCCAAGAGTACAAACTGTTCCTATCGCGAATACAGCTTATCCCAAGAATATAAACTATGCTTAATAATAATTCATAAAAAATATTGACAAGAAATTCTTTTATTTCATAGAAAAGGAGTACAAAAGATAAAAAAAATAATAAAATAAAATCCCCTGTGCCAAGCACTACAGTGGAATCCCGAGAAAAGAAATACGAGAATTGGAAGTGAAATGGGGTGAAGTCTCTCCCGAATCCCTCTCGAGCATAGAATGACCCGAGATATTTATAGATGGAAAATACCGTGTCGGGCCCGTGTGGGAAGCGCGGTGATTTCCTCATCTCAATCTGATTTTCAAACTCTGCGCTATCTCCTTATCTGATTTTTTTTACGATCACCCCCATCTCAAAAATAAAACTCAAAATTCTATCGCACAATCCCGCGTCCATCCAGCATCGTCCGACATCTCTTCTCGTTCTGATGCTTCCTTTTTTTTCGAACATCCCGTCTGAACAACAAGGGCGGTGACAAGCAGCTCCAGGAGCTTGGGCGGAGGTGACGGCTGGGCGAACTACGGGGATGGGGCGGACACGGTGGTAGCGGGCACGGCAGCAGCGCTGGGCATCTTGTGGCGACTTGGGCGGATAGCTGGGAACAGCGGACGGTGGCTCCGTGGTGGCTCGCGGCGAAGCCAGAACGGCAGCAGGCGGTGGCAGTGGACATGGCACGCGGAGGGCGTGGCGCGCGGGAGAGGAGGCAGCAGGTTGGGCGGACAGCATGGTCGTGGGCGGTGGGCGTGGCCGTGGGTTGGGCGGCTGCAAGTTGGACGGTGCTGGGGCTGTAGGCGGACGCGGCGGACACGGCAGTGGTAGGTGCGGCAGAGGGCGGCTACGGCAGGGGCGGTGCTGCAGCAGGCTGGTCGGCGTGGATCGCGGCGAAGACGGAACGGCGGAGGCGGTGCACGTTGGACGGCGTAGCCGTGGCGAAGACAGAACGGCGGAGGCGGTGCATGCTGGACAGCATAGCCGTGGCGAAGACGGAACGGCGGAGGCGTGTTGAGCTCGCGGCGAACGGTGCTGCGGACGGCGGAGGCGGACACGACGGCATGGCCATGGGCGGACGGCACTGCGGGCGGCGAGCTTGGGCGGACATGGCGGCATGGCCGTGGGCGGAGGGCGTGAAGGCGTGGACACGGCTGCAGGGGCGGCGGCATCGGGAGCAGGGCGGCGGTGGCTTCACCGATGGGAGGTGGGCGTGCGGACAGTGGCTCACTGGAGAGGAGGCAGCAGCAGGGATTTCGGCCATTTTTCTGGCCGAACGGTGACTCTCCGGCCGGCGGGAAGGTTGGCGGCGGCTTCAACGGTGCCGGGGGAAGCTCTCCGGCGAGTTTCGGCGCGATTGAAGCACGATGGTCCACGACTCTGCCCGTGGACTGGCAGCAATGGCTGCCGTGGACCAAGAGGTCGTGCGGTGGACCATTGAGCCGGTCCACCGTGAGCCAGCAAAAGGTTTTAAGGTTCGCTCCAAAAATCGTACAGCTTTGAAATCTGTGCTAAAATCTTCTAAATTCTATTTCGGGCCCGTTTGAAGTCCGAATTACGTTCCATTTTCATCGCTGGACTCCTAAAATCAAGATCTACACGTTTATGGAGTCAATTCCTGCAAAATATCATAAAAAGTATCAATTTTAATCAAATAAAGTTGGGTTAATTTTCATTATTCTAATGTCTAACACATCTCCCAACTTAAACTTTGCTCGTCCTCGAGTAAAGGAAATGGATGAGTCTTGTGTACTAAGATGGTCCATGAAATAAAAATTATCGTACTAACCCTAAAATCAAAGGATACATGGTTAGACTATTAAAAAGGTACTTCATTGGATTACCAATTCCACCCATTTAGTAGAATAAAGTCCATAGAAGGTTTAAGAGTTTTTTTCTTTCCCAACTTTCTATCTCACTATCTAAATCTTCCAACTTACTTTGGTTTTGGTGCAATATTTATTTAGTCCCCACTTTTCTTTTCTTTTTCTTTCCTTTTTTTTTTTTTTATTTTAATGTAAAGTCAGTGCAATGTCCTGACACCTTGCTTTCTAATTAACCCTTGTAGCGAGCTTTAAGCCAATGACTCCCAAACCAGTTGGCTTTAGGGCATTAGGTGTAAAACACCCCTCGGGCTTACTGACTCGAGTCAAAAAGGCTAAGTCAAGACTAACTCTACAAAAGATTTCGTTACATCCCCACCTTTTGACGCGAACACAACGCTTACTTAGACGAAGGGGTCCGGTTACTCAGTGAGAGATGCTAAAAATCTTTTATTAACCTCAAGAATTTTTCTTAATTGGGGACTTTTTATAATGCCTATACCAAAATAAGTAAGATTCATTATTAAGATCAATAGGCCGAAGGGTCTGGAATTACTCTTCTAAAATTTTCTGGACTACACTCTACCACTTATAGAGTTTTCTTGATAATCATCCCTCAGTATCTCTAAAATTTTCTAAACCATTAATCACTCCTCATTTAGTGAGCTTGATTATTTTCAATTCGAGACAAATTTTTGTACACAAAAACTGATTAAAATTTTACTCAAGGATTTGATTTAATTAATTAGATTACCTCATCCCCTAACTTAATTTCCATTGTCCCTAATGGAAGAGGATAATGGCATGGAAGGATACAACTTGGTAGGGTATGGAATTGGATGTCCCTGAATCACCATGTTCCCGCAATCTTCTTTTATTACTCCATTTATTCTAAAAATAAAGAACTAGAAGTTAAAAATCTAATGCGTGTCGCAATGCACCGATTTAGAACCTTAATTCCACTACTCTAAAGGATAGAATAGTGGGAGTAAGGGTCGATCCCACAGAGACTTGGGATTATTTTGAAAAAGAATTTTTCAATATTAATATGAAAGTATAAATCAACTAACTAAAATAGATAATAATAAAACAAAGATAAAATCTCGAAACTCCAACTGGTTACTTGTTAGGTGGGCTGGCACTCCACTTCTATGAAATTTGTACGTTTCGATCCAGATATAACCTATTCTTGGTGTGACGACCCGTACCTATTCGATCACGGCCCGTTCTCCTGGAATATAGATTAGTCAAAAATCAGACACATGCGAATTAATAAAATCCTTTTTAGAAATAATTTATTCCAAGAGTACAAACTGTTCCTATCGCGAATACAGCTTGTCCCAAGAATATAAACTATGCCTAATAATAATTCATAAAATATTGACAAAAATTCTTTTATTTCATAGAAAAGGAGTACAAAAGATAAAAAAATAATAAAATAACTCCCTGTGCCAAGCACTACAGTGGAATCCCGAGAAAAGAAATACGAGAATTGGAAGTGAAATGGGGTGAAGTCTCTCCCGAATCCCTCTCGAGCATAGAATGACCCGAGATATTTATAGATGGAAATACCGTGTCGGGCCCGTGTGGGAAGCGCGGTGATTTCCTCATCTCAATCTGATTTTCAAACTCTGCGCTATCTCCTTATCTGATTTTTTTTACGATCATCCCCATCTCAAAAATCAAACTCAAAAATTCTATCGCACAATCCCGTGTCCATCCAGCATCGTCCGACATCTCTTCTCGTTCTGATGCTTCCTTTTTTTTTTCGGACATCCCGGTCTAAACACAGGGCGGTGACAAGCAGCTCCAGGAGCTTGGGAGCGGAGGTGACAGCTGGGCGAATGACGGGGATGGGGCGGACACGGCGGCAGCGGGCACGGCAGCAGACGCTGGGCATCTTGTGGCGACTTGGGCGGACAGCTGGGAACAGCGGACGGTGGCTCCGTGGTGGCTCGCGGTGAAGCCGGAACGGCAGTAGGCGGTGGCAGTGGACGTGGCGCGCGAAGGGCGTGGCGTGTGGGAGAGGAGGCAGTAGGTTGGGCGGACAGCGTGGCCATGGGCGGTGGGCATGGCCGTGGGTTGGGCGGCTGCAAGTTGGACGGCGTTGGGGCTGTAGGTGGACGCGGCGGACACGGCAGCGGTCAGTGTGGCTGTGGCAGGGGCGGACGGCGCTGCAGCAAGCTGGTCGGTGTGGCTCGCGGCGAAGACGGAACGGCGGAGGTGGTGCACGCTAGACGGCGTAGCCGTGGCGAAGACGGAATGGCGGAGGCGGTGCATGCTGGACGGCGTAGCCATGGCGAAGACGGAATGGCGGAGGCGTGCTGAGCTCGCGGCGAACGGCGCTACGGACGGCGGAGGCGGACACGACGGCATGGCCGTGGGTGGAAGGCGCTGCGGGCGGCAAGCTTGGGCGGACACGGCAGCATGGCCGTGGGCGGAGGGCGTGAAGGCGCGGACACGGCTGCAGGGGCGGCGGCGTCGGGAGCAGGGGCGGCGGCGGCTTCACCGGCAGGAGGTGGGCGTGCGGACGGTGGCTCACGGGAGAGGAGGCAGTAGTAGGGATTCCGGCCATTTTTCCGGCCGAACGGCGACTCTCCGGCCGGCGGGAAGGTTGGCGGCGGCTTCGGCGGTGCCGGGGAAGCTCTCGGCGAGTTTCGGCGCGATCGGAGCATGGTGGTCCACGGCTCTGCCCGTGGACCGGCAGCAATGGCTGCCGTGGACCAAGAGGTCATGCAGTGGACCATTGAGCCGGTCCACCGTGAGCCAGCAAAAGGTTTTAAGGTTTGCTCCAAAAATCATGCAGCTTTGAAATCTGTGCTAAAATCTTCTAAATTCCATTTCGGGCCCGTTTGAAGTCCGAATTACATTCCGTTTGCGTCGTTGGACTCCTAAAATCAAGATCTACACGTTTATGGAGTCAATTCCTTCAAAGTATTATAAAAAGTATCAATTTTAATCAAATAAAGTTGGGTTAATTTTCATTATTCTAATGTCTAACAATATCCTCATCCAAATTTAAATTCACATGAAGGGTTCAAACTTTTGAGGCTATTTCTTATCCCTTGTTGCCGATCAGGAGATCAAAAAATCAGATTCATGCCAAGAAGGGAGAAGGAAAAATCTCATCGCTACTTTTTAAGAGAAGTAAGAGAGGACTTCTCCTCTCTCCCTCTCTTTTGTCGCCCAATTCAATGAAAGCCATTCAAGTTGTCGCCAAGCTAGCCAATTCAAATTTCAAGGAAGATGACAAGGAGTGTTTGTTAAATTTAAATGTACTTTGAATTTAAATGAGTCAGCCTATGATATCTTCATGTGTGAAGAACCTTATAAATAGGACCCCATACCTCTTCTAAATGATTATGATTTATGAAATGAAATGCTGTCTTTCTTCTTCCACAAGCTGTGTAGGCTTAGTGATTTTCTCTAAGGGAGGGGAGGTCCTTAAGAGCTTAAAGCAAGGAGGTCCTTGAGAGCTCAAGGCGGTGAGGTCCTTGAGTAGAGGTTCTGCCGGATTCATCAAGCTGCTACCGATCTTCTACAAGCCCTACACATCCAACATTTCTTTTTTTTTCATTTTGGAGCCTTCTTACTTTGTTCTTAAAATCTTATTTGCTGTCTTCTCTATAGATCTCAGGTGTTCAAGGACTTTAGAGGATGGATCCTTTGTTTCCGAACCAAGATCTGACGGTAGGTTGAAATCTGGATTCCCGATCTTCATCCTACTACAAAATCTGAGCGACCAAGCAGCAGATCCATCTCGAGTCGAAGAGAATCTCTATTGGGATAAGTAACCAATCCTTTTTTCATTATATTTTGTAATTGAAGCATGGAATAGCCTGATCTTAGATGGTTTCCTAGCCATCGGGTCCTTATTTTCATAACTTGCGGAGCGGATTGCGGGTAAGTGGTTAATTGCCTTCTTTACTCTCTTCAATCTATTATGTTAGTTGCTTTACTATGATCATTGCTCTCTAAATCATCTAGGCTAAAATTAAATCATCCTACACCGTATTGTAACCATCTCGCATAAAAAAGGATTCCCAGATTCTTGCCTCCCGGCTTCAGTGGCAGGGGTATCGCACCCCACCGGATCTCTCTCTCCCGTGACTGGAGCCGCCAGCTTGGTGTCTTCAATATTTGAGGAAACCCTACCAACATTATGGGCTCGACCTCGCAGATGGCCCAGTCGGCATGGCTCTCCCCGGAGAAACCGGTTCCTCCCTGAGGAAGAACCTATCTCAACATGATCACTACTCCTGGCCTGGGCGCACGGCAACGCCAACACATACCTTCACCTTCGATATGATCTCTTCAGCTGGAAGCCTCTCGTTGGCTTCCCCCTAGCTGCCCGCCTGAGTTGTGCTTGGTTCGGCCTCTACTGCGACAACCCCCAGAACGGCACGAGGATGGGAAGGCAGGAATGGTGTTGGAAATGGCATTACTAGGAGCGAATGGTAATCGGTCCAAGGAAATCCTCTTCCTTTTGTCGAGACGGGCGAGGCCAGGTCGAATACCCTCATTTGTAGCGGGCTCCTAGACACACCCACACGTCCGCCTTAATAATTCAGGTTCTCAATTGGCATACTGGAAGGACCACTAAAAGGCTGCAACCACAATGATCCCTGTTCCCATGCACAGTCATTATAGCCCTGATCACCACCACCTCTCCAAGCGACAACATGACAGTCACTACACCCCTGATAAGCAAGTAAGCTAAAGATTCCTCTCACATAGGAACTTCCCTACATGCTTTGTAGTCCAAAAGGAGGAGCCTATGTTCATAAGAATTGACTCAATAAAGGACTGCATGATTCAGTCCATTGCCAAAACCAGTGACTCTACCTAAACCAAGTTCGAAAAATGGCATACTTGGAAAGCATCATAATATACACAGAAAGGAAGGATGCTCGTTAATTCAGGAGAATTCATTGGTTGCATGCCAAAGGAAGAAAAAGAAGGGATACAGAGCCCAAAGCCCGATAAGTCCCTACAGATCGCCAAAAAAGACTCCGCATTGGCAGTACAGAGTATCTCATTAATCTGGGCAGAAAGGATCTCCTTAACCTGGGCCAAGGCCAGAGAACCTTCAGCTTGGACTCCATCTTTAGCTTGGACCGGAACTACACTCGGGTCCTAGATCAGAACTACGCTCAGGTCCTCAGCTACGATTGGGATTTCCTCACTCCGGCTTGGCATCTCTTCAACCTCCTCAGCGACCCCGATCTCCTCTTTTCCTCCTTGATGTCAAATGCAGGGATGTTGGAAAGATCAAGATCGGGAAGACCACGCTGACCTTGGCGAGTCTATCATTAAAGCCATTCTGATAGCTGTATAAGCTTGCTTCATTCATTTCCTATTGGAACTGTGAGGATTTTCTGAAATACACAATAGCTCTAGCTGCCTACTCTCTCATGGTTTCGGACTCTTTCCTGGCCACTTCGACCTCCAGGGCCGCCTCTTCGGCTTTCGAAGATGCCTCTTCGGCTCTCGAAGATGCTTCTTCAGCCTTCATGGTCGCCTTCTCGGCCATCCTAGCTAGGTCTTCAACCCTCTCTTGGTTCTCTTTAGCAGAACACTCCAGGGAGTCAATCTGCTTCTTATTCCTCTTTAACTCCGTCTCCTACCCTGAGATCATCGAATGGGCGTTCTTCTGTTCGCCTTTCAGGCCCCGAACTTCAGCGTCCACGCGAGCGAGCTGATTCTCCATGGACTACTTCAGTTCCTCGGCCACCTCCCTTTCGGCCCTGGCCATGTGGAGCTCTTCCTTCAAGCTATGAATGAGACTGTCAATGTTTCCTAGGCCCTCTTCCATAAAAGTAATGTCGTAAACCAGCTACACCAGCAAAACAAGGTATAAGACCAATCATGAACTGAACAACTCATTAGGCAAGGGAGAGGCGATCACGAACTGAACAACTCATCAGGCAAGGGAGAGGCGATAAAGATCTTACCTGTTACAGGGAGGAATAAGCAAAATCGGACACCCTAGCGAGGCTCCGACCCCGAACAACTGCCAAATCATGAGACAGCAAGGTATCCTTCAGCGCCCGCCTGGCAATGGTTAGGACCAAAAGACCCCCCGTGGGGGAAAACTCAGAAGAGTCCACGGGATGATTCCCACTTAGAGGAACATCTCAGACGAACTCCCTCTCGACTTGCAGTGCTTTGCCCCTATCCATCGCAGGGTGGCAAGGCGGTGACTCATCGACCACCGGAGATGGACTCTCCCTTATCTAAACTGGAGAGCTGACCATCGACAGAGACTCAACTGGCAGAGGCCCTCCTGGAGCCTCCATTGCCGATACCCCATCTCCTCTAGATGTTCCTCTGGAGGATGAGGTGCTTCTACTTCTCTCAGGATCATCCCCCTGGTCTTCTTCCAGATCTCTGATCCTAAAGCAGGAGCCTGAACCACCTTCCTTTTGGAGGATTGGTGAAGCCAACCCAAGCTAGGCTTCATTTCTGAATCAGCTGGACCATAAAGGAGTTAGAAGAGGAGAGCTGAAAACTTCCACCATTTATACCTAGCACAGAGAACTTGCTAATCCCTGCGAGATGGAGATTCCTCTCCTCCAACAATTCACGGATGGGAAGGCCTTTAAACCAGTCAGTAAGACATAATCAGACTGATTGACTGCCAAAACATTTTTTCCATCATTGGCAACCAGGCGTGGCTCCCTTCCTCGCTACTGAAACCCACGGTTCGATAGATGAAACAAAAATAAAATTGGGCTTCCACTTATGAATGGCGCTGGGCATATCCTTTATGATCTTGTGACCAGGCTGAGGACCGATCACCCACCATCTGTGACCATGAAAATTTCTCTTGAGAACAAAAAGAGCGATGAATAAATTGGTCCTGGGGCTCACATTAGCAATGTGGCACTGGACCAAGAACCCGCAGATATTCTGAATACTGTTCGGAGTTAATTGCACGGGCACTACTTGGTATATGCGAAAGACTTTGACGAAAAAGGGATGCAGGGAAAATTGAAGACGGCTTTTAAATGATCTTCATATATTGCAAGACATCCGACAGGAGGTTTATGCACCCGCTTCTCAGATGTGGAAAGTACGAGAGGAAACCCTTAGGGAACATGGTAACGCTCCCGAAGGTAGGCAATCTATCCCGATGAGATGGAGCTGGAAACTTACTCCGGACTTACATATCATCAAAGAGCCCAACCTTTTCCCCTTGACTTCTTACAGTCTCAGCCAAGATAGGAAAAAGGGACAAAGAAATAAAAGGAAGCTTGCAGAAGGGGAAGATAGCCAAGAACAGGGAAAGTTGGGCCAAAGCTGAAGGAATGCAAGGATAAAGAAGCTTCCCCAGCTAGACTTTTTCTCTTTCTCATAAAAGAACAAGGAGACTCCAGAGCGACATCTCGATAAGGGGAACCATCTCTCAAAATCCCCCATGGACGCTCGAGATGGGTGCACAATCCCAAACAGCCTCAAACTTATTTGATGCGGGATGGGCCGAAGGTCATAATCCGCACAATGCTAATCAATGGCTAAGATGGAGCATGCCACCTTTCCAAGGACAAGAAGAGGCCACAACCTCCACCCAAATCCCAATGAAAAGATCGGCTGAACTATGCACAACAAAAAAAGGAGGGGCAGTCCCTGGTTCGCCCGTACCTTTTTCACACCCCAATCAGGGGGCAATAGCTATCCGTCACCTGATCTTCGAATCAACCAGCAGTTATGGCAAATGGTCCAATCAGAGATTTCACAATCATCTACCGCACCACTTCCTAGAGGAAAACGACAATCCAGTGATACTCTCACTTTTCGAGGAAATCATCACTTCAAAAATTGAGAGTGGGGGGCAACTGTTGAGATATGTCGGTTCAAGCATAGATCAACCACCGGTTCAACCGGCCGAAGACGTCTCTCCCGAACCAGAGCACTTTTAAGAAGCCGAATGGTTGACGGATGAGCCAAAGTCGAAGCTCTCAACTTCAACCGAAGAGTCAGTCTTCGGCCCCTACTGAAGACAGGGCTCTCAGCCTTAGCCGAAGGCATGATTCTCACCACCCGCCAAAGGCATAGGATCATGGTAGGATCGTCGGCGAGATGAGAAGTCATCGAAGATTACGATATCCTATTTTTTTAAATTTTTTGATTTTTCTATGGTGGTTGCGAAGGAAAAATGGAGATGGAGGGTAGGGAAATTGGACACTCTAGGACTGGCGACTTATATTCACGGAGAGACATCTCACCTCTAGGGCATCTCATCCATCCCACTACATGTAGCCTAGGGCATCCCACCCATCTCACTACATGCAGAGCCTAGGGCATCCCACCCAAATCGCTACCTGGGGCCGTAAAAGAAAAATCCTAAGACCATAGAGGGGACTCGACGTGGAAGGGGATAACTAGGGTCTTATACCCCTCGATGCCCGAAGGCGAAGGACAGACGGGCCTCTCACCCTCCCCATATGGGCGAACAAAAAGAAAAACTCTTTTCTAAGAAACTTACTTGATTAACCAAACTATTTTTTTACAAATGATTGAGGGTGGTATTTATAGACCTGTCCAACCCACATTTGAATTTGAATATAAGATAAAAAGATATGGATGATTCAAATTCAAATACAAGATAAGATAAGATAAGACTATCCATATCTCAATCCTAACCAACGAAATTCTAATTCAAAATTTAAACAAAAGATAAATCCCAAACAAATTTATTCTGGATATCCTCTGAGATTCATGCATCTTGGAGATCCGTGATGCTTTGAGATCCATGCAGGTCGATGTCCCCATCATTCCCTTGAGGTGGGGAGAACTTGACTCCGTCAAGTTTGGATCAGCAGGGATTATAATGAACCGCATCCAATCAAAAGAGGCTCCACACCAGATAATGATGCTTCAGTCGGGAACATTTGATTGATGTACTCCAAAGCACTAGACTTGTCCATGCCTCCTGATGTTGTTGATAGTGGAAAATCAATCTGATCGGTAATGTTTGTGTTTAGCTTGATTTAGCTTGTTATCGATGGTTGAAGAACACTGGGATGGCTTTTATGTGGATGACAAGGAATTGTTTGAAGCACGACCGTAGCCCTTGGTAATGTCCCATTCTGCAACTGGGTCTCATCCTCCCAAGCTACAAGAGAGGGCTGAACTGGTGACCCCACGAACCCAACAATGGCTACAAGATCTGGGCCGTAACACAAGCTATGACGTGGACTGGAACAGGACAATGAAACATGCCTAGTGAACCGAACTGAAACAGGGTCTGGGAGAGGAGCTGGTGAAGATGACTGTAGAGCTTTGAGATTGGTGCGGGGTCCCTTAAGTGAAGTCAGTAGCACGGGGGGAAATTAATTGCATTCACGTTCATGCAATCCCTCCCCTGCTTCTTCACAGACCAATGATGGGAAATCGATGGCCGGCGCGGAGGTCATCGTGGTCGATGGAGGGTACGGGTAGCTGCGGGAAGCAAGGAGATCCGGTGGAGGCGGCACAGCAGTGGGCGACTCCAGGCGGGAGTTTTGGTGGGAAGACCGGTAGGGTGGTGTCGATTGCTGTCGCAATGGTGGGAAGACTGGCAGGGTGGGGCTTTGGGGAGGAAACAGCGATGACGTCAGGCTTCACGGCAACAGGGTACCAGAGATGGAGAAATGGGATCGCAAGCAGGACGAATTGGTGGAATCCAGTAGTGGAGGTGGAATTGGTGGTGGAGCGCGGTCGTCGGCTGTTGGGTGTTGACAGTCGGTGGCTGCTGGGTGGGTGAGAAGATGGCGGGGTGGATGTCGACGGTGAAGACGTCCATGATGCGGGACTGGAGGGCGAGGAAGAATGCCGTTAAGGGAGAGGGCGTAGGGGTTGGAGCAGAACAACTGACGAGCATCTGGGCTGGTGGAATCGTCGGACTCGAGCTCGCGGATGCGAGGGGCAAGGGTCTTTCAGACGTTGGTGCAGGGGGTCTTTCCCAAACACCAGATTCATCCGCTCCACACCGATGCCGAGTCTTCCGCTACCGCCTAGATCTCCCGCTCCATCATCCCCATCTCTTCCCTCTTCCCACATCGCCCCATGGGCCTCTGTGAGTTCGACGCCGGCCTTACCAAGTCCCTGATGATGCCCACATGAAGCTTCTTCCGCTAATCGACAGCCCCAACCACAACCTCATCAGCCCATGTCCTTCCTCCACCAGCAATTGCCCACTTCATGGTCCAATACCTCATCTCCACCATGCTGCCGTGGCTGGTGATCCCTTTCATCTTCTTATAGGCGTTGTTGCAGTTCCTCCCTCCAGGCTTCTGATTCAAGATCACCTCGCCGCGGTTGGCCTGCGTGCTTGTTCTTTTCGTTACCCTATTCTGGTATAATATCCTGATGCCACAGCTATTGGTATGGCAGGCCCGACGGTCAGCACGCCTCCGGGAGTGGCAGCGGATCGAGGCCCTGGAGCTACAGAAGCTCTAGAAGATAGCCACCCACCATTGCCGAAATTGCCTCACCCCATACCGCAATCAGAACCCTGGAGGCGGCCGGTTCATGTGCTCGTATTGCAGGCATATTTCTAAAAGGCCCATGCTGGACATCCCGGGTGAAAGGAAACATTCAGGTGGTTTGACAAGATCCTACACTAGGCATGCAAACATTTGCGGGAGTAGAATGAATTTAAAATATTTTTTAAAATTCGTGCAGCGAAAATCTGCTCCGCCAGGAACTAATCTAAATCTAGTTGCATTTAGGCATGTATGGTCATATAAAATATTTGTAAAATTTAAACAATAAGTCTATCCATGCATGATTAAAAAATTAATTTTCCATACCTTTATTCCACCTGGAATAACTCTGGAATAAACCTGAAATAGGCTGGAATAACTGAATAAAGTTATTCCAGTCGTCTTCCTCCTTGGGCTGTTTGAAAACTCTGTTTTGGCTTTCAAAACGGCATCAGAACACCACCTTCCGGACATCCGTTTGCTCCCAAATTCGATCAGCGGCAACTTGGACAAGTGCTCTTCAATCTCCAATTGAAATCTGCAAGAAATGGTTAGCCAAATAATTATAAAAAATCACCAAAGTCTGCTGCCAGATTTCTACAGCAGAACTGTGCAGCAGACTTTGGTCTTCATTTTGGAGCAGTTGGGGTGATCCCGGTCCATGTAGCTTGCTCCTAGGAGTAGAAGGATACTCCCTCTAGAGGGGAGACATGCCCGGGGCTCTCGGATCCACCTCCATGCATGGTGCTAGCCGCTGGAAGAGGGTTTCACGGTCACAGGAATTCTGCAACAGGGCAGAACTGAGCACTTGAAACAATGGGATTTAAAGCCTTGTTTCTCTCTCTCACAACTCCAAATCCTAGCCTAACAAGTACCCAATGGGTGGAAAAGGATCAAGCTCTCAGCCTCTCAAAGGAAGAAGAACACACTTCCTTTTCTTCTTCACACGGTGTATCAATCCAACTGAAACAGGGGCGCTGGAAGTAGTTTATATAGGCTGCAGGGAGGAGGAATGAGCTAGAAACGAAAAGGCTGTAGTTAAATCCATTAACAAAGCCATAAACTAGATGTAAATGGGACGGGTGGAGGAGAGGAAGAGACTTCCAAAGGTCTTCAATCGGACGCCCAGCATTTGTCATTTTGCCTTCCAATGAATGGGATTCCTTCTAGCAAATGAATTTCCAACGATTCACCGTGTAAAACGGCTAGGAGGAAAAAGATCACCGGTTCAATCCCATTAAACCAAGTGGTTCAATCCAATTGAACCGGTCCAGGGAAATTCCAAACCCAATTTAATTTGGTTCAATTGGTTCACAACCAATTGGAGGCTGAAACGAACTCCGAATCAGTTCAAAACTGATTCAAAAAAAATTTGGCACAGTTCTAGTCAACCCGGAACAATTTTCGGTTGACACAGACACGGGCAAGACGGGAAAAAGAGTGCTCAAAAATACTGTGACCATTAAACCGAGACGATTCTCAATCGTAATCGGTATCCGGATCAGAGAGTTATCCTCTTTGGTGTGTGACCTCATAGGTTCGAACCTAAATGGTAGCACTAGAATAATTTTAGTACCAGCACAGGAAACCATCTAGCAATGGATCCCGGCATCTGGATAGGTCGAAGATGCGGGAGCAAACTATCGAACCTCTGGCATATGGTTACCGTATAATTCATCCCTTTGACCTCTAATGCTCATGACGACTGAGATTGGGCTGCTAACCCAGACTGAGTCAGTCGACTACGTGTCTCAACCTCGCAAGCCCAGTAACTCTTCACTAGGACTACCCCGGCGAGGATTTGCTAAATTGAGATACTACGAGACATTCAATCCAAACTGTTTGGACAGGTCAATTCCATCTTGGTCCATCACTGCTCCACAAGTACTTGCCTGTACCCAGAAACCTTCCATCACCGGATTAAAAATCCGGGTAGTCCGGCACCAAAGCATAGGGAGTTGCTTGCAAGCTACCATGATGACCTCGGGTCGGAGGGACACATATACCCATATCCAATCGTAAGTATCCCTTTGGCAGAAAGGGGCTGCACGGAGTCACGTTCAATGAGATACCACATATCTCACTTGTAGATCACATCAGTGTCACCACACTCCTTTGGTCAAGAGGACAACCAAACGATGTGAACTACAACAACCTATACTTGATATATTGCCGTCCAGTACAATATATCCTTTGGTTGTGAACAGGGTTTAAGGACCACTCGATACATCCTCTCTGTATCGAAGTCAGTGTAGTCCTAAGGACTTCATCACATGGAAAGAGTTCATTTCAGGGAAATACAATATGTGATGAGCTGCCAAAAATAATATTATTAATTCATAAAAAGAATACAATACTGAGCTCAACCGTCTACAACCCAGGTGATTGGCTTTGGGACACAATTTCCAACAACTCCCAGTTGTACTAAAGCCAATCAGAAGAGTATCTAATACTCATTTCCCATTTACAATAGTCGAACTCTTTTATTCCGAGGGCTTTAGTGAAGGGGTCAGCCAGATTTTCTTTTCCATCGATCTTCAGAAGATTGATGTCGCCTCGTTCCATGATTTCTCGTACGAGGTGGTAGCACCGCAGTATGTGCTTGGTGCGGTGATGAGCTTTAGGCTCCTTAGCTTAAGTAATGGCTCCAGTGCTGTCACAGTACACCAGAACAGGACCATCTAGGGAAGGTGCCACCCCTAGCTCTCCAAGGAACTTCCACAACCACACGGCTTCCTTTGCCACATCTGATGCTGCAATGTATTCTGCTTCGCATACCGAGTCTGCAACAGTTGCCTGCTTAGAACTTTTCCAGCAGATCATGGTAAATACAAACCCTGACACACTCTTGCTATATCATCTCTATCTGACTGGAAACTGGAGTCAGAGTACCCCACAAGTTTCAAGTCAGATTCTTCATAAATCAGCCATTGATCTTTAGTATTTCTTAAATACTTAAGGATGGACTTAACCACCTTCCAATGAGCCTCACCTGGGTCAGACTGGTATCTGCTCACTACTCCTAGTGAGTATGCCACGTCTGGTCTAGTACAAGTCATAGCATACATGATAGAGCCTACTGCAGAAGCATAAGGTACTCTACTCATGCACTCTCTTTCCTCAGGAGTTGTCGCACAATCCTTCTTGGAAAGTGTAATTCCAGAACCTATCGGGAGATAGCCTTTCTTGGAATTTTCCATGCTGAACCGTTTCAACACAGTGTCAATGTACGTAGACTGGGACAGTCCCAAAAGCTTCTTAGATCTATCTCTATAGATTTTCATACCTAGTAGTATGTAAGAAGCTTCACCCAAGTCCTTCATGGAGAGCTGAGATGATAACCAGACCTTTATTCCTTGTAATGCTGCGACATCATTCCCGATTAAGAGAATGTCGTCAACATACAGTACTAGGAATATAATCACAGAACCATTAACCCATTTATAGATGCACGGTTCTTCTCCATTCCTAACGAAGCCATACGATTTGATACACCTATCAAACCGTAAATTCCAACTTCGAGATGCTTGCTTGAGTCCATAGATGGACCTCTGCAACTTGCATACTTTTGATTCATCTGTGGATGTGAACCCTTCAGGCTGTATCATATACACCTCCTCTTCCAGTTCCCCATTTAGGAAAGCGGTTCGGACATCCATTTGCCAGATCTCGTAATCAAAATATGCTGCCAAAGCAAACATGATCCGAATGGACTTGAGCATTGCCACAGGGGAGAAAGTCTCGTCATAATCGATACCATATCGCTGACGATACCCCTTGGCAACCAGACGGGCTTTATAGGTCTCTACCTTCCCATCTGCGCCCCTTTTCCTCTTGAAGATCCATTTACACCCGATGGATTTTATTCCTTCAGGCAGATCAACCAATGTCCAAACATTGTTGATTTCTATGGACTCCATTTCGGATCGCATGGCTCCAAGCCATGCCTCAGAGTCAGATCTCTGAAGAGCATCCATATAGGTGATCGGATCCTCATTGTTCTCATCGAGCTAATGGGATCGTCGTCCCGGACCAAGAAACCGTAGTATCTGTCCGCTGACGCGGTATTCTACCGGATCTCTTAATGGGTTCTGGGTATGATTCAATCACAGCTGGTTCTACGATGTCCTTAGAGTGTGTAGGTTCTTCTATTGGCTGAACTTCATTAAGTTCAATCTTAGAAGCGATAGTTCCTTCTCCAAGAAACTCCTTTTCCAAAAGATAGCTCTAAGAGCAACGAACACCTTTTGTTCATTTTCCAAGTAGAAGAAATACCCTTTGGTTTCCTTAGGATAACCAATGAATAAACACCGGTCAGACCTAGGACCAAGTTTGTCTGAGTCTAAACGCTTTACGTAAGCGGACAACCCCAGACCCGAAGGTGTGAGATTGAGGGTTTACGTCCATTCCATATCTCATACGGAGTGGAGATAACAGATTTACTTGGAACATTATTTAATAAGTAACAGGCTGTCTGAAGCGTATATCCCCAAAAGGATAGCGACAGAGTTGCAAAGCCCATCATGGATCGAACCATGTCCAACAAGGTTCGATTCCTCCTTTCGGACACACCATTCAACTGTGGGTTCCTGGAGGAGTCCACTGAGAGAGATTCCATTCTCCTCAAGATATGTCAAAAAGCACCAGATAAGTATTCACCACCTCGATTAGATCGAAGGGTTTTAATACTTTTTCCAGTTTGCTTTTCTACTTCATTACGGTATCGTTTGAACACTTCAAACGATTCATACTTATGTCTCATTAAAAAGACATAACCGAATCTTGAAAAGTCATCTGTAAAGTAATGAAATATTTGTATCCTTCTCTGGCACTAACTGACATCGGTCCACATACATCAGTATGTATTAGACTTAGAAGTTCTGTAGCTCGTTCACCTTTCCAGTAAAAGGTGACTTGGTCATTTTATCAAGTAAACAGGATTCACAAGTGGGCAGTGATTCAGAATCACTGACCTCGAGAAGTCCATCTCCTCACATTTTGTTTATCCTATTTTGTAATATATGACCTAGCCTACAGTGCCAAAGATACAAATCGTTGACATTATCTAACTTGGGCATTTGCTAGAAGTGTACATTACACTAACAGGCCTTGATAGTACATATATGCCATTATTAATCTAGCTTTCATTATAACAGAGTTATTCAAAATAACATTGCAAAAATATCCTTTTATTGATAGTTCAAAACCACAATTGGCCAAAAGGCCTACAGAGATTATGCTCATAATGAAACTAGGACAATAATGATAGTCGACTAGCTCGACAGTACAAGACTCAAAGACAAGACGCAGGGCTCCGACCGCCAGTACTGGAAACACGTTTCCATTCCCGATGCTCAGAAACTGTTCTCCATCTTCAAATCTTCTGCTAACTTGAAGTCCCTGTAATGAATTACAAACGTGAATTGGACTACCAGTATCCATACCCAGTTAGCAGTATCAACAATTGAGTAATTACAAGGTTTTATCATATAAATACCTTGTTCAGCAGACTTCTGCTTCCTCAGCCTGTTCGGATCAAGGGACGCAATGTAAAGAGGACAGTTCCTCTTCCAGTGTCCCTTCTTCTTGCAGTAGAAACACTCTGCAGAAGATTGATCAGCCTTATACTTAGTCATGGTCTGACTAGGGCCAGGAGCATTCTGCACCTTCTTTCTTTTTATTCATTTTCTTCTTCCCTTTCTTAAAGGGATGACGACCTCTACTACCTCCCACTAAATTCACCACCCCCTTATACAGTTGGTGGTCTTTCTCGAAAGTCTGCAGCAAACCCAAAGACCATGGTAGTTGACTGCAGGCTTGTTCATTCTGTAATGATCGAGAAAATCAAGATAGGAGGAGGGAAGAGAATTCAGGATCGCATCCTTGCCAAGCTGCTCGTGCAAGGGGCATCCGAGTTTGCCCAGTTTTTCAATCAGCTCGATCATGTATTATACATGATCAGTGACTGAACCACCATTCGGCATCTTGGAGTTGTAGATGGCACAAGACACTTTGTACCGTTCTACATCATCTGGGGTGCCGAAGGATTCCTTCAACTTTTGAAGGATTTCATCAGGTTGGGCCTCCTCGAATTTGTGACTGAACTCGTCGTTTATCGCCGCTAACATAATGTATTGGACAGTAGTCCGATCAAAGACCCACTTCAGATAAGCATCTCTGACCGCACTCCGTGTATTAGCGGGAGGGATTTAAGGTGCCGGATTCGTTATCACATAGAGGATCCGTTCATGCTTCAGAACGATTCTCAATCTTCGATACCAACTATCGAAGTTGTGACCCTTTAACTTCTCATTATCGAGAAGTGACTGGAGCGATAAATTTGAAGACATCTGAAAAGAAATAAGACCAAATTAGTTATGAATTATAACTTAACTAAAAGACTTGGACTTTAGTCTAAAGGTTTCTTCCACTAATTTTTTAGATTGGTAGCCCCTAACTCCAATCCGTGAAAACAATTTTCAAGTTGGTACTGAAATCCAATAGGCCTCGCATGAGCCCGACTTTGGCCGGCTCACCCATACGAGCCTAAAGGTAGGTTCGTAAACCAATTGTTTCCCTAAACAATTTTCAATATTTCATTTTGCCCCAGAGAACACCCCAATCGGCCTTGGGGCCTCCTATTGCGGGTCTCTGGTCAGGCCCAACCATTAAAATGACAAATCCAATGCTTCCAGCTAACTAAAGACCAAGCCTGACTATGGCCGGCCCACCTGGTCCTGTTAAGGAGGTTGCCACTGAACCATCATCGATCAGATTAGAAATTACAGTCACCGGATGTACAAACGTTCTATGGTAACTGCCGATGCACACCAAGCTAGTGGACACATTTCTATCCAACTTAATGGGAAGCTAAGACACTATCAACTCCTTGACTTAGTCATTTTAAGGACCTAATAATTTTAGAGGATTCTTTTTTTATAGTTGTGATAGAAGAAAAAGATAAGGACATGGATCATCCTCCCACTGAATCAATCAGATTCCAGGAGGGTTGAAATAAATCAACAAATGATCCATGGGCATCTAGAGATCAGTCAGACCGATCAACCTGGGTGACATGGGTTAACTCGAGTCATTGAGCTTTTTCAATCAGTTCTGGTTGACTCGACTAGCCAGGTAGGTGAGATCATGGGTGAGTATCCGCCATTAACCATCTTTCCTAGACACCAACCAAGTTGGCCAGGAAAGAGGTAGCCTCATACAGCCATGATCACAATGCCAAACCTACCTCGACACCAGTAGGTTTACTAGACTCGATCAGACTAGACTAAAGACTCGAGCGTCCACTGAGCCACTAATTGGATCCATTTTAGATAAACGGATCAACTAATCTAACTATTGATAGTTCTAAAGAAGGACCTTAAACAACTTTTGTTTAATCTTCTTATTATCGGTTCAACTAAAATTAGGTCTAACCCAGTTATGGACCCAACTAGTCAGCTAACCCAATTAACCCAAAATGGCTTATGCAAATTTGATTAGATTTCATAAACCTAATTTTTTTTTTTTTTAATAAGCCAAACACTTAATTAAAATATTTTTAATTAAGTCTTTATGTAAAACATTTTTTACATAACAAATCATGCATCAAAATATTTTACAAATATTTTATAAAACATGCCTAAAACATGTATCCCCAAATTAAAATAATTTTTAATTTTAATATTCTTTAAGGATCCTTCTGAAGAGGCCAACACAGATGATCCGCATCGTGTCAAAGACACACGGTCATGGTGAAGGTCTCAACTAGGTTCCAAAAAGAAATCTGGATACATATTAAGATTAAACAATTTTTAATCTATAAACATGCATACTAGATTAGATTACAAATGTAACCTGCTCTGATACCACTGAAAGGAAACATGCAGGTGGTTTGACAAGATCCTACACTAGGCATGCAAACATCTACGAGAGCAGAATGGATTTTAAAATATTTTTTTAAAATTCGTGCAGCGAAAATATGCTCCGCCAGGAACTAATCTAAATCTAGTCGCATTTAGGGATGTATGGTCATATAAAATATTTATAAAATATTAACAATTAAGTCTATCCATGCATGATTAAAAAAATAATTTTCCATACCTTTATTCTGCCTGGAATAACTCTGGAATAACTGGAATAGGCTGGAATAACTGGAATAAAGTTATTCCAGTCATCTTCCTCCTTGGGCTGTTTGAAACTCTGTTTTTGGCTTTCAAAACGGCATCAGAACACCACCTTTCGGACCTCCGTTTGCTTCCAAATTCGAGCAGCGGCAACTTGAACAAGTGCTTTTCAATCTCCAATTGAAATCTGCAAGAAATGGTTAGCCAAATAATTATAAAAAATCACCAAAGTCTGCTGCCAGATTTCTGTAGCAGAATTGGGCAGCAGACTTTGGTCTTCGTTTTGAAGCAGTTGGGGCGATCCCGGTCCGCGTAGCTTGCTCCTAGGAGTAGAAGGATACTCCCTCTAGATGGGAGACACGCCCGGGGCTCTCGGATCCGCCTTCATGCATGGTGCTAGCCACTGGAAGAGGGCTTCACGGTCACAGGAATTCTGCAACAGGGCAGAACTGAGCACTTGAAACAATGGGATTTAAAGCCTTGTTTCTCTCCCTCATACACTCCAAATCCCAGCCTAACAAGTACCCAATGGGTGGAAAAGGATCAAGCTCTCAGCCTCTCAAGGGAAGAACACACACGTCCTTTTCTTCTTCACACGGTGTATCAATCCAACTGAAACAGGGGCGCTGGAAGTAGTTTATATAGGCTGCAGGGAGGAGGAATGAGCTAGAAACGAAAAGGCTGTAGTTAAATCCATTAACCAAGCCATAAACTAGATGTAAATGGGACGGGTGGAGGAGAGGAAGAGACTTCCAAAGGTCTTCAACCGGACGCCCAGCATTTGTCGTTTGGCCTTCCAACAAATGGGATTCCTTCCAGTAAATGAATTTCCAACGATTCACCGTGTAAAATGGCTGGGAGGAAAAGATCACCGGTTCAATCCCAATTTGGTTCAATCCCATTAAACCAAGTGGTTCATCCAATTGAACCGGTCCAGGAAAATTCCAAACCCAATTTAATTTGGTTCAATTGGTTCACAACCAATTGGAGGCTGAAACGAACTCCGAATCAGTTCAAAACTGATTCAGAAAAATCTGGTACAGTCCTGGTCAACTCGAAACAATTTTTGGTTGACATAGATAAGGGCAAGACGGGAAAAAGAGTACTCAAAAATACTGTGACCATTAAATCGAGACGATTTCCAATCGTAATCGTTATCCGGATCAGAGAGTTATCCTCTGTGGCGTGTGACCTCATAGGTTCGAACCTAAACGGTAGTGCTAGAAAATTTTAGTACCAGCACAGGAAACCATCTAGCAATGGGTCCCGGCGTCCGGAAAGGTCGAAGATGCGGGAGCAACTATCGAACCTCTGGCATATGGTTACCGTATAATTCATCCCTTTGACCTCTAATGCTCATGACGACTGAGATTGGGCTGCCAACCCAGACTGAGTCAGTCGACTACGTGTCTCAACCTCACAAGCGCAGTGACTCTTCACTAGGACTACCCCGGTCGAGGATTTGCTAAATTGAGATACTGCGAGACATTCAATCCAAACTGTTTGGACAGGTCAATTCCATCTTGGTCGATCACTGCTCCACAAGTACTTGCTTGTACCCAGAAACCTTCCATCACCGGATTAAAAATCTGGGTAGTCCGGCACCAAAGCACAGGGAGTTGCTTGCAAGCTACCGTGATGACCTCAGGTCGGAGGGACACATATACCCATATCCAATCGTGAGTATCCCTTTGATAGAAAGGGGCTACACAGAGTCACGTTCAATAAGATACCACATATCTCACTTGTAGATCACATCAGTGTCACCACACTCCTTTGGTCAAGAGGATAACCAAACGATGTGAACTACAACAACCTATACTTTATATATTGCCGTCCAGTACAATATATCCTTTGGTTGTGAACAGGATTTAAGGACCACTCGATACATCATCTCTGTATCGAAGTCATTGTAGTCCTAAGGACTTCATCACATGGAAAGAGTTCATTTCATGGAAATACAATATGTTATAAACTGCCAAAAATAATATTTTATTAATTCATAAAAAGAATACAATACTGAGCTCAACCTCCTACAACCCAGGTGATTGGCTTTGGAACATAATTCCCAACACCGGGTACTGTTGTTGGGAGCTCAGGGATCATCAGCAATCTTGTTGGAAAGAATGGTCCTCGAAGATGCCCTAAGGCCTCTCGCACCCTCCCTGCCAAATGCCAGTCCACCAAGAACCCGGAATGTAAGTCCCCGTAGATATCTCTCCCTGAATGTAAGTCCCCAGTCTTAGAGTGTCCAATTTTCCTACCGTCCATCTCCATTTTTCCTTTGCCCCATCATAGAAAAAAATAAAAAATAAAAAAAATAGGATACCCTAATCTTCGGCGACTTCTTAGCTCGTCGACGATCCTACCATGATCCATCCCCCATCAGGTGAGATGTCCTAGAGGTGAGATGTCTCTCCGTGAATGTAAGTCCCCAGTCCTAGAGTGTCTAATTTTCCTACCCTCCATCTCCATTTTTTCTTTCGCCACCACCATAGAAAAATAAAAAAAAATAAAAAAATAGGATACCCTAATCTTCGGCCACTTCTCAGGCTTCACGGGAGGAAGAGAGGAGGGGGGGCTCGGCCTAGCAGAAGCGGCTCGATCTGGGCACCATGGGCATCGACGAGGGCAGTGATCGAATCCGGATGGGTGGTCCTCGGATGGCGATGAGGACATTGATGAGCGATGAGACGGCATGCGAGAGCTGAGAACCGGAAGATCGTATGAAAGCTCGGGGAGCCGGCAGAGGGGGTGGCTGGGGCAGCAGAGATTGGGTTGATGGTCTTTCCTTTCCAGGATCCATCGATGTTGATGCCACCTTTGCGATGGGGGATCGGTAGCCAAGGTTCTTCGATCCGGAAAGTGACTTGCGGTGTCGGATCAGGCACCGGAGAAGAAGGTGGATAGTGGAGAAGACTCCGGGCGGATCCGGAGAGGATGGGTGATCGGATGAGTCCATCTTACGGGAAGCTCTCAGTGAGGCGAACCATGGTGCGAGCCGATGAGGTCCAGACATCTGCGAGATGAGATAGATGGAGACCGTGCGAGGAAGCCCAGGGCTTCAAGCCGGAATACCGAGCTCATCCGCGGGATCAGGAAGCACTCATGGTCGAAGTAGTGCATGCCGACCTTGCTGAAGTACAGGGGTGATACTTGTTGAAGAGGATGCGGTGGTGGTGCAAGCCATCGGTGTTACCGCGGCCTCCGGGGTGCTTTCATTGCTTGCTGATGCGGCTGTGCCCGGTGCTCACGTGGCCGTGCTTCTTCTTTTTGGGGACAGCAGGGGGCAGCTGCAGGGAGCAGGTGCGTGGGGGGGTCAGCGGATGAAGACGAGATCGCTGCTATGGACAGCCACGAGCCAGCCGAGGCGATTGCGGATTTTGGGATGACCAGATCGGAGGGGAAGATGGGCGCGAGGCGGCTGTGGCAGTTCTTCCTTGGAAATGGAATCGGGACTGGACCTGGGGAAGTCTGTCATCGATCGGCTGCGGACGGTGGCTGTGGGTAGTGGATCAAGCACAGGGAAGACAGAGAACGACAGAACTGATGGGGAAATTTGGGATCGTGAAAGAAATGTACCCTAACCTGACCTATTGATCTGATACCAATTTGATGGGGGACGGGATTAGGATAGGATCGTCGAGGGATGGGATTAGGTTAGGATCATTGACGAGCTGAGAGTCACTGAAGATTAGGGTATCCTATTTTTTTTATTTTTTTTATTTTTCTATGGTGGTGGCGAAGGAAAAAAAATGGAGGAGGGTAGGGAAATTGGACACTTTAGGACTGGGGACTTACATTCACGAAGAAATATCATCCTAGGGCATCCCACCCATCCCACTACATGTAACCCAGGGCATCCCACCCATCTCACTACATGGGAACCTAGGGCATCCCACCCAAATCGCTACCTGGGGCTGCAAAAGAAAATCTCTAAGACCATAGAGGGGACACGACGGGGAAGGGGATAACTAGGATCTCATACCCCTCGATGCCCGAAGGTGAAGGACAAATGGGCCTCTTACCCTCCCCATACGGGGCGAACAAAAAGAAAACACTCTTTTCTAAAAAAACTACTTGATTAACCAAATACTTTTTACAAAGGACTGAGGGTGTTGTTTATAGACCTGTTCAACCCTCATTTGAATTTGAATCAAGATAAAAATATAGGGATGATTCAAATTCAAATACAAGTAGGATAAGATAAACCTATCCATATCTCATCCTAAAAACCAAATCCTAATTCAAAATTTAAACAAAGATAAATTCAAACAAATTTATTCTGGATATCCTCCGAGATTTGTGCATCTTCGAGATCCTGCTGCTCTGAGATCTGTGTAGGTCGATGTCCCCATCACATAGTCTTCGGCCTACGTCGAAGATGTAGTCTTCGACTCATACCAAAAACATGATCTTCGACATCAGCCACAGGTACTATCTCAAAGATGTCCAAGATGAAAGCACTCCACCAATTCAGCTACGAATACTCTTACAGAAGTAACTGAAGACATATCTCCGATCTGTCTCAAATCCCGACAAACATGGTGGATAACGGTTATCATCCCCACGAACGTGGCGGATAACGGTTATCATCGACTGCCCAGCTATCTCCAAAGCACAACCATGTCAAATGGTCACGTAACCATTAACTCCACAGCAATGCCTTCGGCCTGGCAGGAACCATTTAATAATTGTCCACAATTGTGAATGGAGGGAAAGGAATTAACTCCTCCATCGTAACCACAGGGAACAGAACAGAATCGCAGGCCAGACGAATCAATATAAATATTGGTAAGAGGGGACGCTCCAGGTGAGGCACAACGTAGACCTGAAAATCTCAGAGTCTTTCCTCTCTATTCATCCTCCTCAGAATCTTCTTCATTATGTGGCTAGAGCCCGTCTCTGACTTAGGCATCGGAGTGTTCCCTGTCGGAGCATTTTCGGTCAGGAATTTGTTTTGCAGGTAAACCAGGGAGCGGACCTACGATCCATTAGCTTCACCCGGTCAGAAAAGGGATTCTACTCCAACAGGGAGTATGCAATATAAATTACTGAAATGAAACTTCAATCCCAATTTAAATTCGGACCTGAATAAATCAACTATTATGGTCCAAGATCTAAATTCAATAAATAAGCCACACCAAGAGAATGATGTTGGAGATTGATGAATTAGTTCTCCTATTGGATGAGCCTCTTTGATGGGGACATCAATAAGAAGGAAAAATCTCAAACTAATTCTCTTTGGTTTTACGGCTAAAAGAATCTACTTAAATTCAATAAAGGTCATGGGATGAAGCCCAATCATAAAGCCCATGAGCCGACTCCACCATCCTCATGAGTCGACTCATCCTTTTGAAGAAGAAGTTCATGAGCCGACTCACGAAGGAAAGCCACCATTCTCATGAGTCGACTCACCCAAGTCAACCCTAATTTGAGCATGCCATTTGGAGCTTTCAAGATGCCACCTCATCACCTTCACATGGAGGACACTTCATCAAGTATATTTGGGGAAAACATGAAGGACACTTCATCAAGCAATTTGTGGGGAGCATATAACCACTTTCCAATCCCCTAACAAATCTCCAACCAACTTGCCATGTGGAATGCCACATCATATTCCACCAAAGGATCTACATCAGCAAGAGGAGACCATGTCATTGCCACCTAAGTGCCACATGTTCAAGTGTTAAAACTTTCTACCTAAAAGTTGTTGCAAACTACTTCTAGTTAGAACCATGTAACCAAATTTGTTAGATCTAACTAGGAGTTAGTTAGCTTAACCTAACCCTCTCTCCTCTCTCTCTTTGGCCGACTTCCATGGTTAGTAGATCATAAATAGGGCTCTAAGCCCTCTTTTGTAAGCATGCTATACTTTGAGTAATGAATGAAAAGGTTTGCTTCTTGTTAAGTTCCTTCTTGTGTTCTCTTGTGTGGAGTGAGTAAGATTTATTTGGTTTGAAGGTGCGAAGCCTTATTTGAGAAGAGGGTGGGATGCCCTTGGATTTGTGTTTGTAGGGTGGGATGCCCTTGTGATGAGTGGGAGTGTGGGATGCCCTTTGATTGATCCAAGTTCAAGCTCCTTAATTCCAAGTACCGACCATTATTCTCTTCCTTCTTTCCTTTGTTTCAATTCCATCTTTGATTCCTCTTCCACGCTTAATGTTTGGTTTTGTTGTAGGTTCTCTCATGGTTTCCAAGTCAAAGATGATGGTCTTCATGCCATGGATCAAGGCCAAAGTAAGTCCTAAAGGTAGGGAGTGCTAGTCTTAGAGTTTAGGCTTCAATCCTTGAGTCTTGAAAGCTTCCTTTACACCAAAATTCCTAGTCGTCATTGTTGGTAGGAGAACCCCTCTTGACCTTTAGATCTGATCATTGTAAGTGACTTGGCCTAGTACAAATGTTTTTTATCCATAAGATCCTTTTCTTATTTTTTTGGATGCGATATACTTGCGGGTGTTAATTTTTAGATCGACTAGTGTCTTGCTTCGAAGTTTTAGTCTTTCTTAATTATAATTTTTTCTTATGTTTATAATCATTGCTCAATAAGTTTAGGTAATCATTTGAGTGCATCAAACCCATCAATTTCATCACCCTCATCCGCATCAATTTTTGGTATTAGAGCATGGTTTACTAGGTCAAGTGTTTAATTGCTGAAATTTTGCTCTAGATTAATCCGAGTTTTTCATGATTTTAGTAACTTTTCACGTTGCAAAAAAAAAAAACCTAATTTTTTTTTTGCTGCATTTTAGGATCTTAGGATCTGAGATCTAAATTAAAAAAAAATCAAAATTTTTGTAGTTTAAAATTCATCATCTCACGTTGCTCATTTAGTTAGCTAGTACTTGCTTCAATTCTAGTTTCATGCCATTAAGTTGTTCCATTAAATTAAAATAAAAATTCAAAATTTTTTGTTTCTGGATTCCTGGATTAAAATATGAGTTTTCCATCTTTAGAAATTTGAAATTTTGGGATTTTAAACTTTGATTTCGGATTACAACTAATTGTTGGTTAGAAGTTTGTTAGATTGAGGGTTTCTTACAACAACGTTGGGGACAGCCCTCCAAAATAAATTTCCAACCATAAATTTAAAATTTAAGATTGGAGTTTATAGTTGTGATAGAAGAAAAAGATAAGGACATGGATCATCCTCCCACTGAATCAATCAGATTCCAGGAGGGTTGAAATAAATCAACAAATGATCCATGGGCATCTAGAGATCAGTCAGACCGATCAACCTGGGTGACATGGGTTAACTCGAGTCATTGAGCTTTTTCAATCAGTTCTGGTTGACTCGACTAGCCAGGTAGGTGAGATCATGGGTGAGTATCCGCCATTAACCATCTTTCCTAGACACCAACCAAGTTGGCCAGGAAAGAGGTAGCCTCATACACAGCCATGATCACAATGCCAAACCTACCTCGACACCAGTAGGTTACTAGACTCGATCAGACTAGACTAAAGACTCGAGCGTCCACTGAGCACTAATTGGATCCATTTTAGATAAACGGATCAACTAATCTAACTATGATAGTTCTAAAGAAGGACCTTAAACAACTTTTGTTTATCTTCTTATTATCCGGTTCAACTAAAATTAGGTCTAACCCAGTTATGGACCCAACTAGTCAGCTAACCCAATTAACCCAAAATGGCTTATGCAAATTTGATTAGATTTCATAAACCTAATTTTTTTTTTTTTTAATAAGCCAAACACTTAATTAAAATATTTTTAATTAAGTCTTTATGTAAAACATTTTTTACATAACAAATCATGCATCAAAATATTTTACAATATTTTATAAAACATGCCTAAAACATGTATCCCCAAATTAAAATAATTTTTAATTTTTAATATTCTTTAAGGATCCTTCTGAAGAGGCCAACACAGATGATCCGCATCGTGTCAAAGACACACGGTCATGGTGAAGGTCTCAACTAGGTTCCAAAAAGAAATCTGGATACATATTAAGATTAAACAATTTTTAATCTATAAACATGCATACTAGATTAGATTACAAATGTAACCTGCTCTGATACCACTGAAAGGAACATGCAGGTGGTTTGACAAGATCCTACACTAGGCATGCAAACATCTACGAGAGCAGAATGGATTTTAAAATATTTTTTTTAAAATTCGTGCAGCGAAAATATGCTCCGCCAGGAACTAATCTAAATCTAGTCGCATTTAGGGATGTATGGTCATATAAAATATTTATAAAATATTAAACAATTAAGTCTATCCATGCATGATTAAAAAATTAATTTTCCATACCTTTATTCTGCCTGGAATAACTCTGGAATAACTGGAATAGGCTGGAATAACTGGAATAAAGTTATTCCAGTCATCTTCCTCCTTGGGCTGTTTGAAAACTCTGTTTTTGCTTTCAAAACGGCATCAGAACACCACCTTTCGGACCTCCGTTTGCTTCCAATTCGAGCAGCGGCAACTTGAACAAGTGCTTTTCAATCTCCAATTGAAATCTGCAAGAAATGGTTAGCCAAATAATTATAAAAAATCACCAAAGTCTGCTGCCAGATTTCTGTAGCAGAATTGGGCAGCAGACTTTGGTCTTCGTTTTGAAGCAGTTGGGGCGATCCCGGTCCGCGTAGCTTGCTCCTAGGAGTAGAAGGATACTCCCTCTAGATGGGAGACACGCCGGGGCTCTCGGATCCGCCTTCATGCATGGTGCTAGCCACTGGAAGAGGGCTTCACGGTCACAGGAATTCTGCAACAGGGCAGAACTGAGCACTTGAAACAATGGGATTTAAAGCCTTGTTTCTCTCCCTCATACACTCCAAATCCCAGCCTAACAAGTACCCAATGGGTGGAAAAGGATCAAGCTCTCAGCCTCTCAAAGGGAAGAACACACACGTCCTTTTCTTCTTCACACGGTGTATCAATCCAACTGAAACAGGGGCGCTGGAAGTAGTTTATATAGGCTGCAGGGAGGAGGAATGAGCTAGAAACGAAAAGGCTGTAGTTAAATCCATTAACCAAGCCATAAACTAGATGTAAATGGGACGGGTGGAGGAGAGGAAGAGACTTCCAAAGGTCTTCAACCGGACGCCCAGCATTTGTCGTTTGGCCTTCCAACAAATGGGATTCCTTCCAGTAAATGAATTTCCAACGATTCACCGTGTAAAATGGCTGGGAGGAAAAAGATCACGGTTCAATCCCAATTTGGTTCAATCCCATTAAAACCAAGTGGTTCATCCAATTGAACCGGTCCAGGAAAATTCCAAACCCAATTTAATTTGGTTCAATTGGTTCACAACCAATTGGAGGCTGAAACGAACTCCGAATCAGTTCAAAACTGATTCAGAAAAAATCTGGTACAGTCCTGGTCAACTCGAAACAATTTTTGGTTGACATAGATAAGGGCAAGACGGGAAAAAGAGTACTCAAAATACTGTGACCATTAAATCGAGACGATTTCCAATCGTAATCGTTATCCGGATCAGAGAGTTATCCTCTGTGGCGTGTGACCTCATAGGTTCGAAACCTAAACGGTAGTGCTAGAACAATTTTAGTACCAGCACAGGAAACCATCTAGCAATGGGTCCCGGCGTCCGGAAAGGTCGAAGATGCGGGAGCAAACTATCGAACCTCTGGCATATGGTTACGTATAAATCCTTCCTTTGACATCTAATGCTCATGAACGACTGAGATTGGGCTGCCAACCCAGACTGAGTCAGCGACTACGTGTCTCAACCTCACAAGCGCAGTGACTCTTCACTAGGACTACCCGGTCGAGGAGGAATTTGCTGAAATTGAGGATGCGCGACATTTCAATCCCAATGTTTGGACAGGTCAATTCATCTGGTCGATCACTGCTCCCAAGTACTTGCTTGTACCAGAAACCTTCCATCACGGATTATAAAATCTGGGTAGTCCGGCACCAAAGCACAGGGAGTTGCTTGCAAGCTACCGTGATGACCTCAGGTCGGAGGGACACATATACCCATATCCAATCGTGAGTATCCCTTTGATAGAAAGGGGCTACACAGAGTCACGTTCAATAAGATACCACATATCTCACTTGTAGATCACATCAGTGTCACCACACTCCTTTGGTCAAGAGGATAACCAAACGATGTGAACTACAACAACCTATACTTTATATATTGCCGTCCAGTACAATATATCCTTTGGTTGTGAACAGGATTTAAGGACCACTCGATACATCATCTCTGTATCGAAGTCATTGTAGTCCTAAGGACTTCATCACATGGAAAGAGTTCATTTCATGGAAATACAATATGTTATAAACTGCCAAAAATAATATTTTATTAATTCATAAAAGAATACAATACTGAGCTCAACCTCCTACAACCCCAGGTGATTGGCTTTGGAACATAATTCCCAACACCGGGTACTGTTGTTGGGAGCTCAGGGATCATCAGCAATCTTGTTGGAAAGAATGGTCCTCGAAGATGCCCTAAGGCCTCTCGCACCCTCCCTGCCAAATGCCAGTCCACCAAGAACCCGGAATGTAAGTCCCCGTAGATATCTCTCCCTGAATGTAAGTCCCCAGTCTTAGAGTGTCCAATTTTCCTACCGTCCATCTCCATTTTTCCTTTGCCACCATCATAGAAAAAAATAAAAATAAAAAAAAATAGGATACCCTAATCTTCGGCGACTTCTTAGCTCGTCGACGATCCTACCATGATCCATCCCCATCAGGTGAGATGTCCTAGAGGTGAGATGTCTCTCCGTGAATGTAAGTCCCCAGTCCTAGAGTGTCTAATTTTCCTACCCTCCATCTCCATTTTTTCTTTCGCCACCACCATAGAAAAATAAAAAAAAATAAAAAATAGGATACCCTAATCTTCGGCCACTTCTCAGGCTTCACGGGAGGAAGAGAGGAGGGGGGGCTCGGCCTAGCAGAAGCGGCTCGATCTGGGCACCATGGGCATCGACGAGGGCAGTGATCGAATCCGGATGGGTGGTCCTCGGATGGCGATGAGGACATTGATGAGCGATGAGACGGCATGCGAGAGCTGAGAACCGGAAGATCGTATGAAAGCTCGGGGAGCCGGCAGAGGGGGTGGCTGGGGCAGCAGAGATTGGGTTGATGGTCTTTCCTTTCCAGGATCCATCGATGTTGATGCCACCTTTGCGATGGGGGATCGGTAGCCAAGGTTCTTCGATCCGGAAAGTGACTTGCGGTGTCGGATCAGGCACCGGAGAAGAAGGTGGATAGTGGAGAAGACTCCGGGCGGATCCGGAGAGGATGGGTGATCGGATGAGTCCATCTACGGGGAAGCTCTCAGTGAGGCGAACCATGGTGCGAGCCGATGAGGTCCAGACATCTGCGAGATGAGATAGATGGAGACCGTGCGAGGAAGCCCAGGGCTTCAAGCCGGAATACCGAGCTCATCCGCGGGATCAGGAAGCACTCATGGTCGAAGTAGTGCATGCCGACCTTGCTGAAGTACAGGGGTGATACTTGTTGAAGAGGATGCGGTGGTGGTGCAAGCCACCGGTGTTACCGCGGCCTCCGGGGTGCTTTCATTGCTTGCTGATGCGGCTGTGCCCGGTGCTCACGTGGCCGTGCTTCTTCTTTTTGGGGACAGCAAGGGGGCAGCTGCAGGGAGCAGGTGCGTGGGGGGGTCAGCGGATGAAGACGAGATCGCTGCTATGGACGGCCACGAGCCAGCCGAGGCGATTGCGGATTTTGGGATGACCAGATCGGAGGGGAAGATGGGCGCGAGGCGGCTGTGGCAGTTCTTCCTTGGAAATGGAATCGGGACTGGACCTGGGGAAGTCTGTCATCGATCGGCTATCGGACGGTGGCTGTGGGTAGTGGATCAAGCACAGGGAAGACAGAGAACGACAGAACTGATGGGGAAAATTTGGGATCGTGAAAGAAATGTACCCTAACCTGACCTATGATCTGATACCAATTTGATGGGGGACGGGATTAGGATAGGATCGTCGAGGGATGGGATTAGGTTAGGATCATTGACGAGCTGAGAGTCACTGAAGATTAGGGTATCCTATTTTTTTTATTTTTTTTATTTTCTATGGTGGTGGCGAAGGAAAAATGGAGATGGAGGATAGGGAAATTGGACACTTTAGGACTGGGGACTTACATTCACGAAGAAATATCTCATCCTAGGGCATCCCACCCATCCCACTACATGTAACCCAGGGCATCCCACCCATCTCACTACATGGGAACCTAGGGCATCCCACCCAATCGCTACCTGGGGCTGCAAAAGAAAATCTCTAAGACCATAGAGGGGACACGACGGGAAGGGGATAACTAGGATCTCATACCCCTCGATGCCCGAAGGTGAAGGACAAATGGGCCTCTTACCCTCCCCATACGGGGCGAACAAAAAGAAACACTCTTTTCTAAAAAACTTACTTGATTAACCAAACTACTTTTTACAAAGGACTGAGGGTGTTATTTTTAGACCTGTTCAACCCTCATTTGAATTTGAATCAAGATAAAAATATAGGGATGATTCAAATTCAAATACAAGTAGGATAAGATAAACCTATCCATATCTCAATCCTAATCAACCAAATCCTAATTCAAAATTTAAACAAAAGATAAATTCAAACAAATTTATTCTGGATATCCTCCGAGATTTGTGCATCTTCAAGATCCATGCTGCTCTGAGATCTGTGTAGGTCGATGTCCCCATCACATAGTCTTCGGCCTACGTCGAAGATGTAGTCTTCGACTCATACCAAAAACATGATCTTCGACATCAGCCACAGGTACTATCTCAAAGATGTCCAAAGATGAAAGCACTCCACCAATTCAGCTACGAATACTTACAGAAGTAACCTGAAGACATATCTCCGATCTGTCTCAAATCCCGACAAACATGGTGGATAACGGTTATCATCCCCACGAACGTGGCGGATAACGGTTATCATCGACTGCCCAGCTATCTCCAAAGCACAACCATGTCAAAATGGTCACGTAACCATTAACTCCACAGCAATGCCTTCGGCCTGGCAGGAACCATTTAATAATGGTCCACAATTGTGAATGGAGGGAAAGGAATTAACTCCTCCATCGTAACCACAGGGAATAGAACAGAATCGCAGGCCAGACGAATCAATATAAATATTGGTAAGAGTGGACGCTCCAGGTGAGGCACAACGTAGACCTGAAAATCTCAGAGTCTTTTCCTCTCTATTCATCCTCCTCAGAATCTTCTTCATTATGTGGCTAGAGCCCGTCTCTGACTTAGGCATCGGAGTGTTCCTGTCGGAGCATTTTCGGTCAGGAATTTGTTTTGCAGGTAAACCAGGGAGCGGACCTACGATCCATTAGCTTCACCGGTCAGAAAAGGGATTCTACTCCAACAGGGAGTATGCAATATAAATTACTGATATGAAACTTCAATTCCCCATTTTAAATTCGGACCTTGAATAAATCAACTATTATGGTCCAAGATCTAAATTCAATAAATAAGCCACACCAAGAGAATGATGTTGGAGATTGATGAATTAGTTCTCCCATTGGGATGAGCCTCTTTGATGGGGACATCAATAAGAAGGAAAAATCTCAAACTAATTCTCTTTGGTTTTACGGCTAAAAGAATCTACTTAAATTCAATAAAGGTCATGGGATGAAGCCCAATCATAAAGCCCATGAGCCGACTCCACCATCCTCATGAGTCGACTCATCCTTTTGAAGAAGAAGTTCATGAGCCGACTCACGAAGGAAAGCCACCATTCTCATGAGTCGACTCAACCCAAGTCAACCCTAATTTGAGCATGCCATTTGGAGCTTTCAAGGATGCCACCTCATCACCTTCACATGGAGGACACTTCATCAAGTATATTTGGGGAAAACATGAAGGACACTTCATCAAGCAATTTGTGGGGAGCATATAACCACTTTCCAATCCCCTAACAAATCTCCAACCAACTTGCCATGTGGAATGCCACATCATATTCCACCAAAGGATCTACATCAGCAAGAGGAGACCATGTCATTGCCACCTAAGTGCCACATGTTCAAGTTGTTAAAACTTTCTACCTAAAAGTTGTTGCAAACTACTTCTAGTTAGAACCATGTAACCAAATTTGTTAGATCTAACTAGGAGTTAGTTAGCTTAACCTAACCCTCTCTCCTCTCTCTCTTTGGCCGACTTCCATGGTTAGTAGATCATAATAGGGCTCTAAGCCCTCTTTTGTAAGCATGCTATACTTTGAGTAATGAATGAAAGGTTTGCTTCTTGTTAAGTTCCTTCTTGTGTTCTCTTGTGTGGAGTGAGTAAGATTTATTTGGTTTGAAGGTGCGAAGCCTTATTTGAGAAGAGGGTGGGATGCCCTTGGATTTGTGTTTGTAGGGTGGGATGCCCTTGTGATGAGTGGAGGTGGGGATGCCCTTTGATTGATCCAAGTTCAAGCTCCTTAATTCCAAGTACCGACCACTATTCCTTCTTCCTTCTTTCCTTTGTTTCAATTCCATCTTTGATTCCTCTTCCACGCTTAATGTTTGGTTTTGTTGTAGGTTCTCTCATGGTTTCCAAGTCAAAGATGATGATCTTCATGCCATGGATCAAGGCCAAAGTAAGTCCTAAAGGTAGGGAGTGCTAGTCTTAGAGTTTAGGCTTCAATCCTTGAGTCTTGAAAGCTTCCTTTACACCAAAATTCCTAGTCGTCATTGTTGGTAGGAGAACCCCTCTTGACCCTTTAGATCTGATCATTATAAGTGACTTGGCCTAGTACAAATGATTTTTTTATCCATAAGATCCTTTCTTATTTTTTTTGGATGCGATATACTTGCGGGTGTTAATTTTTAGATCGACTAGTGTCTTGCTTCGAAGTTTTAGTCTTTCTTAATTATAATTTTTCTTATGTTTATAATCATTGCTCAATAAGTTTAGGTAATCATTTGAGTGCATCAACACCATCAATTTCATCACCCTCATCCCGCATCAATTTTTGGTATTAGAGCATGGTTTACTAGGTCAAGTGTTTAATTGCTGAAATTTTGCTCTAGTATTAATCCGAGTTTTTCATGAATTTTAGTAACTTTTCACGTTGCAAAAAAAAAAACCTAAATTTTTTTTTGCTACATTTTAGGATCTTAGGATCTGAGATCTAAAATTTAAAAAAAATCAAAAATTTTTGTAGTTTAAAATTCATCATCTCACGTTGCTCATTTAGTTAGCTAGTACTTGCTTCAATTCTAGTTTCATGCCATTAAGTTGTTCCATTAAATTTAAAATAAAAATTCAAAATTTTTTGTTTCTGGATTCCTGGATTAAAATATGAGTTTTCCATCTTTAGAAATTTGAATTTTGGAATTTTAAACTTTGAATTTCGGATTACAACTAATTGTTGGTTAGAAGTTTGTTAGATTGGAGGTTTCTTACAACAACTTTTGGTTAATCCCTCCCTCCAAAATAAATTTCCAACCATAAATTTAAAATTTAAAATTCAAAAAATTTGAATTTTAAAATCTAGATTTCCATATCTGCATTTTTCATTTTTTTTGAATTTTGAAATTTTTAGAATTGAATTTGAATCATATGTTTGTGTTAATCTAGTTATTGTGCTAACTAGTTGGTGAATTGTTATGCATCCATTATAAATCCATTTAAGGGCATTCAATATAATATAGGGAAGGAGGTCATTACCTTCCTTGGCCCAAAACAATCACCCACATTTGCATTGACCTAAGCCATAATTAAAATCAAATAGGAACCTAAAACTAGGGACATCCACAAGTCAAGTTCAAGTGCAAGATGAGGCAAAGTATTATTTAAGTTTGTATCTACTCCTTGAAATTGGTATCTAAGACTAGAGGTCCAATGGTAAACGCCTTAAGTAGACTTGAGATTTTAATTAGGACCTCACGAAAGCGAGGGGAGCCTCCCGTAACCCCACCTCTTACCTGATCAGTGGAAAGGATAATTGTATCATTAACTAGTACTTAGCCAATCTTGTATTTTGAACTTCTAGGTCTAGGAGCCCTAGAAGCTAGGTTTGTACTGCTTGTCCAATTAGTTTGAAGCCCTATACCAACAGTCCTACACTCAGTTTGGTTTATCCTTGGATCCTAATCTTGATTTCTTTATGAGGACCCTGACTGAAAATTTGATACTGTAACTGAGCAATTAGGGCCAATGAGCAAGGAATTAGGTCAAGTGAAAGGTAGAATTGGGACCCTTGAAGAGGTCCAAAAGATCCCCACCGAACCTGAGTCATCTAGATCAATTCCCCGAGGTCCAAGAGTCCAACATCATGATCACACCCTTGAGTACAATCCAAGGCAGCTTCATCCTGATTTCATTAAAGAAGCCCGTAGAGTCCATGCTAAGCCTAAGCCACCTAGGTCGATTCCCCGTGCCCATTGTTATGAATACACCCCTGAGCACACTCCTAGGCAACCTCACCAGGACTGCTTAGATCAAGATGAAAGAGTCATGAGGAACATTCGATTAGAGGTTCCTATCTTTGATGGAAGCCTAGATCCTAAGGCCTACATTAATTAGGAGGGAGAAATGGACCAATATTTTGAATAGTATGAGATGACTGAGGAGAGAAAGTCCAGTTTATCGAACTGAGATTAGTCCGCCAAGATAGGTTATACTGGGAAAATGTTGAGCAAGTGATTAGGCAAAGAGGAGACATGCCCATAACTACCTTGAGAGCCATCAAAATCAAGCTTAGGAAAAAATACCTTCCTAAGTCCTATAACCAAAGACTATTAGATCAGTGACAAAAGTTATACCAGGGTAATAAGAATGTGTCAGAATATATTGCCAAGTTTGATGACTTTGCAATGAGATGCAACATTGATGAATCAGAAGCTGTAACACTATTAGGTTTAGAGCTGGTCTGTGAGAAGAGATCCAAAGGAAATTGTTTTTAAGGGAAGTCACTGACCTAGACCAAGCCTACCAGATAGCCAGGGACTGTAAGAGATTTCATAGGGGACCAATAATCTGATGACCTGAACCAACTAATGTTAGTGCTCCTACTCAAAAACTAGGGTTCAACTAAGTGCATCAAAACTGCCCCTCCTCCAGCCCCATCAAGCCAATCAGTTGATAAGGGTAAGGCCCCTGCAATTCAGAAGAGTGGTAACCCAAATGTCCAATGTTTCAAATATCAAAAAATGGGACACCTTGCTAGCCAATGCCCTACCCGATCCTTACATAGGAGAGTTAGCTGATGAGGAGACTGAACCCACTAGAGAGTTTGAAGAAGAGGTATATGATGCCAAATCCAATTTGATCAATGAGTATGATGATGAAGAAGAAGAAGGTGGTTATGATAAGACATTAGGTGTTGTTAGAATCTTGGCCCAAACTAAAGAAAAGAAGGATTGGAAAAGGACTAACATCCTCCAAACATTTATCGAGATAGGGGAGAAAGTCTATAAAATCATTATAGACAATGGGAGTTGTGTAAATACGATTTCAACCAAAGCCCTTAAGAACTTAGGCTTGACCCCTGTTCCACATCCTAATCTATATAAAGTCTCTTGGATAGATTCTACTTCAATCCCCATCAAGTCTAGATGCCAGGTTCCAATTCAAATCCAATCCTATCAGGAACAAGTGTGGTGTGATGTTCTTCCCATGGGGGTAAGTAGCATCATTTTGGGTAGACCATGGTTATATGACCACAATGCAATTTTATATAGTCAATCCAATTCTTGTGCCTTCACCCATAAAGGAAAGAAGCTTATCATTAACTCGACCCCACCTAAGGACAACATCAAAAAAGGGTCTAATGACTTAAAAGAGAAGAAGCAAGGTTTAAATTTAATTGATGCCAAGGATTTGGAGAAAGAAATTAAGGAAGGATCACCCATGTGGATTTTGATCCTTAGGGAAGTCCAGGAGCAAAACCCTAAGGAACCACCCCAGGAAGTCGAAAAGACCTTGAAAGACTTTAAGGATATATTTTCAGAAGACTTACCTGTTCATCTGCCTCCACTGAGGGATATTCAGCATGCCATAGAATTAGTCCCGGTAGCCAGTTTGCCCAACCTACCTCACTATAAGATGAATCCTACTGAGCATGCTAAGCTTCAAAGACAAGTAGGAGACCTCCAAAAAAGGTTCATTAGGGAGAGTTTAAGTCCTTGTGCAGTACCCGCCCTATTGACCCCTAAGAAAGATGGTATTTGGAGAATGTGCATTGACAGTCGTGCCATCAATAAGATCACAATCAAATATAGGTTTCCAATTCCTTGTCTAGATGATTTGTTTGATATGATGACCGGAGCCACCGTCTTCTCAAAATTAGATCTTAAGAGTGGCTATCACCAGGTTAGGATTAGATCTGGGGATGAGTGAAAAACGGCATTTAAGACTAAAGGTCTTATGAGTGGCTGGTAATGCCCTTCGTTTTATTGAATGCCCCTAGTACGTTCATGAGGATCATGACTCAAGTTTTAAATCATTCATAGGAAAATTTGTTATAGTATACTCTGACGACATCCTTTTCTACAGCAAAACTAGGGAAGACCATTTGGAGCACCTCAACCAAGTTTGCTGCATCCTTAGAAAGGAAAGCCTCTATGCCAATCTAAAAAAGTGTGAATTCATGACTTATAGAGTGATCTTTCTATAGTTCATCATTATTGCTGAAGGGGTATCTGCTGACCCCGAGAAAGTTAAATCCATAGTTGAGTTGCCCGAACCCATGAGTATACATGATGTGCGTAGCTTTCACAGCCTTACCACCTTTATAGGAGATTCATCCGAGGGTTTAGTACCATTGTTGCCCCAATCATGGATTGTCTTTAGAAAGGAACCTTTGAATGGACCAAGCAAGCCAACAAAGCCTTCCGTGAAATTAAAGAAAGAATGATTCAAGCACCAATCCTAAGATTACCTGATTTTTCTAAGGTTTTTGAGGTTGCTTGTGATGCCTCTGGGATTGGAATTGATGGAGTGTTAAGTCAAGAAAACCACCATGTTGCCTTCTTTAGTTATAAACTAAATAAAGTAAGACTAAAGTACTCCACTTATGATAAGGAACTATATGCGGTAGTTCAAGCTTTAAGGTACTGGATGAAAGGGATATGCCCTACAAGCCAATCTATGTTATATCTCCCAAACCATTGTAATTGACAATTTTCTAAATAAAGGCATTATTTTCATCATACGCTGTGTTTATACTATATGATGAACCCCATAGATTAGGGCTATGATTTTAGGGTTATGATGAGATCATACCAGTGAGACCTAAAATCTTAAAACCTTAATCTAAAGATTTATAGTCAAAGGAACCTGAGTAGGGGATCAGGGTTTTGTGTAAGACTAGCACATCCCATGTATACTGGAAAGGGTGACTGCTCTCACAGTCACTTGTGTATGACACTAATACTGGGATGTGGGTGCTCATTGGAGAATGAGTTCACTGATATGATCCAACTTGAAAACATCTAATGGAGTCTTAGCTACATGTCAATAGAAGGTTCTCATAGTGGGAGTGGTACAAGTAATCTTTTGACCTGAGACTGCCATAAGTACCTTATGTACATGAACCCATTCTTTGGTTCAATCCTAATCATGACACTGAGTCATGCACAGGATTGATACTGGGAATGGTGAATTGGATATGAAGGTAATGAGTAGGTCAACAAGAAATCGATCACTCTTAGTAAGAGGAGATTGCATCCAGCTAGTTAACAATCGGATGATGATTCAGGAATCTTTGATCAAAGTAAAGATATTAAAGAGGTTTCTAATATCAAGATAATTGAATCATCGATATAAGATTGAGCTAGAAATAAATATAATATTGGATTTGACATATCCATATCCATAGTTATATTTTGGGTGCAGGCTGATCGAAAGATTTAATTGTACGGTAACTCTCTACTGAAGGGTAATTTTGGTATTTCACCAGAATTTCCATATTTCCGGGTAGACATGACACGTTACTAGACGTCAATCTTGTCTTGTGGGTTGATCAAATTCAAAGATCTTTTATTAGGAAGAGTCCTAATTGATCAAATCGGGTAAGCCCGATTTGACCTAAATCGATTAGAAAGAGTTCTAATCAAATTAGGTCAACTTGTATTCGAACCCACTGCTGGCTAGATGTGGAACCCAATGGGTCACACACTTAAGAGGATTGATCAAGAGTTTAATTTAGAATTAAATCATCTTTGCAGGATAACACTCTAGCAGGTGTTGCAAACCCTAGCTTCTATTCGAATCGGATTCGAATTAGGGTTCCGAATTGGTTCAAATTGGGTTCTAATTGGACCTAATTAGACCTTAATTGTGAAAATAGGATTATGGCTGGCTAGCCATGTAACTTGGCTAGCCTTCCCACCCGCCCCCCTTGCTATTTCATGCCAAATGCCAAGAGTCCATGCGCATATGGACTCTTGGCGCGCCCCACTTAAATCTCCGATGATTTTATTTGGGGTGGCCTCCTTTCTTAGTCATTAGCGCCTCACATACCTCCCTTTGGATGGGAATCCAACGGCTGGAAGTCTTTTAAGAAAGATAAAAGTCACTGTTTTCTCCCGGGCGTGCGAAATAACATCTCTTTGGAGATGAAAAGTCGCAACCCCTTTCCTTTTTAAACACCGCGATTTTTCTTTTAAGAAAAGCCGTGGGATTTAATCTGGAAGGCCGTGAGATGGGAGGATGGGGCATGAGAAATGAGAAGGGCGTGAGAAAGTGTTTACGGAGAGGTGTGTAGTGCCTATCTGAGATTTATTTAAAGGGTCGGGAAAATCAGAACATCCGTAATGTTAATATTTTTCTTTCTTCCTCTCCTGAAGACTCTTTTATTTTTTTCTTGCTCTTGCATTGTTTCCTTACAGAGTACACCTCTGTCGAACTCTGCTATGGAACATGAATAAAAGTAAAAGTCTCCGATGGTAAAGGAAAGAAAGGAGTTCTGATTTATTCCTTTCTTTCTTACATTAAGACATCATTGTCTTAATTTCTTCTCCAACTTAAGACAAGCCTATGTCCTCTTAGGACAAGGTCTTTTCTTCAAGACAAGGGTGTCTAAAGGGCCAAGGTCTTAGTGGAAGGAGGAGAAGAGGTCAAGGAAAGGGAGGCAAGTTTTTGTGTGGAGGAATTCAAGCCATAGTCCAAGCAATTGAGTTCTAGGAAGAAGAACTCAATAGAAGGAACCATTGAAAAGAAGATAGAGTTATCTTGATCACTGCTCTGTGTGGATCACCATCGGAGGGGGGACACTTGGATGCCTGGTGAATTCAATCAGCCCCTTCAACATCAACTTTGTTGGAATTAGCGATTACAGGTTGGTACTCTAATTCTAACAATGTATGTTTATATGTTTAATATATGTTTTAATCCTGAATAAGGAGATCTTGGCTAAGGGATTATGGTACAAATTTCATCATTCAGAAATTACACTTCCGCTGCGGTGCACCGGAATCCCAACACTAGAGACACTACTTATTACCACAGGAGTTGTTTTATACTCAAATCACGAAGCAATCCGATTCCTTAGTCCACAAAAGAAGCTAAACCTAGGCACGGTAGTAGATGGGTAGAGTATACAAGATTATACTTTTATCTTAAAAATCGTGCGGGCACCGAAAATAGGGTTGCTGATGCCCTGAGTCGACGTTCTTTATTGTTGACTTCTGTTAGCACCAAAGTCATAGGATTTGATAGGATAAAGGTGGAATACAAAAAATGTCCTGACTTTGGTAGGATCTTTGACTCTGTTCACCAAGGATCATCTAGTGAACACAATGATTATATCCTTCATGATGGATACCTTTTTAAAGGAGACAAGTTGTGTATCTCCCGAACCTCTATCTGGGAATTCTTGATTTGGGAAATCCATGCAAGGGTCAGCTGGCCATTTTGGTAGGAATAAAATTATTCTAGCTTTGGAAGACCAATTCTTTTGGCTAAGCCTTAAAAGAAATGTGGCCCAAGTTGTAGCCAGTGTCGAACATGTGCTGTTGCTAAAATACAAAAACAAAATACTAGCTTATACACCTCTTTACCTGTCCTTGACTGCCCTTGGCAAGACATCAGTATAGATTTCTTGCTAGGATTGCCAAAGACTATGCATAGACATGATTCCATCTATGTTGTGTTGATCATTTTTCAAAGATGGAACATTTCTTACCCTGTTCCCAGACCTTTGATGCTTCAAGAGTGGCCAATTCTTTAATGAAGTGGTTAGGTTACATGATTTACCTAAGATCATTGTGTCCGATAAGGATATCAAATTCACTAGCTATTTCTGGAAAATCCTATGGCACTAATGAAAACTAAGTTGAGCTTCTCTACCTCTTACCACCCAACTATGGCCAAACAGATGTTGTGAATGGGAGTCTGGGGAATATGTTAAGATGTTTAGTGGGAGAAAATACTGGAAATTGGGACCTTTTGCTGCCTTGCATAGAATTTGCTTATAATAGCTCAGTTAACAGGTCCACTGGAAAAAGTTCCTTTAAGATTATTCATGGGTACAAACCAAGAAAGCCAATAGATCTTATCCCTATACCCATGCATGCATGAATCTTAGAGTCTACCGAATCATATACACAGCATCTTAGGGATTTGTACAAAACATTAGCAAGAAAATTCTATTTGAGCAATGAAACTTATAAGCATATGATTAAGTCCCATAAAAGAGCCAAAGAATTTCAGGAAGGAGACTATGTCATGATTAGGCTCAAACCTGAATAGTTCCCACCAGAAATTATAAAAAAATTACATGCCCGTGGTGAGTCCTTTGGTGTGGACACCAGAGGCACCAGAATAAGGCAGAGGCTTCTCAACCCTCTGTGGATCACTTAGTTAATATTGAGTCCCCTGTAATAAAGCTTAGTCCAGCTACTTAAGTCCTATAATTAGTCCAGCTTGTGCGTAGTTCAGTTCGTTCAGTACTAGTCAGCTCATGTTGAGCTAATTTCAATTTTTGAGTCCTGTCCAATCAAATTGAAGACTCAAGACCACATCATACAAGTGAAGACCAAGTTCAACCTAATTGAAGATATAAAAGTTGAGCCCAAGTCCAACCCAGCTTGAAGATTTGAAGACCCCAGGAGGAAAATTCAGAAAACCCTGATTCCTTGCAAATGCCCTCCAGATGTCCAGATTTCCTTCCAGATGCCAAAATATATTCATGGACCAAGGCATCCATGATTTTAGAGGTCCATCTGCATCCTAGCCCAAAGAAATCAAGCCCAGGAGCCAAGCCCAATCCCCTAAGAAGCAACATACTAGGGAAATTCTGCTGCCTGGCTACCAGGCCACCCCTGCTCCAGAGGCCCAAACCCATGCACCCGGGCCCCTTTGGGCCAGCCCTTGCTGCTCTTAGAAGCCCAACATGCCCCCTAGGCGTCCTTGGAGTGTTGGCCAAGTCAAAGAATTTTTAGGAATTTTTTCTACCTAATGTTTCTTTATTTTCTAGCTAGGGTTTGAGAGGGAAAAGGATTCTTATGTAAAGACTAATGTACCCTTATTTGGAGCCCAAGGTTAAGGGTCTATTTAAGGGAACCCTAGCCTCTTGTATGAAACCTAATTTTTGATATGAATTCTTGAGTTCTTCTATTGAGTTGTGTGATACCCTACTGTGTGCATAAAGGGGTTTGTGAGAGTTTTTCTTTCCAGTGTTGCAATCATCTTCCTGCTGCCAACAAGCCTCTCAGATCCCTGGATGCCCACTCCAAAAGAAGCCTTCCCTTGCTGTTTTCCATTTGTTTACTTGTTCCTTTGTGAGTTTTCTAACCCCTAACAGGTCGTTTGTAGGTCCTCGGAGTTCTACGAATCCAAAGCTCTAGCCAAGCCTCAATCGGATCACCGAGCAGAAAGTGGGTATCCGCGGGTCTTTTTGGCTCGAATTTTTCAGGCCGCATCCGTCGAGGAACGAGAGGCCCTTTGCTGCGATCTTCATAGACATTCAGGTACACCCCCTCTACCTCCAGTAGTTTTATTGTAGGAGAATTGCCATAACCGAGGCTTCTCAGCCTTGGCGATCCTTTTTTTTTACTTTTCTAGGTCCTAATCTGCATGCTGATCTTATTTAAAATTTCATATTATCTAAAATTCCTACAATTATTGTAATCTAAAATTGGGAGTTAATCACTCAACCCCACATATAAAAAAATATAAAAAGAATTGCAGGCATATTAGTCCCCATCATTTGGTATTTCAGAGCTTAGATCTAGGGCTTGTTTTCTGTAATTTTGCGAGTATCTCATATTAGTCTATTTAATTATTTTATCGATCGAATAAAAAAAGGTGGATGATGAATTATTGAAAAAGGGATCTTTGATTTGTTTCTCCATTTAGGGGATCTTTGTTTCTCCGGTTAAGAGACCTTTATTTCTCTGAGTAGGAGAAGGGCCCCAACCTTTATTTCTCCAGGTAGGAGAAGGGACCCAACCTTTGTTTCTCTGAGTAGGAGAAGGGTACCCAACCTTTGTTTCTCTGGGTAGGAGAAGGGTACCCAACCTTTGTTTCTCCGGGTAGGAGAAGGGTGAGAAGCCTTGTAATTTTTTTCCAGATCTACCTCTCGTCTCTTCTTTTTCATCGCTATTCTTTCCCCTTTCCCATCTCTGTTCCCTTTCTCCTTCGAATATGAGAACAACCACCGAACCATCAATCTTTCTTGGATCCTGCCTCCTCCCGAGCACCATTCGATCACCAATCTTGCCGGAGGCCAACCACCCCTCCCTCTGATATCTTCGACATCCTTGCCGAGACTGCCATCTCCCGGATCTACTTGAACACTAGCCGACTCATCCACGCCCCTGCTGCAAAGTGCCGAATGCCCCATCTATGCTGAGACCTCAGTTGGCCATTTTCCCAACCAAACCGGCCACCACCCTTCTGCCAGTGAAAAGCACAGCGCTGAGCCATCATTCGCTGCCCTCGGCATCATCGTCCCTCTATTTTTCGAGTGCCATCGGTGACCCCTTCTCTGACGATCATGGCCAACTCCCCATTGCTCGTCTCCACAGCCACCGGAGACCTAGTTTTCCACCCAAAATCATCCATAGCTGGTCGTGACCTCTGCCATCCATTCAGTTGTCTCCGCCCAGCATCGTCGTCGAAAAAACCCCTTGAAGCCGTTCCCTACCGCAATGCCTGATGCCTCACCTCTGTAGCAAAACACTATCGCCGCATGTTCCCCGTGCTACTGCCCACCTCCCGTCACCGATGTCGGTGAAGACCACCAGTTCTATTGAAATCACCAGTGAAATTTCCCCTCCACGAGCCTCCTTGTTCTTGGTTTGGTCTGTGGAGAAGAAGAGGATGCTGGATGATTGTGAAAGCATCTCCGGGTTCCCTAATGCTGACTTCAAGTGCAGAGTATTCTACATGCTTCTCAAAGCATAGCCGCCTCCACTTTAGTTTGGGCAGGAAATTAAATAAAAAGAAAAAAAAAGAGAGAAAAAAATGAAAAAAAAGAAAGAAAGAAAAAGAAAAAATGTGTGTTTCTTTTGAATAATTGGGTTTAAATAATTGGGAGTTGAACTTAGCCTAAAGGTCGTTTCCTAGCGACCAATGATCCACCCTTCTCTAAAATAATCCTGATCAGGGTCCGTCCCGCATCACAGAAGTGGTACATCACTCTGATTCTAATAATGAGGCTGAGGCTTCTGAGTTTGCTGATACTGCTACTGGAGAGATGTTAGAGATGCTGAGCATGAGTCTAATAGTGATAGCTTTGATGATCTGATGAGGATTCCATTGATGAGAGAATCCAGGGATAGACTGGACATACTAACAGCCCCAGGACACCTCCATACCATTAGCTACACCTGCACCTTCTAGACCATCGATTTCAGCACCACCGACTATCCTAAAGCAAATATTACTGAGCAGCTCACTCACTTTACTAAGACTCTGACAGCTTCTTTCAGATCCATGTTTGATGAGCTTCGTCAGATAGTGGACCATGGACTTCTGGAGTTCAAAGCAGAGATTAGAGAGCTCACTATGACAGTGGAATCATTGAGATGCGATAGCGGATCTAGGGTGAGCATAATGCAGATCTCAGGGACTTGCATTCAGATTTTGGGCAACTTCGAGGAGCCGCAGATTCTTTAATTACTCAGCAGACTGCTACTCTACTATAGAGCATATGGGAGAGAGTTCAGAGGATACAGTCTAGGATGAGCACTGCTCCTTTTCATCTCTCTTGTGCTTCTACTTTAGGATACCCACCTTCTCAGCCTACTCCCAATCCGAGATCATCACTTGTTAGGCAGCCATCACCTCCTGATCAGCCTCCACCTTATGTCAGTCAGCCATCACCTCTTGCCACACAGCCACCACCTCCTGCTCAGACTGACGCTATGCCTTCTAATGACATAAAAAATGAGCCTACTCCTATTAGTTCTAAACCTAAAGCTAGACCTAAAGCCAAATCCACTAGACCTAAGGCTCCTATAAGAACCAAATTTAGAGATCTTAGATAGAAACATTTGAAAACCAAGGTCTCTTCTACTATTTTAGAGATAGGTTCTTCCTCTAGTGAAAAAGAAGATGATTATATCTTGCATCTTTTTGTTGGATGTATCTTTTTGATGTTTTTATCTTTTTTTGTATCAAAGACTTGATTATATATATATATGTGTGTGTGCACTTTGTTCCAATTATCTTTCTACTCTTTTAACTGTTATGTGATGCTTATAGCTTGGACTCAACAAGCAATATCAAACAACTTTCATTGAAAAAGAAAAGAAAATATTAATAAGAATATCAAGATTATAATGAGAAGGTGAAATTATCTCAAATCATATTCATATTCTTATTCTATTTCAAAAATCATTGAATGCTTAGTAAATTTATTTGATTAATGACAAAAAGGGGGAGAAAATAGTAGTATGATGCATGGAAAAAGAGAAAAAAATCATTAAAATATGCAAAGAAATGAATGAAACAGGGGGAGAAGTTATTAACCCAAAATTTCAAAATTTGCTTTGATACTTCTTCATTAGTCTTTGATTAGCTCTGACACCTCTTAATATCCAATATTCATTAGCTCTATCACACTCATACTTGGGATTTCATTAACTGTGATACTTCTTGATGCTAAAAGGAAATCAGCACTGATACATTTGAAATTAGCTTTGATACATCTTGAAATGCTCTATCAGCTATGATACACTTTGATTAACCTTGACTAGCCCTGATACTTTTTGATATTTAATTGACTTTGATACTTTCTAGAGCAAAAGCAGATTTTATTAAATATTGGATCTGATACAAAATGCTTAAATTTTTTTTAAGCTCTGATACTTTTGATACATTCTGATACATTATTGATACTCACTTCTAAGTATTCATATATACTTAACTGTAAAGTTTTTTCATGCCCAGTGGTGCGGGCACCAGACTCAGAAGAAGACTTCAGGGCTCCATCTGGATCTCTGATTGACCTTGCCCGAAGAATTAGGATTTTTGGTTTTGTAATAAGGGTTGACTTGGTCAACTCAATTTTAGTCTTGAGTCTGTATTTCCCTGTAATTTAAATTTTGTTGAGTCATGTTGACTCAGTACAAGTCCTAGTAGTGGTCTAGATCTTCTCCAGGTTGGTGCCACTTTTTTTTTTCAGTCAAGTCAAGGTCCAGGGTGCCCCATTTTTTTTCTCCCATGCCCAAGCAAGTGGGTGCCACACTCCCAACCACACGCCAGAGTCCAGGAGGCGCCACATCTCCATCCAGTGTCTTTGGTCCCTACACCACAAGAAGTAAGTTCCTTTTTTTTCTTGCACCACTTGGGAGAGAAATCCATCAAGATACCTCAATCCAAGGAGGAGCCAATTTCTTTCCAAATAAATCCAAGCCAGGATGGCAAGAATTTTTCTTGAAGAGAGGATCAAGGAGGTGCCCCATAATGTTCCATAAAAATCCAAGTTATAAAAGGGAAGAGAGCATGTCTTGGGGAGGAATTCAAGGAGGTTCCCAAAAGTTTCCAAAAGTGCCAAAGCCATGAAAGGAAGAAGCCTAAACTTGTGGAGCAAGACTAGGAGGTGTCCAAATGAGCCAAACCATGAAGGGAAAATCCTTAATTCATGGAGAGATACTAGGAGACAACCCCATAACCTGCCAATTTGGAGCTGATTTTCAAGTTTTCTTGGAGTTTTTGGGCTGCCCACTCATGGAAGGAGTCTTGGGAAGAGAATTTGATGCCTAAAGTGTGGGTTAGTCCTATTAGTCCCACATGGAAAATGTATAAAATTTTATTTCTTTGTTATGTCTATATATTCAACTCTATGTAACTCTTGAATTTAATGATGAATGAAATCAATTTCTTTGTGAGCAACTTTGTGTTTCTCTCTTCCGCACTTGTGTTCAGGTGTTGAGCTCCGTGAGAGAGTAAATCCGGGTTCCCTAGGAACCTTGAGGAGGTGTGAGATCTCCAATCTCAAAACCCTACCAAAACCCTAGGTTAGCCACTTCAATTCCAAACCCTAGCCGCCCATCATCTTCTTCATTCCACCAATCATCCAAACCCTAATCTACCTCATCATCTCACAGCCCCTCTCTTCCAAGTAGAGGCCGACCACCAACATCCAGGTCCAGATCGACTACTTCGAATACAAAGCAAATCCCAGAGGAAGTCAGATCAGCATTCCAGGAGAATCAGGATTTCAGCAACATCAGCTTTCAAGTTCTACTATCTGGTAAATCCTTCCTTGAGTATCTGGTTCCATAACTTGTTCTTCTTCTTTCCCAGATCTTGAGTTCAGAAGAAGCCAACTCTGCCAAAGGGCCAGTATTGGAAAAATCCATTGCAAAGATATCTGAATCCGAGGATCCAACAATCTGCTCAAGAGAGTCCTTCCACTAACTCTGTGAAGATCACTTCCTGGTCTGTAACCCTTCTCTTCTCTTTACTTCTGTCTTGTTGAAAGTTCAGAGCAAAACCCTAGGTCTGGGAGTTTCTCAACCCCCAGTGATCCTTTACTTCTGAACTACTCTGATAACCTAGTTTCTTTAAATTGTGCTTTTAATTATTATATAGTTTCTTTCAATTTAGTTTAACTTTTCTTTGAGTCAAAGCCAACTTCTGAAAATATAAAAAAAAAAAGAAAAAAGAACTAGTCTTAATTTACTTCCGCATCGCATCATCTCTTTTTTGTTCTGCATCACCCAGTGTTTTGTCATCATCAAAAAGGGGGAGATTGTTGATCCCTAGAATGATTTTGATGATAACAAAATATTGAAGCATACATTCGTTATTAATACTTTTGAATGTTTGAGAAGTTTTTGTAGGATGATTTAAATGAACAACTACTCTTCCTATGACTCTGATCTAATTGATGTATGTCAAGGATATTTTTGAAAAAGTATTATGTAATGAAGAGACCAAAGAAAAATTACTTATATATTTATGAGAATGGACCAATCCTATGTAAATCTCAAGTTTAATTTTCTTAGAGTAAGCTTTAAAAGAGCTTGAAAGAGCATTGAAGACAGTTGGAAGCTTTTGGAAGAAGATTGGAGAAGTTTGGAAGGTTTTCGACAAAAATCACTCGAGCCGACTTAAGGTAGGAGAGCCGACTCATTATTTTGGCATGGCACGAAGTTTTTGGCATGCATTCATTCAAGTTGACTCGAATGAACCCGAGCCGACTCATCTAAAGCTATAATTCCTCAATCAGACAACCGAGCTAACCTGATAGAAATCCGAGCCGACTTAAATATTCAGTCTGTCAACCGAGTTGACTCGATAGAAAATCGAGTCGACTCCTTCAGAGTTTTGAAAAATCAGTTCTGAGAAAAACAGTCAAGCGAGCCGACTCATCAGTGAAGAGCCGACTCGATCAGAGTTTTGAAAAATCAGTTCTGAGAAAAACAGTCAAGCGAGCCGACTCATCAGTGAAGAGCCGACTCGATCAGAGTTCAATTACTAAAGGACCAAGAATCCAAGCCGGCTCGACCCATCGAGCCAACTTGAATCCCTATTCCAAGTGTGTAACTGCTAGTTCCAAAATTGATTTTTTGAATCCAAAAAGTGCTCCAACAGCCATATTTCAAATCCCAATACAATGATCATATTCATCTAAGATCAGTTCAAGGACTATAAATAAAGGATTTAAACAACTTTTGAAGAACTTTTGAATGAGAACTTAAAAGAATATTCATTATTCAAGAGAGCTTTGAAGAGAAGAACTCAAGACTTCACCAACTCCCATTTTTTTCTTGAGTCATTTATTGAAGAAGATTAGAAGCCTTGAAGAGCATTAAAAGAGCAATCAAGAAGGCTTGCAAAGGAACTTCAACTGCAACTATTCGATAATGTTTGGTTTGTCATTATTGTTGCTCTGTTTCTTAACTCTTTATTTGCTTTGTTCCAAGTACAGCAGGGGCTGTAACTTGGAGATTGTTTTAGGTTTTTGGTGAGCCTTTGAAAACCAAGTTTGGGTTGTTAGTGAGCCCGAGAAAACTAACATTGTATTGGGTTCTTGGTGATCCCAATGTAAAACCAAGTTTGGGTTCTTAGTAATCCCAATGTAAAACCAAGTTTGGGTTGTGGTTTGTGATCCCAGTGCAAAATAAACCAGCAATATTTCACGACGAATATAGTGAAAATCCCAAGTGGTATCTTGGATAGTAGATGTAGGAGCTAGGTTGCTCCAAACCACTATAAATTGTTCATGTTTGTGCTTATGCTTATTGTGTTCTTTACTTGCTTCTGCTATTTATACATAAATCACATCCTCACCACACAAGATTTTAAAAAGAGCATATATTTGTGAAAAATTTTAAACACCCAATTCACCCCTCCCTCTTGGGTTGGCCACCTGGACAACAGATCATGTATGAATATTAACATGCAAATAAAAGAAAATATAACCATACAAAGTCGTGCATCACATAGAACCACTATATGTTTGATGCACATGCTAAAGCACACTTCTTTAGCAAACTCACCAAGAACCTTACCTTTAATCCAATGTGACACTCGATGGGTTGAGAAAAAGCTTACCAAGGAAGACAATCGCTCTGGAAGCCGCACACGTGGTTCATCGGAACGAAATGGCTTATGGACTCTTCTTCTTCATCTTCTTCACCGGGACACTCTAGGAGATGAAGTACTATGGAGGATTTAGGAAGTGCACTTAAGAACTCTTTCCAAGACATTCTTCCCAAGCTTAGAACACTAGGCATCACACACCTAAATCCAAACCTTTCTTTCCCATACAAAGGTCTCAAAATCTTCTAGCCTTTTCTCCCTCTTTTTAAAGCTTTTTCTTCAACAAAAACTTTCAAAAATCTCTCTTCTCCATGTCCTCATTCAACCCCCAAATATAGAGGTAAGTGGGGAGAGAAGAAAAGGGAAGAGTTACAAAACAAAGGGGATTACATAAGTTATAGGATTACATAATTATGGGGGGTTACATGATATTCAAGGCCATGGGAGTTACATCCTTTTAAATTCAAACTAAATTCTTAATTTAAATGCTAAATCAAAATTTGAATTTATAATTCAAACTTAAATTTGAAATGGGATGCAATGATTTAGCCCAATCACAATAGACCTAACCCAAGCCCAAACCGAATCACATTCGGTTTGACCCAAACTTAATTACTCAATCAAATTGAGTTAATCAAGCAATCACATTGCCACTAACCCTCCATATAATTACCAACATTTAGTAATTAAAATATTTGTCATAACATTTGTGACATGATATGTCAACACTTGATAAATCATCAAATCCCTCCAACTAAGTCGACTCTAAAATGTAGATGTACAATCAAGTTGTCCAAAAAGTCAAAAAAAATGATTCCCAATCATTCAATAGCCATTAGGTCAATCAAAAACCCCTATGGTGTGTGACCCTATAGGTTTGAATACTAAGCCGGTAGTATTGAAATACTTCTAGTACTGAGCCAAAGTCACCATCTAGCATTGACACCTGGTGTCTGGATAGGTCGAAGGTTGCAGAGCAACTATCAAGAACCAAATGGATATGATAATCATATAATATATTCCTTTAACCCTCAATGCTCTGGAAGACTTAAGATTTATTTGCCCAACCTAAGAATAGTCCATCATAATATGTCTTAATACTCAATCCCTGTAACTACTTACAGGACTATCCTGGCCTACTCAATTGAGACATAATGAGTCATTCACTCCAAACTCTTTTGGAGGAGTTAATCCCATCTTGATCCAACCACTGCTACACAGGTACTTGATTGTACCCAGCAACCTTTTATCACTAGATTAGAAATCCGGATAGTTCGGTACCTAATCACAGTGAATTGCTTGAAAGCTACCATGATGATCTTAAGTCAAAGGAACACTTATATCCATATCCTAATGTGAACTACTCTTTAGCAGAAAGAATGTTTTATAGATAGGTCACGTCTAATGAAGTGTCATACACAACACCTGCATGCCATACCAGTGTCTCCACACTCCTTGGTTAAGAGGACAATCAACGACTACGATATACAACGACCTACACTTGATACATTATCCTATGACAATGCATCATTTGGTCATGAATCAATTTAAGAAATATATGATATATCCTCTATATCACATCAACTTAGTCCTAAGGACTTCATCATACAAGAGTTCATTACATGAAGATGTGAGATGAACAGCTAGAATAAATATTTTATTCAATATAATTCATATACAATTACAACAATAGCTCAACCATCTATAAGCTAGATTGGCTTTGGGACACATTTTCCAACAACTCCTACTTAGACTAAAGCCAATCAGAATAGAATCATATTCCAATCTTCCATTTACAATTGTTGAACTCTTGAACTCCAACAGCTTTAGTGAAGGGGTTAGCCAGATTCTCCTTTCCATCGATCTTTATAAGTTCGATGTCACCTCGTTCCATGATCTCTCATACAAGGTGGTAGTAATGCAGAATGTGCTTGGTACGCTGATGGGACTTTGGCTCTTTAGCTTGAGTAATGGCTCTAGTGCTATCATAGTATACTAGAACAGGACCATCCAGGAAAGGTGCCACTCCCAGCTCGCCTAGGAACTTTTGCAACCACACAACCTCTTTTGCAGCATCTGATGATGCAATCACATACATAGTCTGCCACTATATGCTGCTTGAAACTTTTCTAGCAGATGGCTCCTCCATTCAGGGTAAACACAAATCTGGATATACTTTTGCTGTCATCTTTATCTGACTAAATACTGGAATCAGTATACCCCATAAATTTTAAGTCAGGTTCTCCATAAATTAGCCATTGGTCTTTAGTATTTCATAAATACTTAAGGATAGTCTTTACTACCTTCCAATGTACCTCACCTGGGTCAGACTGGTATCTACTCACCATCCCTATTGAATATGCGACGTCTGGTCTAGTACATATCATGGCATACATGATAGAACCCATTGCTGAAGCATGTGGAATCTTACACATATGCTCTCTCTCCTCAGGAGTTGTTGCACAATACTTTTTGGAAAGAGTAATTCCATGGCCTATCGGAAGATAGCTTTTCTTAAAATTTTTCATGCTAAACCGTTTCAGCACAGTGTCTATGTATGTAGATTGAGACAATCCCAAAAGCTTCTTAGATCTATCTCTATATATTTTCATACCAAATATGTAGGAAGCTTAACCCAAGTCCTCATAGAAAACTAAGATGACAACCAAATCTTTATTCCCTGTAATGCAGGATGTCATTTCCGATTAAGAGAATGTCATCCATATACAGAATATGAAATATAACGACAGAACGATTAGACCATTTATATATGCAGGGTTCTTCTCCATTCCTAACGAAGCCATACGTCTTGATACATTTATCAAAATGCATGTTCCAACTCTGAGATACCTACTTCAGTCCATAAATGGACCTCTACAGCTTGAACACCTTAGAATCATGATGGGGACATCGTCAACATGGATCCCAGAGCAAGCACGAATCCTGGAGCTGCACGAATCTCGAAGGATATTTGGAATAAATTAGTTTGGGATTTATTTTTTTGAAATTTGAATTAGGATTTGGTTGGTTAGAATTGAGATATGGATAGGCTTATCTTATCCTATCTTGTATTTGAATTTGAGTCATCCCTATCTTTTTATCCTTTATTCAAATTCAAACGAGGGTTGGACAGGTCTATAAATACCACCCTCAGTCCTTTGTAAAAAAATTAGTTTGGTTAATCAAGTGAGTTTTTAGAATAGAGTTTCTTTTCGTTCGCCCCATATGGGGAGGGTGAGAGGCCCGTCTGTCCTTCGCCTTCAGGTGTCGAGAGGTGAGAGACCCTAGTCCTTCGCTTTTGAGGGTCGAGGGATGAGAGACCCTAGTCCTTCGCTTTTGAGGGTCGAGGGATGAGAGACCCTAGTTATCTCCTTTTCCCTGTCGAGTCCCCTCTAGGTCTTAGGGATTTTCCTTCATGGCCCCAGGTAGTGATTTGGGTGGGATGCCCTAGGCTCTACATGTAGTGAGATGGGTGGGATGCCCTAGGATACATGTAGTGAGATAGGTGAGATGCCCTAGAGATGAGATGTCTCTCTGTGAATGTAAGTTCCAAGTCCTAGAGTGTCCAATTTTCCTACCCTCCATCCCTATTTTTCCTTCACCCCACCATAGAAAAAATCAAAAAAAAATTAAAAAAATAGGATACTCTAACCTTCGGTGACTTCTCAGCTCGTCGACGATCCTACCCCTACCTGTCCCTCATCAAATTGGTATCAGAGTAATAGGTCAGGTTAGGGTACATTTTCTTCCCAATCCCAGATTTCCCTCACCGGTTTTGCCATTCTCTGTCTTCCCTGTGCCTGTGCTTGATCCCGTTCTCTTTTGTTCTTCATCTCTGCTCCCCTATTTCTCTAGATAACTGAAATCTTCTCTCTTCCCCTCGCTATTCCAATCCTGAAAACTTCAACTTCCAAATATTCCAGTCCATCACCAATTCCTCCCACCCGTTCCACATTCGCACAACACCCCATCTAGATCAAAGCCCAACAGGAACAATTCCTCCGAAGCCATTGCTGGCCAAGTCCGCCCCAATTCCACTGAACTGCCAGACGGCCCGGAGGCCCTCCCTGCTCCCGCCTCCACCGGCACCACCACCGATCCTGCCCTGGACAAGGCACCGGAGCCCGTGAAGATCCTCAATGAGGACCTTAAGAAGCTTCCATCGGCGACTCCAATGCTAGCTCCCGCCTCGGAGGAGCTCCCTCCCCAATCCTCCCCAATGGATGCCCAGAATGGTGCCCAGGATCTCACCGCCTCCATCCTCACTGCCACCTCCCCGACCCAGATCGCCGCCACTTGCTCTACGATCGATGCCTTCCTCCACCACCATGCCTCTGATCGGATTCAAAGATCTAGTCGCCGAGTCCAGCAGCCTTGGAGTCTCCTCCTCGTCTTCGTCGGGCTCCACCTCCGCCATCCTCACCACCAATCAGAACACCTCCATCGCAATCCAGCCCATTGGACCTCCATCTTCCGGTCTACCGACCTCACTGGAAAGACCACCACCAAGCCCAGCCATGTCATAGTCCCCTTCGTGGGATCTGCCTCCGTCCATGCACACTTGTCCTAGCTACGCCGCCTTCTTCCTCCCCAGCACCGTCGCCGGCCACCGTCTTCCTCCATATCACCATCGCCGGTGAACGCCCGTCGGCGACACCCCTCCGTGAGCCCTTATGCTGGTTAGGTCCATGAAGAAGGGGAGGGATTCCACGAACGTGAATACAATTCCCCCTCTTGCTGTCGACTTCACTTAAGGGAACCCTACACCAATCTCAAAGCTATGCAGTCTTCTTCATCAAGTCCTCTTCCAGTCCCTGTTTCAATTTGATTCACCAGGCCATATTTTAGAGTCGCACGGAGTTCAAAGATGCACCAATTTCAAAGCACACAATCTTCAAAGTTGCACACTCTTTAAAGCACACAGATCTTAGAGCAGAGTTAAAAGAAATCATTCTACAGGTCATGTGCATCCTAGAGCCAGCCTAACTCGATGGAGTCGAGTTTTTCCCACCTTAGGAGAATGATGGGGACATCGCTAGCATGGATCTTGGAGCAAGCATGAATCTTGGAGCTGCACGAATCTTAAAGGAATCTAGAATAAATTAGTTTGGGATTTATTTTTTTGAAATTTGAATTAGGATTTGGTTGGCTAGGATTGAGATATGGATAGGCTTATCTTATCCTATCTTGTATTTGAATTTGAGTCATCCCTATTTTTTTATCCTGTATTCAAATTCAAACGAGGGTTGGACAGGTCTATAAATATCATCTTCAGTCCTTTGTAAAAAAATCAGTTTGGTTAATCAAGTGAGTTTTTAGAAAAGAGTTTCTTTTCGTTCGCCTCGTATGGGGAGGGTGAGAGGCCCGTCTATCCTTCACCTTCGGGCATCGAGGGGTAAGAGATCCTAGTTATCCCCTTTTTCCCGTCGAGTCCCCTCTAGGTCTTAAGGATTTTCCTTCACGACCCCAGGTAGCGATTTGGATGGGATGCCGTAGGCTCCACATGTAGTGAGATGGGTGGGATGCCCTAGGCTACATGTAGTGGGATAGGTGAGATGCCCTAGAGGTGAGATGTCTCTCCATGAATGTAAGTTCCAAGTCCTAGAGTGTCCAATTTTCCTACCCTCCATCCCTATTTTTCCTTCACCACCACCATAGAAAAAATCAAAAAAAAATTTAAAAAATAGGATACCCTAATCTTCGGTGACTTCTCAGCTCGTCGACGATCCTATCCCTACCTGTCCCTCATCAACTCATCTATGGATGTGAACCCTTCAGGTTGCATCATATATACCTCAGTTCATCATTTAGTATTGCTGTTTGGACATCCATTTATCAAATTTCATAGTCCAGATATTTTGCCAGAGCAAGCATAATCCGAATAGACTTGAGCATTGCCATAGGAAAAAATGTCTCGTCATAGTCTATACCAGACGGGCTTTATAGGTCTCCACCTACCTGTCTGCGGCCCTCTTCCTCTTGAAGATTTATTTGCATCCAATGGGTTTTATCCCTTCAGGTGGATTAACCAATGTCCACACATTATTGATTTCCATGGACTCCATTTTGGATTTCATGGCCTCATGCCATTTCTCAGAGTCAGACCTCTACATTCCATATAGGTGATCGGATCCTCGTTGTTCTCATCAAGCTCAATAGGATCACCATCTCGGACTAGAAAATCATAGTATCTATCTGGCTAATGTGGTATTCTACTGGATCTCCTTAATGGTTGTATACTAGGCTCAGCTTTTATCAAATCTGCTTTTATAGCGATCTTAGAATGTGTTGTTTCCTCTACCTATCGAACTTCCCCAAGTTCAACCTCAATAACTCAAGTGCCTTCAATAAGGTACTCCCTTTCCAAAAAGGTAGCCCTAAGACTGACAAACACTCTATATTCCTCAGGTAGATAGAAGAAATACCCTTTAGGCTCCGTTGGATACCTAACAAAGAGGCACCTGCCAGATCTAGGTCCAAGTTTATCTATCTACAAATATTTGACATAAGCCGGACACTCCTAAATCCAAAGATGTGAAAGAGTTGTCTTACGCCCAGTCCATATCTCATATGGAGTTTTCTTAACGGATTTACTAGGAACCCTATTCAAAAGATAACATGCTAACTCAAGAGCATATCCTCTAAAACATATAGGTAGAGTGGCTAAGCCCATCATGGATCGGACCATATCTAATAAAGTTCGATTCCTCCTTTCAGACACCATTTAACTGAGATGTTCCTGGATGAGTCCATTGAGAAAGGATCCTATTCTCCTTAAGATAAGTCAGAAACTCTCTGGAAAGATACTCACCACCTCGATCTGATTGAAGGGTTTTAATAAACTTTCTAGTTTATTTTTCTACTTCATTACAATATCATTTGAATATTTTAAATGATTCAGATTTATGTCATATTAAGAAGACATAACTATACCTGGATCAGTCATCTGTAAATGTAATAAAATAATTATACCTACCCTTGGCACCGATATTCATTGGTGCACATACATTAATATGTACCAGACTAAGAATATCATTGGCTCGCTCACCTTTTCTAGAAAAAGGTGACTTAGTCATTTTACCAAGAAGACAAGATTCACAAGTTGGCAGTGATTCACAATCACTAATATTCAAGAGATCTTCTCCAACTAACTTATTGATCCTGTTCTTGTTAATATGACCTAGTAGTGCCAGAGATAAGTATCGCTGACATTATCTATCCTAGGGCATTTGCAAAAAGTAGTCATTACTGTAACCGGTCATGATAGTAAGTATATGCTATTACTTAAATGTCCATCCATAAGTTTCACACCATTCACAATGATAGAAAAAATACATTCTTTATTGAAAATTCATAATTTTTATTGGCCAATTGGCATACAGAAATGACATTCATAATAAAAGATGGACAGTAATGACAGTCATTCAAAATGACATTACAAGACTCGAAAACTAGCTTGATAACTCCTAATGCCAAGACTAGAACTTGGCTTCCATTTCCCATGTTCAACAATTTCTCACCATCCTCGAATCTCCTACTAACTTGAAGCCCATGCAAAGAATTGCAAATATGAATAGGATTTCTGGTATCCAATACCCAATTAGTAGTATCACATATAGAGAACTTATAAGGTGTTATCATATAATTACTTTATGCATCAATAGCTTGCTATTTTCTCTTCTTCGACCTGTTCAGGCAAGAGTAGCAAGGTAGGCAGGATAATTCCTCCAATGATCCTGCTTCTTGCAATAGAAGCACTCTGCCTTACTCTCTGATCATCCTTCTTCTTCGTCTAACTAGGCCCAGTACTTTGCACCTTCTTGGGTTTATTCTTTTTCTTTATCCTTTTTCCAAAGGGATGACGTCCTATCGCACTACCTCCCACTAGGTTCACCAACCCTTTATTGAGCTAATGATCTTTCTCGTAGGTCTGCAGTAAACCCAATGAACCATGGTAGTTTACTACAGGCCTATTCAATCTGTAGTGATCGAGAAAGTCCAAGTAGGAGGGAGGCAAGGAATTCAAAATGCATCTTTTCCTAGCTGCTTATGCAAGGGAAATTTGAGCTTGCCTAAATGCTTAATCAACTCGATCATGTACAGTACAAGATTAGTGACTGATGCTTTATCATGCATCCGAGTGCTGAAAATGGCAGAGGAAATCATGTACCACTCAACATCATCAGGTGTGCCAAAAGACTACAACTTTTGAAAGATCTCCTCTGGCTGGGCTTCCTCGAACCTGCAACTGAACTCATCATTCATTATCGCCAATGTAATACATCGCACCATAGTGCGGTCAGAGAGCCACTTCTAATAAGCATCCCAGACTGCAGTATGGACATTGGTAGTAGGTTCCTTAGGTGCAGGATCCACTATCACATATAGGATCTTTTCATGTTCCAGAACTATTTTGAGTGTTCGATACCAGTTATCAAAGTTAGGACCCATAAGTTTGTCATTGTCAAGCAATGACCAGAGTGACAGACTGGTAGACATAATCTAAAAAGAAAACCCCCAAAAAAAATTTAGTATATATGAGTTATTAACATCCTTAAGACATGGACTTTACTCTAAAGGTTTCTCCCACTATTTTGTATAGACTGGTAGCCTCTACACTCCAATCCGAAGAATAACACTTATTCCTTAGCGAGTACTAGAATCTAATAGATTACACATGAGCCCGACTTTGGCCGACTCACCCTTGTGCATCTAAAGGTAGGTTCATAACCAATTACTTCTTGAAGCAATTTCTAGTAAATAAATTTTTTTGCCCTAGGGTGCCAATCAATCAACCTTTGGGCCTCCAATTGAAGGCTTGGTTAAGTCCAACTATTAACATGACCAACTTTAATGCTTCCAACTAACGAATGATCAAGCCCGACTTTGGCTGGCTAACTTGATCACTTGTTAAGATAGTTGTACTGAGCTATCATATTATGAATGGCTATTCCACTAGCTTGATGACCACCCGATCTTTCGATCTGTTGATGATCACCCTACTAATGGACTCATTAATATCCACTCAATGGAAGGCTAAGACTAGGTTATCCTATAACTTTGTCTTTTAAAGGGCCTAATAATTTAGAGGATTTAATTCATTATGATACATTAAGAGAAGACATAGACCTAATCAAGAAATCTCCCACTATCTCATAGAGGGGTTCATGATCAATTAGTCCTTGGGCACCTAATAACTAGTCATGACTGATTAACCCTAGTTGACATGGGTTAACTCGAATCAACAAGTAATCCAATCAATTCTGATTCACCACATTGGCCAGGTAAGTGAGATCAAGGGATGGGTTACGCCAAGTAAGCCTCTTGCCTTTGACACCAACTTTGAGTTGGCCAGGTAAGAGTTAGCCCCAAAGAACCTTGATCAAGATGTTAGACTTATCTTAGACACCAATTGGTTTACCAGACTCAATTAGACTAACCTAAAGACTCGGGCTCACCATGAAGCTAAAAATCAAGTCCATTTAGATGTATGGACCGATCAAACTAACTAATTAGAGTGATCAATAGAGAAGAGACCTAATACAAAATTTGATTAGACTTATTCTCTATTTAATCCATTTCATCCAAACTTAGGTCTAACCCAATTAAGGACTAATCATAGCTAGCCCAATTTACCCAAGGTTATGATCATGTCTTAAGATTTTTAATCACATTCCTAAATCTTAAAAGGTTATCAGATAACTTAATTCATAATTAAGTTTATCAATTCTAATTGAAACATTTTCAATTAATCACTTATTATTTGAAACAATTTCAAATATGTGACATAATTTTACAAAAATTCAAAGATTTTCACTAAACTTTTTAGTGGATCTAGATCATATTATTGTATTAGATCATATCTAAATAAATTAAAGATCTAACATACATGATTAAAACTATTTTAATCTACTAAACCTTTCACTTTTCTTCTTCATAAGATCATGATGCAAGCGGCACCCGTACATGCCATAGGAGATCCCATTAAATGAAAAGAGAGGGTCTTTAAACCCTATTTCTCTCCTATGACCAGATGGCCATGGCGAATTCACCTTAATCCAAGTACTTCCTTTATGAAAGGAAACTAAGATTTCTTATCTACAGGTAAAATAATCATACAAATGAACCTTGCTTTGATACCACTGTAAGAAAATGTTATGTAGGCAATAGTCATGCAACTTAAGAATTTTTTTGATCTTGCATCGCAGCGGAAGACTAGATTAATCATATTAATCAACATATAATATTAGAATATTTCTAATATAGGCCTACAAATAGGATCATATATGAATTTTAACATGCAAATGAAAGAAAACATAACCATACAAAGTCATGCATTATATAGAACCACTCTATGTTTGATGCATATGCTAAAGCACACTTCTTTAGCAAACTCACCAAGAACCTTATCTTTAATTCGATGTGATACTTGTTGGGTTGAGCAAAAGCTCACCAAGGAGACAATCGCTCTGGAAGTTGCACATGTGCCCAGTCTCTACAGGTAATCCTATTAGAAATCTTGATTTTGATGAATAAAAAAATATTTAAGCATATTTGAGTACTAACTATGTGTTTAAAGTGTGTTTATCAGAATAAGGTACTCATCAAAGTTGTAGTACAGTGAAAGTTCAAAGTGCTTGTCAACTTGTTGAAGAAGTCACCTATAATGATGAAATTTCAAGTTATTTAAACCTTGGCACATAAGAATGACCTTGAAGGACTCAATTTTTGAATTTGGCAAAGTTTCAGCAAAGTTTCAGCCAATTGTCGACTCATTGAGACCAAGTGTCAACTCAAGGTGTCAACTTATAGAACCCTGAGCTAATACACAGAAAGAGTTTCGCCAGTACGCATAAAGTGTCGACTCATGGAATCCAAGTGTCGACTCATATGTCAACTCATGGTCAAGCAAGTGTTGACTCAAGGCCTGAGACTAAAATGAAGATAGAACATGCTGATTTTGAAAAATTGCTTAAGCATCGACTCATGAAGATGAAGTGTCACTCAAGTGTCGACTCACCAAAAGAAGTGTCAATGTACCAGAGCACCCTAGAGAGATTCAAAAAATATTTTTGATATAGTATTGACTCAAGTGTTGATACATGAGTCGACTCATGACCTGAAGTATCGATACTTGCAGGTCTGGATGAATAGTAATGGCTAATTTTTTGAAGCACATAATTGGTCCTTTTTATGTTTAATGGCTATGTTATCCTCTCCAATGATCATAAATGGTCATTTAATGCTTGGAAAGGTATTTAAAGTGGACCAAACACATAGAAGAAGCATTCATTAAGAGAAATGAGCATTCATTCAAATATTCATTGAAGAACTACTACTTTTAAGTGAAGTTGAGCCTTCAAGCATTCAAGAGCATTCAAGAAGCATTCAAGTCCAACTCTAAAGCATTGATTAAGGATTCAACAACTTGGAGACAAGCTTCTCAACAACATTCAAAGAGCTCCAATGAGATATTTGCTTTTATTTTGAAAGCTTATTGTACTCTTACATTATACTTGATTTATCTTGTTCTTCTTAGTTTCAAGTGATTTGAAACTAGTGTCTAGGTTGTTGGTGAGCCTTGTGAAAAACCAACTAGGTTGTTGGTGATCCTTATTTGAAAAACCAACTAGGTTATTGATGAGCCTTATTTGAAAAACCAACTAGGTTGTTGGTAAGCCTTGTTTAAAAAATCATTTAGGTTGTTGGTGAGCCTTATGAAAACTAACTAGATTTTTGGTTAGCTAAAAATCAAAGGATTTTGATTAGTGATCCCAAAAAAACTAATCAATTGTAATCAAGAAAAGATTATAGTGAAATACCCAAGTAGACCTTGGGAAGTAGATGTAGTTTCTTGGTATGCACCGAACCATTATAAATTTGTGTCTATGATTGCTTATCTTTCTTTTCTTGCATTTGCTTATTACTTATGTTGCATACTATTGTTGAGCACACAAATACTTGCAAACACACTAGCACTTGCTTTTAATCTTTGTAAAAATTTTTTAAAACCCAATTACCCCCCTCTTGGATTGCTTTAGCTAGGCAACAAGTGGTATCAGAGCCTTGTACTCAGCTTATAGGTCTAACTACCTTGAGTTAAAGATCTATGGTAGCCCCTATAGGAACTACTAGTATTGTTGAGGGTCACAAGCCTCAAATAGACCTCCATTTTTTAATGGCACTAATTATACATATTGGAAAACCCGCATGAGAATTTATATGCATTCAATAGATTACAATTTTTGGAAAGTTATTGTTAAATGTCCCCATGTTCCTTTAATGATGGTTAATTGCATTTCCATTCCAAAACTAGAAGAGGATTGTGATGAAAATGATATTAAGCAATCTGAGCTTAATGCCAAGGTAATGAATTTGCTTTATTGCACATTAGATCCTAGTGAATTTAATAAGATGTCCACATGTGCTTCGGTAAAGGAGATTTGGGGCACACTTGAAATTACTTATGAGGGTACCCATCAAGTGAAGAATACTAAAGTAAATATGCTCTCATTCATACATATGAAATGTTTAGAATGGAGCCTAATGAATCTATTACTGATATGTATACTAGATTTATTAATATTGTAAATTGTATGAGAAGTCTTGAACAAGTTATGTCTAATACTAACATTGTAAATAAAATTCTCAGGTCTTTACCAACCTCATGGGATCCAAAGGTCATGACAATCCAAGAAGTAAAAGATGTTGAGACACTTCCCTTGGAGCAACTTGTTGGTTCACTCTGACTTGTGAGTTGAACTTAAAGAAAAGGTAGTAGATGTAGATAGCAAGAAGAAAATAATTGCTTTCAAATCCACTACACCAAATAAGCTTTCAAGTGAAGAATTAGAAGAAAGTGAAAATGAAAATGAAGAGGCTCTAGTGGCAAGAAAATTTAGAAGATTCATGACAAAGAAGTTTCCTTACAAAAAGAAGTCACGGCCTAGCAAAGTTAAAGGGAAGGATAAAGAAAAAGAAAAAGAGAAGGAGAAGGACCAATCAATGTGCTTTGAATGCAAAAAGCCCAGACACTACAAGGTTGATTGTCCTCTTCTCAAAAAGTTTAAAAAGAAATTCAAGAAGAAAGCAATGTTGGCTACATGGAGCGATAGTGAATACTCCAGTTCAGAGGAAGAAGAACAAGAAGTCGCCAATCTTTGCCTTATGGCACAAGAAGATGAGGTATAATCTGAACTTGAATTTGAATTTACTTTTGAAGAACTTAGAGATGCTTTTGATGAACTTGTGCATGAGTACAATTTGTTAAAAATTGAGCACAAGAAGTTTAAAAAGCATGTTGATACCTCTTCTATTGAAAATAATAATCTTGTTAATGAAAACAATGATTTAAAAGCCAAGATTGATGTTTTGGAAAAACAAAAGAATGCTTTATCAAAAAAAAATAGAAGTTTTAAAAAGACCCAAGGCTTTTATTCCAAATAATATGCTTTTAAAGAAAAACAAAGACATTGAGATAGGAAACAAGAAATTAAAAGATGAGCTTGATAAAGTGAAACCTTTTATTGAAAAGTTTAATTTAGTTATGAAAAGTTGAATTTATTATTGTATAATCAGAGGGCTATATTTGATAAAGCTGGACTCGGTTATAAGCAATAAAAGAAACAAAAAATTTTCAAGAATTTTTTTGTTCCAGCATCATCTAATGTTACTTGCTTTAGTTGTAAAAAATTTGTGCATAAAGCTTATCAATGCAATCTTAAAAAAATAAATAATTCTAGAAAAGTTTGGGTTCCAAAATGAACCATTGCTACTAATCCTAAAAGACCCAAGATATCTTGGATACCTAAAGCAAAAACTTGATCTGTTTTGCAGGTATGTCTTGCAACCAAGAAGTAAAGGAGATTGTGGTATCTTGATAGTGGTTGCTCAAGATACATAATAGGAGATATGAAGCAATTCACATATCTTGAAATGCAACTTTTGGAGACAATGATAAAGGAAAAATTATTGGTATCGATAAAGTTTACATCTCTCCTTCCACTTTTATTGATAATATATTATTAGTCAAAGGATTAAAGCATAATTTACTTAGCATAAGTCAATTTTGTGATAAATGTTTTAAAGTAGTTTTTGAATCATCTCTTTGATGGTATCTAGTCTTGATGATGGAGTGAAATTCATTAAAAATAGGCATGGAAACATCCACCTTGTTGATCTTGTAATTTATCTATACAAGATGGTGAATGCCTAGTTGTAATGAATGCCACAATTAATGAGACTAGTTGGCTATAGCATCATAGATTAGGTCATGCAAGCATGCATTTGCTTTTTAAATTATGTAAAAAGAATTTAGTTAAAGATATATACCAAAACTTAGATTTGAAAAAGACAAAATTTGTGATGCTTGTCAATGTGGAAAACAAACAAGAATCTCTTTTAAATCAAAAAGAATTGTTTCAACTTCTAGGCAGTACTAGAACTACTCCATATATATCTCTTTGGACCAACTAAGATCATTAGCCTAGGAGGCAAGAGATATGGATTAGTGATAGTTGATGATTTTTCTCGATTTACTTGGATTTTGTTTTTAGCACATAAAGATAAATTTTTCATAGCTTTCACAACATTTTAAAAAAATGTTTCAAATAAAAAAGGTACTCTATAGTTTATATTCGAAGTGATCATGCAACTGAATTTGAAAATCAAGATTTTGAAGATTTTTGTAATGAAAAAGGTATTGAACACAATTTTTTGTACCTAGGACATCTCAACAAAATGGTGTGGTAGAAAGAAAAAATAGGACTTTAGAAAAAATAGCATGTACAATGCTTTGCAAAAATGATCTTCCTAGATATTTTTAGGTCGAAGCTGTCAATATTGCTTGCTATATTTTAAATCATGTTTTTATCTAACCAATTTTAAAGAAAACACCATATGAGCTTTGAAAAGAAGGAAAACCTATTTTAAAGTATTTTCGTGTATTTGGTTGTCGATGTTTTATATTGAACAACAGAAATGATAATTTAGGCAAATTTAATACCAAGTCAGATGAAGGTATCTTTTTAGGATACTCTATATCTAGCAAGGCATATAGAGCTTTTAACAAAAGAACCTTGTAGTAGAGGAGTCTATGCATGTTGTATTTGAAGAGTCTACTAACAAATCCTGTAGAAAAGAGGATATTTTTGATGATTGTACAGGTATTGAAGGACTTAAGAAGCTGACTTTGGATGATCAACCTTCCAAAGACAACAAAGAAGTTCGAAACAATAAGAATGAAGAAGAAGTTACAAGATCTTCATCAAAGGACAAAGGTTTACCCAAAGAATAGAGGTATGCTCAAGGATATCCTAAGAAATTAATCCTAGTTGATCCATCAAAAAGAGTAAGAACTAGATCCTCCCTTAAGAATAAATATGATTATATTGCATTTGTATCTCAAATTGAATTTAATGCATAGAAAAAGCTGAAAAAGATCCAAATTGGATGATTGCTATGCAAGAGAAATTAAATCAACTTGAAAGAAATAAAGTTTGGACATTAATAGAAAGACCATCTAATGCTTCCAAAATTGGTACTAAATGGGTATTTAGGAATAAATTATATGAAAATGGTATAGTAACTAGAAATAAGGTTAGATTGGTAGCTATTGGTTATAATCAAGAAAAGGAATTAATTTTGATGAAACCTTTGCTTCAGTAGCTGACTTAAAGCCATTAGATTACTTCTAGCTTTTGCATGTTTTATGGATTTCAAATTATTTCAAATGGATGTTAAAAGTGCATTTTTGAATGGTTATATTGTTGAAGAAGTTTTTGTTGATCAGCCACCTGGTTTTGAAAATCATGCATATCCTGACTATGTTTTTAAATTGCATAAAGTATTTTATGGTTTAAAATAGGCCCCCATGTATAGTATGAAAGACTAAATAAATTTCTAATTGATAATGGATTTACTAGGGGTCATGTAGATACAACCTTGTTTTCAAGGAAAAAGGTTGATGATATCTTAGTAGTATAGATTTATATCGATGATATTATCTTTGGTAGTATAGATCTAATTTATAATGAATCTCTTTGTTAAGAATTTGCAAAACTTATGCAGGGAGAATTCAAGATGAGCATGATTAGAGAATTGAGCTACTTCCTCGAACTTCAGATCAAGCAAACTAATAAAGGGATCTTCATCAACCAAGCTAAATATACAAAGAAGATTCTGAAAAAGTTTAGGATGGAGAAGTCTAAACCTATTGGTACACTTGACAAGGATGAATCTAGTAAGAAAGTTGATCAAAAATTTTATAGAGGCATCATTAGATCTTTACTATACTTAAATGCAAGTAGACCAGATATTATGTTTAGTATATGCATGTATGCTAGATATCAGTCTGAGCCTAAAGAATCATATTTAATGGCTGTTAAATGCATACTTAGATATTTATCTAGTACTCTTGATATTGGATTATGGTACTCTAAGAATTCAGCTATAGATTTAATTGCATATTCTGATACTGATTTTGCTAGTTGTAAATTAGATAGAAAAAGTACATCTGAAACTTGTCAATTTCTTGGAGTTAACTTAGTCTTATGGTTTAGCAAGGAACAAAATTTAATTGTACTATTTACAGCTGAAGCTGAATATTTTACAGCTGGAAGTTGTTGTGCTCAAATCTTATAGATTAAGCAACAACTTGAGGACTTTGGCATCAAGCTAATTAAAACACCCATAAGATGTGATAATACAAGTGCAATTAACTTAATTAAATATCTAGTTCAACATTCAAGAAGTAAGCATATAAAAATTAGACATCATTTTATTAGAGACCATATTTAGAATTTATTTATACTGAAATACAATTAGCGATATATTGACCAAGCTTCTTAATGAAGATAGGTTCAGTATGATTAGAAGGGAATTAGGGGTCATCAATCTTTTTGATTAGATCTCAATCTTCTTTTGTGACCCTTGGAGTTCCACTTGAAAATTTCTTGATCAAATGTCCTTAAAAATCATATTCAATCATTATTGGCTATTAAAATCAATTATCTTGGTTTTCTATGATTTTTTCCCTATTTTCTTAATTTTTCTTCAAAGTGTCGACACCTCGAAGTGTCGACATTTGGCTTAAGCTCGTGACTCGACACTTGACCAGAGGGAATCGATGAAGAAATAGGGAAATCGATCCAATTTCTTCTCATTTCCTCCCGATTTTCTTGAGCCGACACTTCCCCCTACTATTCCCCAACATCTAGTTGATCCTATTCACTGTTCTAACCATTCCATTTTGAGTTTGAGCCTGATCTTGCCCTCACATTCCACCATTCTTCATGGTTTTACCGTGAATCTTTTGCCCATTTCACCTACCATTGCTTGTATTCCCTTTTTCCTAGAAGATGGACCCAAAAAATAGTTGCTTAGGAGGCCTCGACCTTTCTCTTAAGGTGCAGAATGGTTTACCAAAGCCTGACTTGATGATCAATATATAGATGGAGTGACTCGGTAGGAGATTCTAGTATGACCACTAGTCCCTATAGCAGACAAGATAGCCTCCAAGGCCGTTGTCGGAGGATGGAGAGTGGATTTCAACTTCATGGACCAATAGCATTTTTGGATTGGTAGACATGCTGGTCTGGCTCAATTCTGTTCCCTCAATGAGAGATTCTATCTAGCATTGATGAGGGAGTTTTATGGTACCCTGGCCCAAAGTGCTGATGGGTGGATGGCAGAGGGATTTCTATATCATAATCTGTAGAGATATTGAGCGGAGTTTGGGAGATCCCGATGATAGGGATAGTTGCTGATTCACTAGTGGACAGGATCAGTGGATACAGATATATATTTGAGAGAGATGATATTGAAGAGAGAGCCAGCATTGTAGCTTCATGACTATCACCTAAGATGAGGCTCCTGCATCATATAGTTGCCCGGATCCTTCTACCAAAGACTGGGCATTTCGATTTCATCACTGAGAGAGAGCTACTAGTGATGGTTTCCCTGATACAGAGGACTCCAGTCTGCCTACCGGTGCTTATGGTACATTAGATGATGGAGGCAGTGACTAGCAGGAGACTTTGTCTACCCTATGGGATGGGTCTTACTTTACTATTTAGGGCATACAGAGTGGATCCAGATGGAGAGCCCTACCAACAGCTACTTCATACAGATATGTATGATGAGAAGTCTCAACACAGGATGGGCTATCAGAGACATAGAGTCAGAGGAGGTGCAGGATTTTAGGATAGACATCTGACACTGACCAGGATGCTGAGGAGGTTGTTGATACAGATGCTAAGGAGGATGTATATAGAGATGAGGTCGGGCCATCTGAGCCACATAGAGATATACCTGAGACAAATCCTGAGCCATCAGTAGTGGCACATGTTGAGGTGCCACCACCTATAGAAAGTACCGAGGATCGGATCACTCGACTGGAGGGTGAGATGCAGATCATTAGACAACAAGTAGATCTAATGCATGTGGAGATAAGAGCAGGTTTTCAGGAGATGAGAGCAGGCTTTCAGGAGATGAGGGAGAGTTTCACTGCTGTTCTGGCTACTATACAGGGATTATCTTCTAGTAGGGCACCTTCACCTCCACCAGCACTGCTAGCTCCACCTGCTGACACTGGGATGGGAGTGGACAGGATGATTCTTCCATAGACTTCGATATTGATGACTTCATGGCGGATCCTGAGCCGGATACTATAGCCGAGCCTGTGATGGATGCTGAGAGGACCTCAAAGGTTGCTCCTGCTCCACCCAATCCAATTCATCAGACTCCTATCCTCCCTAGTACCCCAGTCATACCAGATCCTTCTTATTCTGATACTTTACCTAATATATCCACACGCATTCTTTATAATGACCCTTTTGATAACTTAGCTGACCTACCTACACCGTCCATTGGTATACCCCCTACACCAGTGATTCCTTCCACTTCTTTACACACCTCTTCCATGAACAGAGAGCTAGGATTTTATACTCCTGGTTTTCACATTCTATCATTTGGTCCCATTTTTGATATGACTCCATCTATTCCTGATACCAATACTGATCCTGACCTTGCACCATTTCCTGACTTTGCTACTGACATTACTTCTTCTTTGGCAAGAGCCAAAGGGAGAGCATGAGCCAGAAGCCAAAGCCAAGAATGTGGTGTTATTCGTAGAGCTATCCGACCAAACTTGCAGATCTTCACCCGATGTGGCCGCGACCCCATCCCTCTAGGATTATAGGACCTATTATTCTTGAGATCGGGTCTTCTTCTAATGTGGAAATCACCCCTTAGGATAAATCAGTATATCAATGTATCAGTATATCTGTGTATCAGTTATATCAGTCATCTATCAATTATATGTTGTTTGTATTAAACTCTATATCAATGTTTTGAATATTATGTATCAAATTTTGAATCTTATGAATCAATGTTTGCAATTATATCAATTTCTTATGTATTCAATTTCTTTACTATCTTTCACCTTTTCTTTTATGATGATGACAAAAAGGGAGAGAATTAATGATAATGATATCGAATTATAATGGTAATGAAATCAAAAATTGATGGTAATGAAAATGAAAATGGAAATGTTTAATGTTTTGTAATATCAAAATAAATGGTTAAGGGGAAGAAAAGTAATAAAGAAGAAAATTTTTGAAAATTTTGAAAAATGTTTTTTAGATTATATTCAGGGGGAGCTTCAGCTTTATACTTTGATATTTCATATATTTTTGCTCATTTTTGCTCTGATATTCTTTATTGTTATGATCTGATACTCTTTTTTTATTATTATTTTTATGCTCTGATACTCTTTATGTTCATGCTCTGATACTCTTCATGCTCTAATATTTTTGCTTTAATACTCTTTATCTGTATGTTATATTATTTGCTCTGATATGCTCTGATACTTTTCATACCTTGATACTCTTAAAGATTTCACTTTGATACTTTTCATGTTTAACCTGTTTTTGCTCTAATGCTTGTCTTTCAAATCTATTTTAAAGCTCTGATACACCTTTTTGAATATCTCATAAGTATATAGCTCTGATACATCTTAATCATAGCTCTAATACATTTTTGTTATTGCTCTAAAATATTAAAACTATATGAATTGAGTTCTTTCTTATATATATAGATTTGATACATTTCAATTATAGCTCTGATACATTTTTGTTACAGCTTTGAAATATTGAAACTATGTGAATTGAATTCTTTCTTATAGCTCTGATACATTATAGAGAAATTTTTGCTCTTGATAATCATTGCAACTTAGCTCTGATATCTATTATCAATAGCTCTGATACTTATAGTCAATTGCTCTATTCTTATTGCAAATCTTTTGAGCTTATAATATGTATATACTTAAAGATTTTGTCATCATAAAAAAGAAAAGATTGTTGACTCCTATCTTGATTTTGATAAATAACAAAATACTTAAGTATATTTGAGTACTAACTATGTATTTAAAGTGTGTTTATCAGAACAAGGTACTTATCAAAGTTGTAGTGTAGTGAAAGTTCAAAATGCTTATCAATTTGTTGAAGAAGTCACCTATGATGATGAAATTTCAAGTTATTTGGACCTTGGTACATAAGAATGACCTTGAAGGACTCAAGTTTTGAATTTGGCAAAGTTTCAACAAAGTTTCAGCAAAGTTTCAGGCAAGTGTCGACTCACTCCACCAAGTGTCGACTCAAGGTATCAACTCATAGAACCCTAAGCTGATACACAGAAAGGTTTCAGCTGGCATGCATGAAGTGTCGACTCATGGAATCCAAGTGTCGACTCATGTGTCGACTTATGATCAAGCAAGTGTCGACTCAAGGCCTGAGACCAAAATAAAGATAGAACATGCTGATTTTAGGAAATTGCTCAAGTGTCGACTCAAGTGTCGACTCACCAGAAGAAGTGTCGATGTACTAGAGAATATCAGAGAGCTTCAAAAAATATTTTTGATCTAGTCTCAAGTATCAACACATGTGTCAACTTTGACCTGAAGTGTCGATACTTGTAGGTCTGGATGAACAATAGCGAATAGTTTTTTGAAGTGCAGAATTGGTTCTTTTTGTGTTTAATGGCTATTTTCTCCTCTACAATGGTCATAAACAGTCATTTAAGGCTGATAGATTTCATAAGGGTCATCTTGCATGTATGAACATTGGATTTCAAAATTTTGCATATAAAAAAAAAATCCTTATCAGCTAGAAACCCTAATCCCAAGATCCCTTTATTCATGTACAACTAATAAGTCACTAATAAGGTTTATGAAGAATACCTGGAACACTGTTTTCCACTCTTTTCCACTAGGCTCACAAGTGCAAGCCCTCCAACGGTGATCCACACATGAATTGACCCCAAGGAAGAACTCCTACTTCTGTTGCTTACTTGACTAGGACTCTTCTTGACAGCCTTTTGGACTTTCACCTTTGTAGGACATCCTACCCTCTTGTAGGGCACTCTGAATGCTTTCCAAAACCACTCTTGGATTTGGGATAGCCCTCCTGTAGGACACTCTAGGCTTATGTCTTAAAACATAAGACTTGTCCTAGAAAGAACAACCTTGTCTTAAGGAGACAAGGTTTGTCTAAGGAGAAGGGAGGGAGATAAAGACACTCAGAATAACTCCGATGGAAATCTGATGCTGAAACTCAATACACCACCCCTATTTTTAGTTTTAAGAGGGGCGTGTGATATGGCCAGCCATCAACTTATCATATATAATTTTTCAAGACCGAAGAGAAGTTATCTGGCTTGAAAAAGCATATCCGATACGTAGATTCATGCACCAAGGCCCATATCTATGTCCCTTCTCATTCCTGGATGATTTCTCACTTGCCACATGACAAGTACCTGTTTCTAGGAAGCCAAGAGGAATCTTTTTAGTCTCCAAGCATCAGAAAAATGAAGAGTCCTGATAGCAGAAGGACTCTGCTTCAGAGCCGCATGCCACATGAAGAATGTGACTCTTCATGCACACGTGCTCTTTATCCAACCTCCACACCAATTTCACACACACTTTGACCGGTCAATCTATCCTAGGAGGCATGGAGATGTGTGCAAAGAGGAGTCCAAATGAAATTAGTTAGAGAATTTCATCTGCAGGACTCTTGGTCCTTTCTGCGCCCTCTCCTTGGCGCGTGCAATATTGTGCCCAAGCATCCCAACCGACTTGGACTCTTGTCCAAGTGGCACCAGGTGACCAAAATTAGTCAGATAAAATCTGACATAGGCTGCCTCAATTAAGACATGTCCTAATTTAAGTTCCCTTTAAATTGATGAATCAATTTAGCAAGCAACTAGACCCAAATCAACTTGGATTAGGAATTAGGTTCGCATACACATGCTAATGTGCAATCTAGCAAAACAATTAGGATCTCATGATCCTAATTAAATTATGAATGACTTCCTTGGTAAACTCCTTAATATGTATGACCCTTTGGGTTCCACATCTAGCCAGCAGTAGAGGTTCAAGCCGATTCGAACCAATTGAACCTAATTGACCTAATTAGGTCAAATTGAGCTGACATAAATTGCCAATTCGATCTATCCATCGAATTGACTCATGAAACCAATCCAATTAATTCATGAATACCTACAAGACATGATTGACGTCTATTAATGTGTCATGCCCGGAAGATGAGGAATTTGGTGAAAAGTACCAAAATACCCTTTAGTAGAAAGTTACCGTGCAATTCAATCTTTCAATCTCCCATTATCCCGATTAAGTGATGGGTATCGATAAATGTCAAACCCTAGTACTTAGTCATTTTGAATCTCTATTTGATAATGAAGACTCAGCTGATGACTGATTAGAAACCACTTCTAATCTTATCCTACTTTGATCAAAGACTCCTTGAGTCATCAATCGAAGATATCACTTGGGTTAACAATTCCTCTTACTAGGAATGATTGATTCCTGGTTGGTCCACTCATATCATTCATACACCTTTCACCATATTCGAGAACACCTCAAACAGTGAGTATGAACCAAAATGTGGCTTAGTGTGCATAAGGAACCATGGTGACCTCAAGTCTAAAGATCACATGCACAACTCCTAGTTTGAGGTCTGTCTTTTGACAAGTAATAAGACTTTCATAAGATAGTTCCAGTGCGGATCAGTTCAGTGAACTCATAACCTAATGAGCACCCTTATCCTTGTATTACTGTCTCTACACAAGTGGCTGTGAGACCAACCACCTCTTTACAGAGCATACATAGGATAAGCTAGTCTTTCCGGACTTATCGATCCCCGAATTGATGGTCCATCGACTAAGAATATTTTAGATTAGGGTTTATAGGAACTTAGGTCTTATTGTTAAAATTTCCATCATAACCCTCACTTCATTTGCCCTAACCTATGGGGTTCATCATAATCTTTAAGTAAGACATAGCAATATGATGAAACTATATGCCTTTATTAATATATTAAATATCGTACAGGAGTTGGAAGATTACAAAAATGCCCTTACATATGATTGGCTTTTAGGGCACTTTCCTTTCGATCTCCCACTAAAGGCACTAAAGCCAATCGCCCTTGTACTTTATGCCCATACAATCTAAGGTAGTGCTTGAGTGAATGGGTCTGCTATATTGTTCTTAGTATCAACTCGTTCAATAATAACATCTTGTCTTTCTATGATTTCCCGAACGAGGTGGAAATGTCTTAGGATGTGCTTGGACTTATGATGAGACCTCGGTTCCTTTACTTATGCAACAGCTCTAGTGTTATCACAGTATAATGGTACTGGCTATTGTATTTCAGGAACCATGCCCAATTTCATGATGAATTTCTTCATCCAGACAGCTTCCTTCGTGGCTTTACTTGCAGCTATGTTTCATCTCAGTGACTGAGTCAGCTACGGTTGGCTGCTTTGTACTCTTCCAACTTACTGCACCACCATATAGGATGAAGACATACTCTGATATGAATTTGTTATCATTTGGATCTGATTAAAAACTAGAATTCGTACCTTCTAGTTTCAACTCTGATCTTCCATAAATAAGAAAAATATCTTTAGTCCTTTTAAGGTACTTAAAAATATTTTTCATAGCTTTCCAATGATCCTCACCTGGATCTGCCTGGAACCTACTTACTATGCCTAAGGTATAAGCAACATTAGGCCTGGTACATAGCATAGCATACATTATTGATCCTATAGCCGAAGCATAAGGAATCATAGCCATTCTTTCCCTTTCTTTTGATCTCTTAGGAGACATTTTCTTAGAGAGATGTATGCCTTGACTCATAAGTAAGTAACCCCTTTTACTTCCATCCATGTTGAATCTCTTCAACACTATAATCAATATACCTAGATTGAGATAAGCGTAGCATCCTTTTAGATATAGCTCTATAGATCCTTATAATACCTAGTATATAGGATGCTTCTCTCAAATCCTTCTGAAAAACTTTGATGATAGCCAAGTTTTAATCGATTGTAATATTGGGATATCACTCCCAATGATTATATGTCATCAACATACAAAACCAAGAAAACAAGTGCACTCTCACTTGTCTTCTTATACACATATGGTTCATCCACATTCTTGATAAAACCAAATTACTTGATTGTTTCATCAAAGTAGATGTTCCAACTCCTTAAAACTTGTTTTAATCCATAAATGGACTTCTTTAACTTGCATACTTGGTTTGGTCTCCCACTTGAAATAAAACCCTCTGGCTATGTCGTATAGACTTCTTCCTCAAGATTTCCATTAAGGATAGCAGTCTTGACATCCATCTGCCAGATTTTATAATCATGGTATGCTACTATGGCAAGCATTATCCGAATGGACTTGAGCATGGCTACTGGTGAAAAGGTTTCATCATAGTCAATGCCATGTTTTTGTCTAAAATCTTTTGCTACCAGCCAGGCCTTGTAAACTTGACCATCTGCACCTATCTTCTTCTTGAAGACCCATTTACACCCTATTGGATTAATTCCTTCAGGTGGATCTACCAAGGTCCAAACCTTATTGGAATACATTTTAGACTTCATGGCACTTAGCCATTTATCGGAGTCTTTTCTCTTGATAGCTTCCGAATAGGTCACAGGATCATCATCCTGAATGATAATAGCTTCATTGTCATCCCCGATGATAAAGCCATATCTAAGAGGTGCTCCCCGTACCCTCTCTAACCTTCGAAGGGGAGGTGTGTATTGTGGTTATTCTTGGTCTACAAGAACTTCTGGTTAAGGAATTTTACTTGAAGACTCATCAGGTAGTTGGTTCTGTTCTTCACTTAATTCAAGTGTAGATTCACTACTTTTTTCTTGAATGAATTCTTTCTCCAAGAATGTAGCATGTCTCCTGACAAATACCTTTTATTCAGTAGTATTATAAAAGAGGTATCAAACAACCTCTCTAGGATAACCAACAAACCTACATTTGCCAGCCCTAGCACTCAACTTATATCCAAAATTATTCTTGACATAAGCATAGCAACTCCAAATCTTTAAGTACTTAAGATTTGGTCTTTTGCCATTCCATAATTCATATGAAGTGCTAATCACGACTTAGATGGTACCCCATTCAAAATATAGGCAGCAGTCTCCAGGGCATGTCCCCAGAAGGAAATAGGAAGATCTGTGAAGCTCATCATGGACCTCACCATGTCTAACAAGGTGCGATTTCTCCTTTCTGCCATACTATTTAATTGGGGTGTGTAAGGAGGGGTCCATTTAGAGATTATGCCTTTGTCCTTAAGATGGTTTAAAAATTCACCAGAGAAGTATTCATCTCCGCGATCAGAACGAAGAGTTTTAATACTATGTCCAGTTTATTTTTCAACCATACTTTGATATTCTTTAAACTTATCAAAGGCTCCAGACTTGTGTTTCATTAGATACACATGACCAAACCTAGATAAGTCATCAATAAAAGTGATGAAGTAATAATATCCACCTCTGCTTGAGTTGTCATAGGTCCACACATATCAGTATGCACAAGACCTAATAATTCAGTTGCCCTATCCCTGATGTGGCAGAACGCTGATGTGTAATCTCTGTCAGATGCCATGTCAGAGAAAGCTGCCATGACAAACACTCCTCCTCGGACTCCTTTACCGGGCCGAGCTCCTTTAGAATGTCGGGGCGACCTGTCGAAGCTAAGTTCCATCCTCTGCCAGGTCGGTTCCCGCAAAATCGGGATGCCTGGACCGAAGTCGAGTGATCTCTTCTGCTAGATTGAGCCACTCCGAGGTTGAGCCCCCTTATCCAAAGTCGAGCCCTGCCCTTCTCCGCCAGGTCGAGCCCCTCCGAGACCGAGCTCTCTGAGCTAGAGTTGTGCCATGCCCTCCTCCGCCAGGTGCAGCCCCTTCGAGGTTGAGCCCCTCGGAGTCGAGCCCTGCCCTTCTCTACCAGGTCAAGCCCCCTCGAAGTTGAGCCCCTTGGTCCAGAGTCAAGCCCAGCCCTCCTCTGCCAGGTGGAGCCCCTTCGAGGTCGAGACCCTCAAAGTCGAGCCCTGCCTCTCTAGTTCAGCCTCCACCTCGAGCGAACATGCCAACAACAAAAGAGGCGATGCCATCCTCCATGGATGTCGACGAGCTGCCCGAGGACTGCAAGGAAGCACCCACCAGGCCATGATGATCGCCCCCAGCTGCCACTTATATCAGAAAAAGAGGAAGCTTCCTGATCGAGGCACCGCGCTCTCCATTGACTATCTGCACAACCCAGAAAGAGAAAGTAAACCAGGAGATTCAAATCCCAGGGGCGGCTGCTCTCCGATCGAGGCCCTGCCATGTTTTTCGGAATGGAGTGACTGGAAGGAATGTTAGAGCGCATGGTAGGTTCCCTTATCACAAACCAGGAAAGACATCCCATCCATGGCAAGGAACACCGCCGCATGCGTCTGTTGACATGGGAGAGATCTCGAGGTAGGCTTTCAGCAACCACCTGGACTTAAAAGAGCCATCGACAGCCCCAACGAGGAGAGGTAAGCAAGAAAACACTCAAGCAAGTAAGAGGGAAGGGGCCACATAGGAGAACCACCAAGGAGACTAAGAATTCAAGGCTACCAGAGATCCGCGGGAAGGGTCGCCCGGACACAGCCATCCAGCTCCATTTCATCTTGGCTACTACTTTTCCCAACTCACTTGCACCATTCTCATACATTATTCACTCCTCCTAGCATGGAGTCCATCTTAGGGGCTCGACCAAGAGGATCTGTTCTCCTGGATCGTCACTGACTTGACCATCAGAGTTCCCCCATCGAAATCCTCGGCTCGGGTCTCTAATTCTATTTTGCAAGTCCCGAAGAGCAGGCCGGTCCTGAAGAGACGAGGGGTGTTTCAACACCGACAGCAGCTACGGGCCACGACGATTTTGGCAGCAATAGTCCCCATATCCAACAAATGGAAACTTGGTTATTTTTTCTTTGAGGCAAGACTCACAAGTTCCTAATGATTGAAAATCATAAGAGTCAAAGTAATTATTTTTAATTAACTTGTTTATCCTTGACTCACTTATATGACCTAACCGGCAGTGCCAGAGAAAAGTGACATTAACATTATCTCTCTTTCTCTTATTGTCATCAACAAGTAGTATTTCATCATTGAGTTCTAAAGTCAGAAGACCATTTATAAAATAACCATGTACAAATATTTAATTGCAATGAAGAATAGAGCAGCCACTACTCTTTACATTTATCTCAAATCCTTGTTGTAATAACAAGGGTATTGATATAATGTTTCTTACAATATCTGGGACATAGTAATTCTTCCAACTTTAAGATATTACCCGAAGGTAATAACAGTAGATAGGTGCCCACAGCTTCAGCACACATGGCTTCTCCATTTGTTCCATATAATTTGAAGTCACCTTTCTTCAGACTTCTAATTCTGTAGAGTCCCTGTAAAGATTTACAGATATGAGACCCACATGCGATATCCAATACCCATGAATTAGAAATGGAAGCACTCAATGATAAATAGTTTGTATCATGTACAAACCTTTAAATGCTCCACTTGCATCCGGCTTCACACTTGCAAGATATGTATTGCAATTTTTTTTCCAATGCCCTTGCTTACCGTAGTGGAAATAGGCTCCCCATCATTAACTGCCTTCTTGGTTATCTTCTTCTTTTGGATGCTCCTTTTAGGGTTGAACTTTCTTTTCAAACCCTTTTTATTTGCCTATTTCTTCTTTCCATCAATGAGAAGAAGATGAGCCTTATCACCTTTTGAATGGCTCTCTGCTGTTTTCAACATATTCAGCAGTTCAGGCAAAGATATATTCAGTTTGTTCATATGGTAATTAAGAACAAATTGAGAGAAGAAATCTGGGAGTGATTGTAGGATTAAATCCTGATTGAGTTTACCATCCATCACAAATCCTAATTGACCTAATCAGGTAATTAAGTCAATCTTTTTTAACACATGGGTTTGTATAGATGAACCCTCACTCATTCGTGCAAGGAACAACTACTTCGATATCTCATATCAAGTAGCTCTACTATGCTCTCTATCTAGCTCCTTTAAGTTGAGCAATATGGATTGAGGTTCCATTTATTCATGTTGCCTCTGAAGCTCATTGCTTATCGAGGCTAACATGATGCACCTGATAGTTGTACTGTCATTTTGCCACATTCTATGTGTGGCAATTTCCTCCTCGGATGCATCTTCTCCGATCGATTCAGGATCCAGAGAATCTAGAATATAAGAAAATTTTTCCTGAGTCAAAACTATTCTCAGGTTCCTCAACCAGTCCATATAATTGGGACCAGTTAACTTGTTGGCATCTAAGATGCCCTGCAGTGACAAATTTGAAGCCATAATATATACCTTATATTTAATTAAAGAACAATATAAGCAGACCACTCAAGATGACATTCATAACTAGATAAAGACTTTATATCTAATTATGTCTTCCACTATTTTTATCGAATACCATAACCCTCAATCTATGGTAAGCGAGAAACCTTACTAGTTTTCTTACTGGGGTTGAGATCCCAATTCCTCGTGAGTGCCTTATGTTACACAACAAACACACATGAGTTCAAAGGTAAGATTTCCTTTCCAATTGCAACCCATACAATTCTTAACAAATAAACTGCCTCTAAAACACTTATAGTCTTATGTTATACAATAAACTATAATATCTTAGTTTAGTCAGACCCTTCATTTCTATATTACCATGATGGAATAATGTAGCCCTTGTGTTACAGAACAAAGCAACAATTTCCAACCAAGCCATAAAGCACTAAGTGCACCAAGTCAAATTTTATATCAAACCCTAGAGTTGGCCTTGTGTTACACAACAAACCTACTATAGTTTTGATATTAATTTAGCTTATCATGAAGGAAGGCCAATTATAGTATACTTAATCAATTAGCATTCCCAAGTTAAGGTTTAGATATGACTAAATTGGCTAGGTAAGTGGAAGGGGTGAGAGGGTCCCGTCATTGCTTTCCTTAGACACCAATTGAATTGGCCAGGTCAGACAACGGAACCAATTAAAAATCTCATTACCTTTACCATCACAAAACCACTTGTCTAGACACCAACTGGCTGATCAAACCCTAATCAATTTTGCATCATGATTAAATTAATATTATGACTAAATATATATTTTTTTAAGGGCTTTGATGGTCTCATACATATCCTAAATAATCATGTTATCATGTTTGTTACAGAAAGTATAACAATAGCATATCAATCTAGCATATGCATAGTATGATTATCCAATACTCTGTTCACCTCACTTATTCATGGGATATAGCTACAACGGCACCCCTACATGCCATAGGAGACCCTATTGAATGGAAAGAGAGGGCCTTTAAACCCTACTTAACCCCTATGATCGGACGGCCATGGTGACTAACCCAATCCAAAGCAGTTACTAGGATAAGACATGTTACTAAGTTGCATTTGATTAGTAATATGCATTATTTCATATTAAAACAATAACATGCTCTTTTCATGATAATATTAATTATCATACGTAGATTAGGGTTTAAGTATAATAGTCCCTAATCCAATAGCAAACATCATACTATGATTATTTTACATAACCATATAGCATTCCACTGAACCCTAATTAATGGCATGCATCAAAAACCTATGATCAAACTAGCTATCTAATAAGCATTTGATCATACAAATGATAATTAATTGAATGAATTAAGGATTGCTCTGATACCACTTATAGGTTTCATAAGGGTCATCTTGCTTGTATGAACATTGGATTTCAAAATTTTGCATATAAAAAAAAACCCTTATCGGCTAGAAACCCTAATCCCAAGATCCCCTCATTCATGTACAACAAATAAGTCACTAATAAGGTTTATGAAGAATACCTGGAATGCTATTTTCCATTCTTTTCCACTAGGCTCACAAGTGCAAGCCCTCCAACGGTGATCCACATAGGAATAGACTCAAGGAAGAACTCCTACTTCAGTTGCTTGCTTGACTAGGACTCTTCTTGATAGCCTTTTGGACTTTCACCTTTGTAGGACACCTTACTCTCTTATAGGGCACTCTGAATGCTCTCCAAAACCACTCTTGGATTTGGGATAGCCCTCCTGTAGGACACTCTAGGCTTATGTCTTAAAACTTAAGACATGTCCTGAAAGGATTATGCCCTAAAGGCCAATCGAAATATTATATTTCGTTGGGATTTTTCCTTATCCATCCCAAAAATCAATGTATTGATATTATCATTCAATAAAGGCATTATTTTCATCATACGCTGTATCTTAATTATTATATGATGAACTCCATGGATTAGGGCTATGGTTCTAGGGTTATGATGAGATCATACCAGTGAGACCTAAAGCCTTAAAACCCTAATCTAAAATATTCCTGGTCAATGGGACTGGTGCGGACACCAAAGGCACCAGAATAAGGCAGAGGCTTCTCAACCCTCTGTGAATTGATCAATAATTTATGAGTCCATCTGTAATAAGGGCTTAGCCCATCTGAGTCCTTTTTTTAGTTGTTGTTTGAGTCTTTTGAGTTGTTATTTCAGTTCTGTACTAGTCAGCTTATGTTAAGCTAGTTCAGTCCAATGCTAGTCAGCTCATATTGAGCTTATTTTATTTTTTTGAGTCCTGTCCAAGCATACTGAAGACTCAAGACTATATCATACAAGTGAAGACCAAGTCCAACTAGATTGAAGACATGGAAGTATAGCACAAGTCCAACCTAGCTTGAAGATTTGAAGACCCCAGGAGGAAAATTCAGAAAACCCTGATTTCTTGCAGATGCCCTCCAGATGCCCAGATTCCCTTCCAAATGCCAAAGTATATTCATAGATAAGGACATCCATGATTTCAGAGGTCCATCTGCATCCTAGCCTAAAGAAATCAAGCCCAGGTGACAAGCCCAAGCCCCTAAGAAGCAAGATACCAGGGAATATTCCTACTACCTGGCTACCAGGCCACCCCAGCTTCCAGAGGCCCAAACCCATGCACCCGAGCCCCTTTGGGCAGGCCTTTTGCTGCTCTTAGAAGCCCAACACGCTCCCCTAGGCTTCCTTGGAGTCTTGACCAAGTCAAGAAAATTTTTAGGGATTTTTCTACCTAATATTTCCTTATTTTCTAGCTAGGATTTGAGAGGGAAAAGGATTCTTATGTAAAGACTTATGTACCCTTACTTGGAGCCCAAGGTTAAGGGTCTATTTAAGGGAACCTAGCCTCTTTTATGAAGGAGAATTTTTGATGAATAAAAATCTTGAGTTCTTCTATTGAGTTGTGTGATACCCTGTTGTGTGCATAAAGGGGTTTGTGAGAGTTTTTCTTCCCAGTGCTGCAATCATCTTCCTGCTGCCAACAAGCCTCTCAAATCCCTGGACGCCCACTCCAAAAGAAGCCTTCCCTTGCTGTTGTCCTTTTGTTTTCTTGTTCCTTTGTGAGTTTTCTAATCCCTGACAGGTCGTTTGCAGGTCCCCGAGTTCCTACGAATCCAACGACTCCAGCCAAGCCTCAATCGGATCACCGAGCAGGGTATCCGCGGGTCTTTGGCTCGGTTTTCCAGGCCGCATCCATCGAGGAACGAGAGACCCCTTCGCTGTGATCTTCACAAACGTTGTCAGGTACACCCCTCTACCTCCAGTAGTTTTATTGTAGGAAAACTTGCCCTAACCTCAGCCCCGGCGGTCCTTCTTTGCTACTTTTCTAAGTCCTAATCTGCATGCTGATCTTCAAAAATTCATACAAAATTCCCTACAAATAATTTTGATCTGAAATTCGGGAATTAATCACCTAACTCAACATGTAAAACATACAAAAAAAATTGCATGCATATTAGTCCCGTATCAGGGACACTGAGTAGGGGATCAATGTTTCTGGTAAAGATCAGCACTTCCTATGTATGAGGGTGACTGATCTCACAGTCACTTGTGTTTGACACTAATACTAGAATGTGGATGCTCATTAGAGAATGAGTTCACTGAATAGATCCATATTGAGAATATCTAATGGAACCTTATCTGTTTGTCAATAGATATTTCTCATAGTGGAAGTAGTGCATATGGTCCTTTGACCTGAGACTGCCATGGTACCTTATATACATGAATCCACATTTTGGTTCACACTCAATCATAACACTGAGTTATGCATGAGGTGATACTGGATATGGTGGATTGTATATGAAGGTTGTGAGTAGGTCAACAAGGAATTGATCATCCCTAGTAAGAGGATATTGCATCCAGCCAATTTCAATCAAATGATGATTCGGGAAATCTTTGATCAAAGTATGAATATTAGAAGTAGTTTCTAATAGTTCATTAATGAATCATCATTAAAAAGATTGAGCTAGGGATGAATATGAAATTGGATTTGACAAGGTATCCATATCCATAATCATATTCAGGATGCAAGTTGATCAAAGGACTGAATTTCCCGATAACTCACCATTGAAGGGTATTTTGGTAATTCCACCAAAATTCCACATCTTCCGGGTAGACATGATACGTTGCTAGACGTCAATCTTTTCTTGTAGGGAAATGATTAAAATTATGATAATTTAAATCAGTTAATTAGAATTAGATTCTAATTGACCAAGTCAAGATAGCTTGAGTTGACCTAAATCGGCTTAGTTGAGATCTAACCAAATTAAGTCAAATAGCACTCGGACCTACTGCTGGCTAGATGTGGAACCCAATAGGTCACACACAAAAGATAGTTGATGAGGGATTTAATTTAGAATTAAATCATGTTTGCAGGACAAACACACTAGCATGTGTAGCAGACCCAACTTATATTCGAATTGGATTCGAATTTGGTTCTGAATTGGGCTTAATTGGGTTCTAATTGAACCTAATTAAAGTCTAATTTAAATTTTGGGACTTTGGGCTAACCCGTGGCTGAACCCATTAATTAAAAATCAATTTAAACCCTTTTCCCAAGACCGCCCAAGCCATCTTTCCCACGCGCGCGCACCAAAGGAAGAGTCCACGCGCGTGGACTCCTCTTCATGCGCATGGGGACTTCTTTTACCATGAAAACCATATGGGAGGGGGCGGAAGACATTTCTTTAGGCATCTCACTTGGAGTCCCTTGGATCAAGATCAGATGGCCAGAAGAAATCCGTTGCTTTTCGGTCGCAACTCCATCCCAGAACATCGTAACTTTTTTGAGGTTTCTTCCGAGGTTTTTCTTCATCAAAAAATCTTGAAATAAATCAGGAAAGGCGTGAAAAATCTGAGGGGATGCGTGAGGATGGAAAGAACGTGATTCTTGGGATAGCAGAGGGTTGCATTGTTTTTGAAAAGACACCCCTCTGATATCTATAAATAGGGTTGGGTTCTTGGGGGTTTTCATGTAAGATAATTCAGAGATCAGATTCCCTTTCTTCCTCTCCAGAATACTCCTTCCCCTTGTTCTTGTTGGGTATTGTTTCCCTTACAGAGGTATCCTCTATCGAAACTCTGACCCTAAACAAGAATAAGAGGAAGGTCTTGAACGGTAAAGGAAAGAAATAGGAAGGGTCTCTTTTCTTCTTGAATTAAGACATTACTTGTCTTAATTTTTCTTCCACTTCAAATAAGAATTTTATACAAGGATTGAAGTTGAGGAAAGGATCAAGAAGAGGAAAGAAGGGAGAAAGGAAATTTTCAAGAAAGAAAATTCCAGCCTTTAAGTCCAAGAATTGAATTCTTGAAAAAGAATTCAAGAAGAGGATCCAAGATCAAGAAGTTGTTGTCTTCATCTCTTCTTCGTGTGGATCACCATTGGAGGGTGAACATTTGGGCACCTGGTGGAGATTTGCATTTTGGATATTGTGGTACAGGTTAGTACTTATATATATATATTTAAATCATGTATATGAATGATATATATTTTTATTTTTTTTAAGGAGATCTAGGGCTAAAGGGTTTGGTATAGATTTCATAAGATAAAAATTTTGAAATCTATGTTTCTGCCTTGGTCAACAAACCCAACATTGGTATCAGAGCCTCTTTATCAAGATTAAAATATATATGCTGATTTTTATAGGCATATGTAGATAATTTACATATGATGTGGTTTGTGTTTGATGTATTGTCACCAATTAGGGTTTTCACTTAAACCCTAATTGTTGTAGAGATATGTTTAGTAATCCGGTCATCATTCTGAAATAAGGTTGCCCTGGCATAATGGTGGATTCATTATGTGGTAAATGGTTGTCCTAGAATGATGACATACTAATCACATATTTGTGTTAATTGTGCATATATGTTTGATGTATGCCACTAATTAAGGTTTTCACTCAAACCTTAATTTGTATAGAGATATGTTTAGCCTTCCAGTCATCATACTGAAATAAGGTTGCCCTGGCATAATGGTGGATCCATTATGTGGTAAATGGTTGTCCTAGTATGATGACACACTTGGCACATATTTGCTTAGTTATATATATAGAATGTGCTTTGTTTTAATAAAGCCCTCTTTCAAATTATATTAAGTTGTAGTGTCATATACCAAAAGCGAAATAATCAATATGATTAATTGATCATTCGGTGTCTAGGAAAAGTGGTTCATGATCGGTAAAGAGGACGTGGTTTTTAATTGGTTCCGTTGATTGACCTGGCCAATTCTTATTGGTGTCTAAGGAAAGCAACGGGGGGACTCCCACCACTCTCCCACTTACTTGGCCGATAAGATTAACTTAATTATTGATTGATATGCTTAGTGTAATATTCACTACATGTGGCCTTCCTTCATGCCAAGTCATTATTATGTTATGATTCATATTAGGTTTGTTGTGTACACACAAGGCCTCTTATAGTGACTGACATAATTTTAATTTGGTGCATTTGAAGTTTATGGCATGATTTAATATAATACTTTATTGTGTACACACAAGGGTATTATAATTAATATCATGACTATATAGCAATGAAGGGTCTGACTTAACTAAAATATTATAGTTTATTATGCACACACAAGGCTATTAATATTTTAGAGGCCAAGATAAGTTGAGAATTGTATTAGTTACAATTGGAAAGAGTTTTCCTACCTTTAAACTTATATAAGATTTGTTGTCTACACACAAGGTCTTTTATAAGGAATTAGGATCTCAACCCCACTAAGAAAACCAATTAGGATTTTCTCGATCATCATATGGAGGGTTATGATGCTTGATAAAATAGTGGGAGACATAATTAAGTTAAAGTCCTAATTTAATTATGTTTTGTCAACATTGGTTGTTTGCTTATGTAATGTTCTTTGTTAATGTAGATTAAATGGCCTCTTCACTCTCACTCCGTAGCATTCTTGATGCCAATAAGTTGACTGGACCAAACTATGTTGATTGGTTGAGAAACCTGAAGATAGTACTCGGCCAAGAAAGACTTTCTTATATTCTTGATACCCCTACCTTGGAACCATTAGGGGAAGATGCCTCGCAAGAGGAAAAGACCACATATAACATGTGGCAAAATGACTCACTTACTGTCAAATGTATAATGCTTGCCCTTATGACCAATGAGTTGCAGAGGCAACATGAAAGCATGGACACTAACTCTATAATGCTCAATCTAAAAGAACTTTATGGAGAACATAGTCGAACTGCTAGATATGAAATATCTAAGCAGTTATTCCGTGCAAGGATGACAGAAGGAACATCTGTACAAGACCATGTATTAAAGGTTATTGACCTAATCACCCGATTAGGTCAATTGACCTAATCACCCGATTAGGTCAATTGACCTAATCACCCGATTAGGTCAATTGGGTTTTGTTATGGATGGGGAGTTGAATCAGGATTTAATCCTGCAGTCACTCCTAGAGTCATTTTCACAGTTTGTTCTCAATTATCATATGAACAAACTTAATTCTTCCTTGCCTGACCTGTTGAATATGTTGAAAATGGTAGAGAGCCATTTAAAGAAAAATAAGGCTCCACTTCTTCTTGTGGATGGAATAAACAAGAAGAAAATAGGCAAATAGGGTTCCAAGAGGAGGATGAACCCTAAAGGGGGCATCAAGAAAAATAAAGGAAAGAAGGCCTCCGGACAAATGACCTACTTTCATTGTGGCAAGCCGGGTCACTGGAAAAGAAACTGCAAGGTTTACCTTGCAAGTGTGAAGCCTGGTGCTAGTGATGCACTAAAAGGTATGTATGAGATACATGCAATTTTGTCATTAGACTCTTCTAATTCAAACTCTTGGGTATTGGATATCGCTTGTGGTCATCATATCTGCAAATCATTGCAGGGACTGCGGAACATTAGAGTTTTGAAGGAATGAGACTTCGAGCTCTACGGGACTGGAGGAGATTCCATCCAAGCAGAAGCTGTAGGGACTTATATATTGAAGCTGCCTTTTGGAAAGATTTTAGAGTTGAAAAGTTGTTATTATATGCCTAAGGTCATTAGAAACATCATATCTGTACTCTTGTTAATTAAACAAGGTTATACTATGAATGTAATGAGCAGTGGCTGCTTAATCAGTTTTTCTAATGAAATAATATTTTATGACATATTTTGTAATGGTCTTTTAACTCTATCTACTGATGACAATATACTTCATGTTAGTAACAAACGAAAGAGAGATGATGTGAACAATACTTTACTTTGGCACTATCGTCTTGGATATATTAGCGAGCAAAGGATTAACAAGTTATACAAGGAAAATTTCCTTAATCCTTATGACTATGAATCATTAGGAACTTGTGAATCATGGGTAAAATGACCAAGACTCTATTTAGTGGACATAATGAAAGGACAACTGAGTTATTAGGACTCATACACACAGATGTATGTGGGCCTATGACAACTCAGGCCAAGGGTGGATTATATTTCATCACATTCACTGATGATTTTTCAAGGTACGGATTTGTGTATCTAATGAAACATAAGTCCGAAGATTTTGAAAAATTTCTAGAGTATCAAAGTATGGTAGAGAAACAAACGGGAAAAAGTATTAAGTCCTTCGATCGATAGAGGAGGTGAATACTTATCCACCGAGTTTCTTGATCACCTTAAAGAAAAGGGGATCATCTATGAATGGACTCCTCCTTATACACCACAATTAAATGGTGTTGCTGAAAGGAGAAATCGTACTTTGTTAGATATGGTATGGTCCATGATGTGCTTCACTGAGTTACCTATTTCTTTCTGGGGATATGCCTTGGAAACCGTGGCTAATATTTTAAATAGAGTATCATCTAAATCTGTTTCTAGCACTCCATATGAATTATGGAGGGGAAGGAAACCCAATCTTAAATATCTTAAGATATGGGGATGTCTAGCTTATGTCAAAAAAAAATTTGGACATAAGCTAGATGCGAGAGCAGATAAGTGTCTATTTGTAGGATATCCTAAAGATAGTATAGGATATCTGTTCTACCACCCTACTGAACAAAAGGTTTTAGTCAGTAGGCATGCCACTTTTATGGAGAAAAAATTCATCCTACAAAAGGGCAGTGGGAGAAATATTGAACTTGAAGAAGTTCAACAAATAGGTATATCTCAACCAAATCATAACATAGTTAGTATAGAACCTGAACACACCACTCCTATCCATAGGTCTGATAGGATGCGACATGCACCTGAGAGGTATGGGTTCATTATTGAAAATAATGAAGCCCGAATCATTGAAAATGATGAGCCTCTAACCTATACGGATGCTGTCATGAGTAGTGACTCAGACAGATAGCTGGAAGCCATGAGATCTGAAATGGACTCCATGTATGTCAACCAAGTCTGGACTTTGGTTGATGCACCAGAGGGTGTTAACCCTATTGGATGCAAATGGGTCTATAAGAAAAAGATTGGGGCAGATGGCCAAGTCGAAATGTATAAAGCCAGATCAGTGGCTAAGGGTTTCAGACAAAAACAGGGAATAGATTATGATGAAACATTTTCTCCTGTTGCCATGCTCAAATCTATTCGGATCATGCTTGCTATAGCAGCATATCATGATTATGAAATCTGGCAGATGGATGTGAAAACCGTATTCCTTAATGGTTTCCTTGAGGAAGAGGTTTATATGTCACAGCCAGAAGGTTTTGTCTTGGAGACTAGACCTAATCAGGTATGTAGGCTGAAGAAATCCATTTATGGATTAAAACAAGCATCAAGGAGTTGGAACATCCGATTTGATAAGACAGTCAAAGAATTTGATTTTATCAAAAATAAGGATGAACCTTGTGTGTATAACAAGACTAGTGGGAGTGCCATAGTTTTCTTGGTTCTATATGTAGATGACATACTACTCATTGGGAATGATATCCCAATGTTATAATCAGTCAAGGTGTGGTTATCTAAACAGTTTTCCATGAAAGACTTGGGAGAAGTATCTTATATACTGGGCATAAAGATCTATAGAGATAGATCCAAGAGGATGCTAGGTTTATCCCAGTCTAGGTACATTGACCAAGTGCTAAAAAGATTTAGCATGGAGGAAAGTAAAAGAGGTTACGTACCTATTGGTCATGGCATACATCTTTCTAAAAAGATGTCTCCTAAGACACCTGAAGAAATAAATAGAATGAATTCTATACCTTATGCTTTGGCAGTAGGGTCTATTATGTATGCTATGTTATGTACCATGCCTGATGTGGCATATGCCTAGGTATAGCCAGTAGATTTCAGGCTGATCTAGGAGAGGATCACTGGAAGGCTGTGAAAATTATTCTTAAGTACTTAAGAAGGACTAAGGATATTTTTCTAATATACGGTGGATCTGATCTTAAATTAGAAGCTTATTCAGATTCTAATTTTCAATCAGATCCAGATGACAACTGTTACGACTGTAAAGATGACGTGGCGGGTCTCAGATTCTGTCGGGCGTGATTTGAGCCACGTGGAGTTTTTTCGGCCAAGTCAGCTGCGGCTCCCCCACGTCCGAAGTCGAGCTCGGCCCGGGCCCCCGGCTGCTTCGCCAGGTGGCACCCTGAGATGTTACCACCTAGGCCAAAGTCGAGCTCGGCCCGGGCCCTCCTGCCGCTCCGCCAGGTGTCCACCTAGGAGGGGTCCACCTCGGTCGAAGTCAGTGGCTCCCCTGCTCCCTCGCCAGGTGGCACCCTAAGACGGTCCCACCTCGTCGAGGTCGAGGCAGGCCCCTTCGCTCCTTCGCCAGGTGGCACCCAGAGATGGGACCACTTCGGTCGAAGCCGAGCATCCTTCTGCTGCTTCACCAGGTGTCCACTCGGGAGGGGTCCACCTCGGCCGAGGCCGGCGGCTCCCCTGCTCCCTCGCCAGGTGGCACCTTGAGATGGTCCCACCTCGACCGAGGTCGAGGCAGGACCCTCCGCTCCTTCGCCAGGTGGCGCCCGGAGACGGGACCACCTCGGTCGAAGCCGAGCATCCTTCTGCCGCTCCGCCAGGTGTCCACCCAGGAGGGGTCCACCTCGACCGAGATCGGCGGCTTCCCTGCTCCCTCGCCAAGTGGCACCCTGAGATGGTCCCACCTCGACCGAGGTCGAGCCAGGCCCCTCCGCTCCTTCGCTAGGTGGCGCCCGGAGACGGGACCACCTCGGCCAAAGCTGAGCGTCCTTCTGCCGCTCCGCCAGGTGTCCACCCAGGAGGGGTCCACCTTGACCGAGGTTGGCGGCTTCCCTGCTCCCTCGCCAGGTGGCACCCTGAGACGGTCCAACCTCGGCCAAGGTTGAGCCAGGCCCCTTCGCTCCTTCGCTAGGTTGCGCCCAGAGACGGGACCACCTCGACCGAAGCCGAGCATCCTTCTGCTGCTTCCGCCAGGTTCCACCCGGGAGGGGTCCATCTCGGCCGACGTAGGCCAGCTCGTACAGAGAAGGTCCCGAAGAATGGAGGCGCGGGCTCCGAGGCTGCCCCTCGAGCCGTGCGCATCGCACCCCGAGAAAGGCACCCCGTACGGAAGGTGGCAGCATGCGAAACATCACTTACGTCGGCCCGACATGTTTTGCAGTCGAGAGACGAGGCTCTGACAAAACAGGACTCGATAACGGATAGCGCCGGTGCCTGGGAAGGAGAGCGCTCACGCCCGGCCCGAGGTCTGGTCGGCGGTCTGAACAGCACCCCCCTCCCTTACTCTTTCCCCGCTGGGCTCGGCAAACGAGGCTGGAAAGCCGCCCGGCCCTCTGAACTAGAAGGGGAAAGAGAAAGGGGCGGAGGGAAGGAGATGAAAGCAACAAGGGAGCCTCCCAGGAGCGGAGAACGAGGGGGCGACGGGAGGAGATAAAAGGAAAAAGCGAATAGATGACAAGGTAAGTGAGGCAAGCAAGGAACAAAGGCTGGAAACTCCGCTTCAAGAGCAAGATCCAAGATCCCAAGAGGGGGTGGCTTGGCGTGAGCTCGGCAAAGGAACCCAACCGGGTTTCCAGTCTCTCTGACACTTTTCTTGCTAGCACGTTCTCTAAGTCTGGGACTCCTTCGGGGGCCCGTCCCAGAGAATCTGTTCCCTCTCGCCGTCTACTAACTTGACCGTCGGAGCTCCCTCGCCGGAATCCCCGGCCAGGGTTTTCTGACCTTGCCTTGCAGGTTCGGTCCAGCTAGGAGGCCCCAGAAGCGAGACGGTCTAGTAGGATCGGCTATTCTGAAGCACGGCGCGGCGGCGAGATCGGCAACAGATTGGCGCGATGGGTAGGGGAGTAGGACAACACCGCCAGTGGGAGCTAGCTTTCTGCAGGCAAAGCGCGCTCCGACAATGGTCATCACTCGTGGACGCGAGGCGTCCACCAGCCGTGTAGTGGAGGTCTCCTCCCCTCAGGGGGTCCACAGCCCAGAGAGGGAGCTCCCAGCTCCCCCTCCTCTTCCACCATAGCCGACCTCGGCGGACGGACCTCTCGCGGCCGTCATCCAACAGCTGCAGACCTTGACCTCGGCAGTCCGGCAGCTACAACACCAGCAGCGCTCCCTAGCTACGCAGCCTCAGCCAGGGACCCCCGTAGCTTGGGCCGTAGGACCGCGTGGGAGCCTGCGCTCCATTCAAGGCAGGCCATCCCAACCGTGGGCAGTCTCCAACCCTCGCGGGAGCTGTCAAACTCCCGCGAAAAGAAACTACTCCGGTTTGGCGGATCACAAGAGTCGATCCCCTGCAGATGAAGCCGAGATGGTGCATCGCAGTAAGCGACGCCGAGGCGTGACCCTGCACCAAGATCGATCGCGCCCCCCTCACCAGCGGCCTCGGTGGAAGATTCCACTGACGAGGCCATCAGGCGCCAGGCCGAGAGGCGCCTGGAGGAGAACGAGTGCAAGTTGGCAGAGTTCACCCATCGATTTGCCGACCTGCAGAACTCATCGATGGACCCGGCGGGCTATGACTCCCGTCCCCCCTTCTCTGAAAAAATCCAGGCGGAGCCGATTCCGAGCCGGTTCTGCATGTCGCAGGTGGATCCCTACGACGGGACCACCGACCCTCTGGACCATCTGGAGAGCTACAAGGCTCTCATGAGGGTCCAGGGGGCCACGGACGCCCTCTTGTGCATCGCCTTCCCCGCTACCCTCCGGAAGGCCGCCCGAGTCTGGTTTACCCACCTCGAGCCCGGGTCTATTTGCTCCTTCCACCAGTTGGAAGGAAAGTTTATGGCACACTTCGATGCTTGTCGAAAGGTGCCTAGAGAGGTGGACTGCCTCTTCTCTATCCGCCAGCAGGACCAGGAGCTGCTTCGAGACTACATCACCCGGTTCAAGACCGCAGCTCTGGAAATCTACAGCCTGGACGAGCCCGTCGCCATGCTGGCCTTGAAGCGCAGGATCAAGACGTCCCGTCTGACCTATTCCCTGGATAAAAAGCCTCCCAGGACGTACTCCGAGCTCCTCCTCCGCGCCCATAAGTACATCCGAGCGGAGGAGGCCGACCGCACCCGCCGAGAGCTAGACGGGAAGATTCTGAAGAAGCCGGCCCCGAGGGACATTCTAGGAGCTCGGAAGCCCGGGCCATCTATCGATCCTCGCCCGAATCCGAGATCAAAGGGCGAGGTCACTCCGGAGCGAAGGTTCACCCCCCTCCTCAGTCCCCGAACAAAGATCCTCATGGAAATTGAGGGCGAGCACTACCTCCACCGACCTCCTCCTCAGAACCCAAGAGGTACCCGGGACAAATTAAAGTACTGCCAGTTCCACCGCGAGCACAGCCATGACACAGAGGAGTGTCGCAACATGAAGCGGGAGATCAAGGAGCTGATCAAGAGGGGCTACCTCAGGAAGTTCGTCAGGAATGAGGTCCTGGCGGAGGGACAGCCGCTCGCAGCCTTACCCTCGGTTCCTACAATCGACAACCGCCCGACGAAGAAGCCGGTGGGCATGATCTCACTCGAGGTCGGGCGGGCGGCAAAGAGAGCCCAGGAGGTCGGGAACCCAGAGAATGTACCCCCTTCTGAGAAGGGAAATGAAAATGAGAATGTAAACAATGATGCCGTGGTGGTCGAGATGACCATCGCGAAGCATCCTGTACACTGAATTATGGTAGATAGTGGGAGCTCGGCTGACATACTTTTTTATGATGTTTTCTCCCAATGAATTTGTCCCATGATCAGCTAAGGTCGGTGCACACCCCCCTCGTAGGCTTTACTGGGGACTCGGTGGGGGTCGAAGGGGAGATCACTCTCCCGGTCACCGCTGGATCCCCACCTCGGCAGACGACCGTCCTGATGACGTTTACCATCGTCAGGCTCCCTTCACCTTACAACACGATTCTCGGGCATCCCGGGCTCAACCAACTGGATGCCATGATTTTCACGAAGCGGTTGTTGGTGCAATTCCCCATGGCTTCCGGTCTTGGGGTGATGAGGGGGATGACCCAGCCAGTCCCGCATTGCCTCCAGACGGTCCCGGGTGCCCGGGGCATTGAGCTCGCCCCCAACGTTGACGACCTCGACCTGAGGGAGAAGGAACCCAGGGGAGGATCCGTAGAGCGCCTATTGACTTATCCCCTCGGTTCGGACCCACAGAAGACGGTGCAGGTTGGAGCGTAGCTCCCAGAAGAAGAACGGACCCGCCTGCTGGAGTTCCTCCGCATGAACGCGGACGTGTTCGCCTGGTCAGTGGCCAACATGCCAGGCATTCCCCCCGAGGTCATTATGCACAGGCTAAACGTGGACCCGAGCTGCCGCTCGGTCCGCCAGAAGAAGAGGAGCTTCACTGTGGAGAGACAGAGGACCATTAACGAAGAGGTGGAGAAACTCCTCGCCGCCGGCTTCGTGCAGGAAGTCCAGTATCCCAGCTGGCTAGCGAATGTGGTCATGGTGAGGAAAAGCAGTGGTAAGTGGAGGATCTGTGTAGACTACATCGATCTCAACCGAGCTTACCCGAAGGATAGCTTCCCCCTTCCAAAGATTGACCAGTTGGTTGACACCACCTCGGGGCATTGCCTCCTATCCTTCATGGATGCCTTCTCCGGCTACAACCAGATCCGAATGAACCCGGAGGACGAAGAGCACACTGCCTTCATCACCGACTGCGGAACTTTCTGTTACAGGATGATGCCGTTTGGCCTCAAGAACGTCGGGGCCACGTACCAGCGTCTGGTCAACATAATCTTTAAAGACCAGATCGGTTGCAACATGCAGGTGTACGTGGATGACATGCTGGTGATGAGCAAGCCCCATTCGGATCATGTGGCCGACCTGGCGGAGACTTTTGGCAACCTCCGACGTCATCAGATGAAGCTGAACCCGGTGAAGTACGCCTTCGGCGTCTCCACCGGGAAGTTCCTGGGGTTCATGGTAACCCAGAGAGGGATTGAAGCCAACCCAGAGAAGGTCCATGCCATCCTGGACATGGAGCAGCCCGCCTCCAAGAAGCAAGTGCAGCAACTCACCGGCAGGATAGTAGCCCTGAGCCGGTTCATCTCCAGGTCGGCCGATCGCTACCGACCCTTCTTCAAGGTGTTGAGGAAGATGAACGACTTCGCCTGGACCCCTTTGAAGAACTGAAGAAGACGCTCGCATCGCCCCCACTGCTTTCCAGGCCCGAGGAGGGAGAGGAGCTCATCCTCTACCTGGCAGTCACCCCGGAGGCCGTCAGTTCGGTCCTAGTTCGGACAGACGACCAAGGAGTCCAGCGACCGGTGTACTATACCAGCAAACTTCTCCGCGATGCAGAGCTCAGGTATTCCCGGCCCGAAAAGCTTGTTTTTGCGTTAATAGTGTCTGCTCAGCATCTTAGGCCCTATTTCCAAGCGTATCCCATTGCCGTCCTGACGGATCAGCCGCTGAAAGCGGTGCTCAGCCGACCCGACACATCGGAGCGATTGGCGAAGTGGGCACTGAAGCTCGGCGAGTTCGACATCGCTTACAGGCCGAGGTCAGCCATGAAAGCGCAAGTGGCTGGCCAACTTCTTGGTCGAGTGCGCGGGCCTAGGCAAGGAGTCCGAGGAGGAATCCTTGCACCAGCAGCTAAAAATGGGCCCCGAGGAGCCTGGAGAGGATGCGTGGATCCTTCATGTAGATGGAGCCTCGAACTCCGGTGGGAGCGGAGCCGGACTCATTCTCGCCAACAGCGGTGGGGTCGTCACCGAATGCGCGCTCCATTTCCAGTTCGCCGCAACCAACAATCAGGCGGAATACGAGGTGCTCCTCGCTGGGCTGAGGGTCTCCCGCGAGTTGGGCGTGGCTAACCTCAAAGCCTTCACTGACTCCCAGCTAGTGGTGGGACAGGTCTCCGGAGAATACACCACGCACGACCCTCAGATGGTGAAGTATTTGGAACCTGTCAAAATGGGCACGGCCGGGTTTCGGCGCTTCAACATCTTTCACATCCCCCATGGGGAAAATGCCCGTGCGAGCACTCTTTCCTGACTGGCGACCCTGCCGGACTCAATGCTGGGCTGCGCTCATGTGGAGCGCCTCAAGGCCCCAAGCTACGAGATCCCAATGGAGGTCCATCAGGTCAGCCGTGAGCCCAGCTGGATGGATAAGTACGCTGAGTACATAACCAGCGGTACCCTGCCTGAGGACCGTGCAGCGGCCCGCCTTATCAGAAAGAAGGCCGTGCGGTTCGTCCTGATGGATGGGCAACTATATCGAAGGTCCTATTCCTACCCCCTCCTGAAGTGCCTGGGACCCGCGGATGCCACACTCGTGCTCCAGGGATTCATGAGGGCATCTGTGGGAACCAAGTGGGGGGCAGAACGCTAGCCTACAAGGCCCTCCATCAAGGCTATTTTTGGGAGACGATGAAGGAGGACGCCGCCGACTTCGTGAAGAGGTGTGATCGGTGTCAGCGGCATGCCGTGGTGCAACGGCAGCCCTCCAATCCCCCAGCTCTCAGCTCCATGGCCATTCGCCCAATGGAGAATGGACCTTCTAGGACCATTCCCATCGGCATCTGGACAACGAAAATTCATGATTGTGGCCATCGACTACTTCACGAAGTGGGTCGAGGCCGAACCCTTGGCACGGATCACCTAAGCAAAGTCGCCAAGTTCTTCTGGAAGTCAATCATCTGTCATTTCAGCCTCCCCCACACCGTGATCACTGATAACGGGTGCCAGTTCGACTACCGGGAGTTTGAAGAATTCTGCAGTGACCTCGGCATCCAACATCGCTTCACCTCCGTGGCTCACCCTCAGACCAATGGAGAAGCCGAGGTCACGAACAGGACTATTTTGCAGGGCCTCCGCACGAGACTGGACCAGGCCAAGGGCAGGTGGGTGGAGGAGCTCCCCAGCATCCTCTGGGCATACCACACCACCCCGAGGATGGTGACCAACGAGACCCCATTCAACCTCGTCTTCGGAGCCGAGGCGGTTATCACGATTGAGCTCAATCTACCTACACTACGTGTGGAACAATATGACGAGGCGGAGAACCCCGCCAGAATGATGCTCAACCTGGACCTTCTTGAAGAGACGAGGGACAAGGCCCGAGTCCGGATGGTGGCATACAGGCAGCGAGTGGCCAGGTATTACAACTCCCGGGTACGGCCAAAGTCCTTTCATCCCGGAGATCTGGTGCTCCGGCGTGCCGAAGCTTCTCAGCCATGAGAGTGTAGGAAGCTCTCCCCGAACTAGGAAGGACCGTACGGGTAGCGGAAGCCCTCCCTCACGGGGCCTACTACTTGGAGGAATTGGGAGGGTCCAGGTTCCCTCGGACATGGAACGCCTCGAACCTAAGGATGTATTATCAATAATGTAAGGTTCCCCCGACTCCTGCAATAAAGTTTCTTTGCTTCAAACGCTCTTTCTCACCTCGTAGGGAAATGGGAGCATTGCTCTGAGTTCAGCAAACACGATTGTGGCCAAAGACCCGAGAAAGCGAGAAGTCTCAAACTTCGGTCTAGAAGGCGGGGTAGAGCCCAGCTCGCCCACGCGAGCAAGGAGAACAGCTCGGCAAGCCACGCAAGGCTTGAATAAAGCCTGCGACCCCGGGGTTCAGTCCAGAAGTCCCGGACTTCGGTCTGGAAGGCGAAGCAGAGCCCAGCTCGCCCACGCGATCATGGAGAACAACTCGGTAAGTCGCGCAAGGCTTTAACAAAGCCTGCGGCCCAGGGGTTCAGTTCGGAAGTCCCGGACTTCGGTCTGGAAGGTGGGGCAGAGCCCAGCTCGCCCATGCGAGCACAGAGAACAGCTCGGCAAGCCGTGCAAGGCTTGAACAAAGCCTGCATCCCTGGGTTTCAGTCCGGAAGTCCCGGACTTCGGTTTGGAAGGCGGGGCAAAGCCCAGCTCGCCCACGCGATCACGGAGAACAGCTCGGCAAGCCGCGCAAGGCTTGAACAAAGCCTGTGGCCCCGGGGTTCAGTCCGGAAGTCCCGGACTTCGGTCTGGAAGGCAGGGCAGAACCCAGTTCGCCCACGCGATCACGAAGGCAAGCCCAAAGAAGGGCCTGCGCAAGGCCTACTCTACTACCACCCAGTCCGGAATGCTCTGAACTTTGATCTGAATGCTGGATGGGACCAGGTCCACCCGCGGACTCAGCCCGGAGTAGGTCCACCCTCGTCTCAGCACTCCACACCAACACCTCAAAAAAAAAAAGAAAAAAAAAAGAAGGAAGAGAAGAAAAGGTGAAAGAGGAAGGCGAGGTCGAGACTTGGCAAAATTATATCTTCATTAATTCAAAGGCAAGGAGTACAACAAGGGAGTCCTGACAGACCGGGAGTCCCCAAAAACAAAAGGAAAAAAAAAAGTTATACATCTGTGGCCTAGTTCGGCGCGGTGGTAGGGTCCTCAGTCTGGGTCCGTGCTCCGCGTCCTCGCCATCGACGGATGCTGGCTCGGAGGGCCGCTCCGGTGCTACGGCCGTGTCACCTGCTGGGGCCGCTGCTGTGTCGCCTGCAGTGCCAGAAGCTCCGCTGGCGGGTCCTTGTCTTCTGCCCCCGAGCGCCACCCCACTAAGGTCGAGCTCGGGGTAGAAGGACCCCACCTTCTCCTGGCACACTTGGAACCCCTTCAGGAAGGAGTCCACAGCGGCCTCCCGGACCTCCGAGACGTACTCGTCGAAGGCCCGGAACCTCGAGACGGCTTCCTGCACCTCCCGCTTCGCGGCCTCCAGGAGCCCGTTGACATAGGCACTCCGCTCCTTGGCCGCGCTCGCCTCCCGCCGGGCCTCCTCCAGCTAACGCTCCAACCATTGAGAATGGGCTTGGAGACGAGCCCTCTCAAGCCGCATCCTCCTCCGTGCGCTGCTGGTGGGAGATCCTCTCCTCGGACAGAGAGGACTCCAGGTCCTTGATGCGCTCCTCGGCGCGTGCCAGGTTCGCCTGGAGGGCTTGGTTGCTCCCTCGCAGCTCGACCCCCTTCTCCATGAGGTATTTGACATCGGCTGCGAGCTTGCTGAGCTTCTCCTCCTTCTCGGCATCCTTCTTCGCGTACCCTGTGAGGAAGTTCCTCAGCAGGAGCACGTCGGTCCTAATCTGCACAGCAAGAAGAACAGGTTAGTAGAAAGGCCAATCGAAGTAGCAAAGAAGAGAGGGCTCTGAGTTCGGACTCATCGTGAAAAGCTGCGGGAGGATCCCGAGCAAGGCGTCGGCATAATCCCGGCCGCCTCGAGATCGGCGGTCCCGGGAGGTGGAGGCAAACTCCATCACCTTCTCTGCGAACCCCTTGTCGTGGATCACCGAGCACCGGTTGGTGATCACCGACGGTGGAGCTGTCAGGTCGGCTGCGGGGCCGACCAATCCCCCGGGAGGAACCGCTACCGTTGGAACGGCTGGAGTCGCGGGCGGCGCCGTCGGCTCTGCGATGGTGATGGGTCCGGCGCGGGGTGGAACTGCTGCCGGTGGACCTCCCTCGTCGGCAGCACCGCCGGGTCGGACGGCAGGAGCATCAATGGCCCGGGCCTGAGGCGGCCTGGGCGGGGGAGCGGTGACTACCGGACTGGGCACGGGTGCCGGCACGACCTCCTGGCTCACCTCGGTGCGAGCCCTCTTCGCTGCAGGCTCGTCCACCTCGGTGGCGTCCCTCTGCGCCGCGCCCTCCAGGAGATTCTCCAATGAAAATTTCATGCCTGCAACACAAAAAGAGTCAGTCAGCTCGGCTAAAAGAAGAAGAATGGAAAGGTAAGAGGAAAGCTGAGTCTCACCCGGCTCGTGGATGGGATTGATCCCCGCCTCGAACAAGTTCTGCTCCGAGAGCAGAACCTCGAGCACTGGGACCACATCGCTCAGAAGCTGGGAGTAGGCCTCTTGGTCCGCCGACTCGACTTGGGAGTTCCGATTCGGGAACTGATCCGGTTCACTCCAGGCCCAGTCGACGTCCTCGACCGAGGCAAAAAAGAACCGGTTCTTCCAACCCTTGATGGAAGAAGGGAGGTTGAACTGGAGACACCTGGGCCGGGGCGAGATGTACCACCAGCCGTCATCGGTGGAGTACCGCTTCAGGGTAAACAGAGCCCTGAAGAGGGAGAAACGGGCAACAAACCCGTGGAAGTGACAAAAGATGATGAAAGAAAAGATGACCCGGATGGCATTGGGAGCCAACTGGGCTGGGACTAGATGGAAGTGGCTGAGGAAGGAAAGGAAGAAGGGGTGCAGAGGGATCCGAAGACCCCCGAGAAGGAAGTCCTCGAGAAGGCTATGCGGCCGGGGCCACTCATGGTGACGCGATCCCCGGGCCGCGGAACAAAGAGACGGATTGATCCCAGGATGCCATAGACCTCCCGGAGCAAGGAAAGGTCACCTTCAATCATCGTGGAAATATGACCGGAGGGACCGACAGAAGGAAGGGTCGGAGGAGGAAGAGAAGAAATGGGAAGAGCAGACATGACGGGAGGAGACCTGACACCCCTGGGGATGCCTATGGTGATACCCCAGGCTGCAGTCGCTTGCGGGTCTCCTCCAGGATCACTTCCTCCTCCGAGGAGGAAGATGATGGAGTCCTCAGCCGGGACGGACCGGCCTCGTCCGGGTTAGAAGAAACATGGCGACGGCGCGCCATGGCAGAGAAGAGGGTAAGAAAAGCTCACTGGAGGAAAGGAGAAGAGCGAAGGAGAGAATGGGGGCACTCACCGAAATGCACTGAGCAACGCGGGACAGAGGGAGATAGCCTGCAGCAAACCACCGATGGAGCAAGGGAAAAGGCCTCATTCCGGAAAGTCCCCTCCTTTTCAAACTCAATCAACAGCAGCCGTACCCGTCATTCCACTCCGGGCCATCGGATGATCGCCGCGTGGATGCACGCCCGACACCGATGCCTTGTTAGCAGGAAAACGGCCTCTGCTTTGAAGCAATGCAATAATTGCGGGCGACTAGGCGACGCATGGTGGCCTTTTATAGGGCTTTGGGTGCACCGAGAAACGGCGACGAGGATCGTGGCAATTATGATGCAAGATCTTCGCCTCCCCACGTCACCTCCGCATTTAATCCCCACGTCCCGTTCCATGACGCCCAAATGGAACGGTGGATTGGGGGGCAACTGTTATGGCCGTAACGATGACGTGGCGGGTCTCAGATTCCGTCGGGCGTGATTCGAGCCACATGGAGTTTTTTCGGCCAAGTCAGCTACGGCTCCCCCACATCCGAAGTCGAGCTCGGCCTAGGCCCCCCGGCCGCTTTGCCAGGTGGCACCCTGAGACGTTACCACCCGACCGAAGTCGAGCTCGGCCCGAGCCCTCCTGCCGCTCCGCCAGGTGTCCGACCAAGAGGGGTCCACCTCGATCGAAGTCAGTGGCTCCCCTGCTCCCTCGCCAGGTGGCACCCTGAGACGGTCCCACCTCGTCGAGGTCGAGACAGGCCCCTTCGCTCCTTTGCCAGGTGGCGCCCGGAGACGGGACCACTTCGGCCGAAGCCGAGTGTCCTTCTGCCGCTCCGCCAGGTGTCCACCCGGGAGGGGTCCACCTTGGCCGAGGCCGGCGGCTCCCCTGCTCCCTCGCCAGGTGGTACCCTGAGATGGTCCCACCTCGGTCGAGGTTGAGGTAGGCCCCTCCACTCCTTCGCCAGGTGGTGCCCGGAGATGGGACCACCTCGGTCGAAGCCGAGCATCCTTCTGCCGCTCCGCCAGGTGTCCACCCAGGAGGGGTCCACCTCGATCGAGGTCGACGGCTTCCCTGCTCCCTCGCCAGGTGGCACCCTGAGATGGTCCCACCTCGGTCGAGGTCGAGCCAGGCCCCTCCGCTCCTTCACCAGGTGGCGCCCGGAGATGGGACCACCTCGGTCGAAGCCGAGCATCCTTCTGTCGCTCCGCCAGGTGTCCACCCAGGAGGGGTCCACCTCGGCCAAGGTCGGCGGCTTCCCTGCTCCCTCGCCAGGTGGCACCCTGAGACAATCCCACCTCGGTCGAGGTCGAGCCAGGCCCCTTCGCTCCTTCGCCAGGTGGCGCCCGGAGATGGGACCACCTCGACCGAAGCCGAGCATCCTTCTGCTGCTTCCACCAGGTGTCCACCCAGGAGGGGTCCACCTTGGCCGACGTAGACCAGCTCGTACATAGAAGGTCCCGAAGAATGGAGGCGCGGGCTCCGAGGTTGCCCCTCGAGCCATGCACGCCGCACCCTGAGAAAGGTGCCCCGTACGGATGGCGACGGTATGCGAAATAATCACTTACGTCGGCCCGACATGTTCCGCAGTCGAGAGACGAGGCTCTGACAAAACAGGACCCGATAACGGATAGCACCGGTGCCTGGGAAGGAGAGCGCTCACGCCCGGCCCGAGGTCTGGTCGGCGGTCTGACTAGCACCCCCCTCCCTTACTCTTTCCCCGCTGGGCTCGGCAAACGAGACCGGAAAGCCGCCCGGTCCTCTGAACTAGAAGGGGAAAGAGAAAGGGGCGGAGGGAAGGAGATGAAAGCAACAAGGGAGCCTTCCAGGAGCGGAGAACGAGGGGGCGACGGGAGGAGATAAAAGGAAGGAGCGAATAGACGACAAGGTAAGTGAGGCAAGCAAGGACAAAGGCTGGAAACTCTGCTTCAAGAGCAAGATCCAAGATCCCAAGAGGGGGTGGCTTGGTGTGAGCTCGGCAAAGGAACCCAGCCGGGTTTCCAGTCTCTCTGAAACTTTTCTTGCTTGCACGTTCTCTGAGTCTGGGACTCCTTCGGGGGCCCGTCCCAGAGAATCTGTTCCCTCTCGCCGTCTACTAACTTGACCGTCGGAGCTCCCTTGCCGGAATCCCCGGCCAGGGTTTTCTGACCTTGCCTTGCAGGTTCGGTCCAAGCTAGGAGGCCCCAGAAGCGAGATGGTCTAGTAGGATCGGCGGTTCCGAAGCACGGGCACGGCGGTGAGATCGGCAACAACAACAAATCTATATCTGGGTATGTCTTTACCCTAAATGGAGGAGCTGTAAGTTGGAAGAGTTCTAAACAGTAGACTGTAGCTGACTCAACAACTGAGGCAGAGTACATTGCTGTTAGTGAAGCTACCAAGGAAGCTATCTAGATGAAGAAGTTCATATCAAAGTTGGGCGTTGTTCCCAAGATTGAAGGTCCAGTACCAATTTACTATGATAATACTGGGGCTGTTGCTCAAGCAAAGGAACCAAGAGCCCATCACAAATCAAAGCACAATTTGAGACGCTTCCATCTTGTTCGAGAGATTGTCAAAAGGCAAGAAGTCTGCATTAAAAGAGTTGAAACGAAGAACAATATAGCAGACCCGTTCACTAAGGCTCTACCATAGCGAGAGTTTGATCGCCACCTCGATTGTATAGGGTTAAAATTTAAAGACGATTGGCTTTAGTGCAAGTGGGAGATTGAAAGGATTATGCCCTAAAGGCCAATCGAAATATTATATTTTGTTTGGATTTTTCCTTATCCATCCCAAAAATCAATGTATTGATATTATCATTCAATAAAGGCATTATTTTCATCATACACTGTGTCTTAATTATTATATGATGAACTCCATAGATTAGGACTATGGTTCTAGGGTTATGATGAGATCATACCAGTAAGACCTAAAGCCTTAAAATCCTAATCTAAAATATTCCTGGTCAATGGGACACTGAGTAGGGGATCAATGTTTCTGGTAAAGATCAGCACTTCCTATGTATGAGGGTGACTGATCTCACAGTCACTTGTGTTTGACACTAATACTAGGATGTGGGTGCTCATTAGAGAATGAGTTCACTGAATAGATCCATATTGAGAATATCTAATGGAACCTTATCTGTTTGTCAATAGATATTTCTCATAGTGGAAGTAGTGTATATGGTCCTTTGACCTGAGACTGCCATGGTACCTTATATACATGAATCCACATTTTGGTTCACACTCAATCATAACACTGAGTTATGCATGAGGTGATACTGGATATGGTGGATTGTATATGAAGGTTGTGAGTAGGTCAACAAGAAATTGATCAACCCTAGTAAGAGGATATTGCATCCAGCCAATTTTGATTAAATGATGATTCGGAAAATTTTTGATCAAAGTATGAACATTAGAAGTAGTTTCTAATAGTTCATTAATGAATCATCATTAAAAAGATTGAGCTAGGGATGAATATGAAATTGGATTTGACAAGGTATCCATATCCATAATCATATTCAGGATGCAAGTTGATCAAAGGACTGAATTGCCCGGTAACTCACCACTGAAGGGTATTTTGGTAATTCCACCAAAATTCCACATCTTCCGGGTAGACATGATACATTGCTAGACGTCAATCTTGTCTTGTAGGGAAATGATTAAAATTATGATAATTTAAATCAGTTAATTAGAATTAGATTCTAATTGACCAAGTCGAGCTAGCATGAGTTGACCTAAATCGGCTTAGATGAGATCTAACCGAATTAAGTCAAATAGCACTCGGACCTACTGCTGGCTAGATGTGGAACCCAATGGGTCACACACAAAAAAGAGTCGATGAGGGATTTAATTTAGAATTAAATCATGTTTGCAGGACAAACACACTAGCATGTGTAGCAGACCCAACTTCTATTCGAATTGGATTCGAATTTGGTCCTGAATTGGGCTTAATTGGGTTCTAATTGAACCTAATTAGAGTCTAATTTAAATTTTGGGACTTTGGGCTAACCCGTGGCTGAACCCATTAATTAAAAATCAATTTAAACCCTTTTCCCAAGACCGCCCAAGCCATCTTTCCCACGCGCGTGCACCAAAGGAAGAGTCCACGTGCGTGGACTCCTCTTCACGCGCGTGGGGACTTCTTGATGGGGAACTAATATGCATGCAATTTTTTTTGTATGTTTTACATGTTGAGTTAGGTGATTAATTCCCAAATTTCAAATCAAAATTATTTGTAGGGAATTTTGTATGAATTTTTGAAGATCAGCATGCAGATTAGGACCTAGAAAAGTAGAAAAGAAGGATCGCCGAGGCTGAGAAGCCTCGGTTAGGGCAAGTTCTCCTACAATAAAACTACTGGAGGTAGAGGGGGTGTACCTGACAACGTCTGTGAAGATCGCAGCAAAAGGGTCTCTCGTTCCTCGACGGATGCAGCCTGGAAAATCGAGCCAAAGACCCGCGGATACCCGGCTTTCTGCTTGGTGATCCGATTGAGGCTTGGCTGGAGTCGTTGGATTCGTAGGAACTCGGGGACCTGTAAACGACCTGTCAGGGGTTAGAAAACTCACAAAGGAACAAGAAAACAAAGGAAAAATAGCAAGGGAAGGCTTCTTTTGCAGTGGGCGTCCAGGGATCTGAGATGCTTGTTGGCAGCAGGAAGATGATTACAGCACTGGGAAGAAAAAACTCTCGCAAACCCCTTTATGCACATAGCAGGGTATCACACAACTCAATAGAAGAACTCAAGGTTTTCATTCATCAAAAATTAGGTTTCATACAAGAGGCTAAGGTCCCTTAAATAGACCCTTAACCTTGGGCTCCAAGTAAGGGTACATTAGTCTTTACATAAGAATCCTTTTCCCTCTCAAACCCTAACTAGAAAATAAGGAAACTTAGGTAGAAAAATCCCTAAAAATTCTCTTGACTTGGCCAACACTCCAAGAACACCTAGGGGGGCGTGTTGGTCTTCTAGGAGCAGCAAGGGGCCATCCCAAAGGGGCCTGGGTGCATGGGTTTGGGCCTCTGGAAGCTGGGGTGGCCTGGTAGCCAGGTAGCAGGAATATTTCTTGGTATCTTGCTTCTTAGGGGCTTGGGCTTGGCTCCTGGGCTTGATTTCTTTGGGATAGGATGCAGATGGACCTCTAAAATCATGGATGCCTTGGTCTATGAATATATTTTGGCATCTAGAAGGAAATCTGGGCATCTGGAGGGCATTTGCAAGGAATCAGGGTTTCTTATTTTCCTCCTGGGGTCTTCAAATCTTCAATCTGGTTGGACTTGGTCTTTACTTGTATGATGTGGTCTTGAGTCTTCAGTATGCTTGAATAGGACTCAAAAATAAAATAAAATAAAATAAATTAAAAAATAAAATAAAATTAGCTCAACATGAGCTGACTAGCATTGGACTGAACTAGCTCAACATGAGCTGACTAGTACAGAACTGAAATAACAACTCAAAATACTCAAATAATAACTAAAATGGACTCAGATGAGCTAAGCCCTTATTACAGATGGACTCATAAATTATTGATCAATTTATAGAGGTTTGAAAAGCCTCTGTCTTTTTCTGGTGCCTCCGGTGTCCCCACCATTTCTCCCGGGGTGGGAAGAACTCGACCCTGTCGAGTGAAGATCAAGCTGGCTCACATATCTCTCGAGGAGGTCTGGGTTGAGGTGCTACAAGTCCTCTCTAGAAATCCACGAATCGTCCGACTCTGGCCGGCCTTGCCATCGGACCAGGAAGCATTGATAGTCACGGCCCCGGGTCGTGATGGCTTGATCTCCAGCATTGATAGTCACGGACCAGGAAGCATTCTCCTCTCTCAGGCCAATTTGTTAGTGGACACTCTGGGTTAGGATCACTCACAATGAAAAGGAACAGGTCCAAAGGCCTCACTAGGTATCGCTGCCGGTTCCCTATACTCAACCAGGTCTATAATATTGAAGGTAGAACTAATGCCCAAATCCGAAGGCAAGTCTAATACCTAGGCATTTGATCCAACCTTCTTTATCACTTTAAAAGGTCCGGCTCTGCGAGCATGAAGCTTCTTTTTGGCCTAAGCCTAACTAAGATAGAATCCACTACATCAAATTCTTTGATCCTTCTTCGAGAATTAGCCAATTTGTTTAAAATTAGTGTAGGTGGTGAACATGCTGGGCACATACAGACTCCTAACAAATGATTCAAAGGACTCATACTAACACCTAACAGACTTGACTATGCATTCCTATAGAAGGAAATTTTATTGAACTCTTTGGATCTAAACCTAATAGATTATAGGTTCCCTAGGTTTGATCCTAGCTTGACATGCACATGAAAATTTACAGTGAACTCCTAGCAAATTTCAAAGAGTGTGCCAGAAGTAAGATACAAACCTAACATGCATGATGAATGCATGCAGTATGCTAATCTCAATTAAATACAATCTAATAATCGTAGAAATGCTGGAGGTGTCTGGAAAGGGCAGAAAATAGGAAGTGGATTCAAAATTAGTCTGGTAGGGTAGGGAAAAAGGTTCAAGGTTAGTTGGATAAAGTAAGATAAAAGAAGGGGCATCAGGGACTAATCCTAGACTAATGAGGTTAACCTTACGAGATTGCGCTATATCTACAGGGTTTGCATAATGGAAGGATGGGTTGCCAATTTTGGGGAAGAGGTCCTTAATGGGAACTATAGGAGGGGACTCATCTTGAAGGTATTGATTCAAAGAGATCATGTCCTTAATAAATTCTTCTGGTTCTTGTATTTTTGGACTATAGACTCTATAATTTGGCTCTCCTCTATGGTTTCCTCAGGAAAGGCTCTAGCAGCAGTACCTAGGTTCTCTTCCTCTATTTGTTCTTCCATTATAGCTTTAGGTTGGATGTGGTCAAGGTCAACTCGCTATGGGTTGGTTTCTACCTGGGTATCTACTGGGTCAGCTAATTCTAGGTCTACTAAAGGTGTCTCCTCTTCTCCTTCATACTCATCCACTAGGCTCGCATCAGCTTCATACACTTCCGCGTTAATGTAAGCCTTGTCAATTTCAGGAATGGTTGGAGACGGTCGGCTAGGGGAAAATTGGCTAGGTCCTAGTTTCTGATCATGGACACTAGTCCTAGTAGGTTCAGGTTGCCTAAGGAGTAGTGGCTCACTACTGGGTTCATATTTAGGGGTACTAATCCTATGGGATTCAAGTTGACTAAGGGAAACCTGTCTAGTACTAGATTGATACTTAGGGGTTATGGGTTCTCTAAACTCATAGGACAAGGGTGCAGATCTATGGGTCATGGGATTATAGGATCTGGGGTCATAGGATTTTGGGTCAGCTCTATGGTCAGGTTCTAAAGATGGATCATGGTATGGTGTCCTCCTAAAGTTAGGCTCTCTATATGGGTCAGGATATTGGGTCCTCCTAGGGTTGGACTCCCTATATGGGTCAGAATACTGGGTTCTCCTAGGGTTGGACTCCCTATATGGGTCAGAATATTGGGTTCTCCTAGGGTTGGACTCCCTATATGGGTCAGAATATTGGGTGTTGGGTCTACTAGGCTAATAGGGTGTGGGTGCATAGGATCTATGATCATGGGATCTAGAGTCATAGGATCTAGGTTCATAGGTTATGGATTCATTGGTTCTAGGTTCATAGGATTTGGAGTCATAAGATCTATAGGTTGTGGGTATACTAGGCTTGTAGGGAGAGGGTAAATAAGATTTATCTTCCTGGTTTATAAAATCCTGATTGGGTCTTCTAGGACTAACCTTAGGGATCGTGTCATGACGATGGGCTCTCCTAGGTTCAGCCTCAAGGTATGGATCAGGGTTTGGGGTCCTCCTAGGTTGAGGATTGTAGTACGGGTCAGGATAAGGGGCTCTCCTAGGTTCGACCTCTTGGTATGGGTCAGGGTCTGGGGTCCTCCTAGGCTGAGGGTTATAGTATGGGTCAGGATGAGGGGCTCTCCTAGGTTCGACCTTAGGGTATGGATTAGGGTTTGGGGTCCTCCTAGGTTGAAGGGATTAGGATCTGGCTCAGACTGTGACCCATGGGTTCTTTGTATGGTCTCTACACGGCCTTCTAACTGGTCAAACCTATTGGCAAGATGGTCAATTCTATTGTTGGTTTGGGTAGTAGACTGAGTTAACTGGGTAGTCATCTGGGTAGTTATTTGGGTAGCCATCTGGTTCATTTGATCAGCTAGGGCTTTTATTTGGGCTTGTAAGTTTTCCATGGGTTCAGACATTTGTGAAGGAGGTGGGTGATATGAAACTCCTGATCTAGTGCTCATGCAAGACTCGATCAGTCCGACTATAGCTGACTAGACCTAGAGTCCAAACTAGATGCTCAATCAGGGTGGCAAACTAGCCTATAGTAATCCTGTACTCAGCCATGCAGGTGTAAGGGGAGTGTTAGGTCCCTGATTGTCAATCCTAGACACCAATCAGAGATTGGCCAGGTAGGCGGACCAGCACACAAGCCCTTCAGGATTTAATTCCTAAACCACCATTCTAGACACTGAGCACAAGGCACACACAGGTTAACTTGACACAGTGATCTAACACTAGCCCGGACCCGACCAGTTGGTGTCCCTAGCCCACTAGGGCAAATTAAGTCTAGTTAATTTTAGGTTAAGGCTTGAGACCAAATGCAAGGGATGTGGTTTTGGGCTAAGGAGAGGTGATCAAATCCTCCCCCCATCTGATATAGCAAGAGTGCCCTTAAAAGTAAATTATGCAATGATGGCAGGCAGATGAGGATGCAAATTAGTGTTTAGATATTTTTGGTATTTTTGGAGAATATGTAATTTGTTTTTGGTATTTTTTTAAATAGAATAAAACTTGCAAATAATGGCCTAATATGCAAGAAATATACTAAAATTAAAAGATATGCAAAAGATGCTAAACAAAACCCTAAAACTTCCAAACTTGTCTTGCTGAAAAAATAGAGCCAAAAATTTGCAGGCTGTATTTCAGCTTGCAAAAAATTCACAGACCATAATAAAATCTGCGAAAATTCTTACAATTACTGTGAATTACGTTGAATTCATCAAAATAAATCTTAGAGTTTTTTGAGTTTTTATTAGGGAGAAATAATTAAACAAACAGAGTATATACGGACAAAAGAATTGTAGAAAACAAGCCCTAATCTAATCTCTGATACCAAATGATGGGAACTAATATGCATGCATTTTTTTTTGTATGTTTTACATGTTGAGTTAGGTGATTAATTCCTGAATTTCAGATCAAAATTATTTGTAGGGAATTTTGTATGAATTTTTGAAGATCAGCATGCAGATTAGGACCTAGAAAAGTAGAAAAGAAGGATCGCCGGGGCTAAGAAGCCTCGGTTAGGGCAAGTTCTCCTACAATAAAACTGCTGGAGGTAGAGGGGATGTACCTGACAACATCTGTGAAAATCACAGCAAAAGGGTCTCTCGTTCCTCGATGGATGCGGCCTGGAAAACCGAGCCAAAGACCCACAGATACCCGGCTTTCTGCTCGGTGATCCGATTGAGACTTGGCTGGAGTCATTGGATTCGTAGGAACTCGGGGACATGTAAACGACCTGTCAGGGGTTAGAAAACTCATAAAGGAACAAAAAAACAAAAAGAAAACAGCAAGGGAAGGCTTCTTTTGGAGTGGGCGTCCAGGGATCTGAGATGCTTGTTGGCAACAGGAAGATGATTGCAGTACTGGGAAGAAAAAACTCTCGCAAACCCCTTTATGCATACAGCAGGGTATCACACAACTCAATAGAAGAACTCAAGATTTTCATTCATCAAAAATTAGGTTTCATACAAGAGGCTAGGGTCCCTTAAATAGACCCTTAACCTGGGGCTCCAAGTAAGGGCACATTAGTCTTTATATAAGAATCATTTTCCCTCTCAAACCCTAACTAGAAAATAAGGAAACATTAGGTAGGAAAATCCCTAAAAACTCTCTTGACTTGGCCAACACTCCAAGGACACCTAGGGGGGCGTGTTGGGCTTCTACGAGTAGCAAGGGGCCGGCCCAAAGGGGCCCGGGTGCATGGGTTTGGGCCTCTGGAAGCTGGGGTGGCCTGGTATCCAGGTAGCAGGAATATTCCCTGGTATCTTGCTTCTTAGGGGATTGGGCTTGGCGCCTGGGCTTGATTTCTTTGGGATAGGATGTAGATGGACCTCTAAAATCATGGGTGCCTTGGTCTATGATTATATTTTGGCATATGGAAGGAAATCTGGGCATCTGGAGGGCATTTGCAAGGAATCATGGTTTCTGATTTTCCTCCTAGGGTCTTCAAATCTTCAATCTGGTTGGACTTGGTCTTTACTTGTATGATATGGTCTTGAGTCTTCAGTATGCTTGGATAGGACTCAAAAAAATAAATAAATAAATAAATAATAAAATAAAATAAAATAAAATAAAATTAGCTCAACATGAGCTGACTAGCATTGGACTGAACTAGCTCAACATGAGTTGACTAGTACAGAACTGAAATAACAACTCAAAATACTCAAATAATAACTAAAATGGACTCAGATGAGCTAAGCCCTTATTACAGATGGACTCATAAATTATTGATCAATTTACAGAGGGTTGAAATGCCTCTGTCTTATTCTGGTGCCTCCGGTGTCCCCACCACTTCTTTTACTGTGAAAACCAGATGGGAGGGGGCGAAAATCTTTTCTTTAGGCATCTCATCTGGAGTCCCTTGGATCAAGATCAGATGGCCAGAAGAAATCCGTTGCTTTTCGGTCGCAACTCCATCTCAGAACATCGTGACTTTTCTGAGATTTCTTCCGAGGTTTTCTTCATCGAAAAATCTTGAAATAAACCATGAAAGGCATGAAAAATCTGAGGGGATGCGTGAGGATGGAAAGAATGTGATTCTTGGGATAGTAGAGGGTTGCGTTGTTTTTGAAAAGACACCCCTCTGATATCTATAAATAGGGTTGGGTTCTCGGGGGTTTTCATGTAAGATAATTCAGAGATCAGATTCCCTTTCTTCCTCTCCAGAATACTCCTTCCCCTTGTTCTTGTTGGATATTGTTTCCCTTACAGAGGTATCCTCTGTCGAAACTCTGATCCTAAACAAGAATAAGAGGAAGGTCTTGAACGGTAAAGGAAAGAAATAGGAAGGGTCTCTTTTCTTTCTTGAATTAAGACATTACTTGTCTTAATTTTTCTTCCACTTCAAATAAGAATTTTCTACAAGGATTGAAGTTGAGGAAAGGATCAAGAAGAGGAAAGAAGGAAGAAAGAGAATTTTCAAGAAAGAAAATTCCAGCCTATAAGTCCAAGAATTGAATTCTTGAAAAAGAATTCAAGAAGAGGATCCAAGATCAAGATGTTGTTGTCTTCATCTCTTCTCCGTGTGGATCACCATTGGAGGGTGAACATTTGGGCACCTGGTGGAGATTTGCATTTTGGATATTACGGTACAGGTTAGTACTTACATATATATATATATTTAAATCATGTATATGAATGATATATATTTTAAATTTTTTTAAGGAGATCTAGGGCTAAAGGGTTTGGTATAGATTTCATAAGATAAAAATTTTGAAATCAATGTTTCCGCCTTGGTCAACAAACCCAAGATGTCCTAGTAAAACAACCTTGTCTTAAGGAGACAAGGTTTGTCTTAAGGAGGGAGGGAGATAGAGACACTCAAAATAACTCCGATGGAAATCTGATACTGAAACTCATAACACCACCCCTATTTATAGATTTAAGAGGGGTGTGTGATATGGCCAGCCATCAACTTATCATATATGATTTTTCAAGACCGAAGAGAAGTTATCTGGCTTGAAAAATCATATCCGATATTTAGATTCGTGCACCAAGGCCCGTATCTGTATCCCTTCTCATTCCTAGACAATTTCTCACTTGCCACATGGCAAGTACCAGTCTCTGGGAAGCCAAGAGGCATCATTTTAGTCTCCAAGTGTCAGAGAAATGAAGTGTCCTAATAGCAGAAGGACTCTGCTTTAGAACCGCATGCCACATGAAGAGTTGCGACTCTTTCCGTGTGCGCTCTTTATCCAACCTCCATGCCAATTTCAAACACACTTTGATCGGTCAATCTATCCTAGGAGGCATGGGGATGTGTGCCACGAGGAGTCCAGATGAAATTAGCAAGAGAATTTCATCTACAGAAGGACTCTTAGTCCTTTTTGCACCCTCTCCTCCTTGGTGCACGCAATATTGTGCCCAAGCATCCCATCCGACTTGGACTCTTTTCCAAGTGGCACCAGATGTCCAAAATTAGTCAAATAAAATTTGACATAGGCTACCTCAATTAAGACATGTCCTAATTTAAGTTCCCTTTAAATTAATTAATCAATTTAACAAGCAACTAGACCCAAATCAACTTGGGTTAGGAATTAGGTTAGCATACACATGCTAGTGTGCAATCTAGCTAACTTATTAGGATCCCATGACCCTAATTAAATTATGAATGACTTCCTTGATCAACTCCCTAATGTCTGTGACCCTTTGGATTTTATATCTAGCCAGCAGTAGGTCTAGGTTCAAGCCGATTTGAACCAATCGAATCCAATTGACCTAATTAGGTCAAATTGAGCTGACTTAAATTGCTAATTCGATCTATCCATCGAATTGACTAATGAAACCAATCCAATTAGTTCATGAATACCTACAAGACATGATTGACGTCTAGCAATGTGTCATGCCTACCCGAAAGATGAGGACTTTGGTAGAAAGTACCAAAATACCTTTCAATAAAAAGTTACCGTGCAATTCAACCTTTCGATCTCCCATTATCTCGGAGTGATGGGTATGGAAACCCTAGCACTTAGTCATTTCGAATCTCTATTCTATAATGAAGATTCAGCTGATGACTGATTAGAAACCACTTCTAAACTCATCCTGCTTTGATTAAGGACTCCTTAAGTCATCAATCAAAGAGATCACTTGGGATACAATTCCTCTTATTAAGAATGACCGATTCCTTGTTGGTCCACTCATATCCTTTATACACCCCTTCCACCATATCTGAGAACAACCCGTACATGACTTAAAGTCATGAGTGAGTATGAACCAAAACATGGCTTAGTGTGCATAAGGAATCATGGTGACCTCAGGTCTAAAGATCACACACAACTCCTACATTGAGATCTATCTTTTGATAAGTAGTAAGAATTCCATAAGATAGTCCCGGTGCGGATCAGTTCAGTGAACTCATATCCTAATAAGATTAGGATTTATAGGAACTTAGGTCTCACTATTATAATTTCCATCATAACCCTAATTTCATTTGCCCTAACATATGGGATTCATCATAATTTTAAGTAAGACACAACAATATGATAAAACTATATGCCTTTATTAATATATTAAATGTCATACAAGAGTTGGAAGATTACAAAAATGCCCTTATATATGATTGGCTTTTAGGGCACTTTCCTTTCAAAGGCTTGGAAAGGTATTTAAAGTAGACCAAACGCATGGAGGAAGCATTCATTAAGAGAAAAATGAGTATTCATTCAAATATTTATTGAAGAACTACTACTTTTAAGTAGAGTTGAGCCTTCAAGCATTCAAGAGCATTTAAGAAGCATTCAAGTCCAACTCTAAAGCATTGATTAAAGCTTCAACAACTTAGAAATAAGCTTCTCAACAACATTCAAAGGCTTCAAAGAGATATTTGCTTTTATTTTGAAAACTTATTGTACTCTTACATTATACTTGGTTTATCTAGTTGTTCCTAGTTTCAAGTGATTTGAAACTAGTGTCTAGGTTGTTAGTGAGCCTTATGAAAAACCAACTAGGTTGTTAGTGAGCCTTGTTTGAAAAACCAACTAGGTGTCGGTGAGCCTTGTTTGAAAAACCAACTAGGTTATTGGTGAGCCTTATTTGAAAAATCATCTAGGTTGTTGGTGAGCCATGTGAAAACCAACTAAGTTTTTGGTTAGCCTTGTGAAAACCAAGGGATTTTGATTAGTGAGTCCGAAAAAACTAATCAACTTTAATCAAGAAAAGATTATAGTGAAATACTCAAGTAGATGTTGGGGAGTGGACGTAGGTGCTTGGTGTTCACCGAACCACTATAAATTCTTGTGTTTGTGATTACTTATCTTTTTTTTCTTACATTTACTTTGTTACTTCTGCTTCATACTCTTGTTGAGCACACAAACACTTGCAAACATACTAGCACTTATTTTTAATCTTTACAAAAACTTTTTAAAACCTAATTTATCCCCCTCTTGGGTTGCTTTAGCTGGGCAACAAATCCACACTGGAGTTCTTCCTTGACCTTCTTCCTTTAAAGTGCTAACTTCGCATGAATGAAATGGCTTATGGACTCTTCTTTTTCTTCTTCTTCTTCTTCTTCTTCTTCTTCTTCCCGGGACACTCCAGGAGATGAAGAAGTACTATGAAGGATTTAGGAAGTGCACTCAAGAACCCTTCTCAAGATACTCTTCCCAAGCCTAGAATACTAGGCAGCACATATCCAAACCTAAACCTTTCTTTCCCACACAAAGGTCTCAAAATCTTCTAGCCTTTTTTCCCTCTTTTTAAAGTTTGTCTTAGCAAAAACTTTAAAAAATCTCTCTTCTCCATGTCCTCATTTGGCCCCAGAATATAAAGCTAAGTGGGGAGAGAAGAACAGAGGAGAGTTACAAAACAAAGGGGGTCACATAAGTTATGGGATTACATAATTATGGAGGGTTACATGATATTCAAGGCCATGGGAGTTACATCCTTTTGAATTCAAACTAAATTCTAAATTTAAATTCCAAATCAAATTTGAATTCATAATTCAAACTTAAATCTAAAATGGGATGCAATGATTTTAGCCCAATCACATTGGACCTAACTCGAGCCCAAACTGAATCACATTCGTTTTGACCCAAACATAATTACTCAATCAAATTGAGTTAATCAAGAAATCACATTACCACTAACCCTCCATATAATTACCAACATTTAGTAATTAAAACCTTTGTCACAACATTTGTAACACATGTGTCAATACTTGACAAATCATCAAATCTTTATAATTGAGTTGACTCATGAGTCGACTCCGAATTATAGATGGATAATCAAGTTATGCTAAGAGTCCAAAAAAATGATTCCCAATCATTCAATAGCCATTAGGTCAATCAAAAACCCCTATGGTGTGTGACCCCATAGGTTTGAACATTAAGCCAGTAGTACTAGAACACTTCCAATACCAACCAAAGTTGCTATCTAGTAATAACACCTGGCATCCGGATAGGTCAAAGGTTGCAGAGCAACTATCAAGAACCGAATGGATAAGATAATCATATAATACATTCCTTTAACCCTCGATGCTCCGAAAGACTTAGGGTTTATCTGCCTAATCCGAACATAGTTCAACACAATATGTCTCAATACTCAAAATCCCTGTAACTACTTACAAGGACTATCCTGGCTAAGGTTTTACTTAATTGAGACATAATTAGTCATTCACTCCAAACTCTTTTGGAGGAGTTAATCCCATCTTGATCCAACCACTACTATATAAGTACTTGACTATACCCAGCAACCTTTCATCACCAGATTAGAAATTTGGGTAGTCCAACACCTAAGTACAGTGAGTTGATTACAAGCTACCATGGTGATCTCAAGTCAGAGAAATACTTATATCTATATCCTAATGCGAACTACTCTTTAGTAGAAAAAATGTTCTACAGATACGTCATGTCCAGTGAAGTATCATACACAACACCTGCATGCCATACCAGTGTCTCCACACTTCTTGGTTAAGAGGACAACCAACGACTATGTATATAATGACCTACACTTGATACACTATTGTCCTGTGACAATGCATCATTTGGTCACAAACCAATTTAAGAACTAGATATATATCCTCTATATCACATCAACGTAGTCCTAAGGACTTCATCCACAAGAGTTCATTACAGGAAGATGTAAAATATGATAAATAGCCAGAATAAATATTTTATTTAATATGATTTATATATAATTACTACAATATCTTAACCATCTACAAGCTAGATGATTGGCTTTGGGATACATTTCCTAACAGAGCCAAGTCAGGACTTGATCCTATAATCATTTCTTGATTTTTTCCCATAGTTTGTTATAAAATACCATTTGAATAAACTGAACACCTCACTACTAGAGCTACTTAACATGCTTAAGATAGTCAAGAGCTATTTTAAAAGAGAAAGGCACATCTTCTTCTTGTAGATGGGAAGAAGAAAATGGCAGCAAGGAAGGGTTTGAAGAGAAAGAAATCTTAAAAGTAGCATCTAGAAGAGGAAGAAGGCAAAGAAAGTCTCAATTGATAGAGCCTATTTTCACTACAGAAAGTAGGCACACTAAAAAAGAAATTGCAAGAGTTATCTTACTAGTTTGAAGCATGATGCGAGTGGAGCATTGAAAGACTTGTATATGATACAAAGTAACTTTTCATTAAGTGCTTCAGCTTTTGATTCATAGGCATTGGATACTACTTATGGGTCTCACATATGCAAGTCATTGCAGGGATTATAAAGAGTTAGGAGCTTGAAGAAAGGTGACTTTGAGCTTTATGGCACGAGTGGCAAATCCTTTCAAGCAAAAGCTATTAGTACCTTCTACTGTTATTATCTTCGAACAAGATATTAGAATTAAGAAATTAAAATTACATTCCAAATTTTATTAGAAACATCATTCTATATCCTTGTTATTATATAACAAGGTTTTGAAATTAATACAAAAGAGCTAGAGGATGCTCTATTTTTCATTCTAATGAATTCATTGAAAATAGTTATGATACTCAGTGATAATGTTGGCTTTGGCTACTTAGTTTTGATGATTAACAAAAGATTGAGTATATGTATGGACTAATGTTTCATTTCAAGATAAAGTTTCAGGCCTTAGGTTATTCAAAAAGAGTATCAAGAGTACAATGATGAAACCAAGCTTGCTTGATTTGGGAAAGAGCTCTTCTACCTTAAACAAGATCAAATTTCTCAAGCATGGCCTAGAGAAACTCAAGCATGGCACGCACCTCTCCAGAGTTTCAGAAAATTTTAGACCAGAGGTCGACCTCCAGAGGTCGATACCTTGCCAAAGGTCGACCACCAGAGATCGACTCATGAAGAAAAGAAAAGTTCAGCAAGGCCGGCACGGCAAAATTTCAGTGGCACGCTTCAAAGGTCACCACCTGAGATCGACACCTGTCCAGAGGTCGACACCAGAGGTCGACTCATCGCCTGAGAATTCAAACTGGGCAGAATTATAGTTTTCTGAATTTTTCCTTAAGATAAACTGGAGGTCGACTCATGAGGTTGACTCATGAGGTCGACTCATGGCATAACGGCTAGTTTTTCTGAACTTTTGATTTGATTTCTAACGGCCATAAACGGCCATATTTTTGATTCTAACGGTCTTGTGGAGTTGTTTCAGCTTGAATGAAGTATTTAACCTCCACCTAACTTCAAAAAAGTAAACGAGACAAAGTGAAAAAGAAGAGAGTAAAAGTACAAAGCTTTCACAATCAATCCTAAGCCAAAAAGAGAGAAAATCCAAGAGATTCCTTAGCCAAAAGCTTTCCATTTTTGAGGAATCCAGCTTTCAAGTCTTTGGCATTTAGTGAGGTCCAAGATTCCAAGAGGAAGACTTGAAGAGTCTCCAACAAGAGCTACATCGAATTATTTTTTGCTCAAAAAGGAGTTTGTCTTGTTTTTATTCATTGTATTCATACTCTATTTGTGCTAGCCTAGTTTCAATGGAATTTGAAACTAGTATGAGGTTTGTTGGTGAGCCAATTGATAAAACCAACTAGGGTTGCTTATAAGCCCGAAGCCAAAACAAGTGTGTAAGGTTTGTTGGTGAGCATAGGTAACAAAACCACTTAGGTTTTGACTTGTGAGCCTTGTAAAACAAGTCGGCTGTAATCTAGAGAAGATTATAGTGGAAATTCCCAAGTGGAGCTTGGGGAGTGGATGTAGGTGCTAGGTGCACCGAACCACTATACGTTTTGTGTGTTTGCATTGCTTTACTCTCTATTGCTCTTTAATTGTTGTTATCTTTCATTGCTTCCGTTGCACAATTACTTGAGCACTATCACTCTTCACATTTGAAATTGATAGCACATATATTGCTTTATTTTTTAAAAAAATATCGAATTCACCCCTCCTCTTGAGCACTATATCTGGGCAACAAGTGGTATCAGAGCACCGGTACTCTCTTGTAGGTCCAATGATCTTGAGTGAAAGATCATGGCCGCCCCAATTGGAATGGGTGTAGTTGAAGGTCAAGCATCAAATCGCCCTCCTTTCTTTAATGGCACAAACTACACATACTGGAAAACTCGTATGCGCATTTATTTACAAGCTGTAGATTATAATATATAGAGAGTAATTATAAAAGGGCCTCATCAGCCCACTCACTTGGTTAATGGCATTATCACCCCAAAATCTGAAGAAGAATGGGATGACAATGACATCAAACAAGCTGAGTTAAATGCAAAGGCAATGAATTTGCTATTCTGTGCACTTGATCCAAGTGAATTTAACATAATATCAAATTATATTTCTGCCAAAGAAATTTGGGATACACTTGAGGTTACCCATGAGGGTACACACCAAGTGAAGACTACAAAGGTGAACATGCTCATTCATACGTATGAGATGTTCAGGATGGAACCAACTAAAAGTATTAGTGAGATGTATACTAGATTTACCAATATAGTAAATGGTATGAGGAGTTTGGGAAAGATTATATCTAATGGTGAACTTGTTAACAAACTTCTCAGGTCTCTTCCGGCTTCATGGGATGCAAAAGTAATGGCCATAGAAGAAGCCAAGGATGTCAATACTCTACCTCTTGAGCACCTTCTTGGATCACTGATGACTTTTGAGCTTTCACTAAAACAGAAGATAGTGGACAATGACAAGGAAAAGAAAGCCATAGCCTTCAAGTCCACTACAAAGGAAGAGTCAAGTGATGAATCAGAAGAAGAAGCTGATGATGATGAGACAGCCCTCATTACAAGAAAATTCAGAAGATTCATGAGAAAGAAGAAGGGCTTCTATAAGAAAAGGCCACAAAAAGGTGATTACAATAAAGATAAAGAGAAAGAAAAAGAAAGGGATCCACCCATCTGCTTCTAGTGCAAGAAGCCTGGACATTATAAAATGGATTGCCCTTTGCTTAAAAAGAGTCGAAGGATGTTGAGAAAGAAAGCCATGACGGCTACCTGGAGAGAGAGTGAGGACTCCAGTAGTGATGAAGAGCAGTAGGAAGTCGCCAACCTGTGTTTCATGGCCAATGAAGATGATGAAGTAAATTCTGAACCTGAAAATGAATTTACTTTTAATGAACTACATGATGCTTTTGATGATTTAGTTATGGAATATGAAAAACTAAAACTGAAAAATAAGAAATTAAGAAAGCTAAATTAAGAGGTTACCAAAAATTCAGACAAGTTTTCAACTGTAATTGAAGATTTAATTCAAGAAAACAAGAAATTAACTGAACATGTAAAGACCTTGAAAAATGATAAGGATAATCTTATAAAAGAAAAGGATTCTTTGAAAAATAATAGAAGTTTTGAAACTAATGAGAAAATTGAAAAACAAAACAAAGAACTATTGCTTCAAAACAAGAATTACAAAGAAGAGTTAGAAAAAGTGAAACCTTTTGTAGAAAAGTTTACTTATAGTTCAAAAAAATTAAGTATGCTTTTAAACAGTCAACATGCAGTTTTTAACAAAGCTGGACTTGGATTTAGTCACAGGATCAGCAAAAACTTTTCAAAAATTTTTCATACCTGCATCTTCTAATATTACCTGCTATGCATGTGATAAGTTAGGACATAAATCATATATTTGTAATAGAAGAAAATCAAGTACCTTTGGAAAGATTTGGGTTTCAAAAGGAACCAATTTGTCTAACCCTAAAGGACCCAAGATGACTTGGGTACCTAAAGTTTCAACTTGATCAATTTCTGCAGGTGTGTCTTGCAACCAAAAATAAAAGAAGAATGTGGTATCTGGACAGTGGTTGCTCAAGGCACATGACTGGGGATGTGAAGCAATTCTCATCACTAGTAGCTATAAATGGTGGAAATGTTACTTTTGGTGATAATGGAAAAGGTAAAATCGTCGGAATTGGTAAAATCCATATCACCCCTAATGCTTATATAGATAATGCATTACTTGTTGATGGCTTGAAGCATAATCTTTTCAGCATTAGTCAGTTTTGTGATAAGGATTTTAAAGTAATTTTTGAATCATCTTTGTGCACTGGTTATAGGCATGGAAATATTTACATGGTTGATCTTGATGATCTAGTCATGGAAAGTGATCAATGCCTAGTGGCTAGGGAAGCCAAGGCAAGTGAAACTAGTTGGCTTTGGCATCGCAGGCTAGGGCATGCTAGTATGCATTTGATTTCAAAATTAAGCAAAAAGAATCCTGTAAAAGAATTGCCAAAACTCACATTTGAAAAAGATAAGATTTGTGCTGCATGTCAATTTGGAAAACAAACTAAATCTACTTTCAAACCTAAAGGAGTAGTATCTACTACTAGACCCCTTGAATTATTGCATATGGACCTCTTTGGACGAACAACTAGTTTGGGAGGTAAGAAATATGGGCTAGTAATTGTAGATGATTACTCATGATTTACTTGGATAATGTTTTTAGCTCATAAAGATGAAACGTTTTTAGCTTTTGTTAAATTTCATAATAGGGTTTCAAACGAAAAAGGTCTACTATTGTTTCTTTGCGTAGTGATCATGGAACTGAATTTGACAATTATGATTTTGAAGTTTTTTGTAATGATAATGGCATTAGTCATAATTTTTCTGTACCTAGGACACCTCAACAAAATGGGTGGTAGAAAGAAAAAACAGGACTCTTGAAGAAATGGCATGCACAATGCTTTGCGAAAATGATTTACCTAGATATTTTTGGGTAGAAGCCATTAATACTTCCTGTTACATTTTAAATCGTGTTTTAATTCGACCTATTTTGAACAAAACACCATATGAGCTTTGGAAAAATCAAAAACCTAATCTTAAATATTTTCGTGTATTTGGTTGCCGCTGTTTCATATTAAACAATGGCAAAGACAATATCAGTAAATTTGATGCCAAATCAGATGAGGGTATCTTCTTAGGATACTCTACTTCTAGCAAGGCATACAGGGTCTTCAACAGAAGAACTCTTCTAGTTGAAGAATCAATTCATGTAGTGTTTGATGAAACTAACGAAAAATCTTCTAGAAAAGAAGATTCTATTGATGATGAAATAGGTACAAAGAAGCTTGAACAATTGACAATCAATGAAGATGTGCCCAAAGGAGATGATGATCAAGAAAATGAAGATCAAATTCAAGAGATCAATGCAACTTCACCAAAACCTTTACCTAAAGAGTGGAGGTATGCACACGGACACCCCAAAGAGCTAATTATTGGTGATCCATCAAAGTATGTAAGTACACGCTCTTCTATCAGAAATGTTTGTGATTATTTAGCTTTTGTTTCTCAAATAGATCCTAAGTCAATTGAAGAAGCTGAAAAAGATTGTAACTAGATTAATGCCATGCAAGATGAACTAAATCAATTTAAAAGAAATAACATTTAGACTTTAGCTGAAAGCCCCTCTAATGTTTCTGTAATTGGCACAAAATGGGTTTTTAGAAATAAACTTGATGAACATGGTATTGTAACTAGAAACAAAGCTAGACTTTTTGCTAAAGGCTACAACCAGGAAGAAGGGATTGACTTTGATGAAACCTTTGCTCCTGTTGCTAGGCTGGAAGCAATTAGACTTTTACTTGCTTTTGCTTGTTTTATGGATTTCAAGTTATTTCAAATGAATGTTAAAAGTACCTTTTTAAATGAATTTATTGAAGAGAAAGTTTATGTTGAACAACCTCCTGGTTTTAAAAATCATGAATTTTCTAACCATGTTTTTAAATTGCATAAAGCATTGTATGGTTTAAAGCAAGCTCAGATTAAGTTCATTTTTGATGAAGAATGATTTTTCTAGAGGTAATGTAGATAATACATTATTTTTGAAAAAGAACAATGATGATCTCTTAGCAGTACAAATCTATGTAGATGATATTATTTTTGGTACTACTAATGAATGTCTTTGTCAAGAGTTTGCAAAGTTAATGCAGAGTGAGTATGAGCATGATGGGAGAACTCAACTTCTTCCTCGGACTCCAAATTAAGCAAACCAAAGAGGGGATCTTCATCAACCAAGCCAAGTATACAAGGGAAATATTGAAAAAGTTTGGGATGGAGACTATCAAACCAATAGGTACCCCTATGAGCTCTTCATGTAAATTAGACAAAGATGAATGTCGTAAATCAGTAGACCAAAAATTATATAGAGGCATGATTGGTTCTTTGCTATATCTAATTGCCAGTAGACCAGATATAATGTTTAGTGTTTGTATGTGTGCACGTTTTCAGTCTGCTCCTAAAGAATCACATCTCTTAGCTATAAAACATATATTTAGATACTTATCTAGGTCAATTGAAATTGGTCTTTGGTACTCTAGAGAGTCATCATATGAATTGATTGCTTATTCTGATGCTGATTTTGCTGGGTGTAAACTTGATCATAAAAGTACTAGTGGAACTTGTCAATTCCTAGGAGTTAATTTGATTTCATGGAGCAGCATGAAACATAATTCGGTTGCTCTATCTATGGCGGAAGCCGAATATATAGCAGTCGGAAGCTGTTGTACTCAGATTCTATGGATCAAACAATAACTCGAGGACTTTGGCATCAAACTAACTAAGACACCCATAAGATGTGATAATACTAGTGCAATCAATTTAACGAAAAATCCTGTACAACATTCAAGAAGCAAACATATTGAAATAAGACATCACTTCATAAGAGATCACGTTCAAAACTCTAATGTGTTGTTACAATTTATTTGTACTGATTATCAATTGGCTGATATATTCACAAAACCATTGAATGAAGATAGATCTTGCATGATCAGAAGAGAATTGGGAGTCATTGACCATTTTGCTTGAAACTCTTCAATTTCCTTCAAAATTCCTCAAAAATGATTTATAAATTCTCAAATATATTTAAAGCTTCTCTAAGAATTCATTCTAAATTTTATCATTTTTTTTTTTAATTTTACTAAATTTTATTTTGAATAGTTTATTTTCGGAGGTCGACACTTAAAATTTCGGAGGTCGACACTTGGGGTCGACCCCTGAAATTTTTGAGAGGTCGACACTTGGTCGGAAAACCTACTTTTAAAACCCGTTCGCGAGCCCTATTTCCTCCATTTCTTTTCTTTTTCTCCTTCGTGTGGTCCCCCTCCAACGTTCCTAAGCTCTGAATAGTAGATTTCCAACCCTCTCCCTCCTCTTTTTGGGTAATCTTCTCCTCCCCTCACGGTTTCTCTTGGACCGAACCGGTTTTTACCGTGTTCCTCATTTTTGGGCAACCGTAGGTTTTTTTTTTGCCTCTATTTACCCTCAATTATCAGTTGATATTCGATTGAAAACACTCATTTCTTCCCTCCATTCCATGCATTTCCTCTATTTGCTCTCTTTTTTTTCAATTTCACAAACCCTCACTTACCTTTTCACGGTTCCTTCATTTGCTCAATCGTGAATTCCTTTTCTCCTCTCCAAATTCTTGGTTCTTCTTTTTCTTAGCACTGCATTATCCTACTTCTCCCTAAATTACTCTCTTCCATCCATATGGGTCCAAGGAAGCAGTTGGCTGTAAGGAAAAAGAAAATGGAACAAGGCTAAGGTAGTACTGAGCGACGAAGAAAGGCCAGACATGAGCGTGAGCCATCCCCAGAGGAACCTGCACCAGTGCCAGCCAGCTTAGTACGGAAGAGCATTGCGAGTGGGAGACGTGTGGATATACCCTTCTGGGATCAGCATCACTTTTTTATAGGAGATGTATTGAGAGATGCAGGTCTGGTTCACTTCTGCACGATGACTGAGAGATTCTACCCATACCTCATCAGGGAGTTCTATGCATCCATGGCCACTGATGGCATTGGATGGTCTGCTACTGTTCGTGGGATCTAGATTCCAGTGGCACCGGAGGTCATCAGTTATGTTTGGAGGATTCCACTTCATGGCACAGCCGCCACTACTATCAGCGACCGAGAGTGCGCCTTCAGATGTATCTTAGAGCACGAGGATGTTAGTGGCATTTTCATAGTAGCCGCTAACCAGCTATCATTGGAGATGAGAGTGCTGCATCATATCATCGCCCGCATCTTGATTCCAAAGAGCAGGAGGTTCGACTTTATTACTGAACGTGAGCTAGTGTTGATGGTGTCCCTGAGACAGCGGACTCCCATCAACCTTCCCGGGATGATGCTTCAGTAGATTGGAGAGGCAGCATCTGATAGGAGACTAGTTCAGCCATATGGCATGGGGCTGACACAGTTATTCAGGGAGTATGGAGTATCATTTGATGGTATACCCTTTAGTCAGCTGCAGCATACTGACACATACCGAGAGAAATCCCTGTATAGGATGGGATTTCGACTGATTGGTGATCGTTGGGTGCGACGGGAGTCTGGCCAGGAGCCAGATGAGGAGGAGGAGATTCGAGCAGCTGAGGCAGGGCTTTCAGAGCCTACTGATCATGGTACACCTCCTCGTCCAGCACCAGAGTCAGAGACTGCGGAGCCTGAGCCATTCATGCCACCACCCTCATCAGCTCCAGCACCTTCTGCTACTGCTACACCATAGAGGACTATAGCGAGCACATCAAACTTTGAGTAGAGAGTGACTGATCACATTTCAGAGGTCTGGACAGAGATTGCTGGTGTACGACAGGAGCTACATGGTCTGCGGATCCACACAGACATGCGTATTGGAGCTCTCTCAGCTACTATTGATGTAGGATTCCGACAGATCCTCAGCTTACTGAGATTGGCATTGCCACCAAGGGCTGTAGATCCGACAGTGCCTCCTCCACATTCTGATGATGATGATGATGATGACTCCAGTAGCTACAGTGACAGTGATGGAGATCAGCCTGGAGCAGGTAGCTCTGATGTTCCACCTGCTGATCCGATTCCAGAGATTCCCCCTTCTGCTGATCCTCCTTCTACTGATCTTCCTAGTACTGATCCTCCAGCTACAGATATGCCAGTAGATACTGAGATTACTGAGTCACTCTTTGAGTCTATTACAGACATTCCAGATGATAGAGATGAGCATACAGAGACTGATATTGATGATCCCACTGCTTATGAGCTTGTCAGTAGGCACACTCCAGCTCAGTCTACTCAGCATACTGATCCACCTACTCCTACTGCTACTACTTCTGTTAGGACACCTTCGGAGTCTTTTTCACGGACCTATAGATCTCGTAGGACTACCCCTAGGTCTGGTCCCTCTCTGAGGACTCGGAGTCTCACTCATAGGACTCCAAAATCCTCATATAGGATCTCGGCTCCTATCTCTTTTGATGTACCTTCTAATGAGGAGTAGCCTCATAGATTTGCTTGATATATGATGTTTATTGGGGTACTATTTTGATTTGTATGTTCTGATGTATCAAGTGTTTTGTGCTTACTATGTAAGCAATTTTGTAATTGAATACATTCATTTATATATTTATCTACATTGTGGTATTTTACTGTCTGAATACATTCAAGTTAGAATGTCTTTGCTATATCGAATGCACAAATTGAGGGGGAGCATGTATTTTATGCAACTAAGTACTTCATTGCAATGGAACATAATTTTCTTTAGTATATCTTTTACTACAAAGAATGCACTTTTTGATTCTTGATAAAAAGGGGGAGTATAGTAAAGTATATATGGTTCTTATCATTTTTTCATAGAGTAGAGTAAAGCTTGTATGGTTCTTAACTTTTTGACTCATGAGAATGTTTTCACAGAAAAAGGGAGAGTAGATGAAAGTAAATTTTTATGATATACTCATATATGTGAGGTTTCTTTGAAAATTTTTAATGCTATATTTTGCTTTTGGACTTAATTGCATATATACTCAAGGTTTTGTCATCATCAAAAAGAGAGAGATTGTTGGCTTTGGCTCCTTAGTTTTGATGATTAACAAAAGGTTGAGTATATGTTTGGACTAATGTTTCATTTCAAGATAAAGTTTCAGGCCTTAGGTTATTCAAAAAGAGTATCAAGAGTACAATGATGAAACCAAGCTTGCTTGATTTGGGAAAGAGCTCTTCTACCTTAAACAAGATCAAATTTCTCATATTGGACCTTCATTTTAAGAAGTAATTGACAAAAGAAATAAAGGCCTAGAAAAACTCAAGCATGGCACGCACCTCTCTAGAGTTTCAAGAAATTTCAGACCAGAGGTCGACCTTCAGAGGTCGACACCTTGCCGAAGGTTGACCACCAGAGGTCGACTCAAGAAGAAAAGAAAAGTTCAGCAAGGCCAGCACGGCAAAATTTTAGTGGCACGCTTCAAAGGTCACCACCTGAGGTCGACACCTGTCCAGAGGTCGACACCTGTCCAGAGGTCGACACCAGAGGTCGATTCATCGCCTGAGAATTCAAACTGGGCAGAATTATGGTTTTCTGGATTTTTGCCTAAGATAAACTGGAGGTCGACTCATGAGGTCGACACTTGACCCAGAGGTCGACTCATGAGGTTGACTCATAGCATAACGGCTAGTTTTTCTGAACTTTTGATTTGATTTCTAATGGCCATAAACGGCCATATTTTTGATTCTAACGGTCTTGTGGAGTTGTTTCAGCTTGAATGAAGTATTTAACCTCCACCTAACTTCAAAAAAGTAAACGAGACAAAGTGAAAAAGAAGAGAGTAAAAGTACAAAGCTTTCACAATCAATCCTAAGCCAAAAAGAGAGAAAATCCAAGAGATTCCTTAGCCAAAAGCTTTCCATTTTTGAGGAATCCAGATTTCAAGTCTTTGGCATTTAGTGAGGTCCAAGATTCCAAGAGGAAGACTTGAAGAGTCTCCAACAAGAGCTACATCGAATTATTTTTTGCTCAAAAAGGAGTTTGTCTTGTTTTTATTCATTGTATTCATACTCTATTTGTGCTAGCCTAGTTTCAAGGGAATTTGAAACTAGTGTGAGGTTTGTTGGTGAGCCAATTGATAAAACCAACTAGGGTTGCTTGTAAGCCCGAAGCCAAAACAAGTGTGTAAGGTTTGTTGGTGAGCCTAGGTAACAAAACCAACTTATGTTTTGACTTGTGAGCTTTGTAAAACAAGTCGGCTGTAATCTAAAGAAGATTATAGTGAAAATTTTCAAGTGGAGCTTGGGGAGTGGATGTAGGTGCTAGGTGCACCAAACCACTATATGTTTTGTGTGTTTGCATTGCTTTACTCTCTATTGCTCTTTAATTGTTGTTATCTTTCATTGCTTCCATTGCACAATTACTTGAGCACTAACTCTTCACATTTGAAATTGATAGCACATATATTGCTTTATTTTTTAAAAAAAGATCTAATTCACCCCCCCTCTTGGGCACCATATCTAGGCAACAGATAAAGTATTCCTTATTAATGAAAATGAGAAAAGAAAGAGAGAAGTAAATACCACATTTTTCTAGCAGTGCCAACTTGGTCATATAACTAAGTCAAGGATAAATAAGCTATAAAAAAATATTTTTTTAATCCTTATAATTATTAATTATTAGAAACTTGTGAATCCTTGTAGGAAATATAACCAAATATGAAAGAATGGTGCCTTAAAAGCCAATCATTGTAAGGGCATTTTATGATCTTCCAACTCATGTATGATATTATTTATCAATAAAAGACATCTTTTGATTCATCATTGTTGCCTAGGTGGCTTACCTAAGAGGGGGATGAATTGGATATTTAAAAAATTTTACAAGTATGTGCTTCTTTTAAAATAACTTTGTGCAGTGAGTGATGCAACTTAAGTAAGAGATGTGGAAGCAAATAGAAAGCACAATCACACAAGCACAAACACAAGAAAATTTAGAGTGGTTCGGAGCAACCTCGCTCCTACATCCACTATCCAAGATACCACTTGGGATTTTCACTATATTCACCCTTGGAATACAACCAGATTATTTTCATAGGCTCACAATCCAAAACCCAAACTTGGTTTTAAATAAGGATCACCAAAAATCCAATACACTGTTAGTTTTTCTAAGCTCACTAATAACCCACTTTTGATTTTCAAAGGCTCACCAAAAACCTTTACAAACCCAAGTTATAGCCCTTGCTATACTTGGAACAACTCAAATTAAGAGTTTAAAAAATAGAGCAACTCAATGACAAACTGAATGTTGTCGGGTGGTTGCAGTTGTAGCTCTTGAGAAGCCCTCTTGATTGCTCTTTTTTTTTATAAACAAAAGGGATGGGAGAGGAAAAACCCTCGCTGTAGCTGCCCCTACTGGGCCCCATCCCGCCAGGCCATATTTGATTCGGGCCATAATTTTTGTAAGTACCCTCCCCATCCGAAGGTGAGTACGTCGCCTGACCCCACTAAGCTGCCAGAGTGGAGAGCTCCTCCTCATCCCCAGTCACGTGCCCCGGGAAAATTTATGGATTTAATCGAGTAACCCATGGATTCGAGCCTCGAACCCGTGACCTAGAGGATAGGAGCAAAGCTCCCACCAACTGCACTACCACCTAAGTGTCTCTTGATTTCTCTTTGAATGCTCTTCAAGGCTTCTAATCTTCCTTAGTAAATGCATCAAGAATCTGATGAGAGTTGGTGAAGTCTTGAGTGCTTGCTTGAATGCGCTCTTGAGTGTTCTTTCATAAACTCATTAAAAGCTCATTAATTTCTCATTCTTCTTTTCAAAAGTTGTTCAAATCCCTTATATATAGTCCCTTTAATTGATTTCAAGTGAATATAACCATTATAGACCATTGGGATTTGAAAAATGATTGTTGGGGCACTTTTTTGATTCAAAAAGAAAGTTCTAGAACTAGCCGTTATGAACCTGGAACTGGGGTTCGAGTCAGCTCGGATGCTTCGAGTCAGCTCAGATTCTCAGACAGGTTAAAGCATCCCTCTGATCGAGTCAGCTCTTCTTCATCGAGTCGGCTTGCTTGGCTAGTTCTTCATAACTGAAAATTTGCAAACTCTAGAAGAGTCAGCTTGTCTGAACATGAGTTGGCTCGATTGTTTGTCTAAAAAATTATCACTCTGGATGAGTCAGCTCGACTACCCTCGAGTTGGCTCGAATTCGCAAAACTTCAGAAGATGAACTCTACCTGAGTCGGCTCTTCACTCTCGAGTCGGCTCAAATATCTGCGTGCCAGAAAACTGAGTGCCATGCCAAAATATTGAGTCAGCTCTCTCTGCTTTGAGTGAGCTCGAGTGATCTTTGCCAACAACCTTTCAAACTTCTTCAGATTTCTTCTATAGACTTCCAATCAACTCCAAAAGCTTTCCAACTCCTTCAAAGCATAATTCCAAGAAATTTAAACTAGAAAAATACATATAAGTGGCCCATTTTTATAAATACATAGTTGATTTTTCTTTGGACTCTTACTTGTTCAAAATAAGCCTGTCATACATCAAGGTTGTAAGAAGAGTGGTTGTTCATTCAAATCATCCTACAAAAACTTAGAAAATACTTGGAAATAGTTAGTAATCAAATGCACGATCCAATGTTTGGTTATCATCAAAATCATTCCAGGGGTCAACAATCTCTCCTTTTTTTAGATGACAAAATACTGGGCATGGAAAAGCTTTACAGTTTCATATATATAAACATTTAAACATATCAAAGCAACTTGTGTATGACTTTAAAATTGAAGTATATCCATTTGTATCAATAAGTATCATGAATGTTTTGGAAAGTATCAAAGCTTATCAACAAAGTATCAAAGCTTTTGAATTAGATCAAATAAGTATCAAGGTTAACATTTATCAAAAGCTATTTTTGCCTAAAATGAATTGAAGTCAAATAATGTATCAAGACAAATTGGATATCAGTATGTATCAGGGTTTGCAATTGTATTGAAGAATGTATCAGAGCTTAAGGTAGCAGAAAGAATTAAAGCTATCAAGAGTGTATCAGAGCTATTAGAAACTAATAAAGATGAATTAGAGCAAGTTATGATCAAAGCAAATAAGTTATGATCAGAGCAAATTTTGAATACTGGGATAACTCTCCTGTTTCATTCATTTCCATGCACATTATTCTCCCCTTGTTTCATTCATTTCCATGCACATTATTAATATCACTCCCCCTTTTTGTCATTAATCAAAAAGGTTACTAGGTTTTTGAAATAGAATAAGAAGATAATTCATATAATTTCACCTTCTCATAGAATTTTTCAAATTGAAACTCTTCATTAAAATACTTCTGAAGTGTTATTCCTCTTTTAAAAAGATAAAGCATAGAAACAGAAAGTAATGTACACATTGATTTGAAAATGAACATATCATTACTTTTGATAAGAGGTACAATGCATCAAAATGTACTACAAGATACATCCAAGAGATAACAACAAAAAGGTACAAGTATTACTCTTCTTCCTTACTAGAGGAAGAACCTATCTCTAACACAATGGAAGGTCTTAGTTTTCAATGGCTTGAACCTAAGATCTCTAGATCTAGTCTTTGTGGGAGATTTTGGAACTTTAGATTTTTGTTTTGGCCTAGATTTGGGTTTTGTCCTAATAGGAACAGGCTCAGTTTTAATGTCAGAAGGTATACTAGGCTCGGCTGTAGGTGGTGGAGGCTGTGAAGCAAGTGGTGATGGTGGAGGTGTAGGAGTGCTCTGAGGTGCAGAAGATGAAGCTCCAGAAAGGTGGAAAAGTATGGTGCTCATCCCAGACTGAAGCCTCTGAACTCCCTCCTGAATGTGTTGAGGGTCGTAGTTTGTTGAGCAATAAAAGTCTCTCCTGATCCTCTAAGTCTATCAATATCTAAGCGGAGGTCTGTAAAATCTGAGTGAAGCTCATCCTGCCCAGTCTGTCATATCTCAACTGTCTCGACTCTGGATGTCAGCTCTCGTAGCTCTATCGTAAACTCCTGAAGTCCTGTCTCGACTACTTGGCAAAATTGCCAAACATCGATCGAAAGGAACTCATCAAAGTCTCGAAAAACTGAGAGAGCTACTATGCAATCAAAACCTGAGTTGTAGTCGAGGGTGCCAGAGTAGGTCCTGGATGTGCCGGTCCAGCTGATGGTGCAGGTGGTGTCTTGGGGCTACCAGTCAGTCCCTGAATCTCCTCATCAGTGGAATGCATCTCGTCGTCATCTCCATCATCTCTGTCAGTAGTAGTCTCAGTATCTACAACATGGTTTTCTGCCTCCTCATCCTCATCAGATGACTGGTGAACCACTCTTTGACCTGATACTCTCTTCGTCCAGACTCCCTCAACCTGATGGTAGCCCATCCTCTATAAGGACTTTACTGAATAAGTGTTAGCGTGGTGCAGCAGTCTACTATCCTCACCCTCCAAATCAACTCCAGACTCCCTGAATAGAAGGATGAATGCTATACCATAAGGTAAGTAGGCCTTAGCCTTTCGGGCTGCATCCCACATCTAAGCAAGCATAACGTATGGCAGATTGAGGGCCTCCCCCTCAATCATATACCTCATAAATAGCATATCCCGCTCATTGACCCAGTCGAAGCAGCCTGTCCTCGGTAAAAAGATCCTGCTAATCATATTGTGTAACAATCTCATCTCTAAAAACAACATATTAGCCTGCACATTGCCTATTTCATCAACATTTCTCCTTTCCAAGATAATCCATAGGGTTTTTTGCTTGTCTTTCAAAACCAAATGACTTCTCCCTTTAGTAGGCATTCTCAAAACTTTGCCAATAACTTCTTCATCCACTACAATTCTTATTCCCCTGACTTTTGATTCAATAGAGTTCTCACCAAATGATAGATTCTAAAAAGTTTCTAACCAGGCTAGGGTAGGTTGGTACATCTAAGGAACAAAAAAATCCCAGCCATGTCCTTCAATCCATTCTCCAATTCTTAGCCCTAAATTCTCAAGAAAACTAAAATTGATCTTCCTTCCAGTGGTAACTGGCCGATTACCCATAGAAATTACCTGTCTTGGTGGCTATGGAGATAAATTCTTTTCCTCTTCGTGCTGTTGAGGTTGAGTCGACTCTTCTTCTCTTCTTTTGGTCCTTCTCTTCCTTTGTGTACTTGTTTCCATTTGTCTGGACCTCTTAGCAATCGCTCTTTTCGGTGCCATTTTGGAGCAAATCGACGGTGGGAAGAGGGATTGAGAGAATCTTAAGGAATGTGGAGTGGAGAAGTTGTCCTTATGTTTTGGAAGGGTTTTTCTTATAGCTTGGTAGGGTTTAAAAGGAAACCTAATCCCTAAGGTGATCCTACGACTTATATATAAACAGACCTATCCCAACATCCGAGTTAGCTCAGCTAGAGCCCTATCTGTTCGAGTCGGCTCGAGCAAAAATCAACAAAAAGGCTCTAAAACTTCAATAAAAAGATGTCTAGCTCTAAGAACATACTAAATAAGGTGGGTGTCTACTTCAAATTGGGTTAAGGAGGTCTTCTAGATAATTTTCCTATAATTAGAAGAAATTAGGTCAAAAATCTAAAATGGGTCACATAAACCTAATTCTCCTCTAATCATTTGAAATCTTTCTTCATTAAGTTGCTTAGTAAAGATTTCAGCAAGTTGGTTTTCTGTTGGAATAAATTCAAGTTCAATATTTTCATTTTGTACATGATCCCTAATAAAGTGATGTTTAATTTCTATATGTTTTATGTTTTGTTCCTGAATGCTGAATTGGATTCTTTATTAGATTAATAGCACTTGTGTTATCATATTTGATAGAAGTTTTTGTTTGAATAACACCAAAGTCTTCTAGTTATTGCTTAATCCAAAGTACTTCTGCACAATAACTCCTTGTAGCTACGTACTTTGCCTCAGTAACAGATAGTGCTACAGAGTTTTATTTTTTATAGTGCCATGAAATTAAGTTTAACCCTAGAAATTGACAAGTACCACTAGTACTTTTTCTATTAATTTTACATCCACCATAATCAACATTAGAAAACTTAATTAAATTCAATGAAGATTGCTTAGAATACCATGGACCAAGATTACTTGTTCCTTTCAGATATCTTATGATTTTTTTAATGGCAAGTATATGTGATTCTTTAGGATTTGATTGAAATCTTGCATATATACATACACTGAACAAGATATCAGGCCTACTAGCAATTAAATACAACAGTGATATGATCATACCTCGATAATGCTTTTGATCAATGTTGTGGCCATCTTCATCTTTGTCTAGTCTGTAGGACTGGCTGTGCTCATTTCTTTAGATGACTCCATACCAAACTTCTTAATGATCTCCTTGATGTACTTTGCTTGGTTGATAAAAATTCTTTTCTTTGTTTGCTTAATTTGGAGCCTGAGAAAGTAGGTCAGTTCACCCATCAAGCTCATCTCAAATTAGCCTTGCATAAGCTCAGCAAATTCTTTAAACAAATTCTCATTAGTTATACCAAAATAATGTCATCTACATAAATCTATACAACTAACATATCATTTTCTTTTTCTTAATAAATAAAGTTGTATCTATATTGCCTCTAACAAAGCTATTTTCAAGCAAGAATTTGCTTAATCTATAATACCATACCTAATTGCTTATTTTAATCCATACAAAGCTTTATTGAGTTTGAAAACATGATTTGGAAGAGCATGATTTTTAAAACCTGGTAGTTGTTTTACAAAAACTTCTTCTGAAATATAACCATTTAGAAATGTGCTTTTTACATTTATTTGAAATAATTTTAAATTCATATAGCAAGCAAATGCAAGTAATATTCTAATGGTTTCTAGTCTTGCTACGGGTGCACAAGTTTCATCAAAATCTATTCCTTCTTCTTGATTATAACCTTTAGCCACTAATCTTGCCTTATTTCTAATTATATATTTTTTTTCATCTAGCTGTTTCTATAAACCCATTTAGTTCCTATAACAGGATGGTCTGATGGTCTATTTACTAGGATCCATACATTATTTCTTTCAAATTGGTTAAGTTCTTCATGCATGGCCATCATCCAATTAGGATCATTTTCAACTTTTTCTATACTATGTGGTTCTACTTATGAAACAAAAGCTAGATAATTATGTGTATCTCTAAGTGATGACCTAGTCCTAACACCTTGTGAGGGATCACCTATAATCAAATCTTAGGGTGTAAAGTTACGTACCTCCATTCTCTTGGTAGATCACCATGATCTTGACTTACCATTTCTTCTCCTTCTTGAGTTGGTTTTTCCTTTAGACTTATGTCCTCCATAGCTTTATCAATTGTACCTATATCATTGTCAATGCACTCTTTTTTTCTAGAAGGTGAGGGGTTAGATTCATCAAAAATAACATGAACAAATTCTTCTACTGTTAATGTTCTTTTATTAAATACTCTATAAGCTTTGCTCTATTGATTGAATAACCAAGAAAAATTGCTTCATCAAATTTAGCATCGAGTTTGCCTAGGTTATCCTTTCCATTATTTAACACAAAGCAGTTACAATGAAATATATGAAAATAATGAATGCTTGGTTTTCTATCATTCCAAAGTTCATAGGGGGTTTTCTAGAAAATCATCCTTATCAAAATACGGTTCAAAATACAGCAAGTAGTGTTCATAGCTTTTGCCCAAAAGTACCTTGGAAGATTGCCTTCATATAATATTGTGACGTGGGACTTCTAGGAGATCGGATCGTTGATCGTTAAGAAACGATCCTAGGCTACGTTAAACTGGGTTCTCTTTTTTTCTTTCATTTTCTTGATCTAGTTGAAGTAGGCCAAGAGGGGCCGGCTATGCTTTGAAAGGCATGCGGTTCCCTTTAACTGGAGTCGGCATTGGGAAACTGACTCTCCCTTCATGATCGTGTTGGCCCCTTGTGCCTTCATGATCATGTCGAATAGGAATCATGGGAACAGGGGTGGGAAATCAATAGGCTCTCATCGATGATCTCGAAGGAACCTTCACTGGAGAGAGGGCAGCAAGGAGAGGGCACTGGTGGAACTACCAGAGATGAGGCTGCGATGCTGTCCATCTCCTTCGATCCGACACGAGGTGGAACAGGGAGGGGCCTTCGGAGAGAGATTCCGGTGCCGGGCTACAGTGGGAAATGGGCAGTCATCGGCGGTGGGGAAGACGACTGCCATGGGAGAAGCCTGGTGGATCCGGTAGGAAATTGGGCCTTGGCAAGGTTGTCACGATGGTAGAGGATCGATGGGATCCGGTGGAGATGAAAGGCGGGAGTGGCATTGCTGATCTTCACGGGGTTCTGGTGATTGGCAGTGACAGGAGGGAGATGGCTTTCTAGTCGTTGGTGGTGGGGCGGGGGATCGGCTGTCGAGTTGAAATAGGGGAGACTATTGACGGGTTTTGGATGCCTATCGTTGGTTTGATAACGGGCTCGGGGAGTTGATTTTTCATGGGAGGAAGTAATAACTGAGAAGAGAAGGAAGAGAGACAGGGAGAAGAATCCAGAGAGAGGAATAAAGAAAGAGAATAAGAGGGAGAGAAGTAGCAGGAAGAAATTGGAAGAAGAAGGAGAGCACGGAGGGAAGAACCAGAAGAGAATAGAGTAGGGGAAAGAAGAAGGAGAGGGGGAGCAGTCGGGACACACCCAAGCACTTTTCTCAAAAATTTTCTTCGCTAGCTTTTGATTGAATAACCAAACATCTTAAATAAACTAATCTAAGATATTCGATATCCCGATCAGATATCCCTAACAAATTCAAACTGCTTATTTTAAAAAAATAAACTAATCAACTAGGGATAAAGTAAATCCTAAAATAAATTAAGCAACCGTAACATAAAAATGAATTCCTAAAAATAACTTAGATATGCTATGGGATCTGTGCTGCTCCGGGATGTGTGCTCATCGACTCCAGGATCTTGGGCCCTAGGGTTTGGGCTGGGTTGGCTTCAGGTTCTAGGCTGGCTCTTGGGTTGGGTTGGGCTTCAGGTTCTAGGCTAGGCTCCAGGTTTGATCTGGGCTGCTTCAGATTCTGGCCTAGTCGATGTCCCCATCATTTTTTCTAAGGTGGGGAGAACTCGACTCCGTCGAGTCAGGCTTCAACAATCTTCTGACTCTAGGATGCACCACGTGATCTGCATACTGAAATTTTTTTTATTGCAAATAAATTGAAAAAATTGAAATTGATCCTAACCTAACCTAACCTAACCTAACCTAACCTAAACTTGCTTTGATACCAAGTTGACGCAGGACTTCTAGGAGATCGGATCGTTGGTCGTTAAGAAACAATCCTAGGCTAGATTAAACCAGGGCCAAATTATTTTTTCCAAATTTTTTATTCAAATAAAACCCTTTTTTATACTTTTCTCTCTTTTTTCTTTCATTTTCCTGATCTAGCTGAAGTCGGCCAAGAGGGGCTAGCTATGCTTTGAAAGGCATGTGGTTCCCTTTAACTGAAGTTGGTATTGAGAAATTGACTCTCCCTTCACGATCATGTTGGCCCCTTATGCCTTCATGATCATGCCGAACAAGAACTGTGGGAATAGGGGATGGGAAACCGGCGGGCTCTTGCCGATGATCTCGAAGGAACCTTCACTGGAGAGAGGGCAGCAAGGAGAGGGCACTGGTGGAACTGCAGGAGATGAGGCGGTGATGCTATCCATCTCCTTCCTTCGATCTGACATGAGGTGGAACAGGGAGGGGCCTTCGAAGAGAGAGATTCCAGTGCTGGGCTGCAGCGGGAGATGGGCGGTCGTCGACGATGGGAAAGATGATTACCGTGGAGAAGCTTGGTGGATCTGGCAAGAAATGGGGCCTCGGCAAGGCATCATGATGGTAGAGGATCGGCGGGATCCAGTGGAGATGAAAGGTGGGAGTGGCGTCGCTGATCTGCGCGGGGTTCTGGTGATTGGCAGTGATGGGAGGGAGATGGCTTTCCGGTCATTGGTGGTGGGGCGTGGGATCGGCTGTCGAGTTGAAATAGGGGAGACTGTTGACGGGTTTTGGATGCTTGTCGTTGGTTTGATAATGAGCTTGGGGAGTTGATTTTTCACGGGAGGTAGTAGTAACCGAGAAGAAAAGGAAGAGAGGAATCCAAAGAGAGGAATAAAGAAAGAGAATAGGAGGGAGAGAAGTAGCAAGAAGAAATCGGAAGAAGAAGAAGAGCACGGAGGGAAGAACCAGAAGAGAATAGAGTAGGGGAAAGAAGAAGGAGAGGGGGAGTAGTCGGGACACACCCAAGCACTTTTCTCAAAAATTTTCTTCGCTAGCTTTTTATTGAATAACCAAACATCTTAAATAGACTAATCTAAGATATCCGATATCCTGATTAGATATCCCTAACAAATTCAAACTACTTATTTAAAAAAAACAAACTAATTAACTAGGGATAAAGTAAATCCTAAAACAAACTAAGCAACCATAACATAAAAATGAATTCCTAAAAATAACTTAGATATGCTTTGGGATCTGTGCTACTCTCGGATGTGTGCTCATCGACTCCAAGATCTTGGGCCCCAGGGTTTGGGCTGGGTTGGCTTCAGGTTCTAGGCTAGCTTCTGGGCTAGGCTTCAAATTTGATCTGAGCTGCTTCAGATTCTGGGCTGGTCGATGTCCCCATCATATTGTTTGGGCTATCTCTTCCAAAGTCCTATTCTTCCTCTCTACAACACCATTTTGCTATGGTATTCTAGGAGCGGAGAAATTATGATCAATGCCATGCTCAGTGCAATATTCATCAAAATACTGATTTTCAAATTCTGTGCTGTGATCACTTTTAATAGAAATAACTGAAAGATTTTTCTGGTTCAAAACTTTCTAATAAAATTTTTGGAAAACTTTAAAAGCTTCATCCTTATATGCAATGAAAAACATCTAAGTAAATCTCAAAAAATTATCTACTATCACAAGTCCATATTTCATACCACCTAGGCTTGTGGTCCTAGTTGGTCCAAATAGGTTCATGTGTAGTAGCTCTAGAGGTCTAGAAGTGGAAACCATATTTTTCGATTTAAAACTCTTCCTAGTTTATTTACCCAGTTGGCATGCATTACAAACATGTTCAAAATCAACTTTGAATTTTGGTAAACCTCTAACTAGATCTTTGGAAATTAATTTAGCAATTGTATGCATGCTAGCATGACCTAATCTCTTATGCTATAAAGTAAGCTAGACTCCTTGGTTTTAGCATTCATTGCCACTAGACTTGTACTACTAGATATGGCTAGATCATTTAAATCTACTACATATATATTTCCAAGTCTATGACCAATGAGCTTAGTGCTAGAATCAAGTGAGTTGGTTACAATGCACATCGAAGATTCAAAGACAACCTTGAAGCATTTATCACATAATTGACTTATACTTAATAAATTGTGCTTCAATTTGTTAACTAGCAATACATTTTCAATGAATGTGGAAGGGGTAATTCTGATCTTATCAATGCCAAATATCTTTCCCTTACCATTGTCACCAAATGTGACCATTCCTCCATCCTTCATTTCCAAGGTGATGAATTGTTCCTTATCACCCATCATATATCTTGAACAGTCGCTATCCAGATACCATCTTTTCTTTGTGTTTTGGGCTGCAAGACATTCCTGCAAAATAATTAAGTAGTTCTTTTAGGTACCCAAGCTTTGTTGGGTCCTTGCAGGTCAGTAGGATTGGTTCCTTTGGGAACCCAAATCTTTCTAATTTTACTTTTAACATTTCTTTTGAAATTGCATTCAAATGCTTTGTGACCAAACCCATTGCATGAATAACAAATAACTCTTGATGCATATGTTGAAGCTCTAGATGTAAAAGATTTCGATATAGAAAACTTTGATACATGAAATTTAGGTGCTGAAAACTTTGATACATATGACTTTGAGGATATAAACTTTATAGCTAAAATTTCATTTGTATGCAAAGGATTGTAACCAATTCCAACTTTGTTACTATCCCATTTGATCTTTTAAAATCAGCTCAAGCTTGTTTGAACTTAATGTTAACTTTTCAACCAATGGCTTGAGTTTTTCAACTTCCTTTTGTAAACCAAAATTTATTTCAAGTAAACCTTTATTCTTTTCAAGATAGTTATTCTTTTCAACTTGTAAAGCCTTATGTTTTTAGAAAAGCTATTTAATTCTTTTTGCAAAATCTTATTCTTTTTTGAAATTTCATCTTTTTCTTTCGATAAAATATTATTGCTATTTTTCAAAGCTTTATTTTTCAAATCAGCATTTTTGTATTCAGATAATAGCTCATGAATTATAGTATTTAATTCTTCGAATGTAAAATCATCTTAAGGTTCGGGAGACATTACCTCATCTTCAAGACCCAATAGACATATGTTAGCTACTTTTGTTGTCTTTTCTTTTCATTTGAAGTTGACTCATCGCTGTCGTTCCAAGTTGCAACCATTGCTTTCTTCTTCTTCTTTTTATAGGTTTTCTTTAAATTTAGACAATCAGAATGGAAATGCCCTGGTTTCTTGCATTCGTAGCAAATGGGCTGTTGCTCTTTGTCTTTGTCAGTCTTTTTTTTTTTCTTTTTTCTTGCTGTATTCTCCTTTTCTATGATATTTTCTCTAATATCTTCCATTTTTCTTTCCCATAAGTTTTTTGAATCTCCTCACTACAAGTGCGATATCATCGTCTTCACGTTCATTATCGAAGAAGGGGCTTTCTTCATCTATTTCTTCCTCTTGTTTCTTCAATTCTGCTGCAGCTTTGAAGGTAATTGATTTCTTCTTCTTTATATCATCTTCACATCTACACTGCATGGTTAGCTCATGAGTAGGGAACCCAATAGCTCATCCAGTGGTAATGTATTGAGGTTCTTGGCCTCTTGAATTGCAGTCACTTTCGGGTCCCATTTATTTGGAAAAGATCTTAAAATCTTTTGTACGAGGTCTATATTAGAATATGTCCTTTCAAGACTCTTTAAACCATTAATAATATCTATAAAATGTGAGAACATGGCAGATATAGTCTCATTTGGTTCTATCTTAAACAATTCATAACTATGTACAAAAAGATTAATTTTAGATGTTTTGACTTGAGAGGTTTCTTCATGGGTTACTTCAAGTTTATCCCAATTTTTTTTTGCTAAATTACAAGTAGAAACTCAGTTAAACTCGTTGGCGTCCATAGCACAATATAAGAGATTCATGGCTTTGGTGTTCAACTCATCCATTTTCATGTCATGTTCATCTCATTCCTCTTCAGGTTTTGGGATGTCCATGCCATCAACCTTCTTCATGGGTATGTGAGGTCCTTTTAGAATCATTGTCCACAACTGAAAATCTACTACTTGAATGTGAATTTTTATTCGGGCTTTCTAGTAGGTGTAATTAGTGCCTGTGAATAGTGGAGGTCAATTTGTGGATTGGCCTTCGGCCAAAGAGGTACTCATGAAATTTGCTATTAATCTTTACTTTAAGTAAATTTAGAGACACTACTCTGATACTAGTTGTTGCCCAAGTAGCTTACCTAAGAAGGGGGGTGAATTGGAGATTTAAAAAATTTTACAAGTATGTGCTTCTTTTAAAATAACTTTGTGTAGTGAGTGATGTGAATTAAGTAAGAGATGCGAAAGTAAATAGAAATCACAATCACACAAGCACAAACAAAAAAAAATTTAGAGTGGTTCGGCGCAACCTCGCTCCTATGTCCATTATCCAAGGTACCACTTAGGATTTTCATTATATTCACTCATGGAATACAACTATATTGTTTTCACGGGCTCATAATCCAAAATCCAAACTTGGTTTTAAATCGGGATCACCAAAAATCCAATACACTGTTAGTTTTCCCAGGCTCTCTAACAACCCACTTTGGCTTTCAAAGGCTCACCAAAAACCTTTATAAACCCAAGTTATAGCCCCTGCTATACTTAGAACAACTCAAATTAAGAGTTTAAAAAATAGAGCAACTCAATGACAAACCAAACGTTGTCGGGTAGTTATAGTTGTAGCTCTTGAGAAACCTTCTTGATTGCTCTTTGAATGATCTTCAATGCTTCTAATCTTTCTCAGTAAATGCCTCAAGAATCTGATGTGAGTTGGTGAAGTCTTGAGTGCTTGCTTGAATGCTCTTTTGAGTATTCTTTCATAAACTCATTAAAAGCTCATTAATTTTTCATTCTTCTTTTCAAAAGTTGTTCAAATCCCTTATATATAATCCCTTTAACTAATTTCAAGTGAATATAATCATTGTAGACCATTGGAATTTGAAAAATTATCGTTGGAGCATTTTTTGGATTCAAAGAGAAAGTTCTGGAACTAGCCATTACGAACTTGGAACTGGGGTTCAAGTCGGCTTGGATGCTTCAAGTTAGCTCGGATTCTCAAACAGGTTAAAACATCACTTTGATCGAGTCGGCTTGCCTGGCTGGTTTTTTAGAACTAAGAATTTGCAAATTCTAGAAGAGTCAGCTCGTCTAAACATGAGTCGGCTCGGTTGTCTATCTAAAGAATTATCATTCTAGATGAGTCAGCTCGAATTCGCAGAACTTCAGAAGATGAACTCTACCTAAGTCGGCTCTTCACTCTCGAGTTGGCTCGAATGTCTGCGTGCCAGAAAACTGGGTGCCATGCCAAAACATTGAGTCAGCTTTCTACTTTGAGTTAGCTCGAGTGATCTTTGCCAACAACCTTTCAAACTTCTTCAGATTTCTTCTAGAGGCTTCCAATCAACTCCAAAAGCTTTCCAACTCCTTCAAAGCTTAATTCTAAGAATTTTAAACTAGAAAAATACATATAAGTGGCCCATTTTTATAAATACATAGTTGATTTTTCTTTGGACTTTTCATTACATAATACTTTTTCAAAATAAGCTTGTGCATCAAGGTTGTAGGAAGAGTGATTGTTCATTTAAATCATCTTACAAAAACTTAGAAAATACTTGGAAATAGTTAGTAATCAAGTCATGCTCCAATATTTGGTTATCATCAAAATCATTCCAGGGGTCAACAATCATACTGCTGCATCTTATCAAGATTATGATGAAACCCATAGATTAGGTCAATGAAATTAGGATCATGATGGAGATCATAATGGTGAGACCTAAGTTTCTATAAACCCTAATCTAAAATGTTTCTAGTCATTGGATAATCAATTCGGGGATTGATGAATCTGGAAAGACTAACACATCTTATGTATGCTTGATGGAGAGGGTGGTTGGTCTCACAACCACTTATGTAGAAACACTAATACAAGGATATGGGCTAATTAGGTTATGAGTCCACTGAACTGATCTGACAAGAAAATATCAAATGGAAGTCTTACTTGTCAAAAGAATATTTTCTTAGTGGGAGTTGTGCATGTGATCTTTAGAGGACTACCATAGTTTCTTGTGCACATGAACCCATATTTTGATGCATACTCACTCATGGTGATTAAGTCATGTACGGGGTGTTTCTGAATATGGTGGATTGTATATAAAGGTAATGAGTAGGTCAACAAGGAATCCATTACTCCTAGTAAGAGGAGAAGTTATCCAATGTGATATCTTCGAATGATGACTCAGAAAGTCTTTGATCAAAGTAGGATGAGATTAGATAGGGTTTCTAATCATTCATCGATTAAGTCTTCATTATCGAATTGAGATTCAAAAGGATAAGTGCTAGGGTTTGACATATATCCATGCCCATCACTTAATTGAGATCAAAGGATTGAATTGCACAATAACTTTTCACTGAAGGGTATTTTGATACTTTTTACCAAATTTCTCATCTTCCAAGTATGCATGACATGCTGCTAGACATCAATCATGTCTTGTAGATTTTCATGAATCAATTCGATTGAATTCATGAGTCAATTTGAAAGCTAGTTCAAATTGGCAACTTAGGTCAGCTCAATTTGACCTAATTAGGTCAAATTAGATTCGATTGGATTGAATTGGCTTGGACCTAGACCTACTGCTAGCTATATGTGAAACCCAAAGGGTCACACACATTAGGGAATTGGCCTAGAAAGTCAATTGGTATTTAATTAGGGTCATGGGATCCTAATTTGTTAGCTAGATTACACACTAGTATGTGTAGGCTAACCTAACTCCTAACCCAATTAAATTGGGTCTTAAGGTTGCTTAATAGGCTAACCAATTTGAGGAAAACATAGATTAGGTTGAGTCCTAAGTGGGGTGATTTTATCAGAATTTATCTGATAATTATCAAAGCTTTTATATGCCAAATACCAAGAGTCCCAAGGGTATGGGACTCGTGGCACCAAAAAAAGCGATCGGCAATTAAAGGGGCACAGAAGGATTAAGAGTTCTTTTGCTTGTTAATCACTTATGAGGTTATAAACTACATTTTATCCTCTTTCATATGACACCCATTTTGCATGGCCTTTGATTGGTCAAAGATGTGAAATGGCATGGAGAAAGGATGGCACACAAAGTGAAGAGTCACGACTCTTCACTTTGGTGTGTCCTTTTGTTTGAAGGAATCTTGGTTGATCGACACTTCTCTTGGAGTTCCACGTCCCATGGCCTTTCATTGATTGGTCAATTTCCACATCGCAAGAGGGGAAATGAGTTGGAATCGAAGAGACAAAAAGGTCTTGTCTCTTGGCACAGGAAATATCATGACTCTTCAAGATAAGACTCCTTAATGAAGGGTCTTATATGATCTGTTGACTAAAAGATCAAGGGCTAATGAAGAGCCATATATGGTACCTTTCCATCTCCTATAAATAGCCATCAGTGTTTAGGCCGATGGGTATCACAAATCCTTTCTTTCTTACACTTACACTCTGCCACACTCTCCTTGTCTTAAGACAAGTTCACTATTTTAAGACAAGGGTTTAGGAAGTGAGAAAGAGAGTGAAGAGAAGATTTGGAGAGGGCTCATAGTGCTTTATTGGAGGGAAAGGATCTGAGCAAGAAAGGAGCGAGGCTGCCAGAGGAAAAAAATGCCATCAAAAGAGTTCTAGTGGTTTAAGCAACCTACAAGGAGTGCTTCCTAGGTTCAATTCCAGTGTAGATCACCTCTGGAAGGCAACTTGTGTGCCTAATGGAAAGAAAAGGAATTAGCATTCCAGGTATTTTTCTAAACCCTAATTTAGTGACTTGTTAATTATAATGAATAAGTGATCTCGGGCTTAGGTTCAAGTCATTGGAGTTTCAAAAACGAAAATTTTTTAAATCCATTCTTCCACTGCATCACCGAAACCCAACAAAATCTTCATTCACTGGACATAGAGAAAGGGTGATTGAAATATGAGGTCTTACAAATACAAATGCATGTGGACCTATGGCAACTCAAGCCTAGAGGAGGATACTCCTATTTCATCATGCTCGTTAATGACCTCAAGGTTTAGATATGTGTATCTTATGAAGCACAAATCTGAAACTGTTGATAAATTTAAGGAGTATCAAACTATGGTTGAGAAACAAATTAGAAAAAGATCAAATTCCTTCGATCTAATCAAGAAGGAGAATATCTATCTAGTAAATTTCTTAACATCTTAAGGACAAAGGTATTCTCTCTGAGTGGACACCTCCATAGACACTACAATTAAATGATGTAGCAAAAAGGAGAAATTGTACCTTGTTAGATATAGTGCAGTCAATGATGAGATTCATAGATCTTCCTATGTCTTTCTAGGAATATATTATAGAAACTATTGCATATGTCTTAAGCAGGGATCCATCTAAAACAATCACTAGCACCCATATAAAATATGGAAAGGAAAAAGGCCAAATCTCAAATATTTTAAGATTTGAGATTATCCTACTTATGTCAAAAATATTTTGGACATAAGTTAACTACAAGAATAAATAAGTATGGGTTTATAGGTTTTCCTTAAGAGAGTGCTGGATATCTCTTTTATCATCCTAATAAATAAAAGGTCTTTGTCAATATGCATGCTACTTTCTTGGAGAAGGAATTTATCCAAGAAGGAGGAAGTGGGAGGATAGTTGAACTTAGCAAAGTTCAAGACCTACAACCTACCCAACAAGATCTTGTAAACATTCCACATGAAATTTCTCAACCATAAGTACCTATTGATTAGGTACATTCACTACATATATCTCCTCTTCGAAGGTTAGAGAGTGAGGGTTGCACCTTTTAGATATGGCTTTATTATTGGAAATGATAACGAAACCCATATCATTCAAGATGATGATCATTTGATCTATAATGAAGCTGTCAAGAGTAAAGACTTTGATAAATGTCTTGAAGCCATGAAATCTAAAATGAACTCCATGTGCTCCAACCAAATATGGACTTTGGTTGATACAACTGAAAAAGTAAATCCAATATGGCACAAATGGGTCTTCAAGAAGAAAAAAAGAGCAAATAGCTAAGTAGAAACCTACAAGGCTAGGCTAGTAGCAAAATGTTTTAGATAAAGGTAAAAAATTAACTTTGACAAAAAATTTTCACCAGTGGCTATGCTCAAGTCCATTTGGATTTTACTTGCTATAACTACATATTATGATTATGAGATTTGGTGAATGGATATAAAAATTACTTCTCAATGGATATCTTGAGGAAGAAGTTTATATATCATAGTCGGAGGGGTTTGTCTTAAGTGGGAGGCCAAACCAAGTATGTAAGCTAAAGGAAAAATCCAATTATGGATTGAAGCATCGAGGAGTTAGAATATCTACTTTGATGAAACAATCAAGGAGTTTGGTTTTATCAAAAATATGGATGAACTATTTATGTATAAAAAGATAACGGGGAGTGCCATCATCTTCTTAGTCTTGTATGTTAATGACATACTAATCATTGAAAATGATATGCCAATATTACAATCAATCAAAGCTTGGTTATCTAAAAATTTTTCATGAAAGACTTGGGTGAAGCATCTTATATACTATGTATAAAGATTTTATAGAGATAAATCTTAGAAGATGCTTTGCTTGTCACAATCCAGGTACATAGACTTAGAGTTGAAAAGATTCAGTATAAAAAAAAGTAAAAGAGATTACTTGCCCATGAGTCAAGACATATATCTCTCTAAGAACATGTCCCCTAAGCACATAAGTGATACAAAGGATACATAAATGCTTCGACTATAGGATCAATCATATATGCCACGTTATGTATCAGTCTGATGCTGTTTATGCTTTAGTCAAAGCAAATAGGTTTTAGACAAATCCATAAGCAAATCCATATCAGGATATGTGTTTACCTTGTATGCTGATATAGTAAGTTGAAAAAGGACCAAGTAACAAACTATAGCTAACTCAGTTACTAAGGCAAAGTATATTGTAGCTAGTGAAGCTACTAAAGAAGCTATTTGGATGAAGAAGTTCATCATATAATTAGGTATAGTTCCTGAGATACAACATCTAGCGCCACTTTTTATGATAACACTAGAGCTGTTGCATATGCTAAGAAACCAAGATCTCATCAGACATCTAAGTACATCCTAAGATGCTTCCATCTCATTCATGAAATTATTGAAAGATAAGATGTCATTGAATGAGTAGATATGAAAAATAACATAGCAGACCCATTTACTAAGGCCCTTCCTCAATAGTAGTTTGATCACCATCTTGATTGTATATAATACAAGGGTGATTGGCTTTAATGTAAATGAGAGATTGAAAGAATAATGCCCTGCAAGCCAATCTTAGTTCATATGTGATAGTAACTTTTCTGTATTTTCTTCCAACTTATATATGACATTTATTATTTTCAATAATAAAGAGGGAATTATGTTTCATCATACATTTTGTATTCATTTTTATTTTAAGATTATAATGAACTCCGTAGATTATAGCATTGGTTTTAGGATTATGATGGGTTCATAACAAACAGTAAGACATAAAATCTTGAAAGTCCTAGTCTAAAATAGTTCTAGTTGAAGGATCATCGAATCGGGGATCAATGATTTCGGTAAGACTAGCACATCCTATGTATGCTCGATGAAGAAGGTGACTGGTCTAATAACCACTTGTAATGAGATACTAATATAAAGATGTGGGTGCTCATTTAAGAATGAGTTCACTGAATTGATCGTCATAAAAATATCTTATGAAGTCTTACATGTTTATCAAAAGATGGTTCTCTAAGTAAGAGTTGTGCAAGTGATCCTTGGATTACCAAGATTACACATAAATCCATGTTTTGGTTTATACTCATTCATAATTGACTCATGTACAGGGTGCTCTAGATATGGTGAAATGTGTGTGAAAGTTGAGTAGATTAATAAGGATTTTATCCCAAGTAATCTCAATATATGAAAGGGTACTCATTCTTTCTATCACTAAGGGTAAGAGGAGATTTTATCCCAAGTAGTCTCAATATATGATGACTTAGGAAGCCTTTGATCAAAGCAGGATGAAAATTAAAAATGGTTTCTAATCTTTGATCTATCAAGTCTTCATTATTGGATTGAGATTCACATGAATAAAGTATCAGGGTTTGATATATTTTCATATTTATCACTTATTTAGGATAAGAGATGATCGAATATTCGATTGAATTGCATGGCAACTTGTCATTGAAAGATATTTTTGGTATTTCTATCAAATTTCACATCTTTTGGATAGGCATGATACATTACTAGATGTCAATCATGTCTTGTGAATTTTCATAAATTAAAGTGTTTAATTTATGAGACAATTAAAAGAAGTTCTAATTTGATAACTTGGGTTAACATGAGTTCGACCTGATTTTGTTAGATGGGTTCTAATCAAACTAGATCAACATGTACCACTACTAACTAGATGTGGAGTCCAAAGGATCACACACACTAAAGAATTGATCAAGGAATCAATTAAATTTTATGATAGGCCATTAGATCCTAATTAGGTAGCTAATTAACATGCTAGCATATGTTAGGTGACAAACTCCTAAACTAAGAGTCCAAAGGGCTATGGACTCTTGGCATGCATGGAGGTAGCACACAATATTGACATGAAGAAGGACCAATAGTCCTTCTACTGAATAATCACAATACCAGGAGCTTCTTTATCCATTCCCTTTCTCTTCTCCATGCCCATTTGGATGAGATTTGACTTCGTCAAGGTGCCAAACAATTTGGCACAAAGGGGAGTTGGCATGATGGTGTTTGGGCACAAAATAAGTTGGTACACACAGAGAGAGGACCAAGAGTCCTCTCTATTAATCACCTATTATGAAACCTTATCCTTTCTCCTCTCTATTTCATGCCTCTTGGGAAGGCTTGACTTGGTCTAATGCCCCATGGAGGATTGAGATCCTTTAGATTTTTTCAAAGAGATGCCAATATGACCCTTGGAACAAGGATTAAACCAAAACATTGTATGTATATGATGTTTCATCACTATTTTCTTCCCTTAGAGTCTTTTTGATTGAAGAGACTTATCTGATACATTATATTTCATAAGTGGATATGAGAAAAGTTGTGATTAGCACCTCTTCTCTAGCTATAAATAGGACTCGGTAGAAGAGTCCAAGGTATCAATTGTTTGAATCTTCCTTTCCTTATTAAGACAAGTTTTTATAATTAAAACAAATCTACCATTTCTAGGATAAGGGCTTAGGAAGAGAATTAGGAAGGAAAAAGAGAGTTACGGAAGAAATTAGAGTGGTCAGAAAAGGTCCTTGAAGAGGGTTATAGTCTTAGTAAGGAAATAGATTTCTTAGGAGAAGAATTTAGCAAGCAAGGTTTTGTTGAAGATTCTTTAGGAGTACTTCCTTGATCTAGTTCCTGTGTGGATCACCTCTAGAGGGCATATTCTTATATACCTATAAAAAATATTAAAAATAGCATTAGAGGTATTCTTTTAATCCCCTTATATTGCATTAATTGATTGTATTTATCAAGGGGTCCTAGGTCTAAGGTTTTGATTGACTTAGGTTTCATTAATGAAAAAGTTTTGAAATTCAATCTTTCGCTATGCTATCATAACCCTATAGGGAGCAACTGATACAGTTAAAAATGGTCAGACCTATATGGACTCCTGCATTGCTCACCACATCACCTGCTAGCTTAGCCAAAAGCTAATCCCTTAGATCTAGACATGTGGCCATCAAAAACCATGCCGAAAAGCATAGTGCGCCCTTCTTCTATAAGCGAGCAGGTAACCTAGCACTAGCTCTCTCACACCAGCCACTTTCATAGATGTACGCATATTATAAAAGTATAACTGCCATGTGGGCAAGCTTTGCACCATCCCCAGCTACTCCAAGCCACTCCTCCAAGGGCATGTGCTCTGTAAACACATGCCAACCACCACTCCCTGAATCACAGAATATCTTTTAGATGTTAGGTACTCTATATACCTTACCTATAAAAATTATTCCTTGGAACCCTCCAGGTAAGTCTCTAGAAAATCTTTGAGAAGTCTTTCCCAAGGTTTTCCCAAAACTCTCTTTCGACAAGTCCTTCCATAAGTTTTTTCCAAAATCCCAAGCCCTTTGAGAGCCTCAGCAGCTCTTTCAAAGCCCCAGATCTCTAAATTAGAGCTTGGGTGAAAGACTACCTAGTCTACCTCACTTAAGCCTCACTCGCCCTCTCTAGTGCCTTACTCATACTCCACCACATTCATCTACCACTTCCATTGCCTCACCCATATCCATTCCATTCTAACCCCACTCTACTACCACAACTTCCACCTAGAAGCTACAGACTCTTCCTTCTATTTGCTTCCATAGGAGACTAGCTTAGACATGGAGGGTCCATCATTAGGGAATCTCCCACCATGGCCAGACTTCTATGTCTTCCTTATTTTTATAGGTTCTGGAATGCCCATGTGTGATAAAGGAAAACTAGAGCCGTCCAACATAGTAGCCATATCTAGCCATGTCCGTAGGTCTCATAGAAACTGCAACAATATCTTGCTATCAAACAAAATGGGACCTATGAGGTCATATACAATAGAGGTTCTTAACCAATAGGCTGGATCAAAATCTAATTATCATTATAATTGATGAATAGGATGAATTTGTAATAGTTACAAATTTGAGCAATTAATTAAGATGATCTAATTACAATAGTGGAAATTTTATTTGATCATTCAAGTCTTAATTGAATTAAATTATATTTAATTTAATTAGCCTTGGTTTTATTAGAGTTGAATTGGATTTTCCAGTCCAATTGGAAATTGGACTTGAATCCTAAGTAGATTAGGATTAGGGATTGACTCAAATCATTTTTGAATTGGATATGAATAAGACTTAAATTAATTCCTAATTGGATTAGGAATTAGAAATTCAGTTGGACTAGGATTCTCCCTCATTCCACACCCATAAGGAAGAAAGCATGTGCCAAAATAAAAAGAAAAGGATTATCACCTCTTTTTCTTATGCCAAAAGAAAAGAGAGAAGAGAGGAGATGATGGGGGATGAGATCAGGGTAGGATCGTCGGCAAGCTAAGAAGTCACCGAAGATTAGGGTATCCTATTTATTTATTTATTTATTTATTTTATGGTGGTGGCGAAGGAAAAAGAGGGATGGAGGGTAGGAAAATTAGACACTCTAGGACTTGGAACTTACATTCACGGAGAGACATCTCACCTCTAGGGCATCTCACCCATCCCACTATATGTAGCCTAGGGCATCCCACCCATCTCACTACATGCGGAGCCTAGCACATCCCATCCAAATTGCTACCTGGGGCCGTGAAGGAAAATCCCTAAGAACTACAGGGAACTTGACAGGGAAAAGGGGATAATTAGGGTCTCTCACCCCTCGATGCCCGAAGGTGAAGGATTAGGGTCTCTCACCCCTCGACACCCGAAGGCGAAAGACAGACGGGCCTCTCACCCTCCCCATACGGGGCGAACGAAAAGAAAAACTCTTTTCTAAAAACTCACTTGATTAACCAAACTATTTTTTTACAAAGGATCGAGGGTGGTATTTGTCCAACCCTCGTTTGAATTTGAATATAGGATAAAAAGATTGAGATGACTCAAATTCAAATACAAGATAGAATAAGATAAGCCTATCCATATCTCAATCCTAACCAACCAAATCCTAATTCAAATTTTAAAAAAATAAATCCCAAACTAATTTATTCTGAATATCCTTCGAGATTCGTGCAGCTCCAGGATTCGTGCTTGCTTTGGGATCCATGCTGGTGATGTTCCCATCAGTCCCTTGAGATGGGGAAAACTCGAATCCATCGAGTTAGGCTGGCTCTAGGATGCACATGACCTGTAGAATGATTTTTTTAGCTATGCTCTGAGATCTGTATGCTTTAAAGAGTGTGCATCTTTGAAGATCGTGTGAATTGAAATTGGTGTGGCTTTGAACTTCGTGGATTCTGAAACTCGTGTAGCTTTGAAGATCATGTGCTTCAAATTGGTATGGCTTTGAACTTCGTGCGACTCTGAAACATGGCCTAGTGAACCGAACTAAAACACGGTATGGGAGAGGTCCTGATGAAGAAGATTGCAGAGCTTTGAGATTGGTGCGGGGATCCCTTAAGTGAAGATGGCAGCAGGGGGAATTGCATTCACATTCGTGCAATCCCTCCCCTTCTTCTTCACGGACCAATGTTGGAAAATTGACAGCCGGCGCGGAGGTCGTCACGAACGGTGGAGGGCACGGGTAGCTAACGGGAAGTAGGACAGAGATCCGGTTGGAGGCTGCATGGCAGTGGGCGACTCCGGGCGGGAATTTGGTGGGGAAGACCGGTAGGGCGATGTCGATCGGCTATCACGATGGTGGGGAAGACCGACAGGGTGGGGCTTTAGGGAGGAAATGGTGATGATGTTGGGGTTCACAGGAGGCAGAGAGGAGGGGGCGGTGAAGTGGATCCATCGTCGAGGGTGGCAGCGGAACGGCGGAGGTCCTCATCATCATTGCGGAGCTCGTGATAGTGGCCATCACCCTAGCGAGGACGAGGTCGCCGGACTTGGAACGCGAGATCTGCTAGAAGATCGTGGAGGCCCAGGGTGAGGACGGGCAGTCGACGAGGTCCTGGAGCTTGTTCTGGAGGTCGGCGTCACCTCCAATAGCAATAAGGAGGCCGTCGGTGGACACGAGCTTAAAAAGAGATGGGCTTGCTGGAGGAGGCAGCAGAGGCGGGGGAGGTGGGAGCTCGGTGAAGGGCCGCTCGTACTGGGTGACGTTGGTCTCCGGGTTCCAGTAGTAGAGGACCTGGTGCTCCCATCCACCAGGGCCTTCTAGGATTTGGGAAACGTCGGGTCCTCCAAAGCATACCTCGGCCTACTCGACGAAGCCGATGCCGATGCGGTCATCCTCGGAGATCTTTTCTTTTGTCATGGCGTTAGGTTGATCGATTGAAAGCAGAGACGCCACAGAGAGAGGACCGAGGATCAGTGGAGGAGGCTGGTCTTCGCTGCTTTCGAAAGAAAAGTCCTGTGGAGAAGAACCCAATGCTGTTTGGATGCATCTGGAATGGGAAAGAGAGGGGGTTGGGGAAGGGAAGAGTAAAGGATTGGAGAAGGGATCATGACCGTATGGGCAGTGGATCAAGAGCAGGGAAGACATAGAATGGCAGAACCGGTGGGGGTAGTCTGGGATTGGTGGGAAAGAAGGGGAATCTGGGATACCCTAATTTTCTTGGGCTTTGATACCATTTTTGATGGGCGACGGGATCAGGATAGGATCGTCGACGAGCTGAGAAGTCGCCGAAGATTAGGATATCCTATTTTATTTATTTATTTAATGGTAGTGGTGAAGGAAAAACAGGGATGGAGGGTAGGAAAATTGGACACTCTAGGACTTGGAACTTACATTTATGGAGAGACATCTCATCTCTAGGGCATCTCACCCATCCCACAATATGTAGCCTAGGGCATCCCACCCATCTCATTACATGCAGAGCCTAGGGCATCCCACCCAAATCGCTACCTAGGGCCGTGAAGGAAAATCCCTAAGAACTAGAGGGAACTCGATGGGGAAAGGGATAACCAGGGTCTCTCACCCCTCGATGCTTGAAGGCGAAGGACTAGGGTCTCTCACCTCTTGATGCTCGAAGGCGAAGGACAGACGGGCCTCTCACCCTCTCCATACGGGGCAAACGAAAAGAAAAACTCTTTTCTAAAAACTCACTTGATTAACCAAATTATTTTTTTACAAAGGACTGAGGGTGGTATTTATAAACCTGTCCAACCCTCGTTTGATTTGAATACAGGATAAAAAGATAGGGATGACTCAAATTCAAATACAAGATAGGATAAGATAAGCCTATCCATATCTCAATCATAACCAACCAAATTCTAATTCAAATTTCAAAAAAAAAATCCCAAACTAATTTATTCTGGATATCCTCCAAGATTCATACAACTCCAGGATTCGTGCTTGCTTCAAGATCCGTGCTGATGATGTTCCCATCAGGAGATTTCCCAATGTTTTGGATGCCTATAACTCTCTCTCCTCTATCCCTTTCCATGCCCAAAGAGGTCCCATGCCATTAGTTGGTGCACAAATGTGGGATTTTTTTTTTGCATGGAGAAAATCTTACGAAAGAAAGTTTTGTTCCATGTGTTGGTGCCCCCTCTTAAGACTCCTTTAAGCCATTGTCCCTTATCTCAACCTCTTATGCTTAAATTTGATTCAAACTAGTTGAGGATGAGGCCAACTTGCATGAGCGATGGTGTCTATCAAGAGAGTGGCACATGAATTAAAAGATGACTTTTTTCCTTGCACCAAGATCTGATTTTTCCTCACGCAAAATCTTTCTTCCATATTCCAACCCCAAAAGAGAGGAAAAATAAAATAAGATTAGCACCCCACTTCCTCTTCCACACCAACTAGAGAGAGAGGAATAAAAGAGAGCCTTTAGGCACCCTTCTTGTTCCTCTTTTGATGCCATAAGGAAGAACAATCCTCTTCTTCCTTGTTCCTCCTATGTGATGTTCATGCAAAGTCTTGCTGCTAGATCATCATCAAACTATGGTAAAGATAAAAAGAAGACCAAGATCCAACATATAAAAAAGCAAGATTTACAAGAGAGCTAGCAGCTAGGTGATCCAAAGGTGCTTCGGATCGAGTGGGCTCTATGTTGATACCTGTAGAGTCTAGATACTTGAAGGGCTCAAAAGGAATTAGTGACAACAAAATCTAATCTGTTTGGAAAGGAAATAAGCGCATAAGATATGTTCTTATTTCTAGTTTCAATTTTCATATTTTTGCTTTGATATCATGCAATGATCTAGATCCATAGGTGTATTAGATTAGAACTAGTATGCTTAGGTTAAAGAGTTTAATCTTGTCTTTTACTACCTTTAAAATTTTTATTTTGAAAATTCTACATGCCACACCTTCTATGAATCCTAGTAGGCTGTGCTGCACATGATCCAACTGGGATGAAAGAAAAATGGTCAGAGGCAGGTTTCGGGATCCCACACCCATTCTAATTACTAGGATCTCAATGGAATGGATGATGACCAAAACAGCCCCCATTGCCAGGACTTCAATCACTTCTCCAAGCACTAGAAGGTCAATAACCCACATGTTCTCAAGTAGGTCCACATTGACCATGGTTGGCCATTGCTTAGTGGAAGATCAACCACCCAAGCCTCATAACATCAGCACTCTACCCATTTCCTAATCATCCATTTCGTGTTGGCCATGACCATAGAGCATGTGCATAAATCTCTCTCTAAATGAAAGAACTGCTCCAACCAGTGTAGATGTCAATCTTCATGGTCCATAAGCTATACCTGGCCCTCATCATAATACTCCAAAAGCCCTCTGGCTCTAGTAAAAACCTCACAATGTGTCTACATTGCCTCTCTCTTGATCAACAAACACTAATGCCCAGCCCTCTATCATGTAGCAGCTCATAGACCAAGCCCCAAGTGACCAAGTGCCATCCTATGCTGACCCCCATATGGCCCATAGAAATTTTTAGAACATTTGCTCCATCCTTATAACAATGCATGTGGCATAATAGTGTTAGACATGAGATACATTGATATGGAACTAAGTTCACCAAATTCAACTTGCTTATGATGAACAGAGACCTCGATTGCAAACCATCCAGTTGCTCTTAAATGCTCTACTCAACACTAATGGCCTTGACCCTCAAAAGCCTCCTCCATGTGAGGGATGCCTAGGTAATGCTAAGTCCCCTCCTGCTCCCTGATCTCAAGACAATCTCTGATGGTTTGCTTCACTTGTCACTTTGTCTTTGGGCTGAAGTAAATAGATGATTTGAGGATGTTCACTTTTTGGCCTGAAGCTACATAGTAGTACCCCAAAATACTCTTGAAGACTACTGCATTCCTCATAGAGTCCTAGGCAAGCAGAAGACAATCATCTATAAAAAATAAATGCAAGATCTACCAAGCTCTTAATGCAAGAGAGTAGGGCCTGATGCTTGATGTAAGCACACCACTCATAGGTAGCGTTTGGGTACCCAAATTTTATTCTTGGAATAGGAATACAAATTCTCGGAGAATAGCTATTCACCCTTGTTATTCTAGATTTCTATTTGGTTGGAAATATGGTATTCCACCTTTATTCCAATATAAATAATATAGTATTATTCTAACTGGTGTTTGGTTGATATGGTAATAAGCCTCTATTCCATGAGGAATAGAGGATGAATTTTTCAAAAAACCTATGAATGCCCCGAGCTAATTTTAGCATATATAGAGTTGGTAATTTGGCAATCTTGTTTCATAGCATCAGCTAGAGATAAGATACCAAAAGCTAGAAGACAAAGCTGGGTGGGCATAATAGGAGCAGCCCCTGAGACCCTTGATGGTGGAGCCATATTGGGTTTTAAACCTGAGATGGCTCAATATGGCACTTAAGCCATCTTTACAAACTCTCCACCCTTATCCTTTACGATGACTGATGTTGCCAAGATGACGAGATAAAGAGATACAATTTATGTTACATCAAGCCAGCCATCTCCATTTGTGTAGCTCAATTCAACCTGTAAAAGATGGACAACTCAACTATTTATTTTGTAAAGAGAACAGTAGCAATGATACAAATCCAAACCTTAAAGCAGGTTTAAATATCAAACATATTTGACAAAGCCATCAAAACTAAATAAAAAGTAGAAAGGCATTGGGACTAAAAGATCAGATCTCTACATTCATGAATCAAGCAATGTTGCACATCTTCCAATCACTCCATAGAGGGCAAGTCTACAATATATCATGTTCAAGGTCCTATCCATTAGGGGGTAATATCCTGATAATACTTACACAAAAGTTATAGAATTATGAAATATACTATAATAAATATGCAATTTTTTAACAAATTTTGGATGATAAGGATATAAGAATTACCTAACAGGCATTAGAGTATCGAAATTCATCCAATGATCCAGGCAATGGGAAATGACTTTATACATGAAGAAGAATTTTTTGAGCACTCTAAATTTAGAGCCTCTAGCACTATCTTTAAGCATAACAAGTCTTTTTTTTGTGCTCTTTGTGATAGTCCTTGGGAAATGTTTTGCCTTTCTTGTAGCTTTAAACTATTAAATCTAATTTTTAATTATGAATATCAAAATGGTCTCTCAAAATTGTTAATATCAAGAAAAAAGAAAAAAGGATAGAAAAAAAAGATAGGCATATCAAGAAAAAAGAATGAAATATAAAAAAAAGAAAAAGATAGGCATGGAAGGGGCTACGAACAAGTTAAATATATCACACAAGGAGTTTTGAATAAGTTAAACATAGCACAGAAGGGCTGCCAACAAGTTAAACATAGCACATAATGGGTTGTCACAAGTTTTTTTTGGTAATAGGGGGAGGTGAACTTCATTGAAAAAGAGTTCGACAATAACACCTGATTACAAATATCAACAAGCTTACAAACCAACTGCTACCCATACCTGCTGGTGCACATAAACTCTATCACAACAACCACTCCACATCTATGAAATAGCATCAATCAAGAGTATTATAGCATCAATCACACTTACTATATAATGAGAATATAATAATTGACAAATACTAATAGAACCTACAGCAACCACAAGTTAAAAGTAAATAATAACTTCCCAATGGCACACTTAAGATAAAAAGATAGCACCCCAACAACAACCATTAAACCACTCAACTAACAGTTTAGAATGTAGAATACTATCCGTTTAGCATGCAGAACCCTATAATAGAAGATTTACAAAAATCCTGTTAATAGGAAGAACAAAACTGCAGCCCTGGCATGACACTTGATGCAAAATCCTAATAGCTCATGAAATAAACTTGCAACCTCAACACAACACAGTTAAAAAATGGTGAGTCTCGCCAAGATCATTAAAGGAAAACCAACCTTGAACCTACTACACCCACCAACAAGTTAAACATAGCTCTGAAGGTGCTAGCAACAATTTAAACATAACATAGAAGAGGCTGTCAACAAGATAAACATGGCATAGAATGGGCTACCAACAAATTTTCATTGGTAACAGAGAGAGGTGAACTTCATTGAAATAGAGTCTTACCAACAAACATAACCATAGATACCAACAGGCTTATACATAATCTGCTACCCAGACCTAATACATATAAACTCTATCACAACAACTACAAGCTGAAACTAAAGATGTCTAGCAATAAAGCCAAGAAGAAAGCCTACAACAAAGGCAACCACAACCAAAAATAGGGTACCAACACATGAACACACATTCATGGGGCTACCAACAAGGTTTTTGTCATCTTTAAACTTATTGTTATCATATTGTTCGAGGGAGGGATTATTGGGAGCTCGTAGATAGCTCTCAAATGTAGTAATAGCTTGCTGTTTAGTTTTAAACTTTTTATATAAGGCATGCTTGTACCTGGAAACATTCATTGATACTCAAGCTAGGAGTCAAATCCTTCATTTACGTCCCTCGAAAATCACATAGAATCATCTCAAAGATATCACTATGACTCATTAAGCTCTCCCTTGATTTTATGTATTTATATGCAACCAATATCAAAAACATTATACATAGCAACATAACCTATGCTATAATATTTTTTTTTTGTAACTTAAACTAAGCTCTAATTAGTATACACATGAATTTCATTATATGGTCCCAATGAAATGTACTTCGCTGGTTATGAACAACCCATAGCCTACTAGCTATCAAATTATGCAATTCTTCATCTCTATGGGTTTCATCATCCTCTACAATCAAATAGGGGTCAATATCATCCTCATCCTGGTCTATAGGCAAGGGTGCTATGTTAAAATATTTGTTGTTGCCTTGGTTGCGTCTTACAAAATTATGAATGATACAACAAGCTATAACAATACACTTTTACACGTTGAAGGAGTATGGGATGGGACATTTTAAAATCTTATATCACTTCTTTTAGAATACCAAAGGCCTTCTATATACAATTCCACAATTATGCATTTCAATGGTTGTATAAATCCTGAGAATTGGAATATTGCCATGCCTGAGGATTGTTGAAGCTACTTAGATGGTACATGTTGCCTTGATAAGGAGAAAGGAACTTATCTATGTTGGCATATCCTAAGTCAACAAGGTAATAGTTTCCTGTACCCCACCATGCAATATGAAAATAACTTCAAAAGTCATTAAAATAAATATAATCCTAAAATTGAAAGAATATGGATACCTTCTGGCATATTGAACCCCCCTAACTTGACACACCAATGGAGAACCCTCATGTTGTCTGCTGATCCCTCCCATCTTGTACAAATAAAAAGGAATGAGTGATCAAATGAAGCTGTAGCCATAACATTCTAGAAAATAGTGCCCTTTCGATTGTAACAGCGGGGTTATTTGCTCTTCTTGATTAGAACAGGTATAAGCATACCATCAACCATGCCAATAGCATTTTGTAATGCAACCTTATTGTATTAGAAACATTAACTATGAAGATGAAAATTAAGGACCAAGCTTAGGTAAGTTCATAGGTATCATAAAATAAGGATGGAAAAGGTTGCTTTCATGGACACATGGGTGCACACCTATATCCTCACCGGGTTGGACTATAAACTCTGGTTTTGATTAATAGATGGCTTTTAGTATATTGTTAAAGTACTGTGATATTGTCTTCTCTGAGTGCTGAAAAGTTTCAACCAAAACTTTATTAATGATATCATGACCTATCCAATACAAGAAATAGACCAGTTACTCTTGTGCCATCTCATTATGAGTGCTAGCTATTATGCCATGTGACACAAGCAACTCCTCTAGCTGTAGGAATATTGTGTTTGTCATTCTAAAGTGATTGTAGACCCTACATAGATGGCCACTTAGCATGTCTATCATGAGGTGGTGACCCAAGAATGGATGGGTTTGATAAGGCATCTTCAAAAGTATACTACAATCCTCGACATGAATGATTCCACTACTTATGAGTGTGGTTATTATATCTTGCCAATAATTACCGTCAACAATCAAAAGACTCCAACTCATTCAAGGTGTCCATTAAAAAAATGTAGTTTATGACTACACATATGCAATCAAGTATATTAATAGACACATCCCAAAACAAAGGGCCACCTTAAAAATATATATCCATAATGGAGATTAAATATAAAATACAGGTCCCAAAATATATCGTATATGAAACATATATTACACCTATGATAGACACATCCCAAAACAAAGGGCCACCTCAAAAATATATATCCTTAATGGAGATTAAATATAAAATACAGGTCCCAAAATATATAGTATATGAAACACAAATTATACTTATGCAATCAAGCCAATGGTCCTACATGCTACCTAACTAAATTAATTCCAGTAGTAAGGAAGGAAGGAATGATAGACAGAAAAAAGTATGAACATAGGACATATAAATTTCATAAGACTGTCAATAAGTATATCATTACAACATATTATAAATAGTTCCATCAAAAATCCACACGGGCACATCCCAATAACATAAGATACGTGTTCACATGCACAACAAAATAGAGGGCTACCAGAAACATATCTTTTTTTATGGAGATTAAATATAAACAAGAGATAGGTCACAAAACAAGAAGTCTATAAAGCATAGAATACAATTAAATTAACACCAACCATGGCCGTAAAAGTCATCAAGAAGGGCTGGAGGTGTAGCTGTGTGCGTGGTATGAAGGTTTTGGGGGCTACCATGAGAAGACTAAGTACTACCTTGAGAAGGGCTATCATGAGTACTAGGCCTGAAGAACTATTTGATGAAATGCTTAAGGCCACCTTGACTCACAACATGCATGGGAGGAGGCATGAAAATATTAGGCACAAATACTTTGATGTGGAAGGGCTTGCCATGGGCTGTGAGACATAGTAGAAGTTAGCCATTTATCTCTTCAGCCAAGCTTCTAATAGTAGCCCCTTGTAATGTATAAAGAATTATCGATTCATCTCTTTTTTAAATTTCTCTCCTACAGCAAGGATGCTTTCATCTATAACACTAGGAAGCCTCTCCAACTTTGACATGCACTCATAAATGGAATATAGTGTAGGCCTAACAAGCTTATCCCTCCTAAGAATCTTATTGGCAATTTCTAATCTCCTTCTCCCTTGATCCAAAATCTAGGAGAGCATCAGTTACATCAGTATTCATCCTAGTCTACATGCCAAGGAGTCTTGGAGCTTGACATATATCTCTTTTCGATGGAGGAGGATTGATGTGCATCAGAAAAAGTCTTAGTGGATGGTGTTGAAGCACAGGTAATCGAGTTGCTAGGGGATATTTCAGACACGCTCTATTCAAAATGTTTAAAAGGACCAGATGATGAGATAAAGACTTCACCACTAGGTTGTGATGTTTGTCTAAGACTCAAGACCTCTAAGTCAATCTAATCTGAATCATCCTCAGAGGTGTCATTATCAGAAACCCTCTTGAGAATAGTGATATGTCCCCCATGCCTACTAATGGCCATGTTCTTTAAGGATGTCAATGTCATCATTGGCAAAGAAAGGCTTACCTTTAATGTGAGCATACCCCTTGTTTACCTATTATTGGTGGGAATTATGTTTGGACTAGGAACATAGGGCCCACAATAGCATAATGATCCCTCGATCGAGTGGCATGGATAGAGCCTATCGAGGGGTGGCCAACCACTCATCGATTGAGGTCCCCAATCAAGGAAGGTTACCGACCCTAGTGCCATCAGGTAAGATGATGCCACCAATACACAATCGGCTCTGATTCGACTAACCCTTGTCAAAAGGGATGACATTTCTCCTAGTCAATCGATTGAGCACCAAGCTTTCAGGTCAGCCAATTCGAGTGACCCTCAATAGATCCCCAAGAGTATCCAAGTGACCTTAGTGGGGGCCAACTCTGTTGCCACCAAGATCATCGCCATGGCTTGTAGCTCTGATGTGACATAGACTCGTCAGGTTCTCGTTGGGTGCTCGATCCCCTTCCAGTGTGCCTGCAAAAAAGAGGAGACCTAGGTTGGGGATTCCGGTTGGGACACTCCGATGATCAAGTTAGTTAGGATGATCAAGGGAAATAGAACCTCTGTGCCGGAGAGCTTAGGATCTTCCCAGGTAGAGGGTAAAAGATGAGATGTAAGCAAGAGAAAGATAGGGTCGAGTGGAGATCAGAGAGTTGGAAGGTTCTTTTGGTTGGTTGGTTTTTTGCTTGTTTGCTCTCTGAGTCTTACTAGTTGCCTCCTTCCTTCTCTTAGGGGTCCTTTCTTCTATTTTTATATGAGTAGGAGTGCTCCAGACCAAGCCTAGGGCTTCATTGAGATGTCCCTTTCCTGATATCCCTTTCTAGAGGGGTTTTTCTTTGTCTACAGCCTCCTCCCTGTTGGACCGGTCCTCTGAAGGAGAACCTTCTATTAGGGGGTGATCGCTAGCATAGTATAGATCTTGTCCCTCTGGTAGTGCAACTTTTCGTGGGAGGGGTAGGTGATGTGCTGCTGAGCTTGAGCCATGGTGGAGCAATTCTATTCCAGGAAGGACCATCAGTGCCACAAGGCTTGTGGCCTTAATGGAATACTCCTCTTGGAGGAGGTTCAGGTTTTGTGTCATGCCGATCAGAGCCCTCGGTTGCATGGTTGTTGACATGGTGGTGCACTATAGGGTGTGGAGCCTGGTGGAGCATGCATTATGTAGAACGTACGAGTGGTGCATTTCAGAGTTTGAATTTTCTGGCAGGGCATGCACCACTTTTGGAAGATTACCGATAGCTGGGAGCTTCATGTCACAGTCTGTACCTCTGCTGATCCTCTCTCTTTCTGCTACTGGCGGGAACTCCGATCTCAGCAAGAGAAGGGGGAGAGAGCTCAATCTGCGAAGCTTGACCCCGGAAGCGGGAGCATGACCTTGGCTAGGCGTTCGACCCCTGCATCCACCTTCAGTTGGAACTTCATGTGGGTGTCGCATCTAGGTGGCACTTCCCACTAGCGCAATTGCCAGCTATTTCCATCATGGGCTCCACATCAACAATTGTGCCATATTAGATGACCCCACTTCTGAGCCTGAAGAACGAAGCCGTGCTAGGGGTGATGAGAGTAATGATCGTGCTGATGTGGAGGGGTGCACTTCCTGTGCCATTAATGCCTCAAGCACCGGTGCCCTAGAGATCATGCATCCTCCCAATGAAGTGGCACCACATCAGCCTTCCTTTAAGGAAACCATAATTACTGCATCGGGCCCGATGTGGGTGCCTCCAAATCGAAGCATCGCCCTCAATGGATCTCAATGTGTGGCGAGCTTCGGTTGGCCAGGAAGAAGAAGAGGTGCATGTCTTTGACTTGTAGGAGGTGACGGTGTTGGGTTCCTTGGGCCGGGCACAATAGAAGATCAAGTTCAAAAGTTTTCATTTCTAAAACCCCAATTGGCCGGAACCCTAAACCCTAGGACCACTTTATCATGACAATCAATAAATCAATACTTTAGGATTATAGAAGAATACCTGAAGCACTATAATCTTTTATTTCCATAAGGCATACAAGTGTATGCCCTCAAAAGGTGATCCACATAGGAACCAGACTGAGGAAGCACTCCTATAACTGTTGCTTGTTTGAATGGGACACTTTTGATAGCCTTTCGAACTTTCTCCCTTACTAGACTCCCTACCCTGCTATACGACACTCAGATACCTCTCTATATCCCCTTTTGAATCCTGAATATCCCCTCTATTTTTCTTCCTAGGCTCTTGTCTTAAAAGATTAGCCTTGTCTCTAAAGAACAAGCTTTGTCTTGAAAAGACAAACCTTGTCTTAAGGGAAAAGGAAGAGAAAATAGCAGGTTGGAGTATTCGGTAGGAAATGAAGTGCTCTGGTATCAAATCACTGATGCCTTTTATAAAGAGGGATGGGTGCCTGATATGACCCTTTCTCAGCCATCTGATAAGACCCTTCAATCAGAAGGAGTCTTATTAATGATAAGACATCATAATAACACCCTTTCATGCTCCAAGAGACATATAAATGTCTCTTCAATTTTTCCAGCCATTTTCCCATCTACTACATGGAATTAACCGATCAAAATAATGCTAGGGATGTGGATTTTGAGTAAGAGGTGTCAAAGATTTTAAGATACTTAAAATAGAAGGACTCTTGGCCTCTTTAATTAGCACCAAATGAAGAGACGTGACTCTTTATTTGTGCGCAAAACACTATTCATGTCATATCATTATGTTGACCGATGAAAGCTCACATAAAAGGGAATGGAGATAAGGAGGAGTCCTTTGGACTTTATCTAGATTTTATGATTGACTGGCAGAAGGACTCTTGGTCCTTATACATCCCTTATTTTTGTCGCACACCATATGGCACCCACATGGACTCTTTTATAAATCCAAGATAAGTCCTAATAAAATCCAGATAAAATCTAAATTAGGCTGCCTCACTTTGGACTCAACCCAATTTAATTTCCACTTAAATTGGTTATCCCAATTAGCAAGCAAATAGACCCAATCCAATTGGGTTAGGAGTTGGGCTAGCCAACATATGCTAGTATGTCAATTAGCTAGCCAATTAGGGTCCCATGACCCTAATAAAAATCTAATTGATTTTCTTGGCCAATTCCCTAATGTGTGTGACCTTTTAGGCTCCACATTTGCCAGCAGTAGGTCTAGGTCCAAGCCAATTCGATCTAATCAAATCTGATTAACCTAATTAGGTTAAATTGAGCTGACCTAAGTTACCATTCGAACCAGCTTTCGAATTGACTCATGAATCTAATCAATTTGATTCATGAAAACCTACAAGACATGATTGATGTCTAGCAACGTGTCATGCCTACTCGAAAGATATGAAATTTTATAAAAACTACCAAAAGGCCCTTCAGTGGAAAGTTACCATGCAATTCAATCCTTCGATCTTCCTTTATCCTGAATAAGTGATGGGTATGAAGAATTGCCAAACTCTAGTACTTAATCCTTTTGAATCTTAATTCAATAATGAAGACTTGATTGATGAAAGATTAAAATCCTATCTAATGTCATCTTGTTTTAATCAAAGACTTCCTAAGTCAACAATCGAAGAGATTTCATGGGATAAGTTCTTTTACTAGGAGCGATCGATTCCTTGTTGACCTACTCATTACCTTCATACATAATCCACCATATCCAAATGCACCCCATACATGACTTAATTGCCATGAATGAGTATGCACCAAAACATGGGTTCGTGTGCACAAGATACTATGGTAGTCTCAGGTCTAAAGATTACATGCACATCTCCCACTATGAGAACCATCTTTTGACAAGTAGTAAGACCTCTATAAGATATTCTCAAGGCGGATCAATTCAGTGAACTCATACCCTAATGAGCACCCACATCTTTGTATTAGTGTCCCTACACAAGTGGCTATGAGACCAACCACCCTTCTTTTGAGAATACATAGGATGTGCTAGTATTACCGGAAACATCGATCCCTGAATCAATGATCCAACGACTAGGAATATTTTAGATTAGGATTTATAGGAACTTAAGTCTTACCATTATGATCTCCATCATAATCCTAATTCCATTGCCCTATAGGGTTCATTATAATCTTAATAAGATGCAGCAATATGGTGAATCAAAATGCCTTTCCATTTATCAAAAAATATTATACATGAGTTAGAAGATTGTAGAAATGCCCATACAAAGATTGGCTTTTAGGATACTATTTTTTCAATCTCCCACTTGCACTAAAGCCAATTGCCTTTGTATCTTATACCTATACAATCTAAGTGGTGATCAAATTGCTACTGTGGTAGTGCTTTAGTGAATGGGTTTGCTATATTGTTCTTTGTATCTTCTCATTCGATGACAACATCTTATCTTAGAACAAGATGGAAGCATCTTAGGATGTGCTTGGACATTTAATGAGATCTTGGTTCCTTAGCTTGTGCAATAGCTCCAGTGTTATCATAATAAAGTAGCACCAATTGTTGTATAGCTGGAACCATGCCCAATCTCGTGATGAATTTCTTCATCCACACAGCTTCCTTCATGGCTTTACTCGTAACTATGTATTTTATCTCAGTGACTGAGTTAGCTACAGTTGGTTTCTTAGTACTTTTCTAACTCACTGCACCACCATATAGGGTGAAGACATATCCGGATATGGATTTGCTATCATTCGGATATGATTGAAAACTAGAATCTGTATACCCTTCTAGTTTCAACTATGATCTACCATATATAAGAAAAACAGCTTTAGTTCTTCTCAGGTACTTAAGAATATTTTTCATAGCTTTCCAATGATTCTCCCCTAGATCAGCCTAGAACCTGCTTACTATGCCTAAGGCATAAGCAACATCAGGCCTGCTACATAATATGGCATACATAATTTGATCCTAAAGTCGAAGCATGAGGAATCAAACTCATCCTTATTCTCTCCTCCGGTGTCTTAGGAGACATCTTCTTGGAGAAATGTATGCCTTGACTCATGGACAAGTAACCTTTCTTACTTCCCTCCATGTTGAATCTCTTCAACACTAAGTCGATGTACCTAGATTGGTAGCATCCTCATAGATCTATCTTTATAGATCTTTATACCTAGAATATAGGATGCCTCTCCCAAATCCTTCATGGAAAACTATTTTGATAGCTAAAATTTGATCGATTGCAACATTGGGATATCATTCCCAATGATGAGTATGTTATCAACATACAAAACCACGAAAATAAGTGCACTCCCACTTGTCTTCTTGTACACACACGGTTCATCCACATTCTTGATAAAACCAAACTCCTTGATTGTTTCATCAAAGCAGATGTTCCAACTCCTCGATGCTTGCTTTAATTCATAAATGGATTTCTTAAGCCTACATGCTTGGTTGGGTTTCTCACTCGAGACAAATCCTTCTGGCTGTGATATATAGACTTTGTCATTAAGGTATCCATTAAGGAAAGCAGTCTTTATGTCAATTTGCCATATCTCATAATCATAGTATGTAGCTATAGCAAGCAATATCCGAATGGACTTAAGCATGGTTACTGGTGAAAAAGTTTCATCATAGTCAATGTCATGTTTTTGTTTGAAACCATTTGCCACCAGCCTGGCCTTATAGGTCTCTACTTGACCATATGCTCCAATCTTCTTCTTGAAGATCCATTTACACCTAATTAGGTTTACTCCCTCAGGTGGATCAACTAATGTCCAAACCTGATTAGAGTACATGGATTCCATCAGGATTTCATGGCTTTCAACCATTTGTCAGAGTCTCTACTATGACAGCTTCCATATAGGTCACAGGATCATCATCCTGTATGATACTAGATTTATTATCATTTCCAATAATAAAACCATATCTAAGGGGTGCACTTCGTACTCTTTCTGACCTACGCAGAGGAGGTGTATGTTATGGTTATTCCTGAACCTTAGGAACATCTGCTTGAAGAATTGTATTGAATATAGGTTGAACTTCTTCAAGTTCAAATATCCTCACACTGCCTCCTTCTTGGATAAACTTCTTTTCCAAGAATGTGGCATGCATACTGACAAAAACTTTTTACTCAGTAGGGTAGTAGAAAAGGTAGCCAATACCTTCTTTAGGATATCCTCCCTCTTAGCACTTAACTTATATCCAAAAACATTCCTAACATAAGCAGGGCAATCCCAAATCTTAAAATACTTAAGATTTGGCCTTTTTCCATTCCATAATTCATATGGAGTTCTTTTAACTACCTTTGATGGCACCCTGTTCAGTATGTAGGTAGCAGTCTCTAGGACATAACCCTAGAAGGATACTAGAAGGTCTATGAAGCACATCATAGATCGTACCATGTCTAGCAGGATACGATTCCTTGTTTCAGCTGCACCATTTAACTTGGTATGTATGGAGGGGTCCATTCTGAGAGAATGTCTTTGTCTTCCAGATGATCAAGAAATTCACTAGACAAGTATTCTCATCTTCAATCAAATTAAAGGATTTTAATACTATGCCCAGTTTGTTTTGCAACCTCATTTTGATACTCTTTGAACTTATCAAAAGCTTCGGACTTGTGTTTCAAAAGATACACATATCTGAATCTTGCTAAATCATCAATAAAATTGATGAAATAAGAATATCTTCCTCTGGCCTGGGTTGTCACACATCTGTGTGTACTAGACCTAACAACTCAGTTGCCATTTCTCCATGTCCAATGAATGGAGACTTGGTCATCTTCGCCATGAGACAGGACTCACAAGTTCTTAATGATTCAAGATCGAGAGGATCAAAGAAGTTTTCTTTGTACAACTTGTTTATCCTAGACTCACCAATATGTCCCAAATAGCAATGCTAGAGAAAAGTGATATTTACATCGTCTCTCTTTCTCTTCTTGTTTTCAACAAGCTTGATGTCACGCCCCGAATCTATATCTAGGATTGGCTACTCAACTAGCCGCATAACCCTAGGAATCACCCTAGAGATCATGCCAGGCCTAACCTTTAATTTAATATCCAAATAGTAGTAAAGAACAATCTCATCAATTATTTATTATTTCTAGAGTTTTTCCATAAAGGTTAACAGATAAATAAAATACAAATAAAATATAAACTTAGGATTTAACACCTAAACCCTACCTCCTTACTGACTGGTCCCAAAGTCCAATTGATCTTCGATATCTGAAACAAAAACATTGGAAAACAGGGATGAGCTATACAGGCTCAGTAAGCTATCATCATCTCCATTATATATATACAAATATGTCAATAACAACCAGTAACATATACAACTCATATATACAAGATATCCATCTCAAAATAATATACCAGCAACACTATGCAAATGTGTACCCTTAAATACAACCGACACATACACGACATGACTATGGATGGCCAATCATGTACACTCTTCCAATCCCTCTAGCTATGGCTACGATCGGCTCATGGCTAGCCCCAAAAGAGAATAGAATCCTGACTACACATACCAAAACCGATCATGTGCCAGGATCGCCCCACTGAAGGCCCGGAAGGAAACTTACTCTGATATCACACGAGAAAACATGCATCCTCTGCATGTACTAACAACTGCCATGCATGGCTAAAATAAGGCAACTAGCTCTTGTATCACATATCGCTCAACGGTCATGTGGTAGCTATCGCCTCGCTAGAGGCCCAAAAGGAGACTAGGTACTTGTGTGATCATAGTCAGACTAGAGAGCACCCATACCAATACAATGAACCCATACCAACATAATGCATCCACACCAATACAATGCACCCACACCAATGCAATCAAATGCTCTATATTACATATATTTAATTATTTATAAATATATAACATATTGGCATACAATATCAGAGGTCAAGATAACTTACTGAAGAGTATCCATCACCAAGTGCAGTTCAATCCTTAGACCCAATTTTCCAAAGACAATGACGATCCTGAATCACAAACTTTTATTTTAATTAATTTTTATATAAAAAGAAATTAAACAAAAAACCAAATTCCCTTGAACATCCTCATTTGACAGTTCTTTTCCTCCTTTCCCCCTCCTTCCTTTTATTTATTTATTATTAATATTAATATTATTATTTATATATATAATTTTATTATTTATTATTATTTCCAAACTATACCTTTACAAGGCTGGTGCAACCCGGAAATAGGCCAGGCCCAACATGGAGAACAGAGCCTAGCCCAACCCTATTAACAGAGTCGTCGGCCCTTCTCTGTTAACAGGGCAGGCAACCTCACCCCAAGAAAGCGAAACGACAGTGATCCTCATGATCGACCGCCTGGGAAGGATCGTCGAAAGGGAAGGAAGGGATCAGTGGCACCCTTGATGGTTGTCCGGCCACCAGCTGGAAACCCAAAGCAAAGTAAACCCCAAATAAATCTCTCCCATGTTGCTCCTCTCTCTGCCTAATCGAGTCGACCTCCCCATGGCTGCCGACGGTGGCCATGGGAGATGGCCAGTGAGAAGGGGGCTCGGCTGACTAGAGCGGACGGCGGTGCGACTATCGGCGACCATCCGGCACCCACCAAAAAAAATCCCAACAAATAAAGTAAATCTCCCCTTCTCTCAAGCCGGTTGTCCCTGCTTGAGCCCATGCTCAAGAAAAAATAGGCTCTCTCCTATACCTCAGATCAAACTTATGCTCAAACAGGAGCAGGGGATAGGGTACAAACCTGGCGAGGTCGATATTGGGTTCGACGTCCACCGGAGGAAGGTGATTCTAGAATGGCAAAGGCTCGCAAGAAGACCGTCGACGTCCATTGGAGGAAGGGTGGTCTGGATCAAGGTGCAGCACACGAGGGACTCCCCAATCCCAAAGGAAGTGTTTATCCCCCCCCACACCGTCGACCACCTTCCCCGCGATATCCCTAGCTGTTCCAATGGTTCAGTACCTCATTGAATTTGAACTGAAGTCGGCTGCTAGGTCACCGACTTCAGCCTGGGATTCCAATGGGCCGGCTGGAATGGGTTGGGCCTCACACATGACCTCATTGAGTGATAGAATCAAAACACCATTTTCAAATGTACCACAATCAAAGAACTTATTTGCAAAAAAAATCGAGCACCCATGGCTCGTTAAATTTATTTCATTACCTTATTTTAACAACAAAGGTATAGAAATAATATTTTTGATAATGTTGGGTATATAATAACAATCTTTTTATTCAAGAATATTGCTTGATGGCAATAACGTCAAATAGGTGCCAATAGCTTTAGCATAAATGGGTTCACCACTTGTGCTGAACAGCTCAAAGTCACACTTCTTCAAGCTTCTAGGTCTCTGTAACCCCTACAATGACTTGCAGATATGAGACCCATATGTGGTATCTAGTACCCATATATCAGAAGCTGAAGAACTCAATGACAAGTTTTGTTTGTATTATGTAAAAACCTTTTGATGCTCCATCGGATCATGCTTCCAACTTGCAAGATATATTGCAATTCTTCTTCCAGTGCCCTTGCTTCCCATAATAATAGTAGGTCCTATCAGTAGAGGGCTTCCTTACCTTCTTCCTCTCCTGGAAGCTACTCTTAAGGTTCTTCTTCCTTTTTGAGCCCTTCCTCATTGCCTGCTTCTTTCCATCAACCAAAAGAAGTTGAGCCTTGTCACCTTTAAAATGGTTCTCTACTGTCTTGAGCATATTCAGTAGCTTAGGCAATGATAAGTTTAGTTTGTTCATGTGGTAATTGAAGGCAAACTGCGAGAAGATATCTAGGAGTGACTATAAGATCAGGTCCTGATTTAGCTCACTATCCATCACAAATCCTAGCTGACCTAATTGAGTGCCTGGACAGAGGAGCCCTCACTCATGCATGCTCGAAACAATTGCTTTGATATTTCATATTGAGCAGTTCAACTATGCTCTCCATATAGCTCCTTAAGATTGAGCAATATGGACTGAGGTTCTATTTCCTCATGTTGCCTCTATATCTCATTACTCATTGAGGCCAAAATGATGCACTTGATAGTCATGCTGTCATTCTACCACATTTCATATGTGACCTTTTCCTCCTCAGTAGCATCCTCTCCTATTGGAAGTGGGTCAGGGGAATCGAGGATATAGGCAATTTTCTCTTAAGCTAATATAATTCTCAAGTTCCTCAACCAGTCCACATAATTCGGACTGGTCAACTTATTGGCTCCAATATGCCCTGCAATGAAAGAGTAGAAGTCATAATGTAAAAATCTACATTAAATAAAGAACAACTATAAACAGACCACTCATGATGATATTCATAATTAGACAAGGTCTTGTTGTATCTAATTGTATCTCCCACTATTTTCTATCGAATACCATAACCCTCAACTATGGTAAGTGAGAAACCCTTCCAGGGCTTCCTTAGTGGGGTTTAGATCCTAATTCTTCATGAATGCCTTGTGTTACACAACAAACACCCATGAGTTCAAGGATAGGAAAACCCCTTTCCAATTGCATCCCTTGCAATTCTCAACATAACACTTGCCTCTAAGACACTTATAGCCTTGTGTTACACAACAAACCATAATGTCTTAGTTTAGTCAGACCCTTTATTTCCATATAGCCATGATTGAATAATGTTGCCCTTGTGTTACACAACACCATCAGTCATGCTATAAAGCATAACATGCACCAAGACAAATATCATATCAAACCCTAAAGTAGACCTTGTATTATACAACAAATCTACTATAGTTTTTGACATGGATTTGGCTTAGCATGAAGGAAGGCAATTTTGTAGTATGCTTAATCAATCAACATTACCAGCATAGGGTTTAGATGTGACCAAATTAGCCAGGTAAGTAGAAGAGATGAGGGAGTCCCCCCATTGCTTTCCTTAGACACCAATTAAATTAGCCAGGTTAGTCAATGGAACCAATTAAAAATCTCATTCCCTTTACCTTCCTAGAACCACTTTCCTAGACACCAATTGGTTGATCATACCCTAATCGAATTTGCATCATGATTAACTTACACTATGACTAAATATGATTTTATGAGGGCTTTGATGGTCTCATACACTTCCTAATTCATCATGTTATCATGACATTCATTCCAACAAAATATGCATATTAACCCTAATATGCATAACATAAACATGATTCAAATAACGATCTGTTCACTTCACCTGTTCATGGGATAAGGCCACAGTGGCATCCCTACATGCCATAGATCCCATTGAATGGAAAGAGAAGGCCTTTAATCCCTACTTGGTTCCTATGACTGGACGGCCATGGTAACTAACCTAATCCGAAGTAGTTACTAGGATATAATATATCGCATATATGTAATTTGAATTAATCATGCATCAATTCATATCGTAGCAAGCAAACAACTCTAAAATGACTACTAATTGCATGCATCAAGGTGGCTCTAATACCACTATTGGATTCCTTGGGCCAGGCACAGAAGAAGATCGGGTTTCAAAATTTTTATTTTTTGAAACCCTAACTGGCCAAAATCCTAAACCCTAGAACCACTTGATCAAGACAATCAATAAATCAATACTTTAGGGTTATAAAAGAATACCTGAAGTGCTATAATCCTTTATTTCCATAAGGCACACAAGTGCATACCCTTCAAAGGTGATCCACACAGGAACCAAACCAAGGAAGCACTCCTATAACAGTTACTTGTTTGACTGGACTCTTTTGGCAACCTTTCGGACTTTCTTCCTTGCTAGACTCCCTGCCCTCCTATACGGCACTCAGATACCTCTCTATTCCCCTCTCAGATCTCGAATATCCCCTCTATTTTTCTTCCTAGGCTCTGTCTTAAAAGACTAGCCTTATCTCTAAAGAAGAAGCTTTGTCTTAAAAAGACAAACCTTGTCTTAAGGGGGGAGGAAGAGAAAATAGCAGGTTGGAGTATTCGGATGGGAAATGAAGTGCTTTGGCATCAAATCACCAATGCCTTTTATAGAGAGGAATGGGGTGCCTGATATGTCCCTTTCTCAGCCATCTGATAAGACCCTTCAATGAGAAGGAGTCTTATTAATGATAAGACATATCATAATAACACCTTTTCATGCTTCAAGAGATATATAAATGTCTCTTCAATTTTTCTAGCCATTTTCCCATCTACCACATGTCATTAACCGGTCAAAATAAGGCTAGGGATGTGGCTTTTGAATAAGAGGCATCAAAGATTTTAAGATACTTAAAATAGGACTCTTGGCTTCTTAATTAGTGCCAAATGAAGAGCCGTGACTTTTCATTTTTGCACAAAATACTATTCATGTCATATCATTATGTCGACCAGTCAAAGCCCACATAAATGGGCATGGAGATGAGGAGTCCTTTGGACTTTATCAAGATTTTATGATTGACTGGCAGAAGGACTCTTGGTCCTTCTACGTCCCTTATTTTTGTCGCACACCATATGGTGCCCAAGAGTCCATGTCAACATGGACACTCTCATAAATCGAAGATAAGTCCCAATAAAATCCAGATAAAATATGAATTAGGCTACCCCACTTTGTACTCAACCCAATTTAATTTCTACTTAAATTGGTTAGCCAAATTAGCAAGCAAATAGACCCAATCCAATTGGATTAGGAGTTAGGCTAGCCAACATATGCTAGTATGTCAATTAGCTAGTCAATTAGGATCCCATGACCCTAATAAAAATCCAATTTACTTTCTTGGCCAATTTCCTAATGTGTATGATCTTTTGGGCTCCATATCTAGCCAGCAGTAGGTCAGGTCCAAGCCAATTCAATCCAATCAAACCTGATTGACCTAATTAGGTCAAATTGAGCTGACCTAAGTTGCCAATTTGAACCAACTTTTGAATTGACTCATGAATCTAATCAATTTGGTTCATGAAAATCTACAAGACATGGTTGATGTCTAAAATATATCATGCCTATCCAGAAGATGTAGAATTTAGTAAAAATTATTAAAATACGCTTCAGTGAAAAATTACCATGTAATTCAATCCTTCGATCTCCCTTTATCCCGAATAAGTGATGGGTATGGGGAATTGTCAAACCCTAGCACTTAATCCTTTTAAATCTCAATTCGATAATGAAGACTCGACTAATGAAAGATTAGAAACCCTATCTAATCTCATCCTACTTTGATCAAAGTCTTCTCGAGTCAATAATCAAAGAGATTTCATGGGATAAGTTATCCTCTTACTAAGAGTGATCGATTCCTTATTGACCTACTAATTGCCATGAATTAGTATGCACCAAAACATGGGTTCATGTACACAAGATACTATGGTAGTCTCAGGTCTAAGGATCACATGCACAACTCCCACTATGAGAACCATCATTTGACAAGTAGTGAGACCTCCATAAGATGTTCTCAAAGTAGATCAGTTCAATGAACTCATACTCTAATGAGCACCCATATCCTTATATTAGTGTCTCTACACAAGTGGCTGTGAGACCAACCACCCTCTTTTGAGCATACACAGGATGTGCTACTCTTATCGGAAACATGGATCCCTGATTCGATGATCCAATGACTAGGAACATTTTAGATAGGATTTATAGGAACTTAGGTCTCACCATTATGATCTCCATCATAATCCTAATTCCATTGCCCTAATCTATGGGATTCATCATAATCTTAATAAGATGCAGCAATATGATGAATCAAAATGCCTTTCCATTTATCAAAAAATATCATATATGAGTTGGAAGATTATAGAAATGCCCATACAAAGATTGGCTTTTAGGGCACTATTCTTTTAGACAGGACCCTGCGGGTGCTTGAAAGCGACTTGTCCTTCTACCCTCTTGCTTTTTAAGGGTGTTCCGAGCACAGAAGGCCATAGAGTCTATCTTCTTCCTTAGTCTTTCTCCTTTCCCCAAGGTTCGAAGTCTCTAGCAGGTCAGAGCTCTCCCTCCTTCTTCCTTCTTCCTCTTTCCTTCTTCTCTTCTGTTCTTCTACTTTGGCTTGTGCTGAAGGAGAGCTCTTGTTAGGTCTCTAGGCTACCGTCTCTTTTTGCCTTCTTTCTCATTTTTTTCCCACGAATTTTTTTGGTGGTCACCGTGGCCCGGATTTTCTGGTGAGGCAGGGCCATCTCAACCAAGGCCTCCTTCCTTGGATAGCAAGGAGGAGGATGTTCCTTTGTGGTCCACAAGGGTCTCCACTAGCCAAGGATTGTCATTGGATGCCTTGCAGCTCCTCCTCCTCCTTCTGCTCCTGTCAGGGAGTTGGACGGTCCCACCAGCATTGCTTCGATGATGATCGATGAGGACCTCCTCCACATCTGGAATGCATTTGGGGTCCTTGACTCCATCTGGCTTTCTGTTCGAAGACCAGAGGAGCCGGTCACTTCCAGTGGCCAGGGCAGAATTGCCCTGTACGAAAATTTTTCTTCGGGGGCCTTCATCTTCCTTTCCATCTTTTCTTTCTTTTCTTTCTTAGCAACTATCATCTAGTCCTAGCCCAGCTTGCTCCCAATGCTGTCCGGACTATCTTTTGCTTTATCATCCTTTGTCACTTTCATGGGATTGTTGCCCGTTTCTCCCTCTTTAGGGCCTTGTTCATCCTAAAGCGCCACCCATCTGACAAGGGGTGGTGGTTCATGGCCCCCCACCCAAGAACCCTCAAGCTTGACCTACCTTTTTCCATCAAGGGATGGAAGGGCAAGTTCCTATTTACCTTGGTTGAGGGGGTGGACTGGGTTTGGAGTGATTGAGACCGCTCCCCCAACCAACAATTTACAATCGACCAACAAAGAGATATTTGATCGGCTCATCACTTTTCAGATTTTGGCCCTTCGGGATCTACTGACCGACCAGAACCTCATCAACATCAGGGTCAGCCAGGCCCCACCTTAGGATAAGGCTTGATACCGGGCTTCTTTTTTTTCTGAGTCTGATTTTTAGCTTTGATAAGTGACTGACCAACCGTTTTGTATTTCTCAGGGGTGAGGTTCTCGATGGATGAGCTCCTTAGCATGTCCAGAAAGAGGGCTACCTCCATAGGGCCCAAAGGGGAATCTACAAAGAAAGCCCAGGAGGAGCCAGGATGGAGGCCCATTGGAGAGCCCACGAGGAGGGGGCTTGTTGTTACACTGGCCGTGCCTAAGCTAATAGTCCATCCTCTAGCCCGCGGGCCCCAAAGGGAAGCCCGACTAGTAGAGGGGGCCGTGCCAGCACCTCTAATGGCCCCTGTATGAACTAAGGCTCCATCGCAGCCGGTGGTGGAGGAGGTGGTGAGAGATACTGCCACAAAGAGCCCGTCACCACCATCCGGGGGTAGATCTGCCGGGTAATCAGTCTACCACCGCCGCACCCTCGCCAGCCACTACCCCAGAACCCTCAACCATCCAAGATACGAGGTCAGGGTCGAAGAAGATATCCCTCATCCTACCCCAGGATGCCAGGTTGACGAGGGATGAAAAGCTAGCTGAGGAGGTTCTGAATGCCCTCACCCAGCCACTAGATTGCCAGGAGAGGGCCGGCCGACAACTAGTGGATGTCTTCTATGGGGTGTTCTCCCAAATCTTCTCAATAAGTTACCTTTTCGGTTGCTGCATTCGCTCTTTCTTGTCTGTAGAGGTACTAACTGACACTCTTCATGCAAGTGGCCCTCGATGTTCAGCTCCTTAGGGACTCCTGCTAGGGGATGATGAAGCACGAGTTCCGTCTCTACAAAGAGAGGGATGAGGCCCAAGCTCAGGCTGCCCGGGTTTTAAGAATTGGAGGGTCAAGTGAAGGCCCTCTAGGACCAGCTGGCCAGCTCCGAGGCGAGGGTGACCAGCTTGGAGAAGAAATCCACCGAGCTCTGGTTGGCCATGAAGGAAGAGAAGGGGGAGAGCCTCCACAGGGTCAAGAAGGTGGCTGTCTTTGCAGTAGAGGTGTCCACCTAGAGGGAGGGCACAACCCTCTAGGTGAAACTTGGAGAGGAAGCGGCCAAGACCATGGTAGCCTTGGAGAAGAGGCCACGATGGCCGTTGCACTGATGGAGGCGGCCAAGAAGGAAGCCACCGAGGTCATCCCCAAGTTCAAGGCATTCGAGGCCTTTAAGAACGAGGTTGTCGAGGTGGTGTCGGACTCCTACCACCAGGGGTTCAATGACTTTTGAGGTAAGGCCATTCATCTCCTCGGATTGAAGGTGTTGGAGGACATCCTCCCCGAGCTGCCCTTCCCCTCATGACCAAGGATGCCTGTCGTGGATACATAGCCGGAGCCAGAGCCAGGGGCAATCAAAGTCGAAGCTAGAGTTGCTGCTGCCCAGGATGCACCTCCATCAGATGGAGTCACTCGCCAGCCAGGAAAGGAGCCAGCATGCGAGACTTAAACTTTTTTCTTTTCTTTTGTAACTTAGATTTTGGAAGGCTTACTAGCCTGTCGGGAGTCGTCATAAGATGTAAAAACATTCATTAATGAATACATATTTTTCTTTCAACTGGTGTGCTCTATTCATTTTCTTTTCCATTTTTCTTCTCTCTTCTTTTTTTTTGCTTTGAGATGCTTCCAAAGAATCCTTTAAAGTCTGTGAGGGACTTATCTTTGTAATGAAGAAATAGCCCAACTCGATCGATGAACTTAATCCGATTATTCTTTTTCCTTTAGCTCCTTTACCCTTTCGCATAGCAAGAAGATAAGCTTCATGGTCACCATATGTGCATGCCCCTCCCAAGCCTTAGTCGCTCTAGGTTGACTCTGGAACCTTATGATTGGCATGAAGGACTTTGCAAAGACTTCATTCCTACTTCGCTGGCCTTGAAGTCACGCGGGCCCAAGTTCGGACTTTTGGAGCTTCTTGATTCACCAATCTATAAGTCAAGCATTAGATGGTGGAATTTCAAGGATTTCCCTTCTAACATCTTCGAATTGTGAGCAAGGTAGGGCTTCTGGAGTCTCCTAGCTTGATTTGCCAAACTGTGAGTCAAGCGATGGATGGTGAGATTTTAGGGGTTTCCCAAATGACATCTCAAGACTATGAGTAAGGTAGTTGAGTGCAGGGCTTCTTGAGTCTCCTGGCTTGATTCGCTAAACTGTGAGTCAAGCGATAGATGGTAGGATTTCAAGGGTTTTCCAACTGACATCTTTGAACTGTGAGAAGGGTAGTTGGGTGCGGGGCTTTTGCAGTCTCCTAACTTGATTTGCCAAACTGTGAATCAAGTGGCAGATGGTGGGATTTCAAGGTTTTCCTAGCTAACATCTTCGGACTGTGAGCAAGGCAGTTGAGTGCGGGACTTCATAAGTTTTCTAACTTTGAGTGCAGGTCTTCATAAGTTTTCTGGCTTTGAGTGCAGGGCTTCATAAGTTTTCTGGCTTTGAGTGTGGGGCTTCATAAGTTTTCCAGCTTTGTCTACCAGACTTGGAGAGAAACGGACAGACATATTTCTACACAGGTAAAAGACAAGGTTGCACCAAAAAAGAACTTTAATAATTGAAATGAAGCCTTACATTATTGGTAGTACATTCTTAGGTTGCTTGCATTCCATGTCCATGTAAATCGGGCATCGTCAGCTTGGCGAGATAGTAGGCTCTGCCTGGCAGAGCCTCGACCACCTTGTAGGGGTCCTCCCAGTTCAAGAGAGTTTGCCACATTCTTCCAGCTGAGACACCTCCACTCACTTGAGGACCAGGTCACCTGGGAGGAATGCCTTAGGCCTCATGCGAGAGTTATAGTAGTGAGCTACTCGCTACCAGTATGCTGCCATCTAGAGTCGAGGTTTGTCCCTCATCTCGTCTAGAAGATCTAGTTGAGGAGGAGATGGGCTGGATTCTCGGCCTCATCATATTGGTCGAGGTTTGTCCCTCATCTCATCTAGAAGATCTAGTTGAGGAGGAGATGGGCTGGATTCTCGGCCTCATCATATTGCTCTACCCATAGTGTGGACAGACCAAGCTCCACTGGAATCACGGCTTCGACCTTGAAGACGAGGTTAAAAGGGGTCTTGCCAGTTGCCATGCAAGGCATAGTGTGGTAAGCCCATAGCACACTAGGAAGTTCTTTGATCCAACGACCCTTGGCTTCATCCAACTATGTGCAGAGCCCTTGCAAGATAGTTTGGTTGGTCACCTCGACGTCCCCGTTGGTCTGAGGGTGAGCCACTGAAGTGAAGTGACGGTGGCTGTTGAAGTCAATGCAAAACTCCTCGAAAGCCTGATTCTCGAACTGCTATCCATTATCAGTGATGACTGAGTGTGGAGGTCCAAATTGGTAGATGACAGACTTCCAGAAGAATGATCTAACTTTGGCCTTACTAATCTATGCCAGGGGTTCAGCCTTGATCCACTTGGTGAAGTAGTCGATGGCCACAATTAAAAACCTCTGTTGGCCAGACATGAGAGGAAAGGGACCTAAGATGTCCATTCCCCACTAAGCGAATGGCCATGGGCCGATAGCTTAGAGAGTGGGGCCACTGGGTGTCACTGAATTTGGGCATGACACTGACAACGATCACACTTCTTCTCAAAATTGGCATCATCCTAGTGCATGGTCTTTTAGAAGTATCCTTGCTGGAGTGCCTTGTAAGCCAGGGTCCTGCCCCCCACATGGTTGCTACATATATGCCTTTGTGTATTTCTTGGAGCACGTAGGTGACTTCTGAGAGCTTCAAGCACTTCAGTAGGGGGTAGGAATAAGACCTCCGATAAAGCTGCCCATCCATCATCACATATCGTGCAGCCTTCTTCTTGAGAAGGCTAGCTTTCTAGCGATCTTTAGGTAGGACATTGATGGTTAGTACTAGACCTCTACCGTAGACTCGTAGCTAGAGGCTTCTAGGTACTCATGAAGGTATGCCCTAGCAACGACTTCGATAGGGTCGCCAGCTTGGAGAGGATATCGGCTCGGGCATTCTCTGCATGAGAGATATAGGAAATGCTAAAGTACTGGAGGTTCACTGTGTACGAGCATACCTTGTCCAAATACTTCACCATCATGGGATCTCGAGCTTCAAATTCACCGAAGCTACCCCACCATGAGCTACGAATCCATGAAGACCTTTAGGCATTTTACACCCAGCTCATGGGACACCTTCAACCCTGCGAGGAGGGCCTCATACTCAGCCTGATTAATGGTCACCTTCAACATGAAGTACAGTGCATACTCTGTAATGACTCTGTCGGAGTTGGCAAGGATGAGGCCGGCTCCACTCCCTCTAGCATTGGATGCACCGTCGATGTGGAGGATCCATGTCGTTGCTCCCAAGGTTGGGTCCGGCCTGGGTTCGGCTTGCTGGTCTACCTGCTCTGGGTCCTCATCCGCCTAGGTGCATTTTACTCAGACTTGGGCCTTTTGCATCGGTCATGGGTGGTAGATGATGTCAAACTCGTTGAGTTTCATCACCCACTTGCCCAGGTGCCCCAAAGTATCAGGGCGACTTAGAATAGCCCTCAGAGGTTGATCATTGAGGATAGCAATCGGGTGTGCTTAGAAGTGAGCCTGAGATGCTGCGCAGACACTATTAGCATAAAAATAATCCTTTTGGATCGGGTGTACCTATTTTTTGCATCACAGAGTAACTTTCTGGTGTAGTAGACTTACTGCTGGGAGCCATCCTTATTAGTGCGGACAAGCACTGAGCTTACCGCTTCATGTGAGACCGCCAAGTATAGGAGGAGCTCTTTCCCCAGCTCTGGCCTGGACAACAATGGTAGGGAGGTGAGGAGCTTCTTCAGCCCCTCGAACGCCTCCCGGCAGTTCTCCATCCAAGTGAAGCACGCATCTTGCATAGCATCTTAAAGAATGGCTGGCAGTGCTCGTTAGAATGCGAGATGAAATGGCTCAATGCCATGACGCATCCTGTCAAACGCTGAACCTCCTTCTTGGACACAGGATGTCTCATGTCAGTGATCACCCGGATCTTCTCAGGATTGGCCTCTATTTCTCTCTTGGTGACCATGAATCCTGTGAACTTTTCAACCGTGATGCTATATGTGCATTTGGCGGGGTTTAGCTTCATTTGGTAGAGGCGGAGGTTATCGAAGTCCTACACTAGGTTGGCAACATGGTTTGACTCTGGGCCACTAATGACGAGCATGTCATCCACATAAACCTGCATGTTGTGGCCGATCTATTCTTTGAAGACCTTGCTGACCGGCACTGGTACATGGTCCTTGCATTCTTGAGACCAAATGGCATCATCTAGTAATAGTACGTACCTCTATCAATCACAAATGTTGTGTGCTCCTTGTCCTTCGGATGCATGCAAATTTTATTGTATCCGAAGAAAGTATCCATGAAGCTGAAGAATTTGTCGCCTGTGGTCGTATCCACTAGCTTGTCAATTTTGGAAAGCAAGAAACTATCCTTCGGGCATGCTTCGTTGAGGTCAGTGTAGTCTACACAGATCCTCCACTTTTCGGAAGCATTCCTGACCATCACCACATTGAAAGAATTATGCCCTGAAAGTCAATCACAGTTATTGTATCAGTGGCATTTTATATTCTTCCAACTCAAGATTGATCCTAATAAAGGAAATTTATGATTCATCATTTGCTGTGTCTTAATTTTAATTATAAGATTATGAGGAATCCCATAGGTTAGGGCAATGGAATTAGGGTTATGATGGAGATCATAACAATGAGACCTAAGTTCCTATATATCCTAATCTAAAATGTTTCTAGTTTGGATCATTGATTTGGGAATCGATGAATACGGAAAGACTAGCACATCTTATGTATGTTCAATGGAGAGGGTGGTTGGTCTCACAACCACTTGCATAAAGACACTAATACAAGGATGTCGGTGCTTATTAGGTTATGAGTTTATTGAACTGATTCGATAAGAGAACATCAAATGAAAGTCTTACTTGTCAAAAGAATGTTCTCTTAGTGGGAGTTGTGCATGTAGTCCTTAGACCTGAGACTATCATAGTACGTTGTGCACATGAACCCATATTTTGGTGCATACACATTCATGATAATTAAGTCATGTATGGGGTGCTTTTGGATATGGTGGGTTGTGTATGAAGGTAATGAGTAGGTCAACAAGGAATCAATCACTCCTAGTAAGAGGAGAAGTTATCCCATATGATCTCTTCGAATGATGATTCAGAAAGTCTTTGATCAAAACATGATAAGATAATATAGGGTTTCTAATCTTTTATCGATCGAGTCTTCATTATCAAATTGAGATTTGAAAGAATTAAGTGCTAGGGTTTGACATTTATCAATGCCCATCACTTAATCGAGATAAAGAGAGATTGAAGGATTGAATTGCATAGTAACTTTTCACTAAAGTGTATTTTGGTAATTTCCACCAAATTTTTCATCTTCCAAGTAGGCATGATATGTTGCTAGATGTCAATCATGTCTTGTAGGTTTTCATGGATCAATTTGATTGGATTCATGAGTCAATTCAGAAGTTGGTTCAAATTGGCAACTTAGGTCAGCTCAATTTGACCTAATTAGGTCAATCGGGTTTGATTGGATCGAATCAGCTTGGACTTAGACCTACTGCTAGCTAGATATGGAACCCAAAGGGTCACACATATTAGGGAATTGGCCAAGAAAGTCAATTGTATATTTATTAGGGTCATGGGATCTTAATTGGCTAGCTAATTGACATACTAGCATATGTTGGATAGCCCAACTCCTAACCCAATTGGATTGGGTCAGCTTGTTTGCTAATTAGGCTAACCAATTTAAGTGGTATTTAAATTGGGTTTAGTCCTAAGTGGGGCAGACTAATTTAGTATTTATCTAAATTTATATGGCATTTATCTCGGTCATTTTGAAGAATCCTACAAGGCATGGACTCTTGGTGCCAAAATAAGTGTGTGCCAAAATGCATGTGCATAGAAGGACCAAGAGTCCTTCTGCCTATCAGTCATCAAGGCCAGATAAAGTTCGAAGGAATTCATCCTCATCTCCACACCCATTTGGAAGGGCATTTACTGGTCAAAAGGGTGGAATTTGGTGTGAAAGTGATTGGTGCAAAATGAAGAGTTGTGTCTCTTCATTTTGGTGCTAATTTGAGAACTAGAGTCCTTCTGTTTGAAGACTCTTGTAGTTCTACAATGCCTCACATCTGAAATCACACTTCTTGTGGCTTCCCATAACCAGTCAAGGCCAAGTGGTAAAAGGAGAAATATTGCTGGAAATTGAAGAGACAAAGACTTGTCTCTTGGCGCAAGAAAGGTCTTATCAAGATATGTTTTTCTATCCTTATAAGACTCCTTCTGTTTGCAGGGTCTTATCAAATGGCAGGTGGATAGACATATCAGGTGCCCCATCCCACTCTATATAATAGCATTGGTAATTTGATGCCAAGGTAGATGAGACTCCCATCAAAATACTACTATTATTTTCTCTCCCTCTCTCTTAAGACAAGTTTGTCTATTTAATACATAACTTGTTCTTTCTAGACAAGGCTAGTCTAATTAAGATAGGAGCCTACAAAAAAAATAGAAGGGATATTAGGGATCTGAGAGTGGATTCAGAGTGTTCTCTGAGAGCCCTAAAGGAGTGTAGGGGATCCAACAAAGGAGGAAAGTCCGAACGGCTGCCAGAAGAGTCTCAAGCAAGCAAGCAACTTGCATAGGAGTGCTTTCTTGGTCCAATTCCTGTGTGGATCACCTCTAGAGGGCATGCACTTGTGTGCTTAGTGGAAATAAAGGAATATAGCATTCCAGGTATTCCTCTATTATCTTAAAGATTAGATTTATTAATTGTTATGCTCAAGTGGTCATAGGGTTTAGGGTTCTGGTCGGCTAGGGTTTCGAATATGAAATTTTTGAAACTCAATCTTTTACTGCACCTGGCCCAAGGATCCCAACACACAATAGCAAGCTAATCAAGATATTGTACCTCACGAATGAAGCCTATCATGAGGAGCTTTTCGACTACTTCATCGATCACCTTCTATCGCCCCGAGGCGAAACTCCTCTTCTTCTACCAGACCAGGCGATAGTTGGGATCGATATTTAGCCTGTGGGTGATCACTTCTAGTGGGATCCTGGGCATGTCTATGGCAGTCCAGGATAAGACGTCCACGATGGCCCACAAGAAACTGAGCAGACGGGATCTCTCCTCTTTAGGCAGTAGGGCTCCCACCTGCATAGTCTTCAAGGGATCCTCTCCCAAGGTTATGGATAGCAAGGGCTCAACTAATCTATCCTTCAGCTTCGGTTCTGCTAGATTCGGTAACCAACGGATGGGCTCGGGTTGGCCCCTCGCGGTCCTGGGATGTCTGCAAGTAGTGCTAGACTAGCTGGGGGACCCTCTCATCTTCCCGATCCCTTAAGGGGTTGGGAACTGAATGAGGAGATGCCTGGTGGAGATGGTGGCGTCGAGCAGATTGAGTCTAGGATGTCCCAGGATAGCATTGTAAGGTGAAGGAAGCCTCACAATGGTGAATATTGTTAGCACAGTACTTTGCTAAGGTGGAAACCCGGTTGTTATTGGGAGTGTAATTTCTTCCTCAACTCCAACTGAATCCCCGGTGAAGCCCATTAAGGGCGTGAACACCGGCTTTATTTGATCATTGGACAAGTTCATCCTTGCAAAAGCATCATAGAAAAGGATGTCAGTAGAGCTTCCACTATTAACCATAATTCTTTTTACAAGATGTTTTGCTATCGTCATTTCCATGATGACAGCATCATTACTTGGATTATCTACCCTGGTCGGCCCTTCCCCCTCGCAAAGGAGTACATCATCATTCTTTTCTCTAGCCCTAGCCTTTTCGAGGTTCTCCCTACCCCCCAGGAGATCATCCCGACTGGCTTCTCGGTGGGGCCGATTGTCGATGGTGAGCGATCGAGGTTCTTCATTCTAGGCTGCTGGAGGAGCTCCTCCCTCCACATACTTGCCGAGGTAGCCATGTTTGATCAGATCTTCTATCTCCATCTTTAGATGGCAGCATTCTTAGATATCATGGCTATGGTCCAGGTGGTGATGGGGAAATTAAAACCCAACCAGATTTTTTTTCTTTTTCTTCCAAATTTTTTAATTTTTATTCTAGCTATTCCTCTTATCCCCACTATTGCCACTATATTCCTGCTTATCCCTGACTTTCCTTATCATCTTCTTCCACCTTTTCACCTAGATCCAAGCCCCCATCCCCTTCGTTCCCAGTCGACACCATCGATAACAACCAGATCGCCTCCCTTCCCTATGCCAGTCGCCTAACCCACCACCGCCGGAGCCCCCCTATGCAGCAGATCCGTCGTCCACCTCTTGCCATGATGACCTCCGTCATCCCATCTCCACACCACCTCGGACCCGGATAATCTCATCGAGATCCACCGCCTCGCCGATCTGGACCCTGCCCACCGGCCACTCCAAGGGCTACGGCTTCCTCCTTTTTCCACCACCGCCGCTCCACCCGCAGTGCTGTCCTACAACCCCAAAAAATGGGCGCAGCCTTGAGCCATCATCCATCATCAGATCAAGGCCATCGACACCCCGCCGGATCTTCACACTGCTCCCCATCGGCCACCTATTCCAGCCGCCTGCTGTGCCACTGCCTTTCCTAGCACTGATGCCGGCGAAGCCTCCCCGCAAGCCCTTCTTCCTCATATGCCACATTCCCTCTATTCCACGGTCACAAAGAAGAACCTACATAGATCTTAGAGCATAACAGCTTTGCATGGATCTCAAAGCTGCATGCTTCTTAGAGCAAGAATTTCTCTGCATAGTTATCAGGCCTGCATAGATTTCAGAGCAATTTAGCACGGATCCTGATACAAACCTTTTTTAGACATAGATCTTGATGCATTTGAATTATATATTTTTTATTTTAAATTTTTTAATCTAGATGTATTGATTAGTATGAAACTGTTTCAATTTCAAGTTTGTTTTAGATTAGGATTATTAGTTTGAAGTCCGGTAGGATTAAGATAGGTTTCATCTTTATCTTGTAAGAAGGTTGGAAAGTCTATAAATACCACACCCTCAGTTCTTTGTAAAAAAATTAGTGAAAAAAGATGAGTTTTTAGAAGAGTGATTCTTCTGCCTCCGAAAGGAGTGGGTGTGAGGCCCGTTTTTCCTTCGCCTTTGGACATCGAGAGGTGTGAGACCCTATGCCTTTGCTTTTGAGCATCGAGATGTGTGAGACCCTATTCCTTCGCTTTCGAGCATCGAAAGGCGTAAGGTCCTAATTTTCCGTTGTTCTTTAGAACATCGTGCGGTGTAAGGCCCTTTTCCTTTGTTCTTTGGAACATCGCGGGATATGAGGCCCTAGTTATCCCTTCTTGACCCTAATTCCAGGCGACTTCTCAGCTCTCCAATGATCCTCCTAGCCTGTCCCCCATCAATTTGGTATCAGAGCAGGAGAGGATTAGAGTTAGAGAAAAAAAAAGAGTTGCAGCATCGAGCCTGACTCGATGGAGTCAAGTTTTCCCTACCCCAGGAGAATGATGATAACATCAAAACCCATCCAGGTATTTTTTCTTTTTCTTCTAGATTTTTTTATTTTTATTCCAGCTATTCCACTTATCCCCACTATTCCCATTATATTCCTGCTTATCCCTGTCATCTTCTCCACCTTTCTGCCTAGATCCAAGCCCCCATCCCCTCCATTCCTAGCTGATGCTACCAACAACAACCAGATCGCCTCCCTTCTCTATGCCGGCCACCCAACCCGCCACCGCTGGAGCCCCTTATGCAGCAGATCCGTCGTCCACCTCCCACCATGATGACCTCCACCGTCCCATCTCCACACCACCTCGAACCTGGACAATCTCACCGAGATCCACCGCCTCGCCGATCCGGACCCTGCCCACCGGTCGCTTCAAGGGCTACGGCTTCCTCCTTTTTCTGCCATTGCCGCTCTGCCCGTAGTGCCCTCCTCCAACCCCCAAGAATGGGCATAGCCTTGAAGCCATCATCCACCGTCAGATCAAGGCCACCGATGCCTCGCCGGATCTTCACACCACTCCCCATCGGTCGCCTGTTCCAACCGCCAGTCGTGCCACTACCTTTCCCAGCACTGATGCCGGTGAAGCCTCCCCACAAGTCCTTCTTCCCCGTCTGCCATTCCTTCTGTTCCATGGTCACAAAGAAGAACCTGTATAGATCTCATAGTAGAACAGCTTTGCATGAATCTCAAAGTTACATGCTTCTCAAAGCAAAAATTTTTTGCACAGTTATCAGGCCTACACAGATTTCAGAGCAATTCAGTGCGAATCCTGATACGAACCTTTTTTTAGACATAGATCTTGATGCATTCAAATTATATTTTATTTATTTTAATTTTTTAATCTGGATGTATTGATTAGTATGAAACTGTTTTAATTTCAAGTTTGTTTTAGATTAGGATTATTAGTTTGAAGTTTGGTAAGATTAAGATAGGTTTCATCTTTATTTTATAAGAGGGTTGGAAAGTCTATAAATACTACCCTCAGTTATTTGTAAAAAAATAAGTGAGAAAAGATGAGTTTTTCGAAGAGTGATTCTTCTGCCTTCGAAAGGAGTGGGTGTGAGGCCCGTTTTTCTTTTGCCTTTGGGTATCGAGGGGTGTGAGACCCTATGCCTTTGCTTTCGAGCATCGAGGGGTGTCAGACCCTATTCCTTCGCTTTCGAGTATCGAGGGGCGTGAGGCCCTAATTTTTCTTTGTTCTTCAGAACATCGCAGGGTGTAAGGCCTTTTTCCTTTGTTCTTCATAACATTGTGGGGTGTGAGGCCCTAGTTATCCCTTCTTGACCCTAATCCTAGGAGACTTCCAGCTCTCCAACAATTCTCCTAGCCTTGTCCCCCATCAGGTGGAAGCGGCAATAGTGGGACCTGTTATGTCCAGTGAATGGCCTTAATGGGGGAGGATGGTGTAGGAAATGCTCACCCTCGATTTCCATCAGGATCTTTGCTCTTGATATGAGGAGAGGAGTGAACTTCTCTTCTTTGGTGGGCTTGACTCTGGGTCTCGACCCCAACCGCGGGACTGGTGCCATCTTTTGGGCCGAGGGAGCAGATGCTTCCCCAACTGCTTGCCTCTTTAGTGGCTTCCCATCCAGCTCCCTTCTAGTGTGGTCAGCCTGCTTTGCATGGATGTACTTATAGGTCCAGAGGAGGAGCTATGAGTAGGTCTTCAGAGGCTTCTTATCAAGGGAGTAGGTGAAGCGAAAGGTCTGCAGCCCCCTCTTTAAGGCCAGCATGGTGATTGGCTTGTCAAGGTAGTAGATCTCTAAGGTGGGGCTTTAAACTAGGGCATGTAGTCTCGGAGGGGCTCTCGATCCTATTGACGGGTCTATAAGAGACTATCGAGTTCACATGGTACCTTTCTATATGCATTAAAGTGCACCATGAACTTTTTCTCCAAATGGGAGGAGTCAATGCGACTTGAGTTTGGAGAACCAGGCTCAAGCAGCCTTTCAGAATGTAGCCAGGAAGGCAATACAGAGGAGAGTGTCGGTGGCCCCCTGGACCCTCATAAGGGCCTTGTAGCTTTTCAGGTGGTCCAGGGGGTTGGTTGTCCCATCGTAGTGGTCAACCTGGGGCATGCAAAATCGACTGGGATTCGGTTCCTCATGGATTCTATGGGAGAAGGGAGGACGGGTGTCATAACCCATGGGCTCACTAGGGAAGCCTTGAATCTCTACAAAGTGATAGGAGAGGTCAGCCAATTTATGCTCCTGCTCTTTGAGGTGCCTCTCCACTTGGTAGTGGATGGCCGACCCCTCGGCGAAGGACATCAAGGGTGAAGGAGGTGCGGAGTGGGGAAACTCTCGCTTGAGTTTTTGGCCACGTTGGTGCCATCAGTGTGAGTATGCACCATGGTCTGAGACCGGGGAACGGCTCTCCCGACCAGTCAGGCCATCATGCCGCTTCTTTCTAACTGCCTGGTGGTCTCCTCATGGGTGGGAGGCCACATGCAACGGCCCCTCCCGGAAGGACCATAGGCTAGTATGGGGATCGATGGTGTGGGCCACCGACATCCCTGACTACTGCTGTGTTTCCAAGGACTAGTGTCTCTGATGAAGCTGGCGCACCGTTGCAGCCAGGGCATGGACCTGCTAGGCCAGTACAGTGATCTGGGAATCCATCGAAGGTAGTGGTGGTCGAGAGGGGAGCTTCCCCTTAGGGCACTGTAGGTCACCATGATGAGGGGATCCTCCTACATGGCTGGCAAAAGCCTTGTGCATGCGCGTTATCTCCATGGAGCTATGGACTTCTGCAAATGCTTTGCTAGTCATGGAGGACTCATTATTGGACTTCCCATAGTCACTGGTGTTCTCCCCCCTACCTGGTGTGCCAACTATTGCAACCAAGATTACTGTGGCCTGTAGCTCTGACATGGCATGGACTCGTCGAGCTCCTATTGGGTGCTTGATCTCCTTTCAGCGTGGCCTACAAAAAAGAAGAGTTGGAGATTCCAACAGGGATACTCCGGCGATCAAGTCAGTTGGAATGATCAAGGAGAACAGAACTTCTATGCCGGCGAGCTTAGGATCTCCCTAGGCAGAGGGTGAAAGATGAGATATAAGCAAGGGAAAGACAGGGTCGAGTGGAAATCAGAGAGCTAGGAGGTTCTCTTGGCTGGTTCTTTGCCCGTTTGCTCTCTAAGTCTTACAAGTTACATCTTTCCTCCTCTTAGGGGTACTTTCTTCTATTTTTATATAAGTAGAAGTGGCCCAAACCAAGCCTGGGGCTTCATTAAGATGTCCCTTTCCTGGTATCCCTTTATGGAGCGGTTTTTTTTTATCTATAGCCTCCCTCGTGTCGGACCGGTCCTCTGAAGGAGATCCTTCTATTAGGGGGTGATTTCTGATGTAGTACAAATCTTGTACATCTAGTGATGCAATTTGCTGTGGGAGGGGCGGGTGCCATGTTGCTGAGCCCCGAGCCATGGTGGAACATTTTTATTCTAGGAGGGACCGTCGGAGTGTCGCAGGGCCTATGGTCTTAATGGAATACTCCTCTTGGAGGAGGTTCAGGTTTTGTGTTGTGAGGATCGAGCCCTCGGTTGCATGGTTGTTGATGTGGCGATGCACTACATGGTGTGGAGCCTGGTGAAGCATGCATTGCGCAGAACGTGCAACTGGCGTGTTTCAAAGTTTGAATTTTTTGGCAGGGGTCAAGATATGAAACATTTCACAATTGAATAAAATTGGAATCTTATATATCTTACTCTTATATCCCCCTTTTTGTCAACATTAAAGAATAAAGGGAGTAAACTCCCCCTAAATTGATGCAATAGGGGTCTTGATGCACTTAGTCTCAGAGCAAAAATTAAGGTATCTGAGCAAAGTTCAAACGTGAAACACATAGATTCAATCATTGTTAGAGTAAATGAACAAGCTAGCAAATGAACCAAGCTTGATAATCAAGTAAGTATTGAAAATACTAGTTAGTATATATATATGTGTTTTCAGTACAAAACTTGCTGAGACAATCAGCATACCAAACATAACATCAGGTACAACACATAGATAAACACTAAATGTAGATAAAAACTAATACATAACATCAATTATTAGAATAGTCATCTGTGAAGCTATCCCTCATCAGATGGAATCTAAAAGGAAATAGGACCTGTAATCCTAGACCTAGGAACTAAAGCTCTAGGGGTCTTCATGATACTATGACTCCTAGTCCTAGTCGAAGATCCTAATCGGGGTGCAACCCTAGAAGAACGAGTGGAAGGCGATGGAAGAGTCTCAATAGGTGTCATGAAAACTAGAGCAGTCGATGATGGAGTGTCGAAAGGATCATCAGGCTGAATAGCAGGAGTCTGGGCCTCATGACTGACCAACTCAAAATCATCTGCCCTATCATCACTATCACTGCCACTATCAATAATATATGTCCCTCTGTCATCATCACCACCATGTGTGCCATCATGTGTATCAGGGTGCTCGTCATCATCATCAGTAGGTGGAGGTGGATCTGCAGGCGCTGCTGGAGGTAGGAGTGATCTCAGTAAGTCCTCAATGTGAGCAAATCCTGCCTCCATAGACTGTCGCATCTTAGTATGCTGCTCAGCTGTACAGGCTCTAAGACCCTCAATCTCTATGCATAGATGAGTGGTACGGACTCCTAAGCTGATCATCTCGCTCCTGATATCTGCAAACTTGTGCCTGACCATCTTTTCAAAGGATGTACCAACTGAAGTGGAAGGAGGAGCAGGTGAAGCCGCGGGTGCTGGAGCTGGAGTGATAGGCTCAGGCTCACTGGCTGCTGCTAGTGCTGATCGAGGAGGTGTATCTGAAGGCCCTGATGGCCCTACTACCTCTACTTCATAGAGCTAGTCCTCCTCATCTAGCTCCTGGCCAGACTCACGACGCACCCAACGAACTGAGACCACCCTGTACCCCATGCAGTGAAGAGATCGCTCATCATACACGTCTGTATGAAGGATGTCCTTGGAGGTCTCCCCCTCCAAAGGAACACTGTACGCTTTGAACAGTCGTGTAAGTGCCATCCCATAAGGTAGACAATGTCGGTGCTGAGTTGAGGAATCTCTCATCTGCATGAGCATCAGAGCTGGAATGTCCACTACAGTCCTCTGCATCAAACAAACCATAAGCATCAGCTCCCGCTCTGTAATGAAGTCAAATCTCCCGGTCTTCGGCAGTAGAATTCGGGCAATGATGTGATGTAGGAGCCTCAACTTAACTGACAGTTGGTTCGCGGTAACTGTGGCTATACCGCGAATGTCCTCTCGCTCAAGTATGCACATGAAGGCCTCCTTACGTTCCTCTGTAGATGGAATAATGATCCCATGGTGCGGGATCTCCCAGATATGGCTGAGGACCTCCTCTGAAACTAGAATGTGGATACACCTCTGACAGTCGCAGTCCACAGCATCCTATTTTAGTCTAGGCTCTCGTAGAACTCGCGAATCAAGTGAGGGTAGAACTTCTCCTGCATAGTGCAGAAGAGGATCAACCCAGCTACCTGGAGAACCTGTCCAAGATGGAAACTCTGTTGGTCAAAGAAGTTGAGATCCACTCGTCGACCGGTAGCGATCACCTTCCCAGACACTCTCTCAGCAGAAGGTGAAGAAAATGCTGTACTCTCAGTCTGATTCCCATCATTCTGGGCTTTTATTCTTCTCTCTACTGATGCCTGACCTGGTTTCCTTTTAAATGCCAACTGCTTTTTAGGTCCCATGACAACTATTAAAGGAGGCAATGAAAATAGTAAAGATATGGAACTAGGAACAGTAAAAAAAAGGAAATGGAGAAGAAATGAGGAGAGATGGGGAAAAAAAAAGAGAGCTAGAAATCAAGGGTTCGACCAAGAATATGGAGAGGGTGATCTCATGGCCGAGAGAAATCACAGGAAATCCAATAAAAATTGGTCCAAAAAGAGGGAAATATAAATGGGGAAGAGTGCGGTTCCAAATCAATAGAAAATAGTGAAAAAATTGGCGAGGAATAATGAGAAATACAGACAAGAATAGTGAAATCTAACTAAACAAGAGTAAGAACCGAATCCATACAGTAAATGATCGGTCCAAAAGGAGGGAAAAGCAAAAAAAAATGAGCACGACCCAAGAACAATGGATGAAACAGTGATTTTCGGTGGGAAAGAGTAGCAAATCAAAAAAAATCAATGGAGAACGGTGAAAAACCGTGAATCAAATGAAAATTGTAAAAAAATGAGATGGGATTTACCAATTTTTGAAGGGCATGAAGGGAAGAGAACTGTTTCGCGGCTAAGGACTTTGGGGGACCACTAGGGCACGGGAGGAAGGAGGAAAAGTGTCAACACTTGGTCAGGTTCGACACTTTGCCAAAGGTCAAGTGTCGACACTTTGCCCAAGGTCAAGTGTCGACACTTTTCCCAAGGTCAAGTGTCGACACTTTGCCAAAGGTCAAGTGTCGACACTTGGCCAAGAAAATCCAGAAAAAAATTACAAAAATCAGGGAAACATTAGGGAATTGTTTAGGACTAAAGAAAAGTGATTTTGAGCAATAATAAATTGGATAGAGTTGAATTTGAGAGAGTTCTAAGAGAATGGGTCAATGATACCTAACTCTCTTCTAATCATACAAAATCTCTCTTCACTTAAGGGTTTGGTGAATACATCAACTAATTGAACATCAATACCAACAAATTAAAGCATCACATTATAGTTTTGTACATTATCTCTTATGAAGTGATGTCTTATTTCAATGTGTTTACTTCTTGAATGTTGCATGGATTCTTAGTTAAATTGATTGTACCAGTATTATCACATCTTATGGGTGTCTTAGTTAGTTTGATGCCAAAAACTTTGAGTTGTTGTTTGATCCACAGATTTTGAGCACAACAGCTTCTAGCTACTATATATTTGGCTTCCGCCATAGAGTAACTAAATTCTGCTTCTTGCTACTCCATGAAATCAAATTGACTCCAAGAAACTGATAAGTTTCACTGGTACTTTTTCTATCAAGTTTGTACCTAGCAAAATTAGCATCAGAATAAGCAATCAATTCAAATGATGAATCTCTAGAGTACCAAAGACTAATATCTATAGTGCCAGATAGATATCTAAGTATGCATTTAATAGCTAAAAGATGAGATTCTTTAGGGGCAGACTGATATCTTGCACACATAGAGACACTAAAATAATATCTGGCCTACTAGCAGTAAGATATAACAATGAACCAATCATTCCTCTATAAAGCTTTTGGTCAACAGATTTACCTGATTCATCTTTGTCAAGTTTACAAGAGGAGCTCATAGGTGTACCTAATGGCTTGGTGCTCTCCATCTCAAACTTCTTTAGTATTTCTTTTGTGTACTTAGCTTGGTTGATGAATATCCCCTCTTTTGTTTGCTTTAGTTGGAGTCCAAGGAAGAAGTTAAGTTCTCCCATCATGCTCATCTCGAACTCACCCTGCATTAACTTTACAAACTCTTGACAAAGACATTCGTTAGTAGCACCGAATATGATATCATCCACATAAATTTGTATTACTAGGAGATCATCATTCTTTTTTTTCAAAAACAAGATAGTATCTACATTACCTCTAGTAAAATTATTTTTAAGCAAGAAGAATTCAATCTATCATACCAAGCTCTTGGAGCTTGTTTCAAACCATACAAAGCTTTATGAAGTTTAAAAATATGGTTTAGAAATTCATGATTTTCAAAATAGTTGTTCAACATAAACTTCTTCTTCGATAAAACCATTTAAAAAGATACTTTTGATATCCATTTGAAATAATTTAAAATCCATAAAATATGCAAATGCAACAATAGCCTAATTGCCTCAAGTCTAGCAACAGGAGCAAAGGTTTTATCAAAATCAATCTCTTCCTCTTGATTGTATCCTTTGGTAACTAGTCTAGCTTTATTTCTAGTAACTATATCATTTTTATCAAGTTTATTTCTAAAAACCTATTTTGTGCCAATTATTGAAATATTAGTAGGTCTATCAACCAAAGTCCAAACATTATTTCTTTGAAATTGATTTAGTTCATCTTGCATAGCATTAATCTAATTGCAATCATTTTCAGCTTCTTCAATAAATTTAGGTTCTACTTGAGAGACAAAAGCTTCTATGAGATGAACGAGTACTTACTTTTTTTGATGGATGGTAATGATAAGTTCTTTGGGATGTCCATGAGCATATCTCTATTCTTTAGGTAGAGGATTAAGTGTAGATGTGTTTTCACCTCCTTGTACTTGATCTCTTTCATTGTTTTGATTATCATCTTGCTTTTGGTGGGTTCTTCATTGTTGTTCACTTCTTTATTTCTTTGGATACCTGTGTCATCATCAAGAATATCTTTATTTCTAGAAGATTTTTGGTTAATTTCATCAAACACAACAAGAATGGATTCTTCAGCAATAAGTGTCCTTCTGTTGAAGACCCTATATGCCTTGCTAGATGTAGAGTAGCCTAAAAAGATATCCTCATCTAACTTGGCATCAAGTTTTCTTAGATTGTCCTTGCCATTGTTTAAGATGAAGCAACGGCATCCAAAAACACGAAAATATTTGATTGAAGGTTTTCTACCTTTCCAAAGCTCATAAGGTGTTTTTTTTAAAATAGGTTGGATCAAAACACGATTTAAAACATAACATGCAGTGTTTATGGCTTTCGCCCAAAAATATCTAGGTAAGTCATTTTCACAAAACATGGTGCATGCCGTTTCTTCAAGAGTTCTATTTTTTTTTCTACCATCCCATTTTGTTGAGGTGTCCTAGGTGTAGAAAAGTTGTGATGAATGCCATTTTCACTACAAAACTTTTCAAAATCAAAATATTCAAATTCTGTACCATGATCACTTCTTAAAGAAATGATTGAAATACCTTTTTATTTGAAACTCTTTTATGAAATCTGATAAATGCAGAAAAAGTTTCATCTTTGTGTGCTAAAAACATCACCTATGTAAAATGTGAGAAATCATCTACAATAACTAGACCATACTTCTTACCTTCCAAACTAGATGTTCTAGTCAGTCCAAAGAGGTCTATATGAAGTAATTCTAAGGGTCCAGATGTAGAGACTACTCCTTTAGGTTTGAAAGATGATTTTGTTTATTTTCCAAGTTGACAAGTAGTACAAATTTTATCCTTTTCAAAACTAAGTTTTGGCAAATCTTTTATCAAATCCTTTTCACAAAGTTTTGAAAGCAAATGCATGCTAGCATGTCCTAATCTATGATGATGCCAAAGACAACTAGTTTCATTGATCTTGGCCTCCATTGCTACTAGGCATTGACCATTTTGAACATGTAGATCATCAAGACTACCATATAAATATTGCCATGCCTATGACCAATAAACTTGATGCCATTGTCATCAAGACTAGAAACAATGCACATGGAAGATTCAAAAATAACTTTAAAATCTTTATCATAAAACTGGCTAATGCTAAGCAAGTTATGCTTTAAACCATCAACATATAAAACATTATCTATATAAGTAGAGGGGATGATATGGACTTCATCAATTCCAACAATCTTGCCCTTTCCATTATCACCAAAAATAACATTACCACCACTTTGATACTCAAGTTGATGTGGAAATGAGATGAATGAATTCTAATTTAGTGGGTGATTTAATTTGTTGAGAAATGATCCCTATGAGCATAAACTTAATTCAAACACAAAATAGTAAAGAGTCATATGAAGGAAATACTAAATAAGGGAATAACTCAAACTAGGGCTGCATATCCATCCATGAAGATTGGAACTAAGTCATTGAGAAACCATCCTATCTAGGGCATAGATCATTCAACTATTCAAACTTAAGAAATAAGGAGGGTTTTCTTACCAATATTAATGTCTTAGGCCATTAGAAGGGATACAATTTTAGCACTCCCAAATGGAGATGGTACTCGAAAACTATCACCTCCAGAGATGAAGACTTCTAGCTTGAAAGGTTCCAAGGGCAAGACCACCTTCCTCGTCAACTCGTGATCTTGGGGAACCCTAGAAAGAAAAGGGATTAGTGACTTGAGATGCCAAGAAGATTGAAAATTAATGAAGCTTCAATAATATGATTGGAGTGGATGGAGTGGAGGAGATCAATTGGCTCCATTCAGTGTCTGGACTGCAATTGCCTTGGAATCCTTGAATTGCAACTGGAGTTGGCATCCCATGAAGGCAAGGGATGACATCCAAAATCTGCAGTAGAAGCTTGCTTGAAGATTGGAATAGGCATCCTTGTAGAGTGGCAATGGTGAAGAAGACTTGGTTGGAATTTGGAAGATCTACTTAGGATGGTGGTGGCCCTATCTTCTAGCTAGAATTTTTGTGGATGTAGGGGAATACTAGGATGGCTAAAGGATGGTGTTTTTGGGTCTCTCACCCACTCCCTCTCGGAGGACACATTGCATAACACAAGTGGAAAAGAAAACTCTTTAATTTCATTCATGGATCATTGCTTACAAGAAGGGTTTGGAGGGCTTTTTATATGCCTCTACTACAATTTTGAAATTTCAAAATACAAGGAGAGAACCATGGGAAGCTCCTTGATACAAGGAGAGAATCATGGGAAGTTCCTTACTATGTGGGAGGAGAGTTGAAACCACCTTGATCCTTGCTTAGAATAAGGAGAGAATAGTGGTTGGTTGGCTTGTTTTTTTAATTAAAATGTGGGCACCCAAGAGAGGTGAGGTGGCAGCTTAGGTGTCCTTCCGTGTGGCCTTTGGAGATGACTTGGCATCCGCTTGCAAAAGGTGATGTGGCATCCTCCATGTCAAGGTAGGTTGAAGTGATTTGTTGCACTCATTCTCCAAGTCTTCTAGCTTTAATTTTGAACCCAAAGTAAACCCTTCTTGGACCAACTTAGGGAATTAACTAATTACAAAGTCAAATTGCACTTAATTTGACTTAAAAGATCAAATTAGCATAGACCTAGTTCTATTTACAGGACTCAAACTCAAATACAGAAATAAACTATCCAATTTACAGGACTCATATTCAAAAGAAGTAAAATTGAAACCAAAAGCAGACTTAAATTTATTCTACTGAAATCCATATTGAATCTGGCTTGATTATACTAGATTGAATTCTCTTCTGAGCTGTGGTGCCCGCACCAATTCTCCCAGGGTGGGAATGCCTCAACCCTGTCGAGTATGGGTCTTTTTGACTCTGATAATATTCTAGCAAGTCCGGGTTGATTCGTTATAGGTCATCCCGAGTGATCCATGAATTATCTGATTCTGGTCGACCTTGTCATTGCACCAAATAGCATTGATAGTCTTTATTCTAGTAGTGATAGTTTTATCGTCCAGGATTCTCCCAATTCGATCTTGCCGCTCTGGTATAGAGGCTGGTGGACACTCAGTGGTAGGGTCACTCTCAATGGTAGGCTCAGGCCCAAAAGGCTCACTAGGTATCAATATTGGTTCCTTGTATTCTACTAAGTCTGAAATATTAAAGGTCGAGCTGATACATAGGTCAGATGGTAGTTCCAACACATACATATTAGGTCCAACCTTCTTTAGGATTTTGAATGGCCCTGCACTGCAGGCATGTAATTTTTTCATAGTTCCAGGTGGGAACTGTTCGGGTTTGAGTCTAACTATGACATAGTCTCCTTCAGAGAACTCTTTAATTTTTCTATGTGAATTAGCCATGTGCTTGTAGGATTCATTGCTCATGTTGATTTTTTTTATGATTTCTTTATGCAAGTACTTAACATGCTGTGCATATGACTCAGTAGACTCAGAAATTCATGCATGTATGGGTAAAGGGATAAGATCTAAGGGTTTCCTAGGTTTGTAACCATGCACCACCTTAGAAGGACTCTCCCTAGTAGATCTATTGACTGAGCTATTATAAGCAAATTCGGCACGAGGTAGTAAGAGATCCCAGTTTTTCATACTGTCACCAACTAAACATCTCAGAAGATTTCCTAGACTCTGATGACTACTTCTGTTTGGCCATCAGTCTGAGGGTGGTAGGCAGTGGAAAATTTCAGCTTGGTTCCTAGCATATACCAAAGGGTCTTCCAAAAATAGCTAGAAAACCTAACATCTCTATCTGAAATAATGGTTTTCAGTAAACCATGTAATCTAACCACCTCGTCAAGGAAAAGTTTGGCCATTTTTGAAGCATCTAAGGTTTGGGAACATGTGATACAGTGGGCCATCTTAGAAAATCGATCAACTATAACGAAGATGGAATCATGTCTCCTAGAGGTCTTTGAGAGTCCCTAGTACAAAGTACATACTAAGATCCTGCCATGGACAATCAGGACTGGTAGAGGAGTGTACAAGCTAGTGTTCTGCTTTTGATGTTTGGCAACAGCACAGGTTCAACATTGCGCTTATAACTTGGGCTACATTCCTCTTAAGACTAGGCCAAAAAATTGATCTTCTACCGCTAGGATGGTCTTATTTCTTCCAAAATGGCCGGCTAGGCCTCCAGCATGAACTTCCCAGATCAAAAATTCTTGGATGGATGTTTGGGATATACACAATTTATTCCCTTTGAAAAAGAATCCATCTAAGAGAGTATAGACATTATGTACACTAAATGGTCCTTGTTGGAGGGATTGATGAATGCCACTAAAATTTGGGCACCTAGGGTACTCTTCTCTCAATTTATCAAACCCTACAACTTTGGTGCTAACTATGGTCAACAGCATGGATCGTCGACTCAGTGCATCTGCAACCCTATTTTGAGTGCTGGCATGGTGTGTCAGGACAAAGGTATATGCTTGGATAAATTCTATCCATTTTCCATGCCTAGGATTTAGATTTTTTTAGGACTTAAGAAATCATAAGGCTTCATGATCAGAATAAAGAATAAATTCCTGTGGTAGTAAGTAATGTCTCCAATACCTTAAAGCCTGAACTACCGCATATAATTCTCTATCGTATGTCAAGTATCTCATCCTTGCCTCATTCAATTTTTCACTAAAAAATGCCACTAGATGACCTTCTTGACTCAAAACCCCTCCAATTCCTACTCTAGAGGCATCACAAGCAACCTCGAATACCTTTGAAAAATTAGGTAATCTCAAAATAGGTGCTTGTGTTATTTTCTTCTTATTTCTAGGAAGGCTCTAGCGATGGGTTTTGTCCATTCAAATGTTCCCTTCCTAATGCAATCAGTAATGGGTGCCACTATTGTGCTGAATCCTCGAATAAATCTCTTATAAAAGGTGGCTAAACCCCTTTGACCTTTTCGGGGGTCGGCAGACACCCCTTCAGTGGTGACAACGAATCATAGAAAGATAACTCTATGGATCATGAATTCACATTTCTTGTGATTGGCATAGAGACTATCTTGTCTAAGAGCTTGGGAAACTTGCCTAAGATGGTCCAAGTGGTCTTCCTTAGTTCTACTGTAAATGAGAATGTCATCAATGTAGACCACTACGAATTTTCCTATGAATGTCCTTAAAACCTGGGTCATAATTCTCATGAAGGTACTAGGTGCATTGGACAGACCGAAAGGCATGACTACCCACTCATATAGGCCATCTTTGGTTTTGAAAGTAGTCTTCCATTCATCCCCGGGCCTAATTCTTACTTGATGATAGCCACTCCTAAGATTAATTTTGGAGAAAATCTTTGCTCCGACCATCATATCCAACATGTCATCTAAACGGGGAATAGGAAAATGGTACTTAATGATGATTTTATTTATGGCCCTGCTATCTACACGCATTCTCCATGTGCCATCTTTCTTAGGGGTCAGAAGGGCTGGTACTGCACATGGGCTTAGGCTCTCTCTAATGAATCCCTTTTGGAGAAGTTCTCCAACTTGTCGTTGTAACTCAGATTGTTCTATAGGGTTCATTCTATAATGGAGGAGGTTTGGTAATGTCGATCCTGGGATCAAATCTATTGCATGTTGAATGTCTCTCAAGGGTGGAAGGTGATTAGGAAGGTCCTCTGGAAATATGTCTTGAAACTCTTCTAGAAACCTTAACACTTCCCAGGGTTGTTCCTTATGGGGTTGGTCTTGGGTTTCCTTAGCTATCAAAATCCACACGAGGGAACCACCACTAATCACCTGTTCCAATTCCTTAGCACTAATCAGGTTTACCCCTTATTTCTTATCCTTCAAGTGACTTGATCCTCTCTTAATTTGGTCCTTAGGTGGTGAAGAATTTATTACAATCTTTTTCCCATTATCAGTAAAAGCACAAGAATTAGAGCAACCATAGAGTATAGCATCATGGTCATACAACCATGGTCATCCTAATATGATGCTGCTTATCCCCATGGGAAGAACATCATATCAAACTAATGTGGGATGGATAACGAAGAATCCATGGTTATTATGAAAGAGAAGAAAGATCTAAACAACCTAAGGATCGTGGGAGGTCTAAGAAGCCTCCCAGAACTAGGACGACTCAGAAACTAGATCCTAAAATGGCTATCCTCTTTTGTCTTTTCACTTTTCTTGGTGGAGGTGGCGAAGGAAGGATGGGGATGGGAGACTGGGGACTGAAACTCATGGACCTTGGGACTCACCCTAATGAAGAGACCATCCACCTCTAAGGCATTACGCCCTCCTCGATACTTGGTGGCACTAGGATGGATCTCAATGTCACGAGAGGAAGCAAAGAAAGACATGAAGGTGGGAGAGAGAATGGAGATACCTGAGGCCTCACACCCCTCGACATCTCGAAGGACAAAGGTAAGTTTGGGGTGTGAGGCCCCAGGTATCTCCATTCTCTCTCCCACCTTCATGTCTTTCTCTGCTTCCTCTCGTGACCTTGAGATCCATCCTAGCACCTCCAAGTATCAAAGAGGGCGTAATGCCTTAGAGGTGGATTGTCTCTTCGTTAGGGTGAGTCCCAAGGTCCATGAGTACCAGTCCCCAGTCTCCCATCCCCATCCTTCCTTCACCACCTCCACCAAGAAAAGTGAAAAAACAAAAGAGGTCAGCCATTTTAGGATTTAGTTTCTGAGTCGTCCTAGTCCGGGAGGCTTCTTAGCCCTCCCACAATCCTTAGGTTGTTTAGGTCTTTCCCCTCTTTCATAATAACCATGGATTCTTAGTTATCCGTCCCACATCAATTTTTGGTATCAGAGCCAGCAGCGAACTAGGATTTGCTTCGTCCTCAAACTCGTCGGAGTCGAGTTCTTCATGCTGCAGGAGAATGATGGGGACCCGAAACCCATCCAGGTTTCTCTTATATTTTTTTAGATTTTTTTTAGTTATTTCCACTATTCCAGCTATCCTTTTATTCCCATTTTATTCCAGATTTATCTCCATGTTATTCCCAGCTTATTCCGTCATCATCCTTCTTTAACCCATTCGTGTTCTTTTCTAAAACTTAGCCGTCACCCCCTTTCCCCCCCATCCGGGCTGTCCGACCCTTGGCCGCCCCCGCTGGTCCGCCGCCGATGCTCGCCGGCCCCCGCCCTCACCAGAGAAACCGCCGCCACCACCCACGCCCGTGGGAAGACGAACGGACGTGAGAGGCGTCCGTCCACCCCATGCGCCTGTGTGACGCAGCCGCCATGCCGCCCGCCTGCTGGCGCAGCGCTGATCCGTCGCCCCGCCGCCACGCCGCCCCGTGGGAGTCCCTGGGCCCCACGACAGCGGGAAGACCGAACGGCATGCTCGTGCGTGCCGTGCGGCCGTCCCACCCCTGCGCTGCCGCCCGCCACCACCGTCCGTAGCCTGGCTGCCACCCCACTGCCACCGCCCACCGGTCGTGCTGCCGCCCGCCATCCACTGGCCCCCGGTCGACCGGAGTTTGGGTTTCTCCCCCTATTGCTCGATCGAGAAGAAAGACTTGCATGCCTCTCAAAGCAGCCCAAGAAGCCTCTACACGCTTCTCAAAGCAACTGGAAGGAGACTGTCTGCATGATTTTTGGAGCAGCATGACTTTCAAAGTAGAAGTGGATTTCAAAATTCAAATAAATGAAATTTATTTGGTATTTTTTTAATGAATGTAATTTAGGAAATTTGGGATTTTGATTGAATTCAAAATCAAGGAAGGATTTCAGGGGATTTTATTTTTGAATTTCAAAAGGAATATGGGCATCTATAAATATCCATACTCCTCTTGTAATAAAATTATTGAAAAAATGAATTTTTGAGAGTTATTCCACTTGTGTGTGGTTCTAGGCTGAGGCCCGTTGCCTTCATCCTTCGAGATGTCGAGGGGTGTGAGAACCCAGGTATCTCCATTCTCCCTCTCACCTTCGTGTCTTCTCCTCGTTGCCTTGAGATCCATCCTAGCACTTTCAAGTATCGAGGATGGCGTAATGCCTTAGAGGTGGATGGTCTCTCCGTTAGGGTGAGTCCCAAGGTCCATGAGTTCCAGTCCCTAGTCTCCCATCCCCGTCCTTCCTTCGCCACCTCCACCAAGAAAATTTGAAAACCAAAAGAGTCCGGCCATTTTAGGGATTTTCAGGGGTCATTCTATCCTAGTCCCGGGAAGCTTCTTAGCCCTCCCACGATCCTTGGTTTTTTAGGTCTTTCCCATTTCAGAATAACCATGGGTTTTTCGTTATTCGTCCCACATCACAAACCTTTTCTTGGTAGGACCGAATTCGGATTGTGACTTGGCACCTAAATTGATGGGAATCAAGGTCGAATCTATCCAGGATACCTTATATGGGTTGGGATGGGGCATAGTGGGCAATCCTAAGTTCTTGACCGTACCAGTTGATATAGTGTTGACACAACTTCTGCTATCTAAGATGATCTTGCAGACTTTTTTCTCTATTTTAATAAAAGTTTGTAGGATGTTGGTCCTATGCCAAACCTCTTGTTCCTTACCCTGGGTCAAGATACATCTCACAACTCCTAGGAATTCAGATGATTCTATGATCTCTCATCCCCTTCATACTCATCAGCTAGGTTCTCTTTGGCCTCATATACCTCTTCCTCATAATCTTCTACGGGTCCAGGGACCTCCTCGTCTATTTCTCCTATGTGTAGCGCTCTGTTGGGACATTGGCTTGCAATATGACCTTCCTTACGACACCTAAAGCAATGGACACTACCTCCTCATTGAACTTCAGGGCTTTTTCCTTTGTCATCTCTATGGGCTACTGGAGTAATAGGATTGGGTCTGTTGGATGGGCTTGGGTTTGGGCTAGGCCTACTTCCAGGGGAATTTATCCTATTGGGCTTAGGTCGACGAAATAAAGGTCTCCTATGGAATCTCTCACAGTCTCTAGCAACTTGGTAGGCTTGATCTAGGTCATGGACTTCTCTCAAAAATAGTTCTCTCTGGATCTCCTCATGTAGACCTGCTCTAAACCTGACAAGGTTGCTGCTTCAGACTCGACCACATTACATCTCATCACGAACTCATCGAACTTGGCAATATACTCGGACACTATCTTATTTGAGTTAATCGTTGCCATTGATCTAAGAGTTTCTATTCATAGGACATTGGTAAATACTTCTCCCTAAGTTTCACCTTCATAGCTCTCCAAGTGGCTATGAGCATGTCACCCCTCTGTCGGCTCATGCGTTCAACATTACGCCAATACAATCTAGCCTGGCAGACCAATCTAAGTTTGGTAAACTTAAATTTCCTATTTTTTGACATTTCATACCAATCAAAATATTGGTCCATATCACCCTCCCAATCTATATACATCTTAGGATCCAAGTTTCCATCAAATGTGGGTGCATCTAGACGAATGTTTCTAAGGGCCCTTTCATCCTGGTCAACATAATCATGGTCTTACCTTGGATGTTGGTCAGGAGTAAATTCCTGGCGTTGGACTCTAGGATGGACAGGTGGCAATCTGGGTGATTGTGGCTCAGTAGGTGTCAAATGGGTCTCTTCAAGGGTTCCTATTCTCTCTTCCATTTGATCAAACCTAGTATTCAATTGCTTGAACTGCTCAGTCATAGTTCTCATCAAGGTTTCTAGATTGGAATCCATGGAAGAACTAGGATGGTCAAGTGAATGTTGAAAGGAAGTTCCTGATCTAGTGACTATTCAATACAAAATTCGATCTAAGGTTTGCTAGACCTAAAAGTCCAATGTAGTATGAATTGACTTAGTATAGACCAAGACTACAAATATCCTTTTAAATGGCCAGGTAAGAGGTGGGATTGTGGGAGACCCCCCCCCCCCCCCCCCCGCTTTCACGAGGACCCAATTAAAGAACCACAAATTCTCTTAAGGCATTTGCCTTTGGACCCCTAGCTTTAGACACCACTTTCTAGGAGTAGATGAAGCAATGATTTACACTAGTCTCAACACACTAATTGAGCTTGACTTGTTGGTGTTCTTAATCTAATTAGGTTGGTACTCGATTTTAATTAAAAGATTTGGGTACGATGCAACATGGGGTTGGTTGTTTTTGGGCTAAGGAAAGGTAATAACCTCCTTCCCTTATCTTATGATATTGACGCCCTTAAATAGTTTCAAATGAATGCAATTGCATTTTTTTTGTGTTTTATGAAATGACAAGTTTGAATTTCAGTTGAGTAATGATCAAACAAAATGGCTTGGGATTGGGGGTGTTTGGAAGTTATTTTAATTTTAGCCCAACAATACATACAGAATTTTCAGCAGGCCTGTTTTGTTTGCAGAATTTTTTTATTTTTTTTGAATTTATAAAATCATGAAAAAATAACAAAAATTAAGAGAACTAATCAGAGAAAAAAAAGTGCAAAAATCAGATGAAAATAGCAGACATTGATTGGTGAATCAGACTGAAGTTCAAACTATCAATGCAAATTCAGTGTGCAAAAACTTTTGTAGGACTGTTTCTTAGACAGATAATACTCAGTTTTTGAATCAGTAAAATCTTAGAAAAATTACAGTAAATAGTGGATTAAGTGGAGATAAACTGATGCAAAAATCAGGCTAAAACAGTGAAAGCTTGATGATAAAATAGTCCTAGGTTTCAGTCCCTAACACAGAAATCAGCAAACAGAATTTAAACATGTAAGGGAATTCAAATACAAAAACTTCAACCTAAGGATTCAGGTCCGGCCATGGCTCATTATTCCCATGGGTCGTGACAGTGTACTGGTGTACACTCGCTCAAGAGGCATGAATCTTAGATCCAGATTGGATTTAAAAGGAAAAAAAATAAATAGCAAGTATGAAGACTATGCTACCAATGAACCATGCTCTAATACCAAATTTGATGTGGAAATGAGATGAATGAATTCTAATTTAGTGAGTGATTTAATATGAAGGAAATACTAAATAAGGAAATAACTCAACCTAGGGCTGCATATCCATCCATGAAGATTGGAACTAAGGCATTGAGAAACCATCCTATCTAGGGCATAGACCATTCAACTATTCAAACTTAAAAAATAAGGAGGGTTTTCTTACCAATATTGATGTCTTAGGCCATTAGAAGGGATTCAATTTTAGCACTCCCGAATGGAGATGGTACTCGAAAACTATCACCTCCAGAGATGAAGACTTCTAGCTTGAAAGGTCCCAAGGGCAAGACCAACTTCCTTGTCAACTCGTGATCTTGGGGAACCCTAGAAAGAAAAGGGATTAGTGACTCGAGATGCCAAGAAGATTGAAAATTAATTAAGCTTCAATAATATGATTGGAGTGGATGGAGTGGAGGAGATCAATTGGCTCCATTCAGTGTCTGGACTGCAATTGCCTTGGAATCCTTGAATTGCAACTGGAGTTGGCATCCCATGAAGGCAAGGGATGACATCCAAAATCTGCAGTAGAAGCTTGCTTGAAGATTGGAATAGGCATCCTTCTAGAGTGGCAATGGTGAAGAAGACTTGGTTGGAATTCGGAAGATCTACTTAGGATGGTGGTGGCCCCATCTTCTAGCTAGAATTTTTGTGGATGTAGGGGAATACTAGGGTGGCTAAAGGATGGTGTTTTTGGGTCTCTCACCCACTCCCTCTCGGAGGACACATTACATAACACAAGTGGAAAAGAAAACTCTTTAATTTCATTCATGGATCATTGCTTACAAGAAGGGTTTGGAGAGCTTTTTATAAGCCTTTACTACAATTTTGAAATTCCAAAATACAAGGAGAGAATCGTGGGATGTTCCTTGATACAAGGAGAGAATCATGGGAAGTTCCTTGTTATGTGGGAGGAGAGTTGAAACCACCTTGATCCTTGCTTAGAATAAGGAGAGAATAGTGGTTGGTTGCCTTATTTTTTTGAATTCAAATGTGGGCACCCAAGAGAGGTGAGGTGGCAGCTTAGGTGTCCTTCCATGTGTCCTTTGGAGATGACTTGACATCCACTTGCATGTGATGATGTGGCATTCTCCATGTTAAGGTAGGTTGAAGTGATTTGTTGCACTCATTCTCCAAGTCTTCTAGCTTTGATTTTGAACCCTAAGTAAACCCTTCTTGGACCAACTTAAGGAATTAACTAAATATAAAGTCAAATTTCACTTAATTTGACTTAAAAGATCAAATTAGCATAGACCTAGTTCTATTTATAGGACTCAAACTCAAATATAGAAATAAACAATCCTATTTACAGGACTCATATTCAAAAGAAGTAAAATTGAAACCAAAAGTAGACTTAAATTTATCTACTGAAATCCATATTGAATCTGGCTTGATTAAACTGGATTGAATTCTCTTCTAAGCTGTGGTGCTCGCACTACAAGTGAGGAGAATTGCTCCACATCTCCAGTCATGTGCCTTGAGCAACCACTGTCGAGGTACCACAATCTTCTTTTATTGGTTGCAAGGCATACCTCATCATTGTTGGCCATTAGACAAAAATTTGCAACCTCTTATGCTGCTCTTCTTCAGAGCTTAAATCCTCGCTGTTGCTTCAAGTTGCCATCATAGCTTTCTTTCTCAATCTTCTTCTACTTTTCTCGAGTAAGGGGCAGTCCATCTTGAAGTGGCCAGGTTTCTTGCATTCAAAACATGTGGTCTCTTTGTCTTTCTCTTTGCTAGGCTTTCTTTTTGAGGTTTTTTCTTGAAATTATATTTCTTCTTTCTCATAAACCTTCTAAACTTTCTAGCAATGAGAACCATCTCATCTTTTTCATTCTCTTCTTCGGACTCATCACTTGACTCTTCTTTTGTGGTGGACTTGAAGGCTATCACTTTCTTTTTCTTATCAACATCCACATTCTTTGGTTTCAAGGAGAGCTCATAGGTCATCAATGAGCCCAAGAGTTGCTCAAGAGGAAGAGTGTTGACATCCTTGGCTTCTTCTATAGCAGTGACCTTAGCATCCCAAGAAGCCAGAAGAGACCTGAGGAGTTTATTGACAAGTTCACCATTAGAAATAATCTTTCCTAAACTTCTCGTACCATTCATAATATTAGTAAACCTAGTATACATTTCACTAAATGATTCAGTAGGTTCCATCTTAAACATTTTATATGTGTGAATGAGCATGTTAACTTTAGTAGTTTTCACATGATGTATACCCTTATGGTTAATTTCAAGTGTGTCCCATATTTTCTTTGCAGAGAGATAATTTGAGATTTTATTGAATTCGCTTGGATTTAAAGTGCAAAACAACATATTCATAGCCTTTGCATTAAGCTCTATTTGCTTAATATCATTCTTATCCCAATTATCTTTCATTTTGGGAGTGGGAATGCCATTAATCAACATAGTAGATAGATAAGGACCCTTAACTATTATAGTCCTCCAAAGATTATAATCAAGAGCTTGAATGAATATGTGCATGCATGCCAGTCATTGAAGTGTCAACACTTGGCAATCTTGAGTCGATACTTGGGTTTGAAATTTTCCAAAATAAGTGTCAAAAACTCCCAAAACATAAAGATATGCAATTAAACATTAAATATACTTATGCAAACCATAATTGAATATTTTTTAGGCCTTTTTCATGGTGAAAAAACTTCTTAAAACATGAGTTTTGCTTAGCTTTAAGATACTTTTTTTTTGAGAATTTGATATGCCTGTATCCTGTAACTTATAACCATAATTGAAATATTAGTACAAAATATATACTCAACATTTTGTTAATCATCAAAATCAAGGGCAAACCCAAACCCCGTCCCGGGAGAATTGGTGGGGACACCAGGATCAAGCACAGATCATTGGATCCCATATGGTTCACTTAATCATGTATCACAATTTTGTAATCAATAAGATTGAGTAATGTAATAAGTTGAGGTTAGTTGATTTGTCTCAACCCTAAACCCTAGTCAGTATTTTGAGTCCTATATTTCTGCATGAGTCTAGTATGAGCCCAATTTTTATACAATAGAGGAGGTTACCCTATTTTGGGTTCCACCAGGCCACATCCTGGAGTCAAAGGCTACTACATCAGCCTATTAGATTTTGTGTGACAACCTAGGATTCAAGATGCTTCCAGAAATCCTGATTCCTTCCATATGCTTTTCGGATGTCCAGATTCCTTTTCAGATGCCAGAGCATATTTCCAGACCAGGGCACCCATGATTCCAGAGGTCCATCTGTGCCCAGTCCAGGAGAAATCAAGCCCAGGTGCCAAGCCCAAGCTCTTAAAAAGCAAGATTCCAGCCATATTCCCTAGAATATGCTAGCCCATGCACCCAGCACCTGAAAGCCCACCTGTGCCCCCTCAAATATTCATCCAAGCCCATGAAGGAGGCATCCTTGCTGCTGCCCCAAGGTCCAAAACTAAATTTGAGGGGTTTGACCAAGTCCAAGCCAAGAGGAGGTGCCCATGAGTTGACTAGTCAAAGCATGAAGGGTGAAGGAGAAGATTAGGTCAAATCCTATCCTAGATGGGAATTCTTTCTAGTTTGTTTAGGACTTGTAACCTAAGTGTAATCCCTTTAGGAGAGGGCATGGAAGCTCTATATAAACCCCACCCGTCCCTCTCTTGTAAGCAATTTTTATTCATGATATCAAAAATCCTGGTGAAATTTATTTGAGCTTGCGAGCTTATGTTTGTGTTACTTTGTTTTTTTGGTTTGTTTGGTTCCTTGTTCTTGTGTTGGCCGACCATCCCTTGCAATCCTCCATGCCCACAGCAACGAATCAAGATTCCAAGCATCAGCCGCGCCCTTGAGAAGCAGCCTTGAAGATGCCCCAGATCAAGAGCTTCATCTACTTCCTTGCCGCCCAGCTTCTAAACCCTAACCTGATTCCTTCTAAATCCTAGTTCTTTCCTTTATTTAATTACTATTTTGATTGACCCCTGATGTTTTGCAGGATCCTCGAGGTGTTTCACCTCCTTAGAGGAGGCTTTCCTTGCCTCCAAGACCACCTAAATCAGCCAGATCACGGGAACCAAGCTTCATCATCCAGACTCCAATCAGAGTGCTGTGTGATCTCTTCATCAGAAGTTATTCAAATCACTGATTGGTAACTTCTTTCCCTTCTTTTAATTTCTGATTTGATGAAGATAAGCTATCCTAATTTGGGAGTTTCTCAATTCTCGGGTCATGGTTATTTATTATTTTGCATGAGTTTGCCTGCAATTATGGTGATTCTTTGTATTGATACTCTTTCTGCTAGTTTTTACTTAACTTTTGAAATATAGTCTACAAATTAAATTATTAAAAAATATAAAAAAATTAGTTTACTATTTTTTTCTGCATGTTTAGCAATCTTAGAGTTGTCCCGCATCAGTCAGGAATGTTTTTGGACATAAGCAAGTGCTAGGGCCAATAAGTGTAGGTTTGTAGATTATCCTAAAGAAGGTATGAGATACATTTTCTACCATCTTATTGAGAAAAAAATCCTTGTCAGTAGGCATGCCACATTTTTAGAAAAGGAGTTTATCTAAGAAGGTAGCAGTAGGAGGATATTTGAAATTGAAGAAGTTCAACCTACGCCCGAAGCAATTCCTCAACCAAAATTCCTAAGGCTCAGGAACAACCATAACACATACCTCTCCATAGGTCAGAGAGAGTGCGAAGTGCACCTCTTAGATATGGCTTTATCATTGGGAATGACAATGAAGCCAATATCATACAGGATGATGATCTGTGACCTATACGAAAGTTGTCATTAGTAGAGACTCTAACAAATGGCTGGAAGCTATGAAATCCTAGATGGACTCCATGTACTCTAATCAGGTATGGATATTAGTTGATCCACCTGAGGGAGTAAATCCAATTGGATGTAAATAGGTCTTCAAGAAGAAGATAGGAGCAGATGGTCAAGTAGAGACCTACAAGGCTAGGCTGGTGGCAAAAGGTTTCAGACAAAGACATGGTATTAACTATAATAAAACTTTTTCACTTGTAGCCATGTCCATTTGGATATTACTTGCCATAGCTACATACTATGACTATAAGATTTGGTAGATGGACATAAAGACTACTTTTCTCAATGGATATCTTAAGGAAGAAGTCTATATGTCATAGCCAGAGGGGTTTGTCTCAAGTGAGAGACCAAACCAAGTATGCAGGCTTAAGAAATTCATTTATGAATTGAAGCAAGTATCAAGGAGTTAGAACATCCACTTTGATGAGACAATCAAAGAGTTTGGTTTTATCAAGAATATGGATGAACCATGTGTGTATAAGAAGACTGGAAGTGCCCTTATTTTCTTGGTTTTGTATGTTGATGGCATACTCATCATTAGGAAGATATACCAATGTTGCAATCGGTCAAGTCTTGGCTATCAAAGCAATTTTTCATGAAGGATTTGGGAGGGGCATCCTATATATTGGATATAATGATCTATGGAGATAGATCTAAGAGGATGCTAGGCTTATCCTAATTTAGGTACATTGACTTAGTACTGAAGAGATTCAATATAGAGGGAAGTAAGAAAGGTTACTTGCCCATGAGTCAAGGCATACATTTCTCCAAGAAGATGTCTCCTAAGATATCAGAAGATAGAGAGAGGAAGAGTTTGATTCCTTATGCTTTGGCTATAGGATCAATTATGTATGCCACGTTATTTACCAGGCCTGATATTGCTTATGCCTTGGCATAGTAAGTAGGTTTTAGGCTGATCTAGAGGAGGATCATTAGAAAGCTGTACAAAACATTCTTAAGTACTTGAGAAGGACTAAAAGTATTTTTCTTGTATATGGTGGATCAGAGTTGAAACTAGAAGGATATACTGATTCTAGTTTTCAATCAGATCCAGATGATAACAAATCTATATCAGTGTATGTCTTCACCCAATATGGAGGTGCAGTGAGTTGGAAGAGTACAAAGCAGCAAATTGTAGCTAACTCAGTCATTGAGGTAGAGTACATAGCTACAAGTGAAGCCACAAGAGAAGCTGTGTGGATGAAGAAATTCATCACTGAATTGGGCGTGATTCTTACTATACAATAATCGGTGCCACTTTATGGTGATAGCACTAGAGCTGTTGTGCAAGCTAAGGAGCCAAGGTCTCATCAAAAGTCCAAGCACATCCTAAGATGCTTCCACCTCGCTCGAGAGATAAAAGAAAGACAAGATGTTGTCATCGAACGAGTAGATACAAAGAACAATATAGCAGACCCATCCACTAAAGCACTACCATAGCAGCATTTTGATCACCACTTAGATTGTATGTGTGTAAGAAGATACAAGGGCGATTGGCTTTAGTACAAGTGGGAGATTAAAAGAATTATGCCCGAAAAGTCAATCTTTGTACAAGCATTTCTATAATCTTTCAGCTCAAGTATGATATTATTTATTAATAAAAGGTAATTGTTGATTTATCATACTACTGCATCTTATCAAGATTATGATGAACCCCATAGGTTAGGGCAATGAAATTTAGGTTATGATGGAGATCATAATGGTGAGACCTAAGTTCCTATAAATCCTAATCTAAAATGTTCCAAGTCAAATCATCGATTCGGGATTGATATTTTCAGAAAGACTAGCACATCTATGCATGCTCGATGGAGAAGGTGGTTGGTCTTATAGCCACTTGTATAGGGATACTACTACAAGTATGTGGGTGCTCATTAGGGTATGAGTTCACTGAACTGATCTACCTTGGAAACATCTTATGGACGTCTTACTACTTGTCAAAGATGGTTCTCATAGTGGGAGTTGTGTGAGTGATCCTTAGACCTGAGATCACCATGGTTCCTTATACACATAATGCAATATTTTGGTTCATACTCATTCATGACAAAGAAATGTATGGGGTGTTCTCGGATATGATGGATTGTGCATGAAGAATGTGAGTGGATCAATAAGAAATCGATCACTCCTACTAAGAGGACTGATCCCTAGTAATCTCTTTGATTGTTGACTTAGGAAGTCTTTGATCAAAGCAAGATGAGATTGAAAGGATTTCTAATCTTTCATCGATCAAGTTTTCATTATCGAATTGAGATTCTAAAGGATTAAGTGCTAGGATTTGATAATTCTCCATACCCATCACTTATTCAAGATAAAGGGAGATCGAAAAATTAAATTGCATGATAACTTTTTACTGAAGGGTATTTAAAAATTTTATCAAATTTCTCATCTTTTGAGTAGGCATGACACGTTGCTAGATATCAATCATGTCTTGTAGGTTTTCATAAATCAAATTGGTTGGATTCATGAGTCAATTTAGAAATTGGTTCAAATTGGCAACTTGGGTCAGCTTAATTTGACCTAATTAGGTCAATCGATTTGATCGGATCAAAATAGCTTAAACCTGGACCTACTGCTGGCTAGATGTGGAGTCCAAAGGGTCACACATGCTAGGAAATTGGCCAAGGAAGTCAATTCAATTTTGGTTAGGGTCATTGGATCCTAATAAGCTAGCTAATTTATATACTAGTATATGCATACTAACCTAACTCCTAACCCAATTAGATTGGGTCAGTTTGCTTGCTATTTGGATAAACCAATTTAAGTAAAACTTAGATTGGGTTGAGTCCAAATTGGGGCAGAATTTTTGAATATTATCCATAGATTATGAAAGAGTCCAAATGGGATTGGACTCTTGGCACCATATTGGCATGCACCTTGAGGGCGCAGAAAGGACCAAGAGTCCTTTTACCATTTAATCACCTATTCCAGATAAGTGCTAGGCCTCTCTCCCTTATCCCCATGTTTTTTGGATTGGTTTTAAATGGTCAAAACATGGCATTTGGCATGAAAAAGGTGGCGCGCAAAATGATGGGATGCATCCCTTCATGTTTGGCACACAATCATAAATCCAGAAGTCCTTTTGCTTGAAAGCTTATGGTTCTATGATACATCCTTTGGAATTCCACATCCCTTAGCCAAATTTTGACCAGTAACTTGCCACAGGCAAGTGAGAAAATTGAAGAAATATATATATATCTCTTGGCACAGTGATATGACATATCAAGATAAAACCTTTCACCCAAGGGACACGTTTTGCATGAAGGGTCTTATCTGATCATTAGAAAATCATATCAAGGGCTGAGGAAAAGGTTTATCAGGTGCCCCCTTGCTCATTATATAGGCATCAGTATTCTGATGCCAAAATATCTAAAAGAAATTCTTCCTATCCCTCTTCCTTCTTTTAGAACAAAAAGTCTTTTTTAGGACAAGGCTTGTCATTTTAAGATAAGAGCCTAGGAAGAGTCTATAGGAGAGATAATCAGATTCTAAGAGAGGATTTAGAGAGGCCTTTGAGTGCCCTACAGAAGGGTAAGGGTTCCAGCAAAAGGAGAAAGGCTGTTAAATGAAGAAAGGCTACCGAAAAGAGTCCTAGTCAAATAAGCAAACTCATATGAGTACTTCCTTGGTCAGGTTCCTATGTGGATCATCTATGAAAGGTGTAAACTTATGTGCCTTATAGAAATTAAGGAGTATAATGCTCTAGGTATTCTTTTATAACCTTAAAGTTATGATTTATTAGTTGTTATGGTCAAGTGATCCTTGGGTCTAGGGTTCTGGCTAATTAGGGTTTCAATAGTAAAAATTTTTGAAATCCAATCTTTCACTGCGTCAGCATGAACCCAACATAGATGAATCTTGGGTTCTTGGGATTGGGACCATAGGTAAGTTGGGTGATGATGGAAGTGGTTCGTCCCTCCTTTCTTATTTTTCTTTATAATTTTTGCCTTCATCAAATTATCTAAGTTGGTCTCTTTGGTTATACAGAGTTGCTGGCCAATTTATTCTCAAGAGTTATAATCGATTATTTAGGGATAGTCACACTGATATTAAAATTTTTAGTTAGGTATTGTCTCTCAGGATAACTCCCGGGTTGACTAGGCAGCTCTTCTTCACTCGTAGCTATGGCTAATTTGATGGGGGACGGGATTAGGGTAGGATCGTCAACGAGCTAAAAAGTCATCGAAGATTAGGGTATCCTATTTTTTTAATTTTTTTGATTTTTCTATGGTGGTGGCGAAGAAAAAATAGGGATGGAGGGTAGAAAAATTGGACATCTAGGACTTGGAACTTACATTCACGAAGAGACATCTCACCTCTAGGGCATCTCACCCATCCCACTACATGTAGCCTAGAGCATCCCACTCATCTCACTACATGCGGAGCCTAGGGCATCCCACCCAAATCGCTACCTAGGGATGTGAAGGAAAATCCCTAAGACCTAGAGGGGACTCGACGAGGAAAAGGGGATAACTAGGGTCTCTCACCCCTCGACGCTCGAAAGTGAAGGACTAGGGTCTCTCACCCCTCGATGCCCGAAGGCGAAGGACTAGGGTCTCTCACCCCTCGACGCTCGAAGGTGAAGGACAGACGGGCCTCTCACCCTTCCCATACAGGGCAAACGAAAAGAAAAACTCTTTTCAAAAAAATTACTTGATTAACCAAACTGATTTTTTTACAAAGGACTGAGGGTGGTATTTATAGTCCTATCCAACCCTCATTTGAATTTGAATACAGGATAAAAGATAGGGATGACTCAAATTCAAATACAAGATAGGATAAGATAAGCTTATCCATATCTCAATCCAACCAAATCCTAATTCAAAATTCAAACAAAAGATAAAGATAAATCCCAAACAAATTTATTCTGGATATCCTTTGAGATTTGTGCAGCTCCAAAATTCATGCTTGCTCCGAGATCCATGCTGGCGATGTCCCCATCAATAGGGCTGTTCAAAATTAGGGGCTCCTAGTGTTACATCTTGTGACCATACAAAATTGAGATGATGATCCCACCCTTGATTATAAGTTGGGGTATAAAGTTCAGTTATATATCTATTATTGGCTACACTCCCCTATGTAAACCCATTTTGGGTTGGGTGCATCAAGTAAAGGACATTCCTCTACAACATGGTCTGGTGAGTCACATGCCATGTACATAGGTCCTGGTGCATGGTGAAATTGGGTATATCCTTTATGTTCTAGTACTTCCTCAATCCTATGGATCATAGATGCTAGTTTAGTTCCGTCAGATTCCCTTGTATGATTGTATGCATCTTCGAATCTCATGAATTTAGGATGTACATCAATATATTATGATCGATTCATAAAATTGTTAACTTGGAATCTGATTCTAAATAGTCGATCAAAGCCAATCTTATACCAATAATTTTGTAGGACTTGAGGTCGTTCAATAGGATCTAGGTGATAATAATCCATTAAGCTCTTTGGTTGTTCAATGGACTCCATAACCTTTTTATCTTGTATGGTTTAGATTGTATCTGATCAATCATCATTTTGTCTCAACAAGATTTTTTTAAATTTTTTTTAGTTTTTTTGTATTATATAGAGGAAGAGTGGAGAAGAAGAGGGAAGAAAAAGTGAGAAGTCTAAGGTGAGAACCTAAGGAGTCCTAAATCTAGAGACAATAGAGAAGATTGTCTTAATTAGGTTAAATTTCTGTTAGCAAAATAAGTTGTCAAGGAATGGACTCTCTACCCTAGGGTTACCCTATATCTAGACAGCTCATAACTATCAAGGTTGCCTTTGAGCCTTTGAAGTCACTCAAGTCAGATACTAACTAGCCACTGGCCACGTAAGGATAAGGTCAATGGGATTTCCTCATTACTTTCCTTAGATACTAAATAAATTGATCAGGTTAGACAATGGAACCAATTAAAAACCACCTTCCTTCAAGGTTACATCATCCTTGAACCCCTTTCCTAGGCACCATTTAACTAATTAATTCTAAGCTAGTCTAACTCTCAGCGTCTCTTGTCCTAGTGAGTTCAAAAATCCTTAGGGGCCAATATCAAATTGATTTTAAATTAAGGCTTAGGTTAATGCAATATGCGGGGTGGTGGTTTGTGGACCAGGGAAAGGTAATAAACTCCTCATCTTATGTTGTTTAGCGATTGTGCCCTTAAAGTATCTTATAGGAATGCAATGCAAATCAAGCAAGGTATCCAAAAAAGTTAAAAAGTTGTTAAGATTTATTATTTATTTCCTTAAATTGATTAAGTTTTATGGAAAGGTATCTTTTTATTTTCTTTTAGGGTTTTTTAAGGTAGTTTAATTTAAAAAAAAGTTAATTAAGTTAGGAGTTGATATGTGAAAAAAAAGAAAGTATTTTTTTTGTTAACAAGAAAATAGGAAATCTAATAATTAATGCAACTAAAAAAGGTAATGACACTAAAGAGAGTACTAATTAAAATTAAAAAAATATTTTTTTCATAAAATAATCATATCTAGATCCTCAGCAATGGTTTCCAAATTTGATCACTGTCATAAACAGTCAAAAATAAAACCTAACTCACTACTATAGCTAGGATGAGTAGGGATCATATCCTCGAGAATCAAGGATAATTATTTTATGAGAAAAAAAAGATAAATATTTAGATTTAAGAAGATAAATTATGGTTAAATTAAAACTAATCAATTAAAATTAAACATGAGATTGAAGGATTTATATGATAAAAAAATGTCTTTGAGTTTCAGGTAATCACAAACAAAGTCATGTATATATTCTAATCTAAGCAATCAAAGTTCATAATTATTTCGTAATTCTTCAACTAATCCCTAGCATAGACATTTTGCTGAGTATTAACCATATCTTGTTAGGATCATGGCCTGTCCCACAAGTATAGGCTATGCAACAATTAAGTTGAAAAGATCCTGACAAGATAAGTGGATGAAAATCTTAGAATCAATTATCTATGTTGAGCATGGACCATATCGTATTAGGATCATGATCCATCCCATCTAGGTAATTAATTTTAGAAAATCAAATAGAAAAAAGTTTAAAAGAAATTTAAAGCTTTATTCAATTGCATAGGAAAAAATAAATACAAAACTAAAGCATGAAAACCTATACTTCCCTATAGACTGCATCTCAGTCGAGCATGGCTCTTGGATACATCTTCATGGAGACTCGGGGCTCTGTCATAGCACCTGCTATCTTGAAGAACTCTTTTTCTTTATTTCTCTCCTCTCTCTCTTAAAACCTAAACTAATTACAAGAAGAAAACTAAAAATAAAATTTTGCTGGTGGAATTGATCTTGGCCCTCTGGCTTGGTTCCCCAGGTAGGGATACAGGAGCCTTTTTTTAGGGTTTAATAGGGGAGGGGTCTTCATGTTTTTCAAATATGGGACTAAACATATAAATCATATAGGTGGCTAGAATTTATTATTTACAAAATCATTGGTAGGATGGTAAACCCAAATTCCAGTTGAAGTAGATTTTAGAATCTTGTTCCAAATCAATGTTTGACTAAGGGTCAGTTGCCATTGGATCTTGATCAGAGGTTCAGAAATCAATTACATCAGGGAAATCAACATTGATTGCTTTGAGATCCATGCATCTTCCTCTTTGATGGATTTTGTCCCTTGCTTAGCACTACCGCCATCTCCCCTTGGACTGTAGCCGCCACCGCCGGGGCTAGCACCAGAGCTTCCTTATGTTGCCAAGACCTTGCTACTAGAGTTTTGTTGAAGCTACCTGCATGCCGTGAGCATCATCGCCGGACTTCCATTATCTCCCTTCACTGGAAGAATGTCACTCACTAGCACTACTGAGATCCTCACCAGTGCCGCCATTGTTCGAAGCAAGTGTCACCATCTTCCTTCCATGCAACCTTTGTTAAACCTCCTCTTACTCTACTGTTGCTGGATTTGAGCACTGCTGCTACCTTCGCCTCACCATGAGCCTCGATGGAATCATGGGGTTGTTATCGAAGTCCATGGGATGGTCGCCAGCCATCCTCTTGGCCGATGGTGAATTAAAATCATCCATGGTCCACAAAGCTCTATCATGGACCATGGTTAATGGTAGATATAGATCGATCGGCGTTATATGGACCAAGCGACCGGTCCATGATGGACTAGTTGCTTTAATGCTTATGTAATTCCTTAATCAATTTTAAATTTTGATTCCTGGCTCATTTGAAATCCGATTTGAGTGTCATTTGCATTGTTGGTTTTCAAAAATCGAGATATTCCATCCATGGATCCTTTTATGCAAAACACTAATAAAAGTATCAATTCCTAAGAAATATGATCAATTAATATTTATTTCAATATTTAAATTGGGATTTTTAAAAGACTTATCACCAGCATTGCAACCAATGCCTATGGTGCCTTCTGCAATACTTTATCCCCAACCGGTGGTTGAAGCAGCACCTCCACCACTAGAATGGTCACGGGTTCCATCGTGGGACCAGGAGAGGACCATCCATCACCATCATCTCAAGAGTCCAGAACCTAAGAGGTGACATTCTTAGAGCCTCTAGTCAGAACATGACTCCACTCTGGGCCAATGGTCCCACCAACAATTGGGGGCCCCTATTATCCGAGACCAGATGTTGAACAGAAACTTAAGGAGCTAGATTAGCATATTGAAGCTATCCACAACCTTTCTTCACCACTAAATGACAAGTTCAGCAATGATCTATCCTTTGATAAAAAGATTATGCAAGCACCACTCCCTCAGCACTTCAAAATTCCATAACTTGAGAGCTATGATGGACCATTGACCTCGTCGATCACCTGCCAGCTTTCGAGCATGACTATGCTCCTTCATGGAGCACCTGATCCCATCTTTTTCAAGCCTTCCCATCTACCCTAAAGGGTGTAGCTTGGCACTCATATTTAAGCTTAAAGCTAGGGTCAATGCACTTCTTTGAGTAGTTGAGCCGATCATTCACTTTAAAGTGGCTGCATTAAAATGGCTGACCGAGAACTAAAATAGTCTCCCCCTCTCTTTGCTTAATGGTATGGAAGTAGTCTGATCATTTTTACTATTTTTGATTGCTGACAATGTGGTCAGAAGTCTGTAACCTAAACCAATCAGTTGCCATGTCAACCTTGATGAGTGGCTTGCAAAGAAATGACATTAAAAAGTCATTGACCTAGCCCATTGGCTCAAGCTAAGAAGTATGCTCAAATGGAAGATGCTTTTACAAAGGAAGAAGCTCTCACCACCTCTATGGTGGGGGGTGGCCAAAGAATTTAAGACGATCATAATCACTCCCCAAGGTGGGAGGAAAGGGTCTGACCATGTTCCAAGTCTCCATGAAAGAAGAACAAGATCTTCTAAGATTGTCGATGAGAGAAGCCTACCAAGGATCACCACCAAGAAAGTTCTACACCTACACCTCTCTGAACATGTTGAGGGAAAAGGTGCTAATGAAAATCAAGGGATGGATTCCAAAGTCCTGGAGGTTGCGAACCCCATCTAACTAGAGAAATCCAAGCAAGTTTGTTTGTACCATCGAGATCACGGTCATGATACTAAAGTTTGCATCTAGCTCTAGGATGAAATCGAGAAAGTAATCAAGTGAGGCCACCTTGATTGCTTCATCCAATGCTGGAGGGAGCAAAGGAGTCGCCAAGGTTACCCAGCCCGTTGAGCAACCATAATAGTTGCCTCGATCCACCTCCATCTAGTTTAGTAGGCACAATCACTAGGAGGTGTCATCACCTCGATGGGTAATTACAAGTAAGAGGCAGTCTGTGCTAATAACATTTTTAGAAGAAGACAACTAGGGAGTTTAGTTTTTACATAATGATGCGATTGTTGTAACTTTGAACATAGAGAAAACTATGATGTATACATTGCATCCTCATTAATAATAGAAGCTCAGTAAATGTTTTGTATTATGATGCTCTGCTAATAACTTGTTTAAAAGAAGATAACTAGGGAGATTAGTTTTTACATAATGATGCGGTTGTTGGAACTTTGACCATAGAAAACTATGATGTACATTGCATCCTCGCTAATAATAGAAGCTCAGCAAATGTTTTGTATTATGATGCTCTCTTAAAAATAGAAATATCCCTGATCGACTAACCTGGGTGGACTCTCCTTTGTGGGATTCATGGGTGATTCTATTGTTGGGTTACCTAGGTCAGGCGCAGTGGAAGACTAGGTTTCAAAAATTTTATATTCGAAACCCTGACCGACCGAAACCCTATGACCACTTGATCATGACAACTAAGAAATCTAATATTTAGGATTATAGAGGAATACCTTGAATGCTATATTCATTTATTTCTACTAGGTACACAAGTGCATGCCCTCCAGAGGTGATCCACATAGGAATCGGACCAAGAAAGCACTCCTATGAAGGTTGCTTATTTGCTTGGTACTCTTCTGGCAGCCTTTCAGACTTTCCTCCTTTGTTGGATCCCCTCCCTCCTGTAGGGCTCTCAGAGAGAACTCTAAATTCACTCTTAGTTCCTTAATATTCCTATTTTTCTCCCTAGGCTCTTATCTAATTAGACTGGCCTTGTCTAGAAAGAACAAGTTATGTCTTAAAAAGACAAACTTGTCTTAAGGGAGAGAGAGAGAAAATAGGAGATAGTATTCTAATGGTAGTCTCATGTGCCTTGGCATCAGATTACCGACACCATTATATAGAGTGGGATGGGGTGCCTAATATGTCTATCCACCTGCCATTTGATAAGACTCTTCAAATAGGAGTCTTATAAGGATAGAAAAACATATCTGGATAAGATCTTTCATGCGCCAAGAGACAAGTCTTTGTCTCTTCAGTTTCAAGCAATCTTCCTTCTGCCACTTAGCTTTGACTGGTTATGGGAAGGCCAAATGGTGTGACTTCAGATGTGAGGCATCGTAGAAATATAAGAGCCTTCAAATAGAAGGACCCTTGTTCTCAAATTAGCGCCAAAATGAAGAGATGCAACTGTTCATTTTGCACCAATCCCTTCCACACCGAATTCCACCCTTTTGACCAGTCAATGCCCATCCAAAAGGGCATGGAGATGAGGATGAAGTCCTCTGAACTTTATCTGGCCTTGGTGACTAACAGGCAGAAGGGTTCTTGGTCCTTCGCGCACATGCATTTTGGCGCACACTCATTTTGGTGCTAAGAGTCCATGCCTCGTAGGACTCTTCAAAATGATCAAGATAAATGCCAAATAAATTCAGATAAATACTGAATTAGGTAGCCCCATTTAGAACTCAATCCAATTTAAATACCACTTAAATTGGTTAGCCTAATTAGCAAATAAGCTAACCCAATCTAATTGGATTAGGAGTTGGGCTAGCCAACATATGTTAGTATGTAATTAGCTAGCTAATTAGGATTTCATGATCCTAATAAATATACAATTGACTTCCTTGACCAATTCCCTAATGTGTGTGACCCTTTGGCTCTATATCTAGCCAGTAGTAGGTATAGGTCCAAGCCAATTCGATATAATCGAACCCGATTGACCTAATTAGGTCAAATTAAACTGACCTAAGTTGCCAATACAAACCAACTTCCAAATTAACTCATGAATCCAATTGAATTGATCCATAAAAATCTAGACATGATTGACATCTAGCAATGTATCATGCCTACCTAGAAGATGAGAAATTCGGTGAAAATTATCAAAATACCCTTCAGTGAAAAGTTTCCATGCAATTCAATCCTTCGATCTCCTTTTATCCCAATTAAGTGATGGGCATAAATAAATGTCGAACCCTAGTACTTAATCCTTTTGAATCTTAATTTGATAATAAAGACTCGATCGATGAAAGATTAGAAACCCTATCTAATTTCATCATGCTTTGATCAAAGACTTTTTGAGTCATCATTCTAAGAGATCACATGGGATAGCTTCTCCTCTTACTAGGAGTAATCGATTTCTTGTTGATTTACTCATTACCTTCATACACAATCTACCATATCCAAAAATATCCCATACATGACTTAATTTCCATGAATGAGTATGCACCAAACATGGGTTCATGTGCACAAGATATCATAGTCTCAGGTCTAAGGATCACATGTATAACTCCTAGTAAGAGAATATTTTTTTGATAAGTAAGACTTCCATTTAATGTTCTCTTGTCGGATCAGTTCAGTGGACTCATAACCTAATGAGCCCCCACATCCGACTAGGAACATTTTAGATTAGGGTTTATAAGAACTTAAGTCTCACTATTATGATCTCCATCATAACCCTAATTCCATTGCCTTAACCTATGGGGTTCATGATAATCTTGATAAGATGTAGCAGTATGATGAATCAAATGCCTTTTATTGATAAAATTATCATACATGAGCTGGAAGATCATAGAAATGCCCATACAAAGATTGGCTTTTAGGGCACCATTCTTTCAATCTCCCACATGCATTAAAGTCAATCGCCTTTGTATTTTATACCCATACAATCTAAGTGATGATCAAACAGCTGCTTTAATAGTACTTTAGTGAATGGGTTTGCTATGTTGTTTTTTTTATCTACTGATTGATGCCAATATCTTGTCCTTGGACGAGGTGAAAGCATCTTAGGATGTGTTTGGGATTATTATGAGACCTTAGTTCCTTAGCTTGCACAACAACTCTAGTGTTACCATAATAAAGTACACCAGTTGTTCTATAGTAGGAACCATGCCTAATTCCATGATGAATTTCTTTATCCACACAGCTTCCTTTATGACTTCACTTGCAGCTATGTACTTTGCCTCAGTGACTGAGTTAGCTATAGTTTGTTGCTTTGTACTATTCAAACTTACTATACTACCATATAGGATGAAGACATACCCTAATATGGATTTGCTATCATCCGGATCTGATTAAAAACTAGAATCTATATACCCTTCTAGTTTCAACTGATCTACCATATATTAGAAAAATATCTTTAGTCCTTCTTAGGTACTTAAGAATATTTTTCATAGCTTTCCAATGATCCTCCCTTGGATAGTCTAGAACCTGCTTACTATGCCCAAGGCATAAGCAACATCAGGCTTGGTACATAACATGGCATACATAATTTATCCTATAGCTGAAGCATAAAGGATCAAACTCATTCTCTCTCTCTCTTCTATTGTCTTAGGAGACATTCTCTTGGAAAGGTGTATGCCTTGACTCATGGGCAAGTAACCTTTCTTACTTCCCTCCATGTTGAATCTCTTCAATACTAAGTTAATGTACCTAGATTGGGATAAGCCAAGCATCGTCTTAGATCTATCTCTATAGATCTTTATACCCAATATATAGGATGTCTCTCCCAAATCCTTCATCGAAAACTACTTTGATAGCCAAGACTTGATCGATTATAACATTGGGATATCATTCCCAATGATGAGTATGTCATCGACACACAAAAACAAGAAAACAATGGCACTCCCAATTGTCTTCTTGTACACACTTAGTTTATCCACATTTTTATGAAATCAAACTCTTTGATTATTTCATCAAAGTGGATGTTCCAACTCGTTGATGTTTGCTTCAATCCATAAATGGATTTCTTAAGCTTGCATACTTGGTTTGGTCTCTCACTTAAGAAAAACCCCTCTGTTTGTGACATATAGACTTCTTCCTTAAGATATCTATTAAGGAAAGCAATCTTTATATCCATCTGCCAGATTTCATAATCATAATATGCAGCTATGGCAACCAATATTCGAATGGACTTGAACATGGCTAGTCGTGAAAAAGTTTCATCATCATTGTTGCCACCTGGATCGTCATGGCCTGTAGCTCTGACATATCGCAGACTTGTTGGGCTCTCGATAGATGCTTGGTCCTCTTCTGGCATGGACTGCAAAAAAGAGGAGACCCAGGCCGGGGATTTCGATGGAGACACTCGACGATCAAGTTAGTTAGGGTGATCAAGAAAAACAGAACCTTTGTACCAGAGAGCTTAGGACCTCTCCAGGTAGAGGGTGAAAGATAAGATGTAAACAATGAAAAGATAGGGTCGATTGGAGATCAGAGAGCTGAAAAGTTTTCCTGCCAGTTCCTTGCCCGTTTGCTCTCTAAGTCTTACCAGTTGCCTCCTCCCCATCTCGAGGGTCCTTTCTTCCATTTTTATATGAGAAGGGATGTCCTAGACCAAGCCTAGGGCTTTATTGAGATGTCCCTTTCCTGGTATCCCTTTCTAGAGGGGTGTTTCTTTGTCTGTAGCCTCCCCCCTATTGGACCGATCCTCTAAAAGAGATCTTTCTATTGGGTATGATCATCGGCATAGTACAGATCTTGTCCCTCTGGTAGTGCAATTTCCTGTGGGAGGGGCGGGCACTGTGTCGCTGAGCCCCGAGCCATGGTGGAGTGTTTTTATTCTAGGAGGGACTGTCGGAGTGTTACAGGGTCTGTGGCCTTAATGGGATACTCCACTTAGAGGATGTTTAGGTTTCGTGTGGCAAGGATCGGAGCCCTTAGTTGCATGGTTGTTGACGTCGTGGTGTGCTACAGGGTGTGAAGCCTGGTGGAGCATGCATTGTGCAGAACACACGACGTGTTGCAGTGTTTGAATTTTCCAGCAGGGCATGTGCCACTTCTAGGAGGTTGCAGGTAACTAAGAGCTTCCATGTCACAGTCTGTACCTCTATCGATCTTCTCTCTCTTTTACTTTTGGCAAGAATTTCATTCTTAGCAGGATAGGGGAGTGTTGGGTTTTCTAGGTTTATTTAGCACAACGAAGGAATGAATTTCAAAAATTTTTCATTCTACAAGAAAACCCTAAGTCCAAGATCTTTTATTCACTACAATCAATAAGTCATTAAATTAGGGTATTGAAGAATACCTGGAATGCTAATTCCTTCTTCTTTCTACTAGGCTCATAAATACAAGCCCTCCAGAGGTGATCCACATAGGAATCAAATTAGGAAGCTCTCCTTAGTAGGTTGCTTAAGCCACTAGGACTCTTCTGATGGCCCTTCTTCCTTTAGCAGCCCTTCCTTTCTTGCTCAGACCTTTGCCCTCCAGTAGAGCACTCTGAAATATTTCCAAAACACTCTTTTTTTTCACTTACACTTCCTAATTCACTTCCTAAAAGCCTTGTCTTAAATGAAGTACTTGATTAAGACAAAACAAGGGAGGAAGAGACAAAAGGAGAGTGTGTGGATAGAGTGATAATGTAAGAGTGTAAGAAAGAAGAGAATTATGATTCCATCGGAAAAAATACCGATGGCTATTTATGGGAGAGGGGAGGGTGCCAGATATGACCTTTCATCAGCCTTTGATCTATCAACCAACAGATCAAATAAGACCCTTCAATGAGGAGTCTTATAAGTGAAATGTCATGACTCTTCTGCGCCAACTGCCATATATCAATCCCTTAATTTTTATCCTCCGACTTATCCTTTTGACACATGTCAAAAATTAGTTTTAAGAGGTTCAAGGGACATGGCTTTTAATATGAAAATACCGGTGATATGTGACTGACTTAAAGCAAAAGGACTCTGCTTATGATTTTGCACCAAATGAAGAATCGCTACTCTTCATTTGTTCCAACCACCATCTCACCAAATTTCATACATGTTGACTAGTCAAACCCATATGAGAGGGCATGGAGATGAGGATATAGTCCCTTGGACTTTATCTAGCTATAGTATTTGACAAGCAGAAGGACTCTTGTCGTTTCTGTGTGCCAAAAATCTGTGTGCCAACAGTGAAGAGTTGTCTTCACTTTGCGCACCACCTTTCTCCATGCTATTCACATGTTTGACCTAGTCAAAAGCTATGCTAAATTGGTGCCAAATTAAAAGAAATTTAAAGTACTTTATCACTATATCAACGATTATTAAGCAAAAGGACTCTTGGTCCTTCTGCGCAATTTTATTTGCTGAGCACCCATTTTGCACCAAGTGTCCCATGCCATTTGGACTCTTGATATATGGTGCATAACATGTCCAAAAATATTAGATAAAATCTGATAAATTCATCCCACTTAAGACACAACCCAATTTAGGTCTCCCATAAATTGGTTAGTCCATTTAGCAACCTATTTGACTCAATTCAATTGGGTAAAGAGATTAAGTCAGCCTATACATGCTAGTGTGCAATCTAGCTAACCAATTAGGATCCCATGATCCTAATTAAATGTCAATTGACTTCCTAGGCCAATTCTCTAATGTATGTAACCCTTTGGGTTCTACATCTAGCCAGTAATAGGCTTAAGTCTGAGCTGATTCGATTCAATCAAACGTGATTGACCTAATTAGGTCAAATTGAGCTGACCTAAGTTGCCAATTCAAACTAGCTTTTGAATTAACTCATGAATTCAATCCAATTGATTCATGAAAACCCACAAAACATGATTGACATCTAACAACATGTCATGCCTACCTGGAAGATGAGGAATTTGGTAGAAAGTATCAAAATACTCTTCAGTAAAAAGTTACCATGTAATTCAATCTTTCGATCTCCCATTATCCCGATTAAGTGATGAGCATGGATAAATGTCAAACCCTAACACTTAATCATTTGAATCTCTATTTGCTAATGAAGACTCTACTGTTGACTGATTATAAACTATTTCTAATCTCATCCTGCTTTGATCAAAGACTTCCTGAGTCATCAATTGAAGAGATTACTTGGGATAACAATTCCTCTTACTAGGAATGATCGATTCCTTATTGGTCCACTCACATCCTTCATACACACCTTCCACAATATCTGAGAACACCCCATACATGACTCAATGTACTAAATGAGTATAAACCAAAACATGGCTTAGTGTGCATAAGGAACCATGGTGACCTCAGGTTTAAAGATCACTTGCATAACTCCCACTATGAGAACTATCTTTTGACAAGTCGTAAGACTTTCATAAGATAGACTCGATGCAGATCAATTTAATGAACTCATTCACTAATGAGCAGCCTTGTACTTGTATTAGTGTCTCTACACAAGTGGCTGTGAGACCAACCACCCTCTGCATCGAGCATACATAGGAAACTAGTCTTTCTGGAAGCATCGATCCCCGAATCGATGATCCAATGACTAGGAACATTTTAGATTAGGGTTTATAGGAACTTAGGTTTCACCGTTATGATCTCCATCATAACCTTAATTCCCTTGTCCTAACCTATGGGATTCATCATAATCTTAAATAAGATACAACAGTATGATGAACAAAAAATGCACTTAATTAATATAATAATGTCATACAAGAGTTGGAAGATTACAAAAATGCCCTCTCAGAGATTGGCTTTTAGGGCACTTTTCTTTCAATCTCCCACTTGCATTAAAGCCAATCACCCTTGTTTTTTATACCCATACAATCTAAGTGGCGATCTAACCGCTACTGAGGTAGTGCTTTAGTGAATGGGTCTGCTATATTGTTCTTTATATACTCATTCGATGATAATATCTTGTCCATGAATGAGGTGGAAGCATCTTAGGATGTGCTTGGGCTTATTATGAGACCTTGGTTCCTTAGCTTGCATAACAACTCTAGTGTTACCATAATAAAGTGACACCGGTTGTTCTATAGTAGGAACCGTGCCCAATTCCATAATGAATTTCTTCATTCGCACAGCTTCCCTTATGGCTTCATATGTAATATGTATTCTGCCTACTCACTGCACCACCATATAGGGTGAAGACATATCCTGATATGGATTTTCTATCATCTAGATCTGATTGAAAACTAGAATCAGTATATCCTTTGAGTTTTAACTATGATGCACCATATATAAGAAAAATATTTTTAGTCCTTCTCAGGTAGTTAAGAATATTTTTCACAGCTTTCCAATGATCCTCTCATGAATCTGCCTAGAACCTGCTTACTATGCCCAAAGCATAAAGCAACATCAAGTCTACATGGCATACATAATCATAGCCATCCTCTCTCTTTCTTCTGATGTCTTAGAAGACATTTTCTTAGATAGATGTATGCCTTGACTCATAGGTAAGAAACCCCTCTTACTTCCCTCCATGTTGAATCTCTTCAACACTAAGTCAATGTACCTGGATTAGGTAAGCCTAGCATCCTTTTAGATCTATCTCTATAGAACTTTATACCTAGTATATAGGATGCTTCTCCCAAATCCTTCATGAAAAACTTTGATGATAGCCATGTTTTGACCGTTTGTAACATTGGGATATCATTTCCAATGATAAGTATGTCATCAACATACAAGACCAAGAAAACAAATGCACTCCCACTTGTCTTCTTGTACACACATGGTTCATCCACATTCTTGATAAAACCAAACTCCTTGATTATTTCATCAAAGCGGATGTTCCAACTCCTTGAAGCTTGCTTTAGATCATAAATGGACTTCTTTATCCTGCATACTTGGTTTGGTCTCCCACTTGAGACAAAACCCTTTGGCTATGTCATATAGACTTCTTCCTCAAGATTTTTATCGAGGAAAGCAATATTTACATCCATCTGCCATATTTCATAATCATGGTATGCTGCTATAGCAAGCAATATCTGAATGGACTTGAGCATGGCTACTGGTGAAATGGTTTCATCATAGTCAATGCCATGCTTTTGTCTAAAACTTTTTGCTGCTAGCCTGGCTTTGTAGGTTTCTACTTGACCATCTGCTCCTATCTTCTTCTTGAAGACCCATTTACATCCTATTGGGTTAATTCCTTCAGATGGATCTACCAAGGTCTAAACATGATTGGAATACATAGAGTCCATTTTAGACTTCATGGCATCTAGCCATTTGTCGGAGCCTTTACTCTTGATAGCTTTCGAATAGGTCACAGGATTATCATCCTAAATGATACTGGCCTCATTGTCATTCTTGATGACAAAACCATATCTGAGAGGTGCTCCCCGCACCCTTTCTGACCTTCGGAGAGAAGGTGTGTGTTGTGGCTATTCTTGATCAACAAGAACCTCTGGTTGAGGAATTGCATTTGAAGACTCTTCAGCAATTGGTTGTTGGTTTTGAACTTCACTTAGTTCAAGTGTTGTGTCACTACTTCTTTCTTGGATAAATTCTTCCTCCAAGAATGTAGCATGTCTACTAACAAAAATCTTTTATTCAGTAGTATGATAAAAGAGGTATCCAACACCCTCTTTAGGATAACCAATGAACCTGCATTTGTCAGCCCTAGCACTTAACTTATATCCAAAATTATTATTGACATAAGCATAGCAACCCCAAATCTTCAAGTATTTAAGATTTGGTCTTTAGCCATTCCATAACTTATATGGAGTGCAAGTCATTGACTTTGATGGTACCCTGTTCAAAATATAAGCAGCAGTTTTCAGGGCATATCCCCAGAAGGAAATGGAAAGATCTGTGAAGCTCACCATGGACCTCACCATGTCTAACAAGGTACGATTTCTCCTTTTTGCCACACCATTTAATTATGGTGTATAAGGAGGAGTCCATTCAGAGATTATACCTTTATCCTTAAGATGGTTTAGAAACTTACTAGACAAGTATTCACCTCCTCGATTAGAACGAAGAGTTTTAATACTATGTCTAGTTTGTTTTTCAACCATGCTTTGATACTCTTTAAACTTATCAAAGGCTTCGGACTTGTGTTTCATTAGATACACATGACCAAACCTAGATAAGTCATCGATAAACATGATGAAATAAGAGTATCCACCTCTGGCTTGAGTTGTTATAGGTCCACACACATTAGTATGCACAAGACCTAATAACTCAATTTCCCTATCTTCATGCCCAGTGAATGGAGACTTGGTTCTTTTTCCTTTGAGGCAAGACTCACAAGTTCCTAATGATTGAAAATCATAAGGATCAAAGTAATTATCTTTGACTAACTTGTTTATCCTTGACTCACTTATATGACCTAACCGGTAATGCTAGAGAAATGTGACATTGACATTATCTCTTTTTCTCTTCTTGTTATCAACAAGTAATATTTCATCATTCAGTTCTAAAGTTAGAAGACCATTAATAAAATAACCATGTCCAAATATTTTATTACTATGAAGAATAGAGTAGCCACTACTCTTTACACATATTTCATATCCTTGTTGTGATAACAAGGGTATTGAAATAATGTTTCTTATAATATTTGGTACATAGTAACATTCTTCCAACTTTAAAATATTATCCGAAGGTAATAACAGAACCTGCCCACGGCTTCAACATACATAGCTTCACCACTTGCGCCATATAGCTTGAAGTCATCTTTCTTCAAGCTTCTAATTCTGTGGAGTCCTTGCAATGACTTGCAGATATGAGACCCACATGCGGTATCCAAACCTTTAGATGCTCCTCTGGCATCTTGCTTCACACTTGCAAGATATAACTTGCAATTTTTCTTCCAATGACCTTGCTTGCTGTAGTGGAAAAAGGCTCCATCACTGACAGCCTTCTTGGCTTTCTTCTTCTTCTGGATGTTTTTTTAGGGTTGAACTTCTTTTTCATACCCTTTTTCATTGCCTATTTTTTTTCCATCCATAAGAAGAAGATGAGCCTTATCTCCTTCAAAATGGCTCTCTGCTGTATTAAGCATGTTCAGCAGTTCAGGTAAAAAAATATTCAATTTGTTCATATGATAATTTAGAACAAACTGAGATAATGAATCTGGGAGTGATTGCAGGATCAAGTCCTGGTTGAGTTCACCATCCATTACAAACCCTAATTGACCTAATCGAGTGATTAAGTCAATTATTTTTAAAACATGGGTTTGCACTAATGAACCCTCACTCATTCGTGCACGGAATAACTACTTCGATATTTCGTATCGAGCAGTCCTACTTTGCTCTCCAAAGAGCTCCTTTAGATTGAGAAATATGGACTGAGGTTCCATCCCTTCATGTTGCCTCTGAAGCTTATTGCTCATTGAGGCTAACATGATGCGTCTGACAGTTGTACTATCATTTTGCCACATTTTGTGTGTAGCAGTTTTTTCCTTGGAAGCATCCTCTCTAATCGACTCTGGATCTGGAGAATCAAGAATATACGAAAGCTTCTCCTAAGTGAATACTATCATCAGGTCCTCAACCAGTCTACATAATTAGGACCGGTCAACTTGTTGGCACTAAGATGCTCCACAGTGACAAATTTGAAGCCATAATAAATCCTACATTTAATTAAGAACAATATAACAGACCACTCAAGATGACATTCATAACTAAATAAGGACTTTATATCTAATTATGTCTCTCACAATTTTATTCGAATATCATAACCCTCACATTTGGTAAGTGAGAACCCTTACTAGATCTTCTTAGTGGGGTTGAGATCCCAATTCCTCATGAGTGCCTTGTGTTACACAACAAACACTCATGAGTTCAAAGGTAGGACTTCCTTTCCAATTGCAACCCATGCAATTCTCAACAAATAAACTGTCTCAAGACACTTATAGTCTTGTGTTACATAACAAACTATATATTGTCTTAGTTTAATCAGACCCTTCATTTCTATATAGCCATGATTGAATAATGTTACCCTTGTGTTATACAACAAAGTAACAATTCCAATCATGCTATAAAGTACTATGTGCATCAAGACAAATTTTATATCAAACCCTAGAGCAGGCCTTGTGTTACATAACAAACCTACTATAGTTTTGATAATAATTTGGCTTATCATGATGAAAGGCAAACTATAGTGTGTTAAGTCAATTTTGGCATATTCAATATAAGGTCCAGATATAGCCAAATTGGCTAGGTAAGTAAAAGAGATGAGAGGGTCCCCCATTGCTTTCCTTAGAGACCAAAATAATTAGCCAGGTCAGACAACGGAACCAATTAAAAACCTCATTCCCTTTACCTTCCCAGAAACACTTGCCTAGACACTAATTGACTAATCATGTAACCCTAAATGAAATTGCCTCTTGACTAACTTGCACTATGACTAAATATTTTGATTATGAGGGCTTTTAGTGGTCTCAAACACATCCTAACTAATCATGATAACATGATAATATGCATAACATAACATGATTATTTCAAACATCTGTTCACATCACTTGTTCATGGGATTGGCCACAGCAGCACCCCAACACACCATAGAAGACCCCATTGAATTGAAAGAGAGGGAAACCCTACTTTGCTTCAATGACTGGATGGCCATAGTGACTAACCCAATCCGAAGCTGTTACTAAGATATAACATATCATATATATGTCTTTAAACAAAATCGTGCATCAGAAATATGATAACATAGCATATGATCATATTTTTCTATTATCACATAGCATGCCAAAATTCAAATGTCCATTAATTGAATGAAATAAGAGGGCTCTGATACCATTGTTGAGTTTTCTAGGGTTTATTTGGCATAGCAAAAGAATGAATTTCAAAAATTTTCATTCTACAAGAAAACCCTAAGGCCAAGATCTCTTATTCACTACAATCAATAAGTCATTAAATTAGGATTATGAAGAATACCTAGAATGCTAATTCCTTCTTCTTTCCACTAGGCTCACAAATGCAAGCCCTCCAGAGGTGATCCACACAGGAATCAAAGTAGGAAGCTCTCCTTAGTGGGTGCTTAAGCCACTGGGACTCTTCTGATGGCCCTTCTTCCTTTGGCAGCCCTTCCTTTCTTGCTCAGACCTTTGCCCTCCAGTAGAGCACTCTGAGCCCTTTCCGAAATACTCTTCTCTTTCACTTACACTTTCTAATTTACTTCCTAAAAGCCTTTTCTTAAAATGAAGTACTTGTCTTAAGACAAGACAAGGGAGGAAGAGACAAAAGAAGAATGTGTGGATAGAGTGATAATGTAAGAGTGTAAGAAAGAAGAGAATTATGATTCCATTGGAACAAATACCGATAGCTATTTATAGGAGAGGGGAGGGTGCCAGATATGGCCTCTCATCAACCTTTGATCTGTCAACCAACAGATCAAATAAGACCCTTCAATGAGAAGAAGTCTTATTAATGAAATGTCATGACTCTTCTACACCAACTGCCATATATCAGTCCTTTAACTTTTATCCTTTAACTTATCCTTTGACATGTCAAAAACAAGTTTTAAGAGGTTCAAGGGACATGGCTTTTAATATGAAAATACTGGTGACATGTGACTGACTTAAAGTAGAAGGACTTTGCTTATGATTTTGTGCCAATTGAAGAATCGCTACTCTTCATTTGTGCCAACCACCATCTCACCAAATTTCATATATGTAGTCAAACCCACATGGGAGGGCATGGAGATGAGGATAAAGTCCCTTGGACTTTATTTGGCTATAGTATCTGACAAGCAGGACTCTTGTCCTTTCTGTGTGCCAAAAATCTGCGTGCTAATAGTGAAGAGTTGTGACTCTTCATTTTGCGCACCACCTTTCTCCATGCCATTCGCATATTTGACCAGTCAAAAGCGATGCAAAATGGGTGTCAAATGAAAGGAAATTTAAAGTACTTTATCACTGTATCAATGATTATTAGGAAAAAGGAGGTCCTTCTGCACCCTTTTATTTGCCGAGCACCTATTTTGTACCTAACATGTCCAAAAATATCAGATAAAATCTGATAAATTTGTCCCACTTAGAACACAACCTAATTTTGGTCTTCCATAAATTGGTTTGTCTATTTAGCAACCTATTTGATCCAATTCAATTGGGTTAGGAGATTAGATCCGCCTACACATGCTAGTATGCAATCTAGCTAACCAATTAGGATCCCATGACCCTAATTAAATTTTAATTGACTTCCTAGACCATTCCCTAATGTGTGTGACCCTTTGGGTTCCACATCTAGCCAGCAATAGGTCTAGGTCTGAGCTGATTCGATCTAATCAAACCCGTTTGACCTAATTAGGTCAAATTGAGCTGACCTAAATACTAATTCAAACTAGCTTTCGAATTGACTCATGAATTCAATCCAATTAATTCATGAAAACTCACAAGACACGATTGATGTCTAGCAACATGTCATGTCTACCTTGAAGATGAGAAATTTGGTAGAAAGTACCAAAATATCCTTCAGTGGAAAGTTATCGTGCAATTCAATCTTTCGATCTCCCATTATCTCGATTAAGTGATGGACATGGATAAATATCAAATCCTAACGCTTAATTATTTTGAATCTCTATTCATTAATGAAGACTCTGCTGATGACTAATTAGAAACCACTTCTAATCTCATCCTGCTTTGATCAAAGACTCCCTGAGTCATCAATCGAAGAGATTACTTGGGATAATAATTTCTCTTACTTGGAATGATCGATTCCTTGTTGGTCCACTCACATCCTTCATACACCTTTCACCATATCCAAGAACACCTCGTACATGACTCAATGTCCTGAATGAGTATGAACCAAAACATGGCTTAGTGTGCATAAGGAACCATGGTGACCTTAGGTCTAAAGATCACTTGCACAACTCCCACTATGAGAACTATCTTTTGACAAATAGTAAGACTTCCAAAAGATAGTCTTGGTGTGGATCTGTTCAGTGAACTCATTCTCTAATGAGCACTCTTATCCTTGTATTAGTGTCTCTATACAAGTGGCTATGAGACCAACCATCCTCTACATCAAATATACATAGGATAAGCAATTCTTTCTAGAAGCATCGATCCTCGAATCGATGATCCAATGACTAAGAACATTTTAGATTAGGGTTTATGGAACTTAGGTCACACTGTTATGATCTCCATCGTAATCCTAATTCCTTTGCCCTAACCTATGGGGTTCATCATAATCTTTGAATAAGACATAGCAGTATGATGAAACAAAAATGCCTTTAATTAATATAATAATGTCATATAAGAGTTGGAAGATTATAAAAATGCCCTTCAAAGATTGGCTTTTAGGGCACTTTACTTATAATGTTATATCCTAGTAGCTGCTTCGAATTGGGTTAGTCACCATGGTCGTCCGGTCATAGGAACCAAGTAGGGTTTAAAGGCCCTCTCTTTCTATTCAATGGGGGTTAGTCACCATGGCCGACCCAAGCCCACTAAGATTAATTCCACTTGTAGGCCCAGCCCAAGTCCAAGCCCATCAAATAGACCCAATCCTACTACTCCAGTAGCCTATAGAGATGGCAAAGAAAAAAGCCGTGAAGTTCGAAAAGGAGGTAGTGTCCATTGTTTTAGGTGTCATAAGGAAGGTCATATTGCAAGCCAATGTCCCACCAGAGCATTACACATAGGAGAAATAGATAAGGACATCCCTGAACCCATAGAAGATTGTGAGGAAGATATATATGAGGCTGGTGAGAACCTAGCTGATGAGTATGAAGGGGATGAAGAGATCATAGACTCATCTGAATTCCTAGGAGTTGTGAGATGTATCTTGACCTAGGATAAGGAAGATGAAGATTGGCATAGGACCAACATCCTACAAACTTTTGTTAAGATAGAGAAAAAGGTCTGCAAAATCATCTTAGATAGTGGAAGTTGTGTTAATGCTATATCAATCGATATAGTCAAGAACTTAGGATTGCCCACTGTGCCCCATCCCAACCTATATAAGGTATCCTGGATAGATTCAAACTCGATTCCCATTAAATTTAGGTATCAAGTCACAATCCGAATCCAATCCTACCAAGGAAGGCTTGGTGCATGTTCTTTCCATGGGGGTAAGAAGCATCATATTAGGATGACCATGGTTGTATAACCATGATGCTATATTCTATGGTCGCTCTAATTCTTGTTCTTTTACTTATAATGGGAAGAAGATTGTAATCAATTCTTCACCACCTAAGGACCAAATTAAGAGAGGATCAAGTCATTTGAAAGATAAGAAATAAGGAATAAACCTGATTAGTGCTAAGGAATTGGAGCAGGAGATTAGTGGTGGTTCCCCCATGTGGATTTTGATAACTAAGGAAACCCTGGACCAACCCCATAAGGAACAGCACCATGAAGTGTTAAGGTTTCTAGATGAGTTTTAAGACATATTTCCAGAGGACCCTCCTAATCACTTTCCACCCTTGAGAGACATTCAACATGCCATAGATTTGATCCCAGGATCCACGTTACCGAACCTTCCTATTATAGAATGAACCCTATAGAAAACTCTGAGTTACAACGTCAAGTTGAAGAACTTCTCCAAAAGGGATTCATTAAAGAGAGCATAAGTCCATGTGCAGTACCAGCCCTGCTGACTCCTAAGAAAGATGGCAAATGGAGAATGTGTATTGATAGCAGGGCCATAAATAAGATCACCATTAAGTATCATTTTCCTATTCCCTGTTTAGATGACATGTTGGATATGATGGCCGAAGCCGAGATTTTCTCCAAAATTGATCTTAAGAGTAGCTATCATCAAGTAAGAATTAGGCCCGAGGATGAATGGAAGACTACTTTCAAAACCAAAGATGGCCTATATGAGTGGGTAATAATGCCTTTCGGTCTGTCCAATGAATCTAGTACCTTTTAAGGATCATGACCCAGGATTTAAGGACATTCATAGGAAATTCATAGTGGTCTACTTTGATGACATTCTCATCTACAGTAGAACAAAGGAAGACCACTTGGACCATCTTAGATAAGTTTGCCAAGCACTTAGACAAGATAGTCTCTATGCCAACCACAAGAAATGTGAATTCATGAACCATAGAGTTATCTTTCTAGGATTCGTTGTCACTACTGAAGGGGTGTCTGTCGATACCGAAAAGATCAGTCCATAATCGAGTGGCCCATACCCAAGAGCATCCATGATGTTCGTAGTTTCAATGGTTAACCACCTTCTATAGGAGATTCATTTGTGGATTCAGCATAATAGTGGCACCCATTACTGACTACATTAGGAAGGGAACCTTTGAATGGACAAAACCCGTCGATAGAGCCTTCCTAAAAATAAAGAAGAAAATGATACAAGCACCTATTTTGAGCTTACCTGATTTTTCCAAGGTATTTGAGGTTACTTGTGATGCCTCTAGAGTAAGAATTGGAGGAGTTTTGAGTCAAGGTCATCCAGTGGCATTCTTTAGTGAAAAGTTGAATGAGGCAAGAATGAGATACTCGACATATGATAGGGAATTGTATATGGTAGTACAAGCCTTAAGGTATTGGAGACACTACTTACTACCATAGGAATTCGTTCTTTATTCTAATCACAAAGTCTTACAATTCCTTAGTTCCCAAAAGAAACTAAACCCTAGGCATAGACAATGGGTAGAATTCATCCAAGCATATACCTTTGTCCTGAAACACCGTGCCGGCACTGAAAATAGGATTGCAGATGCATTAAGCCGAAGATCCATGCTTTTGACTTCAGTTAGCACTGAGGTTGTAGGGTTTGATAGACTGAAACAGGAAAACCCTAACTGTCCAGACTTTAGTAAGATCTATCAATCCCTTCAACAAGGACCATCTAGTATACATAGTGACTATACTCTCCTAGATGGATTCCTTTTCAAAGGAAATCAACTGTGTTATCTAAACCTCTATTAGAGAATTTTTATTTGGAAAGTTCATGCTGGAGGCCTAGCCAGTCATTTTGGGAGAAATAAGACCATCCTTTCAGTAGAAGATCAATTTTTTTGGCCTAGTCTCAAGAGGAATGTATCCCATGTGGTAGCACAATGTCGAACATGTGCTGTTGCCAAACAGTAAAAGCAAAATACTGGTTTGTACACTCCTCTACCAGTCCCTGATTGTCTATGGCAGGATCTTTGTATGGACTTTGTACTAGGACTCCCAAAGACCTCTAGGAAACATAATTCCATCTTCATTATAGTCGATCGATTTTCTAAGATGGCTCACTTCATCCCATGTTCCCAAACCTTAGATGCTCAAGAATGGCCAAACTTTTCCTTGATGAGGTGGTTAGATTACATGGTTGATGGGGACATCACTAGCACATCCTGAAGCAAGCACGAATCCTGGAGCTGCACGATCTCAGACGATATCCAGAATAAATTAGTTTGAGATTTATCTTTTATTTGAAATTTGAATTAGGATTTGGTTGGTTAAGATTAAGATATGGATAGGCTTATCTTATCCTATCTTGTATTTGAATTTGAATCATCTTTATCTTTTTATCTATATTCAAATTCAAATGGGAGTTGGACAGGTCTATAAATACCACCCTCACTCCTTTGTAAAAAAATAGTTTGGTCAATAAAGAGTTTTTTGAAAAGAGGTTTTCTTTTCGTTTGCCCTGTATGGGTAGGGTGAGAGGCCCATCTGTCCTTCGCTTTTGGGCATCGAGGGGTGAGAGACCCTAGTCCTTCACTTTCGAGCATCGAGGGGTCAGAGACCCTAGTTATGCCCTTTTCCCCATCGAGTCCCCTCTAGGTTTTAGGGATTTTCCTTCATGATCCTAGGTAACGATTTGGGTGGGATGCCCTAGGCTCTGCATGTAGTGAGATGGGTGGGATGCCCTAGGCTACATGTAGTGGGATGGGTGAGATGCCCTAGAGGTGAGATGTCTCTCCGTGAATATAAGTTCCAAGTCCTAGATGCCCAATTTTCCTACCCTCCATCCCTATTTTTTCTTCGCCACCACAATAGAAAAATTAAAAAAATTTAAAAAAATAGGATACCCTAATCTTCGGTGACTTCTCAGCTCGCCAATGATCCTACCCCTATCTCGTCCCCCATCAAATTGGTATCAAAGCATGATAGGTTAGGGTACGTTTCTTTTCCAAATCCAGATTCCCCCCCATCAGTTCTGCCGTTCTCCATCTTCCCTATTCTTGATCCACTACCCACAGCCACCGCGACCATCAAGCTGACTGTGACTCTATCCGCTCCATCCTCCATCTCCACCCAGATCCAAACCCCCCCACCTTTTTTACTTTGTTGTCTGGGACATCACCATTCCACCACCAGATCTATCAACTTTGCCATGAACGCACAGCCCCAACATCTGCAGCAGTAAGCCCCACCCCCTTCGCAGCCGCAGGTGCACAACATCTGCAAGAAAGACTTCTGCAGCATCGCCCGCAGCCTCCATTGGAACCACCCGCTCCATCCTTCCTATTGCCACCACCAGGAATGCCGCCATCAGCCAGATCTGCATTCTCCCAACATCATCAGCCTCCAGAACTTCTTTCATGCCAGTCTCTTTCCCGTCCGGACCGCCCAGATCTAATCGAAGACTCCACTGGATCTCGCTAGATGCCCCATCTCCCATTCATTCCCAACTACCGACGATGCCGACAAACACCGGCCCTCGCCTTCCGCGGAGATGGCAGTCATCTACCCGATCCAGTGACCCTCCTCCCCAATCAGGCCTTCACACAGACCCTCCAATATCATCACCTATCTGTTTCCTATGGCAAGCATCACCCCTTCCTTCTGATCTCCCCCATACAAACCATAGCCCTAAGACTCATCCCGTAGGTTCTCGATCATGAAGCCATGTTTGCGGAAGAGACCGTATAGGTGGTGGTGGAAGAGCAGGTCCAGGATCCAGAGATGGCGGAGCACGCAGCGAAGGATACCGAGGCTAAGGGCATTGCCAAGCCTAAGAAAGCCAAGGAAACCAAGGCCAAAAAAAAAGCCCTCTGCTCCAAAGAAGCAGCCGTGGAGTTGAGGACATCTTTATGGCCATGGGTATCGATCTCATCATTGGAAGGCTGAGTAAGAAGGCCAGGCGCACCATGCCCAGATCCGACGATGTCTACCTAAGCTCCTCATCAAGCTCTACCATTTTTTGGTGCGGAGGACCAGGAGCAAGTTCAATGCAGTGATCCTCAAATGTCTTTTCATGAGAACAGTCAACAAGCCCCTGATCTATTCCTACCCACCCAACACCACTGTTCACCATGACTCCATCAAGTTATGGACCGTCGATAGCCCTTCCAGTGTCCGCACCTTCCATGAGCACTCGCACTGCATCTATGCTACCGTTTGAAGACCCCGCCACTCCAATGTCTTCGCATCTGTCTCCGGCGGTTGCACCACCAGCATCTGGGATGTCCGTGACCTCCGATCCTCCTTCGTGTTCCCCGCCCTCGACCCTCATTTGGTTCGCCCTGCCGATCAATCTTCACCCATCTAGGTCCGCACGTTCCCACCGAACTACCCTCCAAACACCTCCCGTGTTCGCTATTTTTGGTCTGTGGGGAAGAAGGAGAGGGATCGCACGAACGTGAAAACAAATCCCCCTCCCTCTTGCCAACTTCAACTCAGCACAGATTTTAGAGCTGCACGCTCCTTAAAGCTACACAAATTTCAAAGCCATACCAATCTCAAAGCTATACCATTTTCAAAGCAAAGCTGATTAAAAAAAAAAAAAGGTTATGTCAAGCTAGAGTTTGGAGTTCCCGGAGCCTGAAGTCAAGCTGAAGTTGGAGCCTGAACCAAACTCGACAAAGTCGAGTTCTTCCCACCTCAAGGGAATGATAGGGACATCGCCAGCATGGATGCCAGAGCAAGCATGAATCCTAGAGCTGCACATCTCAGAGGATATCCAGAATAAATTAGTTTGGGATTTATCTTTTATTTAAAATTTGAATTTGGATTTGGTTGGTTAGGATTAAGATATGGATAGGCTTATCTTATCCTATCTTGTATTTGAATTTGAATCATCCCTATCTTTTTATCTTATATTCAAATTCAAATGAGTGTTGGATAGGTCTATAAATACCACCCTCAGTCTTTTGTAAAAAAATAGTTTGGTCAATAAAGAGTTTTTTTGAAAAGAGTTTTTTTTTTCGTTCGCCCCGTATGGGGAGGGTGAGAGGCTGTCTATCCTTCACCTTCGGGTGTCGAGGGGTGAGAGATCCTAGTCCTTCGCTTTCGAGCATCGAGGGGTGAGAGATCCTAGTTATCCCCTTTTCCCATCTAGTCCCCTCTAGGTCTTAGGGATTTTCCTTCACGGCCCCAGGTAGCGATTTGGGTGGGATGCCCTAGGCTTCGCATGTAGTGAGATGGGTGGGATGCCCTAGGATACATGTAGTAGGATGGGTGAGATGCCCTAGGGGTGAGATGTCTCTCCGTGAATGTAAGTTCTAAGTCTTAGAGTGTCCAATTTTCTTACCCTCCATCCCTATTTTTCCTTCGCCCCCACCATAAAAAAATCAAAAAAAATTTAAAAAAAAGGATATTCTAATCTTCGGTGACTTAGCTCACCGACGATCCTACCCCTGTCCCGTCCCCCATCAATGGTTTATCCAAAACCATTGTTTCAGATAGAGATGTTAGGTTTACTAGCTATTTTTGGAAGACCCTTTGGCATATACTAAAAACTAAGCTAAAAATTTCTACTTCTTATCATCCTCAGACTGATGACCAAACTGAAGTGACTAATCAGTGTCTAGGAAATCTTCTGAGATGTTTAGTTGGTGACAGTATGGAAAATTGGGATCTCCTACTCCCTCGTGCTGAATTTGGTTATAACAGCTCAGTTAATAGATCTACTGGGAAGAGTAGATCTTATCCCTAGGAAGCCCTTAGATCTTATCCCTTTACCCACACTTGCATGAGTTTCTGAGTCTGCTAAGTCATATGCATAGCATGTTAAGGACTTGCATAAAGAAATCAGTAAAAAAATCAACATGAGCAATGAAAATGGAACCTACAGGCTTATAGTTAATTCACATAGGAAAATCAAAGAGTTCTCTGAAGGAGACAATGTAATGGTTAGACTCAAACCCAAATGGTTCCCACCTAGAACTATGAAAAAATTACATGCCCACGGTGCGGGGCCATTCAAAATCTTAAAGAAATTAGACTTAATGCATATGTATTGGAACTACCATCTGACCTAAGTATCAGCTGACCTTCAACGTTTCAGACTTAGTAGAATACAAGGAGCCAATATTGATACCTAGTGAGCCTTTTGGGCCTGAATCTACCATTAAGAGTGATCCTACCCCTGAGTGTCCACCAGCCTCTATATCAGAGCAAAGAGACCGAACTGAGAGAATTCTAGACGACAAAACTATCACTACCAGAAATAAAGACTATCAACACTATTTGGTCCAATGGCAAGGTCGACCAGAATTTGATAACTCATGGATCACTCGAAAGGACCTAGAACGAATCAACCCGGACTTACTAGAATATTATTAGAGTCAGAGAGACCCATACTCGATAGGGTCGATGCATTCCCACCTTGGAAGAATTGGTGTGAGCACCACAGCTCAAAAGAGAATTCAATCCATTTTAATCAAGCCAAATTCAATATGAATTTCTGTAAAGTAAATTTAGTCTGCTTTTGGCTTCAATTTTATTTATTTTATTGAACATGTGTCCTGTAAATAGAGAAATTTGTTTCTCTGGTCAAGTTTGAGTCTTGTAATTATGGTTGGGCTTATTTCAATTTGGTCTTTTAAGTCCAATTAAGGTCAATGTGGTCTTGTAATTAGTGAATTTACAGGTTGGGTTCAAGTTTGGTTTGGTTTCGGTTCAAATAAAGCATGAAGACATAAAGATTAGGTGAGGCAAACCACTTCAACAAACCTTGCCAAGTTGGAGCACCACATCATCAAACTTATATAGAAGAAACCACATCTCCCAAGCCCACATGGAAAACACCTCATGAGGCCACTCACTCCATCTTGGTTGGCCAAGGTTGGAATTCAAAGAGGGTGTCCAACCAAGCATTCAAGGCATGAATCAAGGATGATTTCAACTTCTCCACTAATCTCTCCATGATCAAGGCATGAATCATGGATAGTTTCAACTTCCCCACTTATCTCTCCATGATTTATGTAACCTCCTTTTGAATTCAAAATTTCAAATGACTTTGCAGAGGCTATAAATACCACTCCAAACCACTTGTAAAAGATTATTGATGAATGAAATCAAAGAGTTTTTTTCTTCGACTTGTGTTATGCAATGTGTCCTCCGAGAGGGAGTGGGTGAGAGATCCAAAACATCATCCTTTACCCATCCTAGTATTCTCCTAAAATCATCCATATTCTAGCTAGAAGACACCCACCACCATCCAAAGTAGTTCTTCCAAATTCCAACTAAAGCTCTCTGACCACCTCCTTGCTTCAAGGTCGCCAATTCCAATCTTCAAAGAAGCTTCTATAGCAGATTTTGCACACCATTCCTTACCTTCATGGGACACCAACTCCAATTGCAGTTCAAGGGATCCAAGGAGATTATATTCTTGACACTGAATGAAGCAACTTGATCTTCTCCAACTCCATCCACTCCAACAATACTATTCTTCCTTGAAGTTTTAGTATTTTTTTTCTTCTTGTCATCTCAAGTCTCTAATCCATTTTCTTTCTAGGGTTCCCCAAGATCACGAGTTGAAGAGGAAGTTGTCCTTGCCCTTGGAACCTTTCAAGCTAGAGGTATGCATCTCTTGGAGTGATAGTTTCAAGTACCAAATCTCAATTCGAGAGTGCTAAAATTGAAGCCATACCAATGGCGTGAGACATCAATATTGGTAAGAAAACCCTCCTTATTTCATAGGTCTGAATCTTTGAATGGTTTATGCCCTAGATAGGATGGTATCGCAAGCCTTAGGTCCAATCTTCATGGATGAACATGAAGCCCTAGGTTGAGTTATCCCTTATTTAGTTTTCCCTCATATGACTCTTTGCCATTTTGTGATTGAATTAAGTTTATGCTCGAAGGGATCATTGCTCAACAAATCAAATCATCCACTAAATTAGAAATCATTCATCTCATGCCACATCGAATCTGCTATCAGAGCATGATTGCATTAGTAGCATAGTCTTCATACTTGCTATGTAACTTTTTCTTTTAAATCAAATCCGGATCTAAGGTTCATGCCTCCTGAGTAGGTGTACTAGTACACTATCATGACCCATGGAAATAATGAGCCACGGCCGGACGTGAATCCTTAGGTTGAAATTTTGGTATTTGAATTCGATTGCATATTTATTTTCTGTTTGTTGAATTATGTATTAAGGACTGATACCTAGGACTGTTTCACCATCAAGATTTCACTATTTTAACCTAATTTTTATATCAGTTAATCTCCACTTAATCCACTATTTACTTTAATTTTTCTGAGATTTTGATGATTCAAAAATGGAGTGATATCTATCTATGAAATCAACCCTAGCTATGTTTCTTCCTGCTAATTCTACATTGGTAGTCTGAACTTGAATATGATTCACCAATCAATGTCTGCGATTTTCATCTAATTTTTACACTATTTATTCTCTGATTAGTCCTCTTAATTTCAGTTTTTTTTTCATGATTTTATTAATTCAAAAAAATAAAAAAATTCTATAAACAAAACAAGCCTGCTGAAAATTCTATATGTGCTATTAAACTGAAATTATAATCACTTCCAAAAACCCCAATCCCAAGCCATTTTGTTTGGTCATTAATCAACTGAAATTCAAACTTGTCACTTCATAAAACACAAAAAGAAATTGCATTCATTTTAAACTATTTAAGGGCATCAATATTATAAGACAGGGAAGGAGGAGGTCATTACCTTTCCTTAGCCCAGAAACAACCAACCACATGTTGCATCGATCCCAAACCTTTTAATTAAAATTGAATAACAACCTAATTAGAATTAGGGACACCAACAAGTCAAGCTCAACCTTCATCTACTCCTAGAAAGTGGTGTCTAAGGCTAGGTGTCAAAAGGCAAACACCTTAAGAGGATTTGTGCTTCTTTAATTGGGTCTTCGCGAAAGCGGGGGGAGGGGGCCCTTTCACAATCCCACCTCTTACCTGGCCATTTGAAAGGGTATTTGTAGTCTTGGTCTATACTAAGTCAATTCATACTACATTGAACTTTTAGGTCTAGCAAAACTTAGATCGAATTTTGTATTGAATGACTACTAGATCAGGAACTCCCTATCTGAAGGGAATCTCTAGGAGCCTAGGTCATCATGCTACATATGGAAGTGAATTTTAAAACAAAAATTCAAGCATGAAAATCCTAACTGGCTAGAAGAAACCCTAATTCCCAGATTTCCTTAGACATTATCAATTAATGAATCTTAAATTAAGTACAAGAAACATACCTGAAATGCTATTTTCCCTTCTTTGCACAAGGCTCACAAGTGCAAGCCCTCCAACGATGATCCACACGAGAATTGAACCAGGGAAGAATTTCTTCTTCAGTTGCTTGCTTGACTAGGACTCTTCTTGACAGCCTTCTGGATTTTGACCTTTGAAGGACACCCTGTCCTTCTATAGGGTACTCTGAATGCCTTCCAAAACCCTCTTGGATTTGGTATTGCCCTCCTTTAGAACACTCTAGGCTTATGTCTTAAATTCTAAGACTTGTCCTAGAAATACACAACATTGTCTCTTTAAGACAAGGTTGTTGTTAAAGGAGGAGGGAGGGAGAACAAAAAACTCTCAAAATATCTTTACGGTGGCATCTGATATCTGAAACTCATATAACCGCCCCTATATATAGTTTTAAGAAGGGCGTGTGATATGTCCTCCCTCAAGTTATCAGATATGATTTTTCAAGACCGAAGAGAAAATCTGGCTTGAAAAAGCATATCCAATATGTCTTATCATGAATGAAAGCCCATATCAACATCCATTCCCATTCCTGAACAATTTGTGACTTGCCACATGGCAAGTACCAATCTCTGGGAAGCCAAGAGGCGCCTCTTCAATATCCAAACATTGGAGAATATGAAGAGTCCTGACAGTAGAAGGACACTGCTTCATGTTTTATACCTTCATGTTGCCTCTGGAGCTCGTTGCTCATCGAGGCTAACATGATGCACCTAGTAGTTGTACTGTCATTTTGCCATATTTTGTGTGTGGCAATTTTATCCTCTGAATCATTCTCTCCGACCATTTTAGGATCCAGAGAATAAAGAATATACGAAAGCTTCTCCTGAGTCAGTACAATCCTCAAGTTCCTCAGCCAGTCTATGTAATTGGGACCGGTTAACTTGTTGGCATCTAAAATGCCCCGTAGTGGTAAATTTGAAGCCATAATGTAAATATCCTACATTTAAAGAACAATATCAGCAGACCACCCAAGATGACATTCATAATTAGATAAGGACTTTTATATCTAATTATATCTCCCACTATTTTCTTCGAATACCATAACCCTCAATCTTTAGTGGTTTCTTTAGTGGGGTTGAGATCCTAATTCTTCATGAATGCCTTGTGTATACATAACAAACACTCATGAGTTCAAAGGTAGGACTTCCTTTCCAATTGCAATATATGCAATTCTCAACTATTAAACTTGCCTCTAAGACACTTATAGCCTTGTGTATACACAACAAATCATAATGTTTTAGTTTAGTCAGACCCTTTATTTCTATATAGCCATGATTGAATAATGTTACCCTAGAGTGTACACAACAAAGCAACAATACCAATCATGCTATAAAGCACCTAGTGCACCAAGACAAATTTCATATCAAATCCTAAAGTAGGCCTTGTGTGTACACAACAAACCTACTATAGTATTGATATAAATTTTGCTTAGCATGAAGGAAGGCAAATTATAGTATTCTTAATCAATTAGCATTTCCCAAATTAAGGTTCTAGATATGACCAAATTGGCCAGGTAAGTGGAAGGGGTGAGGGGGTCCCCCCATTGCTTTCCTTAGACACCAATTGAATTGGCCAAGTCAGACAACGGAACCAATTAAAAACCTCAATCCCTTTACCTTCCCAGAACCACTTGCCTAGATACTAACTGGCTGATCAAACCCTAATTGGTTTTTGCATCATGATTAAGTTTTTACTATGACTAAATATAATTTTTAATGAGGGCTTTGATGGTCTCAAACACATCCTAAATAATCATATCAATAATGTTCAAAACAATAAGTATAAACATAAAGCATATCATTCAGCATATGCATAACATTGCATAATTACATAGCAATCATATCATAGCATGATATTTCAATACCCTGTTCACCTTACTTTTTTATGGGATATGGCTACAGCGGTACCCTTACATGCCATAGGAGACCCATTGAATGGGAGGAGAGGGCCTTTAAACCCTACTTGTCTCCTATGACCGGACGGCCAAGGTGACTAACCCAATCCAAAGCAATTACTAGGATAAAACTTGCTATAATGATGCATTTAATATGCATAACATCATATCATAACAAAATCATGCTATTTTCATGATAAAATAGAAACCAAACATATTAATTTTAATATGCATATAATCATGATTCTGGAAGAGTCAACTTGAAAAATTTTGGGTCGACTCGATTTCTGGTCAGGTCGACTTGAATAGGGTTCGGGTTGATTCGGTCTCTTGGCAGGTCGACTCGAATAGGGTTCGGGTCGACTCGAATGTGGATGTTCATGAACTTCAAAATGATACATAATTGAATGAACTAAGGGTGGCTCTGATACCACTGAAGGGAATTTCTAGGAGCCTAGGTCATCATGCTACATGCAGAAGTGAATTTTAAAACAAAAATTCAAGTATGAAACCCTAACTGGCTAGAAGAAACCTTAATTCCCAGATCCCCTTACACATTATCAATTAATGAATCATAAATTAAGTACAAGAAACATACCTGAAATATTATTTTTCACTTCTTTCCACAAGGCTCACAAGTGCAAGCCCTCCAACGGTGATCCACACGAGAATTGAACCAAAGAAGAATTCCTTCTTCAATTGCTTGCTTGACTTTGACAGCCTTCTAGACTTTGACCTTTGAAGGACACCCTGCCCTTCTATAGGTACTCTGAATGCCTTCCAAAACCACTCTTGGATTTGGTATTTCCCTCCTCTAGAACACTCTAGGCTTATGTCTTAAATTCTAAGATTTGTCTTAGAAAGAACAACCTTGTCTTAAAGAAACAAGGTTTTGTCTTAAAGAAGGAGAGAGGGAGAACAAAAAAACTCTTAGAATATCTTTACGGTGGAATCTGATATCTGAAACTCATATCACCGCCCCTATATATAGTTTTAAGAAGGGCATGTGATATGTCCTCCCTCAAGTTATCAGATATGATTTTTCAAGGCCGAAGAGAGGTTATCTGGCTTGAAAAATTATATCCAATATGTCTTATCATGCATCAAAGCCCATATCAGCATCCATTCCCATTCATAGATAATTTGTGACTTGCCACATGGCAAGTACCGATCTCTAGAAAGCCAAGAGATTCCTCTTCAATCTCTAAACATCGGAGAATATGAAGAGTCCTGACAACAGAAGGACACTGCTTCAGGTCATGTGCCAAATGAAGAGACGCATCTCTTCATGCACGCATTTTCCTTCCACACCTTTCATGCCAATTCAAAAAGGTTTGACCGGTCAAAGATTATCCTAAGGGGTGTGGGGATGTGTGCCAAGAGAGTCCCAGATGAATCAACCAAATTGATTCATCTGCAGAAGGACTCTTGGTCCTTTCTATGCCCACTCTTCCTTGGCGCGTGGAAATTGCGCCCAAGAGTCCATGCTAACTTGGACTATATTCCAAGTGGCATTTCAAGTCTAAATAAATCAGGATAAAACCTGATTAAGGTTGTCTTAACCCAAACTTAACTCAATTTAAGTTTCTCTTAAATTGGTTAATCAAAATAGCAAGCACCTGGACCCAAATCATTTGGGTTAGGAATTAGGTTAGCCTACACATGCTAGTGTGCAATCTAGCTAACCAATTAGGATCTCGTGACCATAATTAAATTATGTATGACTTCCTTGATCAACTCTCTAATGTGTGTGATCCTTTGGGTTCCACATTTGGCCAATAGTAGGTTTAGGTTTAAGCAGATTCGAACCAATCAAACTTGATTGACCTAATTAGGTCAAATTGGCTCACCTAATTTGAAACATCCAATTACCCTTCAGTAGAAACATCCATCGAATTGACTCATGAAACCAATCCAATTGGTTCATGAAAACCTACAAGACAAGATTCACGTCTAGCAATGTGTCATGCCTACCCAGAAAATAAGAATTTGATAGAAAGTTCCAAAATACCCTTCAGTAGAAAGTTATCGTGCAATTCAATATTCGATCTTCCATTATCCTGATTAAGTGATAGGTATGGATATATGTCAAACCTTAATACTTAGTCATATCGAATCTCATCTTGATCGTGAGGACTCAACTGATGACTAATTAGAAAATACTTCTAATCTCTTCCTGCTTTGATCAAAGGCTCCTTGAGTCACTCATCGAAGAGATTACATGGGATAACAATTTCTCTTACTAGGAATGATCAATTCCTTATTGGTCCACTCACATCCTTCATACACCTTCCACCATACCCAGAACACCCTGTACATGACTCAATGTCATGAATGAGTATGAACCAAAGATATGGCTTAGTGTGCACAAGGAACCATGGTGACCTTAGGTCTAAAGATCACATGCAGAACTCCTACTCTGAGACCTATCTTTTGACAAGCAGTTAGACTTCCATAAGATAGTCCCGGTGCGGATCAGTTTAGTGTACTCATACCCTGATGAGCACCCTTATCCTTGTATTAATGTCTTTACATGAATGGTTGTGAAACTAACCATCCTCATTAACTGAGCATACATAGGATAAGCTAGTCTTACCGGATTCATCGATCCCTGAATCAATGGTCCATTGACTAGGAACATTTGATTAGGGTTTATAGGAACTTAGGTCTCACTATTATGATTTTTATCATAACCTTAATTTCATTGCCCTAAAATATGGGGTTCATCATAATCCATAAATAAGACATAGCAGTATATGATGAAAATAAATGCCTTTATTAATATAATGTCATATAAGAGTTGGAAGATTACAAAAATGACCTTACAATGATTGGCTTTTTAGGGCACTTTTCTTTCACTATCAACATTCACTTGACCATCCCAGTTCTTCCATGGATCCCAATCTAGAAACCCTGATGAGAACTATGACTAAGCAGTTCAAGCAATTGAACACTAGGTTTGATCAAATGGAAGAGAGGATAGGAACCCTTGAAGAGATCTGTTTGACCCCTATTGAGCCACAATCACCCAAATTGCCACTTGTCCATCCTAGAGTCCAATGTCAAGAATTTACTCCTGACCCACATATAAGGAGAACTCACCATGATTATGTTGACCAGGATGAGAGCGCCCTTAGAAACATTCGTCTAGTTGCACCCACATTTGATGGAAACTTGGATCCTAAGGTATATATAGACTAGGAAGGTGATATAGACTAATATCTTGATTGGTATGAAATGTCAGAAGATAGAAAATTTAAGTTTGCTAAACTTAGATTGGTCCGTCAGGCTAGATTGTATTGGGATAATGTTGAGCGCATGAGTCGATAGAGGGGTGACATACCTATAGCCACTTGGGGAGCTATGAAGGTGAAACTTAGGGAGAAGTATTTATGTCCTATGAACAAAGACTCTTGGATCAATGTCAACGATTAACTCAAGGGAATAAGACAGTGTCCGAATATATTGCCATGTTTGATGAGTTCGTGATGAGATGCAACGTGGTCGAGTCTGAGGCAGTAACCTTATCTAGGTTTTAGAGCAGGTCTACATGAGATGTCTAGAGAGAACTATTTTTGAGAGAAGTCCATGACTTAGACAAAGCCTACCAAATTGCTAGGGACTGTGAGAGATTTCAGAGGAGACCTTTATTTTGTCAACCTGAGTCCACTAGGATTAATTCTCCTAGAAGTAGGCCCAGCCCAAGCCCAAGCCCATCAAACAGACCCAATCCTACTACTCTAGTAGCCCATAGAGATGAGAAAGGAAAAAGCCCTAAAGTTCGAAAAGGAGGTAGTCCATTGTTTTAGGTGTCATAAAGAAGGTCAAATTGCAAGCCAATGTCCCACCAGAGCATTACACGTATGAGAAATAGATGAGGATGTCCCTAAACCCATAGAAGATTGTGAAGAAGAGATATATGAGGCCGGTGAGAACCTAGCTGATGAGTATAAAGGGGATGAAGAGATCATAGACTCATCTGAATTCCTAGGAGTTGTGTGATGTATCTTGACCCAAGGTAAGGAATAGGAAGATTGGCGTAGGACCAACATCCTTCAAACTTTTATTAAGATAGAGGAAAAGGTCTGCAAAATCATCTTAGATAGTGGAAGTTGTATCAATGCTATATCAACCGGTACAGTCAAGAACTTAGGATTGCCCACTGTGCCCCATCCCAACCCATATAAGGTATCCTGGATAGATTCGATCTCGATTCCTATTAAATTTAGGTGTCAAGTTACAATCCGAATCCAGTCCTACTAAGAAAAGGTTTGGTGCAATGTTCGTCCCATGGGGATAAGCAGCATCATATTAGGATGACCATGGTAGTATGACCATGATCATATACTCTATGGTCGCTCTAATTTTTGTTCTTTTACTCATAATGGGCAGAAGATTGTAATTAATTCTTCACCACCTAAGGACCAAATTAAGAGAGGATCAAGTCACTTGAAAGATAAGAAACAAGGAGTAAACCTTATTAGTGCTAAGGAATTGGAGCAGGAAATTAGTGGTGGTTCCCCCGTGTGTGGATTTTGACAACTAAGAAAACCCAGGACCAACCCATAAGGAACAACCTTAGGAAGTGTTAAGGTTTTTATATGAGTTTCAAGACATATTTCCAGAGGACCTTCCTAATCACCTTCCACCCTTGAGAGACATTCAACATGCCATAGATTTAATTCCAGGATCCACGTATCGAACCTTCCCCATTATAGAATGAACCCTATAGAGCACTCTGAGTTATAATGTCAAGTTGAAGAACTTCTCCAAATGGGTTTCATTGGAGAGAGCCTAAGTCCATGTGCAGTACCAGCCCTTCTGAACCCTAAGAAAGATGGCACATGGAGAACGTGTGTAGATAGCAGGGCCATAAATAAGATCACTATTAAGTATCATTTTCCTATTCCCCATTTAGACGACATGTTGGATATGATGGCCAGAGCCAAGATTTTCTACAAAATTGATCTTAAGAGTGGCTATCATCAAGTAAGAATTAGGGCGGGGATGAATGGAAGACTGCTTTCAAAACCAAAGATGGTCTATATGAGTGGGTAGTAATGCCTTTCGGTCTGTTCAATGCACCTAGTACCTTCATGAGGATCATGACCCAGTTTTTAAGGACATTCATAAGGAAATTTGTAGTGGTCTACTTTGGTGACATTCTCATCTACAATAGAATAAAGGAAGACCACTTGGACCATCTTAGACAAGTTCGCCAAGCCCTTAAACAAGATAGTCTTTATGCCAACCACAAGAAATGTGAATTCATGATCCATAGGATTATCTTTCTAGGATTCATCGTCATCACTGAAGGGGTGTCTGCCGACCCCGAAAAGATCAAGTCCATGTTGAGTGGCCTGTACCCAAGGGCATCCATGATGTTTGTAGTTTCCATGGTTTAGCCACCTTCTATAGGAGATTCATTCAAGGATTTAGCATAATAGTGGCACCCATTACTGACTGTATTAGGAAGGGAACCTTTGAATGGACAAAACTCGTCAATAAAGCCTTCCTAGAAATAAACAAGAAAATGATACAAGCACCTATTTTGAGCTTACCCGATTTTTCAAAGGTATTTGAGGTTGCTTGTGTGACTTTGAAGTAGGAATTGGAGGATTTTTGAGTCAGGAAGGTCATCTAGTGGCATTCTTTAGCAAAAAGTTGAATGAGGCAAGAATGAGATACTCGACATATGATATAGGGTATTGTATGCGATAGTACAAGCCTTTAGGTGTTGGAGACACTACTTACTACCACAGGAATTCATTCTTTATTTTAATCACGAAGCCTTACGATTCCTTAGTTCCCAAAAGAAACTAAACCCTAGGCATGGAAAATGGGTAGAATTCATCCAAGCATATACCTTTGTCCTGGAACACCATGCCGGCACTGAAAATAGGGTTGCAGATGTATTAAGCCAAAGATCTATGCTTTTGACTTCATTTAGCACCAAGGTTGTAGGGTTTGATAGACTAAAAGAGGAATACCCTAAGTGTCCAGCCTTTAGTGAGATCTATCAATCCCTCCAATAAGGACCATCTAGTGTACATAGTGACTATACTCTCCTAGATAGATTCCTTTTCAAAGAAAATCAACTGTGTGTTCCCCGAACCTTTATTAGAGAATTCTTGATATGGGAAGTTCATGTTGGAGGCCTTCATGGTTCCAACTGGAAACCATTCAGGTCATAACTTGATCATGACGAAATCCCCTTCGTTAAACTCTTTAAATCTCTTATGTAAGTTAGCCTCGTGCTCATATAATTCATTGCTATTTTTAATTTTGTTACTAATTTATTTATGCAATGCTTTGACATGTTGTGCAAATGACTCTGTGGACTATGGGACTCAGACTAACACTTGACAAAAAATAGACTCAACTATATAATCCTATTGAGAGAAATTTTATTGGAATTTTAGGGTTTAAGCCTAAGAGATGATTGATTCTCTAGGTTTGACCCTGGCTTGGTATGCACATGAAAAGTTACCATGGATCCCTAGCAAATGTCATAAGGTCTTCCAAAAGTAGGTAGTAAAAGGGATGGGCTTTAAGGGCTCATGCAACCTGGTAATCTCTTCAAAATGAAACCTAATGGCTCTAAAATCATGATAAGGGAAGGGTAGGAAATCGGAATTGGAGTCTTGGGGTAACTTAGGGGAAGCATGAAACAATCTTGGTTACTCAGGATGACCTTAAAATTTGAATATTGATCTATTGGTATAAGATCTTTGGCAGGCAGGATGCTTCTAGGTGGCGGAAGGTCATCTGGAAGGTCTTCATGAAGTTCACCTTGAAAATCTTCTAAAATAATGTCGACCTCCTAGGGTTGTTCCTCAGGGACTTGAAGGAGGTCTTGTGTCGAGGCTAAAGGATTGGGTTCTTCCTGAGGGCATTGAGTTATGGGAACCAAGTCCTCACTAATTTCCTTTTGTTGTGATGTTTCAGGACTAGGCTCAACAATTTTTTCTTTTCCAAGGGTTTCCTCAGGTAAGGTACTAGAGTTGTTCTCCTCGAAGTCTTCTCCTTCTTATTCATCAATTAGGTTTTCTCCAGCTTCATATATTTTCACTATGGTTTCAGCTAGAGTAACTTTTTGGTCAATTAACTTTGAGTCTGCAATGTATATTTCCTCTTCAGGGTCATTCTTAGGAACAAACGGGGTCACGAGAGTGGGTTGGCTCAGATTAGGGTTTAGTCGGCTCTGATGAAAATTGGGTTGACTCTATTGTAGAATGGGTCAACTCAGGTGGACCCTACGGGGAAATTCGATTTAGGTGAACCCTGGTTAGTCCGGGCCCTACGGGTTCTTTCTAGGTTATCGAGTCGCTTATCTATTCGGTCACACCTATTGTCCATCAGGGCCCATTGTTCATTAAAGGTACTTAATAAAATTTCTATAGTGGACTCCATGATCAGACTGGGTTGGGTTTGGCCTGCTCTAGTGGTCATGCATGCAAACATTATAAAACAACCTAAGTTTGGGGTTCCTAGACCTAAGGGCCAATATAGTGCTTAGTCAAGGTAAATAACCAAGACTATAGTAACTCCTCGATTGGCCAGGTAGGAGGTGGGGTGGTGGGAGGCTCCCCTCATTTTTGTGAGGTCCTAATTAAAGAACCACTAGTCCACTTAGGGCGTTTGCCTCAGGACCTCTAGCCTTAGACACCAATTCTCAGAATCACACACAGAAGTGACTACTACAATAGGTTAACATGTATATAAAACCCGACCTGTTGCTGTCCCTAGCTTTAAGTGCTATTCAATTTTAATTAAGGCTTAGGACTATGCAAATGGGGTTGGTTGTTTTGGGCTAAGGAAAGGGTCTCAATCCTTCCCTTATGTTATATTGCTTGCCCTTAGAATTGGTTTAAAATATGAATGCACAATCAATTCTAGTTACCAAGATAAGATAAGAAAACACTAGCAACACAAAATTTAAACTTTAAATTTCGAATTTTAAATTTAGATTTCATATTTGAATTTTAAATTTTAAATTTTGGATTTTAGATTTAAATTGCAGGAATTAAATTTTAGTGGAATCTAAATAGATCGAATGTGCCAAAGAAACCCTAATTTATGCTTAAGAAATTAACCAAGCAATCTTAAACACACAAATCACAAAAAATTCCAGCAAGCAAGCATCCACCTAAGCACAAAACAAACTTCAATCTCAGGTTATCACGTCTGGCCATAGCTCATTACTCTTATGGGTCATAAATATACTTTCGTATATTTACTCAGGAGGCGTGATTTCCTTCCACCAAAGTACTCTAAAATAATTTTAAAAATATTTATTTATTTATTTATTTATTTTTAAAATCCTCTGATCTGAAATCTATGAGAAAGATTTAGATCTGAGTTTGTTTTGGCTTAGATTAATAAAAAAATCAAATGAACTAAGTTTCGGGTAGCTATGATGAAAGCTATCGAAACTAGATAAAAAAATTGCAGCAAACCTAAACTATGCAGCAGAGATTAAAAAAATGCAGAAAAATATTTTTATATTTTTTTAAAATAAAATTTGAGATTCTAATTACTGACTTATTGGGGATTAACAAAAAATTAATTTTAGATGAAAATAACTAATCTAATATGGTGTTCTATGCAGATCAAGTTCAGGTATGTGCATAATTCAGCAAGCATGAAACCCTAATCTAACCTAATGCTCTAATACCAAAAATGATTGGGCACATAGCTCTGATACCAATAATGATGGAGCACATAGCTCTGATACCAATAAGATGATGCGGGACGGTTACAATGCAGTGTAGGATGATTCAGTTTTAGCCTAGATGATTTAGAGAGCAATGATCATAGTAAAGCAACTAACATAATAGATTGAAGAGAGTAAAGAAGGCAATTAACCACTTACCTGCAATCCACTCCGCAAGCTATGAAGAATAAGAACCTGACAGCTAGAAAACCATCGTAGATCAGGCTATTCCATGCTTCAATTATCAAATCTAATGAGAAAAGGATTGGTTACTTACCCCAATGGAGATTTACTTTGAATTGAGATGGATCTGCTGTTCGGTCGCTCAAATTTGTAGTAGGATGAAGATCAGGACTCCAGATTTTAGATCCACCGTCAGATCTTGGTTCAGAAGCAAAGGATCCATCCTCTAAGGTTTTTGAACACTTGGGATCTACAAGAAGGCAGCAAACAAAACTTAAGAATGACGTAATTCAGATTCGAAATGGAAAAAATGAAAGTTTGGATGCAAAGAGCTAGAAAAAGATCGGTAGCAATTATCGAATCTGGCGGAACCTCCACTCAAGGACCTCTTCACCTTGAGCTCTCAAGGACCTCCCCGCCTTGAGCTCTTAAGGACCTCCCTACCCTTAGAGAAAATCACTAAGCTTACCCAGCTTTGTGGAAAAAGACAACATTTCATTTCATAAATCAATAATCAATAATTACAAAGGGTATGGGGTCCTAATTATAGAGTTCTTCATACATGAAGATATCATAGGACTCTTTTAAATTTAAATTACATTTAAATTCAAACACACCTTGAATTTGAAATTTGAATTGACTTGAGCGACAACTTGAGAAAATGTGTGAAAAAATGGCATGCTAATCCTTCCTTGACCATAATCCTTCTTCATTTGGCACTAATTTTCTTCTTATTCTCAATTGGCATCTCATCTCCTTGATCAGCAACATGGAATAAGAAACATTTGAATTTGAAAAAGGTTTGCTTAATCCTCCCTTGATACTTGGATAAGACTCCATTTGAAATTTAGATATAGTAGATAACTCCACTTATCTTGGACTCCATTTAAAATTTAGATGTAGTAGATAACTTCACTTATCTTGGATTCTTCCTTCCATTTAATTTTTGAATAGATCATGGACGTCATCTAGATTTTACTCCTTCTGCTTTACTCCTCTCAATTTAGCGCCTTCTTGAAATCTCAAATGGGCGATGAAAAATGGGATGGGGTGCTTCTTTTGGATAAAGATTGATTTTGAATGTTGTCCCAATGTCTAGATGTCTGGATGACAAGATGTCTGAGTATCTGGATGTCTGAATGTCTGAATGTCTGAATGAAAATTTGGACAACCCCTTTTTTACCTAGAATTGATCTACCAAGGTAATGACGACTTGGGTCTTGGGTACCTATGACACCCCTTAACTTATTCAAACACTAATTACAGGACTCAAACTAGATAATTCATCAAAAAAAGCAAATTAATTCTATTTACAAGACTCTTAAACCAATTGACGGACTCAATGGACTCAATTGATAACCTAACAACCCTAATTGACCAAATTACACTCAATTTGATCAAATTACAACTCAATTTGACCTAATTACAAATCAAAATAACTGGGACTCGAGTGTTCTTTGTGAAGAACACATGGACTTACTCATTGGTGATCCAAATTGAATTGGAAAAGGTTTGCTTCTTCTTCCTGACTCTTGTGTCCCCACCAATTCTCCCGGGGTGGGAGGAACTTGACCCCATTGAGTATGCATCAATTCGGCTCTGATAATATTCTAGCAAGTCAGGGTTCAACTTTTGAGATCCTCTCTAGTGATCCAAGAATACTCAGACTCAGGTCTCCCTTGCCAACGAACCAGATATCTTTGGTAGTTCTTATTTCTAGTAGTTATGATCTTATCATCCATGATCTGCTCAATCTTTTCTCTCCTCTCTGGTAATTTGGCTAGTGCACATTCTAGGATAGGGTCACTCTTAAAGATGGGATCAGGCTCAAATGGCTCACTATGTATCACCATTGGTTCCTTAAACTTGAATAGATCAAATATATTGAAGGTCGGACTAATACCTAACTCAGATGGTAATTCTAGCATATAAGCATTAGGTCCAATCTTCTTTATAATCCTATATGGTCTAGCACTACGGGTGTGTAGTTTCTTCATGGTTCCAATTGAAAACCATTCTGGTCATAACTTGATCATGACGAAGTCCCCTTCGTTAAACTCTTTAAATCTCTTATGTAAGTTAGCCTCATGCTCATATGTTCATTGCTCTTTTTAATTTTATTACTAATTTTTTTATGCAATGCTTTGACATGTTGTGCAAATGACTCTGTGGACTCTGGGACTCAGACTAACACTTAACAAAAAACAGACTCAACTATATAATCCTATTGAGAGGAATTTTATTGGACTTTTAGGGTTTAAACCTAAGAGATGATTGATTCTCTAGGTTTGACCCTGGCCTGGTATGCACATGAAAAGTTACCATGGATCCCTAGCAAATGCCATAAGGTCTTCCAAAAGTAGGTAGGAAAAGGGATGGGCTTCAAGGGCTCATGCAACCTGGTAATCTCTTCAAAATGAAACCTAATGGATCTAGAAGCATGATAAGGGAAGGGTAGGAAAAAGGAATCGGAGTCTTGGGGTAACTTAGGAGAAGCATGAAACAGATCTTGGTTACTCAGGATGACCTTAAGATTTGAATAATGATCTATTGGTATAAGATCTATGGCAGGCAGGATGCTTCTAGGTGGCGGAAGGTCATCTAGAATGTCTTCAGGAAGTTCATCTTGAAAATCTTCTAAAATAATGTCGACCTCTTGGGGTTGATCCTCAGGGACTTGAAGGAGGTCTTGTGTTGAGGCTAAAAGATTGGGTTCTTCCTGAGGGCATTGAGTTATGGGAACCAAGTCCTCACTAATTTTCTATTGTTGTGATGTTTCAGGACTAGGCTCAACAATCTTTTCTTTTCCAAGGGTTTCCTCAGGTAAGGTACTAGAGTTGTTCTCCTCGAAGTCTTCTCCTTCGTATTCATCCATCGGGTTTCTCCGGCTTCATATATTTTCCCTACAGTTTCAGCTTGAGTAACCTTCTAGTCAATTAACTCTGAGTCTGTAATAGATATTTCCTCTTCATGGTCATTCTTATGAACAAACGGGGTCACAGGAGTGGGTCGGCTCGGATTAGGGTTTAGTCAACTTTGACGAAAATTGGGTTGACTCTGTTGTAGAATGAGTCGACCGGGTGGACTAGGCTAGATCCTGATTTTTGATAAGGAGCACTAATCCAAATGGATTCTGGCCAATAATGAATTCTGGGTCCAGGAAAAGTCGATTTAGGTGAACCAAGGTTAGTACGGGCCCTACGGGTTCTTTCTAGGTTATCAAGTTGCTTATCCATTCGGTCACACCTATTGTCCATCAGGGCGTACATTGTTCATTAAAGGTCCTCAGTAAAATTTCTATAGTGGACTCCATGATCAGACTGGGTTGAGTTTGGCCTGCTCTAGTGGTCATGCATGCAAACATTACAAAACAACATAAGTCTGGGGTTCCTAGACTAAAGGGCCAATATAATGCTTAGTCAAGGTAATAACCAAGACTATAGTAACTCCTCAATTGACCAGGTAGGAGGTGGGGTGGTGGGAGGCTCCCCTCACTTTCATGATGTCCTAATTTAAGAACCACCAGTCCGCTTAGGACATTTGCCTCTGGACCTCTAGCTTTAGACACCAATTCTCAGAAGCACACACAGAAGTGACTACTACAATGGGTTAACATATATATAAAAGCCGACCTATTGCTGTCTCTAGCTTTAAGTGCTACTCGATTTTAATTAAGGCCTAGGACTATGCAAATGGGGTTGGTTGTTTTGGGCTAAGGAAAGGGTCTCAATCCTTCCCTTATGTTATATTGCATGCCATTAGAATTGGTTTAAAATATGAATGCTCAATCAATTCTAGTTAAAGATAAGATAAGATAACACTAGCAACTCAAAATTTAAACTTTAAATTTTGAATTTTAAATTTAGATTTCATATTCAAATTTTAAATTTTAAATTTTGGATTTTAGATTTAAATTGCAAGAATTAAATTTTAATGGAATCTAAATAGATCGAATGTGCCAAAGAAACCCTAATTTGTGCTTAAGAAATTAACCAAGCAATCTTAAACACACAAATCACAAAAAATTCCAGCAAGCAAGCATACACTTAATCACAAAACAAACTTTAATCTTGGGTTATCACGTCTGGCCGTAGCTCATTACTCCCATGTGTCATAAATATACTTTCGTATATTCGCCCAGGAGATGTGATTTCCTTCCACCAAAGAACTCTAAAATAATTTTAAAAATATTTATTTTATTTATTTTTTAAAACCCTCAGATATGAAATCTATGAGGAAGATTTAGATCTGAGTTTGTTTGGATTAGATTAATGAAAAAAAGTCAAATGAACTAAGTTTCGGATAGCTATGATGAAAGCTATCGAAACTAGGTAAAAAAATTGCGGCAAACCTAAACTATGCAGCAGAGATTAAAAAAATGCAGAAAAATATTTTTATATTTTTTTTAAATAAAATTTGAGATGCTAATTACTGTCTTTCTGGGGATTAACAAAAAATTAATTTCACATGAAAATAACTAATCTAATATGGTGTTCTTTGCAGATCAAGTTCAGGTATGTGTAGAATTCAGCAAGCATGAAACCCTAATCTAAACTAATGCTCTGATACCAAAAATGGATTGTGCACATAGTTCTGATACCAATAATGATGGAGCACATAGCTCTGATACCAAAAATGATGGGGGACATAGCTCTGATGCCAATAAGATGATGAGGGACGGTTACGATGCAGTGTAGGATGATTTAATTTTGTCCTAGATGATTTAAAGAGCAATGATCATATTAAAGCAACTAACATAATAGATTGAAGAGAGTAAAGAAGGCAATTAACCACTTACCCGCAATCCGCTCCACAAGCTATGAAGAATAAGGACCTGACTGCTAGGAAACCATCTTAGATCAGGCTATTCCATGCTTCAATTACAAAATCTAACGAGAAAATGATTAGTTACTTACCCCAATAGAGATTCACTTTGAATCGAGATGGATCTGCTGCTCTGTCGCTTAGATTTCGCAATAGGATGAAGATCAGGACTCCAGATTTCAGATCCACTGTTAGATCTTGGTTTGGAAGCAAAGGATCCATCCTCTAAGGTCCTTGAATACTGGGATCTGCAAAGAAGGCAGCAAACAAAACTTAAGATTGACGTAATTCAGATTCGAAATGGAAAGACGAAAGGTTTGATGTGAAGAGCTAGAAGAAGATCGGTAGCAATTATCAAATCTGGCAGAACCTCCACTCAAGGACCTCTCCGCCTTGAGCTCTCAAGGACCTCCCCACCTTGAGCTCTTAAGGACCTCCCCGCCCTTAGAGAAAATCACTAAGCCTACCCAGCTTTGTAGAAAAGATAGCATTTCATTTCATAAATCAATAATCAATAATTGCAAAGGGTATGGGGTCCTATTTATAGAGTTCTTCACACATGAAGAAATCATAGAACACTTTTAAATTTAAATTACATTTAAATTCAAACGCTCCTTGTATTTGAAATTTGAATTGACTTGGGCAACAACTTGAGAAAATATGTGAAAAAAATGGTACACTAATCCTTCCTTGATGCTAATCCTTCTTCATTTGGCACTAATTTTCTTCTTATTCTCGATTAGCGTCTCATCTCCTTTATCGGCAACATGAGATAGGAAACATTTGAATTTGAACCCTCCACTTGAATTTGAAAAAGGTTTGCTTAATCCTGCCTTGATAATTGGATAAGACTCCATTTGAAATTTAGATGTAGTAGATAACTCCACTTATCTTGGACTCCATTTAAAATTTAGATGTAGTAGATAACTCCATTTATCTTGGACTCCATTTGAAATTTAGATGTAGTAGATAACTTCACTTATTATCTTGGACTCTATCTTCCATTTAATTTTTGAATATATCATAGGTGGACGTCAGCTAGAGTGGGCGACAAAAATGAGGGGGGGCGCGAGATAAGAAGTAGAGTCCTTCTGCTTTACTCCTCTCAATTTAGCACCTTCTTGAAATCTCAAATAGGCGATGAAAATGTGAAGGGCGCCTCTTTGGATAAAGATGGATTTTGAATGTTGTCCCAATGTCTAGATGTCTGGATGTCCGGATGTCTGAGTATCTGAATGTCTGAATGTCTAAATGAAAATTTGGACAACCCCTTTTTCATCAAACAAGGTAATGACGACTTGGGTCTTGGGTACCTATGATACCCCTTAACTTATTCAAACACTAATTATAGGACTCAAACTAGACAATTCATCAAACAAAGCACATTAATGCTATTTACAAGACTCTTAAACCAATTGATGGACTCAATGGACTTAATTGGTAACCCAACAACCCTAATTAATCAAATTACACTCAATTTGATCAAATTACAACTCAATTTGACCTAATTACAACTGAAAATAACTAGGACTCGAGTGTTCTTTGGGAAGAACACATGGACTTATTGGTGATCCAAATTGAATTGGAAAAGGTTTGCTTCCTCTTCTTGGCTTTTGTGTCCCCACCAAAAACCCGCCGATAGAGCCTTCCTAGAAATAAAGAAGAAAATGATACAAGCACCTATTTTGAGGTTACCCAATTTTTCAAAGGTATTTGAGGTTGCTTGTGATGCCTCTGGAGTAGGAATTGGAGGAGTTTTGAGTCAAGAAGGTCATCCAATGGAATTCTTTAGTGAAAAGTTGAATGAGATGAGAATGAGATACTCGACATATGATAGGGAATTGTATGCTACAAGCCTTGAGGTATTGGAGACACTACTTACTACACAGGAATTTATTCTTTATTCTGATCACAAAGCCTTACAATTCCTTAGTTCCCAAAAGAAACTAAATCCTAGGCACGGGAAATGGGTAGAATTCATCCAAGCATATACTTTTGTCCTGAAACACCGTGTCGGCACTGAAAATAGGGTTGCAGATGCATTAAGCCGAAGATCCATGCTTTTGACTTCAGTTAGCACCGAGGTTGTAGGGTTTGATAAACTGAAAGAGGAATACCCTAAGTGTCCAGACTTTAGTGAGATCTATCAATCCCTTTAACAAGGACCATCTAGTGTACATAGTGACTATACTCTCCTAGATGGATTCCTTTTCAAAGGAAATCAACTGTGTGTTTCCCGAACCTCTATTAGAGAATTTTTGATTTGGGAAGTTCATGCTAGAGACCTAGCCGGTCATTTTGGAAGAAATAAGACCATCCTATCAGTAGAATATCAATTTTTTTGGCCTAGTCTCAAGAGGAATATAGCCTAAGTGGTAGCATAATGTCGAACAAGTGCTGTTGCCAAATAGCAAAAGCAGAATGCTAGTTTGTACACTCCTCTACGAGTCCTTGATTGTCCATGGCAGGATCTTAGTATGGATTTTGTACTATGACTCCCAAAGACCTATAGGAGACATGATTCCATCTTCGTTATAGTCGATCGATTTTCTAAGATGGCTCACTTCATCCCATGTTCCCAAACCTTAGATGATTCAAGAATGGCCAAACTTTTCCTTGATGAGGTGGTTAGATTACATAGTTTACCCAAAACCATTATTTCAGATAGCGATGTTAGGTTTACTAGCTATTTTTGGAAGACCCTTTGGTATATGATAGGCACCAAGATGAAATTTTCTACTTCCTATCATCCTCAGACTGATGGCCAAACTGAAGTAGTCAATCAGAGTCTAGGAAATCTTTTAAGATGTTTAGTTGGTGACAGTATGGGAAATTGGGATCTCTTATTCCCTCGTGCTGAATTTGCTTATAACAGCTTAGTCAATAGATATACTGGGAAGAGTCCTTTTGAGGTGGTCCATGGTTACAAACCTAGGAAGCCCTTTGATCTTATCCTTTTACCCACACATGTACGAGTTTCTGAGTTTGCTGAGTCATACGCACAGCATGTTAAGGACTTCCATAAAGAAATCAGTAAAAAAAATAACATGAGCAATGAAACATACATGCGTATGGCTAATTTACATAGGAAAATCAAAGAGTTCTCTAAAGGAGACTACGTAATGGTTAGACTCAAACCCAAACAGTTCCCACCTAGAACTATGCAAAAATTACATGCCCGCGATGTAGGGCCATTCAAAATCCTAAAGGAAATTGGACCTAATGCGTATATATTGGAACTACTATCTGACCTAGGTATCAGCTCGACCTTTAGCATTTCAGACTTAGTAGAATACAAGGAGCCAATATTGATACCTAGTGAGCCTTTTGGGCCTGAATCTATCATTGAGAGTGATCCTACCCCTGAGTGTCCACTAGCTTCTATACCTGAGTGGAGAAACCAAATTGAGAGAATTCTGGATGACAAAACTATCACTACCAGAAATAAAGACTATCAACTCTATTTGGTGCAATGGCAAGGTCAACCAGATTCTTATAACTCGTGGATCACTCGGGAGGACCTAGAACGAATCAACCTAGACTTACTAGAATATTATCAGAGTCAGAGAGACCCATACTAGACAGGGTCGAGGCATTCCCACTCCAGGAGAATTGGTGCGGGCACCACAGCTCAAAAGAGAATTCAATCCAATTTAATCAAGCCAAATTAAATATGGATTTCAGTGGAGTAAATTTAGTTTGCTTTTGGTTTCAATTTTATTTATTTGATTGAATATGTATCCTGTAAATAGGAAAATTTGTTTCTCAAGTCAAGTTTGAGTCCTGTAATTAGAGTCCAATTAAGGTCAATTTGGTTTTGTAATTAATGAATTTACAAGTTGGGTTCAAGTTTGGTTTGGTTTGGGTTCAAATGAAGTACATAAAGATTAGGTTAGGCAAACCACTTCAACAAACCTTGCCAAGTTGGAGTGCCACATCATCAAACTTATATGGAAGACACCTCATCTCCCAAGCCCACATGGAAGCCACCTCACTCCATCTTGGTCAGCCAAGGTTCGAATTCAAAGAGGGTGGCCAACCAAGCATTCAATGCATGAATCAAGGATGATTTCAACTTCCCCACTTACCTCTCTATGATCAAGGCATGAATCAAGGATAGTTTCAACTTTCCTACTTATCTCTCCATGATTTATGTAACCTCCTTTTGAATTCAAAATTTCAAATGACTTTGGAGAGGTTATAAATACCACTCCAAACCCTTGTAAAGGATTATTGATGAATGAAATCAAAGAGTTTTTTTTCTTCCACTTGTGTTATGCAATGTGTCCTCCGAGAGGGAGTGGGTGAAAGACCCAAAACATCATCCTTTAGCCATCCTAGTATTCTCCTAAAATCATCCATATTCTAGTTAGAAGATGCCCCACCACCATCCAAAGTAGTTCTTCCAAATTCCTACTAAAGCAGATTTTGGATGCAATTCCTTACCTTAATGGGATGCGAACTGTAGTTGCAGTTCAAGGGATCCAAGGAGATTACATTCTGGACACTGAATGAAGCAACTTGATCTTCTGCAACTCCATCCACTCCAACAATACTATTCTTCCTTGAAGTTTTAGTATTTTCTTTCTTCTTGTCATCTAAAGTCTCTAATCCATTTTCTTTTTAGGGTTCTCCAAGATCGTGAGTTGAATAGGAAGTTGGCCTTGCCCTTGGAACCTTTCAAGCCAGAGGTCTGCATCTCTTGGAGTGATAGTTTCAAGTACCAAATCTCAATTCGAGAGTGCTAAAATTGAAGCCCTACCAATGGCGTGAGGCATCAATATTGGTAAGAAAACCCTTCTTATTTATTAGGTTTTAATCTTTGAATGGTTTATGCCCCTAGATAGGATGGTATCACAAGACTTGGGTCCAATCTTCATGGATGAACATGCAGCCCTAGTTTGAGTTATCCCTTATTTAGTTTTCCCTCATAGGACTCTTTGCCTTTTTGTGATTGAATTAAGTTTATGCTCGAAGGGATCATTGCTCAACAAATCAAATCATCCACTAAATTAGAAATCATTCATCTCATGCCACATCATGAATGGAGTATTGTATAATCATGCTATGATTTGCATATTAAGATAAATATGCTTATTGGATAATCATACCATGCATATGCAAGATTGATATGCAATTGTAACTACTTGTTGTTATAAACATGATAACATGATTATTTTGGATGTGTATGAGACCATTAAAGCCCTCATAAAATCATATTTAGTAATAGTATTAAATTAATCATGATGTAAAATCAATTAGGGTTTGATCATCCGATTGGTGTCTAGGCAAGTGGTTCTGGGAAGGTAAAGGAATTAAGATTTTTAATTAGTTCCGTTGTCTGACATGGCCAATTCAATTGGTGTCTAAGGAAATCAACGGGGGGACCCCCTCACCCCTTCCACTTACCTGGTCAATTTGGTCATATCTAAACCTTAACTTGCTAATTGATTAAGTATACTATAATTTGCCTTCCTTCATACTAAGCCAAATTAATATCAAAACTATAGTAGGTTTGTTGTATAACACAAGGCCTACTCGAGGGTTTGATATAAAATTTGTCTTGGTACACTTAATGCTTTATAGCATGTTTGGAATTGTTACTTTGTTGTGTAACATAAGGGCAACATTATTCAATCATGGCTATATAGAAATGAAGGATCTGACTTAAACTAAGACATTATAGTTTGTTGTGTAACACAAGACTATAAGTGTCTTAGAGGCAGTTTATTTGTTAAGAATTGCATGGGTTGCAATTGGAAAGGAAGTCCTACCTTTGAACTCATGAGTGTTTGTTGTGTAACACAAGGCACTCATGAGGAATTAGAATCTCAACCCCACTAAGGAAACCAGTAAGGTTTCTCGCTTACCATAAATTTAGGGTTATGGTATTCGAATAAAATAGTGAGAGACATAATTAGATATGAAGTCCTTATCTAGTTATGAATGTCATCTTGAGTGGTCTGCTTATATTGTTCTTTAATTAAATATAGGATATATATTATGGCTTCAAATTTGTCACTACGGGGTATCTTACATGCCAACAAGTTAACCGGTCTTAATTATGTGGATTGGTTGAGGAAGTTAAGAATAGTTCTAACTCAAAAAAAAACTTTCTTATATTCTAGATTCTCCGGATCCTGAATCAATCGGAGAAGATGCATCCGAGGAGGAAATTGTCATACATAAAATATGGCAAAATGATAGTATAATTGTCCGGTGCATCATGTTAGCCTTGATGAGCAATGAGCTTCTGAAGCAACATGAAGTAATGGAACCTCAGTCCATATTGCTCAATTTGAAGGAGCTAATAGAGAGCAAAGTAGGGTTGCTCGATACGAGATATCGAAGCAGTTGTTCCATGCACAAATTAGTGAGGGTTCATCTATACAAATCCATGTATTAAAAATGATTGACTTAATCACCTGATTAGGTCAATAGGGTTTGTGATGGATTGTGAACTCAATCAGGACTTAATCCTGCAATCACTCCAAGATTCATTCTCTCAGTTTGTTCTTAATTATCACATGAACAAACTAAATATTATTTCTTTACCTGAACTGCTGAATATGCTGAAGATGACAGAGAGCCATTCAAAAGGTGATAAGGCTCATCTTCTTCTCGTTGATGGGAAGAAGAAATAGGCAATGAAAAAGGGTTTGAAAAAAAAGTTCAACCCTAAAAAAAGCATTCAGAAGAAGAAGAAAGCCAAGAAGGTTGTCAGTGGAGAAGCCTGTTTCCACTACGGCAAGTAAGGGCATTGGAAAAAGAATTGCAAGACATATCTTGCAAGTGCGAAGCCGGATACAAGTGGAGCATCAAAAGGTTTGTACATGATACAAACTAATTTATCATTGAGTGCTTCCATTTTTAATTCATGGGTATTGGATACCGCATGTGGGTCTCATATCTGTAAGTTTTTACAGGGACTCCACAGAATTAGAAGTTTGAAGAAATGTGACTTCAAATTATATGGCGCAAGTGGAGAAGCCATGTATGCTGAAGCTGTGGGCACCTATCTTCTACTATTACCTTTGGATAATATTTTAAAGTTGGAAGAATGTTACTATGTCCCAGATATTGTAAGAAACATTATATCAATACCCTTGTTATTACAACAAGGATTTGAGATAAATGTAAAGAGCAGTGGCTACTCTATTCTTCATTGCAATAAAATATTCAGACATGGTTATTTTATAAATGGTCTTCTTCCTTTAGAACACAATGATGAAATACTACTTGTTGATAATAAGAAGAGAAAGAGAGATAATGTCAATGTCATTTTTCTCTGGCACTGCTAGTTATGTCATATTAGTGAGTCGAGAATAAACAAGTTAGTCAAAGATAATTACTTTGACCCTTATTATTTTCAATCATTACGAACTTGTGAGTCGTGCTTAAAAGGTAAAAGCACCAAGTCTCCATTGACTGGACATGGGGACAGGGTAACTGATGATATAAAAGTGCCCTAAGAGCCAATCATTGTAAGGGCCTTTTTTTTTTGTATTCTTCCAACTCTTTTATGACATTATATATTAATAAAGGTATCTGTTTTCATCATATACTGTTGTATCTTATTTATGATTATGATGAACCCCATAGATTAGAGCAATGGAATTAGGGTTATAATGAAGTTCATAATAGTGAGACCTAATTTCCTATAAACCCTAATCTAAAATGTTCCTTGTCATTGGACCATTGGTTCGGGGATCAATGAATCTGGTAAGACTAGCTTATCCTATGTATGCTCAGATGATGAGAGTGGTTGGTCTCACAACCACTTGTTTAGAGACACTAATACAAGGAAAGGGTGCTCATCAGGGTATGAGTATACTGAACTGATCCGTACCGGGACTATCTTATGGAAGTCTTACTACTTGTCAAAAGATAGATCCAAGAGTAGGAGTTGTGCATGTGATCTTTAGACCTGAGGTTACCATGGTTCCTTGTGCACACTAAGCCATATTTTGGTTCATACTCATTCATGCTATTATGACATGTACGGGGTGTTCTGGGTATGGTGGAAGGTGTATGGAGGATATGAGTGGACCAACAAGGAATCGATCATTCCTCGTAAGAGAAATTGTTATCCTATGCAATCTCTTCGATGAGTGACTTAAGGAGCCTTTGATCAAAGCAGGATGAGATTAATGGAATCTAATCAGTCATCAGTTGAGTCCTCATTATCAAGTTGAGATTCGATATGATTAAGTATTAGGGTTTGACATCTATCCATATCTATCACTTAATCGGGATAATAGGAGATCGAAAGATTGAATTGCACGGTAACTTACTACTGAAGGGTATTTTAGTAATTTTTACTAAATTCCTTATCTTCCGGGTAGGCATGACACATTGCTAGATGTCAATCTTGTCTTGTAGGTATTCATGAACTAATTGGATTGGTTTCATGAGTCAATTCGATGGATGGTTCGAATTGGACAATTAGATGAGCTAGTTTGACCTAATTAGGTCAATCGAGTTCGATTGGATTGAATCGGCCCAAACCTAAACCTACTGCTGGCTAAATGTGGAACCCAATGGGTCACACACACTAGAGAATTGGACAAGGAAGTCATTCATGATTTAATTAGGGTCATAGGATCCTAATTGGTTAGCTAGGTGACACACTAGCATTTGTAGGCTAACCTAATTCCTAAACCCAATTGGATTGGGTCCGGTTGCTTGCTAAATGGACTAACCAATTTATGAGAGACCTAAATTGGGTTATGTTCTAAGTAGGATGAATTTATCAGATTTTATCTGATATTTTATGGAGGTTTTATCTCGGAATTATGAAGAGTCCCTAAGGCATAAGACTGTTGGTACCTAAATGACATGTTGGCATTCAAAAGGGCCTAGAAGGGTCTATAGTTTTCTGATCAGAAAATTTTTTTTATGGTCGGAAAGCTTATTTAATTCCCTTTCATTTTAAACCCATATTTCATATACTTTGACTTTGTAAAAGGTTTATGGCATGGAAAATGGTTGACCAATTGTGAAGAGAAGCGACTCTTCATTTGGCATGCAGAAAGGACCAAGAGTCCTTCTGCAGATGAGTTTCTTCTATTAATTGGACTTCTTCTAATCTTTATCTTTATCTCCATGCCCTTTCATGAAGGATTTGATTGGTCAGTGATTTTTGAATTGGCGTGAAGAAGGAAAGGATTAATGGTGCCCATGAAAGGTTGCGACTTTTCATGAGAGGGCGCACGGTTTGAAGCAGAGTCCTTTTTCTTTCAGATCTCTTCAGTTTTCTCTGACTTTTGAGAAATGAGAAGACGCCTTTTGGCTCTTCCAAAGACCGGTACATGCCATGTGGCGTGAGAAGGTTTCATTGGACATGAAGAGATGTCAGATAAGACTCCTGAATCCTAAAGAGTCTTATCAGATATGAAGAAACATATCTGATAAGAGATTTTGGGGTGTGTTTCATGCCCCTTAAGAAACTATTTAAAGGGTGTATGGTGGAATGAGATAATATTCATTCGGTCATCTGAAATAGGAGTTAGATTCTACCGTATTATCCATCTGAGTTTTTCTCTCTCCCTTTTCCTTTCTTTAAGACAAGACTTGTCGACAAGGTCTTTTCTATTAGTACAAGGCTTTGTTTTAGGACATAAACCTAAGGGGTCCTAAAGGAGAGTTGTCCTAAAACTAAGAGTGGTTTAGAAGAGTGTCCAAAGAGTCCTATAGTGGGATAGTGAGTCCTACAAAGGCCAAAGTCCAAATGGCTGCCAAAAGAGTCCTACCCGGGCAAGAAAATTCAAGGAGTTCTTCCTTGTTTCAAATCTTGTGTGGATCACCGTTGGAGGACTTACATTTGTGAGTCTAGTGGAAGAAGTGGAATATAGTGCTCCATGTATGTTTCATTAACCTTCTTTTATGACATATTAGTTGTAATCGAATAAGAGATCTTGGGAATTAGGGTTTCTAACTGATAAAGTGTTATCTTTATGCATGAAATTTTATAATTCAGTCTTACTAAGTTGCATAATGATCTCCTTGAAACACAACAACTGAGTTATTAGGTCTTGTGCATACTGATGTGTGTGGACCTATGACAACTCAAGCCAAATGTGGATATTCTTACTTCATCATCTTAATTGATGACTTATCTAGGTTTGGTCATGTGTATCTAATGAAACACAAGTCCGAAGCCTTTGATATGTTTAAACTATGGTTGAAAATTAAACTGGACATAGTATTAAAACTCTTCATTCTGATCGAGGAGGTGAATACTTGTTTGGTGAGTTTCTAAACCATATTAAGGATAAAGGCATAATCTTTGAATGGACCCCTCCTTATACATTCCAATTAAATGGTGTGGCAGAAAGAAGAAATCATACCTTGTTAGACATGGTGAGGTCCATGATGAGCTTCACAAATCTTTCCATTTCCTTCTTGGGACATGCTCTGGAAATTGCTGCCTATATTTTGAATAGGGTACCATCTAAGTCAGTGATTAGCACTCCATATGAGTTATGGATTGGCAAAAGACCAAATCTTAAGTACATAAAGATTTGGGGTTGCTATGCTTATGTCAAGAATAATTTTGGTCATAAATTAAGTGCTAGGACTGACAAATGTAGGTTCGTTGGTTATCCTAAAGAGGGTGTTGGATACCTCTTTTACATACTACTGAATAAAAGATATTTGTCAGTAGACATGCTATACATTCTTGGAGCAAGAATTCATCCAAGAAAGAAGTAGTGATATACTTTAACTAAGTGAAGAACATAACCAACAACCTGAAAAGTCTTCAAGTAAAATTTCTCAACCAGAAGTTCTTGTAGACCAAGAACAGCCACAATACACACCTCCTTTTCGAAGGTCAGAGAGGGTGCGAGGTGCACCTCTTAGATATGGCTTTGTCATCGAGGATGACAATGCTAGTATCATTCAGGATGATGATCCTGTGACCTATTCGAAAGCTGTCGAGAGAAAAGATTAACAAATGGCTGGCCATGATGTCTGAAATGGACTCCATGTATTCTAATCAGGTTTGGACCTTGGTAGATCCATCTGAAGGAATTAACCCAATAGGGTGTAACTAGATCTTTAAGAAGAAGATAAGAGCAAATGGTCAAGTAGAAACCTACAAAGCAAGGCTGGCGGCAAAAGGTTTTAGACAAAAATATGACATTGATTATGATGAAACCTTTTCACCAGTAGCCATGCTCAAGTCCATTCGGATATTGCTTACTATAGCAGCATACCATGATTATGAAATCTGGCAGATGGACCTCAAGACTGCTTTCCTTAATGGAAATCTTGAGGAAAAAATCTATATTACATAGCTAGAGGGTTTTGTCTCAAGTAGGAGAACAAACCAAGTATGCAAGCTAAAGAAGTCCATTTATGGACTAAAACAAGCATCGAGGAGTTGGAACATCTGCTTTGATGAAACAATCAAGGAATTTGGTTTTGTCAAGAATGTGGATGAACCTTGTGTGTATATAAGAAGACAAGTGAGAGTGCACTTGTTTTCTTTGTTTTTTATGTTGATGACATACTTATCATTGGAAATGATATCCCAGTGTTACAATCGATTAAAACTTGGTTATCATCAAAGTTTTCCACAAAGGATTTGGGACAGGCATCCTATATACTAGGTATAAGGATCTATAGAGATAGATCTAAAAGGATGCTAGGCTTATCCTAGTCCAGGTACATTGACTTAGTGTTGAAGAGAATCAACATGGATGGGGGGAGTAAAAGGGGTTACTTACCTATGAGTCAAGGCATACATCTCTCTAAGAAAATGTCTCCTAAGACATCTGAAGAAAGAGAAAGGATGGCTATGATTCCTTATGCTTTGGCTATAGGATCAATTATATATGCTATGCTATGTACCATGCCTGATGTTGCTTATGCCTTAGGCATAGTAAGTATATTCCAGGCAGATCCAAGTGAGGATCATTGGAAAGCTGTAAAAAATATTTTTAAGTACCTAAGAAGGATTAAAGATATTTTTCTTATATATGGAGAATCAGAGTTGAAACTAGAAGGATACATGAATTTTAGTTTTCAATCAGATCCAAATGATAGCAAATCTATATTAGGATATGTCTTCATCCTACATAGTGGTGCAGTAAGTTGGAAGAATATAAAGCAGCCAACTGTAGCTGACTCCATCACTGAGGTAGAATACATAGCCGCAAGTGAAGCCACAAAGGAAGCTGTCTGGATGAGAAAATTCATCATGGAATTGGACGTGGTTCCTGAAATACAATAACCAGTGTCGTTATATTATGATAACACTGGAGCTGTTGCATAAGCGAAGGAACCAAGATCTCATCATAAGTCCAAGCACATCCTAATATGTTTCCACCTCGTTCGAGAAATCATTGAAAGACAAGATGTTATCATCAAACGAGTTGATACTAAGAACAATATAGTAGACCCATTTACTAAAGCACTACCTCACAGCAATTTGATCACCACTTAGATTGTATGGGTGTAAAGTACAAGGGCGACTGGCTTTAGTACAAGTGGGAGATTGAAAAAAAAGTGCCCTAAAAGTCAATCTTTGTAAGGGCATTTTTGTAATCTTTCAACTATTGTATGACATTATATATTAATGAAGGCATTTTATTTTGTCATATTGCTATGTCTTATTTAAAGATTATGATGAACCCCATAGGTTAGGGCAATAGAATTAGGGTTATGATGGAGATCATAACGTTGAGACCTATGTTCCTATAAACCCTAATCTAAAATGTTCCTAGTCGTTGGATCATTAATTCGGGGATCGAAAAATCTGGAAAGACTAGCTTATCCTATGTATGCTCAGTTAAGAGGGTAGTTTGTCTCACAACCACTTGTATAGAGACACTAATACGAGGATAAGGGTGCTCATCAGGATATGAGTTCATTGAACTGATTCGCACTGAGACTATCTTATGAAAGTCTTACTACTTGTCAAAAGATAGTTCTCATAGTAGGAGTTGTGCAAGTGATCTTTAAACCTGAGGTCACCATGGTTCCTTATGCAACTAAGCCATGTTTGGTTCATACTCATTCATGACATTAAGTTATGTACAGGGTGTTCTCGGATATGGTGGAAGGGCATGAAGGATATGAGTGGACCAACAAGGAATCGATCATTCCTAGTAAGAGAAATTGTTATCCCAAGTGATCTCTTCGATTGACGACTCAAGGAGTCTTTGATCAAAGCTTGATGAGGTTAGAAGTGGTTTCTAATTAATCATCAGTAGAGTCCTCATTATCGAATTGAGATTCGAAATGACTAAGTACTAGGGTTTGACATTTATCCATGTGCATCACTTAATCGGGATAATGGGAGATCAAAAGATTGAATTGTATGGTAACTTTCATGAGTCAATTCGGTGGATAGTTCGAATTGGCAATTTAGGTCAGCTCAATTTGACCTAATTAGGTCAATCGGGTTTGATCGATTCGAATCGGCTTGAACATAGACCTACTGGTGGCTAGATGTGGAACCTAAAGGGTCACACACATTAGGAAGTTGACCATTCATAATTTAATTAAGGTCATGGGATCCTAATTTGTTAGCTAGATTGCACACTAGCATGTGTAGGCTAACCCAATTCCTAACCCAAGTCGATATGGGTCCAGTTGCTTGCTAATTTGATTAACCAATTAAGAGAGACTTAAATTGGGACATGTCTTAATTAGGATAGCCTTTGTCAGATTTTATCTGACTTTATTTGGACATTTGATGCCACTTGGACTAAAGTCCAAGTCGGTTGGGATACTTGGGTGCAAGTTTGCGCGCGTCAAGGAGGAAGGGGGTGCAGAAAGGACCAAGAGTCCTTCTGCAAATGAATCACTCTGGCTGATTCATGTGGACCCCTCTTGGCACATATCCCCACACCTCCTAGGATTAGTTGACCGGTCAAAACATTGTTTGAATTAGCATGGAGATTGTAGGAAGGAATCGCGCACGTGAAGGGATGCGACCCTTCATTTGGCGTGTGGTCTGAGGTAGAGTCCTTCTGCTATCATGACTCTTCATATTCTCCAATGTTTGTAAATTGAAGAGGCACCTCTTGGCTTCCCAGAGATCGATACTTGCCATGTGGCAAGTGGAAATTAATCCGAGAAAATGAAAGGATGCAGATATGAGCCTTGGTGCATGAACATACTTATCAGATAAGATTTTTTAAACCGGATCACTTCTCTTTGGTCTTGAAAAATCATATCTGATAAGACAATGAATGGGCATATCACACACCCCTTTTGAGTTTATAAATAGGGGGCGGTATACTATGTTTCATAACATCTGATTTCTATCGAAAGATTTGCTGAGTGTCTCTCTCCCTCCCTCATTTTTAAGACAGAACTTGTCTTTTTAAGATAAGGTTTATTTTTCCTACTAGGACAAGTCTTAGGTTTAAGACATAAGCCTAGTGTGTCCTACAGGAAGGCTATCCTAGATCCAAGAGTGGATTTGAAGAGTACTCAGAGTGCCCTACAGAATGGTAGGGTATCCTATAGAGGAGAAAGTCCAGAAGGCTGTTAGAAAGAGTCCTTGTCAAGCAAGCAACTATTTTAGGAATCTTCCTTGGGTCAATTCCTGTGTGGATCACCATTGGAGGGCTCGCACTTGTGAGCCTAGTGGAAAAGAGTGGAAAACAGCATTCCAGGTATTCTTCATAACCCTTATTAGTGACTTATTAATTATACATGAATAAAGGGATCTTGGGGTTAGGGTTTCAAGCTGATTAGGATTTTCATGTGTAAATTTTTGAAATCCAGTGTTCATTTATGCTATAAGACCCTAAAGAAACCCATCAAACATATCATAAAACAATCATGCATTGCTTCATAGCATAGTAAGCAATCATTACTAATTGCATCAACCATACATAATAATATTCACTATCATATAATCTTTCAACAGTATGCATCATACTATGATCATATTATCATCGATCCCTAATTAATGGGATGTATCAAAATATGATTACCATATATGATCTTTTTAGTATGACATAAGCATTCAATTATTCAATTGACCATTAATTGAATGAAATAAGGGTGGCTCTGATACCACTGTTGGGTTTCGGTGGCACAGTGGAAGAATAGATTTCAAAAATTTTCATTTTGGAACTCCAAACAACTAGAAACCTTAAGCCCAAGATCCCTTATTCATTATAATTAACAAGTCATTCAAACAAGGTTTGGAATAATACCTGGAATGCTAATTCCTTCTTCTTTTCACTAGGCACACAAGTGCATGCCCTCCATAGGTGATCCACGTGGGAATTGAACCTAGGAACCACTCCTTAGTAGGTTTCTTGATCCACTAGGACTCTTCCAATGGCCTTTCTTCCTTCGGCAGCCTCTCCTTCCTTGCTCGGACCCTTGCTCACCAGTAGAACACTCCGAGCCCTCTCCTAAACCATTCCTTACTCTCTTTATCACTTTTTAATTCTCTTCCTAAGCCCTTATCTTAAAATGGTGGACTTGTCTTAAGGCAAGACCTAAGCCCTAACAAGGGAAGGAAGAGACAAGGAGGATAAAGTGCAGAGTGTAAGAGTGCAAGAAACAAAGGAAATCAGATACCTTCAACATAAACAATGAAAGCTTTAAATAGGAGATGGGGGGGTGCTAAATATGGCTCTTCATCAACCTTTGATCTGTCAAATAATAGTGATATAAGACCCTTCATGAAGGAGTCTTATCTTGAAAGGTCAAGACCTTTCCTGTGCCAAATGACTTCTTTGGATAATATTAACCATTTGCCCTCATGCCCTGTGTGGCATGTAACTAGCTGATAGGCTTCTTAAATGGCGTGGAAACAAAGTGGCTTATCCAAGAGTCAAGTTCCTTCATTAAAAAAGACTCTTGGATTTGAAAATTTTTGGTAATCATGAAGGGATGCAACCCTTCATGTGCGCACCAACTTTCTTCATCGCCCAATCCTTCTCTCCACCGATATTAAGCCAAGATATTCGGACATGGGATAAGGCTAGGGATGCCTTGTTTCATGTGGAAACCAAGTCCTATAAGTAGGACTCTGGGTCCATCAGCATGCCAACTTATTTCACTCACACTTTAATTAGCACCAAGAGTCCCTTCAAGTCATGACTCTTCAAATAAATTAGATAAAGGCTGACTAAATCTAGATAAAACTAGATAATTGCTGCCCCACTTTGGACTCAACCCAATCTAGGATTCTCTCAAATTGGTTAGCCCATTAAGCAAACTAATGATCCAATTTAATTGGGTTAGGAGTTAGGTTAGCCTATACATGCTAGTATGTAATCTAGCTAATCAATTAGGATCCCATGACCCTAATAAAATACCAATTGACTTCCTAGGCCAATTTTCTAATGTGTGTGACCCTTTGGGTTTCATATCTAGCTACCAGTAGGTCTAGGTCCAATCCAATTCGATCCAATCAAACCCGATTGACCTAATTAGGTCAAATTGAGCTGACCTAAGTTGCCAATTCAAACTAGCTTCCGAATTGACTCATGAATCCAATCAAATTGATTCATGAAAACCTACAAGACATGATTGATGGATAGCAACATGTCATGCCTACCCAGAAAATTTGGAATTTGGTGAAAACTACTAAAATATCCTTCAGTGGAAAGTTACCATGTAATTCAATCTTTCGATCTCCCTTTATCCCGAATAAGTGATGGGGGTATGGATAATTGTCAAACCCTAGCACTTAGTCATTTCAAATCTAACTTCGATAATGAAGACTTTGCGATGACTGACTAGAAAACTCTTCTAATCTTATCCTACTTTGATCAAAGACTCCCTGAGTCATCAATCAAAGAGACTACTTGGGATAACATTTTCTCTTACTAGGAATGATTGATTCCTTATTGATCCACTCACATCCTTCATACACCTTCCACCATATCTAAGAACACCCCATACATGACTCAATGCCATGAATGAGTATGAACCAAAACATGGCTTAGTGTGCATAAGGAACCATGGTGATCTCAGGTCTAAAGATCACTTGCACAACTCCCACCATGAGAACTATCTCATGACAAGTAGTAAGACTTCTATAAGATATTCTCAATATGGATCAGTTCAGTGAACTCATACTCTAATGAGCACCCTTATCCTTGTATTAGTGTCTCTACACAAGTGGCTGTGAGAGCACACATATGATAAGCTAGTCTTTTCGGAAGCATTGATCCCCAAATTGATGATCCAACGACTAGGAACATTTTAGATTAGGATTATAGGAACTTAGGTCTTACCATTATGATCTCCATCATAACCCTAATTTCTTTGTCCTAACCTACAGGGTTCATCATAATCTTTAAACAAGATACAGCAGTATGATGAAACAAAATGCCTTTTATTAATACAATAGTATCATACAAGAGTTGGAATATTACAAAAATATCCTTACAAAGATTAGATTTTAGGGCACTTTTTTTTTATATAGACTGAGAGGGAGATATGGACCAGTATTTGAATAGTATGAGATGTCGAAAGAGAGAAAATTTAAATTTGTCAAACATAAGTTAGTCCGACAGGCTTGGTTATACTGGGAGAATGTTAAGCATTTAAGTCACCAGAGAAGAGACATACCCATAGTGACATGGAGAGCCGTTAAGATTAAACTTAGAGAGAAATATCTACTCATGTCCTATTGATTAAAGACTTTTAGATTAATGATAGAGATTGAGTCAAGGAAATAAGATCGTGTATGAGTATATTACCAAATTTGATGAGTTTGTTTTGAGATGTAGTGTGGTTGAGTTTGAATGATGAGGACATCAAGAGCAGACATGAAGTTCAAGGTTCAATGAAGATCTCTAAGTCATGTGTTGAGAAAGTCAGTCAAAATTTTTTTAATGAGTACTTTGAGTCCTGTAATAACTTGAGAGTCTAGTGAGTCCCTTGTCTCAATCTCTTTGAGTCCTGTATTTACTTTTATTCAAGTTATGTTCAAGAGGAGCCATTGGACCACCACTCAAGCCACCCAGCCAGACATCTAGACTCTACTTCATGCTGCCCAAGCCCTGAAGGAGTGGCACCCCAGGCCTCCAAGTGGAGGTGCCCCAAGTCCACAAGATTCCAATGCCCCCCAGGCCCATAGAACCCCAGGCCCATGGGTACAAGCCATGAAAGCCTTTAGATTTGATTCCATTACCCATGCATGCCCGCATTTCCGAATCAGCCGAGTCATTTGCACAACATGTCAAAGCATTGCATAAAGAAATCTGTAACAAAATTAAAAAGATCATTGAATCATATGAGGCAGCAACCTTGTCTAGGTTTAGAGTAGGTCTATATGAGGAGATCCAGAGAGAACTATTTTTGAGAGAAGTTCATGACCTAGACCAAGCCTACCAAATTGCTAGGGACTGTGAGAGATTTTAGAGGAGACCTTTATTTCGCCGACCTGAGCCAACTAGGATTAATTCCCCTGGAAGTAGGCCCAGCCCAAGCCCATCCAACAGACCCAATCCTACTTCTCCAATAGCCCATAGAGATGACAAAGGAAAAAGCCCTGAAGTTCGAAAAGGCGGTAGTGTCCATTGTTTTGGGTGTCGTAAGGAAGGTCATATTGCAAGCCAATGTCCCACCAAAGCGTTACACATAGGAGAAATAGATAAGGACATCCCTGAACCCATAGAAGATTGTGAGGAATCTATGAGGCCAGAAAGAACCTAGCTGATGAGTATGAAGGGAATGAAGAGATCATAGACTCATCTGAATTTCTATAAGTTGTGAGATGTATCTTGACCTGGGGTAAGGAACAGGAAGATTGGCGTAGGACCAACATCCTACAAACTTTTGATAAGATAAAGGAAAAGGTCTACAAAATCATCTTAGATAGTGAAAGTTGTGTCAAGCACGAGGCTAACTTACATAAGAGATTTAATGAAGGGGACTTCGAACTTACATAAGAGATTTAAATGGACACTACCTCCTTTTCGAGGCATACTTACATAAGAGATTTAAATGAACTTACATATGAGCACGAGGCTAACTTACATAAGAGATTTAAAGAGTAAAACGAAGGGGACTTCATCATGATCAGGTTACGACTTGAACGGTTTTCAGTCGGAACCATGAAAAAACTACATGCCCATAGTGCTAGACCGTATAGGATTGCAAAGAAGATTGGATCTAATGCTTATATGCTAGAATCACCATCTGAGTTAGGTATCAATTCGACCTTCAATATATCTGATCTAGTCAAGTTTAAGGAACCAATAGTGATACCTAGTGAGCCATTTGAGCCTGATCCTACCTTTGAGAGTGACCCTATCCTAGAATGTCCACCAGCCAAATTACCAGAGAGGAGAGAAAAGATTAAGCAGATCATGGATGATAAGATCATAACTACCAGAAATAAGAACTACCAAAGATATATGGTTCGTTGGCAAGGGAGACATGAGTCTGAGGATTCTTGGATCACCAGAAAGGATCTTCAAAAGTTGAACCCTGACTTGCTAGAACATTACCAGAGCTGAATTGACACATACTTGACGGGGTCAATTCCTCCCACCCCGAGAGAAGCAAACCTTTTCCAATTCAATTTGGATTACCAATGAGTAAGTCCATGTGTTCTTCACAAAGAACACTCGAGTCCCAGTTGTTTTGAGTTTGTAATTAAGTCAAATTGAGTTGTAATTTGATCAAATTGAGTGTAATTTGGTCAATTAGGATTGTTGAATTACCAATTGAGTCCATTGAGTCCATTAATTGGTTTTAGATTCTTGTAAATAACATTAATTTGCTTTGTTTGGTGAATTGTCCAATTTGAGTTCTATAATTAATGCTTGAATAAGTCAAGGGGTGTCATAAGTACCCAAGACCCAAGTCATCATTACCTTGGTGGATCAATTCTAGGTCAAAAAGAGTTGTCCAAATTTTTATCTAGACATCAAGACATCCGGACATCCAGACATTGGGACATCTGGACATTTGGGCATCAAGACAAAGTCATCCTTATTCAAGAGAGGTTCCCCATCCCATTTATTTTTCATCGCCCATTTCAATTTCAAGGAGGCACCCATTTAAGAGGAGTAAAGCAGAAGGACTCCCTTTTCATCTGGTGCCCCCCCTCTCATTGTCGCCCATTCCACTCCAGATGACGCCCATACCAAGGATTAGTTCAAATTTAAATGGGAGAAACCAAGATTAGATGGAGTCATCCACATTTCAAAGGGAGCCTTATCCTTATCCAAATGCTTTTTTCTTATGCCAAAAGGATTCACGCCCATATGAATGTGCGCCATCTGCTTTCTTCCTATCTTGATGCCAATTCCAAGATAGCCAGCCTATTTGAAATTTGAAAGAATTCCAAGATTAAAGGAGAATTCAAATTCAAAGTGTCCTAAGATAAGAGATGAAATTTGAAGATCAAATGGAAGGCCCCTCATCCAAACTTCTTTCAAATTCAAGGAAGGATTTTAAACTCAAATTCAAGCATTCAAAAGGACTTCTTATCTCATGTTGCCGACAAAGGAAGATTAAAAATCAGATTAAGAAGGATTTTATGCCAAGAAGTGGGGAGGATTAGCGCTAAATTAAGAAAGGATTAGCACCATCTCACATCTTAATTTTGTCGCACAAGCCAGAAGCCTTCATCTCATGTCATGTTATCGCCCAAGCCATGAAAAGCCGATTCAAATTTCAAATTCAAGGAAGATGCCAAGAAGCCAAGGAGTATTTGAAGTTCAAATTTGTAATTTAAATTCAAATGGAGTGCTATGTTTTCTTCATATGTAAGAAACCTATAAACCTATAAATAGGACCCCATACCCTCCCTTGTAATTATTATTATTCGTTCGTGAAATAAAGATGCATTCTTTCTTCCACAAAGCTGGGTTAGGCTTTAGTGTTTTCTCTAAGGGTAGGGAGGTCCTTAAGAGCTCAAGACGGGGAGGTCCTTGAGAGCTCAAGGTGGTGAGGTCCTTGAGTGGAGGTTCTGTCAGATTTGACAAGCTGCTACCGATCTTCTTCAAGCTCTACGCATCTAACCCTTCCTTTTTCCATTTTGAATATGATTTACTTCATTCTTAAAGTCTTGTTTGCTGCCTTCTCTGTAGATCCCAGGTGTTCAAAGACTTTAGAGGATAGATTCGTTGCTTCCAAACCAAGATCTGACGGTAGATCTGAAATCTGGAGTCTCGATCTTCATCCTGCTACGAGATCTGAGCGACCAAGCAGCCGATCTATCTTGAGTCAAAGAGAATCTCCATTGGGGTAAGTAACCAATCCTTTCTCATTAGATTTGGTAATTGAAGCATGAAATAGCCTAATCTTAGGTAGTTTTCTAGCCTTCGGGTCCTTATTCTTTATAGCTTGTGGATCAGATTGCAGGTAAGTAGTTAGTTTCTTTAATCTCTTTAGTCTGTTATGTTTAGTTGCTTTACAGCTATGATCATTGCTCTTTAAAACATCTTAGACTAAAATTAAATCATCTTACACCATATCACATCATTCTGCATCACTGAGTTTTTTCTTTTTTCTTTCAAACCCTAGCCCTAGCCGCCCCTCCCATCTCTCCACTCCAGGCTACTCCTCTCCAAGCCCTAGTGCCACTCAATCTTCCAGGCATGTTGACCCCATAAGTGATTTTGATGATAACCAAACATTGAAGCATGCATTTATTTTACTAACAAACTCTTCAAGTGTTTTACAAGTTTTTGTAGGATGAACTCTTTAATCAATTTCAACTCCTACATTTATATTTCTTGTGTTGAGTTGTATTGTATTTGAATCTTGTAAAGAAGAATCCAAAGAAGAATTTAAGTAAAAACCAAGCAAATGGCTTACTTCCAGATTATTTCAAGCTTTAAATTACTTTGAGTGTGTTGTAAGAGTTTGAAGATATCTTGAAAGCTTGAAGCCCTACCGGAAGAATTCTGGAGAAGGATTGAAAATTCACTGAAGAACTCATCCGAACCGACTCGAAGAGAAGAGAGCCGACTCTGGCACATGGCACGCTTGAGGATTTTGGTATGTAGATATCCGAGCTGACTCTAAGGGACCTGAGCTGACTCATCTAGAGTACCATTTTCTGAATCAAACAGGCGAACTGACCCAAAGGGAGTCCGAGCCGACTCTCTCATATAGTCAGACATCAAAGCCAACTCTTCAGTAATTCGAGCTGACTCCTCTAGAGTCCAAAAAAAGAGATAAGAGAACTATAGCCAATCGAGCCAACTCTAAAGAGAAAGAGCCGACTCTTCCAGACTACATTTTGAAGGCCTGAGGATCTAAGTCAACTAAAATCAAGGTGAGCCGACTCTTACAAAGTAAGGAATCAGGATACTGTGCAAGCGAGCCGACTAGATTGAAGATAGTCAACTCAACTAGAACTACTCTAAAGATCCGAGCTAACTCGAGTAATTCAAGCTGACTCGAAGGTCGATTTCAAACTTATAATGGCTAGTTCTAGAACTTGTAATTTGAATCCAAAAAGTGCTCCAACGGTCAAATATCACACCCCAACGATCTACAATGACTAAAACTGCCTGAGAAGGGTACAAGACTATATATTTGAGGGATTTGAACAACTTAAAGAGGCTTTTAAAAAGAAAAAGAGTAAATACCATATTAAAAGCTTGTAAGCTAGAGAGCACTGAAGACAGTCTTCAAGCCTTCACCAACTATCAACTAAAGCTTGAAGCATTTATTGAAGATAGTAAAGAAGCCAACTAAGTGCATTGAACTGCAATCAATTGGGCTTCTCTTGAGATGCATTGGCAACCATTCGACAAAAATATGTTTGTCATTCTGTTGCTTTTCTTTACAATTCTTTTATTGAATTGTTGGGTTATTAGTAAGCTCAATTTAAAAACCAAATAGGTTCTTGGTTAGCCTGTGTTAAAACCAAGTGTTAGGTTCTTGGTGATCCTGGTAAAACCAAGTTGGGTTTCTTTGGTGAGCCTGGTTTAAAAGAACCAAAGTGTAGAGGTTTGGATTGTGAACCTATGAAAACAATCCAACTGTATTCTAGTGGAGGATATAGTGGAAATCACAAGTGGTAATCTTGGGTAGTGGATGTAGGAGTTGGGTTGCTCTGAACCACTATAATTTGCTTGTGTTTGTGTTGTGCTTTTCTTATTTGATTATGCTTCTGCATTCAATTATCCTACCATAGCACTTAATGAAGGGGACTTATATAGGAGAGGTACAAATTAAGTATATAAGCATTCAAAATCAATTTTAATTAGAGGAGAGGTACAAATTAAGTGTTGAAGTTAAATTTTCTCTCCCCTTACATGAGTTGAGATATGAAACTTTTCACAAATTAAGAAAATTAAGAAAATTCCTTATATCATATAAGAATGCCTTATATCTTACTCTCCCTTTTTATCAACATTAAATAATAAAGGGAGTAAACTCTCCCTAAATTGATGCATTAAGGCATAGAAATTTGTTAGGGGCCATGATACAAGATTAGATAAGCAAAATTCAATCGGTATCAGAGCCAATGAACAAGATAGATGTAACCAAGACTGATAAGCAAGTACGATACATAAAGGATATGATTGATAAGCACGTAAAGAACTGAAATGCTAGTTTTCATATATATATAAGTTTTCAATACAAAATTGCTGGTACACTCAGCACACACTGAAACATGATACATAAACAAGTACAAGAAAACTAATATAAAGATGATACCATGAACACTAATACATAAGCATCAAACATCAGGATAAACATCTATGAGGCTACTCCTCATCAGATGGAAGCTCAAAGTAAATATGACCAGTAATCCTAGACCTAGGAATAAGGGCTCTAAGGGTCTTAAGGGTACTATGACTCCTAGTCCTAGTGGATGGTCCAAATCTGGGTACAACCCTAGAAGAATGAGTAGATGGTGGAGGAAGAGTCTCAGCAGGTGTCAGAAAGATGGGAGCAGTGGAAATCAGAGTATCACAAAGATCATCGGGATGATCAACTGGAGTCTGGGTGTCTCAACTAACTATCTCATAATCACCTGCTCGGTTATCACTCCCACCAGAACTGTCAACAATATCAGTCACTCTGTTGCCACCATCACCATTACCACCACCAAGAGTGTCATCATGTCCATCAGGGTGGTCATCATCATCATCTACCGGTGGAGGAGGAGGTGGATCTGAAGGTTCTACTAGAGGTAAAAGTGATCTTAGTAAGTCTCTGATCTCTGTAAAACCAGCCTCCATGGTCTCCCGAATACTTGAGAGCTAAGTCAATATGAGCTCTCAAACTCTCAACCTCAATCCTCAGCTGGGTAGACCTAACAGCCAAACCAACAATCTTACTCCGGACCTCTGAGAACTCTTGCCTAACAAGCTCCTCAAAAGATGTAGGTGTGACAGGCTCTGGCTTAGTCGCTGCTGCTGGTGCCGATCTAGGAGGTGTATCAGAAGGCCCAAATGGTCCTGCCTCTGCCTCTCTAAGCTCATCCTCCTCATCTGGCTCCTGGCCAGACTCCAGACGCACCCATCTCTCTCAACTAATCTCCTGTCTGCCATTCAGTGAAGGGAATGCTCATCGTACACATCTGTGTGCAGAATATCTTTGGAGGTCTCCCCCTCCAAAGGTACATCGTAAGCCCTAAACAGACGTGTCAGCGCCATCCCATATGGAAGCCATATCGTGAACGTCATCACGCTCTAGTATGCACCTGAAGGCCTCCTCTCGATCCTCTATACCAGAAGCAATGATCCCATGGTGGGGAATCTCCCAGACACGCTAAGAACCTCCTCAGAGATCAGAATATGAATACCTCTGACAATGGCACTCCATAACATCCTGCTGTAATCAAAGCTCCAATAGAACTCATGAATCCAGTGTGGGTAGTATTTCTCCTTCATAGTACAGAAGGAGATCAACCCAGCTGACTCGAGAACCTATCCAAGTCTGAAGTCCTGACGGTCAAAGAAGCCCAAGTCCACTCGATGACTGGTAGCAATCATCTTTCTGATACTCTCTCAACTGAAGGTGAAGAAGGAGGTGGTGCTCTCTTAGTCTGCTGACTAATGTCATTCCTAGCTTTGGTCCTTTCTACTAAACCCTGACTTAGTTTCCTTTTAAATGCAAGCTGCTTCTTTGGTCCCATGACAACCAACTGAGGGATGGAATGGAAGAGATGATATGGTTGAAACAAGAAATGACAAAAGTCCAACCAAAAAGAAACCGATGGGAAGAGAAGAAAAAGCAAGGTTCACCAGAGAAGAAATGGAGAGGGGTGAGCATAGTGCCGAATGAATCTGCAGGAAAAACTAATGAAGATCGATCCAAAGAGAGAAAATAGCACACGGGGATGAACACGGTTCAAAATCAATAGTGAAAATAGTGATTAACGGTGAAGAAAAAAGAAATGGAGGAGAAATGGGAAGAAAGAGAGCAATATGCCGATTCAACCTAAAGAAAATCCAAAGATAATCGGTCCAAAAGAGGGAAAAACAAATGGGGATGAATACGGTTCAAAAATAGTGATTAACAGCGAGGAATAGTACCAAATCAAAGAAAAAATAGATGGAAAAGTGAATGAATGGTCCAAAACGAGAAGAGAAGAAGAAATTACCAGAATTTCATGGGGATACGAGTGGAAAATCACTATTCCACGGGCATGGGAGAGAAAAGGAATAAACAAAAGAAAAGGATAGGTTGATGCCCTAGAAAAATAGAAAATTTTGTCTGAGTATCGATACTTGGAAATTGTCAATTGTCAACACTTGGTCAGGTGTCGACACTTTGTCAAACGTCAAGTGTCGACCCTTGGCCAAGAATTCCAAGAAAAAATCCAATAAAATTTTCAAAACTCAGGGGGACTCTAGTAGGTTTAGGTAAGAGAATATGATTTTAAGCAGTAAGAAATTGGGCATGAACAAGATTTGAGAGAGTTCTATAAGAAGGGATCTATGATACCTAACTCTCTTCTAATCATGCAAAACCTTTCTTCACTCAAGGGTTTAGTAAAAATATCAGCTAATTGATTATCAATATAAACAAATTCAAGCATCACATTAGAGTTTTGCACATGATCTCTTATGAAGTGATGTCTTATTTCAATGTGTTTTCTTTTTGAATGTTGCACAGGATTCTTAGTTAAATTGATTACACTAGTATTATCACATTTTATAGGTGTCTTAGTTAGTTTGATGACAAAATCTTCGAGTTGTTGTTTGATCCATAGGATTTGAGTACAACAGCTTCCAGCTGCTATATATTCAGCTTCTACCATAGATAAAGTAATTGAATTCTGTTTCTTGCTACTCCATGAATCAAATTGACTCCAAGAAACTAACAAGTTTCACTAGTACCTTTTGTATCAAGTTTACACCTAGCAAAATCAGCATCAGAATAAGCAATCAATTCAAATGATAAATCTTTAGAGTACCAAAGGCCAATATTTATAGTGCCAGACAGATATCTAAGTATGCATTTAATAGCCAAAAGATGAGATTCTTTAGGGGCAGACTGATATCTTGCACACATAAAAACACTGAACATAATATCTGGCTTACTAGCAGTTAGATATAGCAATAATTAAACTTGCCTCTATATAACTTTTGGTCTACACATTTACCTGATTCATCTTTGTCAAGTCTACAAGAGGAGCTCATAGGTGTACCTAATAGCTTGGTGTTCTCCATCCCAAACTTCTTTAATATTTCTTTTGTGTACTTAGCTTGGTTGATGAAGATCCCCTCTTATGTTTGCTTTATCTGGAGTTCGAGGAAGAAGTTAAGTTCTCCCATCATGCTCATCTCGAACTCACCCTGTTTAGCTTTGCCAACTCTTGACAACAACATTCGTTAGTAGCACCGAATATGATATCATCCACATAAACTTATAGTACTAAGATATCATCATTATTCTTTTTCAAAAACAAAGTAGTGTCAACATTATCTCTAGTAAAATCATTTTTAAGCAAGAAAGAAATCAAACTAAGCTCTTAGAGCTTGTTTCAAATCTTACAAAGCTTTATGAAATTTAAAAACATGATTTAGAAATTCATGATTTTCAAAATCGGGGGGTTGTTGAACATAAACTTTTTCTTCAATAAAACCATTCAAAAAGGCACTTTTGACATCCATTTGAAATAATTTAAAATCCATAAAACAAGTAAATGCCAATAATAGCCTAATTGCCTCAGGTCTAGCAATAGGAGCAAAAGTTTCATCAAAATCAATCCCTTTCTCCTGATTGTATCCTTTGACAACTAGCCTAGCCTTATTTCTAGTAACTATTCCATTTTTATTAAGCTTATTTTTAAAAACCCATTTTGTGCCAATTATTGAAACATTTGTAGGTCTATAACTAAAATCCAAACATTATTTCTTTTAAATTGATTTAGTTCATCTTGTATAACATTAATCCAATTACAATCATTTTCAACTTCTTCAATATATTTATGTTCTATTTGAGAGACAAAAGCTAAATAATTACATACATTTCTAAGAGTTGAACGAGTACTTACCCCTTTTGATGGATCACCAATGATAAGTTCTTTGGGGTGACCATGAGTATATCTCCATTCTTTAGGTAGACGGTTAGGTGTTGATGTGTTTTCACCCCTTGTACTTGATCTCTTTCATTGTTTTGATTATCATCTTGCTCCTTGGTGGGTTCTTCATTGTTATTCACTTCTTCATTTCTTTGGATACCTGTATCATCATCAAGGATATCTTCGTTTCTAGAAGATTTTTTATTAGTCTCATCAAACACAACATGAATGAATTCTTCAACAATAAATGTCCTTCTGTTGAAAACCCTGTATGCCTTGCTAGATGTAGAGGAACCTAAAAAGACACCCTCATCTGACTTGGCATCAAATTTTCTTAGATTAATTATCCTTGTAATTGTTTAAAATGAAACAACGGCATCTAAAAACATGAAAATATTTAATTGTAGGTTTCCTACCTTTCCAAAGCTCATAAGGAGTTTTCTTTAAAATAAGTCAGATTAAAACATAATTTAAAACATAGCAAGCAGTATTTATGGCTTCCATCCAAAATATCTAGTAAATCATTTTTGCAAAGCATGGTGCGTGTCATTTCTTCAAGAGTTCTATTTTTCCTTTCTATCATCCCATTTTGTTGAGGTGTCCTAGGTGTAGAAAAATTGTGATGAATGCCATTTTCACTACAAAATTTTTTGAATTCATGATTTTCAAATTCTGTACCATGATCACTTCATGAAGAAATAATTGAAACACCTTTTTTATTTGAAACTCTTTTATGAAATCTAATGAACGTAGAAAAAGTTTCATTTTTGTAAGCTAAAAACATGACCCAAGTAAAATGTGAGAAATCGTCTACAATAAATAGACCATACTTCTTACCTCCCAAACTAGATGTTCTAGTTGACCCAAAGAAGTCCATATGAAGTAATTCTAAGGATCTAGATGTACAAACTACTCCTTTAGGTTTAAAAGATGATTTAGTTTGTTTTCAAAGTTAGCAAGCACTACAAATCTTATCCTTTTCAAAACTAAGTTTTGGCAAGTCTTTTATTAAATCCTTTTTGTAAACTTTTGAAAACAAATGCATACTAGCATGTCCTAGTCTACGATGCCAAAGCCAATAGTTTCATTGATCTTGGCTTTCATTGCCACTAGGCATTGACCACTTTGAACATGAAGATCATCAAGATCAATCATATAAATATTGCTATGCCTTTGACCAATAAACTTGATGCTATTGTCATCAAGACTGGAAACAATGCATATATGGAAGAGTTGAAAATAACTTTAAAATCTTTGTCATAAAACTGGCTAATGCTAAGTAAATTATGCTTCAAACCATCAACATATAAAACATTATTTATATAAGTAGAGGGGGTGACATGGACTTTACCAATTTCAACAATCTTGCCCTTTCCATTATCACCAAAAGTCACATTTCCTCCATTTTGATATTCAAATAAGGAGAACTGCTCCACATCTCTAGTTATGTGCCTTGAGTAATCACTGTCTAGGTACCACAATATTCTTTTGTTGGTTGCAAGACACAGCTACGATAACAAATCAGGTGGAGACATTAGGTATCCAAGTCATCTTAGATCCTTTAAGGTTAGTAGTGATGGTTCCTTTGCGAACCTAAACTTTTCTAACTTTGCTCAATTTTCTTTTATTGCAAAGATATAATTTATGTACTGTATTACCACAAGAATAACAAGTAATAAAAGATGAAGCAAGCACAAAGAAATTCTTGAAAAACTTATTATTTTTGAGTTTTGAAATCCAATCCAGCTTTGTTAAAAATAGCTATTTGATTATTCAAAAGAATATTAAGTTTTTCAGAACTGTAAGTAAATTTTTCAACAAATGGTTTCAATTTTTTAAGTTCATCTTTGTACTTCTTGTTTTCTTCCAAAATCTCTTTGTTTTGTTTTGTAAAACTTTCAGTTGATGCAAAAGAATTTTTCTTTTTCAAATCTTCCTTTTCTTTTTCTAGAAGAATAATTTTACTATTTAACTTTTTGTTTTCCTAGAGTAAGCAATCATTTTCAATTAAAAACTTATCATTTGTTTTAACTAAATCTAGATTTTGCTTCTTTAGTTCTTTGTGTTTCAGTTTAAGTTTTTGAAATTCAATCACAAGTTCATCAAAAACTTTATGCAATTCATCAAAAGTAAATTCATTTTTAGTTTTAGATAATACCTCATCATTATGGGCCATTAAGTAAAAATTTGCAACCTCTTGCTGCTCTTCATTGGAGCTTGAATCCTCGCTGTCACTCCAGGTTGCCATCATAGCTTTCTTTCTTAATCTTCTTCTACTTTTCTTGAGTAGGGGGCAGTCCATCTTGAAGTAGCCAGGTTTCTTGCACTCAAAGCATGTGGGCTACTCCTTTTCTTTCTCTTTTTCTTTTTCTTTACTAGGCTCTCTCTTTTGAGGTTTCTTTTTGAAATGGTATTTCTTCTTTCTCATAAACCTCCTAAACTTTCTTGCTATGAGAGCCGTCCCATCTTTTCATCTTCCTCTCCAAAATCTTCACTTGATTCTTCTTTGGTGGTGGACTTGAAGGCAATCACTTTCTTCTTCTTATCATAGTCCACTATTTTTTGTTTCAAGGAAAGCTCATAGGTCATTAATGAGCCCAACAGCTGCTCGAGAGGAAGTGTATTTACATCTTTGGCTTCTTCTATAACAGTGACTTTAGCATCCCACGAAGCCGGAAGTGACCTGAGAAGTTTATTTACAAGTTCATCATTAGAAATAACCTTTCCTAAACTTCTCACACCATTCACAATATTAGTGAACCTAGTATACATTTTACTAATAGATCCAGAAGGTTCCATTTTAAACATCTCTTATGTATAAATGAGCATGTTAACTTTGATAATTTTCACTTGATGAGTACCCTCGTGGGTAACTTCAAGTATGTCCCATATTTCTTTTGTGAAGAGACAATTTGAGATTATATTGAATTCGCTTGGATATAAAGCATAAAATAATATATTCATAGCCTTTGCATTAAGCTCTATTTACTTAATGTTATTCTCATCCCAATCATCTTCTATTTTAGGAGTCGGAATGCCATTAATCAAGATAGTAGGCTGATGAGGGCCGTTAATAATAGTCTTCCAAATGTTATAGTCCATGGCTTGAATGCAAATGTGCATGTGTGTCTTCCAATATATGTAATTGGTGCCATTAAATTTGGTGGACGGTTAGAGGCTTGACATTCTACAACATCTATACCAATTATGGCTGTCATGATCTTTTACTTAAGACCTACAAGTAGAGTACCGGTGCTCTGATACCACTTGTTGCCTAGAAATGGAATCCAAGAGGGGCGGTGAATTGGGTCTTTCAAAAATATAAGCAATTATGTGCAGGTCTTGAAGTGTTTGTGAGCAAAGTGAATTATCACTGATGGATATGCAGTGGATAATAGTAAATTAAATGCAAAGAATAAAGTGCAAAAATAGAAAGAGCAATCACACATAAATACCAAGTTTTATAGTGGTTCGGTGCACTCCAAGCACCTACATCTACTCCCCAATTTTCTTTTGCTATAATCTCTTCAAAGATTACAGCCGACTTATTTTCCAAGGCTCACAAGTCAAAACCTAAGTTGGTTTTGTCACCTAGGCTCACCAACAACCATACAAATTATTTTATCTTCGGGCTCACAAGTAAAATCCTAGTTGATTTTATACCTTTGGCTCACCAACAATCTCAATAACCTACTTTCAAAAACCCTTGAAATCTAGGTCAACAAAGTATAATGTTAAAGATACAAAAATAAAAGAACAATCAAACTCTCTTCAAAAAGTGGAATGTGGAAGCTTTGAGGCTCTTGTTGATTGCTTGATTTGACTTCTCTTTGGAATCTCTTCTAAGCCACTTTTGAAAAGTTGAAAAGATAGGCTTGTAAGATTTTTGAATGGAATATCTCCTTTTGGCTTTTGGAAGTGAAGTTCTTGAAAGAATATTTGTTTTGTGTGTTTAATGGAGTTCAATGCTTTATGAATGAGTTTGGTGAAGCTTAAATACTTCAAAAATTTCAAAAAAATGGTTTGAGACCATTGGAGGATTAAAACTAGCCATTGAGAGTAACTCAGAAAATAGAGTCGTTGAAGCTGTTAGAACCCGTGAGTCGACACTTGACTTCCAGGTGTCGACACTTGGCTCCCAGATGTTGACACTTGGTCCTGCAGGTGTTGACACTTAAATTCAGGTGTCGACACTTAAATTTCAAGTATCGACACTTGACACAAAAACACTCCAAATGGCAAGTTCTGTATTTTTAAAAATCTCAGGCCTTGAGTCAACACTTGAATTCTAGGTATCGACACTTGAGTTTTAGGTATCGATACTTGAATTTCAGGTGTCGACACTTGGCATACCAGTGAAGAATTTTTGCATGCCAATTTCTGAAGTGTCGACACTTGGCAATTCATGAGTTGACACTTGGTTCTACAATTTGCCAAAACTTGTGCCAAAACTCCCAAAATCTAAAAGATCTTCAACGAAACTTCAAAGCATCTTTTGTAAACCATGATTGATCATCTTTAAAGCCTTTTTCAGTTGAGAAGACTTCTTAAAACTTGAAAATTGCTCAGCTTCACGATACTTTTATTTTGAGAATTTGAGGTGCCTATATCCTGTAACTCATAACTATAATTAAAATATTAGTATACAATATATGTACTCAATGTTTTGTCAGTCATCAAAATCAAAGGAAAAGCCAACAACTTTTCTAGATTTACTTGGGTTTTGTTTATTACTCACAAAGATAAAATTTTAAAGTATTTCAAAAATTTTATAAAAAGATTTCAAATCAGAAAAATCTTTCAATAATTTCAATAAGGAGTGATCACGGCACCGAATTTGAAAATCAGTTTTTCGATGATATTGTATAGAAAATGGCACTGATCACAACTTCTCTGCTCCTAGGACACCATAACAAAATGGTGTTGTAGAGAGAAAAAATAAGACTTTGGAAGAAATGGCCCAAGCAATATTATATGAAGGCAATCTTCTAAGATACTTTTGGGCAGAAGTGGTGAACACTGCTTGTTACATTTTGAACCGCGTTTTGATTCGTCCTATTTTGAAGAAAACCCCCTATGAGCTTTGGAATGAAAAGAAATCTAATATTAATTATTTTCATGTATTTTGTTGTAAATGCTTTGTGCTTAACAATGATAAAGATAATCTAAAAAAATATAATGCTAAATCAGATGAAGCAATTTTTCTTGGTTATTCATTATATAGTTTAGCATATAGAGTATTTAACAAAAGAACTCTTACTGTAGAAAAATCCATGCATGTTATTTTTGATGAAACTAATCCTTCACCTTCTAAGAAAGAGGAGTGCTTAAGCAATGATGTAGGTACAATTTAAAAAGAAATGGAAGACATGAGCATACAAGAAAGACCAATCGAAGATGGAGAAGAAATAGTAAGTAAGGATCATGCTGATCTACCAAGGGAATGGAGGTATGTAACTTCTCATCTAAGAGAATTAATTATTGATGATCCTTCACAGGGTATTAGGACTAGGTCATCACATAGAGATGCATATGATTACATAGCCTTTGTATCACAAATAGGACTTCATACCTTAGAAGAAGCTGAATTAGATCCAAACTGGATGATGGCCATGCATGAAGAACTAAACCAGTTTGAAAGAAATAAGGTATGGACTTTAGTTCAAAGACCTTTAGATCATCCAATAATAGGAACCAAATGGGTCTATAGAAACAAATTAGATGAACAAGGAAATGTAATTAGAAACAAGGCTAGATTAGTGGCTAAGGGATATAACCAAGAAGAGGGTATAGATTTTGATGAAACATATGCACCTGTAGCAAGACTAGAAGCCATTAGATTACTTCTTGCATTTGCTTGCTACATGAATTTCAAACTTGTTCAAATGGATGTGAAAAGTGCATTTTAAAATGGTTTCATTTCTGAACAAATTTTTGTAGAATAACCACCAGGTTTTGAAAATCATGTTTTTTCAAATCATGTGTTTAAATTGAAAAAAGTATTATATGGTTTGAAATAAGCACCTAGAGCCTGGTATGATAGACTTAGCACTTTCTTGAATGAAAATGATTTTTTAAGAGGAAATTTGATAAAACTCTTTTCATCAAGAAGAAAAATAATGATCTATTAGTTGTACAGATTTTTGTTGATGATATTATATTTAGTGCAACTATTGAAGCTCTTTGTAGAGAATTTGCTAAGTTAATATAGGGAGAATTTGAAATGAGCCTAATGGATGAACTTAACTACTTCCTTGGACTTCAAGTAAAACAAACAAAGGAAGGAATCTTCATCAACCAAGCCAAGTACACCAAAGAAATAATCAAAAAGTTTGGTATGGAGTCAAGCAAATAAATGAACACACCCATGAGCCCATCTTGCAGATTAGATAAAGATGAAGCTCGATCCAATATTGACCAAAAGCTCTATAGAGGTATGATCGGATCCTTGTTATATTTAACTGCAAGTAGACCTGATATCTAGTATAGCGTATCGTATGTGCTAGATTTCAATCTAATTCTAAAGAATCACATATACTTGCAATTAAAAGAATTATCAGATATTTGAAAGGTACAAGTAATCTAGGTTTATGGTTTTCAAAACATTCATTATTAAATTTAATTGGATTTTCAGATGCTGATTATGCTAGTTGTAGAATTGATAGTAAAAGTATTAGTGGCACATGCCAATTTCTAGGATTGAATTTAATCTCATGGCACTGTAAGAAACAAAGCTCGGTAGCACTGTCTACTACTAAGGCAGAATATGTTACTGCAGGGAGTTATTGTGCACAAGTATTATGGATTAAACAACAACTAGAAGATTTTGGTGTTACACAATCTAAAGTTCCAATCAAATGTAATAACACAAGTGCTATAAATTTGTCAAAAAATCCAATTCAGCATTCAAGGATAAACACAGAGGAATTAGATACCATTTTATTAGAGATCATGTTTTGAATGGTGACATTGAACTAGAATTTATTCCATCTGAGAACCTACTAGCTGATAATTTTACTAAGCCACTCAATCAGGATAGATTTGAAATGATTAGAGGAGAATTAGGTCTTTGTGAGCCTTTTGAGATTTTCCTAACCTAATTCCATCAAAATTAAGCAAAACCTATTTAAAAAACCTCCTACATCAATTCAAGTTCTTTGAACAACTTTTCTTAAGATTTTATCAAATTAATTTCAATTTTTGAATCATTTCAACTTTTGTGGAAAGTTTTTGTTTGAGTCGACTAGGGCAATTTGACTTTGGTTGAGTCGACTCGAATCTTTGTTGATTCTGTTTTTGCTTTGGTTGAGCCGACTCGGGCAATTTAGGATTGTTAGAGCCGACTCGGATGTCGGTCAATCAATTTTTTAATAGGGCTGTGCAATTTTTTCCAAACTTTATTACTCTCTATTCTCGTTCCAAATCCTAACTCTCCACCAAAACATCTCGAAACCTACTTTCTTTTGTTCCATTCCTCACTTCAACCTTGAGCGTTTGTGTGATGGCTCCCAGAAGATCTACAAGGAAGTGCTCTCATGCCGTTGAATCAAGTTCTCATAGTGAAAATCGGAAAAAGAAAAGAGAAAAGAAAAGGAAATCCGATCTAAGGCAGAATGAAAGAAGAAGCACCTTCCCCACCAGGGCAAATCTCTTCAAAGGCCAATCGGCCAGTCACCTATGGTAGAAGGATTGACTTCACCTTCTTGGAAGATCTAGGTATGAAGATCGAAAACTGGATTGAGAACCAAGGATGAACATTTTTTTGCTCTTTGGATGCTCTGACTTACCCTTGGTTAGAATATTTTTTGAGAATCTAATCCTTGGAGAATATCATTTGGAATCTATTGTGAAAGGAGTAAAGATTGTTGTGGATGAAGAAAAGCTAAGCAATCTACTGCACATACCCACTGACAGTGCAACTGAACTGACTCTGAAAGACAAGGAACAGACACTGATGTTAATCTTGGAAAAATCAGATGTAAGCTCTGTCAAGTCTGTACAAGCCAACATGCCCTCCATGGAAATGCGGCTGCTTCACAATATGATCAATCGAATCTTTCTTCCCCAAACCAGTCATTTCATCTAGGTAAGTGAATGAGATATGATCTTCATGGAACACCGCATTGAGGGAGAAGCCCTCAACTTTCCATATATTATGAAGATACATATAAGGGAAGCAGCAAGGAAAATCAAATTATGCTTGTCCTATAGCATGGTATTTACAATGATATTCGAAGATGCTGGAATAGATCTAACAGATGAAATTGGCAAACCACTTCACCACTCAGACACCTACTCAGATAAATCTCTTAGGAGAATGGTATATCACTTGCAAGAAGGAGCCTGGTTGAAGAAACTATCAAGACAAAAGACTGCCACCTCATCTGATGATGACAATGATGAACAAATAGAACTTCCTATTGATGACCCAAATGATGCTGCATCTAAATATAATGATGAAGAATCTTTTGGATCTTCAATGAAAACTCTATCAGAATTTAAAGAATTCATAGCACAACAGATGGAAACACTTTCTGAATCTGTTACAAGCTACATCAACTCAGCTTTTAGCAAATTATGCCAGTTAATTGATGCCAGCTTGCAAGAAATCAAGATAGAGCAGAAGTTACATATGAAGAAAATACAAAGAGAGATAGAAGATTTCAAAGAACTTTGAAGTGTCCTACTGCACCCATACAAGGACACTTGCACTGCTAAGGATATTTCCATACAAACTTGCAAAGAGCCGCCACCAGTACCTCCTGCTCAACCACTCTTCATGCCTCCAGAATTTCTATCATCTGATCCTCCAATATCTAAGAATGAACTTGCTCTGCCAAAGGGCAAACCAAAAATTAAGAAAACTAGAACACTTGTAGCAGCCCCTGTTAAAACCAGATTTAAGGACCTTAGGTTCAAGCCACTAAAGACCAAAACTTCAGATAAGATAATAGATGTTGCTTCTTCCTCTAGTGAGGGAGAACAGTAGGATGTTTTGGTTGTACTTTTGATTATAATGATCATATCATTGTACTTTTGACATTTAATAGTGCTTACTTTATGCTTTGCTTCTAATCTTTTGTAATTTGTAATGCCAATTTTATGAATGCAATGAATACCTTTTGTTGACATATTTTCTGTGTATGAATTGGATTGTCCAATATCTTGCAATCACATCTTCAATTGTACAATGCTAATCTCATGCATTTTAATTAGAATATCTAAGTTGATTTGAGAAAGTGAAATTATCTCAAATAAATTTTATGAACTTTCTCATTCTATCATAACAATCGAGCTTTATTTGAATACCTTTTTGATTATTGACAAAAAGGGGAAGAGAACATTGAGATTGCATGAAAAATACTATAACTATTTAAGAATATATAGAAAGGGGGAGAATATATTTGACTAAGCATGAAATTATTTCAAAATTTTCAAATCATCAGATAGGGGGGAGCGAATTATTGAAACTGAATGGCTCTAGCTCAAGACTTGCAATTTGCTCTGATTGCTTTACAAATTTAGCTCAAGAATCAGCTCTAATACTATAATTTTGAGCTCTGATACTTTGTGTTAGTGCTAAGTTTTGATACTTTGAAACATACAAACTTTAATGCTCTGTGATATATATAAAAGTACTAGCACTAATACTATATAGTTTTTCACAAAAGCTCTGATACTTACTTGCAAATATAGTTAGCTTTGATAAATGCTTACTCTTAAATACAATACACATAATTGTAAAGAATTTTTCATGTCCAGTGTTTTGTCATCCTCAAAAAGGGAGAGATTGTTGACCCCATAAGTGATTTTGATGATAACCAAATATTACAGTATGCATTTATTTTACTAACAACTCTTCAAGTGTTTACAAGTTTTTGTAGGATGAACTCTTTGCTCAATTTCAACTCCTACATTTCTATTTCTTGTGTTAAGTTGTATTGTAATTGAATCTTGTAAAGAAGAACCCAAAGAAGAACTTAAGTAAAAACCAATCAAATGGGTTACTTCCAGATTATTTCAAGCTTTAAATTACTTTGAGTGTTTTGTAAAAAGAGTTTGAAGATATCTTGAAAGCTTGAAGCCCTACTGGATGAACTCTGGAGAAGGATTCAATTCACTGAAGAACTCATTCGAGCCGACTCGAAGAGAAGAGAGCCGACTCTAGCACATGGCATGCAGATATCTAAGCCGACTCTAAGGGACCCAAGCCGACTCATCCAGAGTATCATTTCCTGAATCAGACTGGCAAGCCAACCCAAAGGGAGTCTGAGCTGACTCTATCATATAGTCAGACATCCGAGCCGACTCCTCCAGAGTCCAGAAAAAGAGATCTAAGAAATATAGCCAATCGAGCTGACTCTAAAGAGAAAGAGTCGACTCTTCCATACTACATTTTGAAGGCCTGAGGATCCGAGTCAACTAGAACAAGGCGAGCTGACTCTTACAGAGTGAGGAATCAGGACACTGTGCAAGCAAGCCAACTAGATTGAAGAGAGTTGACTCAACCAGAACTACTCTGAGGATCCGAGCTGACTCAAGTAATCTGAGCTGACACGAAGGTCGATTTCAGACTTATAATGGCTAGTTCCAGAACTTGTAATTTGAATCCAAAAAGTGTTCCAATAGTCAAATGTCACATCCTAATGGTCTACAATGACTAAAATTGCCTGAGAATGGTACGAGACTATATATTTGAGGGATTTGAACAACTTAAAGAGGCTTTTAAAAAGAAAAAGAGTAAATGCCATATTGAATGCTTGTAAGCTAGAGAGCACTACAAGAGTATTCAAGACAGTCTTCAAGCCTTCACCAACTATCAACTAAAGCTTGAAGCATTTATTGAAGATAGTAAAGAAGCCAACCAAGACATTGAAGTGCAATTAATTGGGCTTTTCTTGAGCTGCATCGGCAACCATTCGACAAAAATCTATTTATCTTTTTATTGCTTTTCTTTACAATTTTTTTATTAAATTATTGGGTTATTGGTGAGCCCGGTTTAAAAATCAAATAGGTTCTTGGTTAGGCTATATTAAAACCAAGTATTGGGTTCTTGGTGATCCTGTGTTAAAACCAAGTTGGGTTCTTGGTGATCCTGGTAAAACCAAGTTGGGTTTCTTTGACGAGCTCAATTTAAAAAAACCAAAGTGTAGAGGTTTGGATTGTGAACCTGTGAAAACAATCCGGACTGCATTCTAGTAGGGGATATAGTGAAAATCCCAAGTGGTAAAATCTTGGATAGTGGATGTAAGAGCTGAGTTTCTTTGAACCACTATAATATGCTTGTATTTGTGTTGTGCTTTTCTTATTTGATTACACTTCTGCATTCAATTATCCTACCACAGCACTTAACACTTATAAGGGATTTCAAAGAGCACATTATTGCCTAAATTTTTTAAATTTCCAATTCACCCCCTCTTAGGAAAGCCACCTAGGCAACAAGGCCTCCAAATCCAAAGCCAGGCACCCTCTTCCAGCAAGCTTTCTGCCATCTTCAGCAATTTTTCTGGCCTTCAATCTTCTTCCTACTTCTAGTTTAGTATTTTTTCCATCCTCTACGAGCTAACCCTTGACGTTTGTAGGATTCCTCTGGTACCATGCCCTCTGGATGAAGTCTTCTTTGCCCTCAAATCAAACTAATAAAAAGCTGACAGATTCGTGAGAAAGTGACCGAGACATCTAGGCACCGATCTGAGCGGAGCAATCTCATCTACAGCAATAAGATGTCATTGCCTGGTATGTTAAACTCAATTCCCTCCTCTTTTTGTCAGATTTTTTGAAGGAGAACATGCACCTAATATGTGTTTCTTAACCCTAGGATCCTTAATTTTTTTTATCTCTTTGAAAGTTCCTGGCATGTGGATAGGATTCTAACTGTTGCATGAAACCCTAATATAGTCTTAGCTATTTTAGAGAACTAAACCAAAATAACATCAGAAATCATTGCTTCTTTAATCTGGTTTGCCTTCATATTCATCCCTTGCATGTCATCCATCATTAGTTAGTGTCCATCCTTCTATAATCTTATCTAGGTTTCGAGCTGGCCTACGTGAGGAAATTCAAAAAGAATTATTTTTTAGGGAAGTCCATGATCTAGACCAAGTGGTGCGGACACCAGAGGCACCAGAATAAGATAGAGGCTTCTCAACCCTCTGTGGGTTTCCTAGTAGTGTTAGTCTATTTAAGTCTGGTTTGTATTAAGGGCTTAGCCTATTTGAGTCCCCACTTTGGCCCTTGAGTCATGTTTTTGGCCTTTTCATAATTAAGTCTTGTATGTAGCATTTGATCCATACCATTAGGGTTTTCGATCAGTCGGTCAAGTTAGCTCATGTTGAGCTAATCATATTCTGAGTCTTGTAATCATGTCTAGTTGCATTGAGTATGTATTGAGTCAGCCCAGTCAAAGAAGACTCAAGCATGTGAAGGACACCACCCAGCATGCCACCTCAGCAGCTGCATGAAGTCCCAGTCACACCCTAGATTTTGCCACCTAGGATTACTTGGAGGATGATGAAGTTGGCCCATGCATGAGGAGTTGATGACCACATGCCAGCACACCCCTTCCACATCTCAAGCACACCAATTCGACTTGCCAGCATGATAAGAAGGAAAGTCAAAACAGATAAACATGAATCCCATGAATCATGCCAGCTTGCTTATGAAAGAAGTGATCCACCTAAGCCTAGAGAAGTAAGAAATTGGCAACCCTTGGTTCGCCCCTTTGGCTGCCCATTACCTACCTTGTTTGGAGGGATTTTGTATGGCATGAGAGCGTTTTTCTTCCTTGTATTCAGCCCCACACTTTAGGAAGAAAGTGGGCACCCCTTATTTTTCTTGTTTTCTTTTGCTTGGGTCCTAAGTCTCATGACTCTATATAAGGGACCCCTTATATGAAAATTTAATAATTTTTGATGAATATAAATTGAGTTTTCCAACTTCTACTATGTTCTTGCTGTGTGCTATAAGGAGAATCTGTGTGAACCCCTTCTTCCTCGTCTCCTGCGCCCTGCCTCTAGTCACCATCAAAATCCTAGAAGCCATCTCTCCAAGCCTTGGTCGCCCAATACAAAAACTCTCCCATCCTTGCTATTTTTAATTTATTTCTTCATCCTTGCATTGTTTTCTATCCCCTGATAGGTGATTTATAGGTCTCTCGACATCTATGAATCCATTGATTCCAGCCGGGCAGCTATCGGATCACCTAGTTGAAAGTCACGAATCTGTGGGGTCTTTGGCTTGATCATCCAGGCCATATCCAGGAGCGAAGAGAGACCTCTGCAAGGAATCATCTGCTAGATCTTGTCAGGTACACCCCCTCTACTTGCCAGTAGCGTTATTGAAGGGAAACTAGCCCAACTGGGGCTTCTCAGCCTCGGCAGTCCTCTTTTCTATTACTTTAGGATCTTTTTTTGTATGATGTTGCTTCTTATTTTTGCACAGAACTCTCTACTTAAATTCTTGGCCTTATTTTTGGGATTTAGATACATAACTCAACATATAAAAATACAAAAATACTTTGCATGCATCTTTAGTCCCTCACTACCAAGCCTACCAAATTTATAGGGATTGTGAGAGATTTCAGAGGGGACCCATTAGTTGTCGACCTGAAGCAAATAGGATTAGACCCCTGGAAATAGGCTAAGTCTGAGTCAAATTCCATCCAACCGACCCAGTCCTGTTACCCCACTAGCTTGCAAGGATGACAAAGGTAAAAGCCCTGAAATTCAAAAAGAGAGTAATGGTCATTATTTTAGGTGCCATAAAGTTGGCCACTATAGTCAGTGCCCTACATTACACATAGGGAAATTGGAAGAGGAAGCCCTTGAACCCACATAAGATTATGAGGAAGAGGTATATGAAGCAGGAGTAAACTTAGTTGATGAGTATGAAGGAGATGAAGAAATCATTTGATGCGGGACTAACTAGAGGCTAGGATGAGATGGAATGATGCAAGTGATTTTTTTTTTGTGATTTTTAGATTTTAATGAGGTTAAGGATCCCGAAGACAAGCAAGAGTAGATCTAAGGTTTCTATGATAACAAGAACTTCAAGCAAGCAAATAAGTCCCTAAACAAGGATAAGAAGAGGACCCCTAGATTGAGAAATCCCATAGGACTTAGCTCTTGGATCAATACCAACTTAGGAGTTTAGGTTGCAAACCTTGTAAAGCTCTGATGCGCCCGATGCCGAGTTCACTTGCTCTTATGGATGCAGCCTGGAGGATCAAGCCTTCAACACTGCGGATATGCCGGCTTTCCGTCCGAAGGTCGTGAATGCAAGGGAGACCGACTCCGAGTCCGTGGCACTTGGAGGACCTGCAAGCAATCAAGATTAATGTTAGGGGTCAACAAGAAATAAAAAGCAATAAAGGAACAAAAGTTGAAGATGGTGGTGTTGGGGGATGTTCTTGCTAGGCACCCAGGTGGATCATCCAGATGGCCTCCAAACTCGAAGATGGAAGATGGCTTGTGTGGAAGAGATGGTAGCTTAATGCTTGAAGGCAAAGGCGCTCCCTCATGGAGATTGACGTTCTTAAGGAACAAAGGCAAACTTTGAATATCATTCAAACTTTTCTCTTTTATTCATTCAAAATTAGTCCATACAAGGGAGGGGTAAGGCTCTTTATATAGGCACCTTAAAACCCATTCAAATTCAAATGAAAAAAATACAAAGCTTCATGAAGAGGGCGTCCAAATTCAGATTTCTTCTTCTCTTGGCCGACTAAAGTTTTGTGGCTTGATTTGGGACTTGAAAGATGGAAGTTGTCTCCTTGATTTTTGGGTCAATACATTTCTTCCATAGTCGATCAAGCTCTTTGGGAAGTAAGCTTGATATGGGGCTTGAAACAAGGATCATGTCTCCATTACCCATTGACCTTCCTTGGCTACCCATAGCTCCTTTGGGAAAAGGCTTGATAGGTGGAGGGAAGGGAGGAAAGAATCAAGGAATGGCACCCACAAATTCAGCAATTCCTTCTTGCCTTGGCCGCCCACTTGTCATGGTAATATGGCACCACATGGGATGGATGAGGTGGTGCTCAAGGGCTGAAGTGGTATCTTTCAAAGATTGGGATATGGTTTAACCTTTTAATAAATGGACTAGACTCAATGACCACTCCAAGCTTGGGCCCAATCTTCAAGTAGACTTGGACTAAAACCAACTTAGCTAAATACAGAACCCACTAACCTGACTTGACCAAATTGATCAAGGTACAAGACTAAAACAAAAATACAGGACTTAAATTAAAAATTGCTTAGGCTTGAAGCCTTATTGTAGAACCCAATAGACTAAACCCTAGTCAGAGATCCACAGAGGGTTGAGGAGCCTCTGTCTGATTCTAGTGCCCCCCCAATTCTCCCGAGATGGGAGTAACTCGACCCTATCGAGTAAGGGTTGATTTGGCTTTGGTACTCCTCCAGATGGTCGGGGTCGAGGTGCTGCAAGTCCTACTGGATAATCCATGAATCGTCAGAATTCGGTCTACCTTGCCATCAGACCAAGTAATGTTGATAGCCTTTGCCCTGGGTGGTAATAGCTTGATCATCCAGGATACGCTCGATCCGCTCTCCTCTCTTAGGTAAAATTGGTGGTGGATACTCTGGGTCGGGTTCGCTCTTAAATGAAAGGTCAGGTCCAAATGGCTCACTGGGTATGTTTGCTGGTTTCCTATACTCGACTAAGTCTGAGATATTGAAAGTTGAGATAATGCCATAATCTGGGTTAGCTCAAGCATATAGGCATTAGGGCCAACTCTCCTTATCACTCTAAAGGGGCCAGCTCCATGAGCATGAAATTTCTTAATAGTTCCTGGTGGAAACTATTCAGGCCTAAGCCTAATCATTACAAAATCTCTTATTGGCTTGCTTCCGAGAATCAATCAATTTCTTGTATTAGGTTAATTTTCAGGCTAATTTCCTTATGCATGCCTTTAATATGCAGTGCAAATGATTTTGCGGATCTGAGACTCACACTAACACTTGACAAAAGTAGACTCAACTATGTATTCCTATTGAGAGAAATTTTATTAGACTCTCTAGGGCCTAAACCTAACAGATTATTGACTCTCTAGGTTTGACCCTGGTCTGGTATGCACATGAGAATTTACCATAGGTTCCTAGCAAATGCCATAAAGTCTTCCAAAAGTAGGTCATAAATTGGATGGGCTCTAAGGGTTCATGTAACCTGGTGATCTCAATAAAATGTAACCTAATGGCTTTAGAAACATGTGTAGACTCAGGAAAGGGTAGGAAATAGGAATCAGAGTCTTGAGACAATTTATGGGAAACATGGGATAGACCTTGATTATTCAAGATGACCTTAAGATTTTAATATTGATCTATGGGTGTCACAAGGTCAAATTGATGAATGGAGAATTTGGTCATTGTAAGTGCAAATTTTTCATGAAAGGAAGACTTGGTCAGTTCTAGAAAAAGGTTATCAACCGGGGTTAGAGGAATGAACTCTTTACATGGGATCTGAATGAGGTCTTGGGTTGAGGCTAAAGGAGTAGGCTTTTCCTGAGGGCATTGACTTACAGGAACCATGTCCTCACTAATTTCCTGTTGTTCTGATGTTTCAGGACTAGGCTCAACACTCTTATCTTCTACAAGGATTTTCTCTAGTAAGGTACTAGAGTTGTCCTTCTCGAAGTCTTCTCCTTCATTTTCGTCTACCAAACTCGTGTCAACCTCATATACTTCTATCATGGGTTCTAATTATTCCTCCTTTAATTGTTCTTCCAGTATGGCTTCATTCTGGTCAACTAATCCTGGGTTGGCCATTCCTAATTCCTTTTCAATGTCATCCTTCTAGGTTGGAGGTGATACATATGAGGGTTGATCAACAAAAGTTTGGTTCACACTAGGTGTCGGACCAATGGGGATATGATTCAAGATGGCAGAGGTCGGATTTAGATCCAAAATACTTGATTTAGCATGCCTCAAGGACCTCTCATAGTTTTGGGCTACTCGGTAGGCTTGCTCCAAACTATAGATTTTATGTCTAAACAATTCTCTCCGGATATCTTCCCTCAAACCATCTTCAAATCGGATTAGGATATTATATGGATCCATATTCATAATATAGCACATTAGATGCTTGAATCTATCAATATAATTACTGACTGATCCATTACCTTGGGTCAACCTCTCTAAGTGGTCTAGGAGATTTTGTTGGTAAGATGCAGGGATATATACCTTTTACAAAGCTTGCTCTTCATTCCTTTCTAGGTCCTAATGGGTTCGTGTCTCTTATATGCCATCCTTCCCTGAACATTGTTCCAATATGACTCGGCTGGACCCCATAGATGCACTCGGGCAAACCTAACCTTTCCATCCTCAGACATTTTATTCCACTTAAAATAATTATCCATATCTTCCTCCCAGGCAATGGGTTTCCGAGGATCAAGACTGCCTCCAAATGAGGGAGCTTCAGTCCTAATTTTCTAATGGGTCTTTCCTCTGATTCAACCAAGTACGGGTATGGGCTTCTAGGGCTAGGCTCAGGGGCAAGATCATGATAATAGGCTCTTGGACCAAGGGAATTGGGCCTAGAGGATTTGAATTTAGCATGCTCCTTGCGAGCTTCTGCCCGTGCCTCTGCTTGGGCCATGTTTTGGTCCAATTGGACGAGTTGTTCATTGATGGCCCACAAGTGGGCTTTAAGGTTTGACCCTATGATTACACTGGAAAGGATAAGGATGGATGGGCTAATGGACTCCTAATCTAGACTAGACATGCAACACATAATACAAGGTACTACGGTTTGCTATACCTATGAGTCTAAACAGAATGGGTTAACTTAGATGAACACAGTACAACTACTAGCCCTTTCACCGGCCATGTAAGAGGTGGGAGTGTAGGAGGCCCCCTTGCTTTCGCAAGGACCCAATTAAAGAACCACAACACCGCTTAAGTTGTTTGACGCTTGACCTCTTTCCTTAGACACCAGCTTTCCTGTACCAATTGAAGGGTTGCATGCACTAGCTTCCCCAAAGTGATTAAACCTGACTCATGGATGTCTCTAATCTATTAAGTTGCTACTAGATTTTAGATTAGGTTTGGGTTCGAAATACATGGGTGGTTGTTTTTGGGCTAAGGAAAGGTAATGACTTCCTTCCCTTATCTAAGTTAATTATGAAAATGATGGCATACAAATGATCTAATGAAATGTATCTAAGTTTTTTTGTGTTTTAGATTTTTGATATATGATAGTAGAAAATAAGATGCTGGAAATAATAAAATATGAACCTAAATGCAAAATTAAACTATATGAAAAATGAAAGTATCATGAATTGCACTACTGGAATTTCATAGCAGAATTTTTCTCATATGGTAATCAGCCATGTAGGAAATCTACAGACTGAAATAAAATTTGAAAAAATTTTGAAAAATACTTCTAATTATGCAGAATCCAAAAAAATAAAAATTATCAAAATCGGAGGTTCCTACAGATAGAAGTAACTCAAACAATAGGCTATGTACTGGATGGACAGAATGCAGAAATTTAAGGATGATGAAATCTAATGATGCAAAAAAAAAAATTTCTTTAGGGTTTAAAACCTACCTCCTTGTGTTCCCCTTCAAAGGTCAATCACATCGGCACCCCTACACACCATAGAAAATCCCTATGGAAGGAGATGTGAGGGTTATGCAGCCCTTCTTTTTTCTATGACCGGACGGCCATGGTAAAGCTCCCAATCTAAGTACTTAAGAAGATGCTATGCTCTAACCATGCTCTAATACCAAACATGACATGGAACTAAAAGATGCATGCTCAGATACCAAACATGATGCGAGACTAACTAGAGGCTAGGATGAGATGGAATGATGCAAGTGATTTTTCTTTTGTGATTTTAGGTTTTAATGAGGTTAAGGATTCCAGAAGATGAGCAAGAGTAGATCTAGGGTTTCTATAATAACAAGAACTTCAAACAAGCAAATAACTCCCTAAACAAGGATAAGAAGAAGACCCCGGGATTAAGAAATCCCGTAGGACTTAGCTCTTGGATCTATACCAACATAGGAGTTTAGGGTTGCAAACCTTGTAAAGCTCTGATGCGCCCGATGCTGAGTTCACTCGCTCTCGCGGATGCAGCCTGGAGGATCAAGCCTTCAACCCTGCGGATGTGCCCGCTTTCCGTCAGGAGGTCGCGAAGGCAAGGAAGACCAACTTCGTGTCCGTGGCACCTGGAGGACCTGTGAGCAATCAAGATCAATATTAGGGGTCAACAAGAAACAAGAAGCAATGAAGGAACAAAAGTTGAAGATGGTGGTATTAGGGGATCTTCTTGCTAGGCGCCCGGATGGATTATCCAGATGGCCTCTAAACTTGAAAATGGAAGATGGCTTGTGTGGAAGAGATGGTAGCTTAGGGCCTCACACCCCTCGATGCCTGAAGGCGAAGGCGCTCCCTCACGGAGATCGACGTTCTAAAGGAACGAAGACAAACTAGAAGAATATCACTCAAACTTTTCTTTTTCATTCATTCAAAATTAGTCCATACAATGGAGGGGTAAGGCCCTTTATATAGGCACCTTAAAACCCATTCAAATTCAAATGAAAAAAATACAAAGCTTCATGAAGAGGGCGCCCAAATTCAGATTTCTTCTTCTCTTGTTCGACCAAGGTTTTGTGGCTTGATTTGTGGCTTGAAAGAGGGGAGCTGTCTCCTTGATTTTTTGGTCAATGCATTTCTTCCATAGCCGACAAGCTCTTTAGGAAGTAAGCTTGATATAGGGCTTGAAACAAGGATTGTGTCTCCATTACCCATTGACCTTCCTTGGCTGCCCATAGCTCCTTTGGAAAGAGGCTTGATAGGTGGAGGGAAGGGAGGAAAGAATCAAGGAATGGTGACCATAAATTCAGCATTTCCTTCTTGCCTTGGCCGCCCACTTGTCATGGTGATGTGGTGCCATATGGGATGGATGAGGTGGCACTCAAGGGCTGAAGTGGCATCTTTCAAAGATTGGGAGATGGTTTGACCTTTTAATAAATGGACTAGACTCGATGACCACTCCAAGCTTGGGCCCAATCTTCAAATAGACTTGGACTAGAACCAACTTAGCTAAATACAGGACCCACTGACCCAACTTGACCAAATTGATCAAGGTACAGGACTAAAACAAAAATACATGACTTAAATTAAAAATTTCTTAGGCTTAAAGCCTTATTATAGAACCCAATAGACTAAATCCTAGTTAGAGATCCACAGAGGGTTGAGAAGCCTCTATCTGATTCTGGTGCCGCACCAATTCTTTCGGGGTGGGAGGAACTCGACCCTGTCGAGTAAGGGTTTATTTGGCTTTGGTATTCCTCTAGAGGGTCGAGGTCGAGGTGCTGCAAGTCCTCCCGGGTAATCCACGAATCATCGAAATCCGATCGCCTTACCATCGGACCAAGTAACATTGACAGTCTTTGCCCCGGGTGATGATAGCTTGATCATCCAGGACACACTCGATCCGCTCTCCATAATGGAAAGAAAATTATGATTTCACCACCTAAGGACAATGTTAGGAGAGGGTCTAGTAATATGATGGACAAGAAACAAGGGATGAGTTTGATCAGTGCTAAGGAATTAGAACAAGAGCTTAATGAGGGTTCACCTATTTGGATTTTGTCTACCAAGGAAGTCTAGGATCAACCCCATAATGAACAATCCCAGAAAGTGATAAGATTTTTGAAGGAATTTCAAGATGTGTTTCCAGAGGACCTCCCTAATCATCTTCCACCTTTAAGGGACATTCAGCATGCCATAGATTTGGTCCCAGGAGCCACATTATGATAAGGATACCAGAGCTAGGAAGAGACATTAGAACCCTCCAAGCTTATTGTGGATCACCAATGAGTAGTTATTCTATTTTAATTTCTACTTGAGTCCTGTAAATAAATTAGTTTGCTTTGATTTGCAAGTTAGTCAGGATAGGTTTACATAAAGTTGTGTCTTGTAATTGAATTAGTCAAGGGGGTTCAAGCTCAATTGGTAGCCAAAGTCAAGATCAATTGTTGAAGTCATGCTATGTCATCACCATGTCATCATGACACATCACCAAGTCATGAAGCCTTGTCACCTGCCACTTGGACTGGTATGCCTCACTACATTACCTTGGATGGCCAATTCAATGTCAAAGAAGGTTGTCTTTTATTTACATCGAGACAACAGGACAACAGGATATCGAGACAACAGGATAATAGGACATCAGAAGACCTCACCAAGATGGGCGCCTCATTTATCTTATCTCCAAGGAGGGCGCTCATTTGAAAGCATTTAAGAGGAGAAAGTAGAAAGACTCCTCTTCCCATACCTCTCATTTCTCACCCACTCCAAGGATGGTCGGCCAACTCAAGCATTTATTTCAATTCAAATTCAAGTGGAAGTTCATCCAAGAAGATTTCAAGATTAAGTTTCAAATTCAAATGGAAGTTCATCCAAGAGGATTCCAAGATTAAGTCATATCCCTTCCAAGGTTCATCCAAAATTCAAACTCAGAGTTCTCTCTTATCAAGAAGAAGATAGGAGGCCATTTTTATCCATACTCATTTTGTATTTAAACCATGGATAAGTCTTATGATGGGGGACCCGAAACCTATCCGGGTTTCACCTTTTATTTTTTTTTTTAGAATTTTAAAAAAAATTTAGAATTTTTGTATTTTAGTTATTCCCGCTACTCCACCTATTCCCTTTATTCCCATGTTATCCTGATGTTATTCCAACTTTATTCCAGGCTATTCCTATCTCCTTCAACCTCCAGAAAAAATCACAGAGGCCTTTTTTTTTACGATTTTTTTGCCCCACCGGTCCGCGATCTGCCGTGCCCAACCCCCGCCACTGCCGACCGCCCGCCGGTGCTCCGCCGATCCGCCGCCCTGCCACCCCGCCGATGCTCCGTCGATCCGCCGCATCACCGGCATCCCTGGGCCTCACGCCCATGGGAAGTCCTGCGGTCCGTGGAAGACCAACGGTCTCCCACGGCCACCGCTGCCGTTTCGCCGCCTGGCCGCCGCGCCACCCCGCCGCTGCCGCCCGCCCACCGGCGCACCGTCGATCCGCTGTAGGGTTTGATGGCAAGGCGGAAACATAGATTTCAAAATTTTTATTTTTTTTTATCTTTTAAAATCTTCACCAAACCTTTAACTCAAGATCTCCTTAAAAGAATTAAAACATATAAGATGTATATATAAGATTTAATCTCAAATTAAGATACTAACCTGTATCGCAAAAATCCAAACTCTGAATCTCCACCAGGTGCCCAAATGTTCACCCTCCAATGGTGATCCACATAGAAAAAGATGAAGACAACAATTTCTAGTTCTTGGCTCCTCTTCTTGAATTCTTTTTCAAGAATTCAATTCTTGAACTTTTAGGCTGAAATTTTCTTTCTTGAAAATTTCTTTTCTTCCTTCTTTCCTCTTCTTGAATTTTCTTCAAGAATTCCCTTTCTTGAATTCCTTTTCTTGAATTGAATTGGAAGAAAAATTAAGACAGGCAAAGTTTCAAGAAGGAAAAGAAGAAGAACAGATCCTTTCCTTTTTCTTTCCTTTACCATTCAAGACCTTCTTCTTATTTTTATTTAGGGTCAGAGTTTCGACAGAGGATACCTCTGTAAGGGAAACAATACCCAACAAGAACAAGGGGAAGGAGTATTCTGGAGAGGAAGAAAGGGAATTGGATCTCTGAATTATGTTGCGTAAAAACCCCCGAGAACCCAACCCTATTTATAGATCTTAGAGGGGTGTCTTCACAAAACAACGCAACCCTCTGAAACCCCAGGAATCACGATCCCTCATTCCTCACGCGTCCCCTCAACCAAAAATCACGATTCTCCGATTTAATTTTCGTTTTTCCGACGAGGAGGACTCTCGGAAAAACTTCAGGAAGAATCGCGACTTTTGGAGACGGATTTGCGACCGAAAAGCGACGGATCTTTTCCTTAGTTTTTTCTAGCCATTAGATCCAGATCCAAGGGTGCCAGACAAGGATCTGAATTGCCCCTTTTTCAGATATTTCTTCGACATTATTTTCTTTCTCACGCGTATTAAGAGGAGTCCACGTGCGTGGACTCTTCTTCTTGGCGCGCGCGGGTGAGAAAAGGAAGAGGGCGGCTTGGAGAGAGGGTCTCAGTGAACTTAATTCACTTGGGTTCAGCCATGGGTTAGCCCAATGTCCTAAAAATTAAATTGGACCTTAATCTGGTTCAATTAGAACCCAATTTAAGCCCAATTCAGAACCAAATTCGAATCTGATTCGAATAGAAATTTGGTATGCAACACATGCTAGTGTGTTTATCCTGCAAACATGATTTAATTCCAAATTAAATCCTTCATCAATTTTCTTTTGTGTGTGACCCATTGGGTTCCACACCTAGCCAGCAGTAGGTCCGAGTGCTATTTGACTTAATTCGGTTAGATTCAACTAAGCCGATTTAGGTCAACTCAAACTAGCTTGACTCGGTCAATCAGAATCTAATTCAAATTAACTGATTTGAATTACCATGACTCAATCATATACCTACAAGACAAGATTAACATCTAGCAATGTATCATGTCTACCCGGAAGATGTGGAATTTTGGTGGAATTACCAAAATACCCTTCAGTGGTGAGTTACCGGGCAATTCAGTCCTTTGATCAACTTGCATCCCGAATATGATTATGAATATGGATACTTGTCCAATCCAATTTCATATTCATCCCTAGCTCAATCTTTATAATGATGATTCATTAATGAACCATTAGAAAATAACTCTAATGTTCATACTTTGATCAAAGGTTTCCTGAATCCATCATTTGAAATTAGCTGGATGCTATTCCCTCTTACTAGGGCTGATCAATTCCTTGTTGACCTACTCACAACCTCCATATACAATCCACCATAACCAGTATCACCTCGTGCATGACTCAGTGTCATCATTGATTGCGAACCAAAGTATGGATTCATATATGTAAGGTACTATGGTAGTTTCAGGTCAAAGGACCACATGCACTACTCCCACTATGATAATTATCTATTGACAAACAGATAAGGTTCCATTAGATATTCTCAATCTAGATTAATTCAGTGAACTCATTCTCTAATGAACACTCACATCCTAGTATTAGTATCAAATACAAGTGACTATGAGATCAGTCACCCTCATCACAAAACATATATAGGATGTGCTGGTCTTGCCGGAAACATTGATCCCCAACTCAATGTCCCATCGACCAGGAATATTTTAGATTAAGGTTTTAAGGCTTTAGGTCTCACTGGTATGATCTCATCATAACCCTAAAACCATAGCCCTAATCTATGGGGTTCATCATAAAATCAAAAAGACACAGCAAATGATGAAAATAATGCATTTATTATAAAATGTCAATTCATTGATTTTGGGATCAAAATACAATATTTCAATTAGCTTTCAGGGCACAATCTTTCAATCTCCCACTTGCACTAAAGCCAATCGCCTTTAAATCTTAACCCCATATAATCAAGGTGGCGATCAAACTCTCGCTGTGATAGAGCCTTAGTGAACGGGTCTGCTACGTTGTTCTTCATTTCTACCCTTTTAATGCAGACTTCTTGTCTTTCGATAATCTCTCGAACGAGATGGAAGCATCTCAGAATGTGTTTTGATTTGTGATGAGCTCTTGGTTCCTTTGCTTGAGCAACAGCCCCCCCGTATTATCACAGTAAAGTGATACTGGACCTTCAATCTCAGGAACTACGCCCAACTCTGATATGAACTTCTTCATCCAGACAGCTTCCTTGGCAGCTTCACTAACAGCAATGTACTCTGCCTCAGTTGTTGAGTCAGCTACAGTTTGCTGTTTAGAACTTTTCCAGCTTACAGCTCCTCCATTAAGGGTAAAAACATACCCAGATATAGATTTGCTGTCATCTGGATCTGATTGAAAACTAAAATCTGAATAAGCTTCTAGTTTAAGATCAGATCCTCCGTATATTAGAAAAATATCCTTAGTTCTTCTTAAGTACTTAAGAATATTTTTCACAGCCTTCCAATGATCCTCTCCTGGATCAGCCTGAAACCTGCTGGCTATACGTAAGGCATATGCCACATCAGGCCTAGTACATAGCATAGCATACATAATAGACCCTACTGCCGAAGCATAAGGTATAGAATTCATTCTATTTCTTTCTTCAAGTGTCTTAGGAGACATCTTCTTAGAAAGATGTATGCCATGACCAATAGGTAAGTAACCTCTTTTACTTTCCTCCATGCTAAATCTTTTTAGCACTTGGTCAATGTACCTAGACTGGGATAAAACTAGCATCCTCCTAGATCTATCTCTATAGATCTTGATGCCTAGTATATAAGATGCTTCTCCCAAGTCTTTCATGGAAAACTGTTTAGATAACCATACCTTGACCGATTGTAACATTGGGATATCATTCCCAATGAGGAGTATGTCATCTACATACAGAACCAAGAAAACTATGGCACTCCCACTAGTCTTCTTGTACACACAAGGTTCATCCTCATTTTTGATAAAGTCAAATTCTTTGACTATCTTATCAAATCGGATGTTCCAACTCCTAGATGCTTGCTTTAATCCATAAATAGATTTCTTTAGCCTACATACCTGATTAGGTTTAGTCTCTAAGATAAAACCTTTTGGCTGTGACATATAAACCTCTTCCTCAAGGAAACCATTGAGGAATGCAGTTTTCACATCCATCTGCCAGATTTCATAATCATGATATGCTGCTATAGCAAGCATGATCCGAATAGATTTGAGCATGGCAACAGGAGAAAATGTTTCATCATAATCTATTCTCGGTTTTTGTCTGAAACCCTTAGCCAATAATCTGGCTTTATAAGTTTCAACTTGGCCATCTGCCCCAATCTTTTTCTTATAGACCCATTTGCATCCAATAGGGTTAACACTCTCTGGTGCATCAACCAAAGTCCAGACTTGGTTGATATACATGGAGTCCATTTCGGATCTCATGGCTTCCAGCCATTTGTCTGAGTCACTACTTATGACAGCATCCGTATTGTTAGAGGCTCATCATTATCAATGATTCGGGCTTCATTATTTTCAATAATGAACCCATACCTTTCAGGTGCATGTCGCACCCTATCAGACTTATGGATAGGAGTGGTGTGTTCAGGTTCTATACTAACTGTGTTATGATTTTGTTGAGATGTATCTACTTGTTGAACTTCTTCAAGTTCAATATTTCTCCCACTGCTCTTTTGTAGGATGAATTCTTTCTCCATAAAAATGGCATGCCTACTGACTAAAACCTTTTGTTCAGTAGGGTGGTAGAATAGATATCCTATACTATCTTTGGGATATCCAACAAATAGACATTTTTCTGCTCTAACATCAAGCTTATGTCCAAAATTTCTTTTGACATAGGCTGGACATCACCATATCTTAAGGTGCTTAAGATTGGGTTTCTTTCCCCTCCATAACTCATATGGAATGCTAGATACAGATTTGGATGGTACTCTATTCAAAATATTAGCCGCTATTTCCAAGGCATATCCCTAGAAAGAAACAGGTAAGTCTGTGAACCACATCATGGACCGTACCATATCTAATAAAGTACGATTTCTCCTTTCAGCAACACCATTTAATTGTGGTGTGTAAGGAGGAGTCCATTCAGAGATGATTCCCTTTTGTTTAAGGTGATCAAGAAACTCGGTGGATAAGTATTCACCTCCTCTATCTGATCGAAGGATCTTAATACTTTTCCCCGTTTGTTTCTCTACCATACTTTGATACTCTAAAAATTTTTCAAAAGCTTCGGACTTATGTTTCATTAGATACACAAATCCGTACCTTGAAAAATCATCAGTGAATGTGATGAAATATGAGTATCCACCCTTGGCCTGAGTTATCATAGGTCCACATACATCAGTGTGTATGATAACTCTGTTGTCCTTTCATTATGTCCACTAAATGGAGTCTTGGTCATTTTACCCATGAGACATGATTCACAAGTTCCTAATGATTCATAGTCATAAGGATTAAGGAATTTTTCCTTGTATAACTTGTTAATCCTCTGCTCACTAATATGTCCAAGACGACAGTGCCAAAGTATTGTTTATTTCATCTCTTTTTTGTTTATTACTAACATGTAGTATATTGTCATCAGAAGATAAAGTTAAGAGACCATTGCAAAATATGCCATTAAATATTATTTCATTAGAAAAACTGATTGAGCAGCCACTGCTCATTACATTCATAATATATCCTTGTTTAAGTAACAAGGGTACAGATATGATGTTTCTAATGATTCTAGGCATAAAATAATAATTTTTTAACTCTAAAATCTTCCCAGAAGGCAGCTTCAATATATAAGTCCCTATAGTTTCTGCTTGGATGGAATCTCCTCCAGCACCGTAGAGCTTGAAGTCGCCTTCCTTCAAAACTCTAATGTTCTGTAGTTCCTGCAATGATTTGCAGATATGATGACCACAAGCAGTATCCAATACCCCAGAGTTTGAATTAGAAGAGTCTAATGACAAAATTGCATGTATCTCATATATACCTTTTGGTGCATCACTAGCACCAGGCTTCACACTTGCAAGGTAAACCTTGCAGTTTCTTTTCCAGTGACCCGGCTTGCCACAATGAAAGCAGGTCATTTATCCGGAGGCCTTCTTTCCTTTCTTTTTCTTGATGCCCCCTTTTGGGTTTAACCTCCTCTTGGAACCCTTTTTGCCTATTTTCTTCTTATTTACACCATCCACAAGAAGAAGTGGAGCCTTATTTTTCTTTAAATGGCTCTCTGCTGTTTTTAACATATTCAACAGCTCAGGCAAGGAAGTGTTAAGTTTGTTCATATGATAATTAAGAACGAACTGTGAAAATGACTCTGGGAGTGACTACAGGATTAAATCCTGATTCAACTCCCCATCCATAACAAAACCCAATTGACCCAATCGGGTGATTAGATCAATAACCTTTAATACATGGTCTTGTACGGATGTACCTTCTATCATCCTTGCACGGAATAACTGCTTAGATATTTCATATCTTGCAGTTCGACTATGTTCTCCATAAAGTTCTTTTAAATTGAGCAATATGGAGTTTGTGTCCATGCTTTCATGTTGCCTCTGTAACTCATTGGTCATAGAGGCAAGCATTATACACTTGACAGTAAGTGAGTCATTTTGCCACGTGTTATATGTGGTCTTATCCTCTTGCGAGGCATCTTCCCCTAATGGTTCCAAGGTTGGGGTATCAAGAATATAAGAAATTCTTTCTTGGCTGAGTACTATCTTCAGGTTTCTCAACCAATCAACATAGTTTGGTCTAGTCAATTTATTTGCATCAAGAATGCTACAGAGTGAGAGTGAAGAGGCCATTTAATCTACATTAACAAACAACATTACATAAGCAAACAATCAATGTTGATAAAACATAATTAAATTAGGACTTTAACTTAATTATGTCTCCCACTATTTTATTAAGCATCATAACCCTCAATGTGATGATCGAGAAAACCCTAATTGGTTCTCTTAGTGGGGTTGAGATCCTAATTCCTTATAAAAGACCTTGTGTGTACACAACAAATCTTATATAAGTTCAAAGGTAGGAAAACTCTTTCCAATTGTAATTCATACAATTCTCAGCTTATCTTGGCCTCTAAAATATTAATAGCTTTGTGTGTACACAACAAACTATAATATTTTAGTTAAGTTAGACCATTCATTGCTATATAGTCATGATATTAATTATAATACCCTTGTGTGTACACAACAAAGTATTATATTAAATCATTCCATAAACATCAAATGTACCAAGCAAAAATTATGTTAGTCACCATAAAGAAAAAGGCCTTGTGTGTACACAACAAACCTAATATGGATCATAACATAATAATGACTTGGCATGAAGGAAGGCCATATGTAGTGAATATTACACTAAGCATATCAATCAATAATTAAGTTAATCATATCGGCCAGGTAAGTGGGAGAGTGGTGGGAGTCCCCCGTTGCTTTCCTTAGATACCAATAAGAATTGGTCAGGTCAGTCAACGGAACCAATTAAAAACCACGTCCTCTTTACCGATCATGAACCACTTTTCCTAGACACCGAATGATAAACTAATCATATTGATTATTTTTGCTTTTGGTATATGACACTACAACTTAATATGTTTTTAAAGAGGGCTTCATTAAAACAAAGCACATTCTAGCAAATATGTGCCATAGTGTGCCATCATACTAGGACAACCATTTACCACATAATGGATCCACCATTATGCCAGGGCAACCTTATTTCAGTATGATGACTAGATCTCTAAACATATCTCTACAACAATTAGGGTTTGAGTGAAAACCCTAATTGGTGACATTACATCAAACATATACTACATCTCATGTTACTTATATAAATATGCATCTAAAAATCAGCATATATATTTTAATCTTAATAAGGAGGCTCTGATACCACTGTAGGGTTTGATGGCAAGGCGGAAACATAGATTTCAAAACTTTTATTTTTTTTTATCTTTTAAAATCTTCACCAAACCTTTAACCCAAGATCTCCTTAAAAGAATTAAAACATATAAGATGTATATATAAGATTTAATCTCAAATTAAGATACTAACCTGTATCGCAAAAATCCAAACTCTGAATCTCCACCAGGTGCCCAAATGTTCACCCTCCAATGGTGATCCACACAGAAAAAGATGAAGACAACAATTTCTAGTTCTTGGCTCCTCTTCTTGAATTCTTTTTCAAGAATTCAATTCTTGGACTTTTAGGCTGAAATTTTCTTTCTTGAAAATTTCTTTTCTTCCTTCTTTCCTCTTCTTGAATTTTCTTCAAGAATTCCCTTTCTTGAATTCCTTTACTTGAATTGAATTGGAAGAAAAATTAAGACAGGCAAAGTCTTAATTCAAGAAGGAAAAGAAGAAGAACAGATCCTTTCCTTTTTCTTTCCTTTACCGTTCAAGACCTTCTTCTTATTCTTGTTTAGGGTCAGAGTTTCGACAGAGGATACCTCTGTAAGGGAAACAATACCCAACAAGAACAAGGGGAACGAGTATTCTGGAGAGGAAGAAAGGGAATTGGATCTCTGAATTATGTTGTGTGAAAACCCCCGAGAACCCAACCCTATTTATAGATCTCAGAGGGGTGTCTTCTCAAAACAACGCAACCCTCTGAAACCCTAGGAATCACGATCCCTCATTCCTCACGCATCCCCTCAACCAAAAATCATGATTCTCCGATTTAATTTTCGTTTTTCCGACGAGGAGGACTCTCGAAAAAACTTCAGGAAGAATCGCGACTTTTGGAGACGGATTTGCAACCGAAAAGCAATGGATCTTTTCCTTAATTTTTTCTGGCCATTAGATCTAGATCCAAGGGCGCCAGACAAGGATCTAAATCGCCCCTTTTTCAGATATTTCTCTGACGTTATTTTCTTTCTCACGCGTATTAAGAGGAGTCCACGCGCGTGGACTCTTCTTCTTGGCGCGCGCGGGTGAGAAAAGGGAGAGGGCGGCTTGGAGAGAGGGTCTCAGTGAACTTAATTCACTTGGGTTCAGCCATGGGTTAGCCCAATGTCCTAAAAATTAAATTGGACCTTAATCTGGTTCAATTAGAACCCAATTAAGCCCAATTCGGAACCAAATTCGAATCTGATTCGAATAGAAATTTGGTATGCAACACATGCTAGTGTGTTTATCCTGCAAACATGATTTAATTCCAAATTAAATCCTTCATCAATTTTTTTTTGTGTGTGACCCATTGGGTTCCACACCTAGCCAGCAGTAGATCCGAGTGCTATTTGACTTAATTCGGTTAGATCTCAACTAAGCCGATTTAGGTCAACTCAAACTAGCTCGACTCGGTCAATCAGAATCTAATTCAAATTAACTGATTTGAATTACCATGACTCAATCATATACCTACAAGACAAGATTGACGTCTAGCAACGTATCATGTCTACTAGGAAGATGTGGAATTTTGGTGAAATTACCAAAATACCCTTTAGTGGTGAGTTACCGGGCAATTCAGTCCTTAGATCAACTTGCATCTCGAATATGATTATGATATGGATACTTGTCAAATCCAATTTCATATTCATCCCTAGCTCAATCTTTATAATGATGATTCATTAATGAACCATTAGAAAATAACTCTAATATTCATACTTTGATCAAAGGTTTCCTGAATCCATCATTTGAAATTAGCTGGATGATATTCCCTCTTACTAGGGTTGATCAATTCCTTGTTGACCTACTCACAACCTCCATATACAATCCACCATAACCAGTATCACCTCGTGCATGACTCAGTGTCATGATTGATTGCGAACCAAAGTATGGATTCATATATATAAGGTACTATGATAGTCTCAGGTCAAAGGACCACATGCACTACTCCCACTATGAGAATTATCTATTGACAAACAGATAAGGTTCCATTAGATATTCTCAATCTGGATCAATTCAGTGAACTCATTCTCTAATGAAGACTCACGTCCTAGTATTAGTGTCAAACACAAATGACTGTGAGATCAGTCACCCTCATCACAAAAGATATATAGGATGTGCTGGCTTGCCGGAAATATTGATCCCCAACTCAATGTCCCATCAACCAGGAATATTTTAGATTAGGATTTTAAGGCTTTAGGTCTCACTGGTATGATCTCATCATAACCCTAGAACCATAGCCCTAATCTATGGGGTTCATCATAAAATCAAAAAGACACAGCAAATGATGAAAATAATGCCTTTATTATAAAATGTCAATTCATTGATTTTGGGATCAAAATACAATATTTCAATTGGCTTTCAGGGCACAATCTTTCATCCACCGCCCTGGCGCCTCGCGGCAGCCCCGACGCCTCATGCTGGTGGGAAGTCCTGCGGTCCATGGAAGACCAACAGTCGCCCACGGCCACCACCGTCGTTTCGCCGCCTGGCCGCCGTGCCACCCCGTCGCTGCCGCCCGCCCGCTGGCGCGCCGCCGATCCGCCGCCCTACACCACCCCGCCGGCAGCCCCGGGGCCTCACGCCCGTGAAAAGTCCAGCGGCCCGTGGAAGACCAACGGTCGCCCACGGCCGTCGTCGCCGCCTTTCACCGCCTGGCCGCCGTGCCACCCCGACGCCACCGTCCGCCCGCCGGTGCGCCACCAGGCCGCCCCGCCGCCGCCCGCTGGGCCAGGTGCCGAAGGTCCAGGTGCCCCTGTTGCTCGGCTGTGAAGGAGCTTCTGTACGCTATTCAGAGCAGCTAAATGAAGCTTCTGCACGCTTCTCAAAGTGGTGGAAGAAGAGTTGTTTTGCACGATTTTTGGAGTAGCACGAGTTTCAGGGCGGAGGCGATTTCAAAATTCAAATAAACGAGATTTATTTGGTAACATTTTTTAATAAATGTAATTTGGGAAATTTGGGGATTTTGATTTTGAATTTGATTTCAAAGCAAGGGAGGATTTTAGGGGATTTTATTTTTGAATTTCAAAAGGGATATGGGCATCTATAAATACCCATACTCCTCTTGTAAAAGAAAACAGTTGAATGAAATTTTGATTGTTCTTCCAGTGTGTGGTTCTGGGCTGAGGCCCTTTTTCCTTCATCCTTCGGGATGTCGAGGGGTGTGAGGCCCCAAGTATCTCCTTTCTCCCTCCCACCTTCGTGTCTTCCTTGAGAACCATCCTAGCGCCTCTAAGTACTGAGGAGGGCGTAATGCCTTAGAGGTGGACGGTCTCTTCGTTAGGTTGAGTCCCAAGATTCATGAGTTCTCCCCCACCCCCATCCTCCATGACCTTGAGATCCATCCTAGCGCCTCTAAGTATTGAGGAGGGTGTATAATGCCTTAGAGGTGGACGGTCTCTTCGTTAGGATGAGTCCCAAGGTCTATGAGTTCTCCCCCACCCCCGTCCTTCGTGACCTTGAGATCCATCCTAGCACCTCTAAGTATTGAGGAGGGCGTAATGCCTTAGAGGTGGACGGTCTCTTCGTTAGGATGAGTCCCAAGGTCTAGGAGTTCCCGTCCCAACCTCCCATCCCCATCGTTCCTTCGCCATCTCCGCCAAGAAAAAATTAAAAAAAAAAAAACCAAAAGAGCCCAGTCGTTTTAGGATTTTCTGGGGTCGTTCTATCCTAGTCCCGGAGGCTTCTTAGCCCTCCCATGATCCTTGATTTGCTTTAGGTGTTTTTCCTCTTTTCAAAATAACAATAGGTTTTCTTCGTGTCCTTCGTTCTACATCAATTTGATGTCAGAGCTTTCGTTCTGCATCATTTCAGTATCAGAGCTAGCAGCGGGCTAGGATTTGCTTAGTCCTCGAACTCGACGGAATCGAGTTCTTCGTGCTGCAGGAGAATGATGGGGGACCCGAAACCTATCCGGGTTTCACCTTTTATTTTTTTTTTTAAATTTTAAAAAAATTTTTAGAATTTTTGTATTTTAGTTATTCCCACTATTCCACCTATTCCCTTTATTCCCATGTTATCCCGATGTTATTCCAACTTTATTCCAGGCTATTCCTATCTCCTTCAACCTCCAGAAAAAATCACAGAGGCCTTTTTTTTCTAATTTTTTTGCCCCACTGGTCCGTGATATGCCGTGCCCGACCCCCGCCACTGCCGACCGCCCGCCGGCGCTCCGCCGATCCGTCGCCCTGCCGCCCCGCCGGCGTCCCTGGGCCTCACGCTCGTGGGAAGTCCTGCGGTCCATGGAAGACCAACGGTCGCCCACAGCCACCGCCACCGTTTCGCCGCCTGGCCGCCGTGCCGCCCCGCCGCTGCCGCCCGCCGGCCAGCGCGCCACTGATCTGCCACCCCGCTGGCAGCCCCGACGCCTCACACCCATGGGAAGTCTTGCGGTCCGTGGAAAACCAACGGTCACCCACGGCCGCCACCGCCTTTCGTCGCCTGGCCGCCGTGCCACCCCGCCACCACCGTCCGCCCGCCGGCGCGCCACCAGGCCGCCCCGTCGCCGCCCGCTGGGCCGGGTGCCGAAGGTCCAGGTGCCCCTGTTGCTTGGCCGTGAAGGAGCTTCCGCACGCTTTTCAAAGCAGCCAAATGAAGCTTATGCATGCTTCTCAAAGCGGTGGAAGAAGAGTTGTTTTGCATGATTTTTGGAGTAGCACGAGTTTCAGAGTGGAGGGGATTTCAAAATTCAAATAAACGGGATTTATTTGGTAACTTTTTTTAATAAATGTAATTTGGGAAATTTGAGGATTTTGATTTTGAATTTGATTTCAAAATCAAGGGAGGATTTCAGGGGATTTTATTTTTGAATTTCAAAAGGGATATGGGCATCTATAAATACCCATACTCCTCTTGTAAAAAAAAATAGTTGAATGAAATTTTTGAGTGTTCTTCCAGTGTGTGGTTCTGGGCTGAGGCCCTTTTTCCTTCGTCCTTCGGGATGTCGAGGGGTGTGAGGCCCCAAGTATCTCCTTTCTCCCTCCCACCTTCGTGTCTTCCCCTCGTGGCCTTGAGAACCATCCTAGCGCCTCTAAGTACTGAGGAGGGCGTAATGCCTTAGAGGTGGACGGTCTCTTCGTTAGGGTGAGTCCCAAGATCCATTAGTTCTCCCCCACCCCCGTCCTGCGTGACCTTGAGATCCATCCTAGCGCCTCTAAGTATTGAGGAGGGCGTAATGCCTTAGAGGTGGACGGTCTCTTCGTTAGGATGAGTCCCAACAAGGTCTAGGAGTTCTCCCCCACCCCCGTCCTTCGTGACCTTGAGATCCATCCTAGCGCCTCTAAGTATTGAGGAGGGCGTGATGCCTTAGAGGTGGATAGTCTCTTCGTTAGGATGAGTCCCAAGGTCTAGGAGTTCCCATCCCAGCCTCCCATCCCCATCGTTCCTTCGCCATCTCCGCCAAGAAAAAATTTTTTTAAAAAAAAAACCAAAAGAGCCCAGTCGTTTTAGGATTTTCTGGGGTCGTTCTATCCTAGTCCTGGAGGCTTCTTAGCCCTCCCATGATCCTTGATTTGCTTTAGGTGTTTTTCCTCTTTTCAAAATAATAATAGGTTTTCTTCGTGTCCTTCGTTCTACATCATCTTATCTTTATCTCCTATCTTATATTCAAAAGAATTCATTCTTATCTTGCTACCATGAGTTTGTTTTTATCATGCTACTATGTAAGGGTTCTATAAATACCACCCCATTCCCTCTTGTAAATCATCTTCTGAATTATTAATGAAACTCTGTCAGTTTATTTTTTTACAATTTTTGGTTAAGCATTGTACTCTGCTGGTTAATAACATTCATGAGGATCATGATCAAAGTCTTAAGAACATTCATTGAAAAATTTGTTGTGGTCTATTTCGATGACATTCTTATCTACAGCAGGACTAAGGAAGACCACCTAAACCATCTTTGACAAGTTTGCCAAACCCTTTGACAAGATAGTCTCTATGCCAACCTGAAGAAATATGAATTCTTGACCCATAGTCTATCTTTCTAAGATTTGTTGTCACCTTTGAAAGAGTGTCTGCCGACCTAGAGAAAGTCAAGTCCATAGTTGAGTGGCCTATACCCACTAGTATACATGAAGTGCGTAGCTTCCTTGGCCTTGCCACCTTCTGTAGGAGATTTGTTCAAGGATTTACTTTGATTATTGCACCCATTACCGACTGCATTAGGAAGGGAACCTTTGAATGAACCAAAACCACCGATAGAGCCTTCCTAGAAATCAAAGAGAAAATGACCCAAGCACCCATTTTGAGATTACCTGACTTTTCAAAGGTGTTTGAGATTACTTGTGATGCCTCTGGAGTAGGAATTGGAGGAGTCTTGAGTTAGAAAAATCACCTAGTGGCATTTTTCAGTGAAAAGTTAAATGAGGAAAAATTTGGTATTCAACTTATGATAAGGAATTATATGCGATAGTTTAAGCCTTAAGATATTAGAGACATTACCTATTACTACAGGAGTTTATCTTATATTCATATTATGAAGCACTTCGATTCCTTAACTCTCAAAAGAAGTTGAATCCTAGGCACGGGAAGTGGGTAGAATATATCCAAGCTTATACTTTTATCTTGAAACACCATGCTAGTACTAAAAACTGGGTCGCTGATGTCCTTAGTTGATGATTCATGCTTTTGACATCAGTTAGCACTGAAGTTGAAGGGTGACAGGCTGAAAGAGGAATCCTAGGTGTCCTGACTTTAGTGACATTTATCAATCTCTTCACTAAGGACCATCTTGCTTGTATAGTGACTATACCCTTCATGATGGATTCCTTTTCAAGGAAAATAAGTTGTGTATTCCTCAAACATCCATTAGAGAATTCTTAGTGTGGGAAATTCATGCTAGAGATTTAGCTAGCCATTTTGATAGAAACAAGACCATTTTAACTATTGAAGACCAATTCTTTTAGCATGGCCTCAAAAGGAATGTAGCCCAAGTTGTGGCCCGATGTCGAACATGTGCTGTTGCCAAACAGCAAAAGCAGAACACTGGCCTATACACCCCCTACCAGTCCCTGATTACCCATGGCAGGATCTTACTATGGACTTTGTATTAGGGTTACCAAAGACCATAAGGAAAAATGATTCTATCTATGTTATGATTGATCGATTCTCTAAGATGGTACACTTCATACCTTGTTCTCAGACTTATGATGCTTCGAGAGTGGCTAAGCTTTTTTTAGATGAAGTAGTTAGGCTGCATGGGTCACCCAAAACCATTGTATCAGATAGAGATGTTAGGTTCACTAGCTATTTCTGAAAGACCCTCTGGCATATGCTAGGAACCAAACTCAAATTCACTATTGCCTACCATCCTCAAACAGATGGCCAGACTGAAGTAGTCAATCGAAGTCTAGGAAACCTGTTAAGATACCTAGTCGGTGATAGTATGAGAAATTGGGATCTATTATTATCTCATGCCGAATTTGCTTATAACAGCTTAGTTAATAGGACCATTGGAAAAAGCCCATTTGAGATTATCCATGGTTACAAGCCCAACAAGCCCATAAACCTCATCCTTTATCCATGCATGCATGAATTTCTGAGTCTACATAGTCATATGCCCAGCATATTAGAGATTTACATAAGGAAATCAGTAAGAAAATTCAATTGAACAATGAAACTTATAGGCATATGGCAAATTCATGTAAGAGAGTTAAAGAATTCATTGAGGGAGACTATGTCATGATAAGGCTTAGACCTTCAATGTTTCAAACCTAGTAGAGTATAAGGAGCCAATAATGATACCTAGTGAGCCTTTTGGGTCTAAGCCTATTTTTGAGATGACCATACTATTACTATCCAGAATAAAGGTTATCAATGCTACTTGGTTTATTAACAAGGTCGACCAGAATCTAAAAACTCATGGATCACTCAAGAGGATCTGCAAAGAATCAACCCAGATTTACTAGAACATTACCAAAGTCAAGTTAACCCATACTCGATAGGGTCGAGTTCTTTCCACCTCGGGAGAGTTGGTGCGGGCACCAGGATACGAAAGAGGCTCCAAGCAAATCAGGTCAACCCAAGCTCCATATGGATTACAAGTGAATAAACCAAACTCTAATTTTGTCTTCAACTTTATTTTTAATTTCATCATAAGTCTTGTAATTAGAGTTGAGTCCATTCCAATTTCAATTTCAATTTAGTTTTGTTAGGCTCAATTTAGTCTTGTTGGGATCAATTTGATCTTGTAAATAGTTGGATCTTGTAATTGACAAGTTGGGTTCAAATTAGGTAAGATCAAGACCATGAAGCATCAAGATGGGATGGAGCAAACCACCCCAACCACCTTGCTAAGTTGGAGCACCACCTCACCATGCCAAGATGGGAAGCCACCTCACCTCCCACGCCACATCATGATGCCACCTCACCATGCCACCTCACCTCCATTTGGGTGCCCAAGAGTTTTGAACTTGAATTCAAGTTGTAACTCCCCCACTTATCTTTCTTCTCTTCCTGCATAAATTGCACTTATCCCTCCACTCTTCACTCCACTCTTTAAGCTTGTAATTTGAATTTGAAAGGGCCAGTGAAGTTTATAAATACCCCTAATCCTCTTGTAATCAAGCATGTTATGTTATGAATGAAATTTGAAGTTCTTTTCCTCCATTGCAATCTTTTGCTTTGCCACTCTGTGAGGGAGAAGGGCATGAGGCCTAACTATTGTTCTAGCTCCAAGAAGTCTCCACCAACAGGCTCTTCCAACATCCAAGAAATGCCATCAAGCCTTTTCCTTTCCTTTCCTATCTCCATTGTTCTTGCTTTGTTTATTCCCAACCCTTCCACGCCCACTCATGTTCTTTGTTTTGCAGGATCCCTCAAGAGTTTCCAGTCAAGGATGGTGTCCTCTTTGCCTCTAAACCAGTAGCAAGAAGTTTCTACATTCGAGGAAGAGATAGCATTTTCATCCAGTCATCAATCTTCGAGTGTTGAAGAGTGATCCCATTACAAGAAATTCTTGAGTTCATTGTTGGTACAAAATCCCTTCCTTCCCTCTAAGGTCTGAAATATTGCAGAGTTTTGTCCTAATCAGATGATTTCTCAATCAAAAAGGTCCATTTCCTTTACTTGCATGTGATTTCCACTATGGGATACTAATGTTGGATAGGTGGGGGGGTAGGATTGTTGGCGAGCTTAAAAGTCACTAGGGATTAGGGTATTACTAGATTTTATTTAATTTCTATGGAGGTGGTGAAGGAAATAATGGAGATGGAAGGTAGGGGTTTGGACTGCTACGGACTTGGAAACTCACACTCACGGAGAGACCTCTCACCTCTAGGGCATCTCACCCACCTCACTAATGGAGCCGTGAGGGTAACTTTCTAAGGCCATGGAGGGATAAAGAAGATGGACACTCTACGTACTTGGGACTTACATTCACAGAGAGACCATCACCTTTAGGGCATCTCACCCACCCCACTACATATAGCCTAGGGCATCCCACCCAAATCGCTACTTGGGGCCATGAAGGAAAATCTCTAAGACCATAGAGAGGACTCGATGGGGAAGGGGATAACTAGGGCCTCACATCCCTCAATGCTCGAAAGCGAAGGCATAGGGTCTCACACCCCTCGACGCCCGAATGCGAAGGCAAGATGTGCCTCACGCACACTCCTTTACGGAGGCAGAACGAAGAATCACTCTTCTCAAATCATTATCATTATTCTTAATTTTTCATACATGAAAGGGGTCCTTTTATAATTGACCCTAGCCCTTGGATTACATGGAATGAAAAGCAAAGAGGGGGTGCCACATTATTTTCTATATTTGTTGGTTATATGTGGCAATAAGGAGAGAAGAAAATCTGGGTCTCTTGCTTGCTTTCTTTCTTTGCCTGGGCACTTTGCTTGGGTGCCACGGGGACCACTTCAAGGTTGGGTGCCAAGTTTCTTCCTCTTCTAGCTTGCATGAAACAGGGGTGCACCATATGTGAGACATGGGTGCCATATAATTCCTTCCATATTTTGGTCAGCCAATATCTGCTATAAGGGTGCTGATTTGCTTCCTTTTGTGCTTGGATGACTTCAAGAAAATCTTGGACTGCCTTGATTGAATCGATGATGCATACTGGGACTCCATGTGGCTGCTGAGGTGGTGCACTGAATGTGGCACTATGATTGGGATCCCATGTGGCTACTAAGATGGCCGAGCTCTTAGGTCTCCATCATTCTCCTAGAGTTGGGAGAACTCGACACCATCGAGTTTGGGTCAGTTGGGATTTTGGGAGGAACCGAATCCAAACAAATCAAAGAGGCTCTACTCTGAGATCTGTGCAACTCTGAAATTTGTGTAGCTCTAAAAATTGGCACAATGACTCTGAGATCTGTATTTTAATTTTATTTTGCAATGAAAACTATGCTTCACAGGACTTTGGGACTGCATTGAAATTTGAGTGCTTCAAAAATCGTGTAACTCTAAAGTCGATAACAGGGAGGGAAGATACTTTCATGTTCGTGCACTGCTCTTCTTCCCCATGGATAGAGGTTGGGTGGAATAGAGGAGGGTCACGGGCAGGGAAAACTGGCAAGGCTTTCACCGGTGATGGTGCTGGGTGGAGACGGTAGAACGGGTGGGACGATGCCAGCATGGATGGTGGCATGGCTGGCTTGACGATGGGCTCTCTGATCGAAAGGGAGGACGACACCGTGGTTGGTGTCACGGGCGGATCTGGGGCTGGGGATGTTCGTTCGGCTACAAGCGGCATCCGCTGCCTCCTGTGAGATCGACAATCGGCGGCACAAAAAAAAATAGGGGCATGGGCTGGAAACAGTGTTGCGGGCAATGGGGTGTTGATCCGTTAGAGATGAGGTCTTTGGAGGAGGAGATTGGCAAGGCAGCGACGAGGTCAATCTCCCCCCATGCGCAATGTGGCCGAGATTGGCCTGGGTGAACTTCAAAGGGGTCAGAATCTTGGTGGCTGTAGGAGGTGGAGGTTGTCGTCGGGACCATTGGCAGTGGGACAAGGTGGAGACCAAATGGCAGATCCGTATGGCTGTGGGTGTGCGGCGGACTCCGGTGAGATTTAGACCGGAGAGTGGCGACGACGGTGGAGGGAGCTTCTTGGTGGGCTGTGGGTTATGGATGGGTGTTCTGGGCTTTCAATTCAACTAGATTTAGGAAAAAGATGACAAGAATAAGTTTGGAATAGAAGAGGAATAAGGTCAGGATAGCAAGAATAATGGGAATAAAAAGAATAAGTGGAGGAGAGAGAAAATGAGGGAAAGATATAGAATACCCTAATCTTCTGGGCTCTAATACCAAAAATGATGTGGGATTGGTAGGGGGCAGGATCGTTGGTGAGCTGTGAAGTCACCAGGGATTAGGGTATCACTAGATTTTCTTTAATTTTTTTAAAATTTCTATGGAGGTGGTGAAGGAAACAACAGAGATGGAAGGTAGGGGTTTGGACTGCCACGGACTCGGAAACTCACACTCATAGAGAGACCTCTCACCTCTAAGGCATCTCACCCACCCACCCACCTTACTAATGGAACTGTGAGGGTAACTTTCCAAGGCCGTGGAGGAATAAAGAAGATGGATACTCTATGGACTTGGAACTTATATTCATGGAGAGACCTCTTATCTCTAGGGCATCTCACCCACCCCACTACATGTAGCCTATGGCATCCCACCCATCTCACTACATGCGGAGCTTAGGGTATCCCACCCAAATCACTACCTGGGGTTTGAAGGAAAATCTTTAAGACCATAGAGAGGACTCGACAGGGAAGGGAATAACTAGGGCCTCACGCCTCTCAATGCTCAAAAGCAAAGGCATAAGTTCTCACACCCCTAGATGCCCGAAGGCAAAGGCAAGACGGGCCTTACACTCACTCCTTTATGGAGGCAGAACAAAGAATCACTCTTCTCAAATCATCATCATTATTCTTAATTTTCATACATCAAAGGGGTCCTTTTAAAATTGACCCTAGCCCTTGGATTACATGGAATGAAAAGCAAAGAAGGGGGGTGCCACATTATTTTCTATATTTGTTGGTTATATGTGGCAATAAGTAGAGAAGAAAATCTGGGTTTCTTGCTTGCTTTCTTTCTTTGCCTGGGCACTTTGCTTGGGTGCCAAGTTATTTCCCGTTTTGACTTAGAGTGGTTGCATGAAACAGGGAGGGGGACCACTTTAAGGTTGGGTGCCAAGTTTCTTCCCTTCTAGCTTGCATGAAACAGGGGGGGCGCCATACGAGACATGGGATGCCATATAATTCCTTCCATATTTTTTGGCCAGCCAATATCTGCTATAAGGGATGCTGATCTGCCTCCTTTTATGCTTGGATGACTTCAAGAAAATCCTGGACTTCCTTGATTAAATAGATGGCACCTACTGGGACTCCATGTGGCTGCTGAGGTGGTGCACTGAATGTGGCACTATGATGACTGGGATCCCATGAGGCTGCTGAGGTGGCCGGGCTCTCGGGTCCCCATAAGATACCAACTATCTATTTATTAGTCTTCTTTAGTGCACTTAATCACTCCTTTATGGTTGAATCTTGCTATTGTGTTTAGGGTTGTTTCTTAAGTTTAATTTCTCAATCTCTTTATGTAAAATTTCCCATCACCATCCCACACAAGTGATCCAGGAAAAAATGTTTGCATTGGCCCATAAGAAACTGAGCAAACGGGATCTCTCCTCTTCAGGCAGCAGGGTTTCTACCTGCACAGTCATTAGGGAATCCTCTCCCAAGGGGAAGGATAGCAAGAGCTCTATTGGTCCACCCTTCACCTCTGGTTCCGTCGGATCTGGTTGGTCAATGGCTGGGCTCGGGTTTGCCCCTCGTAGTCTTGGGATGGTTGCAGGCAGTGCTAGACTGGCTGGCAGGATCCCCTCTTCTCCCCAGTCCCCAAGGGGTTGGGAACTAAATGACTAGATGTCTTGTGAAGATGGTGGCGTCAAGCAAGTTGAGTCCAGGATGCCCAATGATCGTGTTGTAAGGCAAGGAAAACCTCACTATGGTGAATGTTGTTAACATAGTATTCTATCGAGGGGGCATTCCAATAGTTATTAGGATTGTAATTTCTTCCTTGATTCCGACTGAGTCTCGGTGAAGCCCACTAAAGGCGTGAACACCAGCTTTATTTGGTCAGTGGACAAGTTCATCCTTGCAAAAGCATCGTAAAAAAAGGATGTCAGCAGAGCTTTCACTGTCAACCATAATTCTTTTTACAAGATGTTTTGCTATATCATTTCCACGACAATAGCATCAATTTGGGTTATTTACCCTGGCCAGCCCTTCTCCCATGCAGGGGAGACATCATCATTCTCCTTTATCCCCCAAACCCTCTTCAAGGTTCTCCCTACCCCCAAAAGATCATTCCAATCAACTTCTCAGTAGGCCGATTATCAATAGTGAGCAATCAGGGTTCTTCATTCTGGGCTGCTTGGGGTGCTCCTCCGTCCACATACTTGCTGAGATAGCCCGTGCTTGATTAGATCTTCTATCTCCCTCTTCAAATGGCAGCATTCCTCAGTGTCATGGCCATGGTCTCGGTGGAAGCGACTGTAGTGGGACCTGTCATGTCCAACGAACGACCTTAGCAGGGAGGACGGTGCAGGAAGCGCTTGCAGGATCCCCTCATCTTTTCTCTCGAGGTGAGGAGAGGAGTGAACTTTTCTTCCTTGGTGGGGTCGACTCTAGGCCTGGCTTCTGACCGCGGGGCTGATGCAGTCTTCAGGACTGGGGGGCCTGATGCTTCCCCCATGGCCTATCTCTTTAGGGGCCTCCCATCCAGTTCCCTCCTGGTGTTGTCAACCTCCTTCGCATGGATGTACTTGTGGGCCCAGAGAAGAGCTCCGAGTAAATCTTCGAAGGCTTCTTGTAGAGGGAGTAGGTAAAGTGGGAGGTCCACAGCCCCCTCTTCAAAGCCAACATGGCAACTGGCTAATCAAGATGGTAGATCTCAAGGGTGGTAGCTTTAAACTGGGACACAGTCCTAGAGGGGCTCTCAATCTTGTTACGGATCGAGAAAAGGCTGTCAGCTTAACGTGGAACCTTGCAGAGGAAAGCATCGATGGCCCCCTAGATCCTCATAAGGGCCTTGTAGCTTTTCAGGTGGTCTAGAGGGTTGGTTGTCCCATCGTAGGGGTCAACCTGGGGCATGCAGAACTGGTGGGGATCAGTTCCTCTTGGATTCTATAGAAGAAGGGAGGATGGGTGTCGTAACCCATGGGCTCACTGGGGGAGCCCTGAATCTTTGCAAATTGATGAGAGAGGTCAGCCAGTTTATGCTCTTGCTCCTTGAGATGCCTCTCCTCCTCGCAATAGACGGCCTCGTTTGTGGACCTTCGATGGAGGCCATCAAGGGTGAAGGAGGTGTGGAGTGGGGGAACTCTCACCCAAGTTTTTGGCCATGTCGGTGCCGTCGGTGCAAGTGTGCACCATGATCCTCTTCCGACATGGCCTATGAAAAAGATAAGACCCAAGCTAGGAATTCTAACGGGGACACTCTGATGATTAAGTCAGTTGGGACGATCAAGGAGAACATAATCTCTATGCCGGAGAGCTTAGGATCTCTCCGGGTAGAGGGTGAAAGATAAGATGTAAGCAATGAAAAGATAGAGTCAAGTGGAGATATGAGAGCTAGGAAGTTTTCTTGGCTGGTTCCTTGCCTGTCTGCTCTCTGAGTCTTACCAGTTGCCTCCTCCCCCTCTCGGGGGTCCTTTCTTCCACTTTTATACGAGAAGGGATGGCCCAGACCAAGCCTGGGGCTTTATTGAGATGTTCCTTTCCTGGTATCCCTTTCTAGAGGGGTTTTTCTTTGTCTGTAGCCTCCCCCATGTCAAACCGATTCTCTGAAGAAAATCCTTCTATTGAGGGTGATCACCGGCATAGTATAGATCTTGTCCCTTTGGTAGTGCAATTTTCCATGGGAGGGGCGGGCACTATGCCACTGAGCCCCGAGCCATGGTGGAGCATTTCTATTCCAGGAAGGACCTTTGGAGTGTCGTAGGGCCTGTGTCCTTAATAGGATACTCCTCTTAGAAGAGGTTCAAGTTTCGTGTCATGAGGATCGGAGCCCTCGGTTGCACGGTCATTGATGTGGCAGTGCACTACAGGGTATGAAGCCTGGTGGAGCATGCATTGCGCAGAAAGTGTGGGTGGCTCATTGCAGTGTTTGAATTTTCCAGCAGGGATGCACTACTTCTGGGAGGTTGTAGGTAGCTGAGAGCTTCCATGTCATAGTCTGTACCTCTACTGATCTTCCCTCTCTTTTGTGGTATGGACACCAAGGCCAAAAAGTATCGACAAGTTGAACCCACATCCTTATGAATCATCTATGAATAAAAAACCCTGAAGCCAACCCCTTTTAGCAACTGTAAATATTTTTTTAAAAATTTTGTTATATAGGCATAGTTGTGTTTAGCCCTTTTTATCAATTAGGGTTTGTACAAAATTCCCATTTATCAGTTGTGTTAAACCCTATTTACCAAATTTATTCTTTTTTGTTGCAAAAGGTTTTGCCTTTTTGATCAATTTGATCAAGTTGGGCTTATAGTTAGTTTTTAGTTGGTTAAATCATGAGATTAGTTAATTATTGAGTCCTGTAATACAAGGGGGACCCAATTGAAGACCCATGTGACTTCATGTGCACTCAAATCAAGATCCATGTGCATCTAAATCAAGATTCTATGTGATCCCATGTGTTAGCTCAAGACAAGACATGTGACTCCATGTCACTTGTCATATGTAACTAAGTCTTGGCACCACCTTTTTAAGAATTTGGACATCACATGCTATGTTTGAACATCACTTAGCACTTCATCGGGACAACACCACATGACTTGTCTAGACACCACTTGCCACTTCATCGGAACAACACCACATGACTTGTCTGGACATCACTTGCCACATCACCCACGATATTATCACATGGCATGTCACTTATGTTTGGACATCCCACATGCCATGTCTTAAATGAAAGCAAGAATTGGCACCCCTTCTTTCTAAGAGGAGTAAAGCAGGAGTCCTCCAATTGGTGCCCTCCTACTCAAGTATTTGATGCCAAAAAATTTCAAGGAGTTGGCCAACATCTCTCCCTTTCTTCCATGCCAACTTTCAAGGAGTTCCAAAATGTTTGATCACCCAAATGAAAGAGGTTCAATGGTTCTCTACCGTAGGTGTTTTGATCAAACAGGTTCCAAGCTGCCTAAGTTTCCAGAACTCAAGAGTCTCACCAAAACTTTGAGCCTTCTTCTACCAGACTGAAGAGTCCACTTGCCTGCAGGAGCCCACATCATCTAGACTCCATAGTCCAGCAATCAAGGCCAAGCGATGGAGCCATCTTGACCCTACATCATGACAACTCACCTTATCCACATCTTGGCACCCAAATGAGATGAGAGGCCCATGAATTCGTCCACCTTGGAGAGAGTCCCAGATTAGTCCAAGAACAGGAGGCCAAGATGCCCAGAGCAAGGATTCTAGGAGTTGTAGTCCAAGGAAAAATAAGTCTAGTCTTTGTATCCCTTACAATACTAGTTTAGGGTCTATAAATACCCATCAACCCCCCTATATTATTAATTTTTCATTCATCAACAAAGATACTCTATCAAATTTCTTCCTTTTCTATGTGCATTGTGGGGTGTGAGGCCCTTTTCCTTTGTTCTTCGGAACATCATGGGGTGTGAGGTCCTTTTCCTTTGTTCTTTAGAATATCGCAGGGTGTGAGGCCCTAGTTATCCTACCTATCCAACCAACAAGAAATCCTAGCTATCACTTCTACCCTTCCCTTCCATTCTTTTTCCTTCCTTTGCTGCTTCCTAACTTGAGTTTTCTTTGTTGAGTATTTGTAGGTGATCTGGAATCAAAATCAGGTATTTTTGCCTCAGAATCGGCATTGCACGGAAGATCGGAGCCCGGGATCAAGATCTTGAAACCCTGCCACAGAATCTTGAGAGTCCAACTAGATCTGCGTCAGAGAGATGATTCTATGTTGGTAAAACTTAAAACCTATTCCCTTCTCTTTGATCTTTGAATAGTTGATAAGTAGACCCTAGTTTATGGTGGTTTCTTAGCCACCAAATCCTGCTTTTCTAGTTACTTTGTAGGTTTACTTGTGGGTAATTAACTAGAACTAGTTTACTTTATTATCTCCTTTGAGTCTTCTTTAAAATCAGGAAAAAAATATTAAAAAAAAATTAATCTCTATTTTCTCTGCTAATTTGATCTTAATATTAGTAGTTTAGTTTTAATTATTATCTTGCATCATTTTTGTTATCAGAGCAAAGGTTAAACTAGGATTTAACTTCTAGTTTTGAAATTGCTGCATACCTAGAACTAGGATAAAATTAAATTGCATAAAACCTATCCAAAAAAATTCAAAAAAAATAGAAATATTTCTTTTATTCATCCTTTATTAATCCTCTGTTAATCTAAGAAAAAAATAGATAAAAAAATTTTGCTATTTCTGGTGGAAGGAAATCACGCCTCATGAGCGGGTATATGCAAGTATACTATCACGACCCATGGAAGTAATGAGCTATGGCCGGACGTGATATCTCGAGATTGAAAATATGAAATTAATCATATCTGAAACTAATTTTCCAAATAATTAAAAAATTTAATTAATTCTTATTTTCTGTTATTTTTAATTACTTTAATTTCAGTGCATCTAGGGTTTCATATTTGTTTGACTGCATCATCTAGTAACCGAATCTTAAGGGTACTTGAGCATCTCAGATCAGGGCAGAATTTCTTTACCTGTTGATGCAGGACAGGGATTGGACTGGATCGCTGGCGAGCATGAAAGTCACCAGAGATTAGGATTTGCAAAGAAGGAGGAAAGAAGAGGGTGCAGAGTTAAGAAAAAAATACTGGGATTCACATAGATTCTCCAAGAAAAATAAGTACATAGCAGAGGGGCTCACACAGATGCCCTAGAAGAACAAGCCAATTTCTCCTTAACCGACCTACTCCTATTATCCCATTGGTTCACTAAGATAACATTGAAGAAGAAGTATATGAAGCTAATGTGAACTTAGTGGATGAGTATGAGGGACAAAAGGAAATACATATGACTGACCTAGAATTAGCTAACCCGGTAGAAACCCAGACTGAAGCAAGCCCGGTTAGTTGACCATGACTGTACCCAGACTAAAACTATACTAGTAGGACCCTTAGAAAAAGAGATCCAAGAGGAACCTAACCCTACTGTTAGGACCTTACCTGAGAAAACATTAGAAGAGAGTCAAACCCTAGAGCCGAGTCCTAAGATTCACGAATCTGAAGTAATCAGTGAGGACTTGATTTTTCCAAACTAGCAACCTTAGGAAGAATTCACTCCATCAGTCCCAATTGAAGATTTTGTCTTGAAATTCTTGACTCATCCTTTCTTCAGGCTGACCCTTTATTTCTTGTAGATGTAATACAATTTCTGAACTTTAAGGTCAACCCTTTAGTCTAGGACTATTCCGTGAAACCCCTTCTTATTTCCAGTCTAACCCCAGATCCACTTCTTATTTTTTACCCTTTCCTAAAGCTTCCAGCATTTCTAGAACTATTAGATTACATTTTGTAGAGGTTAGCATGTGCATACATTCATTAAGCATGTTAGGTTTGCATCATATTTCTGGAAAATACTATGGCATTTAGTAGGAGTTCATGCACCATTCTCATTTACATGTCACCCACCAACCAATGGTCAAACTTAGTTGTAGTTTAGGATTTAGTTGAGTCTGTAGTCCATTAAGTATTGTTATTAGTCATTTACATGCATGCCATTAGGTAAAAAAAAATAAATAATGAAAGCAATGAATTTTTCAAAAAAAAAGATTCAAAGAAATCAATGAAGGAGACTTTGTCATGGTTAGGCTATGACTTGAACGGTTCCCACCTGGAATCATGAAAACGTTACATGCCCGTAGTAGTAGACCATACTTTAAGAAAATTGGACATAATGCCTACGTGCTTGAGTTAGGGAACCAACGTTGATTCCTAGTGAGTCATTTGGGCTCGATCTAATCCTTGAGAGTGAGCCAACCCAAGTGTGTCCACCTGCCATACCACCAGCCTGAAGAGATAGGATCGAGCAGATCTTAGATGACAAGATTATCACTACTTGGGACAAAGATTACCAGTGATATCTGGTTCGTTGGCAAGGATGACCTGAGATTGATGATTCTTGGATCACCAGAGAGGACTTGCAGAGAGTTGACCCGGACTTACTAGAGCGCTATCATAGCGACATTGACCCATACTCAACAAGGTTGAGTTCCTCCAACCCAGGAAGAATTGGTGTGGACACCAAGGCCAAAAAATATCGACAGGTTGAACCCACATTCCTATGGATCACCTGTGAATAAAGCCCTGAATCCAACTCCTTTTACCAACTATAAATATTTTATTTTAAATTATGTTATATATGCATATTTGTGTTTAGCCCGTTTTACCAATTAGGGTTTGTTTAGAAATCCAATTTATCAGCTGTGTCATACACTATTGGGCCAAACCCTATTACCAAATTTATTCTTTTTTGTTGCATGAGGTTATGCCTTTTTGAACAATTTAATCAAGTTGGGCTTAGAGTTGGTTTTTAGTGGGTTAAATCATGTGATTAGTTAGTTATTGAGTCCTGTAATACAAGGAGGATCCAATTGAAGACCATGTGACTTCATGTGCACTCAAATCAAGATCTATGTGCACCTAAATCAAGATTCTATGTGACCCCATATGCTAGCTAAAGATAAGCCATGTGACTCCATGTTCTAGCCCAAGTCACTTGTCATATGTAACTAAGTCTTGGCGCCACCTTTTAAGAATTTGGACAACATCACATGCTATGTTTGAACATCACTTAACACTTCATCGGGACAACACCACATGACTTGTCTGGACACCACTCGCCACATCATCAGGACAACACCACATGACTTGTCTGGACATCACTCGCCACATCACCCAGGATATTATCACATGGCATGTCCCTTATGTTTTGACATCCCACATGCCATATCATAAATGAAAGCAAGAATTAGCGCCCCTTCTTTTTAAGAGGAGTAAAGCAGAAGGAATCCTCCAATTGGCACCCTCCTACTCAAGTATTTGATGCCAAAAAAATTCCAAGGGGTCAGCCAACAACTCTCCCTTTCTTCCCTGCAACTTCCAAGGAGTTCCAAAATGTTTGATCACCCAAATGAAAGAGATTCAATGGTTCTCTATCGCAGGTGTTTTGATCAAACAGGTTCCAAGATGCTTAAGTTTCTAGAACTTAAGAGTCTCACCACAACTCTTGAGCCTTCTTCTATCCAGACTGAAGAGTCCACTCCCACATCATCCAGACTCCAGAGTCTAGCAATCAAGGCCAAGCGATGGAGCCATCTTGACCCTACATCATGACAACTCACCTTATCCTCATCTTGGCACCCAAATGAGATGAGAGGCCCATGAATTCGTCCACCTTGGAGAGAGTCCCAGATTAGTCCAAGAACAGGAGTCCAAGATGCCTAGAGCAAGGATTCTAAGAGTTGTAGTCCAAGAAAAAACAAGTCTAGTCTTTGTATCTAAGCACCACTGGTTGAGGATTTATAAATATCCCATCAACCCCCTATATTATTAATTATTCATTCATCAATAAAGACACTATGTCAAATTTCTTCCTTTGCTATGTGCATCATGGGGTGTGAGGCCCTTTTCCTTTGTTCTTTGGAACATCGCGGGGTGTGAGGCCCTTTTCCTTTATTCTTCGGAACATCACGGGGTGCGAGGCCCTAGTTATCCTACCTATCCAACCGATAAGAAATCCTATCCATCACTTCTACCCTTCCCTTCCATTCTTTTTCCGTCCTTTGCTGCTTCCTAACTTGAGGTTTCTTTGTTAAGTTTTTGCATGTGATCTGGAATCAAAATTAGGTGTTCTTGCTTGGAACTGGCATCGCATGAAAGATCGATGCCCGAGATTGAGATCTTGAAACCCTGTCGCAGAATTTTGAGAGTCCAGCCATATCTGCATTAGAGAGATGATTTTATATTGATAAAACTTAAAACCTATTCCCTTCTCTTTGATCTCTGAATAATTGATAAGTAGACCCTAGTTTATGATGGTTTCTTAGCCACCAAATTTTTCTTTTCTAGTTACTTTTTAGGTTTACTTGCGGGTTATTAACTAGAACTAATTTACTTTACTATCTCCTTTGAATTCTTTAAAATTTGAAAAAAAATATAAAAAAGATTAATCCTAATTTTCTCTGCTAATTAGATCTTAATATCGGTAATTTAGTTTTAATTATTGTCCCATATCATTTTACTTCTAGTAGGAATTTCATCCTCAATACTATAAGGGGAGCTCCATCTCGGGAGCCTGACCCCGGAATGCACGAGCACGTCTTCGGCCAAGAGCTTGACTCTGGATGGGACCTGACCTTGATCGAGGGCTCGCCTTTGGAAGCATGAGCATTATCTCGACCGGGTGCTCAACCCTGGATGCGAGGGCTGCCTCGATCGAGGGGCTCGCCCCTGGAAAGCATGAGCACGTCCATGGTTGGGTGCTCGACTCTGGATGTGGGGGCCGCCTCAACTGAGGGGCTCACCCTTGGATAGCATGAGCACGACCTCGACCGGGTTTCGACCCTGGATGTAGGGGCCACCCCGATCGAGGGGCTCTCCCTTGGAACTTCACTCGGGCGTTGCATCCAGGTGGCACTTCCCACCAGTGCGGCCACTAGCTGTTGCCATCATGGGCTCCACATCAGCAGTTGTGCCACATCAATAGTCAATACCATGTCTTTGTTTGAGAATCCTTTTGCCACTAGCCTAGCCTTGTAGGTCTCTATTTGACCTTTTGCTCCAATCTTCTTCTTGAAAACCCATTTACACCTAATTGGGTTTACTCCCTCAAGTGGATCTACAATGTCCAAACCTGATTAGAGTACATGGAGTCCATCTCATTCATGGCTTCCAGCCATTATCAGAGTCTCCACTCATGATAGCTTCCGTATAGGTTATAGGATCATCATCCTGTATAATACTAGCTTCATTATCATTCCCAATAACAAAACCATATATGAGAGGTGCACTTCACACTCTCTCGGACCTATGAAGAGAAGGTGTGTATTGTAGTTGTTCCTGAACCTTTTAGGTGTAGGTTGAACTTCTTGGAGTTCAAATATCCTCTCATTGCCCTTTTTTGGATAAACTCATTTTCCAAGAATATGGCATGTCTACTAACAAAGACCTTTTGCTCAGTTGGGTGGTAGAAAAGGTAATCCATGTCTTCTTTAGGATATCCTACAAACCTGCACTTGGTAGCCCTAGCACTTAGCTTTTGTCCAAAAACATTCCTAACATAAGAAAGGCAACCCCAAATCTTAAAAAACTTAAGAAATGGCTTTCTCCCTTTCCATAATTCATATGGAGTGCTTTTAGTTACCTTTGATGGCACCTTATTCAATACGTAGGTAGCAGTATTTAGGGCATAATCCCAGAAGGATACTGGAAGATCTGTGAAGCATATCATAGATCGTACCATGTCCAACAAGGTTCGGTTGCTCCTTTCTGCTACACCATTTAGTTGTGGTGTGTATGGAGGAGTCCATTTAAAGAGTATGCCTTTGTATTTAAGATGATTAAGAAAATTACTAGACAAGTATTCTCTTCCTCTATCAGATCAAAGGATTTTAATACTATGCCCAGTTTGTTTCTTAACCACACTTTGATACTCTTTGAATTTATCAAAGGCTTCGGACTTGTATTTCATAAGATACACTTTTTCGAACCTTGATAAGTCATCAATAAAACTGATAAAATAAGAGTATCCTCCTCTGGCCTGGGTTGTCATAGGATCATAAACATTTGTGTGTACTAGACCTAACAACTCAGTTGCCCTCCTCCATATGTTGTGAATGGAGATTTAGTCATCTTACCTATGAGACAGGACTCACAAGTTCCTAATGACTCAAGATCAAAAAGTTCAAAGAAATTTTCTTTGTATAACTTGTTTCTCCTGGACCCACTGATATGACCCAAATGGAGTGCCAAAGATAAGTGATATTCACATCAACTCTCTTTCATCAAGCTTTTAGGTCTCTGTAAACCTTGCAATGACTTGCAGATATGAGACCCACATGCGGTATCCAATACCCATGTATCATAAGCTAAAAAACTCAATGACAAGTTTGTTTATATCATGTACAAAGCTTTTGATGCTCCATCAGCAATGTATCAGATACAACTTGTTATTATTCTTCCAGTGCCCTTGCTTCCCACAATGATAGCAGGTCCCATCAATAGAGGGCTTCCTTGTCTTTTTCTTCTTCTGGAAGCTACACTTAGGGTTCCTTTTTCTCTTTGAACCCTTCTTAATTGGCTACTTCTTATATCCATTAACCAAAAGAAGCTAAGCCTTATCACCTTTAAAGTGTCTCTCTGCTGTCTTTAGCATATTCAGCAATTCAGGCAATGACATATTCAGTTTGTTCATATGATAATTCATGACAAATTATGAGAAGGAATCTGGGAGTGACTGTAGGATCAAGTCCTGATTTAGCTCTCCATCCATCACAAATCCCAATTGACCTAATCAAGTGATCGGTCAATCATCTTGAGGACATGTGCCTGAATAGAAGAGCCCTCACTCATCCTACTCGGAACAACTACTTCGATGTCTCATATTGAGCAGCCTGACTATGTTTTCCATAAAGCTCTTTAAGATTGAGAAATATGGACTGAGGTTCCATTTTCTCATGTTACCTTTATAATTCAATGCTCATAGAGGCCAACATGATGTACTTGACAGACATACTATCATTTTGCCACATTTTATATGTAGCTCTTTCCTCCTTAGTAGCATCCTCTACTACTGGTTCTAGGTCAAGAGAATCGAGAATATAGGCAATCTTTCCTGAGCTAATACAATCCTCAGGTTCCTCAACCAGTCCACATAATTTGGACCAGTCAACTTGTTGGCATCCAAGATGCCTCGTAGTGAAAGAGTAGAAGCCATAATGTAAAATCTATGGTAAGTAAGAACAACTATAAGCAGACCACTCATGATGATATTCACAATTAGATAAGGACTTATGCATCTAATTGTGTCTCCCACTATTTTCATTCGAATACCATAACCCTCAATCATGGTAAATGGGAAACCCTACCAAGGTCTTCCTTAGTGGGGTTAAGATCCCAATTCCTCATGAATGCCTTGTGTTAATCACAACAAACACTCATGAGTTCAAGGATAGGAAAATCCCATTCCAATTGCAACCCATGCAACTCTCAACATAACACTTACCTCTAAGATACTTATAGCCTTGTGTTAATCACAACAAACTATAATATCTTAGTTTAGTCAGACCCTTCATTTCCATACAGCCATATTTGATAAATGTTGCCCTTGTGTTAATCACGACAAAGCAACACTACCAATCATGCCATAAAGAATAAAAATGCACTAAGACAAATATCATATCAAATCCTAGAGTAGGCCTTGTGTCAATCATAATAAACCTACTATATAGATTTTTGACATGGATTTGGCTTAGCATTAAGGAAGGCAATTTGTAGCGTGCTTAATCAATTAGCATTTCTAATTTAGGATTTAGATATGACCAATTGGCCTGGTAAGTGAAAGAGATGAGGGGGTCCCCCTGTTGCTTTCCTTAAATACCAATTCAATTGGCCAGGTTAGATAAATAACCAATTAAAAATCTCATTCCTTTACCTTTCAAGAACCACTTTGCCTAGACACTAATTGGCTAATCTAACCCTAATCGGATTTGCATCATGATTAATTTATACTATGACTAAATATGATTTTTATGAGGGCTTCGATGGTCTCTAACACATCCTAATTAATCATGTCATTGTGAAACTCATTTCAGCAAACAAGCATATTAACCCTAATATGCATACCATAAGCATGATTATAACATCAATCCGTTCACCTCACTTGTTCATGGGATATAGCCGCAACGGCACCCCAACACGCCACAGGAGACCCAATTGAATGATATAGGAGGTCCATAAAATCCTAATTAACTCCTATGACTGGACAGCCATGGTGACTAACCTATCTGAAGCAGTTACAAGCATATAACATATCCCATATATAATTTAAACTAATCATGCATCGATTCATTGCATAGTAAGCAATCAACACTAAAGAAATTACTAATTGCATGCATCAAGGTGGCTCTGATACCACTATTGGGTTACCTAGGCCCGGTGCAGTGAAAGGCTAAGTTTCAAAAATTTCATATTCGAAACCCTGACCGGCCGAAACCCTAAACCCTAGGACCACTTGATCATGATAACTAATAAATCTAATCTTTAGGGTTATATAGGAATACCTGGTATGCTATGTTCCTTTATTTCTACTAGGCATACAAGTGCATGCTCTCTAGAGGTGATCCACATAGGAATCGAACCAAGAAAGCACTCCTATGAGGCTTGCTTGTTTGCTTGGTACTCTTCTAGCAACCTTTCAGACTTTCCTCCTTTACTGATCCCCTACCCTCCATAGGGCTCTCAGAGAGCACTCTGAATCCACTCTTAGTTTTCTAATACTCCTCCTATTTTTCTCCCTAGGCTTTTGTCTTAATTAGACTAGCCTTGTCTAGAAAGAACAAGTATGTCTTAAAGAGACAAACTTGTCTTAAGGGAGAGGTAGAGAAAATAGGAGATAGTATTCTGATGGGAGTCTCATCTGCCTTGGCATCAAATTACTGATGCTATTATATAGAGTGGGATGGGGCACCTGATATGTCTATCCACCTACCATTTGATAAGACTCTTCAAATAGAAGGAATCTTATAAGGATAGAAAAACATATCTGGATAAGACCTTTCATGCGCCAAGAGACAAGTCTTTGTCTCTTTGATTTCCAGCAATTTTTCTCCTTCTGCCACATGGCTTTGACCGGTTATGGGAAGGCCAAATGGTGTAATTTCAAATGCGAGGCATCATAGAAACACAAGATCCTTCAAATAGAAGGACTCTTGGTCTCAAATTAGCACCAAAATGAAGAGACGCAACTCTTCATTTTGCGCCAACCCCTTCCACACCGAATTCCACCCTTTTGACTAGTCAATGCCCTTCCAAATGGGCATGGAGATGAGGATGAAGTCCTTTGGACTTTATCTGGCCTTGGTGACTGATAGGTAGAAGGACTCTTGGTCCTTCTGTACACATGCATTTTGGCGCACACTCATTTTGGCGCCAAGAGTCCATGCCTTGTAGGACTCTTCAAAATGACCAAGATAAATACCAAATAAATCCATAAAAATAATGAATTAGGCTGCCCCACTTAGGACTCAACCCAATTTAAATACCACTTAAATTGGTTAGCCTAATCAGCAAACAAGCTGACCAATCCAATTGGGTTAGGAGTTGGGCTAGCCAACATATACTAATATGTCAATTAGCTAGCCAATTATAATTCCATGACCTTAATAAATATACAATTGACTTTGTTGGCCAGTTTTGTAATGTGTGTGACCCTTGGGTTCCACATCTAGCCAGTGGTAGGTCTAGGTCCAAGCTAATTCTATCCAATCAAACATGATTGACTGAATTAGGTCAAATTGAGCTGACCTAAGTTGCCATTTCGAACAAACTTCTAAATTGACTCATGAATCCAATTGAATTGATTCATGAAAACCTACAAAACATAATTGACATCTAGCAACGTGTCATGCCCTACACGGAAGATGAGAAATTTGTTTGAAATTATCAAAATACCCTTCAGTGAAAAGTTACCGTTGCAATTCAATCCTTCAATCTCCCTTATCCTGATTAAGTGATGGGCATAGATAAATGTCAAACACTAGCATTTAATCCTTTCAAATCTCAATTCGATAATGAAGACTTGATCGATGAAAGATTAAAAATCCTATCTAATCTGATCATGTTTTGATCAAAGACTTTTTGAGTGATTCAAAGAGATCAAATGGGGATAACTTCTCCTCTTACTAGGAGTGATCGATTCCTTGTTGATCTACTCATTACCTTCATACACAATCTACTCTATCTAGAAACACCCCATACATGACTTAATTTTCATGAATGATATGCACCAAAACATGGATTTATGTGCACAGATACTATGGTAGTCTCGGGTCTAAGGATCACATGCACAACTCCCACTAAGAAAACATTCTTTTGACAAGTAAATAAGACTTCCATTTGATGTTCTCTTATAAAAGTAGTTCAGTGGACTCATAACCTAATGAGCACCCACATCCTTGTATTAGCGTCTCTACACAAGTAGTTGTGAGACCAATCTCCAATGAGCATACATAAGATGTGCTAGTCTTTCTAGATTTATCGATCCCTGAATCGATTATCCAATAACTAAGAACATTTGAGATTAGGGTTTATAGAAACCCAGGTCTTGGTAGAACCGCGGGGTTGTCGTTAAGACACCGTGGCTATCAGTTTAAAATATGACTTCTTAAAATATTTAAAAATACGTAGCAAGAGGAGTTGGGTCGAATCCACAGAGAAGGCGGTGTTTAGGATTTGAAATTTTGATATTGTAAAAAAAAATTTGAAGCAAAAAAAAATATAAAAATTAAAATTGCAGGAAAACTGGCACCAGGATCTATTATTTAGATCCTAGCATCTATTGCAGACAAGACGAAAGACAGGATTAAAAAGAGATATTGCATTGATTGAAATTTAAGGTCTAAGTACAATGCAGTAAAAACTAAATTAATAAAACAAATAACAAAGACAAGAACAGATCAGCGCAGCCTCGTCGGGAAGATAGCTCCTTCCTTCATACTCCGTGGAGCGAACTGGGCTTTCTCTGCGTCTTCTTCTTCGGATCTTGATCTCAGAGAGGGAGAAGGCTGGAAGATGGTGTAGGGACATGCTCTCCTTGAGAAACCTCACTCCAAAAGCCAACCCGCAATCCAAGCAATGCCCTCTACCCTGTACTTGCCCTTTCTCCAGGATACCTCTGCCTTGTGGAGGCAATGCGAGTGGAGGCAACCCAATAATTTAAAATCCAACTTCTTAAAATATTTAAAAATACGTAGCAAGAGGAGTCGGGTCGAATCCACAGAGAAGGCGGTGTTTAGGATTTGAAATTTTGATCTTGTAAAAAAAATATTTGAAGTAAAAAAAATATAAAAATTAAAATTGCAGGAAAACTTGGCAATAGGATCTATTATTTAGATCCTAGCATCTATTTGCAGACAAGACGAAAGACAGGAATTAAAAAGAGATATTGCATTGATTGAAATTTAAGGTCTAAGTACAATGCAGTGTAAAAACTAAATTAACAAAACAAATAATAAAGACAAGAATAGATCAGCTCAGCCTCGTCGGGAAGATAGCTCCTTCCTTCATACTCCGTGGAGCGAACTGGGCTTCCTCTGCGTCTTCTTCTTCGGATCTTGATCTCAGAGAGGGAGAAGGCTGGAAGATGGTGTAGGGACACGCTCTCCTTTGAGAAACCTCACCCCCAAAAGCCAACCCGCAACCCAAGCAATGCCCTCTACCCTGTACCTTGCCCTTTCTCCAGGATACCTCTGCCTTGTGCTATAGGGTTCATTTATAATTAACCGGAGAGGGGAGCTCGTTGCATATTAACGATGTGGGACAAAAGAAACACCGCAACTACCGTTGCTGCTCCGTGCTCACCTCCCTACAGCGCCCATAGATCATGCCGTTGTTTTCAGCTCGTGGACTGTGAGAAATGCCTGCGATCCATGCTGCAGCCATCAGCTCGAGAACGTGAGAAGCGCCGTGGCCATGGACTGCTCGTGAACGCCCGTGGACTGCATTCCGGCATCCTGTGAAGAAGCTCGTGAAGAACGTGGACCGCTCCTCTCGTTTGCCGCCAAAAATCGCCACCATCGCCCGTCAAACCACGCCGGAGCTTCTCCTCGGCCAGGGACACCGCCGGCATGCTTCTCGACGAGTTTCGGCACCTCTAGAGGGCTGTGGTTCATGCCCTGTTCCGTTGGACCAGTAGCAATGGCTACGGTGGACCAACCTGAGATGAATAAACCCAGCAGCCGGTCCATGAAAATGTGGCAGCATCAAAATGTGTGCAAAAATCTTTTAAAAAAAATTCATAACTTCTTCATTTCAAACATGATTTAAGTACCGTTTGTGTCGTTGGATTCCATAAATCAAGCTCTACCTATGGGTGGGTTTCAAACTTATAATTTTATCGATTCCATGATCTTTAATTATAATTATAAATTTTATTAATCATTTAAATGGGTGTGTGGTGCTTTGACTTGAAATCTATTTTTCATGAACATACTCTAATTTCACATTTTTCAAAGATATTTTTAAAATAATTAGTTTTGCAAGAAAGTCTAAATTAATATGAAATTAGGTTATTAAAAGAATGTTAGCACCATAATTAACTAAAATACTTAAAATAAACAGTAAATCCATGATTTATCACACCCCTCAACTTACTTATTGCTAGTCCCTTAGCAATGCAAAAAAGTATAACTATGTGTCACAAAGATCATCCTTTACAAAAAAAGATCCAGGTTTGAAGGTTTAAAGATCTAGCAAGTATCACTAACTAAGTATTGAGTTTCAGAAATAAATTTGCAGTCAGCATAATTAGAAACTTGCTTAGAGTCATCTAAAATCTACAGCACTTGTGTTTGTGATGACTAACTTAACATTTGGGTACTAGTTTGCAAGAACAAATGTATCTTTGATTAACACTTAATTTGATTAATTTTTATACATCCCTAAATTAAGCTTATGAACTGAGTTAGCTTTCACACTACCTAATTTTTTTTTTTTTTTTTTTTTTTGAGCATCCTGGCCTTCCCTTCACCATTTGACGTGAACCTCCACACTTGACTTAGGTGCAGAGACCCGGTTAAGTTCAGGGCGATCCACATATACTCCAGTTTTGCACTTTTATTTCAGGTAGGTAGCTCTTTCCCAATTCAAAAAAAAAAAAATTTAAATTGGGATATATATCAATTACCAGTTTCCAGTGATAATTAAGTCTAAATTGTCCTTACAACTAAACTTACTTTGTCTCATCAGCGTGCATGTGCAAGGAAGTGCTAATAGCCTTTAGGTGATTAAGTAGGCCCTAAAAGTCTGACCGCTAGTCTACTCTTGACTCGCTACAGTCATTAGCAACACTCTCTAACTCTATTACTTTTCCTAGTCTATCTTGCTCCAGATTTATTTTTGACACATGAAAATTTTTTTTTTTTTTAAAAAAGACGATAGAGTACATATTGGGTTGCCTCCCAACAAGCGCTAAGTTTAATGTCTTCAGCCAGACATAATGCAGCTCAGTTCAGTGTGGGTCAGTTAATGTTACTTGGTCAATGGTTCGATTTGTGATATTCCTTCAATGTATGGTTTTAAACGTTGACCATTCACCTTAAAGAAGTTTCCTGACCTAGGATCATAAATTTTGACTACACCATGGGGGAATACTTGATTAACAATGTAAGGTGGATCCCATCTAGATCTCAATTTTCCAGGAAATAATCGAAGCCTTGAATTAAATAACCAGACTTGTTGATTTGGCTCAAAGATTTTTCTAGAAATAATTGATCATGAAAGGCTTTCATTTTCTCTTTAAATACGTGAATTTTCATAAGCCTCTCACCTCTGTTCATCTAATTCACTCAGTTGCAACATCCGGTTAGAACCAGCTTGCTTTAAATCAAAATTTAATTGCTTAATCGCCCAATATGCTTTATGTTCAAGTTCTACCGGAAGATGACATGCTTTTCAAAGATCAGTCTATAGGGAGACATTCCAATGGGATTCTTGTAAGCTGTCCGATAGGCCATAAAAGCATCATCTAATCGTCTCTGACCAGTTTCTACGATCGGGCCTAATAGTCTTTTGCAAAATGTTCTTGATCTCCCTATTGGATACTTCCACTTGGCCACTTGTTTGCGGGGATAAGGTGTAGCTACTTTATGCGTGACCCCATATTTTCATAAAAGCATTCGAAAATGAGGAGTTTGTGAAATGGGCACCTCCATCACTAATGATGGCACGTGGAAATCGAACCTAGAGAAGATATTCTTTTGAACAAACTTTATGACTACCTTATGTCATTGGTTCGTGTTGCCATTGCTCAATCCATTTAGAAACATAATCGACAGCCACCAAAATATATTCAAAACCATTAGAGGGTGGAAAGGGTCCCATAAAATCAATTCCCAAACGTCAAAGATTTCAACTACAAGATGGGATTTAAAGGCATCATGTCTTTTCTTGAAATATTTCCTAAGGCTGACACTTAAGACATTCTTTGCCAAAAGTATATGCATCCTTAAACAATGTCGGCCAGTAAAATCTACTTTGCAAAACTTTAGCCGCAGTTTTTTCGACCAAAAAAATGTCCTCCGCAAGCAAGGGTGTGGCAAAAGTTGTAAAATACTCAGATGTTCAGATTCAGGAACACACCTACGGATGATTGATCAGCACAAATTCGAAAGAGTTCAGGATCTTCCTAAAAGTATATTAATTTGAGCAAAGAATCGATCCTTTTCATTCTTGGACCAGCCCATCAGGGATTTGTCCAACCACTAAGTAGTTAACATATTTGCAAACCAAGGGGCCTTTGCATGTGAAACTGCTAAGAGTTGTTCATCCGGAAAAGATTCTTCAATTGATGCAGGTTCACACTCTTCAATTAAATCCTAGATAGATGGTCTGCTACAACATTCTAAGATCCTTTCTTGTCTCGAATTTCAAAATCAAACTCTTGTAGCAGTAAGATCCATCTAATCAATCATGGTTTAGCATTTTTTGAGAGCAGATATCTTAAAGCCGAGTGATCCAATAAACCACAATCTTGGAACCTAAAAGATATGATCTATACTTTCCAGGGCAAACACCATAGCTAACAACTCCTTTTCAGTAGTGGTATAATTTTTTGGGGCTTCATTCAAAGTTCTGCTAGCATAATAAATCACTATGGGATATTTGTTTACCCTTTGGCCCAAGACAGCTCCTATGGAAAAGTCTGAAGCATCGCACATGATTTCAAAAGGTAATGACCAATTAGGGGGTTGAATGATTGGGGCTTGGGTCACAGCTTCCTTTAGAAACTCAAAATCCTTAAGACAATCTTCATCAAAATTGAAAGGAACATCCTTGGCGAGCATATTAACAAAGGACGGGAAATTTTGAAAAAGTCTTTGATGAAGCGACGATAGAATCATACAGGCCGAGAAAAGATCAAATTTGTTGATAGAGAGGGGTGGAAGTTTAGAGATCAATTCAACCTTTGCTTTATCTACTCGATCCTCTCTTAGATACAATATGTCCTAAACAATCCCTTCTCGAACCATGAAAGGCTCTTCTCCCAGCTCAGAACCAAATTCATCTCAATACATCGTTTTAATATTTTCTTCAAATTATATGAGGCAACTCTCAAAAGATTCTCCAAAGACTGAAAAATCATCCATAAAAATTTCTAAGAAATCTCCTACCATGTCCGAGAAAATTGATATCATGCACCTTTGAAAGGGTTGCAGGTGCATTACACAATCCAAAAGCATTCTACGGAAAGCAAAGGTTCCATAGGGACATGTGAAGGTGGTCTTTTCTTGGTCTCCTAGATAGATTGCTACCTGGTTGTATCCTGGAGTATCCATCTAAGAAGCAAAAAGTATTGCTGGCCAGCTAATCTTTCTAGGATCTGATCAATAAATGGTAAGGGAAGTGGTCTTTGCGGGTAGCTGCATTAAGTTTTCTATAATCTATACAGACACGCCACCCAGTAGAAAGTCGTTGTGGTACTAAATCCCCATGGTCAGTACGGACAACCGTGAGTCCAGATTTCTTTGGAAGACTTGAGTAGGACTCACCGTGGCTATCAGAAATAGGATAAATACAAGCATCTAACCATTTAATCACTTCCTTCTTGACCACTTCTTGCATGTTGGGTTGGCCATCTTTGCATCTCTCTAGTTGGGCTTGGCACTATCCTCAGTATAGATATGGTGGTGCATAAATTGATGGACTAATACCTTTTAAATCAGCAATGGCCCAACCTATGGCCTCCCTATGTGTTTCAGAACATCTATCAATTGGTTTCCTGCTCAATGGTTAGGTCAGAAGCAATGAACAGGCAGGTTTGTCGGGTCCTAAAAAACATACTTAAGTGATTCAGGCAAAGTTTTTAGTCAAGTTATGGTAGGGCCTGAATCGAAGGGTGCAAAGGCTCAGTTCCTAGGTCAGGTAAGGATTCAGTTTGCATTGACCAAGGTGTGTGAAGGTTGAGGTGAATCAAGTAGGGCATTTACCTCTTGGACTTGGGTTTCAGCAATAGGCTCGTCATCTTCCATCAAATTGGAGGAAAATTCAGACTCAACAATCTCATCTATTTAAACCATCACAGAACAATTTTCTCCTCTCGAGCAAACTTAAGGCATTAAAAATATTAATTCTCACCTTTGATCCCCAAAAGAAATGTCCATAGCTCCGTTTACAATTGATATTGGCATTGGCAGTGGCTAGGAGGGACGACCTAAGATTATGGGATTCTGATTTAGCTCTTGGGATGGTTCCATGTCTAGTATGAGGAAGTCTACTGGGAAATAACATTGTTCACTCTAACTAAGACATCCTCAATCAAACCACGTGTCGTTGATAGATCTACCAGCTAGTTGTAGAATGACTGACGTGGGTTTTAGTTCACCTATCCCAAATTTTCATAGACCGAGGTGGAAGAAGGTTCACACTAGCTCCTCGGTCTAACAGGGCTCGATCAAAGGTAATGCCTCCTATAACACAAGAAATCAAAGGAGCACCGGGGGTCTTTCATTTTCTGAGGTAATTGATTCAACAAGACTGCACTTACATCCTCAGACAATATGATCTCTTTATGGTTCGTGGCTCACGCTTTTGGGTGCAGAGTTCTTTAAGAAATTTAGCGTAAGCTGGAACGTGCTGAATTGCATCGAGGAGGCGTAAATAATATGGACTTGCTTGATAGTTCCATCAGCTCCTCATTGCGTGCTCCTTGCTTTTTACGGGAAGAACCAGTTTCTAGGGCTGAAGGGAATGGACTCTAGGTTATAAGTCTCAGGTAATTCATCTGCTCTCTCTTCTTCCCTTTCTCATTTAAATTGGAACCAGTATCAGTAATAGTCCTGGGCTCAGCTCTTCTACATGGTTAGTCTTAGTACTAACATTTCTTCTAAATCTTATTCTGGCTAGCATCAGTACTAGCCTCTCTCTCTGGTCTTGATATGGGTCCCTAAGATTCCTACCACTTCTAGCTCAAAAATTGCTTTGGCATTCTCAAATTGAGGGTTCTTAGGTGGAACATTAGGCTGAAGAATAAGGGATTGTTTCTAGGATTCGGTATTGGTTGACTCGGTAGTTGATCGGTTCTCTCCTCATAGTAGATTCAGCTAACTGTCCTATTTGAACTTCTAACCTGGCGATAGATTGTTGTGGGTCATGATTAATTATGGAGTTGATCAATCTATCATCGGCTAGATTGGTCTGTTGAGGAGGGTTGATATGATGGCTGAGCCGGCTGACTAGGCTGACCTCTATTATAGGCATAGTTTTGGTATGGGCGGCCTATTTTGAAAGTTCCGTGCAGGAGGAGTTTGGGTGTGAACCTGAGTCTGTTATGGTTTCCAAGAAAAATTAGGATGGTTTCTCCAACCCGGGTTATAAGTATTTGAAAATGGGTCATTACCGGCTTGGAGTAAACTTGAGCAGCTTGGACTTGTTCTTGGATGAAGGTGGTAACTGTGCAACCGTAGGACTTCATTCATGTGATGGGCTGGGCTAGCACAGATAAACAAATCTCCTGATGATTAGAGGGTGATGGGTTGTGATGGGTGTGATGGGTATTGTGCAGGAGATTGTTGACTGAGGGCTAGGACTTGTCCAACTTTTGGGCAAGGAGGTCGACTGTATCTAATCTTTGGGATATTAGATTCAAGTCGACATTGGAATTTGAATGTCTAATTTCATAAATCCCTGCCCGCTTTTGGTGAGGAATTGATCTTTCATATGAAGTCAAAGAAGCATGGTTGATCGAATTTTCACTTAGGGTTCAAACAAGGTATAGGCTTATCCTCACTTCTACTCATGAATGCACCTCCACAAGATGCATCCACCATCTGTCTATACTGGTCTCCTAATCCCTCATAAAAAGCTTGGACAATTTGCCACTTAGACAAACCATGATGTGGGTATTTTCTAAGGAGTTCCTTAAGTCTCTCCCATGATTCATGAATTTGTTCCACCAGGAAGCTGAGCAAATCCAGTGATGGCTCACCTCATGGTGTTGGTTCGACCTATAGGATAGAATTTCTTAAGGAACTCGTGCTGCATTTCAGCCCAAGTTCGAATTGGTTTCCCTATTGTGCCAAGCCAGTACTTGGCCTTATCCTTAACTGAGAAGGGGAACAAGGTTAGCCTAAGGGCATCATCAGTAAAATCTTGGATCTTCACCGTAGAACAGATTTCAAGAAACTCATCTAGATGCTATAAGGATCTTCATTGGTATTCCCATAAAAGGAAGGAAGCATTTGGATGGTGGCAGACTTGATCTCATATTGTCTAGCAGGTATTTCAGGTAAATGGATACAGGTCAATGGGTTGTAGGTGGAAGGAATAAAGTATTCCTTCATCTATCTAGGTGGTTCTTCTAGGTTTTCAGCCATTTGATTTTTTGGTATACTATGGATCAGTCATTCGATTTCAGGGTTGAAGTCAACTAGGCCTGGAAATAAGATCTCCTACCGTGCATGTAAACAGTGCAACCCTAATATGTGAATAATTTTTATATATATATATATATATATATATATATATTTGTTATTTTCAAACACTTATCAAACAGATTTCTATCCTAGGCTCCCTAATTCTAGACAGTCCTAACTTCCAAGACTGCCTTGGAGCCCTCCAAGTCAAAGACCAATTAGCTAACTGGCCAGGTAGGGTAAGGTCGGTGGAGTTTCCCTCTTTGCTTGCCTTAGACACCATTGAAAATTGGCCAGGTAAGCGGATCCACCACCTTCCTTCGGGACGTAATCCCTGAACCCCTTTCCTAGACACCAGTCAACCAACTAATCTTGACCCGGTCCAACTCTTCCGGGTGCCCTGTCCTATTGAGCTCGAGTTCCTTAGGGCTGACGTCTAGTAAATTTTATTAGAAGGCTTGTATGCAAAATGAGGGGTGATGTTTGTGGGCTAAGGAAGGGTATTGAACTCCCCACCTTATCTTGTTTATGGATAAGTGCCCTTAAGATGATTATGAAATTATGAAATGCAATAAATAAGATGTCAAATAAAAGTTATAAACACACCAAATAAATTAAAGCTATTATATATATATAATTTTGTGATTAAGTTTCTAATCCTAATAAATTATGAAATGTCTGGGCAAATTTTTTTTGGGATTTTGCAGAAAGATAAATTTACCTAAATGAATCTAAAAATGAAAAGCAAATTTTTTTTAAAAAAAAATTTGAAATTTGATTTTTTTTTTTTTTGGAAATAAGAAAAGAAACTAAAAAGGAAAATCAATTAATATGTAAAAGAGGAAAGAAAGTTTAGGATGGATCTTACGATTAGGAGACTTTCTTCCTCTTCTGCTTTTCTTCCCTTTTTTTTTTTAATCTGCAAGAAAAAGAAAAGTTAGCACGGAAAAAAAATCAAAAAGATCAAAAACTATTATTTTAATGCCTTCCCCGGCAACGACGCCAAAAATTGGTAGAACCGCGGGTTGTCGTTAAGACACCGTGGCTATCAGTTTAAATCCAACTTCTTAAAATATTTAAAAATACGTAGCAGAGGAGTCGGGTCGAATCCACAAGAAGGCGGTGTTTAGGATTTGAAATTTTTGATCTTGTAAAAAAAATATTTGAAGTAAAAGAAATATAAAAATTAAAATTGCAGGAAAACTTGGCACTAGGATCTATTATTTAGATCCTAGATCTATTTGCAGACAAGATGAAAGACAGGAATAAAAAGAGATATTGCATTGATTGATATTTAAGGTCTAAGTACAATGCAGTAGTAAAAACTAAATTAATAAAACAAATAACAAAGACAAGAACAGATCAGCACAGCCTCGTCGGGAGATAGCTCCTTCCTTCATACTCGTGGAGCGAACTGGGCTTCCTCTGTCTTCTTTCTTGGATCTTGATCTCAGAGAGGGAGAAGGCTGGAAGATGGTGTAGGGACACGCTCTCCTTTGAGAAACCTCAATCCCAAAAGCCAACCCGCAACCCAAGCATGCCCTCTACCCTGTACCTTGCCCTTTCTCCAGGATACCTCTGCCTTGTGCTATAGGGTTCATTTTATAATTAACCGGAGAGGGAGCTTGTTGCATATTAACAATGTGGGACAAAAGAAACACCGCGATGCCATTGCTGCTCCGTGCTCACCGCCCTGCAGCGCCCGTAGATCACGCCGTTCATTTTCAGCTCGTGGACTACATGAGAAATGCTCGTGGAGGAATGATCCACGCTCAGAAGCCCGTCCATCAGCTCGTGGGATGTGAGAAGTCCCGTGACCATGGACTGCTCTGAACGCCCGTGGACTGCATTCGGCAACCCTATGAAGAAGCTCATGAAGAACGTGGACCGCTCCTCTCGTTTGCCGCCCAAAAAATTGCACACCACCGCCCGTCAAACCACCGCCGGAGCTTCTCCTCCGGCCAGGGACACCGCCGGCGTGCTTCCCAGCAAGTTTCAGCACCTCTGGAGGGCTGTGGTTTCATGCCTGTTCCATGGACCGGCAGCAATGGCTGCCGGTGGACCAACCTACGATGAATAAACTGCTCCAAAAACTGTGCAGCATCAAAATGGGTGCAAAAATCCTTTAAAAAAATTCATAACTTCTTCATTTAAACATGATTTAAGTACCGTTTGCGTCGTTGATTCCATAAATCAAGCTCTACCTATTGGCGGGTTTCAAAACTTATTAATTTACTAATTCCATGATCATAATTATAATTATTAAATATTTTATTAATCATTTAAATGGGTGTGTAGTGCTTTGACTTGAAATCTTTTTTCATGAACGTACTCTAATTTCACATTTTTAAAAGATATTTTTAAAATAATTGTAGTTTGCAAGAAAGTCCAAAATTAATTATGAAATATGGTTATTAAAAGAATGTTAGCACCATTAATTAACTAAAAATACTTAAAATAAAAGTGTAAATCCATGATTTATCATGTCTCACCATTATGATCTCCATCATAACCCTAATTTCATTGTCCTTACCATGGGGTTCATCATAATTTTGATAAGATGCAAGCGGTAAGATGAACCAAATAAGTTATTATAAATAATATCATACATGAGCTGGAAGATCGTAGAAATGCCCATACAAAGTGGCTTTTAGGGCACCATTCTTTCAGCTATCCAAGTAGACGGAATGGTCACCCTGACCATGAGAATGGGGCATTAACTTCCTTGATCCATTACTTAAGTAGATTTTCTAGTTATCGAAACACCTTCAACCTACAATGCCATCCTTGGATAACTGGGCTCAGCTTATGGGCATTGTCCCACTATTATTTGAAAATGATGTTTCCAACTATGCATAGGTTAGAGGAATCTATAGAGATCAAACTTGGTACGTCATTGCTATCACATAGCACTCCATGGAGCCGAGGCACTTGATGCCTACTTGGAAGATGGACTAGACACCTATAATGATTTGGTTGTGCAATGAGGAGAACTAGATAAAAACCTCATCGCCATACCCTTAGCTGATGGGAACCCTAACATATCAAATCGGCTTCAACCTTGATCAAGTAACCAAAGATCAACTAACCTTGTCTCTATAAGAGAATGCCGATGTCTTCACCTAGGCACCAGTGGATATGCTAGGAATTGAACCTTTAGTAATGGTGTACTGGTTGAAGGTGGATCCGAAGCATCAGCTCGTCAAGCAAAAGATATAAGGATCATACCTGAGCACCAGAGAGATATAGCTGAGGAGGTCGATAAGCTTATCGATGCTGGATTCATCAAAGAAGCCACTTATCTAGAGTGGATTGCTAATCCATTCATGGTGAAAAAGATGGATGAAAAATGGTGGATTTGTTTAGACTTCATCGATCTTAATTGAGCATATCCAAATGATGGGTACCCATTATCAAGGATCGATTAGATGCTTGACACAACCTTGGGCCATGATCTTCTAAAATGGGACAATATGCAAAAATTAATCTACTAATTATTAAGCTAATTAATAGTGATTATTTTTTTTTTTGGATTTTCAGATTTAAAGACTTGAAGAGATCAATAAAACAAAACTAGTCACTAGTTATCTACCTACAAAGAAGATCTAACAAAATAAACTAGAAAACTAGGAATTGGTGATTAAGAAATCACCTTAAACTAGGGTTTTACTTATCAAGGAAATAAAATTAAAGAGTAGGGATGAGTATTTAAATTTACCAATGATTAAGAAATCCCTTTGGTGTGGATCCGACAGGACTCTCTAGGAACTTGCAAACAGGGCGGCTTCAAGAAGGTCGATCTTCGGGCTTCAAACTTCTGCGATGTTGGTTCCAAGACAAGAACCACCATCACGTTCGATCTTGACACCTTCAATTTCAAACACTCAAGAAGATAACTTTTCAAGAAGGTCGATCTTCGTTGAACTTTTGTTCCAAGGCAAGAATCACCATCACGTTTAATCTCGATCACCTACAATCAGTTTCAAACACTCAAGTTAGATGGTTGTAGAAAGAGGAAGAAGATGGAAAAGAAGGAAGGAAAGGGAGTTAGAAGATGGTGGCTAGGGTTTTCTAATTATTGGATATGTAGGGCCTCATACCACGAGATTCTCCGAAGAATAAAGGAAGGGCCTCACACCCTGCGATGCACACAGCAAAAAAATTTGATAGAATATCTTCTATATTTGATGAATAATAATTGTGTTTACAAGAGGGATTAATGGTGGTATTTATAGACCACCAACATGAGTTGTAAGGGATACAAAGAGTAGAGTTAATCTTCTTGGGCAGTAACTCCTGAATTCCTTCTGCAAGTATCATGACTCTTGAGTTTGATCTGATGCTGGACAAACCCCAATCAATATTTATTGTAGAAGATCGAACGGGTCATTAAGAAACGACCCTAGGCTAGGTTAAACCAAAACCCAAATTATTTTCCCAACTTTTTTTTTCTATTCAAATAAACTCCTTTTTTTTTCCCTCACAATTTTTTTTTCCACTAAAGTTGGCATTAAGAAGAAACCGACAATGCTTTAAGACCCGTGTGGTATGCCCCCTTGCCTCACATTCATGCGGGATGCTTCTTCCCATGGATGGAAGCCAGAGATAGGGGAGGCTCATGGAGGGGCTCGCTGGAATAGAGTACTCCAGCATCTTGACGAGCGATGCCATTCACCCGGTCATGGACTGCTTGACGCTATTGCCGGGAGTGAGGTTGCAAAAAACTGCACCGCCGTCTACTGGGTGGTGGCTACCACAGCGGATCAGATTGGTGAGTTGGGCAAAGAATCCCAGCGAGGAGGAAAGGGCTCTGGAGGTGGCGGGGAGGTGGAGAGGGCATCGATCACTCTCAAGGCATGCTCCATTGCTTTCAGATCTGATGCCTTGCTGAGTAGCTCGATGAGCCATTGTAGGCCCCCCTTCCTAGATAATGGAGGACCGGATCTTCTTGCCACTGGTGGAGGCAAGGGACCAGACATAGATGGTCACGTTCTTCTGGGTGTCGAGGGTGTCGGAGAGCAGATCAATCAGGACCAGGATAGCGCCCTCCTCGGCCATGGTGCTCCAAATATCATCGATGGGGATATGTTTTTGGAGGGAGCCAGAGTCGAGGAGGCAGAGTAGAACGGTAGCGACGATGGGCGATGGAGTGGTTGGTTCGGTGGGCAGATCCAGGGAGATGGTGGTTGGGTGGATCTGGTGAAGATGGTGGTCAGGCGAATCCGAGAAAGATGCTCGGTGGTTGACTAACGATGGGTGGAGTATTCCAGAATTGGACTGTTCGGATTGGAACAGCATGGCGAAGAGAGAAGATTTTGTAATCCAAAAGAATAGAGGAGCAAGAATGGAGAACAAGATTTGGAGAAGAAAGATTGAACGATAAATTTAGAAAGAAAAAAGAAAAATCATGGTTGGATTCCTCACCTAGGTTCAGTACTCACTCTTAACCAGAGTGACCATGTAGGGCATCAGCACCTTCTTTGACCAGAAGTGATGCACCCTCTCCTTAACCAGGAGTTCTTATTTTTTCATCTAAAAATTCATCATCTGATCGATAAAATAATAAATAGGTTACTTTGAGATATCTGATATCCTTATACCTCAACTTAATCGTAATATATTTAACTATTAAACTAATCCAACTAATCCTAAAAAACAACTTTCAAACAATCGAGATAAATCCTAATATCCCAATCCCTCGTACACCCATAATAAAAAATTATACTTATCTTCATTTGGATATGCTCCGAGATTTGTGCTGCTTCGAAATCCATGCTGCTTCGGGATATGTGCTGCATCGATTGAGGCTTCAGGGTTTGTGCTGGGCTTCAGGTTATCGACTGGACTGGGTTTCAGGTTTTGAGCTGGCTTCTGGGCTAGGCTGGTCGATGTCTGCATCATTTCCCTGAGGTGGGGAGAACTCGACTCCGTCGAGTCAAGCTTCAGCAATCTTCTGACTCCAGGATGCACGTGATCTGCAAACTGAAAATTTTTTTATACAAATAGTGCAATTAAAATGAAAATGACTAACCTAACCTAACCTTGCTCTAATACAAAAACTGATGCGAGACAGATCCCGATCAATATTTATCTAGGAGATCAGACCGTTGGTCGTTAAGAAACGACCCTAGGCTAGGTTAAACCAAAACCCAACTTTTTTTCCCAACTTTTTTTCTATTCAAATAAACTCCTTTTTTTTTTCTCATGGTATTTTTTTTTCACTAAAGTTGGCATTAGGAGGGAAACTGGCTATGCTTTGAGACCCATGCGGTATGTCCCCCCTTGCCTTCACGTTCGTGCGGGATGCTTCTTCCCACGGACGAAAGCCAGAGATAGGGGAGGCTCAAGGAGGGGCTCGCCAGCATCGACTACTCTAGTATCTTGACGAGTGATGCCATGCACCCGGCCATGGACTACTTGACACTGTCGCCGGGAGTGAGGTTGCAAAAAATCGCCACCACGTCTGCTGGTTGGTGGTGCTGCCACCACTTCTAACCCTTTCCTTTCCATTCTTTTCCCTTCCTTTGTTGCTTCCTAATTTGTGTTTTTCATTGTGAGTGTTTGCAGGTGATCAGGAATCGAAGTCAGGTATTCTTGCCTCGAAACCAGCATCATGCGGAAGATCGGAGCCTAGGATCAAGTTCTTAAAACCTTGCCGTGAGAATCTTGAGAGTCCTGCCATATCATTTCAAAGGAGCGATTTTCGTTGGAAAAATTAAAAACTTATTTCCTTCTCTTTAATTTCTGATTAGTTGAAAGTAACCCTAGTTTATGGTAGTTTCTTACCCACTAAATCCTTATTTTTTAGTTGCTTTATTAGATCTACTCGTGCGGACATAAACTAGTTAACTAGTTTTTATAATTGCTTCCTTTGAGTCTTTAAAAAAAATAAAAATTATAAAAAAATTAATCTTTGTTTTTCTCTAACTAATTAAGTTTAAAATCAGTAAATTATTTTTCATAATTATCCCGCATCAGTTTTGGTACAGAGTGCAAGGTTAAACTAGGGTTTAACTTCTAGTTCTGAAATTTTTTCATTCCTAGAACTAGGTTGAATTAAATTGCATGAAAACCATCCTAAAAAATTCAAAAAAATTAATATTAGATTTTTTGATAATCTCATGTTAATCCTCTACTAATCTCAAAAAAAATCAGATTAAAAAAAATTATTTGTTATTTTTTGGTGGAAGGAAATCATGCCTCCTGAGCGGGTATACTTACTGTCACGACCCATGGGAGTAACGAGCTACGACACGGACGTGATATCTCAAAATTGGATCAGATCTGAAATTTAATTTTGAGATAAACAAAAAAAATTAATTACTATTTTTCTGCTATTTTTATTATTTTATTGCTTCAATGCATATTAGGGTTTCATCTTGTGTGTGCATCATCAAGTACTGAATCTTAAGGGTACTTGAGCATCTCAGATCAGGGTAGGATCTCATCACCTGTCCTGGGCCCACAACAACCTTCTTTGCATCCAAGCCCAACCTAATTAAAATCAATTAGACTTAATTTGCTCTAGTGAGCTAGGGACACCAACAGGTCAGGTTCCAAGTATTGTGTGAAAGCTAGTGCAGCCAATCCTTTGATTATCACTTGAATTTGGTGTTTAAGGCTAGAGATCCAGAGGCAAATGCCCTAAGTGGACTCGTGATTTTTAATTAGGACCCTGTGACAAGTAGGGGAGCCTCTCACGACCCCACTTCTTACCTGGCTAGTGGATAAGGTAATTACTAAATTGGTTGTAATTTGAGTTGACCCATTCTACTTCAGCTCTAGGTCTAGGAAACCTTAGTTCAGATTTTTGTGTGATTGCATTACATGTCTACTAGATCAGGAACACCCTATCAGCATTCAAACCTGTTGGGATATCCTAGTTTAGCTATGAATCGAACTCCAGCTCAACTAGACGAAGCCCTTCTCTCCGGACCATGAACTTCAGACCAGGAAAGAGGCCGGGCCAACCGCAAGCAGCTCACTGCTTCTCACCGAACTACAACATCAAAGGCCAGTCCTACAGATAACGTCTTCGGCTTTCACGAAGACCAGATTTCTAACGACTTCCGAAGATGTGCTCTTCGATCCCGCCATAGACACGATCTCCGACCGTGGGAGAAATACCAGTCTTCGGCCCATGCGAGGGAAAACCCGAAGATTGGACCATAATCTGATCCAAATAGGCAACTGTAATCAACGATTACAATCAGCATTCTCCACGCCAACAGATTGGCACGCCAGGAGGGGGGATCAGCACGTTTTAGGCTCCCTCCTAGACCAAGGGGAAGTAAGAAGTTCTTGATGGCGAGAGGAAAGACTCAAGTGGCTTCTACAAGCCAAAGTCGTGCTTCGTCCCAGGGGGCACACCCCTGGGAGAGAACGATGTCCCACCTCCTACGGTTGTCATGGGACTACAACAATTCGAAGCCCTTGTGAACCAGGTCACCAATCTCACGGCCATGGTTCAAGACTTCCAGAACATAGCCTTTCCTGTGGGAAACCCACCGGCCGCCTCCAGACATAGCTCTCGATCCCGAAGGAAGAGAGCCCTATGGGAGGATTCCATGCATCCCTCCCCCCATTCTCGGCCCTCTCCCGAAGGTCGAACTCGAGGTTGCCTAGGTCCGCCAATTCCCCACCAAAAGGAAAAAGACCTAGGCAAACTCCCTCGCCCTCCTCCGAAGACTCCACTTCTATGGAGAGAGCACCGAAGCAGACTCCCGATTACGACGGGAGATTTAGAGCCATCGAATCAAAGATGGCGAAGGCACGAGAACAGAGAATGCAGGACCTGAAGGATCCCGATGACGTGACTGTGGGCAATCTACGCCCACCATACACCGATCATATCATGGCTGAAGTTATTCCTCGGTACTTCAGGGTTCCCTAGATGGAATCCTATGATGGCACCTTCGACCCCCTCAACATTTGGGCAACTTCAAGGAGCATATGATGATCCAAGGAGCTTCGGACATGATTTACTGTCTAGCGTTCCCGGCTACCTTGAAGAAGTCCGCTCGGATGTGATACTCGAGCCTGCGCCCAGGTACCATCAATTCTTTTTTCGTGCTAGAAAAATTGTTTGTCTTGCATTTTAGGACCTGCCGCAAGACTCCATGGAAGACGGACACACTTTCCTCGTTCACCAGAATGAAGGAGAAAGCCTACGAGATTACATCTCCAGGTTTAATGCAGCCACGCTTGAGATCCCGATCTCAACGAGCACGTGGTCATGTTTGCATTAAAGAAGGGGCTTCATACCTCCAGGCTTTCTTTTTCCCTAGATAAGAAGTTTCCTAAAAGCTATGCCGAGCTCTTGTCAAGGGCTCAGAAATATGCCGATGCGAAGAGCAAGCGGCAATCGATGACTGATCAAAGGAAAACCCCAATTAAAAAAGAAGAATAACAGGGGACAAGGTTCCCAAACTTCCAATAACAATGGCGGCAAATATACAGACCGTCGAAGAAGTCCTCCCAGGCCTAGAGCTTCAGGAGGAAGATTCGACTCCTACACCCCCATCAATCTCCCTCGAGAGAAGATCCTCATGGAGATAAAGAAGGAGAACTATCTCTAACGGCCCCGTCCCATGAAGGCCTCCTCTTCCGTAAGGAATAGAAACAAATATTGCCGATTCCACCGGGACCATGGCCACAACACTGAAGAGTGCATCCAACTGAAGGATGCAATAGAGGATCTCATCAAGAAAGGGTACTTGGGGCGGTACATCGGTCGCCAAGGACCTCGGTCGAAAGCAACTGTTCCCTAGCCACCTCCCAAAGAGGCTAAATTGCCAAATCAAAGGCCCACCAATGGAGGTGTAGGAATGATACACCGACCCACCGACTGGAGAAGGGATGGGGACGACGCTCCAAAGCGACTTAAAGACAACAACTCTATCCTTTTCTCCGACGATGACCTTGCGGGAGTTTGGCTCCCACATGATGATCCCCTTGTAATCCGACCGTAGTAGCCAATTATAATGTACAGCGAATCCTTGTTGATAATGGAGGTTCGACTGATGTCTTGATGTACGATGCATTCTCTAAAATATGTTTGCCTAGACATCAACTACAAAGATCACCCATATCGTTCTCTGGTTTTGAGGGCAACCAAGTTTATGCTGAGGGGGAAATAGTGTTGCCTGTAACCCTTGGCACCGAACCTCGGCAAAAGACACAACCAATCAACTTCACGGTGGTCTGGATCCCCTCAACATACAATATTATTCTAGGGCGGCCTGCCTTGAACAAGTTCCGAACCGTGATCTCCTCTCACTACCTCTTGGTACGCATCCCCACTAGGAATGGTGTCAAAGAAGTTAGAGGAAACCAGAGGATAGCACGGTAGTGTCTGATGATCGAAGATAGGCATTTCAATGATTCATCGACTCCGAATCAGCTGGATCCGAGGGACGCAGCCACAAACCTTGGTGAGCCCATGGAAAGGACCATCCCAGTACCTTTGACAGAGGAAGATCCCTCCAGAGTTGTGCAGATCGGGAGCACGCTTGATAAGGAAACCAGAACGGAGTTGATCCGTTTCCTCAGAGACAACGCCGACGTCTTCTCCTGGTCGACTTCGGATATGCCAGGGATTCCTACCGAAGTAATTACTCATCGGCTGGAAGTGACCTCTGGGTACAAGCCGGTACGGTAGAAGAAAAGGAGCTTCGCTTCTGAAGGATAGCCAAGCTATGGACGAAGAAGTTGGCAAGCTCCTTAAAGCAGGGTTCATCCGAGAGGCCCACTAAACCGAGTGGTTGGCCAATGTGATAATGGTCAAGAAAGCTAGTGGCAAGTGGAGGTCTGCATCTACTATACAAACTTCAACAAGGCTTGCCCAAAATATAGCTTCCCTCTCCCGAAGATTGATCAGCTGGTCGACGCTACTACCGGCCACTAGTTGCTGAGTTTCATGTATCCTTTCTTCGGCTACAACCAAATTAGAATGGATCCACAAGATGAGGAGAAGATGGCTTTCATCACTGATAAAGGCCTCTACTACTACAAGATGACGCTGTTTGGCCTCAAGAATGCCAGAGCAACATTTCAAAGGCTGATCAACAAGGTATTCGAAAAGCAACTAGAGAGAAACATGGAGGCCTATGTTGATGACATGATCGTCAAGAGCCTCCTCCGGAAAGACCATATTCATGACTTAGAGGATTCATTCAGTGCTCTACGGTGCTACCGCATAAAGCTAAACCCGACAAAGTGTATCTTTGGGGTCACTTCGGGCAAGTTCTTGGACTTCTTTGTCACCAAACGAGGGATTGAGGTGAACCCTAAGAAGATTCAAGCTTTGAAAGATATGCGACATCCCTCCTGCAAAAAGGAAATCCAGAAGTTGACAGGGAGGATTGCCTTTCTCAGCAGATTCGTTTCTCGGTCAACCGAGAAATGCCTTCCATTCTTCAAGGTACTCCGGCATACAAAGGGGTTTGAATGGTCCGAAGACTGTCACACTGCCTTTGAGGAGCTGAAGAAGTACCTGGAGACCCTGCCATTGCTCTCAAGCCACAAGAAGGCGAGATCCTCTACCTATATCTCTCTGCTTCAAACAAAGCAATCAGTTCAGTTCTTGTCCAAAGAGATAAAGATGGATCCCACAAGCCGATCTACTACATCAGCAAGGTCCTACATGACATCGAGATGCGATATTTAAGGATACAGAAGCTGATCTACTCTTTGGTGGTTGAGGCAAAGTGACTACGGCTATATTTCCATGCCCACACTATTATGGTGCTAACCGATCAACCTCTCAAGGCCGTCCTCCGATCTCCGGATACCTCTAGAAGGATAGCCAAGTGGGCTGTGAAGCTAAGTAAATTTGACATCAGCTTCTAGCCCCGAACAGCAATGAAGGCCCAGGTGCTCTCCGATTTTTTGGCTGAGTGTACCTGGAAGTCCGAAGACGAAGCATCTTCAGTAGAAGATGAAGTTCTGAAGGAGACGAAGTCCGTTTGGGTACTTCATGTGGACGGAGCTTCCAATGCTACTGGATGCGGGGCTGGACTCATGTTAAACGAAACTTGATGGCCACACCATAGAGTACGCACTCCAGTTCTCCTTCCATGCCTCTAATAATCAGGCAGAATACGAGGCCTTGCTCGCCGAACTTCGGATCGCCAAGGATCTTGGAGTCCAGCAACTTTGAGCCTTCTTAGACTCCCAGTTGGTTGTCAATCAAGTTAACGGAGAATATGCAGTAAAGGATCCAACCATGGTGCAGTACCTGGAGAAGGTACAGGCTTTATCCTCCCAACTCGAATATTTTGAGATCATCCATGTTCCACGATCAGGGAACTCCTGAGCGGATGCACTGTCTCGACTGGCAACTACGATACCGAAATCTCTTGGGCGCACCTTTGTTGAACATCTTGAAACTCCAAGCATAGCCGAAGAGGCTACGGAGGTGTGCCAGATCGATGCTAAGCCAAGTTGGATGGATCCCATCATCAAGTTCTTGAATGAGGGGGAGCTACTAGAAGATAAGGCAGAGGCCATGAAGATCTGCTGGATGGAGTCTCAGTATGTCATCTTAGATGGAACCCTCTATAAAAGATAGTTTTCTCAGTCACTGCTAAAATGCTTAGGACCCATAGATGCAGATTATGCTCTGAGAGAGGTCCACGAGGGCACATGCGGTGATCACTTCGGAGGCAGATCTCTAGCATACAAGATCATTCGACAGGGGTATTACTGGCCCTCCTTCCAGAAGGACTCGGCTGATTTCGTGCGAAAGTGCGACCAGTGCCAGAGGTACGCCAATGTACAGAGACAACCTGCGAGTCACCTGACTCAACTGGCAGCCCCGTGACCTTTTACCCAGTGGGAATGGACATCTTGGCCCATTCCCGCCAGCATCAGGGCAAAGGAAGTTCCTCTTAGTGGCCATCGACTACTTCACGAAGTGGGTAGAAGCCGAACCACTGGCCCAGATTACAGAAAGCAAGGTGAAAAATTTTATAAAAAATTCCATCATATTCAGGTTCGGCATCCCACACGTCACCATCACGGACAACAGGAGACAGTTCAACAATCTGAGTTCAAAGACTTTTGTGCTCGGTATCATATCCAGCATCGGTGACATCCGTTGCTCATCCACAGTCCAACGAAGAAGCCGAAGTTACTAACTGGACCATTCTCCACGGTTTGAAGATAAGGTTGAACACCGCCAAAGGGCTTTGGGCTGAAGAACTGACCTCCATTCTCTGGGCATACCGAACTATCCCGAGAATGGCTACCGGCGAGTCTCCGTTCAACCTGGCATACGGTACCGAAGCCGTGCTACCTGTTGAAGTCTCCCTATAGTCCTTGCGAATTGACAACTATGAAGAGCCTGAGAACTCTGATCGAAGAAGGATTGATCTGGACTTGTTATCAAGCACCAGGCTCCAGGCCCAGATAAGGATGGCGGCGTCCCAGCAAAAGGTCACCAAATACTACAACTCAAGGGTGAAAGAGCAAACTTTCCGCACGGGGGACATGGTATCGCGAAGGATAGAGTGATCCAGGCCAACAGAATAGGGTAAACTCTCCCCCAACTGGGAATGCCCATATCAAGTCGAAGAAGTGATTCGACCAGGAACATATCGACTCAAGACCTTGGAGGGGAAGACCCTATCCCGGCCATGAAATATACAAAATCTTTGCAAATATTATCAATAAATGAGTTCCTAAAATTTCTGTGCAAAGTTACTCAACTGTACTCAACTCAGAACGGCTAGTTGCATCGACTGAACGACAACAGCCTGAGTGACCCGATCTGAAAAATCGATCAAATGCACAAAGGGGAGTCTGATCCACTCACCTTATCGGTATGCCCAACAGCGCAATGGATGGCCTAACTAGGCCACCAAGAAGATCAAAGGCGCATGGATGGTTTTCGTAACCTACCCTATGGTGAATCCAAAGATGTGCCGAGACGGGCCTGAACAGCCTACCTTAATCATGACAGAAGTGCACAGGGATGGTGTAAACACCCTACCCTACGAAAAATCTGAAAACATGCCTAAAAGGACCACTGTCGTCCTTTCTGTCGATAACGGACATTCCAAGAACGGACCAACTGACCTCATTTCTTCCCTATAGACCAAAAATGGTCTGCGGAGTCTATATTTCAGACAAAGCAATGATACAACATATCGCAAAAAATGCATGGGAAGAGGTAACAGAAAGGCACTTCATTTCTTTTTTCAATTTTTTACAAAAAAAAAGAGAAAAGAAAGAGGAAACTCTCAAGAAGAAAGGACAAAAAGAAAAAGAAACTCTCATAAAGAGAGATAAAAAAAAAGACAATAGCATCGAAAAGATGTGGAAAATTTTCAATAACCTCCCGCTGGGTTTTTCCCGTACCGATGGGGGAGATCTGGAGGGATGACGAAGGGCCCTCGGGGTTCCGATCAGAACCAGAATCTGACTCTTCATCAGAGTCAGAATCAAATTTATGTCCAGGAAAGGGAACGGAGGGCTTGATGTTGTCCAGGCCCTTCAAGTTATAAAACTTGAAGGCCTTCCTCCTGCATTCCCAGAACCCCAAATGGAAGGAGTCCACATCCACCTCGGTGACTTCCTCCTTGAAGGCAGCAAAAGCCCTGAAATATGAGATGGTGTTCGCCGCCTCCCTCCTTGCTTCCTCCACCTCCGTGGTTGCCACCGTGACCTGGGCCCGAGCCTCCCTCAGTTGAGCCTCCAACAAGCAAACCCTCTTTTCAAGATGGTCCATGAGAGGCTCCTCATTGTCATCACCCAGCCCAAAGGACTCCGGACTTCTCTTCCTTTTTGGATCAATGGCCCTTCTTTTTGTGGTTTGGCAGAGTTTAGAAGTGATGAACCTCATTTCTAATGGAAGGAAGGAGTCTACAAAAATGATGGCCTTTGACAACAGAAGGCGGGACCTATTTATAGAGACCCTGCACCCACGATCGACTGCAGGAAGGCATGCTCTAAGTCCTTTCCCGGCCGCATCAGAAGGCACCACGTGTCTGGGCAACGCTTCGAGAACCAGAAAGTCACTCGGAAGCCATCCCCAAGACAACAACTGCCATCGCTTCAAATCCGAAGAAATCCTCATCATGCGACGGCAACCTTAATGGCTCCTTTTTGGAAAAGGGAGACCTGGCGACACATAGGGTGCAAGAAATCATGACTATACGAATATCAACGTGCCACGTGGATGACAAAGATTATAATCAACTTTCCCTAATCGTTGGCTGACGAGGAGTTGACGCTTGTCCGCCCCAATGAACAAATTTAATATCAAAAGAAAGGTGACACCGACCTAAGTAGTCATAGACGGTCTTCGACAACGGAGTTCTGATCTGTTCCAGAGTTCGTCTTCATCAACTATCAACTAAATGCCCTTCGACCATGACTGTTCGACTAAGCAGAAAAAAGAACGGTAAAACCAGTTCAAGCTACGAATGAAGCATAACATTGCATATGTAAAGAAAGGAGAATTCATTTCAAAATCTGGAGAAGTTATCATACAAAATTCATCGATGATACAAAGGAGAAAGAAAGAAAATACATTCAAAGCGACTCAAGTCATTCAACATCGACTGGAGAAGACTCTACACCACAGGACTGAAGCAACTTCTCAACCTGTTCTAAGAGGACCTCGTCAATCTGGGCTGGGACCGGAGAACCTTCGGCTTGGACTCCTCCAGCCTGAGCTTCTTCTTGGACCAGAATCGGAATTGGGGTCACCTCCAGATTTTCGACTGAGGTAGCAGCCTCTTCATCTAGACATGGCACCTCCTCGGCCTCTACTACGTCTTCGGCCTCCACCTCCTCTTCTTCTTCTCCAGCTATATTGAAGAGAGGAATACCCAAAAGGTCGAGTTGAGGGAAGGCCTCCTTTACCCTGGAGAGTCTGTCGTTAAAGCCATGCTAGTAGCCATACAATGATGCTTCATTGATCTCCACCTGAAATTGTGAAGACACTCTGAAGTCTGTCACAGCATCGTCTACCCGCTTCCTCAAAGAAATGGACTCCCTCTTGGCAGCTTCAGACATTATGATCGCCTCTTCGACCTTCCTGGAAACCTCCTCCACCACCTTGGTCAGGCTCTCTATCTTCTCCAGATCCTCCCTGGCAGCCTGCTCTAGGGAGTTGACTTGTTTCCTGCTCCTCCACCCTGCCTCCTGTCTCGCCATTATCAGATGGGCACTTTTCAGTTTGCCCTTCAGTTCGCGAACTTCATTATTCACCCAGACAAGGCGGTCCTCCATAGACTGCCTCAGCTCTTCGGCAACCTCCTTTACAGCTCTAGCAGTATGAAGCTCCTCCTTGAGACCATGGATGAGGCTGTCGACGTTCCCCAGGCCCTCCTCCATGAAGGTAAGGTCGTAAACCAACTGCATCAAAAGTGGGGGGTCATGAACCAAACAACTCTCAGGACAAAGGGAACGACAAGGATCATACCTATTACAGGGCGGAGAAGGCAGAATCGGACACCTTGGGAAGGTTTCGATTTTGAAGAACCACCAAGTCATGAGGCAGCAGTGTACACTTCAACACTTGCCTGGCTACGGTCGGGACCAGCAGTCCCCCCCATAGGTGAAAGCTCCGAGGAGTTCGTCAAACGGCCTTCAGCTAAAGAAGCCCCACGGGCGAACTCCCCCTTGACTTGCCATGCTTTGCCCCTATCAACTGCAGGGGGCAAAACGGTGGCACATTCACTCCCTGAGGCGGACTCCCCATTGTGCGAATCGAGGAGGTAGCCGCCAGAGGAGCTTCGATTGGGCAGGGTCTCGACAGAGCCCCCTCTGTGGCTACTACGTCTTCCCCTGAGGTGCCCCGGGAAGATGAAGTACTTGGTCCCCCTCCGGGCCATCCCTTCGAGCCCTCTTCCGAACTGCAGACCTGGTGAGAGGGGCCTGCGCTACCCTCTTCTCCAAAGTCTGACGAAGCCAGCTCACACCGGGCTTCATCCCGCTACCTACAAGCAAAAGAGTCCACTTCAATTAACTGAGCCATAATGAAACCGGGAAAGGGGAACAGAAATTCCCATTGCTATACCTAATGAGGGAAATTTGCTAATTCTCGCCCGATGAAGATTTCTCTCCTCTAACAGTTCCTGAATGGGGGCAACTTCGGAGTTGACTAGCAGATCATAATCCGACTGATCAGCCACCAAGACCTTCTTCCCGTCATTGGCGGTTAGACGAGGCTTCTTCCACACAGTGTCGAAGCCCTACGGATCAAAAGACAACACAAACACGAAGACGAGTTTCCACCCGTGGATGGCACTGGGCATGTCCTTGATGACCTTGCGGCCTGATCTAGGGCCAATCACCCACCACCCATTGCTGTGGAAATCCCACTTGAGAATAAAGAGGGCAGTGAACAAATTGGTCCTAGGTTCTACGTTTGCGATGCTGCACATAACCAGGAACCCACAGATGTTCCGGATGCTATTCGGGGTCAACTGCACCGGCACCACTTGGTACAAGCGAAAGATCTTGATGAAGAAGGGGTGCAAGGGAAATCGAAGACCAGCTTTCAAATGATCTTCATACATGGATAGACACCCATGGGGAGGTTTGTTCACCCGTTCTTCGGGTGCGGGGAGAACAAAGGGGAACTCCTCAAGAACGCGATAGCATTCCCAGAGAAGGGCCACCTTACCCTGAGAAACTGAGCTGGGAATCAACCCCGGACCTACTATGTCACTGGCCCCCGAGGGCCCAACTTGTTCCCCCTTACTTTCTACGGTTTCTTCCATGATAAAAGAATGAAGCAAGGGAGCAGGAGGAAGATCCTACCTGCGAAATAGACTGGTAGTCTGGAACAAGTTGGACAAAGGATGAGACGAGGTTGAAGAAGCTTCCTTAGCCAGACCTTCGCCCTTCCCCAAAAGAAAAGCAAGGGTCTTTGAAGTCCTGCCAGGGTTGATTTGACCCAAGGTTACCCTGGGAGGTAACCCGCCTTCAACCAACCGCCAGGATGAGGTGCATCCATCATCCAACGGACAGGGGAAGCCACCACAACCATCCAAATCTCAACCAATATATTGGCTTAACCATCGTGCAACGGGAAAAGGAAAGACGGCCCCAGGGCCGCTCACTTTTTCCCTCTTCCCCAACCTATGAGTGACAGATGTCCACCATCTGATTCCCAGATCATGTGGACAGTCCAATCAGAGATCTCGTAATCATCACTATACTGTCTCCCAGGAGGAAAACGATAAAGCACTAATACTCTCACTTCTCGAGGCAAATCTCCGGTTTGAAAACTAAGAGTAGGGGGGCAACTATTGGGATATCCCGGTTCAGCTACGAACCGAACTCCGGCTCAACTGGTCGAAGCCCTTCTATCCAGACCACGAACTTCGGACTAGGAAAAAGGCTGGCCAACTGCAAGCAGCTCACTGTTTCTCACCGGACTACAACATCCAAAGACTAGTCCTATAGATAACGTCTTCGGCTTTGACCGAAGACCAGATTTCTTATCGACTTCTGAAGACGCGCTCTTTAGTCCCCGCCATAGACACAATCTCCGACCTCAGGGAAAATACAATCTTCGGCCCACACGAGGGGAAACCCGAAGATTGGACCATAATCTGGTCCATATAGGTAACTGTAATCAACGGTTGCAATCAGCATTCTCCATGCCACGATCATGGCATGCAACTCCAACTACCATGCCTCTGATTTAGCCAGAACTGCTCGGTGACAACCCACGATCGCCAATCATGGGAGAAATTAACTCCCATGATCACCGAAAAAAGAGCGGGCCACAGACCGGAGGCCTTCTTTTAAATAATGGTAAGAAGGATGGAGGGGGGCTACTGTTAGGATATCCCGGTTCAGCTACGAACCGAACTCCGGCTAAACTGGACGAAGCCCTTCTCTCCGAACCACGGACTTCGGACTAGGAAAGAGGCCGGGCCAACTGCAAGCAGCTCTCTACTTCTCACCGGACTAAACATCCAAAGGCCAGTCCTACAGATAACGTCTTCGACTTTGATCGAAGACCAGATTTCTTATTGACTTACGAAGATGCGCTCTTCGGTCCCCACCGTAGACACGATCTCCGGCCCTAGGGGAAATACCAGTCTTCGGACCACGTGAAGGGAAACCCGAAGATTGGACCACAATCTGGTCCAAATAGGCAACTGTATAATCAACTGTTACAATCAGCATTCTCCATGCCATGATCATGGTGCGCAACTCCAGCTACCACGCCTTTGATCTGGCCGGAACCACTCGGTGACAACCCACGATCGCCAATCATGGAAGAAATTAACTCCCATGATCATCGAAAAAGAGCGGCCATAGACTGGAGGCCTTCTTTTAAATAATGGTAAGAAGGATGGAGAGGGAGGTACGCACACATACGCTCACACATATTATAAGAGCTCTTTCTCTCATACTCTCGACACCCTTCCCTATTCTGTGGCTGGGATCTACCACTGACTTAGGTATCGGAGTGTCCTCCACCGGAACAACCTTGGCAAGGGACCTGTTTTGCAGGTGAACCAGGGAGCGGTCCTGCAGCACAGCGGCTCCGACCAGTCGATTCATGGACTCCAAGCCAACAAAACCTAACCCAATCCTACCATGGATCCAAATATTTAAACTTTGTTAAGATCCATAACAGAGGAAGTTAGGCAACTCAGTACTAGGTTTGACCAGTTAGATGACTGATTAGGTAACCTAGAGAAAATCCATAAGACCTGTCCTGAATTTAAACTTGAGACACCTTTCTCCACACCTCCCAATCCTAGGAGACCCCATACCATAACCCAACCTGGGAATCTAACCATAGGAGACCCAATTATGATTTCATAGACCAGGATGAGATAACCACTAGAAACTTTAGCGTTGAAGCACCTAAATTTAGTGGTGATCCTGAGTTTGAAAATTATCCTGATTGGAAAAGAAATATGGATCTATATTTTGAGAAGTATCAAATGATTGAGGAAGGAAAGTTTAAGATTGCTAAACACAAATTAGTATACTAGGCTAGAATTTATTGGGATGATGTCGAAAGAATGATCAAACAAAGAAGAGACATACCCATAACTACGTGGAGTGACATGAAACTTAAACTTAGGGAAAAGTACCTACCCAGATCATATGAACCCAACTCCTACAAACCCAGATCCATAACCCATAGGTCTGAACCCATATCCTATGAACCTAAGGAACCCATAACCCCTAGGTATCAATTTAGTGCTAGTCAGGTTTCGCTTAGTTGGCCAGAACACATTAGGATTAGTGCTCCTTATGATCTAGTCAAATCCACCCGAGTCAACCCATTCCTCAGTAGAGTCGACCCAATTCTCACTCAAGCTGACTCAACCTTAATCCGACCTGGACTACCTCTATTAGTCAGATCCTAGCCAATTTCTCCTTAACCAACCTACTCCTACTACCCTATTGGTTCACCAAGATGACATTGAAGTGGAAGTGTATGAAGCTGAGGTGAACTTAGTGGATGAGTACGAGAGATAAGAGGATACATATGGCTGACTAGAATTAGCTGACCCAGTAGACACCCAGACTGAAACCAGCCCAGAGTTAGTTGACCATGACTGTACCCTGACTAAAACTATACTGGTAGGACCCTTAGAAAAGAGACTCATGAGGAGCCCAACCCTACTACTAGGACTTTACCTTAGAAAATACTAGAAGAGAGCCAAATCATAGAGCCTAGTCCTAAGATTCATGAATCCAAAGTAATTTGTGAGGACTTGGCTTATTTAGTCCAGTACCCTCTGGAAGACTTCACCCCTTTGACTCCAATTGAAGATCTCTTTCCTGAGATTAGTGACCCATTTTTTTATCAAGTGGACCTTTTAGTGCCTGTAGATGTAATTCAATGTTTAACCTTCTAAGGGCAACCCCATTAGTCTAGGACAAATCCCCGAGCCCTTTTCTTATTTCCTACTCTACCAAGTCACCCCTGAATCCACTTCTTATTTTCTACCTTTTCCTGAAGCTTCCTATGTTTCTCTAACCAATAGATTGCATTTTGTAGATGTTGCAAAAGCCCATTGAGCATGTTAGGTTTGCATCATATTTCTAGAGAACCTTATGACATCTATTAGGAATTCATACTGAAATTTCATTGACATGTCATATATTAACCAAGGATAATTCTAAGAATAGACTCAAAGAATACAATGAAGGAGACTTTGTCATGGTTAGACTACGACCTGAATGGTTTTCACCTGGAACCATGAAGAGTTACATACCCGTAGTAGTGGACCATACAAAGTAATTAAGAAAATTGGATGTAATGCCTACGTGCTCAAGTTATACCACCTGAACTAGGTATTAGTCATACTTTCAACGTTTCAGACCTTATTGAGTATAGGGAGTCAACGTTGATTCCTAATGAGCCTTTTAGACTTAATCCAATCCTTGAGAGTGAGCCAATCCAAGTGTGTCCGTCCACCTGCCATACCACTAGCTTGAAGAGACAGGATCAAGCGAATCTTGGATGATAAGATTATCACTACTCGGGGCAAAGATTATCAGTGATATCTGGTTCATTGGCAAGGATGACCCGAGACTATGATTCTTGGATCACTAGAGAGGATTACAGAGAGTTGACCCAGACTTACTAGAGCGCTATCATAGCGGAGCTGACCCATACTCGACAGGGTTGAGTTCCTTCCACCCGGGGAGAATTGGTGCGGGCACCAGGACTAGAAAATATCAACAGGTTGAACCCACATCCCTGTGGATCATCTGTGAATAAATGCCCCATCAACCCTCCTTGTAATTAATCATTATTATTATTCATCAATAAAGAAGCTCTGCCAAATTTTCTTTCTTTGCTGTATGCATCATGGGGTTTGAGGCCCCTTTCCTTTGTTCTTCGCAACATCACGGGGTACGAGGCCCTAGTTATCTTACCTATCCATTGGACAAAAAAAAAAACCTACCCACCACTTCCAACCCTTTCCCTTCCATTCTTTTCCCTTCCTTTGTTACTTCTTAATTTGTGTTTTTCGTTGTTGAGTGTTTGCAGGTGATCAGGAATCGAAGTTAGGTATTTTTGCCTAGAAACTAGCATCACGTGGAGATCGAAGCCCGAGATCAAGTTCTTGAAACCCTACCATGAGAATCTTGAGAGTCCTGCTAGATCTATTTCAAAGGAGCGATTTTCGTTGGTAAAACTGAAAACTTATTCCCTTCTCTTTAATTTTTGATTAGTTGAAAGTAAACCCTAGTTTACGATGGTTTCTTAGGCACAAAATCCTGATTTTTTTAGTTGCTTTGTTAGATCTACTCATGCGGGCTTAAACTAGTTAACTAGTTTCCATAATTACTTCCTTTGAGTCTCTAAAAAACATAAAAATTATAAAAAAAATAATCTCTATTTCTCTCTGCTAATTAAGTTTAAAATTAGTAAATTAGGTTTTCATAATTGTTTCGCATAAAAAATGTAGGTGCCACTTACCAGCACCTAGTGAATAAAGTTTTTAAAGATCGAATCAGGCAAAATAAAGAGGTATGCATGGATGACATGCTTGTTAAAAGCAAGGTAGTTGAAACCCATGTCAAAAACCTTTGGTAAGCCTTGCCTTTTTGAAAGTACTAGATGAAGTTGAATCCCACCGAATGTGCTTTTGGAGTGGCTTCTAGCAAGTTCCTTGGCTTTATAGTTTTCAACCAGGGGGTGGAAGCAAATCTAGAAAAGATTAAAGCCATCTATAACATGATTCCTCCAAAAATAATCAAAGATGTTCAATGCCTCACTAGAAGGGTCATAGCCTTAAAAAGGTTCATCTCCAGATCTATCGAGTGCTATCTTCTTTTCTTCTAGAACCTGAAGCAATCTAAGAATCTTCAGTGGTCTGAAGAGTGCCAAAAGATTTTTCAAGATCTTAAAAGCTATTAGCTCTCCACCACTACTAGGCAAGCTAGACCCTAGAGAGGAGTTGTTTTTATATCTTGTAGCCTCATCTCTAGCAATGGGAGCTATGTGATCTAGGAGAAAGACAATCTAGAAGCCTATCTACTATGTCAGCCAGATCCTGAGAGATGCAAACACTCGATACTTCAAATTGGAAAAGCTGGTCTTTGCCCTCCTCACTGCCAAAACTTCGATCATATTTTCAAGCTCATACCATCACCATCCTGACTGATCAACCGATCAAAAGCATCCTTCATCGACTTGATACATCTGAGCTCATTACCAAGTGGGCGGTCAAGCTCTTCGAGTTCAACATTAAATTTCAGCCTTGGCTGTTGATCAAAGCAAAGATATTGGTTGATTTCTTGGTTGAATGCCTAACGAGCTAATCAAGGCAAAAGAGGTTGGGCCTTCGAATTCAGAGGTTGGGCCTTCGAATTCTTCAGGACTGATCCAAGACCCCACTAAGAGTTCGAGAGGAATCATTTTTGAGTATGCCCTGTGATTTGGTTCCAACAACAAATAACAAAGCTAAGCACAAAGACATAATTACAAAACTAGAAGGAACTAAAGAATTAGAGGTTCAAGATTTAAAAGTTTATAAGCTCAATAAGAAAACATAATGAAATATCTTTAGAGGCTCAAAGAGTTGATCCATGCCTTCAATAGTGATGCGGGATGAAATGCATGAAGAACTTCAGCATAAAAGAAAAGCTATTTCGGATGAGCAACGATTTAGATCTATATGGCATATTCTTCCCGAGAAGGAGTAAAGAATATGCTGGGATTGACTACAAGAAGAGTAAAGAGCACTATCCCACAGACTGAACTCACCCAAATGATAAAGAAGAAGGATCTAAGGGTTGAAAAATCACTTGCATGATTAGGACTAGTGCCTTCTTCAACAAGTCAGACCTAAGATTAGGAAGGTTTATACCATGCAATGATCTCTTCTCCATAGTTGGATCTCTCAGCACTCATAGGGTTGGTGCTTAGATGAGGAGGCTTTACTCCTACAGATTCGTCGGCTTTCAGATCAGGGGTTCCAAGGCGATGAGGACCTCTTCTGCAGATCGAGATATCCAGGGGATCCTGCAAGCAACAAAGTTAGGGACCTATTGAAGTAGAGAAATATATGAAAAGAAAACTTTGAGTAGAGAGGGGGTAGGGATGGTGATGGAAGCATCTTAGCATGGATGAGGCTTGGCGTGGAAGAGTCTTGGTGAGGAGGAAGCTTGTCGCCCGGAGACCTGAAGGAGGAATTTTTGATGGTTAGGGCTTTGTTGACCCCATAAGTGATTTTGATGATAACCAAACATTGGTGCATGCATTTGTTTTACTAACAACTCTTCAAGTGGTCTACAAGTTTTTGTAGGATGAATTCTTTATTCAAACTTCAACTCCTATAATTGTATTTCTTGTTTCGAGTTGTTTGTTATTGAAATTTGTAAAGAAGAACCCAAAGGAAAAATTAAGAAAGATCATAAAATTGGGTTACTTCTAAATGTGTTTCAAGCTTTGTGTTTCTCATACCGGACTCGACCCTAGCCCTAGATACATCATGGAAAAGTATGATAGACTAGATCAATACATGTACATTGATCCAACTAGCCATGAATGCACCACCTGAGACTCAACAATCTCCATCTTGGTGCTTCAAGGCTATATATGCTGGACTACTCAAACCCATTAACCACATACAAGAGTAGAAGCTATCCCTTGGTAGAGCCTTCGTAAGTGCATCCGCCTGGTTCTCTGTTGTATGAACCTTCACCAGCACCACTTCTCGTTCCACCAGCTCCCTGACTCTGTGGTATCTCCATCTATATGCTTGGTCCTAGCATGATAGACTGGGTTCTGTGTCAAGTGTATGGCACTCTGGCTATCACTATATAGGACCACCATAACACTATTTCACCCCAATTTCAGGCACTAGCCTTCTTAGCCATAGTGCTTCCTTTGCAACCTCTGTAATCCCTATATACTCTACTTCTGTTATAGACAAAGCAGTAATAGGTTGAAGGGTTGATCTCCAAGAAATCGGTCCACCATACATATAGAGAGATAACTTATTGCAGACCTCCTTGTATCAAGATCATCTGCATAGCTTGCATCAACAAACCCTTTCAAAAGACCTAAATCCTCACATGATTCTATGGAGTTCCATCCATGTCCTTCTGGCTGCCCACCAAATACCAGTTCATGTTTTTGAGTCCCTCGCAGATATCACAAAATCAACTTCAATGCCTTCCAGTGTTCCTTCCTAGGATTAGCCATGTACCTACTCACCTGGCTTACAGCATATGCCATACCGACCTACAACAAACCATAGCATACATCAAACTGCCCACTACATTGGTATATGGAACTCTTTTTATATACTCTCTCTCCTCCTCTGATTGGGGGCACTATTTTTTCGAGAGAGAAATATATCCTGGTAATGGTGTTTCCAGAGGTTAGGCCTTTTCCATCCCTAGGAAGCCAAGAGGTGCCTCTTCAATCTCCAAACATCGAAGATTATGAAGTGTCCTGATAGCAGAAGGACTCTCCATCAGAACCGCGTGCCACATGAAGAGTTGTGACTCTTCATGCACCGCGCGCACCATCCTTCTTCCACACAAATTTCAAAGAATGTTGACCAGTCAAAATATAGGCAATATGAGTGTCATTGGAAAGAGCATAAAATTTCCTTTCTGACCATATAAATTATATTCAAATTAGAGATCTATAGCTCATTCTGTGCCCTTTTGAAGTTAAGGTATCATTTAGGTACCAAGAGTCCCATGCCATTGGGACTCTTCATGCATGGCACCTAAAATGCCCTTAAATCCAAATTAAAATCAGATTTAGCTCTGATTAGTCTAGCCCCACTTAGGACTCAACCTAATTTAGGTTTTCCATAATTAGGTTAGCCCAATTAGCAAGCAACCGGACCCAATCCAACTGGGTTAGGAATTTGGTTAACCTACATATGCTAGTATGCTATCTGGCTAACCAATTAGGATCCTATGACCCTAATTAAATCATGAATGACTTCCTTGGCCAAGTCTCTATTGTGTGTGACCTATTGGGTTCCACATCTAGCCAGCAGTAGGTTTAGGTTTGAGTCGATTCGATCCGATCAAACCCGATTGACCTAATTAGGTCAAATTGGCTCACCTAATTGTCCAATTCAAATCACACATCGAATTGACTCATGAAACCAAATCAATTGGTTTATGAAGACCTACAAGATAATATTGACGTCTAGCAACATGTCATGCTTACCCGGAAGATGAAAAATTTTTGTGGATTTACCAAAATACCCTTCAGAGGTGAGTTACCGGGCAATTCAGTCCTTCGATCTACTTGCACCCTGAATATGACTATGGATATGGATACTTGTCAAATCTAATTTCATATTCATTCCTTGCTCAATCTGATAATGATGATTCATTAATGAACCATTAAAAACTATTTCTAATGTTCATACTTTAATCAAAGATTTCCTGAATCTTCATTTGATTGAAATCATTTGGATGCACTTCCCTCTTACTAGGGTTGATCGATTCCTTTTTGACCTACTCACAACCTCCATATGCAATCCACCATACCCAGTATCACCCCATGCATGACTCAGTGTCATGATTGAGTGTGAACCAAAGTATGGATTCATGCATACAAGATACCATGGCAGTCTCAGGTCAAAGGACCACATGCACTACTCCCACTATGAGAACTATCTATCGACAAACAGATAAGGTTCAATTAGATGTTCTCAAGCTGGATCCATTCAGTGAACTCATTCTCTAATGAGCACCCACATCCTAGTATTAGTGTCAAACACAAGTGACTGTAAGATCAGTCACCCTCTTCACCAAGCATACATAGGATGTGCTAGTCTTACCGAAAACATTGATCCCCTACTCAATATCCCATCGACCAGGAATATTCTAGATTAGGGTTTTAAGGCTTTAGGTCTCACTAGTATGATCTCATCATAACCCTAGAACCATAGTCCTAATCTATGGTATTCATCATATCTTAATAAAATTAATAAGACACAGCATATGATGTAAATAAAATGCCTTTATTAATTGATAATGTCAATACACTAGTTTGGGATACAAAAGAAAATTCCATCGAAATACAATATTTCGATTGGCCTTTAGGGCATAATCCTTTCAATCTCCCACTTGCACTAAAGCCAATCAATCACCTTTAAATTTTAATCCCATGCAATCAAGGTAGCGATCAAACTCCCGCTGTGGTAGAGCCTTAGTGAATGAGTCTACTATGTTGTCCTTCGTTTCTACTCTTTTAATACAGACTTCTTGTCTTTCAACAATCTCTCGAACGAGATGGAAGCGTCTTAGAATGTGCTTTGATTTGTGATGAGCTCTAGGTTCCTTAGCTTGAGCGACGGCTCTAGTATTATCACAGTAAAGTGATACTGGACCTTCAATCTCCGGAACAATGTCCAACTCTGAGATGAACTTCTTCATCCAGACAGCTTCCTTGGCAGCTTTACTAATAGCAATGTATTCTGCCTTAGTTGTTGAGTCAGCTACAGTCTGCTGTTTAGAACTCTTTCAGCTTATAGCTCCTCCAATTAGGGTAAAAACATATCCTGAAATAGATTTGCTATCATCTGGATCCGATTGAAAACTAGAATCTGAATAAGCTTCCAGTTTAAGATCAGATCCTCCATATATTAGAAAAATATCCTAGTCCTTCTCAAGTACTTAAGAATATTTTTCACAGCCTTCTAGTGATCCTCTCCTGGATCAGTCTGAAATCTGCTGGCTATACCTAAGGCATATGCCACATCAGACCTGGTACATAACATAGCATACATTATAGATCCTACAGTCGAAGTATAAGGTATAGAACTCATTCTATTTCTTTCTTCAGGTGTCTTAGGAGACATCTTCTTAGAAAGATGTATGCCATGACCAATGGGCAAGTAACCTCTTTTACTTCCCTCCATGCTAAATCTCTTTAGCACTTGGTCAATATACCTAGACTGGGATAAGCCTAGCATCCTCCTAGATCTATCTTTATAGATCTTGATACCCAGTATATAGGATGCTTCTCTCAAGTCTTTCATGGAAAACTATTTAGATAACCATACCTTGACTGATTGTAACATTGGGATATCATTCCTAATGAGGAGTATGTCATCCACATACAGAACCAAGAAAACTATGGCACTCCCACTAGTCTTCTTGTACACACAAGGTTCATCCTCATTTTTGATAAAGTCAAACTCTTTGACTGTCTTATCAAATCGGATGTTCCAACTCCTAGATGCTTGCTTTAATCCATAAATGGATTTCTTCAGCCTACATACCTGATTAGATTTAGTCTCCAAGACAAAACCTTCTAGCTATGACATATAGACCTCTTCCTCAAGGAAACCATTAAGGAATGCGGTTTTCACATCCATCTGCCAGATTTTATAATCATGGTATGCTGCTATAGCAAGCATGATCTGAATAGATTTGAGCATGGCAATAGGGGAAAATGTTTCATTATAATATATTCCTTGTTTTTGTCTGAAATCCTTAGCCACTAATCTGGCTTTATAAGTTTTGACTTGGCCATCTGCCCCAATCTTTTTCTTATAGACCCATTTGCATTCAATAGGATTAACACCCTCTGGTGCATCAACCAAAGTCCACACTTGGTTGACATACATGGAGTCCATTTCAGATCTGATGGCTTCTAGCCATCTGTCTGAGTCCCTACTCATGACAGCATCCGTATAGGTTAGAGGCTCATCATTTTCAATGATCCGGGCTTCATTATTTTCAATAATGAACCCGTACCTCTCAGGTGCATGACGCACCCTATCAGACCTATGGATAGGAGTGGTGTGTTCTAATTCTATACTAATTATGTTATCATTTGGTTGAGATGTATCTATTTGTTGAACTTCTTCAAGTTCAATATTTCTCCCAATACCCTTTTGTAGGATGAACTCTTTCTCCAGAAAAGTGGCATGCCTATTGACAAAAACTTTTTGTTTAGTAGGGTGGTATAACAGATATCCTATACTATCTTTAGGATATCCTACAAATAGACACTTATCTGCTCTAGCATCCAGCTTATGTCCAAAATTTCTTTTGACATAGACTGGACATCCCCATATTTTAAGATACTTAAGATTAGATTTCTTACCCCTCCATATCTCATATGGAGTGCTAGAGACAGATTTAGATGGTACTCTATTTAAGATATTAGCCATGATTTCCAAAGCATATCCCCAGAAGGAAACAGGTAACTCTGTGAAGCACATCATGGACCGTACTCTAATAAGGTACGATTCCTCCTTTCAGCAACACCATTTAATTGTGGTGTGTAAGGAGGGGTCCATTCAGAGATAATCCCCTTTTCTTTAAGGTGATCGAGAAACTTGGTGGATAAGTTTCACCTCCTCGATCTGATCGAAGGATTTTAATACTTTTTCCCATTTGTTTCTCTACCATACTTTGATACTCTAAAAATTTATCAAAAGCTTCGGACTTATGTTTAATAAGATACACAAATCCGTACCTTGAAAAATCATCAGTAAACGTGATGAAATAAGAGTATCTACCCTTGGCCTGAGTTGTCATAGGCCCACATACATCTGTATGTATAAGTCCTAATAACTCAGTTATCCTTTCTCTATGTCCACTAAATGGAGTCTTGGCCATTTTACCCATGAGACATGATTCACAAGTTCCTAATGATTCATAATTATAAGGATTAAAGAAATTTTCCTTGTATAACTTGCTAATCCTAGTCTCACTAATATGTCCAAGCTGACAGTACCAGAGTAAAGTATTGTTTACATCATCTATCTTTCGTTTGTTACTTACATGAAGTATTTTGTCATTAGTGGATAGAGTTAAAAGACCATTGCAAAATACGCTACAACATATAATCTCATTAGAAAAGCTGATTGAGCAACCATTGCTCATCACATTCATAGTATAACCTTGTCTAAGTAACAAGGGTATAGAAATGATATTTCTAATGCCCTTAGGCATATAGTAACAATCTCTCAGCTCTAAAATCTTCCCTGAAGGTAACTTCAAGATATAAGTCCCTACGGCCTCTACTTGGATGGACTCTCCTCCAGCACCATAGAGCTCGAAGTCTCCTTCCTTCAATACTCTAAGCCTCTGCAGTCCCTGCAATGATTTGCATATATTATGACCACAGGCGGTATCCAATACCCAAGTATTTGAAATGGAAGAATCCAATGACAAAATAGTATGAACTTCTTTCATACCTTTTGGTGCATCCGATGCACCAGGCTTCACACCTGCAAGGTAAGCCTTGCAGTTCCTCTTCCAATGACCCGGCTTACCACAGTGAAAGTAGGTCATCTGTCCGGAGGCCTTCTTTCCTTTCTTCTTCTTGATGCCCCTTTTTGGGTTCAATCTCCTCTTAGAACCCTTTCTGCCTGACTTCTTCTTGTTGATCCCATCCATAAGAAGAAGTGGAGCCTTATTTTTCTTTAAATGGCTCTCTGTTGTTTTTAACATGTTTCAGCTCAGGCAAGGAAATGTTAAGTTTATTCATATGATAATTAAGAACAAACTGTGAAAATGACTCTGGAAGTGACTGCAGGATCAAATCCTGATTCAACTCCCCATCCATAACAAAACCTAATTGACCTAATCGAGTGATCAGGTCAATAACCATCAGTACGTGGTCTTGTATGGATGTACCTTCTGTCATTCTCGTATGGAACAACTATTTAGATATCTCATATCTAGCAGTTCGACTATGTTCTTGATATAGCTCTTTTAGATTGAGCAGTATGGAGATAGTGTCCATGCTATCATGTTGCCTCTGCAACTCATTGGTCATAGAGGCAAGCATGATACATTTGATAGTGAGTGAGTCATTTTGCTACATCTTGTATGTGGTCTTTTCCTCTTGCGAGGCATCTTCCCCTAAAGGTTCCAGGGTAGGGGTATCAAGAATGTAAGAAAGTTTTTCCTGGCTGAGTACTATCTTTAGGTTTCTCTACTAGTCAACATAGTTCGGTCCAGTCAATTTATTGGCATCAAGTATACTACGGAGTAAGAGTAAAGAGACCATTTAATCTACTTTAACAAAGAACATAACATAAGCAAACAACTAATGTTGACAAAACATAATTAAATTAGGACTTTAACTTAATTATGTCTTCCACTATTTTATCAAGCATCATAACCCTTTATATAATGATCGAGAAACCCTAATTGGTTTTCTTAGTGGGGTTGAGATCCTAATTCCTTATAAAAGACCTTGTGTGTACACAACAAATCTTTTATAAGTTCAAAGGTAGGAAAATTCTTTCCAATTGTATCTCATACAATTCTCAACAAAACCTGGCCTCTAAAATATTAATAGCCTTGTGTGTGTACAACAAACTATAATATTTTTAGTTAAGTAAGACCCTTCATTCCTTTATAGTCATGATTGTAATAATAATACCCTTGTGTGTTCACAACAAAGTATTATATTAAATCATGCCATAAGCATCAAATGCTCCAGGCCAAAATTGTGTTAGTTACCATAATAGGCCTTGTATGTACACAACAAATCTAATACGGATCATAACGTAATAATGACCTAGCATGAAGGAAGGCCTAATGTAGTGAATATTACACTAAGCATATCAATCAAGAATTAAGTTAATCTTATCGGCCAGGTAAGTGGGAGAGTAGTGAGAGTCCCCCTGTTGCTTTCCTAGACACCAATAAAAAATGGCCAGGTTAGTCAACGGAACCAATTAAAAACCACGTCCTCTTTACCGATCATGAACTACTTTTCCTAGACACCGAATGATCAACTAATCATCTTGATTATTTTTCTTTTGGTATATGACACTACAACTTAATATAATTTTAATAGAGGGCAATTCAAACAGAAGCACATTTTAATATTACCATTCATCAACCATGCATCATATATCATTTTATAATGTGCCAAGTGTGTCATCATACTAGGACAACCATCTACCACATAATGGATCCACCATTATGCCACGGCAACCTTATTTCGGTATGATGACTAGAAAGCTAAACATATCTCTATATCGGTTAAGGTTTAAGTGAAAACCCTAACCAGTGATATACATATATGCATAAACTTATCAATCATATGTAACTTTAAACTTTTGTAGAGTCCTGCAAAATTGGGCAACTTCAAATTTTGTAGAGTTCTACAAAATTGGGCAACCTCAAGAATCCTATAAATTGGGCAACTTCAAATTTTGTAGAGTCCTACCAAAATGGGCAACCTCAAGAGTCCTACAAAATTGGGAAACTTCAAATTTTGTAGAGTCCTACCAAAATGGGCAACCTCAAGAGTCCTACAAAATTAGGCAACTTCAAATTTTATATGATTTAGCCCTAATAAGGTGGCTCTGATACCACTGTAAGGGTTTTGGTGACCAGGTTGGAAGCATGGATTTTAAAAATTTATTATGAAACCACTACCAAACCCTTAACCCAAGACATCCTTACTAGGAATTAAAACATACAACCATGCATATATAATATAAACTAGAGTTTAGGCACCAACCTGAACCACTAGTATCCAATCCGATGAAAAAACCCTGATTCAGCCATCTTCTCCACCAAGCACCCAAACGTTCGCCCTCCAATGGTGATCCACACGAAACTCGGACCAAGGAAGAACTCCTTCTTCAAGTTGCTTGGAGAAGTGAAACTCTTTCGGTAGCCTTTGGTCTATTGACCACTGTAGGACACCCTGTCCTACTGTAGGGCACTAAAGACACTCTCCTAAACCACTCTTGGTTTTAGGACAACCCTCTTCTAGGACCCCTTAGGCTTATGTCCTAAAACAAAGCCTTGTCCTATTAGAAAATACCTTGTCTTAACATGACAAGTCTTGTCTTAAAGAAAGAAGGAGGGAGAGAGAGACACTCAGAATAGTACTTCGGTGGAATTCTTCATTATCAGACTCATTTCACCGCCCCCTATTTATAGATACAAGAGGGGCGTGTGATATGTCCTCCCATCAACTTATCAGATATGATTTTTCAAGATCGAAGAGAAGTTATCTAGCTTGAAAAATCATATCTAATAAGCCCATTCATGCACCGAAGGCCTTATTCACATCCCTTCTTTTATCTGGACAAATTCACACTTGCCACATGTCAATTACCAGTCCCTAGGAAGCCAAGAAGTGCCTCTTCAATCTCCAAACATCAGAGATTATGAAGAGTCCAGATAGCAGAAGGACTCTCCATCAGAACCGTGTGCCACATGAAGAGTTGCGACTCTTCATGCATCGCACGTGCCATCCTTCTTCCATGCAAATTTTAAAGAATGTTGACCAGTCAAAACATAGACAATATGGGTGTCATTGGAAAGATCATAAAATTTCCTTTTTGACCATATAAATTATATTCAAATCAGAGATCTATAGCTCATTCTGTGCTCTTTTGAAGTTATGGTATCATTTAGGTACCAAGAGTCCCATGCCATTGGGACTCTTCATGCATGGCACCTAAAATGCCCTTAAATCCAAATTAAAATCATATTTAGCTCTGATTAGGCTAGCCCCACTTAGGACTCAACCTAATTTAGGTTTTCCATAATTAGGTTAGCCCAATTAGCAAGCAACCGGACCCAATCCAATTGGGTTAAGAATTTGGTTAGCCTACATATAATAGTATGTAATCCGGCTAACCAATTAGGATCCTATGACCCTAATTAAATCATGAATGACTTCCTTGGCCAAGTCTCTATTGTGTGTGACCCATTGGGTTCCACATCTAGCCAGCAGTAGGTTTAGGTTTGAGTCGATTCGATCGAACCTGATTGACCTAATTAGGTCAAATTGGCTCACCTAATTGTCCATTTCGAATCATACATCGAATTGACTCATGAAACCAAACCAATTCATTTATGAAGACCTACAAGATAAGATTGACATCTAGCAATGTGTCATGCCTACCCGGAAGATGAGGAATTTTGGTGAATTTATCAAAATACCCTTCAGTGGTGAGTTACCGGGCAATTCAGTCCTTCGATCTACTTGCACCCTGAATATGACTATGGATATGGATACTTGTCAAATCTAATTTTATATTCATTCCTTACTCAATTTGATAATGATGATTCATTAATGAACCATTAGAAACTATTTATAATGTTCATACTTTGATCAAAGATTTCCCGAATCTTTATTTGATTGAAATCATCTGGATGCGCTTCTCTCTTACTAGGGTTGATCGATTCCTTTTTAACCTACTCACAACCTCCATATGCAATCCACCATACCCAGTATCACCCCATGCATGACTCAGTGACATGATTGAGTGTGAACCAAAGTATGAATTCATGCATACAAGATACCATGGCAGTCTCAGGTCAAAGGACCACATGCACTACTCCTAGTACGAGAACTATCTATTGACAAACAGATAAGGTTCCATTAAATGTTCTCAAGCTGGATCCATTCAGTGAACTCATTCTCTAATGAGCACCCACATCCTAGTATTAATGTCAAACACAAGTGATTGTGAGATCAGTCATCCTCTTCACCAAGCATACATAGGATGTACTGGTCTTACCGGAAACATTGATCCCCTACTCAATATCTCATTGACCAGGAATATTCTAGATTAGGGTTTTAAGGCTTTAGGTCTCACTAGTATGATCTCATCATAACCCTAGAACCATAGCACTAATCTATGGGGTTCATCATATCTTAATAAAATTAATAAGACATAGCATATGATGAAAATAAAATGCCTTTATTAATTGATAATGTCAAATACTGGTTTGGGATATAAAAGAAAATCCCATCGAAATACAACATTTTGATTGGCCTTTAGGGCATAATCCTTTCAGCCTTGTATCTTACTCCACCTTGCTGTGTAGGTAATGATTTACTAGTGAATACCCATTTGGACCCAATAGCATAAGCATCTCTAGGTAGATCCACCAGCTACCATGTTTGATTCCTCTTAAGAGATTCCATCTCTTCCATCTTGCCTTGCATTCATGACTCTTTATTAGGACTTTCCATGGCTTCTGCAAAACTTTCTGGATCTCCATTCATAGATATAAGAGCATATGAAATTGCTTCATCCATACCATATCTTACTGGCTTCTGGATTGTGCATTGAGGCTTATGCAATGCCACTCCCCTTGCACTGTCCTGCAAGTCTGCTATTTGTGGCTCCTCCTGCACCTCCCTTTGAACAACTGATTCTTCTTGCCTCTCCTTCACTCCTGAAGAATCTTTCCTGTCCAACTCTATCTCAACTGAATCTCCATTTCTACCTGATGTTAAAGGCCTATCCTCCACTTGTGATGGGCTCTCCCTGTTGTTCATCTTATTGACTGCATTTCCAGTTGCAGTCCCTGGTTTCTCCAAGATTCTTCTCTCATCAAAGATGACATCCCTACTGATCACTGCTTTTTGAGACTGCGGAGCCCACAGTAGGTAACCTTTGACTCCTTATGGATACCCTATAAAGATCATCTTCTTTGACTTAGGATCTAGCTTGCTTCTTTCAGTTGCCTCTACATGTACATAAGTTGGGCAACTAAAAACTTCAGGTGGCCAAGCTCCACCTTCTTCCTACTCCAAGCTTCTTCTAGAAGTCCTCCATCCAACTTGGAGTGAGAGGACCTATTTATAAGAAAACATGCCAGAGTAATTGCATCACCCCAAAAAGTTTTCGGTAGTGATGACTGCAGCTTCATACTCCTCGACCTCTCCAATAGTGTCCGGTTCATCCTTTCCATGACACCATTCTGCTATGGGTCATCCTTATTGTATAATGGCGTTTGATACCATTTTCCTCATAGTAACTCCTAAACTCTATACTAGAGTACTCCCCACCATTATCAGTCCAAAGGCACTTTACATGCCTTCTTATCTCCTTCTCTCTCTACCTCAGCCCTCTAAGCTTTAAACCGGGAAAATACATCTGATTTTCTCTCAACAGATACACCCACAGTTTCCTAGAGAAGTCATCAATAAAGGTAACAAAATACCTTGCTCCACCTCTGGATAACAGAGGTGCTAGTCCCCATACATCCGAGTGCACCAAATCCAGCACTCTTCACTTGGTGTGGTACAAATAGCAAATTTTACTCTATGCTATTTACCAAAAATACACGGCTCACACAGGTCATTTCCATCCTTTTTCAAAGCTGGGATGTTCCCTCTTTTGCTTAACTCGGTGAGCCCTCGGTCACTCATATGACACATTCGATAGTGCCATAGCTTATATTTCAACTATTCTTCCTATGTTACTGCAAGCAGCTCAGCACTATCACTCACCACTGAGCCTTTCATTTTGTATAGATTGTTGCTCAGTCTTCTTTCTCTCATAACCACCAAAGCTTCCTTGGTAATCCTCAAACATCCACTACTAGATTAGCAACTAAAAGCATATTCCTGCTCTTCCAAGTAGTCCAAAGAAATAAAATTCTTTTCAATTCTGGTATATGTTTGACATTTGATAAAGTCCTTATCACTCTATCATACATCCTCACCCTAATAGTGCCTACTCCAGCTACCATACAAGGGTGATCATCACCAAGGTTTACACTACCTCCATTTAACCTGTCATAGGTTTAAAACCAATCCTGATATAAGGTATAGTGGTATGAGCATGCAGAATCAACATCCAAGTATTCTCCCAATCCATTGATCCATCCGATACAATCAGTACTTCTCCTCCATTGCTTTCCAAAGCATTAGCACCACTACTGTTGGCTCTCCCCTTTTCTATCTTCCAAAGAGGATAATTCTTCCTGATATGCCCAAGCTGATGACACTTGCAGCATTTCACACTCTTGTGGTTCTGAGACTAAGATCTGCCCTTGGACTTTTCCTTAACTCTTTCCTTGGGTCTTCCTTGCCCCTTATTTACAGCAAGAACCTCTGAGTTAGGATTACCTTTGCAGATCTTTTCCCTTTTCTCATTGGATCTGAGCACACCAACAACCTCTTCATAGTTCAAGGTTTCCTTTCCATAAACTATGGTTGTTATGAGTCCCATCATATGATCCAGGGAGTGAACACAGCAGCAACAATTCCCGATCCTTGTCTATTTTCATATCCAAACTCATCACCTCAGAACATACCTGATTGAACCTCTAAATGTGAGCAACTAGGTCTCCTCCTTAAGCATCCTCAAGCTATACAGTTGCTTCTTTAGCCATAGCTTATTCGTCATGTTCTTTCCCATGTATATGTTCTCTAGTCTTCTCCAAAGATCTTTTACGGTAGTCTCTGAACACATCTCAGGTAAAACCTGATCAGCCAAACACATCTTGATGGTCCTGAAAGCAATCTCTTCTAACTCTTCCCATTCTTCAATACTAAAAGATCTTTCTTTAACCAAGACCTTGTAGATTCTCTATTGAACCAGCAAATCTTTAACCCTTTTCTACCATAGGGTGAAGTTTCCCTTACCATCATACTTCTCAAAATCTACTTTGAACCCACTTGATGCCATTACTACAATCAAGAATTCAAGAGATCTGAAAATAGTACCTGCAAGAAGCTTCACTTCCAACCCTCTAATCTTGAGTTCTTTCCATGAACCTTGCTTTGATAGCAAATGTTGAGAATTTGATTTCAAATCCAACCAGATTTGACAAACCAAACCCTCAAGAGCAACCTTGTTCCTGATCAAGAACGAATGCCTTGATCAACAAAGCAATCATGGAAGCATATCACCAGATTGTGGATGACCATCTGCCAACAATCTTCATTGAAGATGATCATAGTAGGATTCAGGTATGTGAAGATCAAGAACACCAAGAATGGGAGAAGAGAAAAGGAAGAAGAAAAACAAAGTAATTTTCTCGAGAGAAAGGGATTTTCTTCTTTCAACTTCAAGAAGTTCGTTACACCTTCGTTTCTTCATACCATCCTCTTACGAGAATATAATATATATATATACCTCGGTCACATGTGGCTGAGATCCCAAAACTCCCCTAGGTGGCACCGTTCAAAAATAATTCACCCGATATCCGAGTCGACTCTAGACACTAGAGTCCTGGAACAGAGTCGACTCTAATCCTCAGAGCTGGCTCTTCCAGACCACAAGATTGACAGACTGTGCAACGGAGCCAACTCGAACTCATCCGAGCTGACTCGTCCAGTCTACAAGTTTCCTGACTATGCAACTGAGCCGACTCGAACCCATTCGAGCTAACTCGTCCAGTCCACAATCACCTGTTCTGAGATGTGCCAACCAACAAAGTCGACTCTTATCCCAGAAGAGCCGACTTTAAGACCCAGACTGACCAAAATCGAGCCTAAACACCTAGGACTCATATCGGACTTGACCCTAGCCCTAGATACATCATGAAAAATCATGATATACTAGATCAATACATGTACATTGACCCAACTAGCCATGAATGCACCACCCGAGACTCAACAAAGGTGGTACACGAGTGCTACTTGCAGAGCTAGACTTTTTTCACAGGTTAGTGCCATTCCTGGGATCGCGACTGAGAGGCGAGCATTTCTTCAACTTTCGGTTCTTCCTAGTGAATGTCACCAAAGCATATGCTTATTTTATATATGACATAATTATCTTTGCTGCATCATTGTGTGATTTCTAGAATTGTTCTATTTTTATACAATATTTATATGATTTCATATTTACATTACTCTAGATGCATCTAGATCCTGGTAAAGAGATTGTGTTAATTAGATTAACATCTTGAGATGAAATGGTATTATCGCTTTCCACTGCTGCATGCCTTTAGAAAAGTTTTAAAATGCATGTGTCACCCCTTGGAATAGTTCATGTCATCAGTATCAGAGCCAGGTTGTGTATGCATCTCGTTTAATATTTTTTATGAAATCAATTTGATTTCCTTCATGTAGTACTCGGATTAAGGTGGATTCACCATGGCCGTCTGGTCATAGGAGAGAAGCATGGTTTTAAAGACCATCTCTTCCCATTCCAAGGGGTTCTCCTATGGCATGTAGGGGTGCCGCTGCATCATGACCTTATGAAGAAAAAAGTAAAAAATTTAATGGATTAAAATTATTTTAATCTTTAGTTTATAGATCATAACTATGTTTAGATAAGATCAAAAATAAGTTTGATCTCAAACTTTGAAAAGTTTAAGTGGAAATGACTGAAGTTTGAAAAAACTATATTTTGGAAGAGCTGGCTTGAGCAGAAAAATTGACTCAACCAGAAATCTATGTTCTGGAAGAGCCGACTCGAGCAGAAATGTGTGTAATAGAAGAGCTGACTCGATCTACAAGAGCTGACTTGACCAGAAAATAATGAAATGGAAATTTTAAGCATCAAATTTTTTTGAAATTATTTTATTTCATTTTGAAAATATTTCAAATAGTGTGATACACTTAATTGAGAATTAAGATGTATAATTTTAAAATTTAGGATATGATTCTAATCTTAAGTCATGATTCATAAATCATGGATTGATTGGGTTAGCTAAAATTGGGTCCTTAAATGGGTTAGACCTAGGTTTAGATAAATGGATTCAATAGAGAAAAGACTAATCAAAAGGTAAATTAGGTCTCTCCTCTATAGATCTCTCTAATAGTTAGTTAAATCAGTCCATACATCTAAATGGACTTGATTCATGGCTTCGTGGTGAGCTCAGATCTTTAGGTTAGTCGATTGAGTCTGGTAATCCACTTGGTGTCTAAGATAAGTTTGGCAGTTATGATCACGGTTCTTTGGGGCTAACTCTTACCTGGCCAACTCATGGTTGGTGTCTAAGGCAAGAGTCTTACTTGGCATAACCCATCCCTCGATCTTACTTACCTAGCTAATATGGTGAATCAGATCAAATTAGATTATCTGTTGATTCAAGATGACCCATGTCAACTAAGGTTAATCAGTCTGATTGGTTTATAGGTGCCCATGGACCAAGTTGATCTAGAAACCCTCTAAGTGTTTGGTGAGAGTTTTCTTGATCAAGGTCCATGTCTTCATCTCAAATGTCACAAAATTTAAATCCTCTAAATTATAGATCCATAAAAGACTAAGTTATGTGACGGCCTAATTCTTAGCCTCCCATTAAGTTAGATTGGCAATGTGTCCTTTAGTTGGGTGATTATCGGTAGTACCAAAGTACGGGTGGTCATCAGGCTATTAGAATTGCCATTCATAATATGATGGCTCAGTGCAACTCTCTTAATGGTGGTCAGGTGAGCCGGTCAAAGTCGGGCTTGATCATTCATTAGTTAAAAGCACTGAATTTAGTCATGTTAATGGTTGGACCTAACTAGGACCTTCTTTAGCAGGAAGCCTAAAGGCCGATTGAAGTGCTCTTGGGGCAAGATTTGAAATACTAGAAATTGCTTGGAAGAAGCAATTGGTTAGTTGAACCTACCTTTAGGTTCACGTGGGTGAGCCAACCAAAATCAGGCACATGTGGCACCTTTAGGATTCTAGTACCCACTAAGGAATTAAGTGTAATTCCTCGGATTGGAGGTAGAGGCTACTAATCTAAATAAAATATGGGAGGACCTTTAGACTAAAGTCCATGTCTTTAAGATTAAAATTGAAATTCATATACTAATTGGTCTTCTGGTTTTCCTTTTAGGAAAATGTTTACCAACTTATCCCTTCACCATTACTTGACAATGAAAAACTTTCTGGCCCAAACTTTGATAATTGGTATCGAAGGTTTAAGATTGTCTTAGAGCACGAAAGGAACCTGTATATTGTAATGGATCCAGCACCTGAGGTCCCCGCAGCCAATGCTCGTACATCTATCAGGGACACTTATCAGAAGTGGCTTTCTGATAGAACTACTGTACGTTGAATTATGCTAGCGGCTATGAATGACGAGTTCAGTCATAAATTCGAGGAGGCCCAATCGGAGGAAATCTTGCAAAAGTTACAGGAATCCTTCGGCATGCATGATGATGTAGAGCAGTGCAGGACTTCTTGTGCCATCTATAACACCCATATGCGAAATGGGGCATTAGTAACTGGTCATGTATTGTACATGATCGAGTTATTTGAATGCCTGGCCAAACTCGGATGCCCCCTACATGAACAGCTAGGGAAAGATGCTATACTAAATTCTCTACCCCCTTCTTACCTTAGTTTTCCTTGATCACTTCCAGATGCGTAGGCCTATAGTGAACTACCATAGTCTATTGGGGTTACTACATAATTATGAGAAGGACCACAACCTCAATAAGGGGTTGGTGTACTTGGTAGGAGGAAATAGGGCAGTGCATCATCCCCTTAGAAAGGAGAAGAAAAATACAAAGAAAAAAACCAAAAAGGTGCAGAGTGTTGGTGGGGCCAGTTAGGCTGGGAAGAAATAGGTAGACTACAGTCTAGCAGAGTGCTTCTACTATAAGAAGTAGGGTCATTGGAAGAGGAATTGTCCTCTGTATATTGCATCCCTTGACCCAAACAGGCCGAAGAAGAGGAAGCATCAAGATGTTGCTGCTCAAGATATTTATATGATAAATCCCTGTACCTATTCTTTTTGTGATACTACTAATTGGGTACTTGTACTAGAAGTCCTTACCACATTTGCAACAAATTACAGGGACTTCGAATTAGTAGGAGATTCTAGGATGGCAAAAGGTTTCTGAACGTTGGAGATGGAAATCGAGTTCTAGTCCTAGTATTAGGAGACTTCTCTCTTGTTTTTGAATCTTGTAAAATCATTTTACATGACTGCCATTATTGTCCTACATTTCTTATGAACATTGTCTTTGTAGGCTTGTTGGCCAAAGAATGTTTTGAACTTTCAATAAAGAGAAATGTTTGCAATATTACTTTGAATGGTTCAGTTGTAATGAATGGAAATTTGGTAAATGGCATTTATTTGCTATCACAGCCTGTGAGTGTAATGTACATGATAAGCAAACACCCTAGAATGGATAATGTCAACGATGCTTATCTTTGGCACTATAGGATAGGTCATATAAACAAGAACAGGATAAACAGGTTAATACAAGAAGGTCTCTTAGAGGTAAATGATTTTGAATCATTGCCTACCTATGAATCTTGTTTACTTGGAAAAATGACCAAGTCATCTTTTTCTGAAAAAGGTATTAGAGCCAAAGAAATTCTAAGTCTAGTACATAGTGGACCTATGAAAATCAGTGCTAGAAGGTGAGTATAATTATTTCATTACTTTTACAGACAACCTATCTAGGTTCGGTTATGTCTATCTTATAAAACATAAGTCTGAGTCATTTGAAATGTTTAAACAATATTGTAATGAAGTTGAAAAGCAAACTAGAAAGAATATAAAGACTCTTCGATCTGATCGAGGAGGTGAATATATTTCCAGTGAGTTTCCGACTTATCTTCAAGAGAATGGGATTCTCTCTCAATAAACACCTCCGAGGACACCCCAACTGAATGGTGTGTTTGAAAGGAGGAATAGGACTTTGTTGGACATGGTTTGGTCCATGATGGGCTTTGCCACTCTGCCTATCTCTTTTTGGGGTTATGCCCTGAAGACTGCCTGTTATCTTATTAATAGGTCTCCTAGCCAGTCTAAGGATAGGACTCCATATGAGATGTAGTCTGAACGGAAACCAGTGCTCTCACACCTTAGGGTCTGGGGATGTTCGGCCTATGTTAAGCATTTGCAGACTGATAAGCTAGGACCTAGGTATGATTGGTGCCTATTCATTGGGTATCCAAAAGAGTCTAAAGGGAATTCCTTTTACCTGCCTGATGAACAAAAGCTATTTGTTGGTCTCAGGGCTATCTTTCTGGAAAAGGAGTTCCTTAGTGAAGGAACTGTAGCCACTAAGATTGAACTTAGTGAAGTTCTACAGGTAGAAGAACCAACACATTTAAAAGACACCTCATAACAGGATTTGACTAATTCAAATTTGGAGCCCATTGAGCACCCATTAAGGAGATCCGGTAGAGTACCGCATCAACCGGATAGATACTATGGTTTCTTGGCCCAGGACGGAGATCCCATTGAACATGATAAAAATAATAAGGATCCGATCACCTATATGGATGCTCTACAAAGGTTCGACTCTGATAAGTGGCTAGAAGCTATGAAATCTGAAATGGAGTTCATGGAGATCAATAGTGTGTGGACATTAGTTGATCCACCTGAAGGGATAAAACCCATTAGGTGTAGATGGATTTTCAAAAGAAAATAGGGAACAGGCGGAAGGGTGGAGACCTACATAGCCCATCTGGTTGCCAAGGGGTGTCGTCAACATTATGGTATTGACTATGATGAGACATTTTTTCCTATGGCAAAGCTCAAATCCCTCCAGATTATGCTTGCTTTAGCTGCATACTTCGACTATGAAATTTGGCAAATGGATGTCCGAACAGCCTCCTAAATGGTGAGTTGGAAGAGGAGGTGCATATGATGCAACTTGAAGGGTTCACATCCATAGATAAGTCAAAGGTTTGCAAGCTCTAAAGGTCTATCTATGGACTGAAGCAGGCATCTCGGAGTTGGAACATGCGATTTGATAAGTGTATCAAGTCATATGGCTTCATTAAGAACGGAGAAGAACCTTGCATTTATAAGTGGGCTAATGGTTTTGTGGTTGTATTCCTTGTATTGTATGTGGATGATTCTCTTAATCAAGAATGACATCCCTGCACTGCAGGGAATAAAAGTTTGGTTGTCATCTCAGTTCTCTATTAGAGATGAAGATCTATAGAGATAGATCTTTGAGACTTCTGGGACTGTCATAGTCAACGTACATTGATACCATGCTGAAATGGTTTAGCATGAAAAATTCCAAGAAAGGCTATCTTCTGATAGGCCATGGAATTACTCTCTCCAAAAAAGATTGTGCATCAACTTCTGAGGAGAGAGAGCGTATGAGTAGAGTCCCATATGCTTCGGTAGTGGGATCTATAATGTATACAATGATATGTACTAGATCAGACATGGCATACTCAATAGGAGTAGTGAGCAGATACCAGTCTGACCCAAGTGAAGCACACTGGAAAGTGGTAAAAACCATCCTAAAGTATTTGAGAAATACTAAAGAGTAATGGCTTATCTATAGAGAGCCTGACTTAAAACTTGTTGGTTATACCGATTCAAGTTTTCAGTCAGATAGAGATGATAGCAAAAGTGTGTCAGGCTTTGTATTTACCCTAAATAGAGGAGCCATCTACTGGAAAAGTTCCAAGCAACACATAGTGATGGACTCGGTTTGCGAAGCAGAATAAATTGCAGCATTAGATGCAGTGAAGGATGCTATGTGGCTATGAAAGTTCCTAGGTAAGCTAGGAGTGGCACCTTCCCTGGATGGCCCTATTCCAGTATTTTGTGACAGCATTGGAGCCATAGCTCAACCCAAGGAGCCAAAGTCCCATCAGTGCACCAAGCACATTTTGCACTACTACCACCTCGTGCGAGAGATTATGGCGTGAGGGGACATCGACCTTCAGAAGAACAATGGAAAGGAAAATCTGGCCAATCCCTTCACTAAAGCAGTCATAATTCAAGTGTTTAAAGATTGTAATTGAAAAATAGGAATGCGATTCTGTACTGATTAGCTTTGTCCAAGTGAGAGTTGTTGGGAATTGTGTCCCAAAGCCAATCATCTAGGCTGTAGATGGTTGTGCTATTTGTATATTGGAAATAAATTTTGATATAAATAAAAGTTATTTTTTGGCAGTTCATCACAGGTGCATTTTTCTTAGTGTGACTCCTATGTGATGAAGTCCTTAGAACTTCTTTGTACTCGATATAGAGAGGATATATCGAGTAGTTCTTAAATTATTTATAATCGAATGATACATTGTTATAGGATGACTATGTATCAAGTATAGATCGTTGTATGTTATATAGTTGGTTATCCTCTTAACCAAGGAATGTGGAGACATTGGTATGACATGCAAGTGTTGTATTTGACACTTCACTGAACGTGACTCTCATGCGAGATTCTCTTTCTATCGAAGAGGAGTCTTGCATCAGAATGTGGACATGAATTATTCCTCTAACTTGAGATCACTATAACAGCTTACAAGCAACTCACTATGCTTAGGTGCCGGACTACCTGGATTTATAATCTGGTGATGGAAGGTTGCTGGGTACAGTCAAGTACTTGTATAGCAGTAGTAGGATCGAGATAGGATTGACCTCTCTAAATGGTTTGGTTTGAATGCTTAATATGCTTCAATTAAGAAAGACCTTAGCCAGGGCATTCCTTGTAAGGAGTTACAGGGATTCTTTGTTTGGGACATATTGAAATGGACTGATTAGGGTTGGGCAGTTTAACCCTATTCCATTCGGAGCATTAGGAGGTTCAAGGAATAAGTTCAATGCTATTCCATATTTAACAGGTTTAGTTGCTCTGCAACCTTCAACCTATCCGGATGCCGGTGTCATTGCTAGATAGCGACTTTGGCTAGTATTGAAAATGTTTCCGTGCTACCGGTTTAGCATTTGAACCTTGGGATCACACACCGAAGGTTTCTTCTTGCTTTGTTGGCTTGTGAATGATTGGAAATCATTCCAGACTCATTTGACAAGGTGTTGTAAAACTTCTGTTCGAGCTGACTGTTGCCCAGTAAGCAACCAAAGAGGGGGGTGAATTGGGTTTCTAAAAATTTAAATGCAAGTGTGTGAACCAATCCAATTATAAAACTTAGTACTATGAACGCAAAGATAAAGTGCTTTTAATAAGAGTGCAGCAAAAATATAAAAGCAATAAGAGAAGAATAAATGAAAGAGACAAGCAACCACAAATACAAAGAAAATATAGTGGTTTGGTGCTATTCAATGCACCTACATCCACTCCCTAAGACCTACTTGAAAAATTACTATAATCTTAATCGATTATAGCTGATTAATTTTCCGAGCTCACTAATCAAAACCTGACTTATTTTCACAAGACTCACAAGTCAAAACCTCACTTAGTTTTCCAGGATAACCAAGAACCTAATTGGTTTTCAAAGGCTCGCCAATAACCTTCCTTTGTTTTGCGGGCTAACTAAGAATCTAAATGGTTTTCAAAGGCTCACCAATAACCTTCTTGGTTTTCCAAGAGGCTAACCAAAAACCTTTAAAATAAATATAAGTTTGAAGTAAAGAAATAATGAAAGCTATCTAATAAAAACGAATATCTCTTTGAAGCTTTATTGTAGTACTGCCTCCAACTTGATGAAGCCTCTTTTCAATGCTCAAATGGGTTGAATTTGAATGCTCTTGAATGCTTGGAGACTTGCTTTTGGCTTGGAAGTAGTTGAACTCAATGAATAGGAGTGAATGCTCTTTTTTTCTGTTCTCTTGGTTATTCTTTTTTCATTCTCTTGTGTTTGCTTTGATTTGAATCAATTAAATACCTTTCCAAGGTCTCAAACTCAGTTTCTAGTCGTTAGACACGAAAAACTAGCTGTTGGGAGCTAAGAGGAGCAAGTTATGCATTTGAAAAACTAGCCGTTACTGTTTCCAGAACTTCAAGTGTTGATACTTCAGGCTGTGAGTTGACACATAGGGTTAGCACTTGCTCTTCATGTGTCTGCACCTACTTCAAATATCTTCAATGAAGTCCTCTGGAAATCTCAGATGTGTCAACACTTTCTCTTGTGAGTCGACACTTTGAGTTGACAATTTGCATCCATGTGTCGACACTTCAGCATGTCTTCAACTTTAGCAAGTTCTATAATCCAAAAATCTCAGGTGAAGAGCTGATCCATGTGTCGATACTTTGAGCAACACAACATATCCATGTGTTGACACTTCAATCACGCCAACTGAAACTTTCTCTGCATGCCGGATTGTGTCTCTTCACTGTCATGTGTCGACACCTGAGTTGTGGGTGTCGACACTTTGAGTCGACACAATACAAATATTCTCTCAAAAACATCTGAACTTCTGCCGAAACAAGTTTGTGTTGAATTCATGTATCCTTTCAAGCATTCTTCACCTTCTAAAGTCCTCTTTAAGCAGATTTTTCATCCATATTTGGGACTTTTCAATCAAACAATTTTTGTTAAGTTGATGAGCACCTTTTTCTATAAAAATACACTTCAAAGAAATTATTAGTACTCAACTTATACTTAAGTATTTTGCTTATCATCAAAATCAATAACGAAGTCAACAAGCTCCCCATTTTTAATGATGACAAAACCTTTAAGTATAAATTGCACAATAAAAAGCTTTCAAGGAAATATTTTCAGTGTGCAAAGAGCATATTGCAATAGGTATTGAGATACTAAAAGAGATGTGTTAGGGCTAAGAGTATTGCCATAGCTAAGAGCATCATAACTTAAATTAAATGGAAGATAAAATCATGTATCATGATACTCTAAAGGGAAACATGCTTAAGAGAAACAATTTCAGTAATAAACTATACTCCCCTTGAGAAGATGATTCATGGACAAAAAGGTGAACATCTTTTAAATATCTAAAGATAGGAATTGGGCATGAAATCCAATTCAAAATAGATTTTCAATACAAAGGAGGTATTACTTCCCCTCACTCAATGCACAGAAATTTTCAAAAATATCAGATTTTCAAATTTTCTTTCATCATACATATATACATATTTATCTCATTTCTCATTTATACTTATACTAATTTCTCCTCCTTTTTGTTATCATTAAAAAGGAAGGAAGAACTAAATGAGTTTGAAAAAAGAAGTTATTTAACCATAAAGGAAAACAATGAACTATTGAGAGTAACTAATTCATTTCATTCACTCAAAGTCATAAGGTGAAACATAATATTTCATTCACTTAAAACAAGTTTGATACATAAAGGGAACATCAAAATATACAAAAAGTACAGAAATATAAATCATATAAAAGCTGTCCTAAGTATCATCCTCATCATTTGAGGATCTAATCTCGATCGGTCCAGTATCAGTGAAAGCAAGAGATCGGGGCCTCATCAATCTAAGATCACGAAGACGAGTCCTAGTCAGTCTAGAAGGAGTACAATGACCACGATCTCTGTGTTGAACATAAGTCCCTCCCTCTAGCTAGAGCAAAAGAGGTGGAAGCTATGTCATCAGTAGAAATAGAACAAATCGGAGTGATAGTCTCAACAACTATCCGATATGGTGTACGATCAAATGAAGGACCTGAATCAAGATAACGGAAACTAGGTGTGTAGAAACCTAGCTCTGAAATAAGAGAGGATGTATGCAAGGATGGTTTATCAACTACAGGTGTATCAAAAATCGGTGTATCAGTTGAAGAAATGATAGGTGTATCAGCTGAAGAAACAAAATAGGTATATCAATGATAGGTGTATCAGCTAAAGAAATAATGGATGTATTAATGATAGAGGAATCAATAACGGGTGAATCAATAATAGGTGAAAGTATATGAATGGCAGAATCATCAACAGATCTAGAAGGTGGTGTGGATATGATAAGAGTCTGAAAGGATGAACTATCTAGATCAAGAATGAGACTCCTAGGTAAGTCAGTAACTATCTCCTGTACTGGCTCTGTCATCATATCTGGAAAGTCAAATCCGTCAGAGTCAGTATCACCATCAGTGTCAATCTCTGGTCCTGGTGCAGGTGGAGCTGGAGCTAAATCTAGAACACTCCTAGAAGAGGGTCTAGATAGTATAGACAAAATAGTAGAGATGCCGTCACTCAATCCTTTGTGGCTTTCTCTCGTCTCGATAATGAAGCAGTCAAGTCACTGTCAAACAATCATAATATCTGTCTCTATGCGACTGACTATATCCATAAGACTCTTTGGAGCTCCTAGAGCATCTGACTGTGCTGGCTGAGGCTGAGTAGCTGGCTCAGGTAGATGTGCCTCTGAAGGTCCTGCCTCACCTAAATATATGCGCTCCTCCTCTGTAGTGTCCTTATCTCTATCATCGGCCTGTCCTGATACTCTGCGTCTCCACTAGCCTCTGACCAACTGATATCTAATACGGTGTAGTGACATGATGTCATAGACATCAGTGTGTAAAAGCATCTGGTAGGGCTCATCATCAAATGTCACTCCATATGCTCTGAAGAGCAATGTCAAGCCCATCCCATAGGGCGAGCATAGTCTCTAACTAGTTTATGTCTCCGTCATCTGATGTATCATGAGTACTAGAAGGCAAACTGGTACATGCTGAACTAATGAGACCATCACAAGCAGCTCTCTCTCTGTGATGTAGTCAAAATGTCCGATCTTCGATAGAAGAATCCGGGCAACGATATGATGTAGTAGTCTCATATTAGTAGAAATATGGGATGCTGTAACAGTGGCTCCCTCAGGTAGAATATCTGACTCGAAAATACACTAAAGATCACTGAGCCTATCCACCAAGCTGTCCACTACAGACCCAGTCAGGGGTATATCCCATACTTTGCTCAGAACCTCTGCAATCACCGGGATATCTCTGCCACGGACCTGCGCTATCCATCCATCACAGCCATGGGCTAAAGATCCGTAGAACTCTCGTATCAGGCCCGGGTATAACCTCTCAGTCAAATAACAGAATGAAGTCAAACCAACAACTCCAAGCCACTGACCAATCTAAAAGTGATGCTGGCCGATGAATCCAAAGTCTACACTGCATCCTCTGACAATTGTCTTCGAACTCATGCGATGGAAGCAGGAAAAAGTGGCCATACAGGTGGATCAGGTGCTCTATCTGTCTGGCTTTAGTTCTTCTCTCTTCTTCATGGTTGGATGGCAGAGGGCGATGAACCACTTGCTTTCTAGGTCCCATTCCACAGATACACTGATTGAACAAAAGAGGAGAGGAAACTAGGGTTTCAATTATCCAAAACAAAAAATGGAAGGGGGACTGTAGCAAAAACCAAATGAAGAGCCATCAAAAGTGGGAATTTGAGAGGGTTTTTGATGAGATTTGGAGGGAAACGGTGATTGGAACAGCGCCAGGGCAGGTGTCGGCTCGAATTGGGAAGAAATGGGAAAGAAAACACTTTGTTTCACCTTTATTCTCGGTCTGCAACCGTTCATGTCTCGACTCACGACATAGGGCCATGTCTCGACAAATCAAGGTGTCGACACATACATGTATCGACACATTGACTTAAAACCAAAAAAAAAAAAAAATGAAGTGCATAGAAAAATCACTAGAAATACAATGACATTCAAGATGATTAAATGTAATTGATATCAAATTTGATCTTTTATGGGTCAAAGAATAGAAAATTTCAATCAAAAGGATTAATGACCCCAAGTTCTCTTCTAGTCATATTGAACCGATCTTCTTGGAGAGGCTTAGTCAAAATATCAGCTAATTGCAATTCAGTATAAATAAATTCAAGTACAACATTATTATTTTTAACATAGTTTCTAATGAAATGATGCCTAATTTCAATATGTTTACTTCTAGAATGTTGAACAGAATTTTTAGTTAAACAAATAGCACTAGTATTATTAGATGTTATGGGTGACTTAGTTAATTTGATTCCAAAATCTTCAAGTTGTTGCTTAATCCACGAGATTTGAGCATAATAACTTCCTGCTGCAATACTTAGCCTCAGTTGTGGATAGTACAACTGAAGTTTGTTTCTTGCTAAACCAGGAGATTAAGTTAACTCCAAGAAATTGGCAAGTTTTACTAGTACTTTTTGTACTAATTTACACCCAGCAAAATCAGCATCAAAAAACCCAATTAATTTAGTAGATGAGTCTCTAGAATACCATAAACAATATCAATTATACCAGATAAGTATCTAATAATGCGCTTAACAGCCAAAAAATGAGATTTCTTAGGATCAAACTGATATCTAGTACATACGCATACACTGAACATTATAATCGGTCTGCTAGCAGTCAAATACAATAAAGAGCCAAATATACCACTATATAATTTTTTATCAACAGATTTACCATGATCATCTTTTTATCAAGTTTACAAGAGGGGCTCACAGGTGTACCTATTGACTTAGTAGTCTCCATCCCAAACTTCTTTATGATTTTCCTTGTATACTTAGCTTGGTTGATGAAGATTCTATCCTTGGTTTACTTGATTTAGAGTCCAAGAAAGAAATTGAGTTCTCCCATCATACTCATTTCGAACCCTCCCTGCATTAGCTTAGCAAACTCTTGACAAAGAATCTCATTAGTAGCACCGAAAATAATATCATCAACATAAATTTGCACTACTAATAAATCATCATCTTTCCTTTTTAGAAATAAAGTTTTATCAACATGGCCTCTAGAAAATTCATTTTCAATCAAAAACTTGCTGAGTCTTTCATACCATGCTCGGGGTGCTTGCTTTAAACCATAAAGTGCTTTATGCAATTTGAAAACATAATTAGGATGTGCGTGATTTTCAAAACCAACCGTTCAACAAAAACTTCTTCTACTATAAAACCATTCAGAAAAGTACTTTTAACATCCATTTGAAAAAGTTTGAAATTCATAAAACAAGCAAATGCTAATAGTAGTCTAATTGCTTCAAGTCTAGCAACAGGAGCAAATGTTTCATCAGAATCAACTCCTTCCTACTGATTGTTGCCTTTGGCAACTATCCTAGCTTTATTTCTAATAACAATTCTATTTTCATCTAACTTATTTCTAAATACCCATTTAGTGCCAATAATAGAAATATTAGATGGTCTTTCTATTAATGTCCAAACATTATTTCTATCAAACTGAATTAGTTCATCTTGCATAGCATTTATCCAGTTAGGATCTTTTTCAGCATCTTCAAAGCATTTAGGCTCATTTGAGAAACAAAAGTAATATAATCACATTCATTTCTAATTGAGGCTTGAGTTCTTACTCCTTTTGATGGATCACCTAGGATGAATTCCTTAGGATGTCCATGAGCATACCTCCATTCCTTAGGTAGATCTTGATTCTTTGGTGCGGATTGTATAGCTTCACCTTTTTTATCTTGGTCTTGATTTTCTTCACTTTGTTGAGATGGTTGATTATTCAATGTTAACTTTTACAACTTATCAGCACCTGCACATGCATCCTCTTTTCTGGAGTATTTGTTAATAGACTCTTCAAAAATCACATGTATAGACTCCTCTACAACTAGGGTTCTTTTGTTACAAACTCTGTATGCCCTGCTTGATGTAGAGTATCCTAGAAAGATACCTTCATCAGACTTGGCATCAAATTTTCCAAGATTGACTTTTACCATTATTCAAAATAAAACATTGACAACCAAAAACTCGAAAATACTTCAAAGTTAGTTTTCTTTGATTCTAAAGTTCATAAGGAGTTTTCTTTAAAATGGGTCAGATTAAAACACGATTTAAAATATAACATGCAGTATTAATTGCTTCGCCCAAAAATATCTTGGCAAATCATTTTCGCAAAGCATAGTGCATGCCATTTCTTCTAAAATATGATTTTTTCTTTCTACTACCCCATTTTGCTGAGGTGTCCTAGGTGCAGAAAAATTATATTCTATACCTTTTTCATTACAAAAACTTTTAAAATCTTGATTTTCAAATTCAGAACCATGATCATTTCAGTCTGTAAATAATAGATGTACCTTTTTCATTTGAACCCTTTTGGTAAAACTTTACAAATATAGAAAATGATTCATCTTTATGAGCAAGAAAAAAAATCCAAGTAAATCTTGAAAAATCATCTACTATAACCAATCCATATCTCTTACCTCCTAGACTAGATATTCTAGTTGGTCCAAAGAGATCCATATGGAGTATTTCTAGTGGTCTACTAGTGGTAACAAAACATTTAGGTTTGAAAGTAGTTTTGACTTGTTTTCCAAATTGGCAAGCTTGACAAACTTTATCTTTTTGAAAAACTAGTTTTGGTAAATCTCTTACTAAATTCTTTTTACAAAGTTTTGAAAGTAAGTACATACTAGTATGTCCTAGTCTTATATACCAAAGCCAGCTAGTCTCATCTATAGTAGAATTTATTGCAATTAGGCATTCTCTATTAGGCAAGGATAGATTATCCAAATCTACCAAGTAAATATTACCCTGCCTTTTTTCAATGAATTGTACTCCATTTTTATCATGACTAGCAATTATGTAATAAGATGATTTAAAAATAACTTGAAACCCTTTGTTGCAAAACTGACTAATACTTAAAAGATTATGTTTCAAACCTTCAACTAAAAGTACATTATTAATACATGTAGAAGGGATGATGTGAACCTTACCATTGCCAATGATTTTTTTTTTACCATTATTCCTGAAGGTCACACTCCCTCCATTCATTGCCTCAAGAGAAGTGAATTGTTTCACATCTCCTGTCATGTGCCTTGAGCAACCACTATCAAGATACCATAGTCTTTTGTTCTCTTTGGTTGCAAGACACACCTATAAAACAAATCAAGTTTTATTTTTAGGTACCCAAGCCAACTTGGATCCTTTGGGGTCAGTACATAAATTGGTTTCTTTTGAAACCCAAACTTTTCTAGAGTTATTAATTTTTTTCATATCATATTGAAAAGCTTTGTGTCCTTGTTTTTTGCATGAAAAGCATGTGATACTAGATGATGCAAGTACAAAAAAGTTTTTCAAATACTAGATGATGCAAGTACAAATACTTTTCTAATCCTGCTTTGTTAAAAATAACTCTTTGGTTGTTTAACAAAAGATTTAGTTTTTCTGAACTAAAAGTAAACTTTTCAACAAAAGATTTTATTTTATTAAGCTCATTTTTGTTATATTTGTTTTCTAATTCTAAATCCTTGTTTTTCTTCAAAAGATCACCATTTGAAATGATAGTTTTAGATCTTTTTAAAACATCATTTTCCGTAGTTAAAGCCTTATTTTTCTTTTCCAAAGCTCAAGTTTAGTTTTTAATTCACTAACATCGTTCAAAAGAGAATTGTTTTCATGAGAAAAATTATTTGCATACTTTTTCAACTTTCTATTTTCAATTAAAATCAGTTTGTAATCATGCATTAATTTATCAAAAGCATTTCTTAATTCATCAAAAGTAAAATATATTTCTATATCAGATGTTACCTCTTCCTGCTCTTGATGTGCCATGAAACAGAGGTTTGCAATTTCAACTTATTCTTCCTCTGAACTGGAGTCTTCACTATCACTCCAGGTCGCCATCATAGCTTTCTTCCTAAGCTTTTTTCGTGACTTCTTTAGGAGAGGGCAGTCAAATTTATAGTGTCCAGGCTTCTTGCACTCGAAGCATATAGGTATTTACTTCTCCTTTTCCTTTTCTTTCTCCTTTTGCTTTCCTTTTTCTTTAGTTGATTGAAACTTCTTCTTATAGGGAAACTTCCTTCTCTTCATCAATTTTTTAAACTTTCTTGCTAGAAGAGCTTCCTCACTCTCTTCTTCTTCTTCTTCTTCAGATTCTTCATTTGAGGATTCTTCTTGAACAGTAGATTTGAATGCAATCCTCTTTTTCTTCTTGTCCATATCCATAGACTTTTGCTTTAAGTTCAGCTCATAAGTCATGAGCAATCCCACCAATTGCTCCAATGGTAGCTTGTCAACATTCTTAGCTTCTTGGATGGCGGTCACCTTCGGATCCCATGATGTTGGAAGTGACATGAGAATTTTGTTGACAAGATCAGCATTAGACATTACTTTTCCTAAACTTCTCATTCCATTTATAATATTTGTGAATCTTGTGTACATGTCAGTGATAGATTCATTATATTCCATTTGGAACATTTCAAAAGTGTGCACTAACATGTTCACTTTTGTATTCTTCACTTGATCGGTACCCTCATGGGTAACTTCAAGTGTGTCCCATATTTTCTTGGCCGAAGAGCATGTAGAAATCCTATTAAACTCACTAGGATCTAATGCACAATAGAGGAGATTCATTGCTTTCGCATCGATCTCGGATTGTTTAATATCATTTTCATCCCAATCCTCTTCGAGCTTTGGGATGGAAACACCATTAACTAATTTCGAAGGAATATGAGGATCCTTATCAACAACCTTCTACAAGTTATAATCAATTGAATGCATATATATTCACATCCTAGTTTTCTAATAAGTATAATTTGTTTCATTGAAACACGGAGGTCTATTTGAGGCTTGTCCCTCAACTACACTAATACCAAGGAGGGCTACCATAGATCTTTACTCAAGGTGGTAAGACCTATTTACTGAGAATAGGGCTTTGATACCACTTGTTGCCCAGTAAGCAACCTTAAGAGGGGGGTGAATTGGGTTTCTAAAATTTAAATGCAAGTGTGTGAACCAATTCAATGATAAAACTTAGTACTATGAATGCAAAGATAAGTGTGCTTTTTATAAGTGTGCAGTGGAAACATAAAAGCAATAAGAGAAGAATAAATGAAAGAGACAAGCAACCACAAAACAAAGAAAATGTAGTGGTTCGGTGCTATCCAATGCACCTACATCCACTCCCCAAGACCCACTTGGGAAATCACTATAATTTCAACCGATTATAGCCGATTAGTTTTTTGGGCTCACTAATCAAAACCCGACTGTTTTCACAAGGCTCACAAGTCAAAACCTCACTTGATTTTCTAGGCTAACCAAGAACTTAATTAGTTTTCAAAGGCTCACCATAACCTCCCTTGGTTTGTGGGCTAACCAAGAACCTAAATGGTTTTTAAAGGCTCACCAATAACCTCAGTTTTTCAATAAGCTAACCAAAAATCTTTACAATAAATATAAATTTGAAATAAAGAAATAATGAAAGCTTTCTAATAAAAGTGAATATCTCTTTGAAGCATTGTTGTAGTGCTGCCTCCAACTCGATGAACCCTCTTTTCAATGCTCAAATGGGTTGAATTTTAATGCTCTTGAAGGCTCTTGAATGCTTGGAGACTTGCTTTTGGCTTGGAAGTAGTTGAATTCAATGAATATAGGAGTGAATGCTCTTCTTTTCTTTTCTCTTAGTTATTCTCTTTTCATGTCTTGTGTTTAGCTTTGATTTGAATCAATTAAATACCTTTCCAAGGCCTCAAACTCAGTTTCTATTCATTAGATATGAAAAACTAGCTATTGGGAGCCAAGAGGAGCGAGTTCTGCATTTGAAAAACTAGCCGTTACTATTCCCAGAACTTCAAGTGTCAACACTTCAGGCTGTGAGTCGACACATAGGGTCAGCACTTGCTCTTCTATGTCAGCACCTACTTCAAATATCTTCAATGAAGTCCTCTAAAAATTTTAGATGTGTCGACACTTCCTCTGGTGAGTTGACACTTCAGCAAGTTCTGTAACCCAAAAATCTCAGGCGATGAGCTGATTCATGTGTCGATACTTTGAGTCAACATAACATATCCATGTGTTGACACTTTAGTCGTGCCAGCTGAAACTTTCTCTGCGTGCCAGATTGTGTCGACACTTCACTGTCATGTGTCGACACCTGAGTTGTGGGTGTTAACACAACATGGAGATTCTCTCAAAAACATATGAACTTTTGCTGAAACAAGTTTGTGTTGAACTCATATATCCTTTCAAGCATTCTTCATCTTCTAAAATCTTCTTTAAGCAGATCTTTCATCCATATTTGGAACTTTTCAATCAAACAATTTTTGTTAAGTTGATGAGTACATTTTTCTATAAAAACATACTTTAAAGAAATCATTATTGCTTATCATCAAAATCAATAACGAAGTCAACACCGACTCTTTTTGAATGAGTCAACTTGAGCCGAGTCGACCCGAATGGTCGAGTTGACTCGTCTGACGGACTACTAAAATCGAGAATGCTTCATTAAATGCTGTAATAGTTATGGGATTTAATGGTGGGAGTTTCGAGTTTTAATAATTGTGGTTGCTGAATTCAAGGGACTTCTGACCTCCCTGGAATCTTAAGAGATCCCAAAACTGCTCATTAATCTCTCACTATGTCCTTTTAATTATTTTGAGGGCTACTATTATAAAAGTAGGGCTGAAGAAGGTCAAGAGTAGATATTCAATGCTCCTCACATTCCACACCCAGAAATTTGGATCAAGGTTGAGACTCTGCCATATTCCTTGGTTAGAGATCTTGTTTGATCCTTGAGAGATTGTGAGATTGGATCTCCGAGATAGAGTGAGTTTTGGTTGGGATCTCTGAGTGCATACCTTCAATTAAAGGTTTGGCACAGAGAGAACTGGGTCCTTGTTCTGTTCCAGCATTGTTGCAGCAACTGGGCACTTCAAGGAGTTGAAAATGTCTCACTCATCTTCAAGAAGTTGAAGGAGTCCACCCGATAAAGTTTTCATAGGGGCTAGCACCTCGAAGGAAGGAGAAGAAATCGTGCTACATGGTGTGAACCACCCGTAGAGGTAGTCTATGAGTACTACTTATAGAGCCAAGCTTTTTCCATAGGTCAGTGCCATCCCTGGGATCGCGACTAAGAGGTAGGCATTTCTATAACTTTTAGTTCTTCCTGGTGAACGTCACCAAGGTATGTGCTTATTTTATGTATGACATAATTATCTTTGATGCATCATTGTGTGATTTCTAGAATTGTTCTATTTTTATACAATGTTTGTATGATTTCATATTTACATTACTCTATATGCATCTAGGTAAGGGGGTTGTGTTAAATAGATTAACATCTGATATTACCGCTTTCTACTGCTGCATGCCTTTAGAAAAGTTTTAAAATGCATGCGTCATCCCTAGGAATAGTTCCTCTCACTTGGAGGAGGAACTCTTGGTGGCTAGGGCTAGGAAGAGAGTTTAGGGTTTGGAAATTAGAGAACTAAGTTGATTTAGGCATCACACCCTCTCCCTCATGGAGCATCAATGCGAATAGCACAGGAAGTAAAAAAAACTCTTTCATTCATCAAGATTCACTTCTTACAAAAGGAGAAGGGGGATACTTAATAATCACCGAATACCCTTTTTGAAATTTGAATACATGCCTAAAACAAGGAGAGAAAAAAGGGGAGCACCTTTCATGCTTGGGCGATCAAGGACTTCCAAGTGGGGCACCTCTTTCCATTCATGCTTGGTCAAAGATTTCTAAGTGGGGCACCTCTTTTGAAATTTGAAAAGCTTCCAAGTTAGTGGGAGAAGAAGGTGGGGCACCCATGGAAATAAGGAGAGAAAGGTGGGGGTGCCACTTTGTTTCTTCCTTTACTTGGGTTGGGGTGGCTTGAGTGGGGACCAGTGGAGGTGGCACATGACATCTTCCTTCTTTGCTTCAATGGGTACCAGTGGAGGTGGCACATGAAATCTTTGTTTAAGTGGGGACCAGTGGCTCTTCTCTTAGACTTGACTCGAATGAAAAAAACTAAAATTACAGGACACAAGATGAAAACAAATGGGCTCAATTGACTTAACTCTATTATAGGATTGACAGGACTCAAAAACTGATGGACTCAAATGCCTAAGCAATCCATAATGAGCTCTAATTTGGGTTCAACCTCTTTCTAATCCTGGTGCCCGCCCACACCAATTCTCTCAGGATGGGAGGAACTTGACCTTATTGAGTAAGTGTCAATCTGACTCTGGTACTGCTCTAATAGGTCCGGGTCGATGCATTGTAGATTATCTGAAGTGATCCACGAGTCCTCAGATTCTGGTTTACCTTGCCAATGAACCAAATAATGCTTGTAGCCTATGTTCTAGGTAGTAACAACCTGGTCATCCAAAATACACTCAATCCATTCTTGCTGCTCTCAGATTAATTAATTGGTGGACACTCGGGTTGAAAGGGATATGCCCTACAAGCCAATCTATGTTGTATCTTCCAAACCATTGTAATTGATAATATTCTAATAAAGGCATTATTTTTCATCATACGTTGTGTTTATTATTATATGATGAACCCCATAGATTAGGGCTATGATTTTAGGGTTATGATGAGATCATACCAGTGAGACCTAAAGTCTTAAAACCTTAATCTAGAATATTCCTAGTCAAAGGAACCCTGAGTAGGGGATCAGGGTTTTCCGGTAAGACTAGCACATCCCATGTATACTGGAGAGGGTGACTGCTCTCACAGTCACTTGTGTATGATACTAATACTGGGATGTGGGTGCTCATTGAAGAATGAGTTCACTGATATGATCCAACTTGAGAACATCTAATGGAGTCTTAGCTACACGTCAATAGAAGGTTCTCATAGTGGGAGTGGTACAAGTAATCCTTTGACCTGAGACTGCTATAAGTACCTTATGTACATGAACCCATGCTTTGGTTCAATCCTAATCATGACACTGAGTCATGCACAGGATTGATACTGGGAATGGTGAATTGGATATGAAGGTAATGAGTAGGTCAACAAGGAATCGATCACTCTTAGTAAGAGGAGATTGCATCCAGCTAGTTAACAATCGGATGATGATTCAGGAAATCTTTGATCAAAGTAAAGATATTAGAGATGGTTTCTAATATCAAGATAATTGAATCATCAATATAAGATGGGTGCATATATCCATATCTATAGTTATATTTGGGTGCAGGCTGATCGAAAGATTTAATTGTACGGTAACTCTCTACTGAAGGGTAATTTTGGTATTTCACCAGAATTTCCATATCTTCCGGGTAGACATGACACATTGCTAGACGTCAATCTTGTCTTGTGGGTTGATCAAATTCAAAGATCACTTATTAGGAAGAGTCCTAATTGATCAAATTGGGTAAGCCCGGTTTGACCTAAATCGATTAGAAAGAGTTCTAATCAAATTAGGTCAACTTGTATTCGAACCCACTGCTGGCTAGATATGGAACCCAATGGGTCACACACTTAAGAGGATTGATCAAGAGTTTAATTTTTGATTAAATTATATTTGCAGGATAACACTCTAGCAGGTGTTGCAAACCCTGGCTTCTATTCGAATCGGATTCGAATTAGGGTTCCGAATTGGTTCAATTTGGATTCTAATTGGATCTAATTAGACCCTAATTGTGAAAATAGGGATTATGGCTAACCCTATTGGCTAGCCATGCACCTAGGCTAGCCCCCCACCCTTATTCATTTTCATGCCAAAATGCCAAGAGTCCATGCGCTTATGGACTCTTAGGCGTGCCATTTGGAAGAGTCCATGGCGCATGGACTCTTGGCGCGCCCCACTTAATTCTCCGATGAATTAAGATGGGGCGGCCTCCTTTCTTAGAATTAGCGCTTCACTTGAGTCCCCTTGGATGGAAATCCAATGGCTGGAAAATTCTTAAGAAAGAAGAAAAGCGCTGACTCTTCCCGGTTGCGCGAAATAACGTCTCTTTGGAGACCGAAACATCGCGACTCCCTTTTTCTGAAATCTTATGACTTTTCTTTTAGGAAAGGCCGTGAGTTTGAATCTGAAGGGCTGTGAGAAAGTGGGAAAGGGCGTGAGAAAATGAAAGGTCGTGAGAAATATTTTACAGAGAGTTGTGTTCTTTTGAAAAGGCACCTTTTTGTAATCTATTTAAGGAGCAGAGACTTCGGGTGATTGACTAATGTACGACAGAGGTTTTATTTTTCTTTTCTTTCCAGGAGACTGATTCCTCGCTTGTTTAGGACACAGAGAGTTTCCCTTTTACAGAGTTCTCTTCTCTGTTGAAACTCAAGTCTAAAACAAGAGATGGGAAGAATCTCTCGATCGTAAAAGAAAGGAATTACAACTCTATTTCTATTTCCTTTTACTTTAAGACATTAGTGTCTTACATCCTCCTCCTCCTTCAAGACAAGAGTTTTATTCTTAGGACAAGGTCTTAAGAAAGGGAGAGGAAGAAGAAAGAAAGAAGTAAGGAGTCCCTACCGTGGAGTTTTAAAGCCATAGTCCTCTTGAGTTCTAGGATAAGAATTCAAGTGAAGGAATTTTGAAGAAGCTAGCATCTTGATCAATCTTCTTGTGGATCACCATTGGAGGGTGGACATTTGGACGCCTGGTGAATTCAAAAGAGGCATTCAACATCAAGTTTGATTCTACACCAAAATTGGATTTAGCGTTAACAGTTTGGTGCCCTAATTCTAACAATGTAAGTTTACATGTTTAATATATGTTTTAATCCTGAATAAGGAGATCCTGGCTAAGGGTTTATGGTAAAATTTCATCATTTTTGAAATTATTTTTTCACAATGGTGCACCGGAAACCCAACAGTGGTATCAAGCCACCCTTATTACAGTTAAAACATATGGAAATAATTTATATATTTTTTTTGTTCTAGTGTCGCATGTTAGGGTTTTTAAACCCTTGAATGCTGATACACTTAGCACATTTATGGGATGAATGTATGTTTGAGAATCTATGTTTGATGTGTGTCACTGATTAGGGTTTTTTCACTCAAACCCTAATCATTATAGAGATATGTTTAGTTTTGAAGTCATCATACTGAAATAAGGTTGCCCTGGCATAATGGTGGATCCATTATGTGGTAAATGGTTGTCCTAGTATGATGACACACTTAGCACATATTTTCTTATTTATAAGAATGATATGTTGATTGAGATACCTTCTATAAGGATGTGCTGGCAATTTATAAATCCCTCCTTTTAAAAATTATATTAAGTCTTAGTATATTTAACTAATGAGCATCACTAGTCATGATGTACAATTGATCATTCGGTGTCTAGAAAGGTGGTTCTGGGAAGGTAAAGAGAATTATGGTTTTTAATTGGTTCCGTTGACTGACCTGGCCAATTTTTATTGGTGTCCAGGAAAGCAACGGGGGGACTCCCACATCTCTTCCACTTGCCTGGCCGATTTGATTATATTTAAATCTTGACTAAAATGCTTAGTGTTAAAAATACTATATATTGGCCTTCCTTCATGCTTGATCATTATTGTGTTATGAACCACATTAGGTTTGTTGTGTTATCTGCAAGACCTAATATGGTGATTGACATAATAGTAGTCTAGTGCATAGATATGCTTACAGTATATGCAGTATAATGCTTTGTTGTGTTATCTGCAAGGGCATTATATTTGAAAACTGACTGTATTGAAATGAAAGGGTCTTGACTTAACTAGAACATTATGGTTTGTTGTGTTTTCTGCAAGACTAATAATGTTCTAGAGGCCAAGTTATTTTTGAGAATTATATTATATAATTGGAAGAGTTTCCTATCTTTGAGCTTATAAAAGATTTGTTGTATTTTCTGCAAGATCTTTTATAAGTTATTAGGATCTCAATCTCACTAAGAAAAACTGATTAGGGTTCTTCTCGATTATCATAGTGAGGGCTATGATTTTTGATAAAATAGTGGGAGACATAATTAAATTGAAGACCTAATTAATTATGTAAGTCATTTCATTGTTGTTAGCTTATGTACTGTTCTTTATTAAATGTAGATAAATGGCATCTTCATTATCACTGCGAAGTATCTTAGTACCAAAAACTGACTGGTCCAAACTATGTGGACTGGTTGAGAAATTTAAAGATCCAACAAACTGACTGGTCCAAACTATGTGGACTGGTTGAGAAATTTAAAGATTGTGCTGAGTTCAGAAAAACTTTCTTATATTCTTGATACCCCTAGTCTTAATCCACTAGGGGATGATGCCACACAGGAAGATATGGCCACATACAGAATGTGGAAGAATGACTCCCTCACTGTCAAGTGTATCATACTAGCTTCTATGACCAATGAGTTACAGAGACAGCATGAAAGCATGGATACTCAATCCATAATGCTCAATTTAAAAGAGCTTTATGGAGAACAAAGCAGAACTGCTAGATACAAAATATCTAAGCAGTTATTCCGTACTAGGATGACAGAGGGAACATCCATTCAGGATCATGTTCTGAAGGTAATTGACTTAATCACCAGATTGGGTCAATTAGGTTTTATCATGGATGGGGAGTTAAATCAGGATTTAATCCTGCAATCACTCCCGGAGTCATTTTCTCAGTTTGTTTTGAATTATCACATGAACAAATTGAACACTTCCTTACCTGAGCTGTTAAATATGTTAAAAACAGCAAGAGCCACGTTAAGAAAGAAAAGGCTCCACTACTTCTTGTTGATAAGACCAATAAGAAGAAATCAGGCAAAAAGGTTTTAATAGGAGGCTAAACCCTAAGGGTGGCATCAATAAGAATAAGAAAGGAAAGAAGGCCTCAAAACAGTCAACCTGTTTCTTTTGCGGCAAAGCGGGACATTGGAAAAGGAATTGCAAGGCTTACCTTGCAACTGTGAAGCCTGGTGCGTTAGATGCACCAAAAGATATGTATGAGATACATGCTATATTGACATTAAATTCGTCTATATCAAATACTTGGATATTGGATACCGCTTGTGGTTACCATATATGCAAATCTTTGCAGGACCTCCACAAGATTAAAGTATTGAAGGAAGGTGACTTCAATCTCTATGGTGCTAGTGGTGATATCATCCAAGCAGAAGCTGTAGGGACCTATATTTTGAAGTTGCCTTCAGGAAGATCTTGGAGTTAGAAAATTGTTACTATATGCCTAAAATTATTAGGAACATTATATCTATTCCTTTGTTATTAAAACAAGGATATGTAATGGATGTAACGAGCACTGGTTGCTCGATAATGTTATCTAATAAAATTATTTGTTCTGGCATATTTAGCAATGGGCTATTAACTCTTTCTTCCAATGATAGTGTTTTTCATGTCAATAATAAAAGAAAAAGAAAAGACTTTAATGATACTTTACTTTGGCATCATCGACTTGGTCATGTTAATGAGTCTAGGATAAGCAAGTTATACAAGGAAAAATTCCTTGATCCTTATGAGTATGAATCATTAGGAACTTGCGAATCATGTCTCATGGATAAGATGACCAAGACTCCATTTACTGGACATGGAGAAAGGTCAACTGAGTTATTATGACTTATATATACTGATGTATGTGGTCCAATGACAACTCAGGCCAGAGGAGGATACTCATATTTTATCACTTTTACAGATGATTTATCTAGGTTCGGATGCGTGTATCTTATGAAACATAAATCTGAAGCCTTTGATAAATTTAAGGAGTATCAAAGTATGGTCAAAAACAAACCGGGAAAAGTATTAAAGTTCTTCGTTCTGATCGAGGAGGAGATACTTATTCACGGAGTTTTTAGACTATCTTAAAGTTAATAGAATTCTTTCTGAATGGACCCCTCCTTATACACCACAGCTAAATGGTATAGCTGAAAGGAGGAATCGTACCTTATTAGATATGGTACGATCCATGATGTGCTTCACAAATTTACCCACTTCCTTCTGGGGTCATGCCCTACAAATGCTGTTTACATTCTGAACAAAGTACCTTCTAAATCCGTTGTTAGTACTCCATATGAAATTTGGAGTGGAAAGAAACCGTATCTTAAATATTTTAAGGTATGGGGATGTCCAGCTTATGTTAAAAGAAATTTTGGACATAAGTTGGAACCTAGAGCGGATAAATGTCTATTTGTAGGATATCCTAGAGAGGGTAGAGGATATCTGTTCTACCATCCTACTGAACAAAAGATTTTTGTCAGCAGGCATGCCACTTTTCTAGAAAAGGAGTTCATTTTAGAAAAGGGCAATGGTAGAACTGTTGAACTTGGAGAAGTACAAGAAACACAGATAGCAGTTCTCAACCTGAACATATAGTTAGGACAGAACCAGAACACAAAACTCCTCCCCGTAGGTCTGATAGAGTGCCACGGGCACCTGAGAGGTATGGGTTTATTATTGAAAATAATGAAGCCCAAGTCATTCAAAATGATGAACCTCTGACCTATACGGAAGCTATCTTGAGTACTGATTCAGATAGATGGCAAGAAGCCATGGAATCCGAGATAGACTCTATGTATGTAAACCAAGTATGGTCTTTGGTCGATGCACCAGAGGGTGTTAATCCTATTGGGTGCAAATGGGTCTATAAGAAAAAGATTGGGGCTGATGGCCAAGTTGAAACCTATAAAGCCAAATTAGTGGCAAAAGGTTTTAGACAAAAATAGGGAATTGATTATGATGAAACATTCTCACCTGTTGCCATGCTCAAATCAATTCAGATTTTACTTGCTATAGCAGCGTACCACGATTATGAGATCTGGCAGATGGATGTGAAGACTGCATTCCTCAATGATTTCCTTGAGGAAGAAGTCTACATGTCACAGCCAGAAGGTTTTATTTCAAAAAATAAACCTAATCAAGTATGCAAGCTAAAGAAATCCATTTATGGATTAAAGCAAGCTTCCAGGAGTTGGAACATCTGCATTGATGAAACTATTAAAAGGTTTGGTTTTATCAAAAATGTGGATGAACCCTGTGTTTATAAGAAGACTAGTGGGAGTGCCATAGTCTTCTTGGTTCTGTATGTAGATGACATACTCCTCATTGGGAATGATGTCCCAATGCTACAATCAGTCAAGGTTTGGCTATCAAACCAGTTTTCCATGAAAGATTTGGGAGAAGCATCATATATACTAGGTATTAAGATCTTTAGAGATGGATCTAAGAGGATGCTAGGTTTATCCCAATCTAGGTACATTGACTTAGTGCTGAAAAGATTCAGCATGGATGGAAGTAAAAGAGGTTATCTTCCTATGAGTCAAGGCATACATCTTTCTAAAAGGATGTCTCCTAAGACACTGAAGAAAGAAATAGAATGAATTCTATACCTTATGCTTCGACAATAGGGTCCATAATGTATGCCATGCTATGTACCAGGCCTAATGTGGCATATGCTTTAGGCATTGTCAGTAAGTTTCAAGCTGATCCAGGAGAGGATCATTGGAAAGCAGTTAAAAATATTCTTAAGTACCTGAGAAGGACTAAGGATATTTTTTTGGTTTATGGTGGTTCTGATCTTAAACTAGAAGCTTATTCTGATTCTAGTTTTCAATCAGACCCTGATGATAGCAAATCCATTTCGGATATGTTTTTACCCTAAATGGTGGAGCAGTGAGTTGGAAGAGTACCAAACAGCAGACTGTAGCTGACTCAACCATAGAGGCAGAATACATAGCTGTCAGTGAAGCCGCCAAGGAAGTAGTCTGGATAAAGAAGTTCATCACTGAGTTGGGTGTTGTTCCTGAGATTGAAAACCCAGTGCCACTTTACTGTGACAACACTGGGGCTGTTGCTCAAGCTAAGGAACCAAGAGCTCATCATAAGTCCAAGCACATTCTGAGATGCTTCCATCTCGTCCGAGAAATAGTAGAAAGACAAGATGTCTACATAAATAGAGTTGATACAAAGAACAATGTAGCATACCCATTCACTAAGGCTCTACCACAGTGAGAGTTTGATCACCACCTCGAATGTATGGGATTAAGATTTAAAGGCGATTGGCTTTAATGCAAGTGGGAGATTGAAAGGGATATGCCCTACAAGCCAATCTATGTTGTATCTCCCAAACCATTGTAATTGACAATATTCTAATAAAGGCATTATTTTTCATCATACGCTGTGTTTAATATTATATGATGAACCCCATAGATTAGGGCTATGATTTTAGAGTTATGATGAGATCATACCAGTGAGACCTAAAGTCTTAAAACCTTAATCTAGAATATTCCTAGTCAAAGGAACTTGAGTAGGGGATCAGGGTTTTCCGGTAAGACTAGCATATCCCATGTATACTGGAGAGGGTGACTGCTCTCACAGTCACTTGTGTATGACACTAATACTGGGATGTGGGTGCTCATTGGAGAATGGGTTCACTGATATGATCCAACATAAGAACATCTAATGGAGTCTTAGCTACATGTCAATAGAAGGTTCTCATAGTGGGAGTGGTACAAGTAATCCTTTGACCTGAGACTGCCATAAGTACCTTATTATGTACATGAACCCATGTTTTGGTTCAATCCTAATCATGACACTGAGTCATGCACAGGATTGATACTGGGAATGGTGAATTAGATATGAAGGTAATGAGTAGGTCAACAAGGAATCGATCACTCTTAGTAAGAGGTGATTACATCCAGCTAGTTAACAATCGAATGATGATTCAGGGAATCTTTGATCAAAGTAAAGATATTAGAGATGGTTTCTAATATCAAGATAATTGAATCATCAATATAAGATGGAGCTAGAAATAAATATAATATTGGATTTGACATATATCCATATCCATAGTTATATTTTGGGTGCAGGCTGATCGAAAGATTTAATTGTACGGTAACTCTCTACTGAAGGGTAATTTTGGTATTTCACCAGAATTTCCATATCTTCCGGGTAGACATGACATGTTGCTAGACATCAATCTTGTCTTGTGGGTTGATCAAATTCAAAGATCACTTATTAGGAAGATTTCTAATTGATCAAATCGGGTAAGCCCGGTTTGACCTAAATCGATTAGAAAGAGTTCTAATCAAATTAGGTCAACTTGTATTCGAACCCACTGCTGGCTAGATATGGAACCCAATGGGTCACACACTTAAGAGGATTGATCAAGAGTTTAATTTGTGATTAAATTATCTTTGTAGGATAACACTCTAGCAGGTGTTGCAAATCCTAGCTTCTATTCGAATCGGATTCGAATTAGAGTTCCGAATTGGTTCAATTTGGGTTCTAATTGGATCTAATTTGACCCTAATTGTGAAAATAGGGATTATGGCTAACCCTATTGGCTAGCCATGCACCTAGGCTATCCCCCCACCCACTCCTTATTCATTTTCATGCCAAAATGCCAAGAGTCCATGCGCTTATGGACTCTTGGCGCGCCATTTGGAAGAGTCCATGGCGCATGGACTCTTGGCGCGTCCCACTTAATTCTCCGATGATTTAAGATGGGGCGGCCTCCTTTTTTAGAATTAGCACTTCACTTGAGTCCCCTTGGATGGAAATCCAATGGCTAGAAAATTTTTAAGAAAGAAGAAAAGCGCTGATGCTTCCCGGTTGCGCGAAATAACGTCTCTTCGGAGACCGAAACATCGCGAATCCCTTTTTTCTAAAATCTCACGACTTTTCTTTTAGGAAAGGCCGTGAGTTTGAATCTGAAGGGCCATGAGAAAGTGGGAAAGGGCGTGAGAAAATGAGAAGGGCGTGAGAAATATTTTACGGAGAGTTGTGTTCTTTTGAAAAGGCACCTTTTTGTAATCTATTTAAGGAGCAGAGACTTCGGGTGATTGACTAATGTACGACAGAGGTTTTTATTTTTCTTTTCTTTCCAGGAGACTGATTCCTCCTTAGCTTGTTTATGACACAGAGAGTTTCCCTTTTACAGAGTTCTCTTCTCTGTTGAAACTCAAGTCTAAAACAAGAGATAGGAAGAATCTCTCGATCGATAAAAGAAAGGAATTACTACTCTATTTCTATTTCCTTTTACTTTAAGACATTAGTGTCTTAAATCCTCCTCCTCCTTCAAGACAAGAGTTTTATTCTTAGGACAAGGTCTTAAGAAAGGGAGAGGAAGAAGAAAGAAAGGAAGTAAGGAGTCCCTACCGTGGAGTTTTAAAGCCATAGTCCTCTTGAGTTCTAGGATAAGAATTCATGTGAAGGAATTTTGAAGAAGCTAGCATCTTGATCAATCTTCTTGTGGATCACCATTGGAGGGTGGACATTTGGACGCCTGGTGAATTCAAAAGAGGCATTCAACATCAAGTTTGATTCTACACCAAAATTGGATTTAGCGTTAACAGGTTGGTGCCCTAATTCTAACAATGTAAGTTTACATGTTTAATATATGTTTTAATCCTGAATAAGGAGATCCTGGCTAAGGGTTTATGGTGCAAATTTCATCATTTTTGAAATTATTTTTTCACAATGGTGCACCGGAAACCCAACATGGGTGAAGGTTCTCTCTCAAGAATTAGGTCAGGTCCAAATGGCTCACTAGGTATCATTGCTGGCTCCCTATACTCAACTAGATCTGAAATGTTGAAGGTTGGGCTAATGCCAAATTTGGGTGGTAGCTCGAGCATATAGGCATTAGGTCCAACTTTCTTTATCACTTTGAAAGGTCTAGCTCCACAGGCATTTAGCTTTTTCATGGTTCCTAGGGAAAACCATTCAGGTCTAAGACTAATCATCATGTAGTCTTCCTCAGCAAACTCTTTAACTCACTTTCGAGAATTAGCCACGTTTTTATAAGCATCATTGCTCAAATGCAAATTTCTAACATGTTGTGCATATGACTCGTACCAACATCTAATAATTTATAGGTTCGACTATGTATTCCTATCAAAAAGAATTTATTAAATCTTTAACTACAACTTTTGCTTGACCCTTGGTTGGTGGGTGACATGCAGATGAAAATTTTACATGGACTTCTAATAAATGCCATAAGGTCTTCCAAAAATAAATATCAAATCTAATGTGCTCAAAGAATTTATGCAACCTGTTAACCTCAACAAAGTGTAATAGAGTGGTTATAGAAGCATTGGAAGCCTTAGGATAGGGAAAGAAATAAGAAGAGGATTCGTGAAATAGTCCTTGATTAATGGGGATGACCTTAAAGTTTGGGCATTGATTTATATGATGCGGGACCGTATGCTCTGATATCAAGACTGGTGTCGGACCATTGATCGTTAAGAAACGATCTCTAGATTAGGGTATCCAATTTAATTAAATTAAATCTAATTAAATAAAAATAATCAGCAATCAATTGGGTCGGGTTATCAAAGTGGATCTCACTCGAAAACACGGAATCTTACAAAATTTGGAAAAGGGAGATCGTCCTGAGATCATCCAAAAATCCAGACCAGCGGTTCGCGGGCGAGATTGATCTAAAGCCGTTGGACCTGAATCACCAAAAAAGAAATGATTAATAATCCTAAATCAAAATTAATAATAATCCCAATGCTTTGAGATCAGTGCTCTGAGATTCGTGAGACTTTGAGAACCGTGCACCTCTGGGATTTGTGCGGTGTAGAAGTCGGCAGCAGTGAACGTGAATGCTTTCACGTTCATGCTATTTTTTTTTCTCCTTCACCACAAATCAACACCGAGAGGAACAGGGGACCGGGCGGAGGGGAGATCCGGCGGGATCTTGCCGGTGACGGGGCTTGGCTGCGACGGTGGTGGTCTCGGTGGCGGGCGGCGGCTGTGGAGGACGCAGCGGCAGGGACTTCGGCCATGGAGGGCACGGCTGTGGGAAAAGGCAGACGGGCTCAGGTGGCTGGCGTGCGGCGGAGGCGACCGGTGGGAGCGAAGGGCGACTTTGGCGGAAGGCTTCACAGAGGGCTTCGACTGCAGCGATGGAGTTCTGGCAAGGTCCGTCTGCGGTCGTGCGGTGGATGGTGGTCTGGTTGTGGATCTTCGGGATCGGACGGTTGGCAGCAGTGAGGAGGCGCTATGGTGGCTCCGGCCGGTTGGATCCGGGAAGATCTGTACGGTGGAGGCTGCGGTGGCGTTAGATACGGGTCAACGGGCGATGGAGTTTAGCTTGGTTGCTTTGATTGAGTCACTCGGAAGAGAAATAGAGGAGGGAAAACATAGAGAAGAGAAAAGAGGAAAGAGAGAGAGAACTGGGAAGAGAGGAAGTAGAATCAGGAAGAAGAGGAATCCGAGAAGAGACGGAGAGGAGGAAAAGAATCGAGATGAAGAGAGGGGAGAGAAGTTGGGATGCACCCAGATGATTTCTTCAAATAGTCTTTGCTAATTTTTTATTCATGACAAATATACATTAAATAAAGCAACAACGATAAAGATAAATCCTAAATAATCACAAAATAATCGGAATGACTAAGTATTCCGATAACTCTAAAAAAATAAAAAAATCTGATCTCCGATTCGGAGATATCCCAAATCCCACGTACACCCATAAAATAATAAAATGATACATCAAGAATCGTGATGGGCTTGCACCGAGATCTGGGCTGGCTGGGTCTGGACTGGCTGGATCTAAACTGGCTCAATGTCCCCATCATTATATCTATAGGCGATAAAAGGTCCACTATATGGAAGGATGAGTCAGCAATTTCAGGAAAGAGATCTTTAACCAGGACTAAAGGAGTGAATTCCTCCTAAGGGTACCGATTAAAGAAACCATGTCCTCACTAATTTCTTCTTGTTCTTGAATTTCAAGACTAGGCTCTATAATTTGATTCTGTTCTAGTATTTCCTCAAGTAAAGCCTAGTAGCGGTGTTATACTCTTCGTAGTTCTCTTCTTCTAATTGTCCTTCCAATACAATTTCAGTCTAAGTATTTTCCTGGTCAACTAGTTCTGGGTCTGCCAAGTATATTGGTGTGGACACCAGGGCCCGAAAATATCGAAAGGTTGAACCCACATCCCTGTGGATCACCTATGAATAAAATCCTGAACCCAACCCCTTTTATCATGTAAATATTTTATTCTAATTTCTATTATTTTGGATTAGTTAGGGTTAGCCCCTTTTTATCCATTGTAATTAGGATTTTGTTATTTACCCTTTTAGGCTAAACCCTTTTTACCATATTGTTCAAAACCCAATTTATAAGTTGTGTCAAATCCTGTTGGGCCAAACCTTGGTTACCAATCTATTCTTTTGTTACATAAGGTTAAGCCTTTTGATTAATTGATCAATTGGGCTTTAGTTATTTGTTTTGATTCCTGTAAAAATTAGTTATTAAGTCCTGTATTATAAGGGAGACCAAATTGAAGACCTATGTGACTCAAATCAACCCACCCCTGCTATCCCAGACACTCATTAATTTTTCCTTAACCGACCTACTCCTACTATCCTATTGGTTTACCAAGATGCTATTGAAGAAGAAGTTTATGAAGCTGATGTGAGCTTAGTAAATGAGTATGTAGATGAGGAGATATAGGAGGTAGACCCAGAGTTAGATAATCTTGACCATACCCAAACTAAGGCCAACCCAGAATTGCTGACCCGATAGGCACTTAGACTGAAGCCAGCCCAGAATTAGTTGACCCTGATTATACCCTGATTTAAACTATAGGATCCTTAAAAAACGAGACCCATGAGAAACCTAAACCTACTGCTGAGACCTTATCTAGGAAAATCCTAGAAAAGAGTCAAGCTATAGAGCTTAGTCCTAAAGTAATCAATGAGGACTTGATTTTTCCAAACCAACAATCTTAGGAAGATTCACTCCATCAATCCCCATTGAAGACCTTTTTCCTGAAATTCATGACTCATCCTTTCTTCAGGCTGACCCTTTGTTCCCTATAGGTGTGAATCTATGTCCAACCCTTAAGGTCAACCCCGTTAGTCTAGGACAAATCCCTGAACCCTTTTCTTATTTCATACCCTACCAAGTCACCCCCGAATCCACTTCTTATTTTCTACTCTTCCTTGATGTTTCCAATGTTTCTAGAATCATTAGTTTACATTTTGTTGAAGTTAGTATGTTTCATCAATCCTTAGATCCTGTTAGATTTGTCACTTATTTCTGGAGAACCTTATGGCATCTATTAAGAGTGCATGTTAAATTTTCATCTATATGTTACCCATCGACCAAGGGTCAAGTATAGAATTGAAATTAAGGATTTAAATAGATAAATAAATAAATAAATTTCCTTTACTAGTAATGCATAGTGAGTCTATTAGACATTTGCAGAGTCATATGCACAATACATTAAAGAATTGTACAAGAATCATATGGCTAATTCTGAAAGAAGACTCAAGGAATATAAGAAGGAGACTTTGTTATGGTTCATTTTGATCTGAACGGTTCCCACCTGGAACCATGAAAAAATTGCATGCCCGTAGTAGTAGACCATACAAAGTAATTAAGAAAATTGAACCTAATGCCTACATGCTTGAATTGCCACCTGAACTAGGCATTAGCTCTACTTTCAACGTTTCAAACCTTATTGAGTATAGGGAGCCAACGTTGATTCCCAGTTAGCCATTTAGGCCTAATCCTGTCCTTGAGAGTGAACCAACCCAAGTGTATCCACCTGCCATACCACCAGCCCGGAGAAACAATATTGAGCGGATCTTAGATGACAAGATCATTGCTACTTGGAGCAAAGATTACTAACGATATCTGGTTCGATGGCAAGGATGACCTAAAACTGATGATTCTTGGATCACCAGAGAGGACTTGCTGACAGTTACCCATACTTGCTAGATTGCTATCATAGCTACATTAACCCATACTCGACAAGGTCAAGTTTCTCCCACCTGGAGAGAATTGGTGTGGACACCAGGGCCCGAAAATATCGACAGGTTGAACCCACATCCTTATGGATCACTTGTGAATAAATCCTTGGACCCAACCCCTTTTACTATGTAAATATCTTAGTTTAATTTCTATTATTTTGGGTTAGTTAGGGTTAGTCCCTTTTTACCAACTATAATTAGGGTTTTGTTTTTAGCCTTTTGGGCTAAACCCTTTTTACCATATTGTTCAAAACCTAATTTATAAGTTGTGTCAAACCCTGTTGGGCCAAACCCTGGTTACCAATCTATTATTTTTGTTACATAAGGTTAAGCCTTTTGATCAATTGATCAATTAGGCTCATTATTTATTTTGAGTCATGTAAAAATTAGTTATTGAGTCCTGTATTACATGGGAGACCCAATTGAAGACTATGTGACTCAAATCAAGACCCATGAGCTAGCTCAAGACAAGCCCATATGACTCCATGTGCTAGCACAAGTTTCTTATCACATGTCATCCTATTTGGTGAAACCTTTGCAAGACTTCTGGACAACACCTGGCACATCACCAGGGGACATCAACACATGGCATGTCACTTGTGTTTGGACATATAACAAATTGGGACATCATCACATGACAACACACTCCATGTATAGTCGACCCATGTGAAAGCAAGTTATCGCCACATGTGAGAAATAATAGGCACCTCCTTTTTAAGAGAAGTAAATGAGAAAGCCTCTTATCCTTGGTGCCCTCCCACATCAAGTTATCTCACACCAATTCCAAGGTTCGGCCAAGCAAAGTTTCAATGCCCAAACTTCAAAGAATTCTATGTTATCTAATCATCTAAAGAGGAGAAAGTTGGAAGGTACTCTTGCTTCAAGCTATTAGATCAAACAAGTTGCTAGCTGCTCAAGCTTCAAGAACTCAAGAGTCTCATCAAAACTCGAGTCTTCTTCTATCCAAACTGGAGAGTCCACTTAACTGCAAGGACCCACATCATCCAGACTCCTGAGTCCACCCATCATGACCAACCAAGGAAGCAATCTTGACCTTACATCAAGCCACATCACCCCATCTCCATCTTGGCGCCAACCTTGGATGAGAAGCTTCTTGTTGTTGCCCACTTTGAAAGGAGTCCCATTTAGTCCATCAAGCAGGAGTCCAGGATACCTAGATCTAAATTCCAGAGTTGTAATTCAAAGGGAACAAGAGTCTTGTATTTGACTCCCTTACACCACTGGTTGGGGGTCTATAAATACCCCATCAACCCCTTGTAATTCATGCAATTATTATTGAAATACAAAGACATTCTGTCGAAATCTTCCTTTGCTGTGTGCATCGCGGGGGGGTGAGGCCCTTCCTTTATTCTTTTGGAGCATCGTGGGGTGTGAGGCCCTACTTATCCAGCCGACAAAAAGATCCATCCACTACCTCTAATCCTTCCCTTCTTTCCTTTCCCTTTCTTACTGCTTTCTAACTCAAGATTCCTTTGCTGAGTGTTTTGCAGTTGACCAAGAATCTAGATCTGATGTTCTTGCCTCGGAACCGGTATCATGTGAAAGATCGGAGCCCGAAAACGAGATCTTGAAATCCTGTCACTACAATCTTGAGAGTCCTGCTAGATCTACATCGAGAGAGTGATCTTCGTTGGTACAACTGAGCTTATTTCCTTCTCTTTATTTTCTGATTTGTTGAAATAAATCCTAGTTTCAGTGGTTTCTTAACCACCAGGTCCTATTTTTTAATTGCTTTATAGGTTTACTTGTGCGGGTAATTGACTTGATTAGTTTCCTTTTCTATCTCCTTTGAGTCTTCCTTTAAAATCTGAAAATATAAAAAATCTTAATTATTTTTTTTCATTCTTATTTATTGGTCCCGCATCATATATTTTCTTTTCAATGTCATCCTTGTGAACAAATGGGATAGTAGGGGTGGGTCGACTAAAGGAAACTTGACGAGTACATGGCTTATATCCAGGGGTACTAATCCTATTGGGTTCGGGTTGATGGATTATGGGTCCCCTTTGCTCATAGGACATGGGTAGGTACTTTTTCCTAGGTTTGATCTTCATAGCTCTCCATGTGGCTATGGGCATGTCTCTTCTCTGATGATGAATGCGCTCAACATTTCTCCAATATGCCTAGCCTGGTGGACTAACCTGAGTTTGGCAAATTTATATTTCCTTTTTTTTGACATCTCATATCATTCAAAGTACTGATCCATATCTCCTTCCAAATCAGTGTACACCTTAGGGTCTCAAGACTATAATCAAATGTAGGTGCTTCTAGATGAATGTTCCTAAGGACTCCCTCATCTTGGTCCATAAAATCATGGCATGGTCACCTCTGGTTAGGTTCCAATGTTGGTTCATAGCATTGGACTCTTCTAGGATTGAGGGGTGTTTCTGGTCAGGTTCAGTATGAGTCTCATGGGTTCCTTCTAGAGTCCCTACATGTGCCTCCATTCGGTCAAACCTATTATTCTGTTGGGTAAACTATTCAGTTATGGTTCTTAATAGGGTTTCGAAGTTAAGTTCCATGGTCAGATTAGGTTGGGTTTGAGATTGCTGGTATTGGGTTCCTGATCTAGTGGGGTTTTATTCCTACTCAAATTATGTACTCCTAATCCTAAGCAAAGTATGTATTCCTATCCTAATAAGGAGAGAGCATGGGAACATCTATAAAAGCCCCACCCCTCCCCCTCTTGTAAGAATAATCTTTATTCATGAAATCAAAACTCTAGTAATTTTGTTCAAGGTTGTTCTTGTGTTCTTGTGTTGAGGTGTGAGTGTACTTGTGAGCCCTAGCTGACCAAGCTTCTATCATCCGAACCCTAAGATGCCCATGGAGAAGAAGCCCTAGCCGACCTCAAGCAAGAAGCTTTCTTCCATCTTCCAACGGCTAGCTCCAACACATCCTGCTTCTTCCATCTTCAAACCCTAATTCCATCTTATTATTATTTTTTATTTGCTTTCTAGCTAACCCCGGATGTTTGCAGGATCTCTCCAGTGCCATGCCCTTGGATGACGTCTTCCTTGCCTCTGAACGCAACTGATAAAAAGCCAGCAGATTCATGGGACAATGATCGGATCATCCAGGCACCGATCTGAGTTGAAAGATCTCTTCTACAACATCAAGGCAATCATTGCTAGGTATGTAGACCCCATCCCACCTCACTTATTTTATTTTGTTGAAGATTGAACATGCACCTAATAGGCCTTCTTAGACCTAGGATCCTTTAGTTTTTTTATTTATTTGATAGTTCTAGCATGTGGGTAGGAATTCTAATTGTTGCACGAAATCCTAACTTAGTCTAGTCTTTTTTTCAGGAATAAACCAATAACATAATCTGAAATCGTTGTTTATTTTAATATGATTTTCTCATACTTCTCATGTCATTCATCTGCATGCATCATGTTAGAGTTCTGTCCTACATCAATTTTGGTATCAGAGTGGGATTAGGGCATGTTCTTGCATCCTAGTTTAGGTTTTCTGCTTACTAAAATCTGCATACGCATCAGACTTTAGGACTGTTTCCCCATCTTAAAGTTTTTGCTTTTATCTTATTTTTATGGTGACTAACATATGTTTTGTCCTCTATTTTGATACAATTTTTTTGGAATTTCTTTGATCTGAAAAATAGGTAAAATCTGCATCAAAATAAAACCCTGACAAATTTCTGCATACTATTTCTGCATTAGGAGTCCAAGTTTAGATCTGAATCACCATCTTAGGTATTTTATTTTACTTTAAAATTTGCATCACCTCATCTCTGTTGAGTCCTCTATTTTACTGATATTTTTCTCAGATTTTAAAAAACCATAAACTATGACAAAATTGACATCCTAGAAACCCTAATCAAAAATCTGTGTTTTCCTGCACCCAGTTAGAAACCCTAGGTTTTACATCATCATACCATTTTTTTTTGCATAAAATTTGGTAGGAATCATCATCACATGTCATTATTTATTATATAAATTTTATATAATTTTTCTGCATTAAAATCTATGCTAACTTCTGCATCAAAGCAAACCTTAATTTTCTGATTATGTGATTTCTGCATATCTGACTAAACCAAACCTAATCAACTACCAAACCCCACCCAACCCAAGCCAAATTTTGTTTGAAAATTTAATCAATTTAAATTTAATTTGCCACCTCATGAAAGACACATTATTTTTATTTTTTGATTGTTATTAGTTGCATTAGGGCTCATTGATTGTCATCATTTCATTAAATCAATCTTAAGGGCAATTTTAGTATCTCAGATCAGGGCAGGAGGTCATCACCTATCCTGGGCCCAAAACAACCACCATCATCCTAACCTAAGCCTTAATTTAAATTAATTAGACTCAATTTTCCCTAATGGGCTAGGTGACACCAATAGATCGGGTCCGAATTGTGTGGGCCAATTAGTGCATTCAATTCTCCAACTATTACTGGAATCTGGTATTTAAGGCTAGGGGTCTAGAGTCAAACGACCTAAGTGGTGTTGTGATTTTTAATTGGATCCTTGTGAAAGCACGGGGGCCTCTCACACTCCAACCCCCTACCCGGCTAGAGGAAGGATTAGTTGTTGAGTTGGATATAAGTTGAGTCGACCCACTCAGTTTTGGCTCTAGGTCTAGTAAACCCTAGCTTGTATTAACCCCTGCATGCTTGGCTGCATCATCTCATCTTGATTGTTTGCTTGTTGCATAACCACCAAGTTAGGAGTCCAATACAGTCAATCCAAACCCCAATCTAGTTCAACCATGGAGTCTAATCTAGAAACCCTCATTAAGGCCATGAATGAATAATTGACCCAGATGAACACCCAAAACCAAACCCAGTTTGCCCAGATGAACACCCAATCCCAAACTCAGTTTGCTCAACTAACCGCCTAAATCAACCAAGTGACCTAGTCAAATAACCAAGCAACCAATAGGATTGACCAGTTAACTAATAGGTTGGACCAAGTAGAGAACCAATTAGGGACCATAGAAAGAACCCAGGAGTCTAATATTGAACCTGACCCTGATTCACCCCTTTCCACTTCCCATAACCCTAGGAGAGCCCAAAACCATGACCCATTTGTAGAACCCAATCCTAGGAAAGTCCAGAACCATGAACCATTTGTAGAGCCCAACCCTAGGAGAGCCCAAAATCATGACCCATTTGTAGAGCCCAATCCTAGGAAAGCCCAACACCAGGAACTATATCAGGATCCAAACCCTAGGATACCCAATTATGAAGACCAGGACCATGGTGATTGAATCCTTAAGAGCATCAAAGTAGATCCACCCCTCTTTGATGGAACCTTAAATCCCAAGGTCTACATAGATTAGGAAGGAGGCATGGAGAGATACTTCCAATGGTATGCCTTGAGTGAAGACAGGAAGTGTCAGTTTGCCAAGCTTAGGCTATCTGACCAAGGGGAGCAAGTAGAGTGCCTCTGTAGGCAAAGAAACCATCCATCCATTATCACTTGGGAAGCCATAAAACTAAAGCTTAGGGAAAAGTATGTTCCTCCCTACTACCAACAGTGCCTTCTAGACCAGTGGCAAAGACTTAGACAGGGAACCAAGACTGTTAGAGAATACATAACCCAGTTTGATGAGTGTGCCCTTAGTTGTTGCCTAGACGAACCCGAGTCAGAGACCTTATCTAGGTTTAGGGCTGGCCTTCGTGAAGACATCCGGTGGGAACTGTCTCAATGGCAAATTCAGGGCCTAGAGGAAGCCTATCACATAGCTAGGGAATTTGAGTCATATCAAAGGGAACTCATGATTAGTCAATCTAAGTCCAACAAAAGTAAACCCTCTAAATCTAAGTGATAGGCTTCCTTTAGACCAACCTGATAGGCCAGCCTAGAAGAACATACCTGACTAGCCAACTTCATTTAGACCAGCCCATTCCCACTGTCCCTAGCCAGACCCTTGCACCTAGTCAGGTATGTTCGAACCAATCCAACCCAAGTCGATCCCAACCTGATAGGATTAGTACCTCTGGGTATAGCCCAGTTTTCCTTAGTAAACATGAATCCCATTGGATTAATATCCCTAGATTTGAGCCTAGTACTAGTCAGGAACCCCTTAGCCAACCCACCCTTGCCACCCCAGTCATTAGTCAATTTTTTCTTAGCCAACCCCCTCTTACCACTCCATTGGTTCACCAGAATGACCTAGAAAAGGATATATATGAAGCTGATGTGAGCTTAGTGGAAAAGTATGAGGAAGGAGGAGAAGAGTTACCTATAGAAGACCTAGAATTTGTTGACCAGGTAGATACCCAGGTAGAAGCCAACCTAAAATTAGTCGACCCAGTAGATACCCAGGTAGAAGCCAACCCAAGGTTAGTTGACCCGACCCTACCCAAACTGAACCTGTAGTGGAAGACTGATTAGAGAAAGAGAACCTTGATACTGCTACTAGAGTTTTACCTCAGGAGACACTAAAAGAAAGCCCAACTATAGAGTCTAGTCCTGAGATTCAAGAACTAGAAGAATTTATTAAGGACCTGATCTCTTTAAATCAGTACCCTCAGAATGAAGTCACTTCTTTGACTCCAATTGATCTCTTCCCTGAAATTAATGACCCATTCTTCCATAATGCAGACCCTGTAAGAGTACCTCAAACCTATAAGGTAAACCTTATAAGTCTAGGACTAATTCCTGATGCCCCTTCTTATATCCTACTCTACCCGATTAACCCCGAACCCTTTTCGTACTTCTATCCTATCAAACTAACCCTAAATCTACTTCTTATTTCCTACCTTTTTCTGAAACTTTTCATGATTTTCTAACCCTTAGATTGCATTTTATAGGGATAATCATATTGCATTCATTCATTGCACCGGTTAGATTTGCATCATATTTCTGGTATACCCTATGGCACCTAGTAGGAGTCCACGCACCATTCTCACTGCATGTCACCCACCTGATAAAAGGTTAAACCCATAATTGTAGTATAGGGTTTAACAAAATTTGCATATCAATAAGTGTTGGCATGAGCTATTTGCCCATATTAGGTGTTTTGTCTGCATGTCATTAGGTGTTGTCATGAGTTTTTGCACTGTAAGATTAGAGATTTGCATGAGGAAGTAATCATAAGATTAATGTAAGCAATATTTTTTATAAAATATGGTTAATTCCCGAAAAGAGTCTAAGAGTTTGCTAGGAAAATCTTGTAATAATTAGGCTATATACCTGTGAGCTGGATTCATCAAAGTGATAAAGAAGATTGGACCCAGTGCCTGAGTTACCTAATTAGGCATTAAGCTCAACCTTCAATATTTCAAACTTAGTTGTGTTTAGGGAGCCAGCAATGATACCCAATGAGTTTTGAGCCTAACCCTTTCTTTGAGAGCGAACCCAATCCTGAGTGTCCACCATCAAATTAGCCTGTGAGAGGAATGATTGAGCGTATCCTGGATGACCAAGCCATTAGTACCCGAATCAAAGGCAACACATCACTTGGTTTGTTGGCAAGGTCGACCGAGATATGAAGATTCGTAGATCACTTGAGAGGATTCGTAATGCCTCAACCCAGACCTGTAAGAGTAGAACCCGAGCCAGATCACCCTTTACTCGATAGGGTCGAGTTCCTCCCACTCCGGAAGAATTGATGGGGACATCAGATCAGACATAGACTTCAAGCTCCATTTTATTCTCTAAGTCATGTGTTGATCAATTTTGAGTCCTGTAAGAGAATTTAATTTTGATTCTTGTAATAATTAAGGCAAGAAGTCCAATTGAGTCCAGTGAGTCCCTTGTCTCACCCTTATGAGTCCTGTAAGTATGTTACTAGTCATTGTAAGTTATGTCCAGTACAAGTCCAGTTATACAAGAGAATGAGTACCAACCAAAGTCTTCACCAGGCCCTCCAAGAGCGAAGCAAGCCCAAGCCCATGAAGCTCCACATATGAAGATTCCAAGCATTACTTGATACTAGGGAATATTCTAGGCACCCACCCAGGGTTTCTAGCCCACTAGGAGGCCCATGTGCCCATGCTTTGAAAACCATGCCCAAAGCCAAATTAAGGATGCCCCAATTGCTTCCCACATGCCCAAGTCCAAGCCAAGTGGCATCCAAGCCCAAGAGAAGGAGATTTGACCAAGTCCAAGGCCCTTTGACCAAGTCAAAGGAGGAGAAGGAAACCTATTCTAACTAGGAGCTTATGTTTATTCCTACTCAAATTATGTACTCCTAATCCTAAGAAAAGTATATATTCCTTCCTAACAAGGAGAGGGCATGGGAACATCTATAAAAACCCCACCCCTCCCCCTCTTGTAAGAATAATCTTTATTCATGAAATCAAAACTCTGTTAATTTTGTTCAAGGTTGTTCTTGTGTTCTTGTGTTGAGGTGTGAGTGTACTTGTGAGCCCTAATTCTTCCAAGCCCTAGCCGACTAAGCTTCTATCATCCAAACCCTAAGATGACCAAGGAGAAGAAGCCCTAGCCGACCTCAAGCAAGAAGTTTTCTTCCATCTTCCAGCCTCCAGCTCCAACACATCCTGCCTCTTCCATCTTCAAACCCTAATTCCATCTTATTATTATTTTTTATTTGCTTTCCAGCTAACCCCGGATGTTTGCAGGATCTCTCCAGTGCCATGCCCTTGGATGACATCTTCCTTGCCTCTGAACACAGCTGATAAAAAGCAGCAGATTCACGGGACAATGACCGGATCATCCAGGCACCGATCTGAGTTGAAAAATCTCTTCTACAACATCAAGGCAATCATTGCTAGGTATGTAGACCCCATCCCACCTCACTTATTTTGTTTTGTTGAAGATTGAACATGCACCTATTATGCCTTCTTAGACCTAGGATCCTTTAGTTTTTTTATTTCTTTGATAGTTCTAGCATGTGGGTAGGAATTCTAATTGTTGCATGAAACCCTAACTTAGTCTAGTCTTTTTTTCGAGAATAAACCAATAACATAATCTGAAATTGTTGTTTATTTTAATATGATTTTCTTATACTTCTCATGTCATTAATTTGCATGCATCATGTTAGAGTTCCGTCTCGCATCACTTAGACACCAATTTCTAAGGGTAAGTGAAGAATTGAGTTACACTAATCTCAACACAATATCTTGAACTTGACTCGTTGGTGTCCCTAGTCTTTGCTTTAGGTTACTTCCCAATTTTAATTAGGGCTTAGGATTGATGCAAATAGGGGTGGTTGTTTGTGGGCCAAGGAAATGTGATGAAATCCTTCACTTATCTTAGATAGAATTGTCCTTAAGTTAGATTGATTGCACTAGTATTGTCACATCTTATGGGTGTCTTAATTAGTTTAATGCCAAAATCTTCGAGTTGTTGTTTGATCCATAGGATTTGAGCACAACAGCTTCCAACTGCTAGATATTCAGCTTCCACCGTAGATAGAGCAATTGAATTCTGTTTCTTGCTACTCCATGAGATCAAATTTACTCCAAGAAACTGATAAGTTTCACTAGTACTTTTACGATCAAGTTTACACCCAGCAAAGTCAGCATCAGAATAAGCAATCAATTCAAATGAAGAATCTCTAGAGTACGAAAGACCAATCTCAATTGAGCTAGATAGATATCTAAGTATGCATTTAACAGCCAAAAAATGAGACTCTTTAGAATTAGACTGATATCTAGCATACATACAAACACTAAACATGATATCTGGCCTACCAGCAGTTAAATATAACAATAAACCAATCATGCCATGATATAGTTTTTGGTCAACAGATTTACCTGATTTATCTTTGTCAAGTCTATAAGAGGAGCTCATAGGCGTACCTAATGGCTTGGTGTTCTCCATCCCAAACTTCTTTAGTATTTTTTTGTGTACTTAGCTTGGTTGATGAAGATCCCCTCTTTGGTTTGCTTTATCTGGAGTCCGAGGAAGAAGTAAGTTCTCCCATCATGCTCATCTCGAACTCACTCTACATTAACTTTGCAAACTCTTGACAAAGAGAGCTGTTAGTAGCACTAAATATGATATCATCTACATATATTTGTACTACTAAGTGACCATCATTCTTTTTCTTTAAAAATAAAGTTTTGTCAACATTACCTCTAGTAAAATCATTTTTGAGCAAGAAAGAACTTAAACGATCATACCAAGCTCTAGGAGCTTATTTCAAACCATACAAAGCTTTATGAAGTTTGAAAAATGGTTTAAAAATTTATGATTTTCAAAACCAGGTGGTTGTTCAACATAAACTTTTTTTTCGATAAAACCATTTTAAAAAGCAATTTTAACATCTATTTAAAATAATTTAAAATCTATAAAACAAGCAAAAGCCAACAATAGCCTAATTGCCTCAAGTCTAGCTACAGGAGCAAAGGTTTCATCAAAATCAATCACTTCCTCCTGATTGTATCCTTTGGCAACTAGTCTAGCTTTATTTCTTATAACAATTCCATTTTCATCAAGTTTATTTTTAAAAATCCATTTTGTGTCAATAATTGAAACATTTGAAGGCCTTTCTATTAAAGTCCATACATTGTTTCTTTTAAATTGGTTAAGTTCGTCTTGCATAGCATTAATCCAATTATAATCATTTTCAGCTTCTTTAATAGTTTTAGGTTCAATCTGAGAAACAAATGCTAAGTAATCACAAACATTTCTAAGGGATGATTAAGTACTTACACCTTTAGAGGGATTGCCAATGATAAGTTCTTTGGGATGTCCATGAGCATACCTCCATTCTTTGGGTAGAGGATCAACAGTAGATGTATTTCCATTCTTTAGAGGGATCTCCTTCATTGTTTTGATCAACTTCTTGTTCCTTTGTAGGCTATTCATTTTGTTCACCTCTTCAGTTCTTTTGGTACCTGTTTCATCATAAAGCACATCTTCTTTTCTAGAAGATTTCTGGTAAGTTTTATCAAACACAACATGTATGGATTCTTCAACAACAAGTGTTCTTCTGTTGAAGACCCTGTATGCCTTGCTAGATGTAGAGTAGCCTAGAAAGATCTCCTCATCTGACTTGGCATCAAATTTGCTCAAATTATCTTTACCATTGTTTAAGATGAAACAACGGCATCCAAAAACTCGAAAGTATCGAATTGAAGGTTTTCTACCCTTCCAAAGCTCATATAGAGTTTTCTTTAAAATCGATCGGATTAAAACACGGTTCAAAATATAACATGCAGTGTTTATGGCTTCCGTCCAAAAAATCTAGGTAGGTCATTTTTACAAAGTATGGTGCGTGCCATTTCTTCAAGAGTTCTATTTTTCCTTTCTACCACCCCATTTTGTTGAGGTGTCCTAGGTGCTGAAAAATTATGATGAATGCCATTTTCAATACAAAATTTATCGAAATCAAAATTTTCAAATTCAGTTTCATGGTCACTTCTCAAAGATACAATTGAAACACCTTTTTCATTTGAAACTCTTTTTATGATATCTAATGAATTCAAAAAATGTTTCATCTTTGTGTGCTAAAAACATGACCCATATAAAAATGAGAAATCGTCTATAATAACTAGGCCGTACTTCTTACCTCCCAAACTAGATGTTCTAGTTGGCCCAAAAAGGTCCATATGAAGCAACTCTAAGGGTCTAGATGTAGAGATTACTCCTTTTTGTTTAAAAGATGATTTGGTTTGTTTTCCAAGTTGGCAAGCACTACAAATCTTGTCTTTTTCAAAACTAAGTTTTGGTAAATCTTCTTTTTTCTAAGTCAAATGCATACTAGCATATCCTAGTCTACGATGCCAAAGCCAACTAGTTTCATTAATCTTGGCTTCCATTGCCACATGCATTGACCATTTTGAATAGGAAGATCATCAAGATCAACCATATAAATATTGCCATGCCTATGACCAATGAATTTGATGCCATTATCATCTAAGCTAAAAACAATGCACAAAGAAGATTAGAAAACAACTTTGAAATCCTTGTCACAAAATTGACTAATACTAAGTAAATTATGTTTCAAACCATCAACATACAATATATTATCAATGTAAGTAGAAGGGATGATATGGACTTTACCAATTCCAATAATTTTGCCCTTTCTATTATCACCAAATGTCACATTGCCACCATTTTGATATTCGAGTGTTGAGAACTGCTCCACATCTCCAGTCATGTGCCTTGAGCAACAACTGTCGAGGTACCACATTCTTTGCTTATTGGTTGCAAGGCACACCTACAATAAAAAATCAGGTGGAGACTTTAGGTATCCAAGTCATCTTGGGTCCTTTTATGTTAGTGGTAATGGTTCCTTTTGGAATCCAAATTTTCTTAACATTACATAATTTTCTCTTATTGCATAGGTAAGATTTATGCCCAATAATACCACAAGCATAACAAGTAATGGATGATGATGCAGGCACAAAGAAATTCTTGAAAAAATTTTATTTCTTTTGAGTTCTGAAACCTAAACCGGCTTTATCAAAAATAGCTCTTTTATTATTTAAAAGCATATTTAATTTTTCAGAACTATATGTAAATTATCAATAAAAGGTTTTAACTTTTTATTTTTTTCTTTATATTTCTTGTTTTCATCCAAAATTTTTTTGTTCTGTTTTGAAAGGTTTTCTTTGATACAAAAAGTTGTCATTAACCTTTTATTTTGAAGTAGGCAATCATTTTCAGTTGAAAACCTGTCATTAGCTTTGACTAAATCCAAATTTTGCCTTTTTAGTTCTTTATATTTTGATTTCAGTTTTTGAAATTCTATAACTAACTCATCAAAACTTTATACAACTAGTCAAAAGTAAACTCATTTTCAGTTTTGGATAATACCTCATCATGATCGGCCATCAAACAAAAGTTTGCAACTTCTTGCTGTTCTTCCTCAGAGCTGGAGTCTTCACTATCACTCCAGGTTGCCATCATGGCCTTCTTTTTTAGTTTTCTTCTACTTTTCTTAAGTAAGGGGCAGTCCATCTTGAAGTGGCCCGGTTTTTTGCATTCGAAGCATGTGGGCTGCTCCTCTTTCTCTTTCTCCTTCTCTTTGCTTGGCTCACCTTTCAGAGGTTTCTTCTTGAAGTTGTATTTCTTCTTTCTCATGAACCTTCTAAATTTTCTTGCCATAAGAGCCATCTCATCTTCTTCATCTTCTTCTTCGGATTCATCTCTAGACTCTTCTCTTGTGATAGATTTGAAAGCAATCACTTTCTTCTTCTTGTCAACATCTACATTCTTTTGTCTCAAAGAAAGCTCATAAGTCATTAATGAGCCTAACAATTGCTCAAGGGGTAGAGTGTTGACATCCTTGGCTTCCTCTATGGCCGTCACCTTGGCATCCAATGAAGCCAGAAGAGACCTGAGAAGTTTATTTACAAGTTCACCATTAGATATAATCTTTCTAAGCTTCTCATGCCATTCACAATATTTGTGAACCTAGTATACATCTCACTAATAGATTCAGTAGGTTCCATGTTGAATATTTCATATGTGTGAATGAGCATGTTAACCTTAATAGTTTTTACTTAGTGTGTACCCTCATGGATAACTCCAAGTATGTCCCATATTTCCTTAGCGGAGAGACAGTTAGATATTCTATTGAATTCACTCGGATCAAGAGAGCAAAACAATATATTCATAGCCTTCGCATTAATCTCTATTTGCTTAATGTCATTCTCATCACAATCATCTTCTATTTTTGGAGTGAGAATGCCATTAACCAACATAGTAGGCTGATGAGGATCTTTGATGATTGTCCTCCAAAGATTATAATCAATGGCTTGAATGAATATGCTCATGCAACTTTTCAATCAGTGTAATTCGTGCCATTAAATAGTGGGGGACGGTTTGAAGCTTGACCTTCAACAACACCCATTCCTATTAGGGCTACCATGATCTTTTACTCAAGATCCTTGGACCTACAAGAGAGTACCGGTGCTCTGATATCACTTGTTACCCAGAAATGGAGCCCAAGAGGGGGGTGAATTGGATCTTTTAAAAATTTAAAGCAATAATGTGCAGGCCTTGTGGTGTTTGTGAGTAATGAAATTGATGCACTAGATTATATGCAGTGGAAAGCAATAATTAGAGTGCAAGAAGTAAAGAACAAGAGGTAGAAAAGATAATCATACACAAATACAAGGTTTATAGTGGTTCGGTGCAAACCTAGCACCTATATCCACTCTCCAAGCCACCCTTGGAAATTTTACTATAATCTCTCCAAGATTACAGCCGACTTGTTTTTCCAAAGGCTCACAAGTCAAAACCTATGTTGGTTTTATCACCTAGGCTCACCAACAAACCTTTACACTTGTTTTGGCTTTGGGCTCACAATCAACCCTAGTTGGTTGTCCTTTTGGCTCACCAATAATCACAATAACCTACTTTCAAGAAATCCTTGAAAGCTAGGTCAAAACACAAAAGAATTTCATATATACAATTTAAATAAACAAAACAAACTCTCTTCAAGAGTAGAATGGAAGCTTTGAGGCTCTAATTGATGCTTGTCTTGTCTTCTCCATGGAATATTCTTCAAGCTCTCTTTTTGGAATGATGAAAGGATGGGCTTGTAAGCTTTTTCAGGGAATCTCCTTGTTAATGACTTTTGAAGTAAAGTTCTTGAGGAAATATTGGCTTTTGAGCTTTCAATGGACTTCAATGCTTCAAGAAAGAGTTTGGTGAAGCTTAAATACTTCAAAAACTTCTAAAAAATGGTTTGTGACCGTTGGAGCTTCAAATCTAGCCATCTGGAGCTTGAAAAGATATTTCTATCTTTAAAAAAATAGATCCGTTAGGACTGTCAGAACCCGAGTATCGACACTTGGTTTGTCAGGTGTCGATACTTGGCTGTCAGGTGTCGACACTTGACTTTCAGGTGTCGATACTTGAACTTTCAATTATCGACACTGGATTCACAGGTGTCGATACTTGACACAAAAACTCTCCATGGCCATGTTCTGGATTTTCAAAAATTCTCAAGCCTTGGGTTGACACTTGGGAACTTAAGTGTCGACACTTGAGTTTCAGGTGTCGACACTTGAATTCTGGATGTCAACACTTGGCATGCCAAGGAGATTTTCTGCATGCCAAATGCTGAAGTGTCGACACTTAGCCTTCCAAGTATCGATACTTGGTTCTGCAAAATTCAGAAATGAGTGCCAATAAAGCCAAAAATATAAGTATTATTTATCAAACTTAAATGTAATATAAATAAGCAATAATAGAACTTGTTTGAGCCCTTTTTGCATGGAAAAGACTTCTCAAATCGTGAAAGATACTTCATGCCAAAGCATGCCATGAAACTTTAATTTTGAGAATTTGAGGTGCTTATTTCCTGAAAACTCACAACTAAAAATAGATATTAGTACACAATATGTACTCAACATTTTGTTATTCATCAAAATCACGAGGTAGAGCCAATATTTAGTTCACTTCATTAGACATTATGTGTATGCCACCAAATGCATAACTGACTTAAGGGCGTCAATATCATAAGATAAAGGAAGGAGGTCATTACCTTTCCTTGGCCCAAAAACAATCATCCTTGCATTTCGAACCTAAGCTTAACTTAAAAACAATTAGCAACCTAATAGCTTAAGGACACCAACGAGTCAGGTTTTACCATTGTGGGAAGACTGGTGTATACAACCCTATAATTAGTACTGGGAAGCTGGTGTCTAAGGAAAGAGGTCTAGTGTCTAACGACCTAAGTGATGTTGTGGTTCTTTAATTGGATCCTTGTAAAAGCAAGGGGGGCCTCCCACACTACCATCTCTTACTTGGCCGGTAAAAGGGGTAGTTGTTATGCTATGTGTCATTTGAGTTATCCCATTCTGTTTGAACTCCTACGTCTAGCAAAATCATATCACCATTCTTTGAGTGTTGCATGTCTACTAGGTCAGGAGTCCCGTATCACCCTCACCACTCTCAGTCAGGTGAACCCATGGATAACCTCGAAAATCAAATTAGGATCCTTACTGAGCATATTGTCAAGATGAACCAAAGATTTGATAGACTTGAACAAGGCTAGGAACTTTGGAGAGGACCCGGGAGACACACACTGAACCAGAGTCTGAGTCACCTCCCCACCCTAGGAGATTCCCTCAATGTGATTCTCCCTTAGAGGCTGAGCCCAGAAGAGCCCCACATCCTAGCACAGCCCAAGAGGTTCACCCTAGAAGACCCAATCAGGAGCCCATGGACCAGGAAGAGGATATACACGAGTCTGATGACCTGTTAGGAGTAGTTAGGTGCATCCTGACCAAGAACATAGTACAAGAAGATTAGCGTAGGACTATTATCCTACAAATCTTTGTCAAATTAGGGGATAAGGTATGCAAGATCATAGTAGACAGTAGGAGCTGTGTCAACCCTGTCTCATTGAGTATTGTCAAGTTCCTAGGATTGACCCTAGTTCCCCATCCCAACCCCTATAAGGTCTCATGAATAGATTCGACTTTCATACCTATCAAGTCTAGATGCCAAGTTTTGATCAAATTGCAATCATATGAGAAAGAGATTTGGTGTGATGTCCTTCTCATGGGAGTCAGTAGTATTATCCTAGGTCAACCATGGCTTTACAATCATAATGCCACCCTTTTTGGTCAGACCAATACCTGTGCCTTTAGTCACCATGGGAAGAAATTTGTAATCAGTCCAACTCAACCTAAGGATCAGCCTAAAAGAGGATATAGTAGCCTAAAGGAAAGGAAGCCAGGAGGAATTGACCTGATCAAGGCCAAGGAGTTAGAAAAAGAGGTTACTAAGGGAACCTCTGCTTGGATCTTGGCCACTAAAGATAATCATGAGCCGACCCAAAGAGAACACCCTCAAGAAGCAGTTGAGACTCTGAAAGAATTTGAGGAAAAACCCTTTAAAGAATTTCAGGAAGAAAAGGCTGAACTTATTGAGAATTTAAATGAAGAAACCCTTGAGCCTAGTGATGACTTTAAGTTTGACAAGGTTGAACCCATTGAAAATATAAAGAAAAAAACTCTTGAGCCCATCGAAGATCTAAAGGAGACATCTATGAATCAAGTCTAGTGGAGTTAAAAAAATGAGATTACTAAGGAACCCAATCGTACCATTAGAGTCTTACCTGAGAAGCCACTAGAAGAAAGCCCACTTACAGAGCCCAGTCCTAAAATCCAGGAACCCGAGGAATTTATTAAGGATTTGGCTTATTTAACCCAGTACCCTCAAGATGAGCCCCCTCATACAATTTCCATTAAAGATCTCTTCCCTTAGGCAAACCCTGTAGATATACCACAACCTCATAAGGTTAGCCTCATTAGCCTAGGATTAATCCCTGACACCCCTTCTTATATCCTAACCTACCAGACTAACCCTGAACCCATCTCTTATTTTTTGTCCTTCCCAGAAGCCTCCAGCATTTCTAGGATCATTAGATTGCATCTTGTTGAGATTAGCAAATTGCATACAGTCATTGCACATGTTAGGTTTGCATCTTACTTCTGGCATACTTTATGGCATTTGCTAGAGCCCATTGTAAATTTCATGTACATGCCAAACTAGGGTCAAACCTAAAGAGTCTATAGTCTATTAGATTTAGGCCCTAGGAGTCCAATAAAATTCCTCTCAATAGGAATGCATAGTTGAGTCTGCACTTTGCATCATGTTAGAGTTTTGCATTAAGTACTAATTTTGAAATAATTTGGTTGATTGCCGAAAGCAAGCCTAAGAATTTGAAATAAGGGATTTTATAATGATTAGGCTTAGGATTGAATGGTCTTCCCCAGGAACTATTAAGAAACTATATGCTCGTGGAGCTGGCCCCTTTAGAGTGATAAGGAGAGTTGGCCCTAATGCCTATGTGCTTGAGCTACCCCCGGATTATGGCATTAGCTCAACTTTCAATATCTCAAACTTAGTCGAGAATAGGGAGCCGGCAACAATACCCAGCGAGCCATTTGGGCCTGACCTATCCTTTGAGAGAAAACCCGACCCTAAGTGTCCACCTCCAATTTTACCTGAGAAAGAAGAACGGATCAAGCATGTTCTGAATGATCGGCTATCACAACCCAGGGCAAAGGCTATCAATGTTACCTGGTCCATTGGCAAGGTTGGCCAGAGTCCGATGATTCATGAATTACCTAAGAGGACTTGCAGCGCCTCGATCCCGATCTTCTTGAGAAATACCAGAGCCAAATCAACCCTTATTCGACTGGGTTGAGTTCCTACCACCCCAGGAGAATTGGTGCAGGTACCAGGATTTGACAGAGGCTTCTCAACCCTCTATGAATCTCTGATTAAGGTTTTAATCTGTTGGATCCTATAATAAGGCTTAAAGCCTAAATAATTTACTTTCAAATCATGTAATTAGTATCTAGTTAGTTTTAATTTGTGGTTTAGTCTTGTAATTTGACCAATTTGGTCAAGTTAGGGTCGATTGGTCCTCTAATTAGCCAAGATGGTCCACAAGTGGGCAATCAAGTCAATTTGAAGATGGGCTCATGCTAGTTTGAAGATGCGTCCACAAGTGGGCAATCAAGTCAAGCCCAATTGAAGAGTCAAGCCATCTCTCCTCCATGCCAAGTAGGAGTGCCAACTCATGGAGTGCCACATCATCAATGCCACGTGGCATGAAGGCACCACTTCAGCTCATGGAGTGCCACATCATCAATGCCACATGGCATGGGAGGCGCCACCTCACCAAGCACCTTGGGTGGCCAAGTTCAAGAAGAAAATTTCAAATTCAAAAGCGATGTGGACACCCATTAACCTCTCTTCGATATTAGCCAACAACATCCTCACTGCACGCCCCCAAATCAAGCTACTAAGATCAAGCATCCAAGAAAAGATTCAAAATTCAAAAGTTGGATGCCAAGCTTCATGAGAGAAGAAGTTCAAATTTCAGCCATGCTTCATGAGAGGAGAAAATTCAAAATTCTAATGGGCATCCCTTGATTCATGAAGACAACCCTCCTTTTTCTCCTCCCCAAATCAAGTCTTGTAACCCCCTCTTTCAAATTTGAATTCAAATGTTCAAATGAGGAATTGAGTGCTTATATAAAGGGCCGTACTTCTCTTGTAAAAATAGTTTGGATGAAATGAAAATTTGAGAAGCTTCTTCTTCCTTTAGCCCTTGTCTTCTTAGACTAGGAACTCTATGAGAGAGTGCCTTTGTCCTTCAGGATATCGAGGGGTGAGAGACCCTGAGTTATCTTCTTCCTTCGCAAGCCACCAGTCATCTTCAAGCTTGGACACCCCTGGAAGATCCACCTAGACACCCAACGAGAAAAGCCCTTCTAGACCACCATCTCCAACTCTTTTTTCCATCACTTCTTACTTTCTTATACCCTCTTCTTGCTATTTTCTAACCCCCCTTCACTTGGTTGCTCACAAGTACTCCAGGTGCCATGGACAAAGGAGTCGGTCTTCCTTGCCTTCAGGACCATCGAACGAAAAGCCAACAAATCTGCAGGGTCGAAGGCTTGATCTTCCAAGCCGCATCCGCGAGAAGAGCAAACTCAGCATTAGGCACATCAGAGTCTTAATGGTTTGCACTCCTTAGTCTCCTAAGTTAGTATGTCTTAGAGCTAAGTCCTATCGGGGTTTCTCAATCCCGGGATCCTTTTCTTATCACTGTTTAGGGGCTATATTCGTATGCTAGAAATTTCTTGTTCTTACAGAATCTCTTATTCTATTCTCCACTTGACTTTGGGAATCAGTAAACCTATTAAAAACTTAAAACAACTAAAAGAAAAATCACTTGCATGCATCTCATCCATCTTAGCCTAGTAGTCCCACATCATGTTTGGTATCAGAGCTTCATCCTGCATCACTCGCTCCTCAAGATCGACCAGTTGGTGGATGTGACCTTGGGTCACAAATACCTCAGATTCATGGACGTCTTCTTCAGATATAATTAGATCCAAATGCATTCAAAAGACGAGGAGCATACAGCATTTGTAACCGATGGAGTTATGTATTGCTATAGCATGATGTCGTTCAGCCCTAAGAATGCAGGGGCCACATATAAATGCTTGGTAAATAAGGTCTTCAAGGACCAGATCGGATGCAACATGCAGGTGTACGTGGATGACATGCTTGTCATGAGCGGCCCAGAGTTGGACCATGCCGCTGACTTGGTAGAAGCCTTTAATAACCTCCGCTCCTACCATATGAAGCTGAACCCTGCAAAGTATGCTTTTGGGGTCGCGGTCGGTAATTTCTGGGATTCATGGTCACCTGAGATGAATAGAGGCCAACCTAGAGAAGATCTGGGCGATCACCGATATAAGGCACCCTACCTCCAAGAAGGAGGTATAGTGCTTGACCGAGCACATCGCGGTGCTAAGCCATTTCATTTCACACTCTGCCGAGCACTGTCAACCATTTCTCAAGGTATTGTAGAAGATGAATAGCTTCACTTGGACAAAAGATTGTCGTGAGGCATTCAAGTGGCTGAAGAGTCTTCTCGCCTCACTGCCATTGCTGTCTAGACCAGAGCCCAGAGAAGAACTTCTCTTGTACCTAGCGGTGTCACCCGAAGTAGTCAGCTTAGTGCTAGTCTGCACCGATAAGGATGGCATCCAGCAGCTAGTCTACTACGTCAGCAAGTTGCTGCACACGATGTTGAAACTAGGTACACCCGGTCAAAAAAATATATTTTTGCACTAATAATGTCTACGCAACACCTCAAGCCTTACTTCCAAGCGCACCCCATCATCGTTCTCATCGATCAGCCTCTGAGGGCCATCCATCCTCAGCCACCCTAAACCTCAGGGTGCTTGGCCAAGTAGGCATTGAAACTCAATGAGTGCAACATCACTTATCGCCCATGGCCAGTGTAGAAGGATCAGGTCTTGGTTGATTTCTTGGTGGAATGCACCTGGGTGGAGGAGGGCCTAGAGGAGACGACCAGTAGATCGAAGCCAGGCTAGACCTGGCCCTGATGGAGGTGACGTGGATACTTCATGTAGACGGTGCATCAAACACCGGTAGGAGTGGGGCCGGCCTCATCCTCGCCAATCCTGACGGGGTCGTTGCAGTGTATGACTTGCATTTCCTCTTCAAGGTGACCAATAATCAAGCCGAGTATGAGGCACTCCTTGCAGGGCTAAAGGTGTCCCGTAAGCTAGGTGTCAAAAGGCTAAAAGTCTTCACTGACTCTCAACTGGTAGTGGGTCAGGTCTCTGGCGATTATGAAGCCTGAGACCCCATGATGGCGAAGTATCTAGACCAAGTGCACTCATATAAGGCATCCCTCCAGTCCTTCAATATCTCCCACATCCCATGGGTAGAAAATGCCCGGGCTGACATTCTTTCCAGGCTGGCCACCCTACCAGAGTCCTTGCTAGGATGTACTTTCATCGAATACCTTCGAGACCACCAGTTGCGAGCTTGCAGCCAAAGTCTAGCAAGTCACCACTGAGGTTAGCCTGATGGACCCCTATATTAAGTATATCACCACTAGCACCCTGCCGGGTGATCGTAAAGAAGCCAGCTTGCTCAAGAGGAGGGTCGTGTGTTATATGATGATGGACAGGTAGCTATACCGAAGGTCCTACTCTTACCTCCTACTGAACTGCTTGAAGCCCTTGGAGGCTACTTATGTGCTCCAGGAAATACACAAAGGCATCTATGGCAACCATGTTGGGGGCAGAGCTGATAGGAAACTAAGCAGGTGGTTTGATAAGATCCTACACTAGGCATGCAAACATTTGCGGGAGCAGAATGGATTTAAAAACATTTTTTTAAAATTTGTGCAGCGGAAATCTGCTCCGCTAGGAACTAATCTAAATCTAGTTGCATTTAGGCATGTATGATCATATAAAATATTTGCATAATATTAAACAATTAAGTCTATCCATGCATGATTAAAAAAATAATTTTCCATACCTTTATTCCACCTGGAATAACTCTGGAATAAACCTGGAATAGGCTGGAATAACTGGAATAAAGTTATTCTAGTCGTCTTCCTCCTTGGGCTGTTTGAAAACTTTGTTTTTGGCTTTCAAAACGGCATCGGAACACTGCCTTCCGGACCTTCGTTTGCTCCCAAATTCGAGCAGCAGTAACTTGGACAAGTGCTCTTCAATCTCCAATTGAAATCTACAAGAAATTGTTAGCCAAATAATTATAAAAAAACACCAAAGTCTGCTGCCAAATTTCTGCAGCAAAACTGAGCAGCAGACTTTGGCCTTCGTTTTGGAGCAGTTGGGGCGATCCCGGTCCGCGTAGCTTGCTCCTAGGAGTAGAAGGATACTCCCTCTAGAGGGGAGACACGCCGGGGGCTCTCGGATCCTTCTCCACGCATGGTGCTAGCCGCTGGAAGAGAGATTCACGGTCACAGGAATTTATGCAGTGCAGAACTTTGAGCACAACTAAAACAAGAGATTAAGGCCTTGTTTCTCTCCCTCACAAACTCTTAAGCCTAGCCCCAAAGCAGTCCACTTGAGCCTCTCAAAGAAGAACACCCAGAATTTTTGTTGCTTTCTCTTGGTTCCCACACGGTGGATTAACTAATCTCTCGTTGAAACAGGGCTACTGTTGGTGTTTAAATAGGACAGCATGGAGAGGGAAATGCAGAGGCAGGGAAGGCCAAGAGGCAGTTGCCATTAACCCAATTAACCAGCAATTAATAGGGATTAAAGCCAGCGAAGGAGGGAGAAGAAGCGACGCCAACGTTTTGGACGAGGGAGAGGAGTTTCGGTTGTTTGGGCTTCCACGGACGTTTGGCCTTCTTGATGCTTGGAATTTCTTTCCAGCAAAATCACCGTGTAAACGGTCAAGGAAAGGAACACCAGTTCAATTAACCGATCCAAGCAAAATATGGTTCAAACCCATTTAAACCTATTAGTCCAACCCAATTTAACTTGGTTCAATTGGTTCACAACCAATTGGAGGCCGAAACGAACTCTGAATCAGTTCAAAATTGATTCAAAAAAATCCTAGCGCAGTGCTGGTCAGCCCGGAATAATTTCTGGTTGACACAGACAAGGGCAAGATGGGGAAAATAGTGCTAAAAAATACTATGATCATAAAACCGAGATGATTCCCAATCGTAATTGGTATCTGGATCAGAGAGTTATCCTCTGTGACCTGTGACCTCATAGGTTCGAACCTAAACGGTATCACTAGAACAATTTTAGTACTAGCACAGGAAACCATCTAGCAATGGGTCCCGGCGTCCGGATAGGTTGAAGATGCGGGAGCAAACTATCGAACCTCTGGCAATGGTTACCATATAATTCATCCCTTTGACCTCTAATGCTCAGGACGACTGAGATTGGGCTGCCAACCCAGACTGAGTCAGTCGACTATGTGTCTCAACCTCGCAAGCCCAGTGACTCTTCACTAGGACTACCCCGATCGAGGATTTGCTAAATTGAGATATGCGAGACATTCAATCCAAACTGTTTGGACAGTCAATTCCATCTTGGTCCATCACTGCTTCACAAGTACTTGCCTGTACCCAGAAACCTTCCATCACCGGATTAAAAATCTGGGTAGTCCGGCACCAAAGCACAGGGAGTTGCTTGCAAGCTACCATGATGACCTCAGGTCAGAGGGACACATATACCCATATCCAATTGTGAGTATCCCTTTGGCAGAAAGGGGCTGCATGGAGTCACGTTCAAAAAGATATCACATATCCCATTTGCAGATCACATCAGTGTCACCACACTCATTTGGTCAAGAGGACAACCAAACGATGTGAACTACAACAACCTATACTTGATATATTGCCGTCCAGTACAATATATCCTTTGGTTGTGAACAGGGTTTAAGGACCACTTGATACATCTTCTCTGTATCGAAGTCAGTGTAGTCCTAAGGACTTCATCACATGGAAAGAGTTCATTTCAGGGAAATTTAATATGTGATGAGTTGCCAAAAAATATAATATTTTATTAATTCATAAAATGAGTACAATACTAAGCACAACCGTCTACAACCCAGGCGATTGGCTTTGGGACACAATTCCCAACAAGAGCTTTGGCTTATAAAGCAATCTGGCAGGGGTGTTTTTAGGAAACAATGCATGCGAACGCTGCCAACTTTGTGAGAAAGTGTGACCAGTGCCAACATCATGCCCACATCCAGCGACAACTGGCATCCCCGCTCTCTCAATTATCGATCCCATGGTCATTCCCCACTAGGGGATGGACATCTTGGGTCCTTTTCCTGCTGCATCCGGGTAGCGAAAGTTCTTGATTGTGGCCATCGATTACTTTACCAAGTGGGTTAGGCTGAGCCACTGGCCTGGATAATAGATGCGAAGGTCTAGTCATTCTTCTGGAAGTCCATAATCTATCAGTTTGGCCTCTCGCACTTGATTATCACCGACAACGGGAGGCAATTCAACAACCGGGCCTCTGAAGAATTTTGTGCTGACCTCGGCGTCCTCTATCACTTCACTTCGATGGCTCACCCTCAGACCAATGGTGAGGCCGAAGTGACCAACCGGACTATCCTGCAAGGGCTCCACACGAGGCTAGATGAAGCCAAGGGTCGATGGGCTGAATAGCTACCTAGCGTGCTGTGGGCTTACCATATCATGCCCCGCACAGCCACTGGCGAGATGCCATTCAACCTTGTCTTCGGCACTAAAGCCATGATTCCAATAGAGCTTGGCCTACCCATGCTGAGGGTAGAGCAATATGATGAAGCAGAAAATCTGGGTCGTCTCCTCCTCAATCTAGACTTGTTGGATGAGACAAGAGAAAAAGCCCGACTTCGGATGGCAACCTACTGACAGCGAGTGGCACACTATTCAACTCCCACGTGCAGCCCAAGGTGTTCCGCCTGGGCGACCTTGTCCTCAGAAGGGTGGAAGTATCCCAATCGGGAGAATGCAAGAAACTCTCCCCCAACTAGGAAGGACCGTACAAAGTGGTGGAGGCCTTACCAGGTGGGGCCTACTACCTTTCTGTGCTCGATGGTGCTCGATTCACGAGAATCTAGAATGCCAGCAACTTGAGGGTGTACTACCAATAATGTAAGGCCCTTTCATAATAATTTAAAGTTCCTTTTTGGTGCAACCTTATTTTAACCTATGCAAGAACTCATCCGTCCGACTCCAAGTCCAGCAAAATAAGCCTGAAAACATACGAAATCGGAAACTTACGAAGCCCAGCACTCTAAACCCAGAAACTTACGAAGCCCGGCACTCTAAGCCCAGAAACTTACGAAGCCCGGAAACTTACGAAGCCCAGTACTCTAAGCCCGAAATCTTACGAAGCCCGGTACTCTAAGCCTAGAAATTTATGAAGCCCGGTACTCTAAGCCCAAAAACTTATGAAGCCCAGCACTCAAAGCCAGAAGTCCCACCTCAGAGGTCAGGAGATGCCAACAGCCCCACCTCTGAGGCCCCGAGACACACCACCACATTGCTCAAAATCTGGAGATGTCGATGGGAGCCTTAAGTAATCCCTCTATCTACCACCTGACTCACAGCATGGCTCACCAACAAGTCCGATGCCCCATAGCCTCATGGTCGTGCTCAAAACCCAGGGGTGGCTACAAAAGGCCATCTACTGCATGATTCACATCGTGGTGAATCGAAAAGCTTGGTGCTCTCACCAGCAAGCCGGGCACTCTCTCCTTATCAAGCCCGTGCTCACCACAGCCATGCTCATAGCTAGGGGTGGAACCAAGATGCTGTTGGTTTCTAGGGTTTTGATGGCATAGTGAAATAATGGATTTCAAAAAATTTCTTTCTTGAAACTCCAAACAACTTAAAACCCTAAGCCTAAGATCCCTTATTCATTACAATTAACAAGTTATGCAATTAGGGTTTTGAAAAATACCTAGAATGCTTATTCCTTCTTCTTTCCACTAGGCACACAAGTGCATGCCCTCCAGAGATAATCCACACAGGAATTGATCCTAGGAAGCACTCCTTAGTAGGTTGCTTAAGCCACTGGAACTCTTCTGATAGCCTTTCTTCATTTGGAAGCCTCTCCTTCCTTGCTCAGACCCTTGCCCTCCTATAGAGCACTCTGAGCCCTCTCCAAATCCTCTCTTCACTCTCTTTTTCACTTCCTAAATCTCTTTCTAAACCCTTGTTAGGGTGGGCACCACAGCTCAAAAGAGAATTCAATCCAATATCAAGCCAGGTTCATTATGGATTTCAATGGATTAAGTTAATTTTACTTTTGTTTTCAATGTTATTTCTTTAATTGAACATGAGTCCTATAAATAAAAAAATTTATTTCTTTGGTTGAGTTTGAGCCCTATAATTAGGGTTGGGCTTATTTCAATTTGGTCTTTTGAGTCCAATTAGGGTCAATTTGGTCTTGTAATTAGTGAATCTACAAGTTGGGTTCAAGATTGGTTTGGATTGGGTTCACATTTAGCAAGACTTGAAGATTAGGTGAGACAAACCACTTCAACAAACCTTGCCAAGTTGGATCACCATATCACCAAGCATAGTTGGAAGCCACCTGATAGGGAACTAATATGCATGCAATTCTTTTTTGTATGTTTTACATGTTGAGTTAGATGACTAATTCCCGAATTTCATATCAAAATTATTTGTAGGGAATTTTGTATAAATTTTTGAAGATCAGCATGCAGATTAGGACCTAGAAAAGTAGCAAAGAAGGACCGCCGGGGCTGAGAAGCCTCGGTTAGGGCAAGTTCTCCTACAATAAAACTACTGGAGGTAGAGGGGTGTACCTGACAATGTCTGTGAAGATCGCAGCGAAGGGGTCTCTCGTTCCTCGATCGATGCGGCCTGGAAAACCGAGCCAAAGACCCGCGGATACCGGCTTTCTGCTCGGTGATCCGATTGAGGCTTGGCTGGAGTCGTTGGATTCGTAGGAACTCGGGAACCTCTAAACGACCTGTCAGGGGTTAGAAAACTCACAAAGGAATAATAAAATAAAGGAAAAACAGCAAGGAAAGGCTTCTTTTGGAGTGGGCGTCCAGGGATCTGAGAGGCTTGTTGGCAGCAGGAAGATGATTGCAGCACTGGGAAGAAAAACTTTCACAAACCCCTTTATGCACACAGCAGGGTATCACACAACTCAATAGAAGAACTCAAGGTTTTTTTATTCATCAAAAATTCTCCTCCATACAAGAGGCTAGGGTCCCTTAAATAGACCCTTAACCTTGGGCTCCAAGTAAGGGTACATAAGTCTTTACATAAGAATCCTTTTCCCTCTCAAACCCTAGCTAGAAAATAAGGAAATATTAGGTAGAAAAATCCCTAAAAATTTTCTTGACTTGGTCAAGACTCCAAGGATGCCTAGGGGGGCGTGTTGGGCTTCTAGGAGCAGCAAAAGGCTTGCCCAAAGGGGCTTGGGTGCATGGATTTGGGCCTCTGGAAGCTGGGGTGGCCTGGTAGCCAGGTAGCAGGAATATTCCCTGGTATCTTCTTCTTAGGGGCTTGGGCTTGGCACCTGGGCTTGATTTCTTTGGGCTAGGATGCAGATGGACCTCTGGAATCATGGATGCCCTTATCTATGAATATACTTTGGCATCTGGAAGGGAATCTGGGCATCTGGAGGGCATCTGCAAGAAATCAGGGTTTTCTGAATTTTCCTCCTGGGGTCTTCAAATCTTCAAGCTGGGTTGGACTTGTGCTATACTTCCATGTCTTCAATCTAGTTGGACTTGGTCTTCACTTGTATGATATAGTCTTGAGTCTTCAGTATGCTTGGACAGGACTCAAAAAAAATAAAATAAGCTCAACATGAGCTGACTAGCATTGGACTGAACTAGCTCAACATAAGCTGACTAGTACATAACTGAAATAACAACTCAAAAGACTCAAACAACAACTAAAAAAAGGACTCAGATGGGCTAAGACCTTATTACAGATGGACTCATAAATTATTGATCAATTCACAGAGGGTTGAGAAGCCTCTGCCTTATTCTGGTGCCTTTGGTGTCCCCACCAATTCTCCCGGGATGGGAGGAACTCGACCCTATCGAGTGAAGATCAAGCTGGCTCATATATCTCTCGAGGAGGTCTGGGTTGAGGCGTTGCAAGTCCTCTCGAGAAATCCATGAATCGTCGACTCTGGCCGGCCTTGCCATCGGACCAGGAAGCGTTGATAGTCATGGCCCTGGGTCGTGATGGCTTGAATGTCCAGGATACGCTCGATCCGTTCTCCTCTCTCAGGCCAAATTTCTTTGTGGACACTCTAGGTTAGGGTCACTCACAATGAAAAGGAATAGGTCAAAGGCCTCACTAGGTAGCGCTGCCGGTTCCCTATACTCAACCAGGTCTGTAATATTGAAGGTAGAACTAATGCCCAAATCCGAAGGCAAGTCTAACACCTAGGCATTTGATCCAACCTTCTCTATCACTTTAAAAGGTCCGGCTCTGCGAGTATGAAGCTTCTTTTAGGCCTAAGCCTAACTAAGATAGAATCCACTACATCAAATTCTTTGATCCATCTTCGGGAATTAGCTAGTTTGTTTAACATTAGTGCGGGTGGTGAACATGTTAGGCACATGCAGACTCCTAACAAGATGATGCAAAGGACTCAAACTAACACCTAATACACTCGACTTTGCATTCCTATCGAAGGAAATTTATTAGACTTTTATGGGCCTAAACCTAAGAGACTATAGACTCTCTAGGTCTGACCCTAGTGTGGTGTGCACAAGAGTATTTACAATGGACTCCAAGCAAATGCCAGAGGGTATGCCATAAGTATAATGCAAACCTAACATGCGTAATGAATGCATGCAGTATGCTAATCTCAGCTAAATGCAATCTAATGATCCTAGAAATGCTGGAGGTGTCAAGAAAGGGCAGAAAATAGGAAGTTGATTCAGAAGTAGTTTGGTAGGGTAGGGAAAAAGGTTCAAGGTTAGTTGGATAAAGTTCGATAAAAGAAGGCATGTCAGGGACTAATCCTAGACTAATGAGGCTAACCTTACGAGGTTGCGGTATATCTATGGGGTTTGCATAATGGAAGGATGGGTTACTAATCTCAGGGAAGAGGTCCTTAATGGGAACTATAGGAGGAGGCTCATCCTGAGGGTACTGATTCAAAGAGATCAAGTCCTTAATAAATTTTTCTGGTTCTTGTATTTTAGGACTAGACTCTATAATTTGGCTCTCCTCTATGGTTTCCTCAGGTAAGGCTCTAGTAGCAGTACCTAGGTTCTCTTCCTCTATTTGTTCTTCCACTATAGCTTTAGGTTGGATGTGGTCAAGGTCAACTACCTCTAGGTTGGCTTCTACCTGGGTATCTATTGGGTCAGCCAATTCTAGGTCATCTAAAGGTGTCTCCTCTTTTCCTCATACTCATCCACTAAGTTTGCATCAGCTTCATACACTTCAGCGTTAATGTAAGCCTTGTCAATCTCAGGAATGGTTGGAGAAGGTCGGCTAGGAGAAAATTGGCTAGGTCCTGATTTCTGATTATGGACACTAATCCTAGTAGGTTCAGGTTGCCTAAGGGGTAGTGGCTCACTACTGGGCTCATATTTAGGGGTGCTAATCCTATGGGATTCAAATTGACTAAGGGAAACCTGACTAGTACTAGGCTGATACTTAGGGGTTATGGGTTCTCTGGGCTCATAGGACAAGGGTGCAGATCTATGGGTCATGGAATTATAGGATCTGGGGTCATAGGATTTTGGGTCAGTTCTATGGTCAGGTTCTAAGGATGGATCATGGTATGGAATCCTCCTAAGGTTGGGCTCTCTATATGGGTCAGGATATTGGATCCTCCTAGGGTTGGACTCCCTATATGGGTCAGAATACTGGGTTCTCCTAGGGTTGGACTCCCTATATGGGTCAGAATATTGGGTTCTCCTAGGGTTGGACTCCCTATATGGGTCAGAATATTGGGTGTTGGGTCTACTAGGCTCATAGGGTGTGGGTGCATAGGATCTATGATCATGGGATCTAGAGTCATAGGATCTAGGTTCATAGGTTATGGATTCATAGTTTCTAGGTTCATAGGATTTGGAGTCATAAGATCTATAGGTTGTGGGTATACTAGGCTTATAGGGAGAGGGTAAATAGGATCTATCTTCCTGGTCTATAAAATCCTGATTGGGTCTTCTAGGACTAACCTTAGGGATTGGGTCATGACGATGGGCTCTCCTAGGTTCGACCTCTTGGTATGGGTCAGGGTCTGGGGTCCTCCTAGGCTGAGGGTTATAGTATGGGTCAGGATGAGGGGCTCTCCTAGGTTCGACCTCAGGGTATGGATTAGGGTTTGGGGTCCTCCTAGGTTGAGGGGAATTAGGATCTGGCTCAGACTGTGACCCATGGTTTTTTTCTGGGGTCCCTACCCGGACTTTTAACTGATCAAACCTATTGGCAAGATGGTCAATTCTATCATTGGTTTGAATACGAGACTGAGTTAACTGGGTCATCTGGGTAGTTATCTGGGTAGTCATCTGGGCCATTTGATCAGCTAGGGCTTTTATTTGAGTTGTAAATTTTCCATGGATTCAGACATTTGTGAAGGAGGTGGGTGATATGAAACTCCTGATCTAGTGCTCATGCAAGACTCGATCAGACCGACTATAGCTGACTAGACCTAGAGTCCAAACTAGATGCTCAATCAGGGTGGCAAACTAGCCTATAGTAACCCTGTACTCAGCCAGGCAGGTGTAAGGGGAGTGTTAGGTCCCTGATTGCCAATCCTAGACACCAATCAAAGATTGGCCAGATAGGCGGACCAGCACACAAGCCCTTCGGGATTGAATCCCTAAATCACCATTCTAGACACTAAGCACAAGGAACACACGGTTAGTCTTGACACAGTGATCTAACACTTAGCCCGGACCCGACGAGTTGGTGTCCCTAGCCCACTAGGGCAAATTAAGTGTAATTAATTTTAGGTTAAGGCTTGGGACCGAATGCAAGGGATGTGGTTTTGGGCTAAGAAGAGGTGATCAAATCCTCCCCCCATCTGATATAGCAAGAGTGCCCTTAAAAGTAAATTATGCAATGATGGCAGGTAGATCAGGATGCAAATTAGGATTTAGATATTTTTTTTTTTGGTATTTTTGGAGAATATGTATTTTTTTTTGTTTGGTATTTTTTAAATAGAAGAAAACTTGTAAAGCATGGCCTAATATGCTGGAAATATAGTAAAATTGAAAAATATGCAAAAATTGCTAAACAAAAACCTAAAACTTCCAAACTTGTCTTGCTGAAAAAAAATAGAGTCGAAAATTAGCATGCTGTATTTCGGCTTGAAGAAAATTCACAATCTGAAATAAAATCTGAAAAAATTCTGAAAATTACTTTGAATTATGATAAATCTAGTAAAACAAATTTCAAAATTTTGGAGTTTTTAACAGAGATAAATAATTACAATAACAGAGCATATACGGACTGAAAAATTACAGAAAACAAGCCCTAATCTAAGCTCTGATACCAAATGATGGGGAACTAATATGCATGCAATTTTTTTTTGTATGTTTTACATGTTGAGTTAGATGACTAATTCCCGAATTTCAGATCAAAATTATTTGTAGGGAATTTTGTATGAATTTTTGAAGATCAGCATGCAGATTAGGACCTAGAAAAGTAGCAAAGAAGGACCGCCGGGGCTGAGAAGCCTCGGTTAGGGCAAGTTCTCCTACAATAAAACTACTGGAGGTAGAGGGGTGTACCTGACAACATCTGTGAAGATCGCAGCGAAGGGGTCTCTCATTCCTCGACGGATGTGGCCTGGAAAATCGAGCCAAAGACCCGCGGATACCCGGCTTTCTGCTCGGTGATCCGATTGAGGCTTGGCTGGAGTCATTGGATTCGTAGGAACTCGAGGACCTGTAAACGACCTGTCAGGGGTTAGAAAACTTACAAAGAAACAATAAAACAAAGGAAAAACAGCAAGGAAAGGCTTCTTTTGGAGTGGGCATCCAGGGATCTGAGAGGCTTGTTGGCAGCAGGAAGATGATTGTAGCACTGGGAAGAAAAACTCTCACAAACCCCTTTATGCACACAGCAGGGTATCACACAACTCAATAGAAGAACTCAAGGTTTTTTTATTCATCAAAAATTCTCCTCCATACAAGAGGCTAGGGTCCCTTAAATAGACCCTTAACCTTGGGCTCCAAGTAAGGGTACATAAGTCTTTACATAAGAATCCTTTTCCCTCTCAAACCCTAGCTAGAAAATAAGAAAATATTAGGTAGAAAAATCCCTAAAAATTTTCTTGACTTGGTCAAGACTCCAAGGATGCCTAGGGGGGCGTGTTGGGCTTCTAGGAGCAGCAAAAGGCTTGCCCAAAGGGGCTTGGGTGCATGGGTTTGGGCCTCTGGAAGCTGGGGTGGCCTGGTAGCCAGGTAGCAGGAATATTCCCTGGTATCTTCTTCTTAGGGGCTTGGGCTTGGCACCTGGGCTTGATTTCTTTGGGCTAGGATGCAGATGGACCTCTGGAATCATGGATGCCCTTATCTATGAATATACTTTGGCATCTGGAAGGGAATCTGGGCATCTGGAGGGCATCTGCAAGAAATCAGGGTTTTCTGAATTTTCCTCCTGGGGTCTTCAAATCTTCAAGCTGGGTTGGACTTGTGCTATACTTCCATGTCTTCAATCTAGTTGGACTTGGTCTTCACTTGTATGATATAGTCTTGAGTCTTCAGTATGCTTGGACAGGACTCAAAAAAAATAAAATAAGCTCAACATGAGCTGACTAGCATTGGACTGAACTAGCTCAACATAAGCTGACTAGTACAAAACTGAAATAACAACTCAAAAGACTCAAACAACAACTAAAAAAAGGACTCAGATGGGCTAAGACCTTATTACAGATGGACTCATAAATTATTGATCAATTCACAGAGGGTTGAAAAGCCTCTGCCTTATTCTGGTGCCTTTGGTGTCCCCACCACCACCTCACTTTTCATGCCAACATGGAAGACAACTCACCATGCCACTTCATCCATCTTGGGCACCCAAAATCAAATTCAAAAGGAAGGTAGCCGACCACATCATTCTCCATGAATCTAGGAAGTTTTAAACTCTACACTCTTCATGGTTGTAACCCCTCCCACTTTTCACTCCATGAATCTTGTAACTCCCCTTGAAATTTGAGTTTTCAAAAGGCTTTGGAGGTCTATAAATACCACTCCAAACCCACTTGTAAAAGAGGATTGATGAATGAAAAAAAATTCAAAAGTTTCTACTTCCATTTGTGTTGTGCAAATGTCCTTCGAGAGGGAGAGGCCCATAAGTTCTTCCATTAGTCAACCTAGCCACCATTAAATATCCTTCATTCAACCAAGGATTGCACCATCTTCCATCAACTCAAGGATGCCCCTCAACTTTAGCCAAGGAGCCCAAGCATTCCTTCTTCTAAGGAGCCATTCCTTTCAAACAAGCCACTACATTTTCCATCACCAAATCATCACTTCTAACCCTATTCTAAAATTTTTTCTACTCCATTCTTCCATCCCTTCCAATCACTAATGAGTTCCCTTGCAGGATCCTCCATGGTTGCGAGCTAAAGAGAAGGAGTACTTTGCCTTGGAACCAACATCATGGAAGTCTTCATCCTAGGTGTGATAGTTTTCTAGTTCAAGTCTTCAATCCATTGAGTGCTGAAATTTGATCCACCATAACAGAGTGTGAGAGCTCAATATTGGAAAGTAAACCTTCCTTTACTCTTAGGTTTGAATATTTGAATGGTTTATGTCCTAGTTGGAATGGTTGTCCAACCATTAGGTCCAATCTTCATGGATTAAACAAGAGCTATAGTTTAGGTTACCATTAATCCATTGTTAAGCTTTCCTTTATATGATTCCTATGCTTATTTTATGAATGAGTTTTTGCTTATGTAAGTAAGGATCATTGCTCAACCAACTAATTAATCTTCTAGCTTAGAAATCATCCTTTGCATGCCGCATCACTTGTCTTAAAATGGTGGACTTGTCTTAAGACAAGACCAAAACTCTAACAAGGGAGGGAGGAGACAAAGGAGAGTGTGGCAGAGTGTAAGTGTAAGAAAGAAAGATAGAATCATATACTATCAGCCTAAACATTGATGGATATTTATAAGAAATGGGGAGGTGCCAGATAAGCCTTCTTATCAGCCCATGATAAGCCTTGCAATTTATCAAATAAGAGTCATATAGTAAGAGTCTTATAAATGAAAGGTCAATTATTTTCATGCGCCAACTGCCTCACTCAAGTCCCTTCATGAATTCATTTGACTTTTCTACTTGACACATGTCAAATACCGGTTTTAAGTAATCCAAGGGACATGGCTATTAATTTCAGGAATCGGTGTTTTGAAATTTCTTAAAGTAGAAGGACTCTGCTTCTTAGAATTAGTGCCAAACATGAAGAGTCGCAACTCTTCATGTGTGCCAACTTCCTTCCACCACATTCTTCCTTTTGTTTTGACCAGTCATAAGCCATTCAATTGGCATGGAGATGAGGCTAAGGGATGTCTTGCTTTAAACCAAGTCGCCAAAGCAGGACTCTCTAGGTCTTTTTCTGTGCGCCAATAGTGAAGAGTCGCTGCACTTCACTTGTCAGTCAACTTTCTCCATGCCATATGCTACCTTTGACAAGTTAAAGTATATCCAATATGGGCGTCAAATGAAAGGGGATTAAATGTACTTTAACACCATTAAGTGATTATCAAGCAGAAGGACTCTTGGTTCTTCTGCGCCCTTTTAATTGTCGACCATTTCTTTTGGTATTTGGCACATAAAAGCCATGAAATATCAGATAAATTCTGATAAATTCATCCCACTTAGGACTCAACCCAATTTAGGTCTCCCATAAATTGGTTAGTCCATTAAGCAACCTTTACACCCAATTCAATTGGGTTAGGAGTTAGGTTAGCCTACACATGCTAGTGTGTGATCTAGCTAACCAATTAGGATCCCATGACTTAATAAAATGCTAATTGACTTCCTAGGTCAATTTCCTAATGCGTGTGACCTTTTGGATTCCACATCTAGCTAGCAGTAGGTCTAGGTCCAAGCTAATTTGATCCAATCAGACCCGATTGACCTAATTAGGTCAAATTGAGCTGACCTAGTTGCTAATTCGAACTAACTTTCGAATTGACTCATGAAATCAATCCAATTGATTCTTGAAAACTCACAAGACATGATTGACTTCTATCAATGTATCATTCCTACCCGAAAGATGAGGAATTTGGTAGAAAGTACCAAAATATCCTTCGGTGAAAAGTTTCCGTGCAATTCAATCCTTCAATCTCCCTGTATCCCGATTAAGTGATGGGCATGGATAAATGTCAAACCCTAGCACTTAATCATTTTGAATCTCAATTTGATAATGAAGACTGAACCAATGAATGATTAGAAACCCTATCTAATCTCATCCTGCTTTGATCAAAGATTTCTGAGTCATCATTCGAAGAGATCACGTCGGATAACTTCTCATCCTACTATGAATGATTGACTCCTTGTTGACCTACTTATTACCTTCATACATAACCCACCATATCCAGAAACACCCCGTACATGACTTAATTGCCATGAGTGAGTATGCACCAAAACATGGGTTCATGTGCAGAAGATACTATGGTAGTCTAAGGTCTAAGGATCACATGCATAACTTCCACTAAGAGAATGATGGGGGACGGGATCAGGGGTAGGATCGTCGGTGAGCTGAGAAGTCATCGAAGACTAGGATATCCTTTTTTTTTTTTTCCTATGGTGGTGGCGAAGGAAAAAGAGGGATGGAGGGTAGAAAAATTGGACACTCTAGGACTTGGAACTTACATTCACGGAGAGACATCTCACCTCTAGGGCATCTCACCCATCCCACTACATGTAGCCTATGGCATCCCACCCATCTCACTGCATGCGGAGCCTAGGGCATCTTACCCAAATCACTACCTGGGGCCGTGAAGGAAAATCCCTAAGACCTAGAGGGGACTCGATGGAGAAAAAGGGGATAACTAGGGTCTCTTACCCCTCGACGCTCGAAAGCGAAAGACTAGGGTCTCTCACAGCTCGACGCCCGAAGGCGAAGGACTAGGGTCTCTCACCCCTCGATGCCCGAAGGCGAAGGACAGACGGGCCTCTTACCCTCCCCATACGGGGCGAACGAAAAGAAAAAAAATTCTTTTAAAAAAAAACTCTTTACTGACCAAACTGTTTTTTTACAAAAGACTGAGGGTGGTATTTATAGATTTTCTAACCCTCATTTGAATTTGAATACAAGATAAAAAGATAGGGATAACTCAAATTCAAATACAAGATAGGATAAGATAAGCCTATCCATATCTCAATCCTAACCAACAAAATCCTAATTTAAATTTCAAATAAAAGATAAATCCTAAATTTATTCTTCAAATTTAAATTTATTTGATGCTCCAGACTCCGTGCTACTTCAAGATTTGTGCAGGCCGATGTCCCCATCATTCTCCTATGGGAAGAACTCGACTTCGTCAAGTTAGGGTCAGTAGGGACTTTGGTGGAACCGAATCCATTTAGAAAGAAGTTCTGCTCTGAGATCTATGCAACTCTAAAATCTGTGTAGCACTGCTTGTGTCAAAATCTGTGTAGCTCTGAGATCGATGCTTCACCATCTCGATTCAATCAAAACACAACATTTCTTTTTCTTTTCTTTTTTTTGACAGCCCTGCTATAAGATTTGTGGAGCTTTGACATCCGTGTAGCTCTAAGATTCGCATAGCTTTGAAATTCGTACAACTTTGAAGTGCATGCAGCTCAAACTCGTGCGGGACCTGAAGTCGGCAATAGGGGGTTTCTTCTCCATGGATCGAAGGAGAACGGAGCAGGGGGGCTCTTCCAGCCAGATCTCAGGCGTTCACCGGTGGCGAGCTGGGGCGGCTGGCAACGGTGGAGATCCGGTGGGTGATCATCGTGATCCGAGCGGTGGTGAGGATGGGGGAGGTGGAGTCCGATGGCTGGGAGTCATCATGCTTGGAAGGAACAGGTGGAGGAGATGTGGGGGGATGCGGTGGAGGTAGCGGGCTCGGGATCGCCGCGGACAACATGGTTTGGATCCGGCTTGGGTTTGGGCGTAGAACGGCCGGTGGCTGCAGGTTCCAGGGGAAGATCCAATTGAGGAGGCACGGATGGGCTGGAGCCGGCAAGAAGATCTCCCGGATCTTGGCCCGGATGGCTAGGATCCGGTGGCTGTGGTGATGGTGGCGGTAACGTCGTCAGAGTCATCATCTTCTTCGAGGGAGTAGATGGATGAGGAGTTGGCGTTATGGAGGGAGAGGCAGAGGAGCAGTAGGGGCTTGGATCTGGCTTGGTTCCGGTGGTCGACGGTGGATAGAAGGGGGCCGAGAGTGCCCTCCTTGAAGATGGCATGGCAGAAGGCATCGGAGGTGGTGGTGAGGAGGGAGACAGTGGCTCGAGGTCGTCTGGCAGAACACTGAGGGATTGGAGCTTCGTTGATGGTAGAGCGATGCTCGAGGAAGATGGATGGGGGAGCAATGGGATGACGCACGATGGGATCGGCTGCAGGGAACACCCGTGGGAGGCCAGCGGATGAAGGCGAAATTGCTGCTGTGGGGGTGCCGATCTGATGAGCTTTGACGTGGTGATCGGCTGTTTCTGGTTGCACGCGGAAGGGACTAGTTGCTGATAGGGAGTAAGGAGGATCCGACGGGGAGGCGACCAAGGGGTGCTGGACCAGGTGGAAGATGGAGGACGGGGACGATGAGGGCTGGCGGGAGAGAAGGGAATCCGGGGTACCTTAATTTTTCTCGGCTCTGATACCAATTTGATGGGGGACGGGATCAGGGGTAGGATCGTCGCGAGCTGAGAAGTCACCGAAGATTAAGATATCCTTTTTTTTTTTTTTTTTCTATGGTGGTGGCGAAGGAAAAATAGAGATGGAGGGTAGGAAAATTGGACACTCTAGGACTTGGAACTTACATTCACGGAGAGACATCTCACCTCTAGGACATCTCACCCATCCCACTACATGTAGCCTAGGGCATCCCACCCATCTCACTACATGCGGAGCCTAAGGCATCCCTCCCAAATCACTACCTGGGGTCGTGAAGGAAAATCCTTAAGACCTAGAGAGGACTTGATGGGGAAAAAGGGGATAACTAGGGTCTCTCACCCCTCGACGCCCGAAAGTGAAAGACTAGGGTCTCTCACCCCTCGATGTCCGAAGGCGAAGGACTAGGGTCTCTGACCCCTCGACGCCCGAAGGCAAAGGACAGACGGGCCTCTTACCCTCCCCATACGGGGTGAACGAAAAGAAAAAAACTCTTTTCAAAAAAAACTCTTTATTGACCGAAGTATTTTTTTACAAAAGATTGAGGATGGTATTTATAGATTTTCCAATTCTCATTTGAATTTGAATACAGGATAAAAAGATAGGAATAACTCAAATTCAAATACAAGATAGGATAAGATAAGCCTATCCATAACTCAATCCTAACCAACAAAATCCTAATTTAAATTTCAAATAAAAGATAAATCCTAAATTTATTCTTCAAATTTAAATTTATTTGATGCTCCAGACTCCGTGCTACTTCGAGATTCATGCAGGCCGTTGTCCCCATCATTCTCCTATGGGAAGAACTCGACTTCGTCAAGTTAGGGTCAGTAGGGACTTTGGTGGAACCGAATCCATTCAGAAAGAAGTTTTGCTCTGATATCTGTGCAACTCTAAAATCTGTGTAGCACTACTTGTGTCAAAATCTGTGTAGCTCTGAGATCGATGCTTCACCATCTCGATAGACAGCCCTGCTCTAAGATTTGTGGAGCTTTGACATCCATGTAGCTCTAAGATTCGCATAGCTTTGAAATCTGTACAACTTTGAAATGCGTGTAGCTCAAACTCGTGCAGGACCTGAAGTCGGCAACAAGGGGTTTCTTCTCCATGGACCGAAGGAGAACAGAGCAAGGGGGCTCTTCCAGCCGGATCTCAGGCATTCACCGGCGGCGAGCTGGGGTGGCTGGCAACGGTGGAGATCCGGTGGGTGATCATCGCGATCCGAGCGGTGGTGAGGACGGTGGAGGTGGAGTCCCGTGGTTGGGAGTCGGCATGCTTGGAAGGAACAGGTGGAGGAGATGTGGGGGGATGCGGTGGAGGTAGCAGGCTCGGGATCGCCGCGGACGACAGGGTTTGGATCCAGCTTGGGTTTGGGCATAGAACAGCCGGTGGCTGCAGGTTCCAGGGGAAGATCTGATTGAGGAAGCACAGATGGGCTGGAGCCGGCAAGAAGATCTCCTGGATCTTGGCCCAGACGGCTAGGATCCGGTGGCTGTGGTGATGGTGGCGGTAACGTCGTCAGAGTCATCATCTTCTTCGAGGGAGTAGATGGATAAGGAGTTGGCGTTATGGAGGGAGAGGCAGAGGAGCAGTAGGGGCTTGGATCTGGCTTGGTTCCGGTGGTCGACGGTGGACGGAAAGGGGCCGAGAGCGCCCTCCTCAAAGATGACATGGCAGAAGGCATCGGAGGTGGTGGCGAGGTGGGAGACAGCGGCTCGGGTCGTCTGGCAGAACACCGAGGGATGGGAGCTTCGTTGATGGTAGAGCGATGCTCGGGGAAGATGGATGGGGGAGCAATGGGATGACGCACGATGGGATCTGCTGCAGGGAACACCCATGGGAGGCCAGCGGATGAAGGCGAAATTGCTACTGTGGGGGTGCCAATCTGATGAGCTTCGACGCGGTGATCGGTTGTTTCTGGTTGCAGGCGGAAGGGACTGGTGGTCGATAGGGAGTAAGGAGGATCCGACGGGGAGGTGACCAGGGGGTGCAGGACCGGGTGGAAGATGGAGGACGGGGACGATGAGGGCTGGCGGGAGAGAAGGGAATCTAGGGTACCCTAATTTTTCTAGGCTCTGATACCAATTTGATGGGGGACGGGACAGGGGTAGGATTGTCGCGAGCTGAGAAGTCGCCGAAGTTAGGGTATCCTATTTTTTTTTTTTTCTATGGTGGTGGCGAAGGAAAAATAGGGATGGAGGGTAGGAAAATTGGACGCTCTAGGACTTTGAACTTACATTCACGGAGAGTCATCTCACCTCTAGGGCATCTCACCCATCCCACTACATGTAGCCTAGGGCATCCCACCTATCTCACTACATTCGGAGCCTAGGGCATCCCACCCAAATCACTACCTAGGGCTGTGAAGGAAAATCTCTAAGACCTAGAGGGGACTCAATGGGAAAAAAGGGGATAACTAGGATCTCTCACCCCTCGATGCTTGAAAGCGAAAGACTAGGGTCTCTCACCCCTCGACGCCCGAAGGCGAAGGACTAGGGTCTCTCACTCCTCGATACCCGAAGGCGAAGGACTAGGGTATCTTACCCCTCGATGCCCGAAAGCGAAGGATAGACAGGCCTCTCACCCTCCCCATACGGGGCGAACAAAAAGAAAAAGACTCTTTATTGACCAAACTATTTTTTTATAAAGGACTGAGGGTGGTATTTATAGATTTTTCAACCCTCATTTGAATTTGAATACAGGATAAAAAGATAGGGATAACTCAAATTCAAATACAAGATAGGATAAGATAAGCCTATCCATATCTCAATCATAACCAACAAAATCCTAATTTAAATTTCAAATAAAAGATAAATCATAATTTATTCTTCAAATTTAAATTTATTTGATGCTCCAGACTCCGTGCTACTCCGGGATTCATGCAGGCCGATGTTCCCATCATTCTCTTGAGGTGGGAAGAACTCGACTTCGTCGAGTCAGGGTCAGTGGGGACTTTGGTTTACCGAATCCATTCAGAAAGAAGTTCTGCTCTGAGATATGTGCAACTCTAAAATATGTTCAGCACTGCTTGTGTTAAAATCTGTGTAGCTCTGATATCGATGCTTCACCATCTCGATTCATTCAAAACCCAACATTTCTTTTTTTTTTGACAGCCCTGCTCTGAGATTTACGGAGCTTTGACATCTGTGTAGCTCTGAGATCCGCACAGCTTTGAAATCAGTACAACTTTGAAATGCATGCAGCTCAAACTCGTGCGGGACCTGAAGTCGACAACAGGGGGTTTCTTCTCCACGGACTGAAGGGGAACGGAGCAAGGGGGTCTTCTGGCCGGATCTCAGGCATTCATCGATGGCGAGCTGGGGCGCCTAGCAATGGTGGAGATCCGGTGGGTGATCGTCACGATCCGAGCGGTGGTGAGGACGGCGGAGGTGGAGTCTGGTGGCTGGGAGTCGGCGCGCTTGGAAGGAACAGGTGGAGGAGATGTGGGGGAATGCGGCAGCGGCAGCCGGCTCGGGATCATTAAGAACGATAAGATTTGGATCCGGCTTGGGTTTGGGCAGAGAACGGCCGGTGGCTACAGGTTCCAGGGGAAGATCCGCTTGAGGAGGCATAGATGGGCTGGAGTCGGCAAGAAGTTCTCCCTGATCTTGGCCCGGATGGCTAGGATCCGGCGGCTGTGGCAATGGTGGCGGTAACGTCGTCAGAGTCATCGTCTTCTTTGAGGGAGTAGATGGATGAGGAGTTGGCGTTGTGGAGGGAGAGGCAGTGGAGTAGCAGGGGCTTGGATCCGGATTGGTTTCGACGGTCGACGGTGGACAAAAGGGGGTCGAGAGTGCCCTCCTTGAAGATGGCACGGTGGGAGGCATCGGAGGTGGTGGCGAGGAGGGAGACAGTGGCTCGGGGTCATCTAGCAGAACACCGAGGGAAGGGAGCTTCGTTGATGGTGGAGTGATGCTCGAGGAAGATGGATGGGGGAACAGTGGGTTGATGCACGATGGAATCAACTGCAGGGAACACATGGGAGGCCAGCGGATGATGGTGAAATTGCTGCTATGGGGGCACCGATCTGATAAGCTTCGATGCGACGATCGGCTATTTCTGGTTGTAGGTGGAAGGGACTGGTGGCCGACAGGGAGCAGGGAGGGTCCGATGGGGAGGCGACCAAGGGGTGCTGGACCGAGTGGAAGATGGAGGACGGGGATGATGAGGGCTGGCAGGAGAGAAGGGAATCTGGGGTATCCTAATTTTTCTGGGCTCTGATACCAATTTGATGGGGGACGGGATTAGGGGTAGGATCGTCGGGGAGCTGAGAAGTCGCCGAAGATTAGGTATCCTATTTTTTAATTTTTTTTTATTTTTCTATGGTGGTGGCGAAGGAAAAATAGGGATGGAGGGTAGAAAAATTGGACACTCTAGGACTTGAAACTTATATTCACGGAGAGATATCTCACCTCTAAGGCATCTCACCCATCCCACTACATGTAGCCTAGGGCATCCCACCCATCTCACTACATGCGAAGCCTAGGGCATCCCACTCAAATCACTACCTGGAGCCATGAAGGAAAATCCCTAAGACCTAGAGGAGACTCGACGGGGAAAAAGGGGATAACTAGGGTCTCTCACCCCTCGACGCTCGAAAGTGAAAGACTAGGGTCTCTCACCCCTCAACGCCTGAAGGGAAAGGACTAGGATATTTCACCCCTCGACACCCGAAGGCGAAGGACTAGGGTCTCTCACCCCTCGACGCCCGAAGGCAAAGGACAGACGGGCCTCTCACCCTTCCCATAAGGGACGAACGAAAAGAAAAAAACTCTTTTCAAAAAAAACTCTTTATTGACCAAACTATTTTTTTACAAAGGACTGAGGGTGGTATTTATAGATTTTCCAACCCTCATTTGAATTTGAATACAGGATAAAAAGATAGGGATAACTCAAATTCAAATACAAGATAGGATAAGATAAGCCTATTCATATCTCAATCCTAACCAACTAAATCCTAATTTAAATTTCAAATAAAAGATAAATCCTAAATTTATTCTTCAAATTTAAATTTATTTGATGCTCCAAACTCCATGCTACTCCGGGATTCATGCAGGCCGACGTCCCCATCAGAGAACATTCTTTTGACAAATAAATAAGACTTTCATTTAATGTTGTCTTGTTGGATTAGTTTAGTGAACTCATAACCTAATAAGTACCTACATCCTTGTATTAGTGTCTCTACCCAAGTGGTTGTGAGACCAACCACCCTCTCCATCGAGCATACATAGGATGTGCTAGTCTTTCTAGATTCATTGATCCCCGAATCGATTATCCAACGACTAGAAATATTTTAGATTAGGGTTTATAGGAACTTAAGTCTCACCATTATGATCTCCATCAAAATCCTAATTCCATTGTCTTAATGATGCAGGACTAATTATGCATGCAAATTATTTTTTATTATTAGGCATTAAGTTAGGAGTTTGTATCCCGAATTTCAAGCCAAGAAACTTAGTAATTCTAAAGAAACTCAGAAGCACAGGCATGTAAAACTAAATCCTAAACAGTGAAAGCGAAGGATCGCCAAGGCTGAGAAGCCTTGGTAAGGCTAGCTCTTCTGCAATACCATAACTGGAGAGTCAAGGGTGTGTACCTGGCAGGGATTTGAAAATGAATCCATGAAGAGATCGCTCGTCACTCGCGGATGCAGCATGAAAAATCAAGCTAAAGACCTGTGGATCCATGGCTTTCAATCCAGTGGCCCGAAAGCTAGTCAACTGGGATCCTGGATTCGTGAAAATGAGGGACGTACAAGGCACCTAAGATTAGAAAAACAAGAAGAAAGAGGCTAGAAAGCTGAAAGAAGAAGGGAAGGAAGGGAAGGATGAGGGGTGGCCAAGAGGTTGAATAAGGTTGGCGGGTAGGGTTCCTTGGAGGCAGGGTGCAGGGGTTAGGATCACACAGATACCCTTCACATAGAATTCACACAGAAATCACATAGAATTCATATAGAAAATCGAGAAGAACTCAAGAAATTTTCATTCATAATAGATTAAAATATACATGAGAGAGGCATCTTTATATAGGCATACAAGCTTGAGCTCCAAGTAAGGGCATACAAGTAAAATCCTAAGTATCCTTTTTCATTACAAATACATAGAGATCTCCTCTCCGAAATAAGTTCTCATCCTCTCCCAATTTCTCTCAAAGTCCCCTCTCCCTCTCTTTGACTTGGTCGGCCATGGGGTGACCCTAAGATTGCCGACCAAGGGAGGTGACCATAAGGGATGGGGCACCCTTTCATGAGGAGTTGGGCTTTGGGTGACCCACTTCAATGCTGGGCTGGTACTAGGATTTCTCCTAGGCTCCATCTTCTCAGCATGCTGATGATGTGAAGATCTTCAAGGTCCTTCTCATGCAATCCAAGGTGGCACATCCAAATATGATCGGGACTCTTGAAGTTGGAAAGTTATCATTCATGCTAGGATCCATCAGTGTCTTGAATCTTCTCTTGCTGGTCTGGACTCAAAAAAACTTACAAGACTCATAAAACTCAAAATTGGCTCAACATGAGCTGACTTAACTTACAAGACTCCAAATGATAAATGGCTCAACTAAATTTGGCTTGACTTATCCAAAACCCTAATGGTATGGATGACTCTAAATACAGGACTCAAATGCAGAAAGGCCAAAAACAGGACTCAGGAGCCAAAATATAGACTCAAGTGGGCTAAGCCCTTATTACAAAATTGGACTTAATTACTCAAAACATTACTTAGATAACCATAGAGGGTTGAGAGGCCTCTATCTTATTCTGGTGACTCTGGTGTCCGTACCAATTCTCCTGGGATGGGAGAAACTTGACCCTGTCGAGTAAGGATCACTTTGGCTCAGGTATCTCTCAAGAAGGTCTGGGTCGAGGCGCTGCAAGTCCTCTCAGGTAATCCATGAATCATCAGATTCTGATCGACCTTGCCAACAAACCAGGTAGCATTGATAGCCGCAGCCCTGGGTCGTGATAGCTTGAACCTCCAGGATACGCTCGATCCATTTTCCTCTCTCTCTCAAGCCAATTTATTAGTGGATACTCTAGGTTAGGTTCACTCTCAAAGGATGGAGTAGGTCCAAAAACCTCACTAAGAATCGCTACCGATTCCCTATACTCAGCCAAGTCTGCGATATTGAAGGTGGAGCTAATGCCAAAATTCGAGGGCAGATCTAGCACATAGGCATTGGGTCCGACCTCTTCTATCACTCTAAAGGGTCTAGCTCCACGAGCATAAAGCTTCTTAACGATCCCTGGTGAGAACCGCTCAGGCCTAAGACTTATCATGATAGAATCTCCAACATTAGATTCCTTAGCTCTCTTTCGAGAATTAGCCAATTTTTTATATGTTTCATTATTAGTGCTTAATGCAGATCTCTAACATGAGGCACTTGTGACTCGTACTGACACGTAACAAAGTGCAGACTCAACTATGCATTCCTATTGAGAAGAACTTTATTGGACTCTTTGGGCCTAAACCTAACAGACTATAGACTCTCTAGGTTTGACCCTAGCTTGGCATGCACATGAAAATTTACAATGGACTCCTAGCAAATGCCATAGGTGTAGAAGTAAGATGCAAATCTAACATGCACAATGAATGTATGCATTATGCATACTTCGACAAAATGCAATCTAATAGTTCTAGAAACATAAGAAGACTCAGGAAAGGATAAGAAATAGGAAGGGGATTCAGGGACTAGTTCTGGGCTAAAGAGACTGACCTTAGTGTATGAATATTGAGTTTTATCTATGGCAAGAAAAGGTCCATGCTATGGAAGGATGGGTCAACAATTTTAGGGAAGAGGACTTCAATGAAAACTATAGGAGGGGATTCATCCTGAGGTGATGGGGACATCACCAGCATGGATCCCGAAGCAAGCACGAATTTTGAAGTTGCACGAATCTTTGAGCATATTTAGAATAAATTAGTTTGGGATTTATCTTTTATTTAAAATTTCAATTAGGATTTGGTTGGTTAGGATATGGATAGGCTTATCTTATCCTATCTTATATTTGAATTTGAACCTATCTTTTTATCTTGTATTCAAATTCAAATGAGGGTTAGACAGGTCTATAAATACCACCCTCAGTCCTTTGTAAAAAAATAGTTTGGTCAATAAAGATTTGTTTTTAGAAAAGAGTGTTTCTTTTCATTCGCCCTGCATAGGGAGGGTGAGGGGCCCGTCTTTCCTTCGCCTTCGGGCGTCGAGGGGTGTGAGACCCTATGCCTTCGCTTTCAAGCATCGAGGGGTGTGAGATCTTAGTTATCCCCTTTCCCATCGAGTCCCTTCTATGGTCTTAGGGATTTTCCTTCACGGCCCAAGGTAGCGATTTGGGTGTGATGCCCTAGGCTCCATATGTAGTGAGATGGGTGGGATGACCTAGGCTACATGTAGTGGGATGGGTGAGATGCCCTAGAGGTGAGAGGTCTCTCTGTGAATGAAGTCCCAAGTCCATAGAGTGTCCAATTTTCCTACCCTCTATCTCCATTATTCCTTCACCACCCCTAGAAAAATAAAATCCAAACAAAAAAGGATATCCGTAATCTTCGGCGACTTCTCAGCTCACCGATGATCCTTCCCCTGATACGTTCCCCATCAAATTGGTATCAGAGCCCAGAAAAAAATTAGGGTATATTTTTTTTTCTTCCCGAATCATCCAAGACCCCATTCTCTTTTCCCTGTCCTTGCACCATCGCCTATCCCTGATCCCACCGACCTGCTGCCGTGATGTCCGATCGTGGCATCTCCACCGGATCCCTACCAGATCTACCCCCTTGTGAAGCCTTACTGCCAGATTTTCCAGACGTCGATGAACCCAATCATCCTTGCTGCCATGACGCCTGACACCCGTCGGAGAGAATGAGCTGACAAAACCGTGCCCTCCTCTCCCTGCATCTGTTCCACCCATCCCTCTGAAGCATCTTCCCATCCAAAAGATCCATGCCATCGACCTTCCCATAACGATCAAAATGGCCCGACCATCATCAAGCCCCGACTCCCGGAAGCCTTTCATCCTTCATTGTGGAACCATAAAAAATCAAGTCCCTGCCAGACTCCTCTAAGAGCTTGCCCACCTCCAAGTTCGCTGCCTTCCTCTTGATCGGAGAGGTCCACGACTGGTCGAGACGATCACCATGCCGGTCTTCCCCCATACCGTGCTGACCGTGTTTTCCCTTCATCGTTCATGGCACCAATCAAGACCAGCCACCGCTCGCCCCCTCCCTATCGATCCTTCCATCTCCGAACCCTGCATCATCCCCTTTGAACCTGATCGATCTATCCATCAGTGTCGATCTCGTCTGTTGCCACCCCTCCATCTGGATGATCCATGGCCCAAAGTCGACTGGTGATGACATCTTCCTGCTCACCACCAAGCCAACACCTCACATCGAATCTTGTTCCTGTTCCTCGCTCGCAACCAACAACCACCACCCATCTCTTCCATCCTCCATCACCAAAATGAAACCATAGCAGTAGCCGAAGCCCCTCTGCCTGGAGTCGTCGCCAGCCACCGCCAACTTCGTCGATTCCATCCTCCGTCGGCCATTTCCCCAAGCAAGCCAGCCACCACCTCTTCCGCCTGTGAAAGCACCATGCTGGCCACCTTCCCCTCCATGCCGCCGACTCCATTTCCTTCTGGCTCTCCGTCGGCCACCAGTCCCCTCCACTAACCGTGACAATCTTCACACCGGCCATCATTCCATCAAAGCTGCCATCTCTGCCCCAGCGCCATCGCTAGTGAACACCCACCGAACTACCCTCCATAAGCCTACCCTGTTCCCTGGTTTTTTTCCATGGAGATGGGAGAAGAAGCACCGCACGGTCGTCAAAGCACTTGCCTATTCTATTGCTGATTTCATAGCTGCACGAGTTTCAGAGTTGCATAAAGTTCAAAGCTATACCAATTTCGAAGAGCACGATCTTCAAAGCTGCACGCTTCTCAAAGTGCACAATCTTCAAAGCTACACACTCTTCAAAGTGCACAGATCTCAAAGCAGAACTGAAACAAATCATTTTACAAGCCATGTTCATCATAGAGCCAGCCTGACTCAATAGAGTCAAGTTCTCCCCACCTTAGGGAATGATGGGGACATCGCCAGCACGGATCCCGGAGCAAGCACGAATCTTAAAGTTGCATGAATCTCGGAGCATATCTAGAATAAATTAGTTTAGGATTTATCTTTTGTTTAAAATTTGAATTAGGATTTGGTTGGTTAGGATATGTATAGGCTTATCTTATCCTATCTTGTATTTGAATTTGAGCCATCCCTATCTTTTTATCTTGTATTCAAATTCAAATAAGGGTTGGACAGGTCTATAAATACCACCCTCAGTCCTTTGTAAAAAAATAGTTTGGTCAATAAAGATTTATTTTTATAAAAGAGTATTTCTTTTCGTTCGCCCGCATGGGGAGGGTGAGAGGACCATCTTTCCTTCGCCTTCGGGCATCGAGGGGTGTGAGACCCTATGCCTTTGCTTTTGAGCATCGAGGGTATAAGGTCCTAGTTATCCCCTATCCCATCGAGTCCCCTCTATGGTCTTAGAGATTTTTCTTCACGGCCCCAGGTAGCGATTTGGGTGGGATGACCTAGGCTCTATATGTAGTGAGATGGATGGGATGCCCTAGGCTACATGTAGTGGGATGGGATGCCCTAGAGGTGAGAGTTCTCTCCATGAATGTAAGTCCCAAGTCCATAGAGTGTCCAGTTTTCCTATCCTCCATCTCCAATATTTCTTCGCCATCCTTAGAAAAATAAAATCCAAAAAAAAAAAGGATACCCTAATCTTCGACGACTTCTCAGCCCACCGACGATCCTTCCCTGATCTATTCCCCATCATGAGGGTACTAAATTAAAGAGATCATGTCCTCAATAAATTTCTTGGGCTCTAGAATTTTAGGACTAGGCTCTATAACTAGGCTTTCTTCTAGTGGCTCCTCAGGTAAGATTCTAATTGTAGGGTCAGGTTTCTCATGGTTCTCTTCCTTCAACTGTACTTCCACTACAAGTTCAGTCTGGGTGTGGTCAGGGTCAGCTAACTCTAGATTGGCTTCAGTTTGAGTATGGTTAGGGTCAGCTAATTCTATGTTGGCTTATACCTAGGTATCTACTGGGTCAACTAATTCTAGGTCTTCTACTTGGTCAAGCCTATTGGTTAAATAGTCAATCCTATTGGTGGCTTGGTTATTTGATTGGGTCAATTGGTCAAATCTTTGATTTATTTGGGTGGTTAATTGGGTATTCATCTAATTCATTTGGGTTGTCAACTGGGCAAGCTGATTTTAGGATTTGGTATTCATTTGATTCATTTAGATGATAATCTGGTCACTCATTGCCTTCATGAGAGTCTTAAAATTGGGCTCCATGTTTGAGCTGGGTTGGGGTTTAGACCGTTGGTATTGGGTTCCTAATCTAGTGATTATGCACTCAATCAGTCAAGGTGTTATGATGTAATCAAGCACACAAGGTTACTATGTACTACAGTTTGCTAGACCTAGAGTCGAAGTGGAATGGCTCGACTCAACTTACACCCAACTCAATAACTAATCCTTCCACTGGCCAAGTACGAGGTGGGGTGGTGGGAGGCTCCCCCTGCCTATGACAGGGTTCTAATTAAAAACCACCAGTCCACTTAGGGCATTTGCCTCTGGACCTTTAGCCTTAGATACCAGTTTTCAATAATAGTTGGAGAATTGAATGCACTAGTGTACCCACACAACTCGAACCTGACCTGTTGGTGTCCCTAGCTCACTAGAGCAAATTAGGTTTCTAATTGATTTTAATTAGTTTTTTGGTATGTATGCAAGGTGGTTGTTTTGGGCCCAAGATAGGTCATGACCTCCTACCCTGATCTATGATGAACACACAATAAAACCTGATGCAATCTAAAACAGAATAGAAAAACAAATTTTTTGTCTTTTTATGAGGTGAAAAATTAAATTTGAGTTGGTTAAGTTATCAAACAAAACTGGCTTGGGTGAAGTGGGGTTTCGAAGTGAGTTAGTTTCGGTTCAGTCGGGTGTGCAGAAATCACAGAATCAAAAATTAGGATTTGCATTGATGCTGTAGTTGTATGAGTTTCAGAGTAGAAAAAAATTCCAAAAATTTCATGACAGAGGATTAGTAGTGAAGATGATCCCTACCAAATTTTATGCATACTAGAATTCAGATGATGATGACCTAGGGATTTAGACTATGTGCAGAAAACACAAAATTCTTATTAGGGTTTCTAGGATAAAAATTTTTATAATTTTTTTGTTCATATAAAAATAATTAAAATTAATAAAAATTATTAGGACTGAACGGAGAATATGCCATGCAAATCTTAATAAAAAATAAAATACCTAAGTTGACAAAATAGACCAAAACTAAGACCCCTAATGTAGATTATGAGATGAAGAAAATTAGCCCTAAAAGTGGTCAGAGACCAAATGATAAGGGACTAATTATTCATGCCAATTATTTTTTTTATTAGGCATTAAGTTAGGAGTTTGTATTTCAAATTTCAAGCCAAGAAACTAAATAATTCTAGAGAAATTCATAAGCATAGGCATGCAGAACTAAACCCTAAACAGTGAAAGCGAAGGATCACCAAGGCTAAGAAGCCCTGGTAAGGCTAGCTCTTCTGCATTACCATAACTGGAGAGTCAAGGGTGTGTACCTAGCAGGGATTTGAAGATGAATCCATGAAGAGATCGCTCGTCACTCCTGGATGTGGCCTGAAAAATCAAGCTGAAGACCTTAAGGATCCACGACTTTCAATTCGGTGGCCTGAAAGCTAGTCAACTGGAATACTGGATTCATGGAAACTGAGGGACCTGCAAGGCACCTAAGAAGGGTTAGAAAAATAAGAAGAATGAGATTAGAAAGATGAAAGAAGAAGGAAAGGAAGGGAAGGATGAGGGGCGGCCAAGAGGTTGAAGAAGGTTGGCGGCTAGGGTTCCTTGGAGGCAGGGCGCATGGGGTTGGGATCACATAGATATCCTTCACACAGATTTCACACAAAAATTACACAAAATTCATACAGAAATTTGAGAAGAACTCAAGAAATTTTTCATTCATAATAGATTAAAATATACATGAGAGGGGGGCCTTTATATAGGCATACAAGCTTGGGCTCCAAGTAAGGGCATACAAGTAAAACCCTAAGTATTCTTTTCCTTTACAAATACATAGAGATCTCCTCTCCAAAATAGGTTCTCATCCTCTCCCAAGTTCTCTCAAAGTCCCCTCTCCCTCTCTTTGACTTGCTCGACCAAGGGGTGACCTTAAGATAGCCGACCAAGGGAAGTGACCATAAGGGTGCGGTGCCCTTTCATGAGGAGTTGGGCTTTGGGCGAACCACTTCAGTGCTGGGCTGGTTCTAGGGTTTCTCCTGGGCTCCATCTTCTCAGTAGGCTGATGATATGAAGATCTTCAAGGTCCTTCTCATGCAATCCAAGGTGGCACATCCAAATATGACTGGGACTCCTTGAAGTTGGCAAGTTATCATTTAGGCTGGGGTCCATCAGTGCCTTGAATCTTCTATTGCTAGACTGGACTCAAAAAAACTTACAGGACTCATAAAACTCAAAATTGGATCAACATGAGCTGACTTAACTTACAAGACGCCAAATGATAAATGGCTCAACTAAATTTGACTTGACTTATCCAAAATCCTAATAGTATGGATGACTTTAAATATAGGACTCAGATGCAAAAAGGTCCAAAATAGGACTCAGGGCCCAAAATAAAGACTCAAGTGGGCTAAGCCCTTATGACAAAATTGGACTTAATTACTCAAAACATTACTCAGATAACCATGAGGATTGAGAGGCCTCTATCTTTTCTGGTGCCTCTGGTGTTCGCACCACCTAACCTATGGGGTTCATCATAATCTTGATAAGATATAGCAATATGATTAATCAAAAGATGCCTTTTATTGATAAATAATAACATACATGAGTTGGAAGATCATAGAAATGCCCTTACAATGATTGGGTTTTAGGGCACAATTCTTTCAATCTCCCACTTGCACTAAAGCCAATCTCCTTTGTATTTTACACCCATACAATCTAAGTGGCAATCAAACTGTTGCTTGGATAGTGCTTTAGTTAATGGATATGCTATGTTGTTTTTATATCTACTCATTCGATGACAACATCTTGTCCTTAAACAATGTGGAAGCATCTTAGGATGTGCTTGGGCTTATTATGAAACCTTGGTTCCTTAACTTACACAAGAACTCCACGGGTTGTTCTATAGTAGGAACCATGTCTAATTCCGTGATGAATTTCTTCATCTACACAGCTTCCCTTATGGCTTCACTTGCAGCTATGTATTTTGTTTACTCACTGCACCACCATATAGGATGAAGACATACCTTGATATGGATTTGATATCATCCATATCGGATTGAAAATTAGAATCAGTATACCTTCTAGTTTCAACTATGATCCACCATATATTAGAAAAACATCTTTAGTCCTTCTCAGGTATTTAAGAATTTTTTCACAGCTTTCCAATGATCCTTCCTTGGATCAGCCTGGAACCTACTTACTATGCCCAAGGAAGTAACATCAGGCCTGGTACATAACATGGCATACATAATTGATCCAACATCTGAAGCATAAGGGATCAAACTCATTCTCTCTCTCTCCTCCAGTGTCTTAGGAGACATCTTCTTGAAGAAATGTATGCCTTGACTCATGGGCAAGTTGAAGGGGAAAACATGCTAGGTAGAAGAAAAATATTTTAAAATGTTTTTAAAATAAGCAGCGGACGACTCAGTAGATAGATCAAAATTATCTACCAATCCACTCACAACAGGATCTAGTATAATAATGAAGCATGCTACTAAAAACATCAACATCAACAGAAAAGAGGATGGAGGCATGCATAAGGGTACCTTACCACTATACCTTAAGGATGGAGGTCGTGAAAATGCTCTTAAGCCACACATGCGTCTGGCCTCTACGAGTAGTGTTGCCCAGGTGACTACCCAAGAGGGGGGTGAATTGGGAATTTAAAAATTTAAAGCAAGTAATGTACAACAAGGAATCGATCATTCATAGTAAGAGGAATTGTTATCCTATGCAATCTCTTCGATGAGTGACTTAAGGAGCCTTTGATCAAAGCAGGACTCAGTGGAATCTAATCAGTCATCAACTGAGTCCTCACTATCAAGTTGAGATTCGATATGATTAAGTGTTAGGGTTCGACATCTATCCATACCTATCACTTAATTGGGATAATGGGAGATCGAAAGATTGAATTGCACAGTAACTATCTTCTGAAGGGTATTTTGGTAATTTCTATCAAATTGCTCATCTTCCGGGTAGGCATGACATGTTGCTAGATGTCAATCTTGTCTTGTAGGTATTCATGAACTAATTGAATTGGTTTCATCAGTCAATTCGATGGATGTTTCGAATTGGATAATTAGATGAGCTAGTTTGACCTAATTAGGTCAATCAGGTTCGATTGGATCGAATTGGCTCAAACCTAAACTTACTGCTGGCTAGATGTAGAACCCAATGGATCACACACACTAGAGAATTGGACAAGGAAGTCATTCATGATTTAATTAGGATCATAGGATCCTAATTGGTTAGCTAGGTGACACACTAGCATGTGTAGGCTAACCTAATTCCTAAACCCAATTGGATTGGGTCTGGTTGCTTGCTAAATGGACTAACTAATTTGTGGGAGACCTAAATTGGGTTATGTTTTAAGTAGGATGATTTTATCAAATTTTATCTGATATTTCTTGAGGTTTTATCTTGGAATTATAAAGAGTCCCTAAGGCATAGGACTCTTAGTACCTAAATGACATGTTGGCATTCAAAAGGGCATAGGACTCTTAGTTCTCTGATCCAAAAAATTTTTATATGATCAGAAATTTTATTTAATTTCCTTTCATTTGACACCCATATAGCATATACTTTGACTTTGTCAAAGGTAGCATATGGCATGGAAAAAGGTTGATCGAATTGTGAAGAGAAGCAACTCTTCTTCATTTGGCACGCAGAAAGGACCAAGAGTCCTTCTACAGATGAGTTTCTTCTGTTGATTGGACTTCTTATAATCTTTATCTTTATCTCCACACCCTTTCATGAAAAATTTGACTGGTCAATGATTTTTGAATTGGCATGAAGAAGGAAAGGATGAATGGCGCACATGAAAGGTTGCGACTTTTCATGAGAGGGCGCATGGTTTGAAGCATAGTCCTTCTGCTTTCAGATCTCTTCGGTTTTCTCCAACTTTTGGAAAATGAGAAGATGCCTCTTGGCTCTTCTAGAAACTGGTACATGCCATGTGGCGTGAGAAGGTTTCATTTGGACATGAAGACATTGATCAGATAAGACTCCTGAATCCTGAAGAGTCTTATCAGATATGAAGAAACATATCTGATAAGAGATTTTGGGATGTGTTTCATGCCCTTAAGAAACTATTAAAAGGGTGTATGGTGGAATGAGATGATTTTGATTCAGTCATCTGAAACAGGAGAATAGATTCTACCGTATTATCCATCTGAGTTTTTCTCTCTCCCTCTTCCTTTCTTTAAGACAAGACTTGTCTTGTTAAGACAAGGTCTTTTCTATTAGGACAAGGCTTTGTTTTAGGATATAAGCCTAAGGGGTCCTAAAGGAGGGTTGTCCTAAAACCAAGAGTGATTTAGAAGAGTGTCCAAAGAGTCCTATAGTGGGATAGTGAATCCTACAAAGGCCAAAGTCCAAAAGGCTGCCGAAAGAGTCCTACCCGGGCAAGCAACTTCAAGAAGGGGTTCTTTCTTATTTCAAATCTTGTGTGGATCACCGTTGGAGGACTTACACTTGTGAGTCTAGTGGAAGAAGTGGAATATAGCACTCCAGGTATGTTTCATTAACCTTCTTTTATGACATATTAGTTGTAATCGAATAAGGGATCTTGGGAATTAGGGTTTTTAATTGATAAAGTGTTATCTTTATGCATGAAATTTTATAATTCAGTCTTACTAAGTTGCATAATGATCTTCTTGAAACCCAACAATGGTATCAGAGCCACCCTTAGTTTATTTCAACTATTTGTCATTTGTAATAAAGATGATCCTCCCAGGATTGTGATTCAATGCATATTAGGGATCATATGTTTGGTCTCTACTTTATTATGAAAAATAGCATGTTATTATTTTATGCATATTGTAGATCAAATGCATCATTATAACATGTTTTATCCTAATAGCTATTTAGGATTGGATTAGTCAGCGGGTATTTGAAATATCATGCTATGATATGATTGATATGTACATCATGCAATGTTATGCATATGCTAGATTGATATGACTTATGCTAGTCACTAGTTAGGGTTATTTTTTAACACTTAAACCCTATTCTTTAAAATATGTCAAGATATTTTTTAGTCACATTCTGAAATAAGGTTGTCCTAACATAACAGTGGATGTCTGTTATGTTGTAAGGTTGTCCTCGAATGATGACAAACCTAGCATATATTTTGCATCATGTCATATATGTATGGTTTTCTGTTATAAGTACATTATTATATGTTAAATAGTATTAGAATGTGTTTGAGACCATCAAAGCCCTCATTAAAAATCATATTTAGTCTTAGTATCAAATTAATCATGATGCGAACCAATTAGGGTTTGATCAGCCAATTGGTGTCTAGGCAAGTGGTTCTGGGAAGGTAAAAGGATTGAGGTTTATTAATTGGTTCCGTTGTCTAACCTGGCCAATTTAATTGGTGTCTAAGGAAAGCAACGGGGGGACCCCCTCACCCCTTCCACTTACCTGGCCAATTTGGTCATATCTAAACCTTAACTTGAGAATGCTAATTGATTATGTATACTATAATTTTCCTTCCTTCATGCTAAGCCAAATTAATATCAAAACTATAGTAGGTTTGTTGTGTAACACAAGATCTACTTTAAGGTTTGATATGAAATTTGTATTGGTGCACTTAGTGCTTTATGGCATGGTTGAAATTGTTGCTTTGTTGTGTAACACAAGGGCAACAATCTTCAATTATAGCTATATAGAAATGAAGGGTTTGACTAAACTAAGATATTATAGTTTGTTGTGTAACACAAGACTATAAGTATCTTAGAGGCAAAGATAATTGTTGAGAATTGCATGGGTTGCAATTGGAAAGTAAGTCCTACCTTTGAACTTATTAGTGTTTGTTGTGTAACACAAGGCACTAATGAGGAATTAGGATCTCAACCCCACTAAGGAAACCGGGAAGGTTTCTCGTTTACCATAAAATGAGGGTTATGGTATTTGAAGAAAATAGTGGGAGACTAATTAGATAGTAAGTCCTTATCTAGTTATGAATGTCATTTTTGAGTGGTCTACTGATATTGTTCTTTAATTAAATGTAGGATTTTATATTTATGGCTTCTAACTTATCACTGAGGGGCATCTTGGATGCCAATAAGTTAACTGGTCCAAATTATGTGGATTGATTGAAGAAAGTGAGAATCATATTAACTCAGGAGAAGCTTTCCTATATACTTGATTCTCCAGATCCTGAGGTGATTGGAGAGGATGCTTCAGAGGAGGAAAGGGCCACACATCAAATGTGGCTAAATGACAGTATGACTATCAGGTGCATCATGTTGGCTTCCATGAGCTACAAGCTACCGAGGCAACATGAAGGTCTGGAACCTCAGTCCATATTGCTCTATTTAAAAGAGCTTTATGGAGAGCAAAGTAGGGCTGCCCGATATGAGATATCGAAGCAGTTATTTCGAGCACAAATGAGTGAAGGTTCACCTGTGCAAACCCGTGTGCTGAAAATGATTGACTTAATCACTCGATTGGGTCAATTAGGGTTTGTGATGATAGTGAACTTAATCAGGACTTGATCCTGCAGTCAATCCCAGATTCCTTCTCTCAGTTTGTTCTTAACTACCATATGAACAAATTGAATACCACTTTGCCAGAGCTGCTTAACAAGCTTAAGATAGCTGAGAGCCACTCTAAAGGAGAGATAAGGCTCATGTTCATCTTGTTAATGGAAGAAAGAAACAGGCAAGGAAAAAGGGTATGAAAAGAAAGTTTAACTTTAAGAAGAGCATCCAGATGAAAAATAAGAAAGATGGAGCCTGTTTCCATTACGGCAAGACTAGGCATTGGAAGAAGAATTGCAAGGTTTACCTTGCGAGTGTGAAGCAAGATGCAAGTAGAGCATCTAAAGGTTTGTACATTATACGAACTAATTTATCATTGAGTGCTTCTATTTCTAATTCATGGGTATTAGATACCGCATGTGGATCTCATATATGCAATTCATTGCAGGGACTCCACAAAATTAAAAGATTGAAGAGGGGTGACTTTAAGCTACATGGGGCCAGTGGGCACCTATCTTCTTTTATTACCTTCGGGTGATGTAATAAAGCTAGAAGAATGCTTCTATGTACCAGATATTATTAGAAATATTATTTCTATCTCCTTGTTATTACAACAGGGATATGAAATAAGTGTAAAGAGTAGTGGCTACTCTATTCTTTATAATAATAAAATATTTGGACATGGATCTTTTATAAATGGTCTTCTAACTGTGCAACTCAATGATAATATTTTTTTTGTTGATGATAAGAAGAGAAAAAGAGATAATGACAATGTCACATATCTCTGGCACTACCGATTAAGTCATATCAGTGAGTCAAGAATAAAAAGTTAGTCAAAGATAATTACTTTGACTCTAATGATTTCTAAACATTAGGAACTTGTGAATCTTGTCTCAAAGGAAAAATGACTATGTCTCCATTCACTGGACATGGAGAAAGAGCAATTGAATTGTTAGGTCTTATACATACTGATGTGTGTGGACCTATGCCAACTCAGGCCAGAGAAGGATATTCTAATTTCATCACTTTTATTGATGGTTTATCAAGGTTCGATTATGTGTATTTTATGAAACACAAGTCTGAAGCTTTTGATAGATTTAAAGAATATCAAAGTATGGTTGAAAAACAAATTGGACTTAGTATTAAAACTCTTCGTTCTGATCGAGGAGGTGAATACTTGTCTAGTGAGTTTTTGAACCATCTCAAAGATAAAGGCATTATTTCTGTTTGGACTCCTCCTTATACACCCCAGTTAAATGGGGTGGCAGAAAGGAAAAATCGCACCTTATTAGATATGGTGAGGTCCATGATGAGCTTCATAGATCTTCTCATTTCCTTTTGGGGACATGCCCTGGAAACTGCTGCATATATATTAAACAGGGTTCGGTCAAAGTCAGTAAGTAGAACTCTATATAAGTTATGGAATGGCAAGAGACCAAATCTTAAATACTTAAAGATTTGGGGTTGCCACGCTTATGTCAAGAACAATTTCGAACATAAGTTAAGTGCTAAGGCTGACAAATGTAGGTTTGTTGGTTATCCAAAAGAGGGTGTTGGATACCTCTTTTATAATACTACTGAGCAAAAGATAATTGTCAGTAGGCATGCTACATTCTTGAAGTAAGAATTTATCCAAGAAAGAAGTAGTAATTCTTCACTTGAGTTATGTGAAAAACTGAACCAACAAACTGATGAGCCTTCAAGAGATATTCCTCAACCAAAAGTTCTTGAGGATCAAGAACAGCCACAATACACACCTCCTCTCCGAAGGTCAAAGAGGGTGCAGGGAGCACCTCTTAGATACGACTTTGTCATCGGATATGGTGATGAAGCAAGTATCATACAGAATGATGATCCTGTGACCTATTCGAAAGCTGTCGAGAGTAGAGACTCCGATAAATGGCTAAGTGCCATGAAATCTGAAATGGACTCCATGTATTCCAATCAGGTTTGGACTTTCGTAGATCTACCTGAAGGAATTAACCCAATAGGGTGTAAATGGGTCTTCAAGAAAAAGATTGGAGCAGATGGTAAAATTGAGACCTACAAGGCTAGACTGGTAGCAAAAGGTTTCAGACAAAAACATAGTATAGACTATGATAAAATATTTTCTCCAGTAGCCATGCTCAAGTCCATTCGGATAATGCTTGCCATAGCACATACCATGACTATGAGATCTGGCAGATGGATGTAAAGACTGCTTTCCTCAATGGAAACCTTGAGGAAGAAGTCTATATGTCACAGCCAGAGAGTTTTGTCTCAAGTGGGAGACCAAATCAGGTATGCAAATTAAAGAAGTCTATTTATGGACTTAAGCAAGCATCGAGGAGTTGGAACATCCATTTTGATGAAACAATTAAAGGATTTGGTGTTGTCAAAAATGTGGATGAACCATGTGTGTATAAGAAGACAAGTGGGAGTGCACTTATTTTCTCGGTTTTGTATGTGGATGACAACTGATCATTGGAAATGATATCCCAATGTTGCAATTGGTTAAGACTTGGCTATCATCAAAGTTTTTCATGAAGGATTTGGGAGAAGATCCTATATACTGGGTATAAGGATCTATAGAGATAGATCCAAGAGGATGCTAGGCCTATCCTAATCCAGGTACATTGACTTAGTGTTGAAGAGATTCAACATGAATGGAAGTAAGAAAGGTTACTTGCCAATGAGTCAAGGCATACATCTCTCTAAAAATGTCTCCTAAAACATCGGAAGAAAGAGAGAAGATGATTAAGATTCCTTATGCTTCAGCTATAGGATCAGTTATGTATGCTATGTTATGTACTAGACCTGATGTTGCTTATGCCTTAGGCATAGTGAGCAGATTTCAGGCAGATCCAGGAGAAGATCATTGGAAAGCTGTGAAAAATATTCTTAAGTACCTTAGAAGGACTAAAGATATTTTTCTAGTACATGGAGGATCTGAGTTGAAATTAGAAGGCTATACAAATTCTAGTTTTCAATCAGATCCAGATGATAGCAAATCCACGTCGGGGTATGTCTTCACCCCGAATGGTAGTGCAGTGAGTTGGAAAAGTACAAAACAGCCAATAATAGCTGACTCAGTCACTGAGGCAGAGTACATAGCTGCAAGTGAAGCTGCAAAGGAAGCTATCTAGATGAAGAAATTTATCATGGAATTGGGCATGGTTCCTGATATACAATAGCTAGTGCCATTGTACTGTGATAACACTGGAGCTGTTGTACAAGCCAAGGAACCAAGGTCTCATCACAAGTCCAAGCACATTCTAAGACGGTTCCACCTCGTTTGAGAGATAATAGAAAGACAAGATGTTGTCATCAATCGAGTAGATATAAAGAACAATATAACAGACCCATTCACTAAAGCATTACCAAAGCTGTAGTTAGATCGCCACTTGGATGGTATGGGTATAAAGTACAAGGGCGATTGGCTTTAGTGCAAGTGGAAGTTTGATAGAAAAGTGCCATAAGAGCCAATCATTGTGAGGGTCTTTTTTTGTATTCTTCCAACTCTTGTATGACATTATATATTAATAAAGGCATATGTTTTCATCATATACTGTTGTGTCTTATTTATGATTATGATGAACCCCATAGATTAGAGCAATGGAATTAGGGTTATGATGAAGTTCATAACAGTGAGACCTAATTTCCTATAAACCCTAATCTAAAATGTTCCTAGTCATTGGACCATTGATTCGGGGATCAATGAATCCAGTAAGACTAGCTTATCCTATGTATGCTCAGATGATGAGAGTGGTTGGTCTCACAACCACTTGTGTAGAGACACTAATATAAGGATAAGGGTGCTCATCAGGGTATGAGTACACTGAGCTGATCCGTACCGAGACTATCTTATGGAAGTCTTACTACTTGTCAAAGATAGATCCCTGAGTAGGAGTTGTGCATGTGATCTTTAGACCTGGGTCACCATGGTTCCTTGTGCACACTAAGCCATATTTTGATTCATACTCATTCATGCCATTACGACATGTACGGGGTGTTCTGGGTATGGTGGAAGGTGTATGGAGGATATGAGTGGACTAACAAGGAATCGATCATTCCTAGTAAGAGGAATTGTTATCCTATGCAATCTCTTCGATGAGTGACTTAAGGAGCCTTTGATCAAAGCAGGACTCAGTGGAATCTAATCAGTCATCAACTGAGTCCTCACTATCAAGTTGAGATTCGATATGATTAAGTGTTAGGGTTCGACATCTATCCATACCTATCACTTAATTGGGATAATGGGAGATCGAAAAATTGAATTGCACAGTAACTAACTACTGAAGGGTATTTTGGTAATTTCAATCAAATTGCTCATCTTCCGGGTAGGCATGACATGTTGCTAGATGTCAATCTTGTCTTGTAGGTATTCATGAACTAATTGAATTGGTTTCATGAGTCAATTCGATGGATGTTTCGAATTGGATAATTAGATGAGCTAGTTTGACCTAATTAGGTCAATCAGGTTCGATTGGATCGAATTGGCTCAAACCTAAACTTACTACTGGCTAGATGTAGAACCCAATGGATCACACACACTAGAGAATTGGACAAGGAAGTCATTCATGATTTAATTAGGATCATAGGATCCTAATTGGTTAGCTAGGTGACACACTAGCATGTGTAGGCTAACCTAATTTTTAAATCCAATTGGATTGGGTCTGGTTGCTTGCTAAATGGACTAACTAATTTGTGGGAGACCTAAATTGGGTTATGTTTTAAGTAGGATGATTTTATCAAATTTTATCTGATATTTCTTGGAGGTTTTATCTCGGAATTATGAAGAGTCCCTAAGGCATAGGACTCTTAGTACCTAAATGACATGTTGGCATTCAAAAGGGCCTAGAAGGGTCTATAGTTCTCTGATCCAAAAAATTTTATATGGTCAGAAAGTTTATTTAATTTCCTTTCATTTGACACCCATATTGCATATACTTTGACTTTGTCAAAGGTAGCATATGGCATGGAAAATGGTTGATCAAATTGTGAAGAGAAGCAACTCTTCATTTGGCACGCAGAAAGGACCAAGAGTCCTTCTACAGATGAGTTTCTTCTGTTGATTGGACTTCTTATAATCTTTATCTTTATCTCCACACCCTTTCATGAAAAATTTGACTGGTCAATGATTTTTGAATTGGCATGAAGAAGGAAAGGATGAATGGCGCACATGAAAGGTTGCGACTTTTCATGAGAGGGCGCATGGTTTGAAGCAGAGTCCTTCTGCTTTCAGATCTCTTCGATTTTCTCCAACTTTTGGAAAATGAGAAGTTGCCTCTTGGCTCTTCCAGAAACTGGTACATGCCATGTGGCGTGAGAAGGTTTCATTTGGACATGAAGAGATGTCAGATAAGACTCCTGAATCCTGAAGAGTTTTATCAGATATGAAGAAACATATCTGATAAGAGATTTTGGGATGTGTTTCATGCCCCTTAAGAAACTATTTAAAGGGTGTATGGTGGAATGAGATGATTTTGATTCAGTCATCTGAAACAGGAGTATAGATTCTACCGTATTATCCATCTGAGTTTTTTTCTCTCCCTCTTACTTTCTTTAAGACAAGACTTGTCTTGTTAAGACAAGGTCTTTTCTATTAGGACAAGGCTTTGTTTTAGGACATAATCCTAAGGGGTCCTAAAGGAGGGTTGTCCTAAAACCAAGAGTGATTTAGAAGAGTGTCCAAAGAGTCCTATAGTGGGATAGTGAATCCTACAAAGGCCAAAGTCCAAAAGGCTGCCGAAAGAGTCCTACCCGGGCAAGCAACTTCAAGAAGGGGTTCTTTCTTATTTCAAATCTTGTGTGGATCACCGTTGGAGGACTTACACTTGTGAGTCTAGTGGAAGAAGTGGAATATAGCACTCCAGGTATGTTTCATTAACCTTCTTTTATGACATATTAGTTGTAATCAATAAGGGATCTTGGGAATTAGGGTTTCTAATTGATAAAGTATTATCTTTATGCATGAAATTTTATAATTCAGTCTTACTAAGTTGCATAATGATCTTCTTGAAACCCAAAAATGGTATCAGAGCCACCCTTAGTTTATTTCAACTATTTGTCATTTGTAATAAAGATGATCCTCCCAGGATTGTGATTCAATGCATATTAGGGATCATATGTTTGGTCTCTACTTTATTATGAAAAATAGCATGTTATTATTTTATGCATATTGTAGATCAAATGCATCGTTATAACATGTTTTATCCTAATAGCTATTTAGGATTGGATTAGTCAGCGAGGTATTTGAAATATCATGCTATGATATGATTGATATGTACATCATGCAATGTTATGCATATGCTAGATTGATATGCCTTATGCTAGTCACTAGTTAGGGTTATTTTTTAACACTTAAACCCTATTCTTTAAAATATGTCAAGATATTTTTTAGTCACATTCTGAAATAAGGTTGTCCTAACATAACGGTGGATGTCTGTTATGTTGTAAGGTTGTCCTCGAATGATGACACACCTAGCATATATTTTGCATCATGTCATATATGTATGGTTTTCTGTTATAAGTACATTATTATATGTTAAATAGTATTAGAATGTGTTTGAGACCATCAAAGCCCTCATTAAAAATCATATTTAGTCTTAGTATCAAATTAATCATGATGCGAACCAATTAGGGTTTGATCAGCCAATTGGTGTCTAGGCAAGTGGTTCAGGGAAGGTAAAAGGATTAAGGTTTATTAATTGGTTCCGTTGTCTAACCTGGCCAATTTAATTGGTGTCTAAGGAAAGCAACGGGGGGACCCCTCACCCCTTCCACTTACCTGGCCAATTTGGTCATATCTAAACCTTAACTTGAGAATGCTAATTGATTATGTATACTATAATTTTCCTTCCTTCATGCTAAGCCAAATTAATATCAAAACTATAGTAGGTTTGTTGTGTAACACAAGATCTACTTTAGGGTTTGATATGAAATTTGTATTGGTGCACTTAGTGCTTTATGGCATGGTTGAAATTGTTGCTTTGTTGTGTAACACAAGGGCAACAATCTTCAATTATAGCTATATAGAAATGAAGGGTTTGACTAAACTAAGACATTATAGTTTGTTGTGTAACACAAGACTATAAGTATCTTAGAGGCAAAGATAATTGTTGAGAATTGCATGGGTTGCAATTGGAAAGTAAGTCCTACCTTTGAACTTATTAGTGTTTGTTGTGTAACACAAGGCACTAATGAGGAATTAGGATCTCAACCCCACTAAGGAAACCGGGAAGGTTTCTCGTTTACCATAAAATGAGGGTTATGGTATTTGAAGAAAATAGTGGGAGACATAATTAGATAGTAAGTCCTTATCTAGTTATGAATGTCATTTTTGAGTGGTCTACTGATATTGTTCTTTAATTAAATGTAGGATATTTATATTTATGGCTTCTAACTTATCACTGAGGGGCATCTTGGATGCCAATAAGTTAACTGGTCCAAATTATGTGGATTGATTGAAGAAAGTGAGAATCATATTAACTCAGGATAAGCTTTCCTATATACTTGATTCTCCGGATCCTGAGGTGATTGGAGAGGATGCTTCAGAGGAGGAAGGGGCCACACATCAAATGTGGCTAAATGACAGTATGACTATCAGGTGCATCATGTTGGCTTCCATGAGCTACAAGCTACAGAGGCAACATGAAGGTCTGGAACCTCAGTCCATATTGCTCAATTTAAAAGAGCTTTATGGAGAGCAAAGTAGGGCTGCCCGATACAAGATATCGAAGCAGTTGTTTCGAGCACAAATGAGTGAAGGTTCACCTGTGCAAACCCGTGTGCTGAAAATGATTGACTTAATCACTCGATTAGGTCAATTAGGGTTTGTGATGGATAGTGAACTTAATCAGGACTTGATCCTGCAGTCAATCCCAGATTCCTTCTCTCAGTTTGTTCTTAACTACCATATGAACAAATTGAATACCACTTTGCCAAAGCTGCTTAACAAGCTTAAGATAGCTGAGAGCCACTCTAAAGGAGATAAGGCTCATGTTCATCTTGTTAATGGAAGAAAGAAACAGGCAAGGAAAAAGGGTATGAAAAGAAAGTTTAACTTTAAGAAGAGCATCCAGAAGAAAAATAAGAAAGCTAAGAAGGATGATGGAGCCTGTTTCCATTACGGCAAGACTAGGCATTGGAAGAAGAATTGCAAGGTTTACCTTGCGAGTGTGAAGCAAGATGCAAGTAGAGCATCTAAAGGTTTGTACATTATACGAACTAATTTATCATTGAGTGCTTCTATTTCTAATTCATGGGTATTAGATACCGCATGTGGATCTCATATATGCAATTCATTGCAGGGACTCCACAAAATTAGAAGATTGAAGAGGGGTGACTTTAAGCTACATGGGGCCAGTGGTGAAGTCATATATGCTGAAGCTGTGGACACCTATCTTCTTTTATTACCTTCGGGTGATGTAATAAAGCTAGAAGAATGCTTCTATGTACCAAATATTATTAGAAATATTATTTCTATCCCCTTGTTATTACAACAGGGATATGAAATAAGTGTAAAGAGTAGTGGCTACTCTATTCTTTATAATAATAAAATATTTGGACATGGATCTTTTATAAATGGTCTTCTAACTGTGCAACTCAATGATAATATTTTTTTGTTGATGATAAGAAGAGAAAAAGAGATAATGACAATGTCACATATCTCTGGCACTACCGATTAAGTCATATCAGTGAGTCAAGAATAAACAAGTTAGTCAAAGATAATTACTTTGACTCTAATGATTTCTAAACATTAGGAACTTGTGAATCTTGTCTCAAAGGAAAAATGACTAAGTCTCCATTCACTGGACATGGAGAAAGAGCAACTGAATTGTTAGGTCTTATACATACTGATGTGTGTGGACCTATGCCAACTCAGGCCAGAGAAGGATATTCTAATTTCATCACTTTTATTGATGGTTTATCAAGGTTCGATTATGTGTATTTTATGAAACACAAGTCTGAAGCTTTTGATAGATTTAAAGAATATCAAAGTATGGTTGAAAAACAAACTGGACTTAGTATTAAAACTCTTCGTTCTGATCGAGGAGGTGAATACTTGTCTAGTGAGTTTTTGAACCATCTCAAAGATAAAGGCATTATTTCTGTTTGGACTCCTCCTTATACACCCCAGTTAAATGGGGTGGCAGAAAGGAGAAATCGCACCTTATTAGATATGGTGAGGTCCATGATGAGCTTCACAGATCTTCTCATTTCCTTTTGGGGACATGCCCTGGAAACTGCTGCATATATATTAAACAGGGTTCGGTCAAAGTCAGTAAGTAGAACTCTATATAAGTTATGGAATGGCAAGAGACCAAATCTTAAATACTTAAAGATTTGGGGTTGCCATGCTTATGTCAAGAACAATTTCGGACTTAAGTTAAGTGCTAGGGCTGACAAATGTAGGTTTGTTGGTTATCCAAAAGAGGGTGTTGGATACCTCTTTTATAATATACTGAGCAAAAGATAATTGTCAGTAGGCATGCTACATTCTTGAAGCAAGAATTTATCCAAGAAAGAAGTAGTAATTCTTCACTTGAGTTATGTGAAGAACTGAACCAACAAACTGATGAGCCTTCAAGAGATATTCCTCAACCAGAAGTTCTTGAGGATCAAAAACAGCCACAATACACACCTCCTCTCCGAAGGTCAAAGAGGGTGCAGGGAGCACCTCTTAGATACGACTTTGTCATCGGATATGGTGATGAAGCGAGTATCATACAGAATGATGATCCTGTGACCTATTCGAAAGCTGTCGAGAGTGGAGAATAAATGGCTAAGTGCCATGAAATCTGAAATGGACTCCATGTATTCCAATCAGGTTTGGACTTTCGTAGATCTACCTGAAGGAATTAACCCAATAGGGTGTAAATGGGTCTTCAAGAAAAAGATTGGAGCAGATGGTCAAATTGAGACCTACAAGGCTAGACTGGTAGCAAAAGGTTTCAGACAAAAACATAGTATAGACTATGATAAAATATTTTCTCCAGTAGCCATGCTCAAGTCCATTTGGATAATGCTTGCCATAGCACATACCATGACTATGAGATCTGGCAGATGGATGTAAAGACTACTTTCCTCAATGGAAACCTTGAGGAAGAAGTCTATATGTCACAGCCAGAGAGTTTTGTCTCAAGTGGGAGACCAAATCAGGTATGCAAATTAAAGAAGTCTATTTATGGACTTAAGCAAGCATCGAGGAGTTGGAACATCCATTTTGATGAAACAATTAAAGGATTTGGTGTTGTCAAAAATGTGGATGAACCATGTGTGTATAAGAAGACAAGTGGGAGTGCACTTATTTTCTCGGTTTTGTATGTGGATGACAACTGATCATTGGAAATGATATCCCAATGTTGCAATTGGTTAAGACTTGGCTATCATCAAAGTTTTTCATGAAGGATTTGGGAGAAGATCCTATATACTGGGTATAAGGATCTATAGAGATAGATCCAAGAGGATGCTAGGCCTATCCTAATCCAGGTACATTGACTTAGTGTTGAAGAGATTCAACATGAATGGAAGTAAGAAAGGTTACTTGCCAATGAGTCAAGGCATACATCTCTCTAAAAATATGTCTCCTAAGACATCGGAAGAAAGAGAGAGGATGATTAAGATTCCTTATGCTTCAGCTATAGGATCAGTTATGTATGCTATGTTATGTACTAGACCTGATGTTGCTTATGCCTTAGGCATAGTGAGCAGATTTCAGGCAGATCCAGGAGAAGATCATTGGAAAGCTGTGAAAAATATTCTTAAGTACCTTAGAAGGACTAAAGATATTTTTCTAGTACATGGAGGATCTGAGTTGAAATTAGAAGGCTATACAAATTCTAGTTTTCAATTAGATCCAGATGATAGCAAATCCACGTCGGGGTATGTCTTCACCCCGAATGGTAGTGCAGTGAGTTGGAAAAGTACAAAACAGCCAATAGTAGCTGACTCAGTCACTGAGGCAGAGTACATAGCTGCAAGTGAAGCTGCAAAGGAAGCTATCTAGATGAAGAAATTCATCATGGAATTGGGCATGGTTCCTGATATACAACAGCTAGTGCCATTGTACTGTGATAACACTGGAGCTGTTGTACAAGCCAAGGAACCAAGGTCTCATCACAAGTCCAAGCACATTCTAAGACGGTTCCACCTCGTTTGAGAGATAATAGAAAGACAAGATGTTGTCATCAATCGAGTAGATACAAAGAACAATATAACAGACCCATTCACTAAAGCATTACCAAAGCAACAGTTAGATCGCCACTTGGATGGTATGGGTATAAAGTACAAGGGCGATTGGCTTTAGTGCAAGTGGAATTTTGATAGAAAAGTGCCATAAGAGCCAATCATTGTAAGGGCCTTTTTTGTATTCTTCCAATTCTTGTATGACATTATATATTAATAAAGGCATCTGTTTTCATCATATACTGTTGTGTCTTATTTATGATTATGATGAACCCCATAGATTAGAGCAATGGAATTAGGGTTATGATGAAGTTCATAACAGTGAGACCTAATTTCCTATAAACCCTAATCTAAAATGTTCCTAGTCATTGGACCATTGATTCGGGGATCAATGAATCCAGTAAGACTAGCTTATCCTATGTATGCTCAGATGATGAGAGTGGTTGGTCTCACAACCGCTTGTGTAGAGACACTAATATAAGGATAAGGGTGCTCATCAGGGTATGAGTACACTGAACTGATCCATACCGAGACTATCTTATGGAAGTCTTACTACTTTCAAAAGATAGATCCCTGAGTAGGAGTTGTGCATGTGATCTTTAGACCTGGGTCACCATGGTTCCTTGTGCACACTAAGCCATATTTTGGTTCATACTCATTCATGCCATTACGACATGTACGGGGTGTTCTGGGTATGGTGGAAGGTGTATGGAGGATATGAGTGGACTAACAAGAAATTGATCATTCCTAGTAAGAGGAATTGTTATCCTATGCAATCTCTTCGATGAGTGACTTAAGGAGCCTTTGATCAAAGCAGGATGAGATTAGTGGAATTTAATCAGTCATCAGCTGAGTCCTCACTATCAAGTTGAGATTCGATATGATTAAGTGTTAGGGTTTGACATCTATCCATACCTATCACTTAATCAGGATAATGGAAGATCGAAAGATTGAATTGCACGGTAACTAACTATTGAAGGGTATTTTGGTAATTTTTACCAAATTTCTCATCTTCCGGGTAGGCATGATATGTTGCTAAATATCAATCTTGTCTTGTAGGTGTTCATGAACCAATTGGATTGGTTTCATGAGTCAATTCGATTGATGGTTCGAATTGGATAATTAGGTGAGCTACTTTGACCTAATTAGGTCAATCGGGTTCGATTGGATCGAATCGGCTCAAATCTAAACCTACTGCTAGCTAGATGTGGAACCAATGGATCACACACACTAGATAATTGGACAAGGAAGTCATTCATGATTTAATTAGGATCATAGGATCCTAATTGGTTAGCTAGGTGACACACTAGCATGTGTAGGCTAACCTAATTCCTAAACCCTATTGGATTGGGTCCAGTTGCTTGCTAAATGGACTAACCAATTTTTAGGAGACCTAAATTGAGTTATGTTCTAAGTAGGATGAATTTATCAGATTTTATCTGATATTTTTTGGAGGTTTTATCTCGGAATTATGAAGTCCCTAAGGCATAGGACTCTTGGTACCTAAATGACATGTCGGCATTCAAAAGGGCCTAGAAGGGTCTATAGTTCTTTGATCTGAAAAATTTTTATATGGTCGGAAAGCTTATTTAATGCCCTTTCATTTGACACCCATATTGCATATACTTTGACTTTGTCAAAGGTACCATATGGCATGGAAAAAGGTTGACCGAATTATGAAGAGAAGCTACTCTTCATTTGGCATGCAGAAAGGCCAAGAGTCCTTCTGCAGATGAGTTTCTTCTATTGATTGGACTTCTTCTAATCTTTATATTTATCTCCATGCCCTTTCATGAAGGATTTGACTAGCCAATGATTTTTGAATTGGCATGAAGAAGGAAAGGATGAATGGCGCACATGAAAGGTTGCGACTTTTCATGAGAGGGCGCACGATTTGAAGTAGAGTCCTTCTGCTTTAATATCTCTTCGATTTTCTTCGACTTTTGGAAATGAGAATACACCTCTTGGATCTTCCAAAAACTGGTACATGCCATGTGGCATGAGAAGGTTTTATTTGGACATGAAGAGATGTCAGATAAGACTCCAAAATCCTAAAGAGTCTTATTAGATATGAAGAAACATATCTGATAAGAGATTTTGGGATGTGTTTCATGTCCCTTAAAAAACCATTTAAAGGGTGTACGGTGGAATGAGATGATTTTGATTCAATCATCTGAAATAGGAGTCTAGATTCTACCGTATTATCCATCTGAGTTTTTCTCTCTCCCTCTTCCTTTCTTTAAGACAAGACTTGTCTTGTTAAGACAAGGTCTTTTCTGTTAGGACAAGGCTTTGTTTTGAGACATAAGCCTAAGGGGTCCTAAAGGAGGGTTGTCCTAAAATCAAGAGTAGTTTAGAAGAGTGTCCAAAGAGTCCTATAGTGGGATAGTGATCCTACAAAGGCCAAAGTCCAAAAGGCTGCCGAAAGAGTCCTGCCCCGGCAAGCAACTTCAAGAAGGAGTTCTTCCTTGTTTCAAATCTTGTGTGGATCATCGTTGGAGGACTTACACTTGTAAGTCTAGTAGAAGAAGTGGAATATAGAGCTCCAGGTATGTTTCATTAACCTTCTTTTATGACATATTAGTTGTAATCGAATAAGGGATCTTCGGGAATTAGGGTTTCTAACTGATAAAGTGTTATCTTTATGCATGAAATTTTATAATTTAGTCTTACTAAGTTGTATAATAATCTTCTTGAAACCTAACAGGAAGTACCTATATGCTTCGAGTGCAAGAAGCCGGGACATCATAAGTTTGACTGTCCTCTTCTCAAGAAATCAAGAAAGAAATTAAGAAAGCAATGATGACCACTTGGAGTGACAGCGAAGACTCTAGTTCAGAAGAAGAGCTGAATGAAGTTGCAATCTCTGCTTCATAGTACATCAAGACAATGATAAGGTATGTTCTGACTCTGAAATTGATTTCACTTTCGATGAACTTAGAAATGCTTTTGAAGAATTAATGCATGATTATAAATTAGTTTTATCTGAAAATAAGAAATTGAAAAAGCATGCAAATAGTTTTTTCTTAGAAAACAACTCTTTACTAAATGATGTTAGTTCTTTGAAATCTAAATTAGTTGTTTTAGAAAAGAAAAATAGTTCTTTATGTATGGAAAATGAAGTTTTAAAAAGACCTAAAAATGTTATGTCTAACAATGATCTTTTAAAGAAAAATGAGGATTTAGAACTGGAAAATGCTAAACATAAAAATGAATCTGAAAAGTTAAAACCTTTTGTTGATAAATTTACTTATAGTTCAGAAAAGTTAAACTTACTTTTAAACAATCAAAGAGCAGTTTATAATAAGGCAGGTTTAGGATATAAATCATAAAAGCAACAAAAGTATTTCAAAAAATTTTTGTACCTGCATTATCTAGCATTACTTGTTTTACTTGCAAAAAATTAGGTCATAAATCTTATGAATGTAATTTAGAAAAATCATGTCTTTTGATAAAGTATGGGTTCCAAAAGGAACCATTTTGAATGCTAACCCTAAAGGCCCCAAGTTGGCTTGGGTACCTAAAAACAAAGCTTGATCTTATTGCAGGTGTGTCTTGCAACCAAGAAAAACAAACGAGTTTGGTATCTTGATAGTGGTTGCTCAAGGCACATGATTGGAGATGTGAAATAATTCACTTCTCTTGAAGCTTTGAATGGAGGGAGTGTGACCTTCGGTGATAATGGTAAAGAAAAATCATTGGTATTGGTAAGGTTCACATAACTCCTTCTAATAGTATTAGTAATGTACTTTTTGTAGATGGTTTAAAGCATAATCTTTTGAGCATTAGTCAGTTTTGCGATAAAGGTTTTCAAGTAGTTTTCAAATCATCATATTGCATGATTACTAGTCCAGATATAAATAGAGTACAATTCATTGAAAAAAGACATGAAAATATTTATTTGGTAGACCTTGATGATCTATCTTTACCTAATAGAGAATGCCTTTTGCAATAAATTCTACTAAGGAAGAGACTAGTTGGTTATGGCATAGAAGATTAGGGCATGCTAGTATGTATCTTATTTCAAAACTTAGTAAAAAGAATTTAGTTAGAGATTTACCTGAAATTCATTTTGAAAAAGATAGAATTTGCCAAGCATGTCAATTTGGTAAGCAAGTCAAAACTTCTTTTAAACTAAAAGGATTTGTAACTACTAGTAGACCACTTGAACTACTCCATATGGATCTCTTTGGACCAACTAGAACATCAAGTCTAGGAGGCAAGAGATATGGATTAGTCATTGTGGATGATTTTTCAAGATTTACTTGGGTTTTCTTTCTAGCACAAAAAGATGAATCATTTTCTGTATTTGTAAAGTTTTATAGAAAAGTTTCAAACAAAAAAGGAGTTTCAATTGTTTGTATTCGTAGTGATCATGGAACTGAATTTGAAAATCAAGATTTTGAAAACTTTTGCAATGAAAAAGGTATAGAACACAATTTTTCTGCACCTAGAACTGAAAGGGATATGCCCTACAAGCCAATCTATGTTGTATCTCCCAAACCATTATAATTGACTATATTCTAATAAAGGCATTATTTTTCATCATACGCTGTGTTTATTATTATATGATGAACCGCATAGATTAGGGCTATGATTTTAGGGTCATGATGAGATCATACCAATGAGACCTAAAGTCTCAAAACCTTAATCTAAAATATCCTAGTCAAAGGAACCCTGAGTAGGGGATCAGGGTTTTTCCGGTAAGACTAGCACATCCCATGTATACTGGAGAGAGTGACTGCTCTCACAGTCACTTGTGTATGACACTAATACTAGGATGTGGGTGCTCATTAGAGAATGAGTTCACTGATATGATCCAACTTGAGAACATCTAATGGAGTCTTAGCTACATGTCAATAGAAGGTTCTCATAATGGGAGTGGTACAAGTAATCCTTTGACCTGAGACTGCCATAAGTACCTTATGTACATGAACCCATGCTTTGGTTCAATCCTAATCATGACACTAAGTCATGCACAGGATTGATACTGGGAATGGTGAATTGGATATGAAGGTAATGAGTAGGTCAACAAGGAATCGATCACTCTTAGTAAGAGGAGATTGCATCTAGCTAGTTATCAATCGGATGACGATTCAGGAATCTTTGATCAAAGTAAAGATATTAGAGATGGTTTCTAATATCAAGATAATTGAATCATCAATATAAGATTGAGCAAGAAACAAATATAATATTGGATTTGACATATATCCATATCCATAATTATATTTTGGGTGCAGGCTGATCGAAGGATTTAATTGTACGGTAACTTTCTACTGAAGGATAGTTTTGGTATTTCACCAGAATTTCCATATCTTCCGGGTAGACATGACACGTTGCTAGATGTCAATCTTGTCTTGTGGGTTGATCAAATTTAATGATCATTTATTAGGAAGAGTCCTAATTGATCAAAATCGGGTAAGCCCGATTTGACCTAAATCGATTAGAAAGAGTTCTAATCAAATTAGGTCAACTTGTATTCTAACCCACTACTGACTAGATATGGAACCCAATGGGTCACACACTTAAGAGAATTGATCAAGAGTCATTTGCATGAAGACACTCTAGCAAGTGTTGCAAATCCTAACTTCTATTCGAATTGGATTAGAATTAGGGTTCCGAATTGATTCAATTTGGGTTCTGATTAGATCTAATTAGACCCTAATTGAGGTTTTAGGGATTATGGCTAACCCAATTGGCTAACCAATTACTTAGGCTAGCATACCACCCGCCACTTAGCCCTTGCATGCCAAAAACACCAAGAGTCCATGCGCTTATGGACTCTTGGCATGCCATATGGAGGAGTCCATGGGCGCATGGACTCTTGGCGCACCCACTTAATTCTCCGATGAATTAAGATGGGGTGGCATTCTTTCTCTCTTTTAGCACCTCAATTGTCCCCCCTTGGATTCCAATCCAAGGGTTGATGTTTTTTTGAGAAAGGCAGAAAGCATTCGTTGCTTCCCGGTTGCGCAAAATAATATCTCTTCGGAGATTAAAAGTCGCGACTCCTTTCTTTTAAAAACATCACAATTTTTCATTTAAGAAAAGCTGTGGGATTTATCCAGAAGGCCGTGAGAAGGAAGGATGGGGTGTGAGAAAATGAGAAAGGGTGTGAGAAGTTTTTCACGAAGAGATGTGTGGGTGCCTCTCTGAGATCTATTTAAGGGGTCAGGAAAATCAGAACTCGGTAATATTTTTTTCTTCTTCCTCTCCTAAAGACTCTTCTCTCTTTTCTTGTTCTTACACTGTTTCCTTTACAGAGTACACCTCTGTCGAAACTCTGCTAAACAAGAACAAGAGCGAAAGTCTCCGACAGTAAAGGAAAGAAGGAGTTATGATTTTGTTCTTTCCTTCTTACATTAAGACATTCTTGTCTTAATTTCTCCTCAAATTTAAGACAAGCCTAAATCCCCTTAGGACAAAGTCTTATCTTCAAGACAAGAGTGTCTTAGAGGGTCAGGTCTTAGTGGAAGGAGGAGAAGAGATAAAAGAAAGGAAGGCAACCTCTTGTGTGGAAGAATTCCAGCCATAATCCGAAGAATTGAGTTCTAGGAAGAAGAACTCAATAGGAGGAACCATTGGACAAGAAGATAGTGTTCTTGATCATTGCTCTGTGTGGATCACCATCGGAGGGCAGACACTTGGACGCCTGGTGAATTCAAATAGCCCGTTGATCTTCAAGTTTTAAGTCTTCATAAATTGGAATTAGCGATTACAGGTTGGTATTCTAATTCAATTTGCATAGAAATGTTTGTCTTCATACATTCTAGTCTTATTAAGGAGTTCCTGTTTTAGGGTTTTTGGTGCATATTAATTTCAATTTTTGAAATTACCCTTCCGCTGCGTTGCACCGGAACCCTACAAGAACATCTCAACAAAATGGGATGGTAGAAAGAAAAAACTGTACTTTGGAAGAAATGGAATGCACTATGCTTTATAAAAATGATTTGCCAACGTATTTTTGGGCTGAAGCTATAAATACAGCCTGTTATGTTTTAAATCGAGTTTTAATTCACCCTATTTTAAAGAAAACTCCATATGAGCTTTGGAACCAAAGAAAACCAACTTTGAAATATTTTGAGTTTTTGGTTCTAAATATTTTATTTTGAACAATGGAAAAGATCATCTTGGAAAGTTTGATGCCAAGTCTGATGAAGGTATCTTCTTAAGATACTCTACATCAAGCAGGGCATACAGAGTATTTAATAAATGAACTTTGGTTGTAGAAGAGTCAGTACATGTTGTATTTAAAGAATCTACTAACAAATCCTCGAGAAAAGAGGATACATCTGATTAATGTGCAGGTGCTGACAAACTTTAGAAGCTAACACTAAATGATCAAGCTCAACCAAATGAAAAAGAACAAGAGAAGGATGAGAAAGAAGATGATACTCCAAAGCATCAAGATCTACCTAAGGAGTGGAGGTATGCTCATGGACACCCTAAAAATTAATCTTAGGTGATCCATTTAAAGGGATAAGAACTCGAGCTTCTATTAGAAATGAATGTGACTATATAGCATTTGTATCTCAAATAGAACCTAAATGTTTTGAAGAAGCTGAAAAAGGCTTTAACTAGATCAATGCTATGCAAGAAGAACTAATCCAATTTGATAGAAATAATGTTTGGACACTTGTAGAATGACCATCTAATGCTTCAATTATTGGCACTAAATGGATATTTAGGAATAAATTAGATGAAAATGGTTTTGTTATTAGAAATAAAACTAGGCTAGTTGCTAAAGACTACAATCAGGAGGAAGGGATTGACTTTGACAAAACTTTTACTCCTGTTGCTAGACTTGAAGCAATTAGACTATTATTAGCATTTGCTTGTTTTATGAACTTCAAATTATTTCAAATGGTTGTTAAGAGTGCTTTCTTGAATGGTTTTATAAATGAAAAGGTTTTTGTTAAACAACCACCTGGATTTGAAAATCATGCACATCCTGATAATGTTTTCAAATTACACAAAGTACTTTATGGATTAAAGCAAGTACCTAGAGCATGGTATGAAAGACTAAGCAAATTTCTTATTGAAAATGGATTTTCTAAAGAAATGTTGATAAGATTCTATTTTTGAAAAGGAAAGATAATAATCTATTAGTAGTACAAATATATATTGATGATATCATTTTCGATGCTACTAATGAAATTCTTTGTCAAGAGTTTGCTAAGCTAATGCAGGGTGAGTTCGAGATGAGCATGATAGGAGAACTAAACTTCTTTCTTAGACTCCAGATCAAGCAAACTACAAATGGTATCTTCATCAACCAATCTAAGTACACAAGAGAAATCATTAAGAAATTTGGAATGGAAACACTAAATCAATAGGTACGCTTATGAGCCCCTCTTGTAGATTTGATAAAGATGAGCATGGTAAATCTGTAGATCAAAAGTTATACAGAGGAATGATAGGCTCTTTATTGTATTTGACTGCTAGTAGACCAGATATAATGTTTAGTATTTGCATGTGTGCTAGATATCAGTATGAACCTAAAGAATCACATCTTATGGCTGTTAAGCGCATTATTAGATATATGTTTGGTACTATTAGTATTGGTTTATGGTATGATAGAAATTCATCTGCTAAATTAATTGGATATTTTGATGCGGATTTTGCTGGTTGTAGACTAGATAGAAAGAGTACTAGTGAAACTTGTCAATTTCTTGGGGTTAACTTAATCTCATGGTTTAGCAAGAAACAAACTTCAGTTGCACTATCCACAACTGAGGCTGAGTATATTGCAGTAGGAAGTTGTTGTGCTCAAATCTTGTGGATTAAGCAACAACTTGAAGACTTTGGAATCAAGTTGACTTGTACTCCTCCTATTAAATGTGATAATACCAGTGCTATTTGCTTGACTAAAAATCCTGTTCAACATTCTAGGAGTAAGCACATTGAAATTAGACATTATTTCATTAGGGATCATGTAGAAAATAATAATGTTTTGCTTGAATTTATCAGTATTGAATTTTAATTAGCAGATCGATTCTGTATGATTAGAAGAGAGCTCGGGATCATCAATCCATTTGATTAAATTTTTCCACATTTTGACTCAAACTAGATCAATTTGACCTTACTCATGATAAATCATGTTTAAACATTATCGATTTGACTCTAGATCTATCTTATTTCAATTGATTTTGATCTATCTGTGAAATTCCTAATTTTTCAGTTTTAAGTCGATGTGTCGACACATGCATGAGCCGACACATGACCGACAGCGAACTGAGATTTAAAGGGTTTTCGAACCGTTTTTCTCCCAAATTTTCTTCTCCTCCGAGCCGACACAAGCCCTTAAGGTATCCATTCTATTCATCCTTCAATTTCACTATTTTTGCCCATCATTTTCTTGGATTTGAACATTCGGTAGCCATTTTTGTTGGAATTCTTCCTAGGTTTAGCTTCCTAAACCCTAGAAACCCCATTTTTCCACTAAAAACCTTGTCCAAACTTTGAATCTTGACAATGGATGAGGCACAAGCAAGTTGTTCATCAACCTCATTAGTCACAGTAAGAAGAAGAGCGAAGGACAAAGGCCTGACACGAGTCTAGAGCTCCGGATCCACCCGCACAATCTTTTTTGGTTCTTTCTAGCCGGATGAGCTCCAAGACAGTGGTTGGAGGATGCCAAGTGGACTTTTCCTTTATAGACTAGTAGCATTTCCGGATAGGAGAGTTGATTCGACATGCTGGGTTGACCACTTTCTATTCACTCAGTGAGAGATATTACCCCGGGCTGATGAGAGAGTTTTATGGTTCACTTGCCCATGGAGTAGATGGTTGGATTGCACAGGTCAGTGGATGGGATATCCCCATTTCATCAGAGATTTTGAGCAGAATATGGGATATACCTATGACCGGATCAGTTGTTGATAGCCTAATGGACCGAGTCAGTGGTCTCCAGTGTATTTTCAAGTCAGACATCTTACCAGAGGGAGCCACTGTTCCAGCATCGAGGCTATCCGCAGGATGAGACTGCTACACCATATCGTCACTCGAATTTTCATGCTGAAGATCGGATGCTTTGACTATATCACCGAGCGAGAGTTGCTCATGATGGTCTCACTAGTTCAGTGTACATTGAGATGCCTTCCTATTATGATGGTACATCAGATGACTGAGGCATCGTCTAGCCAGCGGCTCTGTTTACCGTACGGCATGGGATTGACTTATTATTCAGGGAGTATGGAGTTAGCTTTCAGGATGAGCCTTATCGCACATTGATTCATACCGATGTGTATGATATTAGATCATTGCATCGGATGGGTTATCATTTGGTCCGAGGCCAGTGGACATAGAGGATATCAGGTCAGGTCGAGGATAAAGCTGATGATGAGGACACAGCAGAGGATGAGTGGATTCTTTCAAGTGAGGTAGGACCGAGCGAGACAGCTTGAGATGGCAGCGTAACCAGCGGTTGCTCTTCAGTCTGATCCTTCTACTTCTGGCCAGCCTCAGCCAGCACAGACGGAGACTCCTAGCACTTCAGATAGTTTAGAGGATAGAGTCAGACGCATTGAGATCGATGTGTTCATCATGAGGCAATGTCTTGATATTTTTATAGCTGAGACGAGAGAGAGCCATATTGGTCTTAGTGATGGCATCTCGACTATTTTCTCTGCACTATCCAGATCTTCGACGAGTGCTCCGGCTGCAGATACTGCTCCAGCACCTGTTCATGTAACTGCTCCTGCACCAGCTGATGACATTGCTGATATCGATACTGGTGTTGAGAACTACTGTTGGAGATGGAGTTGGAGATATAGTTATTGAAGATATTGATGGATATGAGGAGACTGACTTAGATCAGTTTGACATTGATGATCTTATGTCAGAGCCATTTGAGGAGGTGATGGCTGATTTGCCTGTGAGCCCTATTGCTGACCCATCTTTTACACCTACCTATATTCCTGATCCATTTTCTCCTTCTAGTTCTAATGATCGCACTCCAGTTCCTATTCTTATTCTCACTCCTATTATCGATACACCTGTTATTTACTTACCTGATATTGATTCTCCTGATATTCATACACCTATCATTGAGACCCCTACTATACACCGATTCTTGATACACCGATACTTTCTTTAGCTGATACTTCTATTCGTCATACACCTGTTATTCCATCAGCTGTTACCCCTACTTTTGATACTCAGATTTATGACACTCCTTCCCTTCATACATTATTAGTTATTCAAGAGCTTGGGTTTTATACACCCAGCTTTCAGTATCTTGACTTTGAACCTTCTTTTGATTGCACACCTCTCCCAGCGGTGGTTGAGTTGGTTGACCCGATCACTTCCGTTCCTGTAGTGGACATAGTTCCTACCTCTACTATGCCAGCCAGAGGTCGGACATATGCTCATCGCAGAGGACGTGGTCGTCGTACCCCTCCACAATCGACCTAGACCAGACTTCGAGATCTTCGATCGAGATGGCCGCCTCGATCCTTCACTGATATAGGACCGATTGAGATCGGTTCATCTTCTGATGATTTGATGGATGAGGATTAGGATTTTGATGTATTTCTAGATAGTTTACTTTCATGCTTACATGTACTTTTATCTTTGTTATGTCATTGTTGTACAAATTTTAAGCATATATGAAAACCTTTTGCTTCCTCATATCTATGTGTTTGATGAAATGATTGTTATATCTTAAATTGCTTCATTGTCTTCACTTTTAAATGAATATTTTGTCTATTCAATTTCCCTACCTTTTAATGATAACAAAAAGGGGGAGTAATTTAGTGATATTTAAGTATAAATGGAGAGTAATTTGAGTAATTGACAAATTCTTGAAATGTGGTATGTATAGATATGCAAAAAATAGTCATTTTTTTTAAAAAAAAACAAAACAAAAAAACTGAATTGAAGATCATTTACAAAATTCCATAAGAAAGGGGGAGCTTTACTCTATGTTCAATTGAAAATCCTTTCAAAGTAAATTTAATCCTTAAAACCCCTTTTTCAATGTTTTGAAAAGATTCTTACAAATTTCGTTATGAATCATTGATTCAGGGGGAGCTTTGTTATTTGCTGAATTTTTCTTGTAAGAGTATCATGATACATGTTCTCAAATTCATTTGGATGAATATCAAGTTCTGATACTCTCTATCTTTGTAATAAGCTCTAATACTATTACCTGTATTTTGAATGATCACATCTTTAATGCAAGTAATGTTGATATACTTAATGTTTTTAATATTGTGCACCTTGATTAATTCTCTTAAAACTTTATTTTAAAAGCAATTTATACTTAAGGATTTTGTCATCATCAAAAAGGGGGAGATTATTGACTCCACTAATTGATTTTGATGATAAGCAAAATAGTTAATTATAAGTTGAGGACTAATAATTTGCTTTGAGTGTGTTTTTTATTAAAAGGATGTTCACAAAATTTGAAGAAGCCCAATTATTTTGAAGGAGCCAAGTTTGTAATGAAAAGATTGATCAAAAGAAGACTTGGACACTTAAGAGATGGTTGAATGGATAGCTAAGTTAAGTAGAAACCTGTTCAGCTCAAAATCAGCAATTTCTATGCATTTTTCAGTGATGTGTCGACTCAAAGTGTCGATACATGACATAAAGTGTTGACACATGAAGATGAAGTGTCGACTCAGGCTGGTATGCAGCAAAGTTTCAAATGGCACAGATGAAGTGTTGACACATGGACCTGAAGTGTCGACTCAAAGTATCAACACATGGTGATACACATCACCTGAGACCTTCAGCCACAAACTTGCAGAAGTTGAAGGAACAGTTGAAGTCGACATATATGGAAGCAAAGTGTTGACTCAAAGTGTCGACTCAACTGAGAAGGTGTCGACACATCTGAGATTTCCAGAAATCTGAATGGAGCTTTTTGAACTATGTGTCAACTCAAGAAGAATATGTGTCGACCTTATGTGTCGACTCAACTGAGGAAGTATCGACACTTGGAGTTCTGACAACAGTAACAGCTAGTTTTTTCAAGCATAGAACTCACCCAAAATGCCCCCAACGGCTAGTTTTTCAAGTATAACGGCTAGATTTCAGTTTTAAAAACTTGGGAAGGTATTTATATACTCCAAAATCAAATCAAACGAAACACATTGAATATCTTTAAAGAGTTTTGAGAAAAGAGAAGAGAAGAGAGCTTTAACTCCCATTCATTGAAGTTTCAACCACTCTCAAGCTAAAGGAAGCCTTCAAGCATTCAAAAGTCATCAAGAGCATTGAAGATCTTTCAATCTTGGGCATCCAAAAGGCTTCAACTAGTGCAAAGCAACTCAACATCAAGTTACATCGATTTATTTGCTTTGTTATTGAAAGCTTATATTGGTTCTTTATTTCTAAACCTTATTTCTTGTAAGGGTTCTTGGTTAGCCTATTGTAAAACCAAGTGAGGTTATTGGTAAGCCTTGAAAACTAATAAGGTTGGTGGTTAGCCCGCAAAACCACTAAGGTTCTTGGTTAGCCCGGAAAACCAAGGGAGGTTGTTGGTTAGCCTTGTGAAAACCAATTAGGTTCTTGGTAAGCCCGTAAAACCAAGTGAGGTTGTGACTTGTGAGCCTTATAAAACAAGTCGGGTTTTGATTAGTGAGCCTGGAAAACTAATCGGCTGTAATCGTGTGATTATAATAAATTCTCAAGGGGATCTTGGGGAGTGGATGTAGGTGCATTATTGGCACCGAACCACTATAGCTTTTAGTGTTTGTGATTGCTTGATCTCTCTCTCTCTCTTTGCTCTTTATTAAATGTTTCTCTTAATTTCTGCTGCACTTATATCTTAGAGCATTGCATTTGAATCATAGTACCTCGATATATACATTTGTTGGATTGGATTGCTTTGCCTTCATTAAGTTTGTAACTTGTGATTAACTTAAATTTTGTTTAGAGACCCAATTCACCCCCTTCTTGGGTTGCTTTCTAGGCAACAAACATAAATTTGTATAAATAATATATCATTATCTTTCTTTTTAATGAAAAGAGTGTTATCAACATTTTCTCTTGAAAAATCATTTTCAATCAAAAAAGTGCTAAGTCTATCATACCAGGCTCCAGGGGCTTGTTTCAAACCATACAAAGCTTTATTGAGTTTAAATACATGGTTTGGAAAAGCATGATTTTCAAAACCTGATGGTTGTTCTACAAAAAATTGTTCAGCGATAAAACCATTTAAAAATGCATTTTTGACATCCATTTGAAAAAGTTTAAAGTTCATGTAGCAAGCAAATGCAAGAAGTAATATATGGCTTTTAGTCTTGCTACGGGTGCATAGGTTTCATCAAAATCAATACCTTCTTCTTGACTATATCTCTTAGCCACAAATATAGCTTTATTTCTAATTACATTTCCTTGTTCATGTAGTTTGTTCCTATAGATCCATTTGGTTCCTATAATTGGGTGATCTTTAGGTCTATCAACTAGTATCCAAACCTTGTTTCTTTCAAACTAGTTCAGCTTCATGCATGGCTAACATCTAGTTTGGGTCATTTTCTGCTTCTTCTAAAGTGTGAGGCTCTATTTGAGATACAAAGGATAGGTAATCATGTGCAGTCCTATGTGTAGACCTAGTCCTATGCCTTGAGAAGGATCACCAATAATTAATTCTTTAAGATGAGAAGTAGCGTACCTCCATTCAGTTAGTAGATCAGAATGATCCTTACTTACCGTTTCTTCTCCTTCTTCAATTGGTCTTTCTTAAATACTCATGTCTTCCATCTCCTTTTGAATGGTACCTGCATCATTGTCAATACAATTATCTTTTCTAGATGGTGATGGGTTAGTTTCATCAAATATAATATGCATTGACTCTTCAACAGTAAAAGTCTTTTTATTAAAAACCCTATATGCTTTGCTATGTGGTGAATAACCAAGGAAAATATCTTCATCAGATTTAGTATCAATTTTCTTAGATTATCCTTACCATTGTTAAGCACAAAGCATTTGCATCCAAATACATGAAAATAATTGATATTGGATTTCTTTTTATTCCAAAGCTCATTGGGGGTTTTCTTCAAAATAGGACGGATCAAAATGAGGTTTAAAATATAACAAGCAGTGTTCACCGCTTCTATCCAAAAGTACCTTGAAAGATTACCTTCACATAACATTGTTCGGGCCATCTCTTCTAAAGTCCTATTTTTTCTCTCTACAACACCATTTTGTTGTGGTGTTTTAGGAGCGAAGAAGTTGTGATCAATGTCATTTTCAGTGCAATAATCATCAAAAAATTGATTTTCAAATTCAGTGCCGTGATCACTTCTAATTGAAATTATTGAAAGATTTTTCTGATTTGAAACATTTTTGAAAATTTTTTAAATATTTTGAAAGTTTCATCTTTGTGCATAATAAACAAAATCTATGTAAATTTAGAAAAATCATCTGCAATCATAAGGGCATATTTCATACCTCCTAGGCTTGTGGTCCTAGTTGATCCAAATAAGTCCATGTGAAGTAGTTCTAAAGGTCTAGACGTTGAAATCATATTTTTTGACTTAAACCTCCCCTAGTTTGTTTACCCATTTAGCATGCATCACACACATGATCAAAATCAACTTTAAACTTAGGCATGCCTCTAACAAGATTTTTGGAAAATAACTTGGCAATAGTATGCATGCTAGCATGAACTAATCTTCTATACCATATAAGCAAGACTCCTTGGTCTTAGCATTCATTGCAACTAAACTGGAACTACTTGTGATGTCCAGATCATTTAGATCTACCATATAAATATTTCTAAGTTTATGTCCAATGAATTTACTGCTAGTATCAAGAGAGTTTGTTACTACACACATAGATGATTCAAAGGTAACTTTGAAGCCTTTATCACATAGTTGGCTAATACTCAATAAATTATGCTTCAATTTATCTACTAGCAATACATTTTCAATAAAAGTACAGGGGGTTATTTTGATCTTACCAATTCTGATTATTTTTTCCTTGCCATTGTCTCCAAAAGTAACCATACCTCCTTCCTTCATTTATAGGATGATGAACTGATCCTTGTCACCTGTCATATACCTTGAACAGCCACTATCAAGATACTATCTTTCCTTCATTTTCTAGGCTGCAAGACATTCTTGCAAGAAAGTCAAGGAGTTCTTTTAGGTACCCAAGCTAACTTAGATCCTTTCAGGTTAGCAGAGGTGGTTCCTTTAGGAACCCAAATTTTTCTTGATGTGTTATGGACATTTCTAATAATATTGCAATTGAAAGCTTTATATCCTAATTCCTTGCAAACAAAACATCTAATTCTAGGATTTTGAAATGATCTATACTTTGAAATTCTAGATGCATGAAATGTAGAGATAGCAGGTTTTGTATTTGAATTCTTAGGAACATATACAACAGGTTTTGAAATAGAAGTAGAACCTTTTATGACAAAAGTTTTATAAGGAGTAAACTTGGGAACAAAATCCTTTTGTTTCACAAATATAGTAGCTGAAATATAATTTGAATTTGAAGCATAAAAACCTATTCCAGCTTTATTACCAGAAATTCTTTGATCTTTGAGAATCAACTCAAGCTTGTTAGAAGATAAAGTTAATTTTTCAACAAGTGGCTTGAGTTTTCAACCTCCTTTTTCAGCTCATTATTTTTTTCAATAAAGTATTATTTTTGTTATAAAACTCACTGTTCTCGTTTTCAAAACATTACATTTTTCAAAAAAGATATGAAGTTTTTTTTGCAGTAAAGAATTCTTTTCTAAAGTTTCTTCTCTTTTTTGAGTAAATAATCATTGATATACTTTAATGATCTAATCTTTACTCCTGCCTTTTTAAATTCAGATAAAAGATCATTCCAGAATTTAACTCATCAAATGTAAATTCAATTTGTGTGTCGAGGGAATTTACCTCATCCTCGAGACCCATTAGACATAGGTTAGCTATTTTCATGGTCCCTTCTTCTTCAGTCGAAGTGGAGTCTTCACTGTCGCTCCACGTGGCAACCATTGCTTTCTTCTTTTTCTTTTTAAAAAATTTCTTTAGTTGTGGACAGTCCGGACGAATATGCCCCGGTTTCTTACATTCATAGCAGGTGGGGACTTGTTCCTTATCTTTTTCTTTGTCCTTGTCCTTTTCTTTTAAATGCTCTCCTCGCTTATGGAATTTTCTGTTATATCTACCTTTCTTCTTTTCCATAAACTTTCTAAATCTCTTCATGACCATTGCAATGTCTTCATCTTCAAGATCGTCTTCGAAGGAGGAGTCAACTTCCGTATCTTCATTAACCTTTGATTCTAATGCAGCCTTGAATGCAATTATTTTCTTCTTTTTATGATCATCATCCGTTCTTTGCTGCATTGCTAGTTCGTGTGTGATGAGAGATCCCATTAATTCATCCATTGATAGAATGTTCAAATCTTTAGCTTCCTAGATGGCAGTGACTTTAGGATCCCATTTATCGAGAAGTGATCTCAAGATTTTCTGTACTAAATCAGCATTTGAGTATACCCTGCCAAGACTTTTCAAACCGTTAATAATATCTATAAATCTAGTGTACATGACAGAAATACTTTCATTAGGATCCATCTTAAACAATTTATAATTATGCACTAAAAGATTTATCTTTGATATTTTCACTTGTGAAGTTCCTTCGTGGGTCACCTCAAGTTTATCCCAAATTTTCTTCGCTGAAGAGCAAATGAAATTCAATTAAACTCGTTTGAATCCAAAGCACAGTAAAGCAAGTTCATTGCTTTGGCATTCAATTTTCCTAATTTCATGTCGTGTTCATCCCAGTCCTCTTCAGACTTAAAGACATCCATGCCATTTACTTTGATCATGGGAATACTTGGCCTTTTAAGAATGACCTTCCATAATTGAAAATCAACAGCTTGAATATAAATTTTCATTCGTGCTTTCCAATATGCATAATTTGAGCCTGTGAACAGTGGAGGTCTATTAGTTGACTGGCCTTCCACCAGAGATGTACTCATGGGATGAGCCATCAATCTTTACTCTTATGTATTCAGAGACACTACTCTAATACCAGTTGTTGCCCAGGTGGCTACCCAAGAGGGGGGTGAATTAAAAATTTAAAAATTTAAAGAAAGTAATATGCAATTAAGAATCCCTTAGAAGGTATTAGGTGCTATGATAAAGTTATAAATTGCAAAAGCTAAAAAGAAGTAAAGAAGAACAACACAAACACACCAAATTTATAGTGGTTCGGAGTAACTCAGCTCCTACGTCCACTACCCAAGATACCACTTGGGATTTCCACTATATTCACACCCGAATATAGTAGGATTGTTTTAAAGGATCACAATCCAAAACCTCTACACTTTGGTTTTACGGGATCACCAAAGAAAACCCAACATCCTTTGGTTTTAACAGGCTCACCAAAGAAAACTATCTTGGTTTTACCAGGATCACCAAGAACCCAATACTTGGATTTTATCAAGGCTCACCAAGAACCTATTTGGTTTCTTAACCGGAATCACCAATGACCCAATAATTCAAAAATGAATTGAAAGAAAAACAACAAAATGATAAACTCAATTTGTTGGATAGTTGCCGGTGCAGCTTGATGGAAGTCCACTTAAATGCACTTGAATAAGCTTTAATTGCTTTAGTGGCTTCTTCTCAAAGTTGCTTCAAACTTCAAATCAGAGTTGGTGAAGTCTTGAAGTCTAACTTGAATGCTCTTGCGCTCTTTTGCTATTGGTTGGTAGGATATTCAATGAAGCTCTCTTAATTTTGAAGAACTCTTTAATTCATTACTTCAAGGAAGTTCAAATCCTTTAAAATATAAAGTCTTCCATCACTCTAAGGTAGTTAGAGACGTTTCTTGACCATTGGGATGTGACTTGTGACCGTTGGAGCACCTTTTGGCATTAAAAAATAAATTCTGGAATTAGCCATTAGATACCTGGAAACGACGTTCGAGTCAGCTCGGATTCCTTTGAGTCGGCTCGGATCCTTCGAGTCGATAGGTCGAGTCGCCAAATCTTCAATGCAGTCGGCTCTTTATCTCAGGGCACAAAACATTACTCTGGATGAGTCAGCTCTTGATAGCTTGGGTCAGCTCGAACTTCTTTCTTTGAAAAACTTGAACTCGAGGAGTCAGCTCTTTTCAGCTTGGGTTGGCTCTTCTTCTCAGGTTCGGAAAACCTCACTCTGGAAGAGTCGGCTCGATGCAGTTCGGGTTGGCTCACTTTCTTAGGCTTTCAGAATTAGGTCTGGCAGAGTCGGCTCTTTCTGGTTCGGGTCAGCTCGCTTGGTTGTTCTTAGAAATCTTCAAAAATAGGACTTTAAAAGAGTCGGCTCGGACTGATTCCAGTCGACTCGGATTCATTGGAGTCGGCTCGGTTACCTCCGAGTCAGCTCGGATTGCTATATTCCAGAATCCTTGCTGCGTGCTAGTAAGCGGAGTTGGCTCTTCAACAAGTTGGGTCGGCTCGAGTATCTTCTTCAGGATTTTTACACTTGAACTTAAAGAAAAATTCTTACCAACTCTTTACATTTTCAAGCATACCAACTCAAAACTAATTTCAAGGCGCACACACACAGAGAAGTAACCCTTTTCACATGATTTTTTCTTAGCTTTTTATTGGGTTCTTCTTTACAAAAATACATTATAACACACTCAAACAAGAAAACAGAGGTGTAGAAGTTGAAGTTTGAACATTTAATCCATCCTACAAAAACTTGTAAAACACTTGAAGAGTTGTCATAAATAAATATACATGCTCCAATGTTTGGTTATCATCAAAATCACTTATGGAGTCAACAAGTAGTTCACACCAGGACTCGAAACTGACCAACTCCCTCAGAGTGCTAGCTCTTCGGGATCCTTCGAGCCGATCTTCTTCCGGGAAGACAAGGAGGAGAGGTGGAGCCCTTCCTAAGAAACTCTCTTCCCAAGACTTTGCTTGAATGCTTGGTTTCTCAGACCTCACAAACCCTTTTCCCTCTTTTTCTCTTATGGCGTGGAGACCTTGTAACCAGCCAACAAAACAAAATCAAGAACTAAAATTAGCCAAAGCCCTATAGAATAACCTTTATTTATAGGGGCAGCCATGAGAGAGAGAAAGAGGAAGGAGGAGTGATTGTGGAGAAGGTCAAGGGCCATACCAAATGGGTCCAAGCTAAAAAAAGCAAGTATGACTATCATACCAAGAAAGCCTAGAGTCAAAAATGCCCAAAAACTGAAATTCGAATTTAAAATTTGAAGTCAAATATTTCCAAAAATTTTGCTCGCCAGTTAAGTATCGACACTTCATATTTTACCAAGTGTCGACACTTTCAAGTGTTGACACTTCGAATATGGTCAGTCACATTGTCCTCCAGTGATGGCAAAACGATTCTCAATCGACGATCAGCCTTTAGATCAGATAGAAACCCCTATGATATGTGACCCCATAAGTTCGAGCACTAAGCCAGTAGCACTGAAACATTTCCAGTACCAGTCAAAGTTCTCATCTAGCAATGATACCTGACATCCGAATAGGTCAAAGATGCAGAGCACCTCTCTAGAACCTCTGGTATATGGTTATTGCATAATTTATCCCTTCGACCTCATAATGCTTTGGATGACCTAGGATTTGATTGCCAACCCTAATTTGGTTTATCCAGACCGTGTCTCAACTTCACAAGTTCTGTGACTCTTCACAAGAACTATCCTGGCCAAGGATTTGCTAATGAGACACAATGAGTCATTCACTCCAAACTATTTGGAGTCAATTCCATCTTGATCCACCATCACTCCACAAGTACTTGACTGCCCTAGAAATCCTCCATTACTGATTAGAAATCTAGATGGTCCGGCACCAAAGTACTGTGAGTTCTTGCAAGCTGTCATGGTGACCTCAGGTCTAAGGGACACATATACCCATATCCCTTCACAAGTAACCCTTTAGTAGAAGGGAGCTTCGTAGATGGTCATGTTCAGTGAGATGTCACACATTTCACTTGCATATCATACCAGTGTCTCCATACTCCTTGGTTAAGAGGATAACCAATAAATGTGACATACAACAACCTATACTTGATACATTGTCATCCTATAATAATGTATTCTTTGGTTGTGAACTAGTTTAAGAACTGCTTGATATATCCTCTCTATATCAAGTATAATATAGTTCTAAGGACTCCATCATACAAGAGTTCTTTTCAAAAAATGCACATGTGATGAACAGCCAAAAAGGATAACTTTTATTTATCAAAAAAATTATATATAATTATAAAATTAGCACAACCATCTACAGCCTAGAAATTGGCTTTGGGACATAGATCCCAATAACTCCCACTTGGACTAAAGCCAATCAGTACAGAATCTTATTCCCATTTTCCATTTATAACTATCGAACTCTTGAATTCTGATGGCTTTAGTGAAGGAGTCAGCCAGGTTCTCCTTCCCATCGATCTTCTAAAGGTCAATGACATCTCATTGCACGATCTGTCGTACAAGGTGATAGCACCGTAGAATGTGCTTTGTGTAGTGATGAGACTTCAGCTTTTGGCTTGAGCAATAGCTCTAGTGCTATCATAATACACCAGAATAGGACTATCCAAGGAAGGTGCCACTCCCAACTCGCCAAGAAACTTTTGCAAGCACATAGCTTCCTTCACTATATTTGATGTTGAATGTACTCTACTTCGCATACCGAGTTTACCATAATAGGTTGCTTGGAACTTTTTCAGTAGATCACTCCTCCATTAAGGGTGAGACAAATCCTGACATACTCTTACTATCATCCTTATCTAACTAGAAACTAGGTCAGTATACCCCACAAGTTTCAAGTCAGGTTCTCCATGAATCAGCCATGGTCCTTAGTATTTTGCAAATACTTAAGGATGGTCTTTACCACTTTCCAATGAGCTTCACCTGGGTCAGACTGGTATCTACTCACTATGCCTAGTAAGTATGCTACATCTGGTCTAGTACATGTCATAGCATACATGATAGAATCCACTGCCGAAGCATATGAGATTCTACTCATATGCGCTCTCTCCTCAGGAGTTGTCGCACAATCCTCTTTAGAGAGAGCAATTCCAGTGCCTATCGGAAGATATCCTTTCTTGGAATTTTCTATGCTGAACCGCTTCAGTACAGTGTCAATATACGTAGACTGGGACAGTCCCAGAAGCCTCTTAGATCTATCTCTATAGATCTTCATACCCAGTATGTAAGAGGCTTCACCCAAGTCCTTCATAGAGAACTGAGATGACAACCAGACCTTTATTCCTTGTAGTGCTGGGATGTAATTTGATGCGGGACTAATATGCATGCAATTCTTTTTGTATGTTTTATATGTGGGGTTAGGTGATTAATTCCCGAATTTCAGATCAAAATTAATTGTAGGGAATTTTGTATGAATTTTTGAAGCCAAGCATGCAGATTAGAACCTAGAAAAGTACTAAAGAAGGATCACCGGGGCTGAGAAGCCTCGGTTAGGGCAAGTTCTCCTATAATAATAAGACTGGAGGTAGAGGGGGTGTACCTGACAACGTCTGAAGTGCTCGGTGAATATTGCAGTGAAGGGATCTCTCGTTCCTCGATGGATGCGGCCTGGACAACCAAGCCAAAGACCCGCGGATACCCGGCTTTCTGCTCGGTGGTCCGATTGAGGCGTGGCTGGAGTCGTTGGATTCGTAGGAACTCGGGGACCTACAAACGACCTATCAGGTTAGAAAACTCAGAGGATATCAAGAAAACAAAGGAAAACTACAAAGGGAAGAAAGTTTGGAGGGGGTTGGAAGGATGGTTGCGGCAAGAAGATGGTTGCAAACACCGGGAAGATGAACTCTCAAACCCCTTTATGCACACAGCAGGGTAATCACACAAAGCAATTGAAGAACTCAAGGTTTATTTCATATATCAAAATCTCCCTTCATACAAGAGGCTAGGGTCATTTAAATAGACCTTAACCTTGGGCTCCAAGTAAGGGCACATAAGTCTTTACATAAGAATCCTTTTCCCTCTCAAACCCTAGCTAGAAAATAAGGAAATATTAGGTAGAAAAAATCCCTAAAATTCTCTGACTTGGCCAACACTCCAAGGATGCCTAGGGGGGCGTGTTGGGCTTCTAGGAGCAGCAAGAGGCCGGCCCAAAGGGGCTCGGGTGCATGGGTTTGGGCCTCTGGAAGCTGGGATGGCCTGGTAGCCAGGTAGCAGGAATATTCCCTGGTATCTTGCTTCTTAGGAGCTTGGGCTTGGTTCCTGGGCTTGATTTCTTTGAGCTAGGATGCAGATGGACCTCTAAAATCATGGATGCCTTGGTATATGAACATATTTGACATCTGGAAGGGAATCTGGGCATCTAGAGAGCATCTTCAAGGAATCAGGGTTTTCTGAATTTTTCTCCTGGGGTCTTCAAATCTTCAAGCTGGGTTGGACTTGGGCTATACTTCCATGTCTTCAATCTGGTTGGACTTGGTCTTCACTTGTATGATGTGGTCTTGAGTCTTCAATATGGTTGAATAGGACTAAAAAAAAATAAAATTAGCTCGACATGAGCTGACTAACACTGGACTGAACTAGCTCAACATGAGCTGACTAGTACAGAACTGAAACTCAAAATACTCAAATAACAACTAAAATGGACTCAGATAGGCTAAGCCCTTATTACAGATGGACTCATAAATTATTGATCAATTCATAGAGGGTTGAAAAGCCTCTATCTTATTCTGGTGCCTTTGGTGTCCCCACCATAATTCCTGATAAAGAGATGTCATCCACAAACAACACAAGGAACACAATCATAAAACCATTAGGCCACTTGTAAATGCAAGGTTCTTCTTTGTTTCTAACGAAGCCATATTATTTGATACACTTATCAAATTGCATGTTCCAACTCCGTAATGCTTGTTTCAGTCCATAGATGGACCCTTGAAGCTTGCACACCTTTGACTCGTCTGTGGATATGAACCCTTCAGGTTGTATCATATACACCTCCTCTTCCAGCTCACCATTCAGGAAAGCTGTTCGGATATCCATTTGCCAGATTTCATAGTCATAGTATGCCACTAAAGCAAGCATGATCCGAATGAACTTGAGCATTTCCACAGGAGAGAATGTCTTGTCATAGTCAATACCATAACATTGATGATATCCTTTGGCAACTAGATAGGCTTTATAGGTCTCCACCTGCCCATCTGCACTCCTTTTTTTTTTGAAAATCCATTTACACCCAATGGGTTTTATCCCTTCAGGCAGATCAACCAATGTCCATACATTATTGATTTCCATAGATTCCATTTCGGATTGCATGGCTCTTAGCCATTTCTCAGAGTCGGACTTCTGTATCGCATCCATATAAGTGATTGGGTCCTCATTGTTCTCATCGAGTTTAATGGGATCACCGTCCCGGACTAAGAAATCATAGTATCTGTCCGGTCGACTTGGTACCCTACCGGATCTCCTTAATGGTTCTTGTATGGGCTTAGGGTGTGATCTAATCACAACCGGTTCTATGTTATCCCTTATATGTGTTAGTCCTTTTACTTGTTAAACTTCACTAGGTTCAATCTTAGCAGCTACAGTCCCTTCACCAAGAAACTCCTTTTCCAAAAAGATAAACCTAAGACTGACGGACAACTTTTGTTCCTCAGCCAAGTAGAGGTGATATCCCTTAGACTCTTTTGGATACCCAACAAATAGGCACCGATCAGACTTAGGTCCAAGTTTATCCGTTTCCAAACATTTTACATAAGCCAGGCAACCTCAAACCCGAAGGTGTGAGAGTGTCGGCTTACATCCAGTCCATATCTCATATGGGATTTTGTTAACTGTTTACTCGGAGCCCTATTCAGATGGTAACAGGCTGATTCCAGAGCATATCCCCAAAAGGATAGCGACAGAGAAGCAAAGCTCATAATGGACTAAATCGTATCTAACAGGGTTCGATTCCTCCTTTCAGACACTCCATTTAACTGAGGTATCCCTGGAGGTGTCCACTAAGAGAGAATCCCATTCTCCTCGAGATATATCAGAAACTTCTCAGAAAGATATTCACCACCTCAATCTGATCGAAGGATTTTGTACATCTTCCAGTTTGTTTTTCTACTTCATTACGACATTGTTTGAACATTTCAAATGACTCAGATTTATGTCTCATCAAGAAGACATAACCGTACCTCGAAAGTTCATCTGTAAAAGTAATGAAATAACTATACCTACCTCTGGCACTAATATTCATGGGTCTGCATACATCAGTAAGTACTAGACTTAGAATTTCTTTGGCTCATTCACCTTTTCCAGTAAAAAGTGATTTTATCATCTTTCCAAGAAGACAGGACTCACAGGTTGGAAATGAACCACTTTTACTAAAGTCGAGGAGACCCTCGCACTTCAACCTATTTATCCTGTTCTTGTTAATATGACCTAGCCTATAATGCCATAGGTATGCATCACTGACATTATCTATCCTAGGGCATTTGCTAAACATGTACACTACACTAACAGGTTGCGATAATACATAAATACCATTATTCATATATTCATTCATTACAACATAACCATTCTGTTGCCCAGGTGGCTTTTCCAAGAGGGGGCGAATTGGGAATTAAAAAATTTAAGCAATTATGTGCTATTTGAAATTCCTTTTAAGCTGTTAAGTGCTGTGACAAAATAATTAACTACGGAAGCCAAATCAAATCAAAGAAGCACAACACAAACACATAACAATTATAGTGGTTCAGAGCAACCTAGCTCTTACGTCCTCTATCCAAGATTACCACTTGGGATTTCTACTATATCCCCACCAGAATACAGTCGGATTATTTTCACAGGCTCACAATCTAAACCTCTACACTTTGGTTTTTTTAGGATCACCAAAGAAATCCAACTTGGTTTTACCAGGATCACCAAGAATCCAACACTTGGTTTTTAACAAAGGCTCACCAAGAACCTATTTGGTTTTTCAACCGGGCTCACCAATAACCCAACAATTCAAGAATGAATGAAAAGAAAAGCAATAGAATGATAAACAAATTTTTGTCGAGTGGTTTCCGATGCAGCTCAAGAGAAGCCCACTTGAATGCACTTCAATACACTTTAATGGCTTCTTTTGCTTCTTTACTAGTGCTTCAAGCTTCATATGAGAGTTGGTGAAGACCTATCTTGAAGCTCTTAGTGCTATCTTGCTTGTTGGTTGGTTGGATATTTAATAAAGCATTAACTTTTTGAAAACTTTCTAACTCCTTTAAAGAAGTTCGAATCCCTCAAATATATGTCCTTCCATCATTCCAAGACAATTTAAGTCATTATAGACCGTTGGGATGTGACATTTGATCGTTGGAGTACTTTTTGGATTCAAAATCTGAGTTCTGGAACTAGCTGTTGCAAGACTGAAATCGACCTTCGAGTCAACTCGGATCACTCGAGTCGGCTCGGATCCTCAGAGTTTTGGTTGAGTTGACTCTCTTCAATCCTGTCGGCTCGCTTGCACAGTGTCTTGATTCTTCACTCTATAAGAGTCAGCTCACCTTGATTCTGTTGACTCGGATCCTCAGGCCTTCGAAATGTTAGTCGGACGAGTCGGCTAACTTCCATTCTTGTCAACTCGATTGGCTGTAGTTCATAGAAAACATTTTCTGGACTCTGGAGGAGTCGGCTCGATCTTCTGAAGAGTCGGCTCGAATATCTGACCATGTGATAAAGTCGGCTCGGACTTTCTTTGGGTCGGCTCGCCTGTCTGATTCAGGAATTAGTACACTGGATGAGTGGGCTCGGGTCCCTTAGAGTCGGCTCAGATCTCTGCATGCCAGAAATCTCATGCGTGCCATGTGCCAGAGTTGACTCTCTTCTCTTCGAGTCGGCTCGGATGAATGTTTCAATGATTTTCTCAGTCTTTCTCCATATTTCATCTAGCAAGTCTTCAAGCTTCAAGATGTCTTCAATTCCAACAAGTTTCTAAGAAACTAAAATGATGTGGCACGATGATGAGAATGCAATCTAAATGATGAATTGAGAAATGAGAGCAATGAAGCCTATTAACAGGTACTAAATTTCAGATCAAAAGTACTAAGGTAAAGTTATGGAAGGAGCACGGAAATTTGGAACTTACGCCACGATGTAGTAATTTAAATCCTAGAGAAGATTAGGGCTAATGATTATGGATTCTAAACCTAGGAAAACTGTCTTCGATAACCCAGACTTAAGAATATTAGAAAGGAATTGTTACCATGATGAGCACTCCTTGTTGGTGTAGATTCGTTGAAGCAATCAAATAAACAAGCCCTGGACGAAAAGATGACTCTTCCATCGAAACAAGTTCTCACCATACTTGATCTGATGGCAATGACCCCCTTCTTGCACTTCAGATCGTAGAAGGAACCCTGCGCAATGAACGAATTAGGACTAAGCTGATTTGAAGGAATACCAAATCAAAGTAGGAGGAAGGAATTAAAAAAACAAGTGGTCGTTGAGGGAAGATGGGATCCTTGGAGAAGTCGTTGGCTTGGGAGGTAGAAGATCACATGCCAAGATTGAAACACAACCACACTACAAAACACTTTCTTCATAGAAAAACTACTCCTTGTTTCATCATCTAAAAGCCCCCTTTACCATGGACGTATAAGAGGCTTTTATTGGCCTTTCAATCAATTGAAATTCCCCATATCATGGAGAAATATTAGGAGGGGGGGTTACATGAAATGTGGAGGATTTGGTGGAGGGTTACATGGAATGTGGAGGATTTGGTGGAGGGTTACATGGAATGTGGAGGATTTGAATCCTTGGTCCCCACTTGAAGTTGGCGCCTCTTGGTGATTACTTGGCAAGGTGAGTTGGCATGGTGAGGTCCCCACTTTAAAGTTGTTTTGATGTGGCACCACTTGGTGATGACTTGGCAAAGTGAGTTGGCATGGCGAGGTGGTTTCCAAACAATGATGTGGCAAGGTGAAATGGCATGGTGACATGGCGCATCCTTCTCCATGGCACCCCTTGGAGATGACTTGGCAAAAAGGTGATGTGGCATTCTTTGGTGATGAGTTGGCATAGGTGGTCCATGATGATTTGGCGCTCCAAGTAAAGCTGGTTTGGTCCAATTTCAAGTAGCTCTTGAACTTGACTCAGTATAAAGCCTAATTGACTCTAATTGAACTTTAAAACCCCAAAAGAAAATAAAACATGACTCAATAAACATACAGGACTCATACGAGACTTGAGTTCCTAGTCTCAATCCATAAAGAACTTGGTATTAGTTGAAGTTTCTTTCTGAACCTGGTTCCCCACCAATTCTCCCCGGGTGGGAGGAACTCGACCCTGTCGAGTATGGTCCAGTTGGCTTTGATATTGTTCAAATAAGTCCGGGTCCAGTCGTTGCAGGTCCTCTCTAGTGATTCAGGAGTTGTAAGATTTTGGTCTCCCTTGCCAACGGACCAAATATCGATAGTAATCCTTGTTTCTGGTAGTGACAATCTTATTATCCAGGATTTGTTCAGTTTTCTCTCATTTTTGAGGAATGGTTGTTTGTGGATACTCGGGTAATGGTTCACTCTCAAAAATATGGTCAGGCCCAAAAGGCTCACTAGGTATCATCATGGGTTCCTTATATTCTATCAAGTCTGAGACATTGAAGGTCGAGTTGATACCTAGGTCTGAAGGTAATTCCAATATGTAAGCATTAGATCTAATCTTCTTTAGGACTTTAAAGGGGCCTGCACCACGGGGATGTAGTTTCTTGAAAGTCCTGATGGGAACATGATCTCTCTCATAGAATTCCTTGACTTTCTTTCTTGAATTAGTCCTATGTTTATAGGATTCATGCTCAATTTATTTCATGATGCAAATCCTCACATGCTATGCATAGGACTCAGCAGACTCAGAAACTTATACAAGCACTTACGAAATGCAGACTGAACTAAGCATCCTTATTGGGAGGAGTTTTTTGGACTCTCTAGGGCCTAAACCTAACAGATTAATGACTCTCTAGGTTTGACCCTGGTCTGGCATGCACATGAGAAATTACCATGGGTTCCTAGCAAATGGCATAAGGTTTTCCAAAAGTAGGTAGCAAAAGGAATAGGCTTTAAAAGCTCATGCATCCTATAATCTCATCAAAATGAAACTTAATGACTCTAAAATTATGATAAGACTCAGGGAAAGGCAGGAGGAAATAGGAATCCGAGACTTGGGGTAATTTAGGAGAATCTTGAAACAGACCTTGGTTACTCATGATGACCTTAAGATTAGAATTTTGATCTACAGGCGGGATGCTTCTAGGTAGTTGAAGGTCATCAGGGAAGTCTTCTAAAATAATGATTGGGTTCTCTCTCAGGTACCTGAAGGAGTTCTTGTGTCGAAGCTAAAGTATGGGTTCTTCCTGAGGGCATTGTCTTACGGGAACCAAGTCCTCACTAAATTTTGGTTGTTCTGATGTTTCAGGACTAGGCTCAATAATCTTTTCTTTACCAAATGTTTCCTCAGGTAAGATACTAAAGTTATTCTCTTCATAGTCTTCCCCTTCATATTCATCTATTAAACTTATGTTAGTCTCATACACATATTTACTAGGTTCAGATTTGCCTTCTTCCTTCCCTAGCCCTTCAGTTTGAGGATACCCTAAGTCTTGGGTATTAATGAACTCAACTTGTACTTCAGGGTTCTTACTCCTATCATTCATATGAGTTAATGGGATAGTAGGAGTTGGTTGGTATAAGGGAAATTGTTTAGCCATAATTTGGTTCAATTGGGCCATTAGATATTTAGGCCTTTCAGCATGGTTTCAAGATTCGGGTCCATGGCTACACTTGACTGGGCTTGGATTGGTGAATATGGTGTCCCTGCTCTAGTTGTCATGCATGCAATGGACTCAAGTTCGAGCTAAGGTTTCCTAGACTTAGAGCACAAATTAGAGTCTGATTAAGTGAACCAACTAGCTAGTAGTACTTATGGGACTTAGCCAGGTAGGTGGAGGGGAGTGAAGGTCCCTGATTTCCAACCTTAGACACCAATCTGAGATTGGCTAGGTAGGTGGACCAAATCAAAAGCCCTGATGCACCAATCCTAGACACCAAGCCAGTAAGCACACACCAATTAGCTGACACAGTTAACTTGACCCTAACCTGAACCCAACTTGTTGGGCACGATGATGAGAATGCAATCTAAATGATGAATTGAGAAATGAGAGCAATGAAGCCTATTAACAGGTACTAAATTTCAGATCAAAAGTACTAAGGTAAAGCTATGGAAGGAGCACGGAATTTGGAACTTACGCCGCGATGTAGTTATTTAAATCCTAGAAGATTAGGGCTAATGATTATGGATTCTAAACCTAGGAAAACTATCTTCAATAACCCAGACTTAAGAATATTAGAAGGGAATTGTTACCATGATGAGCACTCCTTGTTGGTGTAGATTCGTTGAAGCAATCAAATAAACAAGCCCTGGATGAAAAGATGACTCTTCATCAAAACAAGTTTCACCATACTTGATCTGATGGCAATGACCCCCTTCTTGCACTCCGGATCGTAGAAGGAACCCTGCGCAATGAAGGAATTAGGACTAAACTGATTTGAAGGAATACCAAATCAAAGTAGGAGGAAGGAATTAAGAAAACAAGTGGTCGTTGAGGGAAGATGGGATCCTTGGAGAAGTTGTGGCTTGGGAGGTAGAAGATCACACGCCAAAATTGAAACACAACCACACTACAAAACACTTGCTTCATAGAAAAACTACTCCTTCTTGTTTCATCATCCAAAAGCCCCTTTACCATGGGCGTACAAGAGGCTTTTATTGGCCTTTCAATCAATTTGAAATTCCCATATCATGGAGAAATATTAGGGGGGGTTACATGAAATGTGGAGGATTTGGTGGAGGGTTACATGGAATGTGGAGGATTTGAATCCTTGGTCCCACTTGAAGTTGGCCTCTTGGTGATTACTTGGCAAGGTGAGTTGGCATGGTGAGGTCCCCACTTTGAAGTTGTTTTGATGTGGCACCACTTGGTGATGACTTGGCAAAGTGAGTTGGCATGGCGAGGTGGTTTCCAAATCCAATGATGTGGCAAGGTGAAATGGCATGGTGACATGGCGCATCCTTCTCCATGGCACCCCTTGGAGATGACTTGGCAAAAAGGTGATGTGGCATTCTTTGGTGATGAGTGGCATAGGGGGTCCATGATGATGTGGCGCTCCAAGTAAAGCTGGTCTGGCCCAATTTCAAGTAGCTCTTGAACTTGACTTAGTATAAAGCCTAATTGACTCTAATTGAACTTTAAAACCCAAAAGAAAATAAAAACATGACTCAATAAACATATAGGACTCATATGAGACTTGAGTTCCTAGTCTCAATGCATAAAGAACTTGGTATTAGTTGAAGTTTCTTTCTGAACTGGTGCCCCCACCATAAAAGCTTGAAACACATTAGAAGTAACCCAATTTTATGATCTTTCTTAACTTTTCTTTGGAATCTTATTTACAATATATAATTACAACACAACTCAAAACAAGAAATGAAAATGTAGGAGTTCAAATTCGAATAAAGAAATCATCCTACAAAAATTTGTAAACCACTTGAAAAGTTGTTAGTAAAACAAATGCATGCACCAATGTTTGGTTATCATCAAAATCACTTATGGGGTCAATAATCTCTCCCTTTTTGATGATGACAAAATACTGGGTATGAAAAATTCTTTACAATTACATGTATAATAGTATTTGAAAGTAAGTATGCACATGTATCAGAGCTAATTATATTTGCAAATAAATCTTAGAGCTCTTGTAAGGAAACTATACAGTGTCAATGTTAGTGCTTTAGTGTGTATCAAAGTTAAGCCCAATTTTATGATCTTTCTTAACTTTTCTTTGGATTCTTATTTACAATATATAATTACAACACCTCAAAACAGAAATGAAAATGTAGGATTCAAATTCGAATAAAGAATCATCCTACAAAAATTTGTAAACCACTTGAAAAGTTGTTAGTAAAACAAATGCATGCACCAATGTTTGGTTATCATCAAAATCACTTATGGGGTCAATAATCTCTCCCTTTTTGATGATGACAAAATACTGGGTATGAAAAATTCTTTACAATTACATGTATAATAGTATTTGAAAGTAAGTATGCACATGTATCAGAGCTAATTATATTTGCAAATAATCTTAGAGCTCTTGTAAGGAAACTATACAGTGTCAATGTTAGTGCTTTAGTGTGTATCAAAGTATTAAGCTTTGTATGCTTCAGAGTATCAGAAATAGCACAAACATGAAGTATCAGAGCTTAAAATTGAAAGAATTAAAGCTAATTTTAGAGCTAAAGTTTAGTGCAATCAGAGCAAAATTTAGGTTTAGAGCTAAGGCATTTGTTTTCAATAAATTTCTCCCGCTTTCTATAGGTTTTTAAATTTTGAAACAATTAGGCTCATTTAAACACAATCACTTATACTCTCCCCCTTTTTCATTCTTTTCATGCACTTTATGAATATTCTCCCTTTTTTTAATATTTTTCAATGCATGAAACCAGTTGTAAATATTTTCAAGGAAGCTCAAATGTAAATATTTTCAAGGAAGCTCAAAATTCTCTTATTAGCTCAGATTTTTCATGATAGCTCAACGTTCTCCCCCTTTTTGTCAAATAATCAAAAAGGTATTACAGTAAAGCTTAATTTTGAAATAGAATGAGAAAGTTTTTAATATTTGTTTGAGATAATTTCACTTTCTCAATTTCATTTGGATATTCTAATTAAAATTCATCACATTGTATCGTAAACATGCATAAACTCAAAATAGTTTAAGATAGTGCTAGCAGATATCAAAACAACTTCCATTTCATTTAGATTGTTCAATACAAGGTACAAAACATGAAAGAAAGTACAATTAGTCACTATCTAGATCTACTCTAGTGCTAGTGGAATGGCTCGGTATTTGAATGCCAGGAGACATAGAAGCTATAGATCTAGATCTAGTACATTAGAAGGTATAGGAGCAGAATGAGATCCCTAAGGCCTAAGGTGTGGAGCTGGCTGTTTAGGGTGTGCAGACTGACCAGCAAAGGGAGTAGGCTGAGGCAGGTGTAGACCAGAGCAGGTCTATGTTGTGGAACTGTAAATGCTGCAATCACTTTGTTTGACAGCTAGTCTAGCATGAATTACATAATCAATTTCTTCATCCATTTTCTTTGTCCTTGTGTAATTGGACTAGTTCAAATGCTTGTTCATTTGCAAATGCCTCTGCAGATCCCCTTAACCTTCCAAATTCTGCTCTCAAAATTCCAATGCCTTTAGTATAGTCTTCTTCCATTCTTCTTCCTTCTTCCACTGAACCCATTTTAAATCTAAGATCATTCAATTCAGTTCTGAATGCTTCAAGTATATGGTTGACAGAGTTTTTAATAGATTCACAACTAGGTGAAACCAATTCAAGAATGGCTTGAAGATTAGGCTATGATACACTTTTGGAGGTCTCAAGAATGTCCACTCTACTGCGCAGATCTCTTATTTCCCCTCCAAAATGGTCTAGCATTGTCTCTACTGACTGGCGAAGCTCGCCAAACATATTGGATAGAGTGCAAGCAAGTGAGTCAGTTAGAGTACTTAACTGCTGAGTGATAAAATCCTGTAAAATTGATGTATCAGCTGAAGGTGCAGGTGGTCTAGAAGCAGTAGGTGCTGATGGAGATATAGGTAAAGAAGTCTCAAGGTGCACTATCTCCATGGCTTCAAATGAAGGATGCTCAGACCTAGTAGATGCAAACTCAATCACAGCTGGTACAGAAAAATGCTCGGTAGAGTCCCAAACTCATCAATATGAATGTTAAATATCTGCTTTGAGCTGGAACAGTTTCCTCAGGTGCTGCTGGTGCTGCTGTGGAGATTTCCCTGGAAATTTCTTCACTGCTATCTTCAGAACTACTGCTGCTGGCTGCAACTGCTCTTTCATCTATCCCCTTTTTTCTCCATACATTTTTAGTACAAACATAGCCCATTCTTAATAGTGACTTGGAGGTGTATGTATCTGTATAGTGTAAGGGCTTACCAACTTCTCCTTCAAGGCTTATTCTTGAGGCTTGAAATAACAAGTTAAGACCATTCCATAAGGAAGACAAGCCTTCACCTTTTGAACTACCTCTTTCATCTGCATAATCATTATGAAGGGTAGATTAAGTAACTCTCCTTGAATAACATTTTCCATGAAGCTTAAGTCTCTTTCACTGACCCAGTCAAATCTCCTTGTTCTTGGGAGAAAAATCATACTTATAAAATTGTGTAGTAACCTCATTTCCAATAATAATGTGTGGCCATCACAGTACCTATTCCACCAATATCTTCTCTACCAAAAATTGTTTGCTGAGCCTTTTCTCTATTTTTTAAAATTAGATGCTTGATTCCATTAGTAGGCATTTCCAGTAAACTGCTCAATCTCTCTTCAGTTACTATAACCCTCTTTCCTTTCACAGTTGATTCAATGTGATTAGGCTCTAATATGAGGTTTTTCATAAAATGATCTCACAAGTGAAGGATAGGTAGAAATATTCAGTGAACAGAAATAAACCCAACCTTGTGTTTCAATCAGATTTTCAATTTTCAACTTTCACAGTTGATTCAATGTGATTAGGCTCTAATATGAGGTTTTCATAAAATGATCTCACAAGTGAAGGATAGGTAGAAATATTCAGTGAACAGAAATAAACCCAACCTTGTGTTTCAATCAGATTTTCAATTTTCAACCCGCTCTTCTAGAAAGTTAAATAGAATTCTCCTGCCGCTAGTCACAGGTCTGTTTGACATAGAGACTACCTGTCTCGGAGATGGAGCCACGGCCATTGGTTCATTTTCTTCTTCTTCTTCTATTGCTCGAGTTGGCTCTTCCTGCCGACGTTTTGTTCTTCTTTCTGTCTCTATGAGGGTGCCGTCCATTTGATCTCTTTCCCATAGCCATCTTGGGAGCCATTGCAGCAATTTGGCAAGAAAAAGGAATTGAGGCTTTGGAAAAGGTTTTCGGAGGATTGGTGAAAGTTTCAAGTGGAACGATAGAGTTTGGAGTGACAAGAATAGTATGAGAGGTGAGAAAAAGTTACTCGGCTCTATTAAGAAAGCATTTTCCCAACATCTAAGTCAGCTCACTTTGCCCTAAAATCATCTAAGTCGGCTCGACCAAGAGAACTCAGAACAAACAGGAATTCAAGTTGGCTAGGCAAACCCTAAATTGACCTAGTCGGCTCGACCAGAACAAGAACAGAAAAATCAGAGATTCAAGTAGCTTGACCAAAGCAAAATTGCTCGAGTTAACTCGAACAGAAACTTTCCACAAAAGTTGAAATGATTCAGAACTTGAAATATTTCTTTGAAATCTCAAGGAAAGTTGTTCAAAAATCTTAAATAGTTGTAGGAGGTTTTCTAGATAATTTTTTTTAAATTCTGAAAGAAATTAGGTTAGAAAAATCTAGAAAATATCACAAATACCTAATTCTCCTCTAAGCAATTCAAATCTATCCTGATTTAGTGGCTTCATAAAAATCTCAGCTAATTGGTTCTCAGTTGGAATAAATTCTAGTTCAATGTCATCATTCAAAACATGATCTCTAATAAAATTGTCTAATTTCTATATGCTTAGTTCTAGAATGCTGAATAGGATTTTTGTCAAATTTATAGCACTTCTGTTATCACACTTGATTGGAATTTTAGATTGTGTAACACCAAAGTCTTCTAGTTGTTGTTTAATCCATTACACTTGTGCAAACAACTCCCTGCAGCAACATACTCTGCCTCAGCAATAGAAAATGTTATCGAGTTTTGTTTCTTATGGTGTCATGAGATTAAATTCAATCCTAAAAATGGCATGTGTCGCTAGTGCTTTTTCTATCAATTCTACAACCAGCATAATCTGTATCCAAAAATCTAATTAAATTTAATTATGAATGTTTTGAAAACCAAAGACCTATATTACTTGTGCCTTTTAAATATTTGATAATTTTTTTAACAGCAAGCATATGTGATTCTTTAGGATTAGATTGGAATCTAGCACATACACATACGCTATATGAGATATCAGGTCTACTTGCAGTCAAATATAACAAGGATCCGATCATACCTCTATAAAGCTTTTGGTCAATGTTGAATATATTTTCATCTTTGTCCAATTTGCAAGATAGGCTCATGGGTGGTTCATTTGTTTGCTTGTCTCCATACCAAACTTTTTGATTATTTCTTTGGTATACTTGGCTTGGTTGATGAAGATTCCTTCCTTTGTTTGCTTTACTTGAAGTCCAAGGAAGTAGTTTAGTTCATCCATTAGGCTCATTTCAAATTCTCCATGCATTAACTTAGCAAATCTCTATAAAGAGCTTCATTAGTTGCACCAAATATAATATCATCAATATAATTTGTACAACTAATATATCATTATTTTTCTTTTTGATGAAAAGAATTTTATCAACATTTCCTCCTGAAAAATCATTTTCAATCAAAAAAGTTCTAAGTCTATCATACCAGGCTCTATGTGCTTGTTTCAAACCATATAAAGCTTTATTCAATTAAACACATGATTTGGAAAAACGTGATCTTCAAAACCTGGTGGTTGTTCTACAAAAACTTGTTCTAAAATGAAACTGTTTAAAAATGCACTTTTCACATCCATTTGAAAAAGTTTAAAATTCATGTAGCAAGCAAATGTAAGAAGTAATCTAATGGCTTCTAGTCTTGCTACAGGTGCATATGTTTTATCAAAATCAATGCCCTCTTCTTGGTTATATCCCTTAGCCACTAATCTAGCTTTGTTTCTTACTACATTCCTTGCTCATCTAATTTATTTCTATAGACCCATTTGGTTCCTATGATTGGATGGTTTGCAGGTATATCAACTAGTGTCCAAACCTTATTTTTTTCAAACTGGTTTAATTCTTCATGCATGGCCATCATCCAGTTTGGATCATTTTCAACTTCTTCTAAAGTATGTGTTTCTATTTGGGATGCAAAGGCTAGGTAATCTTATGCATCTCTATATGATGACCTAGTCCTAATGCCTTGTGAAGGATCACCAATAATTAATTCTTTTGATGAGAAGTTACGTACCTCCATTCTCTTGGTAGATCTTCATGATCCTTACATATCATTTCTTCTCCTTCTTCAATTGGTCTTTCTTGTATGCTCATGTCTTCCATTTCTTTTTGAATTGTACCTGCATCATTATCTATGCACTCTTCTTTCTTAGAAGGTAAGGGATTAGTTTCATCAAAAATTACATGCATTGACTCCTCTATAGTCAGAGTTCTTTTATTAAATACTCTATATGCTTTGCTATGTAATGAATAACAAAGGAAAATTGCTTCATTTGATTTAGCATCAAATTTTCCTAGATTATCTTTACCATTGTTAAGCACAAAGCATTTACATGCAAAACATGAAAATAATTAATATTGGGTTTCTTTTCATTCCAAAAGCTCATAAGGGGTTTTTCTTCAAAATAGGATGGATCAAACTGCGATTTAAAATGTAACAAGCAGTGTTTATCGCTTCTCGCCAAAAGTACCTAGGAAGATTGCCTTCACACAACATCGTTCGGGTCATCTCTTTCAAGGTCCTATTTTTTCTCTCTACAACACCATTCTATTGTGGTGTCCTAGGAGCAGAGAAGTTATGATCAATGCCGTTTATGTGAAATAATCATCGAAAAATGATTTTCAAATTCAGTGTCATGATCACTCCTAATTGAAATTATTGAAAGATTTTTCTAATTTGAAACCTTTTTGTAAGATTTTTGAAATATATTAAAAGTTTCATCTTTGTGAGTAATAAAAAAATCTATGTAAATCTAGAGAAATCATCTACAATCACAAGGGCATATTTTATACCTCATAGGCTTGTAGTCCTAATTGATCCAAATAAGTCCATGTAAAGTAGCTCTAGAGGTCTAGTAGTTGAAATCATATTTTTGAATTTAAAGCTCTCCCTAGTTTGTTTATCCATTTGGCATGCATTACAAACATGATCAAAGTATATTTTAAACTTAGGCATGCCGCTAACTAGATTTTTGGAAATTAACTTGGCAATAGTATGTATGCTAGCATAACCTAATCGTCTATGCCAAAGTAAACACGACTCCTTGGTCTTTGTATTCATTTCAACTAGACTAAAACTACTTGAAATGGCAAGATCATTAAGATCAACCACATAAATATTTCCAAGTCTATATCCAATGAACTTACTACTAGAATCAAGAGGGTTTGTTATACAATACACATAGATGATTCAAAGATAACCTTGAAGCCTTTATCACATAATTGACTGATACTCAACAAATTATGCTTCAATTTATCTACTAGCAATACATTTTCAATAAAAGTACAGGGGGTTATCTTGATCTTACCGATTCGATTATTTTTTCCTTGCCATTATCTCCAAAAGTAACCATACCTCCTTTCATTTCCAGGGTGATGAACTGATCCTTGTCACCCATCATATGCCTTGAACAGTCACTGTCGAGATACCATCTTTTCTTCAATTTTTGGGCTGCAAGACATTCCTGCAAGATAGTCAAAAAGTTCTTTTATGTATCGAAGCTAACTTGGATCCTTGCAGGTTAGCGGAGGTGGTTCCTTTGGGAATCCAAATCTTTTTTACTTTACTTTTGACATTTCTAAAGGTATTGTATTCAAAAGCTTTATGTCCCAACCCTTTGCATGCAAAACATTTGATTCTAGAATTTTGAAAGGATGTAGATTTTGAAGTTCTAGATGTTGATGCCTAAGATGCAGATATAAAAAGATTTTCTATTTGAGCTCTTAGGAACATAAGCTTTTGGTTTTACAAAAGTAGTTGCTGAAATACTATTTGAAATTAAGGAATTAAAATCGATTCCAGCTTTGTTACCAAAAATCTTTTGTTCTTTTAGAATCAACTCAAGCTTGTTAGAAGATAATGTAAGTTTTTCAACAAGTGGCTTAAGTTTTTCAACATCCTTTTTCAACTCATTATTTTTATTAATCAAAGCTTTGTTTTTGTCAAGATATACACTATTCTCAGTTTTCAAAGCTTTATAATTTTCAGAAAAGACATATAATTCTTTTTGCAATAAGTTATTCTTTCCGAAATCTCTTCTTTTTCTTTTAGTAAAGAATTATTGATATTCTTTAAAGATCTAATATTTACTCCAGGCTTTTTAAATTCAGATAATAAGTCATGAAAAGTAGAATTTAATTCATCAAATGTAAATTCAATTTGGGCATTGGGGGATGTAACCTCGTCCTCAAGATCCATTAGACATAAATTAGCAATTTTTGTGATCTCTTCCTCTTCAGTTGAGGTAGATTCCTCGCTATCGCTCCATGTGGCAACCATCGCCTTCTTCTTTTTCTTGAAGAGTTTCTTTAATAGTGGACAATCTGGACGACTGTGCCCCGGTTTCTTACATTCATAGCAGGTGGGCACTTGTTCTTTTTCTTTTTCTTTATCCTTGTCCTTGTCCTTGGAATGCTTTCCACGTTTATGGAATTTTTTATTGAATCTTCCTTTCTTCTTTCCTATAACCTTTTAAATCTCCTCATGACCATTGCGATATCTTTGTCTTTTAGATCATCTTCAGAGGAGGTGGAGTCATCTTCCGATTCCTCATCTTTCTTTGAGTCCAATGCAGCTTTGAAGGCAATTGTCTTCTTCTTCTTTTGATCATCATCAGTTCAATGCTGCATGGCCAATTCATGTGTGATGAGTGAACCCATTAATCATCCAAAGGTGTTCAAATCTTTTGCTTCTTGGATGGTAGTCACTTTGGGATTCCATTTATTCGGAAGTGATCTTAAGATCTTCTGTACTAAGTCAGATTTGAGTAAACCCTGCCAAGACTTTTTAAGCCATTAACAATATCTATAAATCTAGTAAACATGGCAGAGATAGTTTCAGTAGATTCAATTTTAAATAATTCGTAACTATGTACAAGAAGATTTATTTTCAAAGTCTTCACTTGGGAAGTTTCTTCGTGGGTCACTTCGAGTTTATCCCAAATTTTCTTTACTAAAGAGCAAGTAGAAATTTTTAAAAACTCATTTGCATCCAAAGCACAGTATAGTAAATTCATTGCTTTGGCATTTAATTCCCCCATCTTCATGTCATGTTCATCCCAGTCCTCTTCAGGCTTAGGGACATCCACGCCATTAATTTTAATCATGGGAATTTGTGGCCCTTTTAGAATGACCTTCCATAATTGAAAATTGATAGCTTGTATATAGATTTTCATTCTAGCTTTTCAGTAGGAATAATTTGTGCTAGTGAAGAGTGGAAGTCTATTAGTGGATTGGCCTTCAACCAAGGAAGAACTCATGGGATGAGCCATCAATCTTTATTCTAAATGTATTCAGAGACACTAATCTGATACCAGTTGTTGCCCAGGTGGCTTTTCCAAGAGGGGGTGAATTGGGCATTAAAAAATGTAAGCAATTATGTGCTATTTGAAATCCCTTTTAGGTATTAAGTGCTGTGACAAAATAATTAACTGTAGAAGCTAAATCAAATCAAAGAAGCACAACACAAACACACAACAATTATAGTGGTTCAGAGCAACCCAGCTCCTACGTCCACTACCTAAGATTACCACTTGGGATTTTTACTATATCCCCCACCAGAATACAGTTGGATTGTTTTCACAAGCTCACAATCCAAACCTCTACACTTTGGTTTTTCCAAGATCACCAAAGAAACCCAACTTGGTTTTACCAAGATCACCAAGAACCCAACACTTGGTTTTTAACAAAGGCTCACCAAGACCTATTTGGTTTTTCAATCGGGCACACCAATAACCCAATAATTCAAGAATGAATTGAAAAGAAAAGCAACATAATGATAAACAAATTTTTGTTGAGTGGTTGTCGATGCAGCTTGAGAGAAGCCCACTTGAATGCACTTGAATGCACTTTAATGGCTTCTTTTGCTTCTTTACTAAGTGCTTCAAGCTTCAAATGAGAGTTGGTGAAAACTTGACGGCTATCTTGAATGCTCTTAGTGCTCTCTTGCTTGTTGGTTGGTTGGATATTCAATAAAGCATTAACTCTTTAAAACTTTCTAACTCCTTTAAAGAAGTTCAAATCCATCAAATATATGGCATTCCATCATTCCAAGACTGTTTAAATCATTGTAGACCATTGGGATGTGACATTTGACAGTTGGAGCACTTTTTGGATTCAAAATCTGAGTTCTAGAACTAGCCATTGCAAGACTAAAATTGACCTTTGAGTCAACTCAGATCACTCGAGTCAGCTCAGATCCTCAGAGGAGTTTTGGTTGAGTCGACTCTCTTCAATCCAGTGGCTCGCTTGCACAGTGTCTTGATTCTTCACTCTGTAAGAGTCGGGTCGCCTTGATTCGAGTAACTCGGATCCTCAGGCATTCAAAATGTTAGTCTAGATGAGTCGACTAACTTCCATTCTAGTCGACTCGATTGGTTGTAGTTCATAGTAACCATTTTCTAGACTCTAGAGGAGTCGGCTCGAATATTTGACCATGTGATAGAGCGGCTCGGACTTTCTTTGGGTCGGCTCGCTTGTTTGATTCAGGAAGTAGTACACTAGATGAGTCGGCTCTGGTCCCTTAGAGTCGGCTCTCTTCTCTTCGAGTCGGCTCGGATGAATGTTTCAATGATTTTCTCAATCTTTCTCCAGATTTCATCTAGCAAGTCTTTAAGCTTCAAGATGTCTTCAATTCCAACAAGTTTCTAAAAAACTAAAAGCTTGAAACATATTTAAAAGTAACCCAATTTATGATCTTTCTAAATTTTTCTTTGGGTTCTTCTTTACAATATTCAATTACAACACAACTCAAAACAAGAAATGAAAATGTAGGAGTTGAAATTTGAACAAAGAATTCATCCTACAAAAACTTGTAACCACTTGAAGAGTTGTTAGTAAAACAAATGCATGCACCAATATTTGGTTATCATCAAAATTACTTATGGGATCAACACATTCCAAATAATTTTGCAAATGTTATTCTTTATTGATAGTTCATAACCATACATGGCCAATTGGCCTACATAAATGACATTTAAAAAAAAAGATGGACAATAATGACACTCATTCAAAATGATTGTACAAGACTCAAAAACTAGTTTGAGGACTCCCAATGCCAGTACTAGAACTTGGCTTCCATTTTCCACGTTCAAGAATCTCTAGCCCCCGAATCTTCTACTAACTTGAAGTCCCTACAAAGAATTATAAATATGAATTGGACTTCCAGTATGCAATACCCAATTAGTAGTATTGCAGATAGAGAAACTACAAGGTATTATCATATAAATACCTTGTCCAGCACCTTCTAGCTGCTTCCTCTTCTTGAACTTGTTCGGGTCAAGGGACGCAATGTAAAGAGGACAGTTCCTCTTCTAATGTCCCTGTTCTTGTAGAAGAAGCACTCTGCTTCGCTCTTATCATCCTTCTCCTTCTTGGCTTGAGTGGGCCCAAAAGCATTCTACACATGTTTCCCTTTACTTTTCTTTTTCCCTTTCTTAAAGGGACGACGCCCTACCAAAGATCCTCCCACTACATTTACCATCCCTTTGTTTAGATGGTGATCTTTCTCATAAGTCTGCAGCAACCCCAATAGATCATGGTAGTTAACTGTAGGCTTATTCATTCAATAATGATCGAGAAAATCTAGAAAGGAAGAGAGGAGGGAATTCAGAATCGCACCCTTCCCAAGCTGTTCATGCAAGGGACATCCGAGCTTGACCAAGTGCTCAATCATCTCGATCATGTACAATACACGATCAGTGATGAGGCCCCATCATGCATCCATGCATTGTAGATTGCATAGGAGACCCTGTATATCTCAACATCGTCTGGTATCCCGAAAGACTCCTTCAACCTTTGAAGGATTTCTTCCGGCTGAGCTTCTTCGAATTTGTGACTAAACTCATCGTTCATCACTACCAACATTATGCATCGGACAGTGATCCTATCAGAAAGCCACTTCTGATAAGTATCTTTGACTGAACCCCGAGCATTGGGAGTTGGGGTTTCAGGTGTCAAATCCGATATCACATACAAGATCCGTTCATGCTCTAGGACAATCCTGAGCCTTCGATACCAGCTATCGAAGTTGAGACCCTTAAGCTTCTCATTATCAAGAAGAGACCGGAGTGACAGGTTGGAAGATATCTGAAAGGAAAACCAAAGCTAATTAGTGTATATGAATTATTATCATATAGACATGGACTTTAGTCTAAAGGCCCTCCCACTATTTTGTTCAAACTGGTAGTCTCTACCTCCAATCCGAGGAATTACTTTAATTCCTAAGTGGGTATTAGAGTCCAATAGACAACACATGAGCTAGACTTTGGCCGGCCCACCCATGCACGTCTAAAGGTAGGTTCTTTAATCGATTACTTTTCCAAGTAACCTCTAGTATTTAGGTTTTGCCTCAAGGTGCACTTCAATCAGTCTTTGGGCCTCCTATTGAAGGTCCCGGTTAGGTATAACCATTAACATGACAAAATTTGATGCTTCTAACTAACGAATAGTCAAGCCTGACTTTAGCCGGCCCACTTGACCACCGTTAAGAGAGTTGCACTGAGCCATCATATTAGGAACAACAATTTCAATAGCCCGATCACACTAGCTCACATATCTCTCGAGAAGATCTGGATCGAGGCACTGCAAGTCCTCTCGAGAAATCCATGAATCATCCGATTCTGGCTGGCCTTGCCATCTGACCAGGTAGCATTGATAACCACGACCCCAAGTCATGATGGCTTGATCATCCAGGATACGCTCGATCCATTCCCTCTCTCAGGCCAATTAATTGGTGGACACTCTGGGCTAGGAACACTCACAAGGGATGGAGTAGGTCCAAAGGCCTCACTGGATATCTCTATCGGTTTCCAATACTCAACCAAGTCTGCGATATTGAAGGTAGAACTAATACCAAAATCCGGGGGCAAATCTAACACATAGGCATTTGGTCTAACCATCTCTATCACTCTAAAAGGTCCAGCTCTACGAGCATGAAGCTTTTTATGATCCCAGGTGGGAACCACTCCGGCCTAAGCCTAACCATGATAGAATCCACTACATTAAGTTTCTTGGCTCTTTTCTAAAAATTAGCCAGTTTATTTCAAAATTAATACATATGGTGAACATGCTGGGTACATGCAGACTCCTAATAAAGTGACATAAAGGACTCATACTAACACCTAACAAAGTGTAGACTATGCATTCCTATTGAAAAAAGTTTTATCGACTCTTATGGGCCTAAACCTAATAGACTATAGACTCTCTAGGTCTGACCCTGGTGTGGTATGCATATGAGAATTTACAATGGACTCGTAGCAAATGCCATAAGGTCTTCCAAAAGTAGGTTGCAAACCTAACATACTCAAAGAATTGGTGTAACCAAATGACCTCAACAAAGTGTAATTGAAAAGTTTGGAAAACATTGGAAGCCTTAGGATAGGGAAGGAAATAAGAATCGGAGTCTTGGGGTAATCCATTAGAAACATGAAATAGACCTTGGTTACTAGGGATAACCTTAAGATTTGAATTTTGATTTATGGGTGATGTAAGGTCCACTGAAGGATGGAGAATTTGGTCATTGCAAGTGCAAGGTCTTTAAGAAAGGATGACTTAATCAGTTCAAGAAAAAGGTCATCGACTGGGCTTAGAGGAATGAACTCTTCATGAGGATAATGAATGAGGTATGGGGTTGAGGCTAAAGGAATGAGCTCTTCCTGAGGGTATTGACTTATAGGAACCAAGTCCTCACTAATTTCCTATTGTTCTATTACTCTAGGACTAGGTTCTACAATTTCATCTTCGCCTAGGATTTCCTCAGGCAAGGTACTAGAGTGATCCTCCTTAAAGTCTTCTCATTCGTATTCATCTCCTAAACTTATGTCAGCCTCATATATCTCTACAATGGGTTCTTCCTCAGGCTCATTAATGGGTTCAGGGATCTTTTCCTTACAAACTAATAGGATAGGAGTAGTAGGATGGTTTGAAGGACTTTGCCTAAGAATTGGTCTAGAGGTGATAATCATGTTGGGCTTAGGTTGGCTTTCCCATGAGTTCCTTTTGATGAGACTTGAATTCCCTAGCAATCAGATAAGCTTCTTCTAGAATATGAATTTCTCATTGAAATAATTTCCCCTGGATGTCCCTACATAGGCCAGCTCGAATCCTCGATATAATCTTATACTCAAGTTTAACTGTATTGTATCTCTTAATAAACTCATTAAATTGGTCAATGTATTCAGACACAGTCTTATTATCTTGTCTCAAATCGTACCATTGCTCTAAAAGTTGGTGTTCATAAAATCTACCTAGGTACTTTGCTCTCAACTTACTTCTCATGGATCTCCAAGTACGTATTTCATCTCCCCATTGATAACATTTATCCTCAATATCTTCCCAGTATCGCCTAGCATGTCGAATTAGCTTACGTGTGGCCAATCTAACTTTTCCTGACTCCGTCATCTGAGTGTACTCAAAATATTGATCCATTATTTCTTCCAATCAATATACACCTCAGGATCTAGGCTTCCATCAAAAGTGGGTGCATAGGGTTGGGTGTGTCTAACAGGTCTTTCCTCTAGGTCCACCAAGTATGGGTATGGGCTTATAGGGTTAGACTCTGGGGCAAGATCATGATGATAAGCTTGTGGATCAAAGGTACTAGGCCTAGGGGATCTGAATTCAGCATGGGTCCTATGGGCTCCTTCATAGGTCGAGGAATGTGGGGTTCTATTTAATAAGGCCTATGGGGTCTCAAGAGAGTCAGGCCTCTAAAGGGCCTTAGGAGGTCTAAGGGACATGGTTGATGGGCTAATTGGCTCCTAATCTAGTTGACATGCAAGACACAAGACAATGGACTTCTGACCTAGTACACATGCAAGACACAAGACAAATCGACTAGAGCTACCTAGATTTAGAGCCTAAACAGAATGGGTTGACTCAACTTACACACAATACAACCCCTAATCCTTCCACTGGCCAGATAAGAGATGGGATGGTGGGAGGCCCCCTGCTCTCGTAGGGACCCAATTAAGGAACCACCAATCCACTTAGATCATTTGACACTGTACCTCTAGCCTAGACACCTGCTTCTAGTAATAGGAGATGAATTGGGTACACTAGTCTTCCCACAATGGTTGAACCCCACCTATTGATGTCCCTAGCCCTCTAGGGCAAATTAGGTCCACTCGATTTTAATTAGGGTTGGGTTCAGATGTAAGGATTATGGTTTTGGGCTAAGGAGAAGTTATCAAATCCTCTCCCCATCTGACATAGAAAAATTGCCCTTAAATTAGGTTATGCTCATGATGGCAGGCAAATGAAAATGCAAATTAGGGTTTCAAGTATTTTTAGTATTTTATGAGTATATGTATTTTTTAAATAGAAATATGATTTGCAGATAATGACCAAATATGCAGGAAATATGCTAAAAATTTAAGATATGCAAAATTATACCAAAAGAATCCTAAACTTGCTGAAATTAGCTTTGCTAAAAAATAGGGTAGAACTGTTCTCAAGCAGTATTCCGGTTAGCAAAAAATCCATAGACTGAAATAATTCCTAAAAAAGATTCAAAAATTAATTCCAATTATAAGGAATCCAAAAAAGAAAAAATCATATTTTTTAAAATTTTTTATAGGTTGAAACAATTAAATAGTAGGCTATGTACTAAGATGGCCAAGATGCAAATTACCCTAATGAAGCTCTTTATTTTCTTCTTCAGGGATCAATCACAGCGGCACCCTTACACGCCATAGGAGATCCCTTCAATTGGAAAAAGGGATCTTGTAGCCCTACCTATCTCCTATGATGGACGGCCATGGTGAAGCACCCGATTCGAATATGCAAAGAGAAATTGAGCCCAAATAGGCTCGATACCAAAATGATGCGGGACTAAATTTGCATGCAAAACATTTTTGTATTTTTATATGTTGAGTTATGTATCTAAATTCTAAAAATAAGGCCAAGAATTTAAGTAGAGAGTTTTGTGCAAAAATAAGAAGCAACAGCATGCAAAAAAAACCCTAAAAGTAATAGAAAAGAGGACCGCCGAGGTTGAGAAGCCCCAGTTGGGCTAGTTTTCCTTCAATAATGCTACTGACAAGTAGAGGGGGTGTACTTGATAGGATCTAGCAGATGAATCCCTGCAGAGGTCTCTTTTTGCTTCCGGATGCAGCCTGGATGATCAAACCAAAGAACCCGCGGATTCGCGACTTTCAACCCGGTGATTCGATAGCGGCCCAGCTAGAACAATGGATTCGTAGATGTTGAGGGACCTGTAAATCACCTGTTAGGGGTTAGAAAATAATGCAAAGATAAAGAAATAAATTGAAAATAGTAAGAATGGAAGGGTTTTTGTGTTGGGCGGCCAAGGCTTGAAGAGATGGCTTCTAGGATTTGATGGCGGCTGGAAGCAGGGCATAGGAAACAAGGAAGAAGAAGGGGTTCACACAAATTTTCCTTAGCACATAGCAAGCACATAGCAAAAGTTGGAAAGCTCAATTTATATTCATCAAAAATTATTCTTGATACAAGAGAAGAGAGCCTCTTAAATAGACTCAAAAACTTGCCCCCCAAGTAAGGATACAAAAGTCTTTTCATAGGAATTTGAATCCCACCCAACCCTAGCTAGAATACATGGTAGGTCAATAGTTTTCTTTCCCTCAAATTCTCCCTCTCACTTGCCTTGGTCGGCCAAGGGAGGTGACCCTAACTGGCCGACCAAGGGGTGGTAATCATAAGCAAGTGGCGCCCCTTGGTTCTCTCATGGGCCTTGGCTGGCCCAGTTTGCTTCATGCTATGGTCCAGGGCTCCAAGCTGCTCTCCAGGGTTCCAAGGCTTCCAATTTCTCTTACTGAGCCTTCCATGGTCTTCATAACTTCAAGCTAGGTTGGTCTTCACTTGTACTGACTTGGTCTTTACTTGTATTGAGTCTTCATTGGACTTGGACTAACATATACAAGACTTAGAAAAAGACTAGCTCAACACGAGCTAACTTGACTGACTGATCCAAACCCTACTGGAATGAATCCACTCTGAATATAGTACTCAAATGATGAAAAGAAAATCTCTAATAGGTTGAGCACTTATTACAAACTAGACTCAAATACTACTAAGTAATCCACAGAGGGTTAAGAAGCCTCTATCTTATTTTGGTACCTCTGGAGTCCACACCAATTCTTCCGGGGTGGGAGGAACTCACCCCTGTCGAATAAAGATCACACTGACTTCATATCTCTCGAGAAGATCTGGGTCGAGGTGCTACAAGTCCTCTCGAGAAATTCATGAATCATCTAATTCTGGCCGGCCTTGCCATCTGACCATGTAGCGTTGATAGCCTCGACCCCGGGTCGTAATGGCTTGATCATCCAGGATACACTCAATCTGTTCTCCTCTCTCAGGCCAATTAATTGGTTGACACTCTGGGCTAGGATCACTCATAAGGGATGGAGTAGGTCCAAAGGCCTCACTGGGTATCACTGCCGATTTTCTATACTCAACCAGGTCTACGATATTGAAGGTAGAACTAATGCCAAAATCCGAGAGCAAATCTAACACATAGGCATTTGGTCCAACCTTCTCTATCACTCTAAAAGGTCTGGCTCCATGAGCATGAAGCTTTTTAACGGTCCCGGGTGGGAACCGCTCAGGCCTAAGCCTAACCAAGATAGAATCCACTACATTAAATTTCTTGGCTCTTTTTCAAAAATTAGCCAATTTCTTTCAAAATTAATACAGGTGGTGAACATGCTGGACACATGCAGACTTCTAACAGGTGACACAAAGGACTCATACTAATACCTAACAAAGTGTAGACTATGCATTCCTATTGAAAGGAGTTTTTATTGGACTCTTATGGGCCTAAAGCTAACAGACTATATACTCTCTAGGTATGACCCTGGTGTGGTATGCACATGAGAATTTACAATGGCTCCTAGCAAATGCCATAAGGTCTTCCAAAAGTAGGTCGCAAACCTAACATACTCAAAGAATTAGTGTAACTGAACAACCTCAACAAAGTGTAATTAAAAAGTTTTGGAAACATTGAAGTCTTAGGGTAGGGCAAGAAATAAGAATCGAAGTCTTGGGGTATTCCATTGAAACATGAAATAGACCTTGGTTACTAGGGATGACCTTAAGATTTGAACTTTGATCTATGGATGACATAAAGTCCACTTGAAGGATGGAGAATTTGGTCATTGCAAGTGCAAGGACTTTAAGAAAGGATGACATAATCAGTTCAAGAAAAAGGTCATCAACTGGGGTTAGAGAAATGAACTCTTCATGAGGATACTGAATGAGGTCTGGGGTTGAGGCTAAAGGAGTGGGCTCTTCCTGAGGGTATTGACTTATAGGAACCAAGTCCTCATTAATTTTTTATTGTTCTATTACTTCAGGACTAGGCTCTACAATTTGATCTTTGCTTAGGGTATCCTCAGGTAAGGTACTAGAGTGATCCTCCTGAAAGTCTTCCCCTTCGTATTCATCTACTAAACTTATGTCAGCCTCATATATCTCTACAATGGGTTCTTCCTTAGGCTCATTAATAGGTTCAGGGGTCTTTTCCTTACAAACTAATAGGATAGTAGTAGGCTGGTTTGAAGGACTTTGCCTAAGAATTAGTCTGGAGGTGGTAATCATGCTGGGCTTAGGTTGGCTCCCCATGAGTTCCTTTTGATGTGCCTCGAACTCCCTAGCAATCAGATAAGCTTCCTCTGGAGTATAAATTTCCCATTGAAATAATTCCCCCTAGATGTCCCTACGTAGGCCAGCTCGAAACCTCGATATAATCTTTTACTTAGGTTTAACTGTGTTGCATCTCCTAATAAACTCATTAAATTGGTCAATGTATTTAGACACAGTCTTATTACCTTGTCTCAAATCGTACCATTGCTCTAAAAGTTGGTGTTCATAAAATCTACCTAGGTACTTTGCTCTCAACTTACTTCTCATGGATCTCCAAGTAAGTATTTCATGACCCCATTGATAACATTTATCCTCAATATCTTCCCAATATTGCCTAGCATGTCGGATTCACTTACGTGTTGCTAATCTAACTTTTCCTAACTTCGTCATTTGAGTGTACTCAAAATACTGATCCATTCTTTCTTCCTAATCAATATACACCTCAGGATCTAGGCTTCCATCAAAAGTGGGTGCATAGGATTGGGTGTGTCTAACACGTCTTTCCTCTGGATCCACCAAGTATGGGTATGGGCTTCTAGGATTAGACTCAGGGATAAGATCATGATGATAAGCTCGTGCATCAATGGTTCTGGGCCTAGGGGATCTGAATTCAGCATGGGTCCTATGGGCTCCTTCATAGGTCAAACAATGTTCACCTATTCGATCAAGCCTATGAGGTTCAAGAGAGTCAGGTCTAATATGGGCCTTAGGGGGTCTAAGGGACATGGTTGATGGGCTAATGGGCTCCTAATCTAGTGGACATGCAAGACACAAGACAATGGACTTTTGACCTAGTGCACATGCAAGATACAAGACAAATCGACTAGGGCTACCTAGACCTAGAGCCCAAACATAATGGGTTGACTCAACTTACACACAACACAATCCCTAATCCTTCCACTAGCCAGGTAAGAGGTGGGATGGTGGGAGGCCCCCTGCTCTCGTGGGGATCCAATTAAGGAACCACCGATCTGCTTAGGTTATTTGACACTGTACCTCTACCCTAGAAACCAGCTTCCAGTAATAGGAGATGAATTGGGTGCACTAGTCTTTCCACAATGGTTGAACCCCACCTGTTGATGTCCCTAGCCCTCTAGGACAAATTAGGTCTACTCGATTTTAATTAGGGTTGGGTTCAGATGCAAGGATTGTGGTTTTGGGCTAAGGAGAGGTGATCAAATCCTTCCCCCATCTAACATAGTAAAATTGCCCTTAAAGTAGTTTATGCTCATGATGACAGGCAGATGAAAATGCAAATTAGGGTTTCAAGTATTTTTGGTGTTTTATGAGTATATGTTTTTTTTTTTTTTTTTGGTATTTTTTTAAATAGAAATAAAATTTGCAGATAATGACTTAATATGCAGGAAATATGCCAAAAATTTAAGATATGCAAAATTATACCAAAAGAACCGTAAACTTGCTGAAATTAGCTTTGTTGAAAAATAGGGCAAAACTATTCTCAGGCAGTATTCCGGCTGGAAAAAAATTCATAGATTGAAATAATTCTCAAAAAATTTTGAAAATTATTTCTAATTATTTGGAATCTGCAAAAACAAAACTCATATTTTTTTGAGTTTTTTATAGGTAGAAATAATTAAAAAAGTAGAATATGTATTGAGATGGCCGAGATGCAAATTACCCTAATGAAGCTCTTTGTTTTCTTCTTCAGGGGTCAATCATAGTGGCATCCCTATATGCCATAGGAGATCCCTTCGATTAGGAAGAGAGGGTCTTGCAGCCCTACTTGTCTATTATGACCGGATGGCCATGGTGAAGCACTCGATCCGAATATGCTAAGAGAAACTGAGACAAACAGGCTCTGATACCAAAATGATGCGGGACTAAATATGCATGCAAAATATTTTTGTATTTATATATGTTGAGTTATATATCTAAATCCTAAAATTAAGGCCAATAATTTATGTAGAGAGTTTTGTGCAAAAATAAGAAGCAACGGCATGCAAAAAAACCCTAAAAGTAATAGAAAAGAGGATCGCCGAGGCTGAGAAGCCCCGGTTGGGCTAGTTTCCCTTCAATAACGTTACTGGCAAGCAGAGGTGGTGTACCTAACAGGATCTAGCAGGTGAATCCTTGTAGAGGTCTTTCTTTGCTCTGGAAGCGGCCTTGATGATCAAGCCAAAGATCCTACGGACTCCTGGCTTTCAACCCGATGATCCGATAGCGACCTGATTAGAATCATGGATTCGTAGATGTCGAGGGACCTGTAAATCGCTTGTCAAGGGTTAGAAAACAATGCAAGGATGAAGAAATAAATTGAAAATAGCAAGGATGGAAGATTTTTTGTGTTGGGGCCAAGGCTTGGAGAAATGGCTTCTAGGGTTTTGATGGTAGCTGGAAGCAGGGCACAGGAAATAAGGAAGAAGAAGGGGTTCACACAGATTCCCTTTGCACATAGCAAGCACACAGCAGAAGTTGGAAATCTCAATTTATATTCATCAAAAATTATTCTTGATACAAGAGAAGAGAGCCTCTTAAATAGACTCATAAACTTGCCCCCCAAGTAAGGATATAAAAGTCTTTTCATAGGAATTTGAATTCCACCAAACCCTAGCTAGAATACATGGTAGGTCAATAGTTTTCTTTCCCTCAAACTCTCCCTCTCTCTCTTGCCTTGGTTGGCCAAGGGAGGTGACCCTAAATGGCCGACCAAGGGGTGGTAATCATAAGCAAGTGGCACCCCTTGGTTCCTCTCATGGGCCTTGGCTAGCCCAGTTTGCTTCAGGCTACTACGGTCCAGGGCTCCAAGCTGCTCTCCAACGTTCCAGGGCTTCCAATTTCTCCTACTGGGCCTTCCATGGTGTTCATAACTTCAAGCTGGGTTGGTCTTCACTTGTATTGAGTCTTCATTGGACTTGGACTAACATATACAAGACTCAGAAAAAGATTAGCTCAACATGAGCTAACTTGATTGACTGATCCAAACCCTACTGGAATGAATCCACTCTGAATACAGCACTCAAATGATGAAAAGAAAATCTCTAATAGGCTAATCCCTTGTTACAAACTGGACTCAAACACTACTAAGTAATCCACAAAGTGTTGAAGAAGCCTCTGTCTTATTTTGGTGCCTCTGGTGTCCGCACCACCTGAGCATTGGGAGCAGGGGTTTTAAGTGCCGGATCTGATATCACATACAAGATCTGTTCATGCTCCAGGACAATCCTAAGCCTTTTATACTAACTATTGAAGTTGGGACCCTTAAGCTTTCATTATCGAGAAGAGATCGGAGCGACAGGTTGGAAGACATCTGAAAGGAAAACCAAAGCTAATTAGTGTATATGAATTATTATCCTATAGACATGGACTTTAGTCTAAAGGCCCTCCCACTATTTTGTTCAAACTGGTAGCCTCTACCTCTAATCCGAGGAATCATTTTGATTCCAAGTGGGTACTAGAGTCCAATAGACAACACATGAGTCCGACTTTGGCCGGCCCACCCATTCACATCTAAAGGTAGGTTCTTTAACCAATTACTTCTCCAAGTAACCTCTAATATTTAGGTTTTGCCCCAAGGTGCACTTCAATTGGCCTTTGGGCCTCCTGTTGAAGGTCCTGGTTAGGTCCAACCATTAACATGACAAAATTTGATGCTTCTAACTAATGAATAGTCAAGCCCGACTTTGGCCGGCCACCTGACCACCGTTAAGAGAGTTGCACTGAGCCATCATATTAGGAATAGCAATTCCAATAGCCCGATGAACACCCAATCTTTGGATCTGTCGATGAACATCTAACTATTGGATCTATTACCATTCCACTTAATAGGAGGCTAAGACTCGGTTATCCCCATAACTTCATCTTTTTATGGACCTAATAATTTAGAGGGTTTAATCTTATTATGATAGAAGAAGAGATGAGAAGACATGGATCAACCTTCCACTGACCACATCAGCAATCAAGGAGGGTTACTCATAACTAATGATCCATGGGCACCTAAAATCAATCAAGACTGATTAACCTTGGGTGACATGGTTAACACGAGTCAATGAGCTATCCAATCAATTCTGATCGACCATATTGGCCATGATCATGGGTTGGGTTCCGCCATTAACTATCTTGCCTTAGACACCAACCGAGTTAGCCAGGTAAGAGGTAGCCCCAAAGAACCATGATCAAACTACCAAACTTACCTAAACACCAATTGGTTCATCAAAATCGATTAGACTAGCCTAAAGAGTCGGGCTGACCATTGAGCCATAAATTAGGTCCATTTAGATTTATGGACTAATCAATCTAACTATTAGAGAGATCTATAGAGAAGAAATCCTAACTCAACATTTGATTAGATTAGTTCTCTATTTAGTCCAATGCATCTAAACTTAGGTCTAACCCAATTAAAGACCTAATAAAAGCTAACCCATGATCCTTAAGGCTTATTGAAATGACTTAAAATCTTTGAATCATATTCCTAGAGTTTTTAGTCATTCAAATGACTTAATTCTTAATTAAGTTTAATAGCCTTAATAAATTTAATCAATTTTAATTTACAAATGTAAAATAACTTTACAATGATAAGAATTTCAATTCACTATTTTTGTAACTTTTCATGTCAAGTGTCGACTCATCATGGGCAAGTGTCAACACTAGGTGTCGACACTTGGGTCAACTCAAGACCTGAGACAGGAAGAAAACAGAATATTATGTTTTCTGGGAAGCGCTCATGAGTCGACACCTTCAAGGTAAAGTGTCGACTCACGAGTCCAAGTATCAACCTTCACGAGTCGATTGAAGAGGTTGACTCAAGGCCTGTCATAGGGCAATAACAGTGATTTCAAATCCAAAGTTTCACCAAACTTTCAATCAAATCCAATCAAAACAAAACTTTAGATCTATGAAAAGGTAACCCATACCTTCTTCAAGTTCAAATATCCTCTCATTGCCCTTTTCTTGGATAAACTCTTTTTCCAAGAATATGGCATGCCTACTAACAAAGACCTTTTGCTCGGTAGGATGGTAGAAAAGGTAACCCATACCTTCTTTAGGATATCCTACAAACCTGTACTTATCAGCCCTAGCACTTAGCTTATATCCAAAACATTCCTGACAAAAGCATGACTACCCCAAATCTTAAAAAACTTAAGACATGGCTTTCTCCCTTTCCATAATTGATATGGAGTGCTTTTAACTGCCTTTGATGGCACCCTATTTAGTATGTGGATAGCAGTCTTTAGGGCATAACCCTAGAAGGATACTTGAAGATCTATGAAGCACATCACAGATCGTAACATGTCCAATAAGGTTCGGTTCCTCCTTTCTGCTACACCATTTAATTGTGGCGTATATGGAGGGATCCATTCAGAGAGAATTTCTTTATCTTTAAGATGTTTGAGAAATTCATTAGACAAGTATTCTCCTCCTCTATCAGATCAAAGGATTTTAATACTATGTCTAGTTTGTTTTTCAACCTCACTTTGATACTTTTTGAATTTTTTTCAAAGGCTTCGAACTTGTATTTCATAAGATATACATATCCGAACCTTGATAAATCATCAATAAAACTGATGAAATAAGAGTATCCTCCTCTGGCTTAGTAGGTTGTCATTGGACCACACACATCTATGTGTACTAGACCTAACAACTCAGTTGCCCTATCTCCATGTCCAGTGAATGGAGATTTGGTCATCTTTCCCATGAGACAGGACTCACAAGTTCCTAATCATGATCAAAAGGTTCAAAAAAAATTTTTTGTACAACTTGTTTATCCTAGACTCACTAATATAACCCAAACGGCAATGCCAAAGATATGTGACATTTATATCATATCTTTTTCTCTTCTTGTTTTCAACAAGCATAACTTCATCATTAAGTGATAGAATCAAAAGACCATTAACAAATGTACAATAACCAAAGAACTTCTTTGAAAAGAAGATTGAGCACCCATGGCTCGAAATATTTATTTCATAACCTTGTTTCAACAAGAAGGTATAGAAATAATATTCTTTATAATGTTGGGTACATAATAACAATCTTTTAATTCAAGAATATTGCCCAATGGTGATAACATCAGATAGGTGCCAACAGCTTCAGCATGAATGGGATTACCACTTGTACCAAATAGCTCAAAGTCACCTTCTTCAAGCTTTTGGATCTTTATTATCCCTGCAATGACTTGCAAATATGAGACCCACATGCGATATCGAATATCCATGTATCAGAAGCTGAAGAACATAATGACAAGTTTGTTTGTATCATGTACAAACTTTTTGATACATCACTAGCATCCTGCTTTTGACTTGCAAGATATAACTTGCAATTCTTCTTCCAGTGCCCTTGCTTTCCATAGTGATAGCAAGTTCCACCAGCAGAGGTTTTCCTTGCCTTTTTCCTTTTCTGGAAGCTACTCTTAGGATTCCTTTTTCTCTTTGAACCCTTCTTAGTAGCACCTCTCCTACCAGATCTAGGTCAGGAGTATCAAGGATATAGGTAATTTTCTCCTGAGCAATACAATTCTAAGGTTCATCAACCAATCCACATAATTCAGATCGGTCAACTTATTGGCATCCAGGATGCCCAAAAGTGAAAAAGTAGAAGCCATAATGTAACAATCTACAGTAAGTAAAGAACAACTATAAGCAGACCACTCATGATGATATTCACAATTAGACAAAAACTTTTGCATCTAATTGTGTCTCCCACTATTTTCTATCGAATACCATAATCCTTAACTATGGTAAGCAGGATACTCTCCCAGGGCTTCCTTAGTGTTGACCCCTGAAATGATTTTGATGATCATAAAACATTGGAGCATGTATTTCATACTAATTCTTTTCAATTATTTAAGAAGTTTTGTAGGAAATTGGTTACCTTAAGTATAAAATGGTTTTCAAACTGATTAAAAGGTAATTCAATTATGTATAGAGATTTATGAGCTTGAACTTGTAAAAGCCCTAAACTTATCAATCTTGTAATCTTGTAGAAGGGCTGAAAAATTGTAAAAATTATAAGGTATGTAGATTAGCTTCTTTTTGATTCAATGTTGAAGATTTTTTTGAGAAACTTGAAGCATTTTTTAAAGATTTGCAAGAGTTGACTCTTGGATTAAGAGCTGACTCATGGCGGCATGGCATAGAGGAAGTTTCAATGTTTCTGTATCAAGAGCCGACTCCCATCCTAAGAGCCGACTCATGGAAGAAAGTGTTTTTCTGAAGCCTGAGATCTTGAGCCAAGGCCATAAGAGCCGACTCTTCCAGAGTTAGGCATTTTGAAGTTCTGAGAATCCGAGCCGACTCGCCTCTAAGAGCCAACTCTAGGCATTCATGATTTTGAAGTATCTGAAGGCAAGAGACGACTCTAGCTTGAAGAGCCGGCTCCCACAGAAAATTATTTTGGGCTATCTAAGACTTCGAGCTAACTCTGGAACTCGAGTTGACTCATGAAACCATTTTCTGCACTCCAACGGCTAGTTGCTGAAGTTGAAATTTAAATTCCATTTCATCTCCAATGGCCATTTCACGAATCCCAAGGCCCTATAATGGCCATATCTCTTGGAAAACTATAAAGGGAATTATTTTTGAAGGATTAAACAAGTATTAGAGCTTTATTGTTGAATTTTCTTAAGGAATCAAAGAGCCTTCAAGTCACTCAACTACCTACCTCTAAGAGCATTCAAGTTGGATTCAAAGCTTTACCAACTCTACTCCATCATTGAATCCACTCGTTAAAGAAAGGAAGAAGCAGCTTGAAGAGCATTCAAGAGTATTCAAGGCTTGACTTCATCTTGATCTACATTGGCAACACTTATACAAACTTGATTTGTTGTAGTTGCATTTTTATCATTCATTTATCCTTGTTTACTCTCTAAGAACAGCATGGGGCTGTCTTAAGAGAGGATTGAAGGTTTTTAGGTGAACCTTGTAAAACCTAAGTTGGGTTCTTGGTTTTCTCGATTTAAAACCAAGTGTTTGGGTTTTTTTTGGTAATCCCGTTTAAAACCAAAGGGAGTTAGGATTTCTTTGGTGATCCCGGTAAAACCAAAGTGCATAGGTTTGAATTGTGAGCCTAGTAAAACAATCTGACTGTATTCCGATTTGGGGGATATAGTGGAAATCCCAAGTAGTGCTTGGATAGTGGACATAGGAGCTGGTTGCTCTGAACTACTCTATTTCTTGGTGTTTGTGATTGTGCTTTGTTTGTTTTATAACTTCTACATTTTCTATTGCACCACAATACTAAAAGAATTTTAAAAGTGCACATAATTGTAAAAAGTTTTCAATCCCAATTCACCCTCCTCTTGGGAAGCCACTTGGGCAACAAGTGGTATCAGAGCAAAGTCTCTGAAAGTTAGTTAGAGTAAAGATATATGGCACATCCCATGAGCACTTCATTGGCCAAAGGTCAATCCACAAATAGACCACCACTTTTCACCGAAATTAATTACACTTATTGGAAGGCAAGAATGAAGATATACATTCAAACCGTAGACTTTCATTAATGGAAGATTATCATGAAAGGACCTCACACACCCACAATTAAAGTTAATGATGTAGAGGTTCCCAAACTAGAAGAAGATTGGGACGAGAATGATATGAAATTAGCTGAACTAAATGCCAAAGCAATGAATCTACTGTATTGTGCTTTGGATCCAAATGAGTTTAACAGAATTTCAACATGCAATTCTGCAAAAGAAATTTGGAACAAATTAGAAATCACACACGAAGACACTTTTCAAGTTAAAACATCGAAAATTAATCTTCTTGTGCATAATTATGAGCTGTTTAAGATGGATCCTAGTGAGACTATATTTGCAATGTATATTCATTTTACTGATATTATAAATGGTCTCAAGAGTCTGGGTAGAACTTATTCTAATGCTTATCTTGTTCAAAAAGTTTTAAGATCTTTGCTAGATAAGTGGGAAGCCAAAGTGACAGCAATTCAAGAAGCAAATGACCTAAATACATTGCCTTTGGATGAGCTGCTTGGATCTTAGATCACACATGAATTGGCTATGCAACAAAGGATTGAGGAAGATACAAAAAGAAAGAAGGCCATTGCATTTAAAGCTACTAAGGAAGATAAGAATGAAGAATCTGATTCATTAGATGATGATGATCTTGGAAATGATGAAATTTCCCTAGTCATGAGGAAATTTAAAAAGTTTATGAGCAGAAAAAAAAATAAACAGATGGAGAAAGCATTATAGAAAAGGTGATTTTGGAAAAGAAAAAGAAAGAGATAAAGAAAAGAAAAAGAAAAAGATAAAGATCAAGTACCTATCTACTACGGATGCAAGAAGCTTGGATACATCCATCCTGATTATCCTGAAGGGAATAAAAAGATATTCTCTAAAAAGAAGAAAAAGGCAATGCTAGCTGCTTAGAGTGATAGTGATGAAACTACATCTACTGAAGAGGATGAAGAGACAACAAAAATAGCACAAATCTATCTTATGGATTTGGAGGACGAGGTAAATACTTCTGAGCCTAATTTAGAATTCACTTATGATAAATTGCATAATGCTTTTTATGAACTATTGATAGAATACAAAAAAGCTGGTTTAAAAATAAAAATTTTAAAAAATCAATGTGATGTATTTGAAAAAGACAAAAATGAATTTTATGAAAGAAACAAAATCTTGCAAAGAGAATTAAATTTGGTTTGTGAAAGACTTAAAATTGTTCAAGTTGAAAAAGAAGAGATTTTTGAGAAAAATAAGGATTTAAAAAATGAAAATGATGACCTAAAGAAAGAAGTTAAAAATTGAAACCATTAGTTGAAAAATTAATCCTAGGTTCTAACAAACTTGAGTTAATTTTAAAAGATCAAAAAGAAATAAATAATAAATTTGGAATTGGTTGTAAAGGCTCTATTTCAAACAAATTTTCAGCTTCTACTTCATATGCTCCTAAATTCATTAGTTCAAAACATGTTAGACCTAAATTTGCATCATCTCATGGTTATTATTCAAATTCAAAGATTGTATGCTATGCAGGTAATAACATTGGTCATAAAGCTTTTGAATGTCATTTGAAACATAATGACAAAAAGAAAACTAAGAAAGTTTGGGTTCCAAAATGAACCATTTCCACTAACTTGCAAGGACCCAAAAAAGCTTGGGTACCTAAATTTATTAAATGATTGTTTTGCAAGGATGTCTTGCAGCCACAAGTATAAAGAAAAGATGGTATTTGGATAGCGGCTGTTCAAGACACATGACTGGTGATGATGATCAATTTTTCATTCTAGAACAAAAGGATGGTGGAATGGTAATATTTGTTGACAATAGAAAAGAAAGGATAATCGGTATTGGTAAAATCAAAATTACTCCTATATTTATTGAAAATGTGTTACTTGTAGAAAAGTTAAAGTATAATCTTTTGAGTATTAGTCAGCTATGTGATATTGGTTTTAATGTATTGTTCAAGTCATCAATGTGTATAGTAGTTGATCCACTTGACTCTAGCACTAAGTTCATTGGACACATACTTGGTAACATTTATGTGGTAGATCTTAATAATCTAGCTATGTCAAGTAATACAAGTCTTGTAGCAATGAATGACAAGAGTAAGGAATCAAGTTTATCATGACATAGGCGACTTGGTCATGCTAGTATGGACACAATAGCTAAACTTATTGCAAAAGATTTAGTCAAATGTTTGCCAAAGTTTAAAGTTAATTTTGATTATGTTTGTGATGCTTGTCAATTAGGAAAATAAGTTAGGGGGAGTTTTAAATCCAAAAACATTGTTTCTACAACTAGAACCTTAGAGCTACTTCACATGGACTTATTTGGACCTACTAGGACTACCAGCCTAGGTGGTATGAAATATGGAGTTGTATTGTAGATGATTTTTCAAGATATACATGGATTTTGTTTATTGCACATAAAGATGATACTTTTAATGTATTCAAAAAGTTTTACAAAAGAGTTACAAATTTGAAAAATCTATCTGTCATTTCAATTCGTAGTGATCATGGCACCGAATTTGAAAATTAGTATTTTGATTATTTTTGCACAAAGCACGGTATTGATCATAACTTTTCTATACCTAGAACACCACAGCAAAATGGTATTGTAGAAAAAAAGAATCGTACTTTGGAAGAGATGTCCAGAACAATGCTTTGTGAAGAAAATCTTCTAAAATACTTTTAGACAGAAGCTGTTAATACCGCATGCTATATTTTAAACAAAGTTTTGATTAGACCTATTATCAGAAAAACTCTCTATGAGCTTTGGAATAATAGAAAACCAAATATTAAATATTTTCATGTCTTCGGATGCAAATGTTTTGTTCTTAATAATGGAAAAGATAATCTTGGTAAATTTGATGCAAAATGATGAGGCTATTTTTCTTGGATATTCTTTAAATAGTAAAGCCTATCGAGTTTTCAATAAAAGAACTTTGACTGTTGAAGAATCTGTTTATGTTATTTTCAATGAATCTGACATTATATCTTCGAGAAAGGAAGATTTTGCTGATGATGATGCAGGTACTTTACAACATGGAATGAAAGACTTGACCCTTAAAGACAAACAATCAAGTGAACCACATGAAGAAGAGGTGAGCAAAAAGTATGATGATATACCTAAAGAATTGAGGTATGTACAATCACACCCTAAAGAATTAATTATAGGAGACCAATCTCAAGGTGTTAAAACTAGATCTGCACATAGAGCTGCACATGATTTAATTGCTTTTGTTTCATATGTGGAACCACATAATATAGAAGAAGCCGAAACTGATCCTAATTGGATGTTAGCAATGCATGATGAATTAAACCAATTTAGGAGAAATAATATTTGGACCCTAGTAGAAAGATCCAATGATCATCCTGTTATAGGCACTAAATGGGTATAGAAATAAACTAGATGAAGATAGTAATGTAATTAGAAATAAGGCTAGACTGGTTGCACAAGGATATAATCAAGAAGAAGGAATAGATTTTAATGAAATTTATGCACCAGTAGCTAGATTAGAAGCCATTAGAATGCTACTAGCTTATGCATGTTTTATGAATTTCAAGTTATTTTAAATGGATGTAAAGAGTACTTTTTTGAACGATTTTTTATCTGAAGAAGTTTTTGTTGAGCAACCTCCTGGTTTTATCGATCATACTTTTCCAAATCATGTTTTCAAACTGAATAAAGCTTTATATAGTCTAAAATAGGCACCTAGAGCCTGGTATGATAGACTAAGTAAATTTTTAATTGCAAATGAATTTGTAAGAGGTAGTGTTGACACCACATTGTTTATTCAAAGAAAGAAGAATGATATTTTAGTTGTTCAAATATATGTTGATGACATTATCTTTGGATCTACTAATGAATCTTTGTGTCAAGATTTTGCAAAGCTAATGCAGGGAGAATTCAAAATGAGCTTGATGGGTGAGCTGAGTTACTTTCTTGGACTTCAAATCAAACAAACTAAAGAAGGTATCCTGATTAACCAGGACAAGTATATCAAAGAAATAATCAAGAAATTTGGCATGGAATCAGCAAAGTATGTGGAACACCAATGAATCCTACATGTAGACTGGATAAAGATGAAAATGGCACAAATATTGATCAAAATCTATACCGAGGTATGATCGTTCATTACTTTATTTGACAGCTAGTAGACCTGATATACTATTTAGTGTTTGTATATGCGCACGTTTTCAATCTAATCCTAAAGAATCACACATCATGGTTGTTAAGAGAATTATTAAATATCTGAAAGGTACATGTAATTTAGGCTTATGGTATTCTAAGCACACATCATTGAAGTTAATCAGTTATTCTGATGCTGATTATGGAGGATGTAAAATAGATAGAAAGAGCACAAGTGGCACCTGTCAATTTCTAGGTGTTAACTTGATTTCTTGGCACTATCGCAAACAGAACTCTATAGCACTATCTACTGTCGAGACAGAATATATAGCTGCTGGGAGCTATTGTGCTCAAGTGTTGTGGATCAAGCAATAACTAAAAGATTATGGTGTTGTCCAATCTAAAATTCCTATTAAATGTGATAATACTAGTGCTATTAATTTATCTAAAAATTCAATTCAGCACTCACAAACTAAGCATTTTGAAATTCGACATCATTTTATTTGTGATCATGTTTTAAACAATGTTATGGAACTTGAATTTGTACCTACTGAAAACCAACTAGCAGACATTTTTACTAAACCATTAAGTTTAGATAGATTTGAGAAAATTAGAGGAGAAGTAGGACTGTGTGACCCATTTTAAACCTATTTGACCTAATTTTTGAAAATTAAGGAAAAATTATCTAGAAATTTCAAATTTTTCTTTAGAGCATAGGACAACCTATTTTAGGTTCAAGAAACCTTTAGAAACCAAGTTTGACCTATTTTGACCTTTAGATTGGATTTTAGCTCAAGCCGACTTGAGTTGTTTAGGTGCTTGGCGAGCCGACTCGAAGGTCGGGCCGAAGCTTTTTAAATAGGGTTTCAAGGTTTCTTATTCATTGTATTTTTAGGTTTTGACCGTTCTCTCCTAGCCGACTCCTCACTCCACTCTAGGAAACATTCCAAAAACCCTCTCAAATCCCTCCAATCCTTCAATCCTAGCACAATGGCACCTCGCAAGGCTGTGGAAAAGAAAGCAAGAAGGGTAGTTTGGTCTATGATTGAAGAACGGAGGACCAAGAGGCAGTCAAACACTATGATTCCAGAAGAAGAGCAACCTATTGAGCAGGAAGAAGAGCTTCAAGCACCTCGGCAAGTAATTTCTATGGGAAATCGACAGGTAACCCCAGGTAGATGTATAGATTTTAACTTTCTGGAGCAAGAACAACTTCATATTGGTGATTGGCTTGAAAAACAAGGCTGGAAGGACTTTTGTTTGTTGAATGTTCCAACTTATCCAAATCTAGTTTGTCAGTTTTTTGAGAACATGTCATTGGGAGCTTTTCATTTGGAAGGAACAGTAAAAGGGAAGCACATAGAGGTAAGTGAGCAGAAGCTTTCAAGTCTACTTAAAATACCAAAGGAAGGAGAGTGTTATTTGGTTATGAAAGAGAAGATGAAGACCCTTAGGCTTATATTGGAAAGAACTAATGTGAAGGGGATTATACATGTAAGTGCAAATCAGCTTTCATTGGAAATGAGGCTGTTGCACAATATCATTAGCAGGATTTTCTTATCCCGGATGGGGAGATTCGACTGGGTCAGCGAGAGAGACCTTATGTTTATGAGGTGACTGATTGAGGAAGAGCCCCTCAACCTGCCATTTATTATGATTTCTCAGATGAGGGAGGCAGTACGTAGGGCACGAGCTTGTTTGCCTTACGGGATGGTGTTTACATTATTATTCCAGGATGCTGATGTTGATCTTACTGGAGAGGACTGCCGTCTGTTGCTGCACACCGACAGGTACACTGTGAAATCCTGACCAGAATGGGATTTATTAAAGTTGATGAAAATTGAATCAGGAAGACATCAGGTGTTCCTGTAGCACATTCAGAGGATTCAGATGATGATGCACAAGATGCTCAGGGACATAGTGAAGAGACTGAGGCACAGATTGATGAGGCTGGACCATCCGAGCCAGCTCCTACTATACCTCACTCACCAGTCAGAACTCCTACTACTGCTAGACATGATATTAATGACAGACTTCACAGAATCTTGAAGGAGATTTCTTATCTCAGGACTGACACTGACAAGAGGATTAGTTCACTTCAGTCCGAGATGCAGTAGGGTTTTCGTGATGTTATGGCTTTACTGCGACAGCTTTCTACTGTCAGCCAGCATGCACCTTCGACTTCCACAGCACCTGGCACTGGCACTGGCACTGATGGAGAGCAGGCACCAGCGACTCATTCCACTGATGTACCTTCTGCTGATGTTGAGGCCAAGGTTGGTGTAGAGGCTACTGGATCTACTGATGTTCGACAGACTCCGGCTACCCAGATACTTTCGACCACCAGCACCTTGGCACTATCTTTTGATCCACCTTCTGTCAGACCTACACCTATCATTATATTGTCAGAGTCCAAAGCCAAAGCTAAAACTAAAATGACTAGGACTTCTACTCTTACTAGGACTAGGATTAGGAATCTTCGCCCTAGGTTCCCCAAGTTCAAACCTAGTCCAGGTATCCTAGAGGTTGGTTCCTCCTCTGATGAGGAAGAACTTGATAGTGATGATCCTAGCCCATCATTTTGATGTTTAGGCTTTTTATTCTGATATTTTGGGACTCTATTCTATTGTATTTTGGTTAGTGTGATACTATTTTGTCGTGTCATGGCACATCTGTACAGTATCACATATGCTATGTACTGACTTACTTCATACATACAAATTACTTTTTATGATACATGTCCATTCTTATTATCATTGAACTAATCTTATAAATGAATGTCCATTCTTGTTCTCATTAAACTATTATTCTCTCATATACCTTTTGTTGATGACAAAAAGGGGGAGAAGGTTGATTGTGCATGAAAATGAATGTAATGATATGATATAAATATGATATGAGAAGGTTGATTGTGCATGAAAATGAATGCAATGATGTGATATGAATGTTCAATCTGAAAAAGTTATGTTGATTCATGGAAATTGCTTGGAAATTGTTTATAATAAGCTATATGAATGGTTGATTTATTGAAACTTGATGAAATACTTTTACAAATAGTCAGGGGGAGCTTTACTTCAAAGTTTCATAAGTTTCGATACATATTGATATTCTTGAAACATTCTGTATCGATACATCATATTTCGATACACATTATTCATTTGATATGGAAAATTCAATGTATCGATACATATGATACTTTATAGTGTTCAGTTTTATACATATGATACATTGTGGCACATAGTGTTGATAACACATACAAATTTGAATATACTACAATTGTAAAGTGCTTTAATTTTTAATCATGCCTAGTGTTTTGTCATCATCCAAAAGGGGGAGATTGTTGATCCCTGGAATGATTTTGATGATCACAAAATATTGGAGCATGTATTTGATACTAATTCTTTTCAATTATTTAAGAAGTTTTGCAGGAAATTGGTTATCTTAAGTATAAAATGGTTTTCAAACTGATTAGAAGGTAATTCAATTATGTATAAAGATTTATGTGCTTGAACTTGTAAAAGCCCTAAACTTATCAATCTTGTAATCTTGTAAAAGGGCTGAAAAATTGTAAAAATTATAAGGTATGTAGATTATCTTCTTTTTTGATTCAATGTTGAAGATTTTTTGGAAAAACTTGAAGCATTTTTTGAAGATTTGCAAGAGCTGACTCTTGGATTAAGAGCTGACTCATGGAGGCAAGGCATGGAGGAAGTTTCAATGTTTCTGTATCAAGAGCTGACTCTCATCCTAAGAGCCAACTCATGGAAGAAAGTATTTTTCTGAAGCCTGAGATCTCGAGCCGACTCTTGCCACAAGAGCCGACTTTTCCAGAGTTAGGTATTTTGAAGTTCTGAGAATCCGAGCCGACTCTGCCTCTAAGAGCCGACTCTAGGCATTCATGATTTTGAAGTGTCTAAAGGCAAGAGTCGACTCTAGCCTGAAGAGCCAGCTCCCACAGAAAATTGTTTTGAGCTGTCTAAGACTTCGAGCCGACTCCTGGAACTCGAGGCGACTCATGGAGCCATTTTCTGCACTCCAACAGCTAATTGCTGAAGTTGAAATTTAAATTCATTTCATCTCCAACAGCCATTTCACGAATCCCAAGGCCCTACAATGGCCATATCTCTTGGAAAACTATAAAGGGGACTATTTTTGAAGGATTAAACAATTATTAGAGCTTTATTGTTGAATTTTCTTGAGGAATCAAAGAGCCTTCAAGTCACTCAACTACCTACCTCTAAGAGCATTCAAGTTGGATTCAAAGCTTCTCCAACTTTACTCCATCATTGAATCTACTCATTAAAGAAAGGAAGAAGCAGCTTGAAGAGCATTCAAGAGCATTCAAGGCTTGACTTCATCTTGATCTATATCGGCAACACTTATACAAACTTGGTTTGTTGTAGTTGCATTTTTATCATTCATTTATCCTTGTTTACTCTCTGAGAACAGCAAGGGGCTGTGTCTTAAGAGAGGATTGAAGGTTTTTAGGTGAACCTTGTAAAACCTAAGCTAGGTTCTTGGTTTTTCCGATTTAAAACCAAGTGTTTGGGTTTTCTTTGGTAATCCGTTTAAAACCAAAGGGAGTTAGGGTTTTTTTGGTGATCCCGGTAAAACCAAAGTGTATAGGTTTGGATTGTGAGCCTAGTAAAATAATCCGACTGTATTCCAATTTGGGGGATATAGTAGAAATCCCAAGTGATGCTTGGGTAGTGGATGTAGGAGCCGGTTGCTCCGAACCACTCTATTTCTTAGTGTTTGTGATTGTGCTTTGTTTGTTTTATTACTTCCGCATTTTCTATTACACCACAATACTAAAAGAATTTTAAAAGTGCATATAATTGTAAAAAGTTTTCAATCCCAATTCACCCCCCTCTTGAGAAGCCACCTGGACAACACTTAGTGGGGTTGAGATCCCAATCCCTCATGAATGCCTTGTGTTAATCACAACAAACACCCATGAGTTCAAGGATAGCAAAAGCCCTTTCCAATTGCAACCCATGCAATTCTCAACACAACAGCTGCTTCTAAGACACTTATAGCCTTGGTTAATCACAACAAACTATAATATCTTAGTTTAATCAGACCTTTCATTTCCATATAGCCATGTTTGATAAATGTTGTCCTTGTGTCAATCACAACAAGCAACACCACCAATCATGCTATAAAGCATAAATGCACTAGGACAAATATCATATCAAATCCTAAAATAGGCCTTGTGTCAATCACAACAAATCTACTATAGTTTTTGACATGGATTTGGCTTAGCATGAAGGAAGGCAATGTGTATTGTGCTTAATCACTTAGCATTTCCAATTTAGGATTTAAATATGACCAAATTGGCCAGGGAAGTGGAAGAGATGAGGGGGTCCCCCTGTTGCTTTCCTTAGACACCAATTGACTTGGCCAGGTCAGACAACGAAACCAATTAAAAACCTCATTCCCTTTACCTTCCCAGAACCACTTTGCCTGGACACCAATTATGATAAGGATATCAGACTAGACAAAGACTTCAAGCTTTGATTTGTTCTTTAAGTCATATGTTGGGAAAGTCAGTCAATTTTTGTCACTAAATACATTGAGTCCTGTAATAAAGTGAGCCAGTTGGGTTCACTAAGTCAACTTGGGTCCTTTGTTTCAGTCTAATCAAGAGTCCTGTAAGTTTCAGTCAGGTCGCATGAGTCCTGTAAATTTTTCATTTAAGACCAGATCCAAGAGGAGAGTTACCAAATCAGGAGTTCACCAGGCTGTTGGGGAACCAAGGAAATGGGAACTATGTGGTACGGCTCGAGACATGCAATTTAAAATATTTTTCTAGATTATATGATACAGCAGAAGCAGATAAACCATTTATCTAAGCATGTTAATCTAATTAACACAGGTTCCCTATGCAGATCTTGATGCATGTGTAGAATAATGTATGTGTGAAATCAAGCAACCATTGAATGAAAAACAGAACTATTCTAGATTCACACAATGATGCAACAGATTATAGTATGCCAAACAAATAATCTAAAGGTGTACCTTTGAGATGATGATCACCTGGAAGGCACGTGCTCCGACAGCAAGATGGAACAGCACCCGATGGAGATCAACCCTATAGAAAGATAATCGGGCTCTATGAGCGGCACATGCGTACTGTCTCTACAGGTGGTTCACACCGGGTAGAAGGATTCTTTCTCCTTCCTTCGAGGTGCTAGCCCCTCCAGAAACATGATGGCAGCAGCGACTCCTTCTTCAACTCCTTGAAGATGTGTGGACTCCTTCAACTCCTTGAAGGGCTATTGCTGTAGTGGTGCTGGAATGAAGATGCTTGAGAACCTTTCCCAACGCTCTATCCCAAACCTTCAACAAAAGGTATACACACAGGAATTCCAAAACCCAAGCTCACTCTATCCTGAAGATCAAATCTTACAATCTCTCAAGGATCAAGCAAGATCTCTATCTGAAAAATTTTCCAAGTAGAGTCTCAACTCTGATCCAAATCTGGAGTGTCGAACGTGTTTAACGTCAACTATTGACCTTCTTCAGCCTTGCTTTTATCAACAGCCATCAAAACAATTAAGAGGACATAAGAGAGATTAATGAGTAGTTTTGGATCTCTTGAGATTCCAAGGAGGTTATGAACTCCCTTGGAATTCAGCAACAGCAACTATTAAAACCCAGAAATGCCTCCCATTAAGAGCCATCTGTTACAGCTATTAATGAAGCATTTTTGATTTTCCCAAAGTCTGTTAGTCGAGTTGGCTTGACCACTCGAGTCGACTCATCCAGATGAGTCGGCTCAAACACAAGTTTGACAAAACCTTATCAAATGAGTCCAGAATGATTCTTAATCGTTTGCATGCCAACAAAGTGAGAAGAAACCCCACGGTGTGTGACCCCGTAGGTTCAAACACTAAAACGGTAGCACATGAACATTTCCAGTACCAGCCAAAGTTGCCATCTAGCAATAACACCCGACATCCGGATAGGTTGAAGGTTGCAGAGCAACATGAACCTATCGAACATGGAATATTAGTGAACTTATTCCTTTAATCTCCTAATGCTCTGGATGGCATAGGATTAAACTGCCCAACCCTAATCAATCCATCTTAATATGTCTCAAACAAAGAATCCTTGTAACTCCTTACAAGGAATGCCTTGGCAAGGTCCTTCTCAATTGAGGCGTATTAAGCATTCAATCCAAACCATTTGGAAAGATCAGTCCTATCTCGATCCTACTATCGCTATACAAGTACTTGACTGTACCCTGCAACCTTTCATCATCGGATTAGAAATCTGGGTAGTCCGGCACCTAAGCACAGTGAGTTGCTTGCAAGCTACCAGAGTGATCTCAAGTCAGAGGAATAATTCATGTCTACAATACAAAACTTCTCTTTGATAGAAAGAGAATCTCTCATGAGAGTTACGTTTAGTGAAGTGTCAAACACAACACCTGATATCATACCAGCATCTCCATGCTACTTGGTTAAGAGGAGAACCAACAGATATGACATCAATGACCTACTCTTGATACACCATCATTCTGAAATAGCATATCCTTTGGTTGCGAACCAATTTATGAATTACATGATGTATCCTCTCTACATCGCATACAAGGTAGCTTAAAGGACATCATCACACAAGAGTTCAATTAGGAAGATGTCATGTAATGAACAACCAGAATAAACCTTTTATTCAGTTCAATAATTCATATACATATACATGAGTCGCACAACCATCTACAGCCTAAATGATTAGCTTTGGGACACAATTCCCAACAACTCCCACCTGGATTAAATCAGAACATAATCTAATTTCCATCTTCCATTTGCAGTTGTCAAACTCTTGAATTCCAATGGCTTTAATGAAGGGGTCGGCCAAGTTCTCCTTACCATCGACCTTCAGAAGCTCGATGTCACCTCGTTCAATAATCTCCCAGACAAGGTGATAACGATGTAGAATATGCTTTGTCCATTGATATGATTTTGGCTCTTTGGCTTGAGCTATGGCTCCAGTGCTATCACAATACACTGGAATAGGACCATATAAGGAAGGTGCCACTCCCAGCTTGCCTAGGAACTCCGCAACCACACAGCCTCCTTTGCTACATCCGATGCTGCAATATACTCCACCTCGCAGATAGAATCACCCATTATATGCTTCTTGAAACTTTTTCAGCAGACAGCTCCACCATAAAGGGTAAACACAAAACCAGACACACTCTTACTATCATCTCTATCTGACTGAAAACTTGAGTCAGTGTACCCCATAGTTTCTATTCTTTTATATGGGAAGTAGCCTAGCTTTACTTCATTTTTCATTTAATTGTTATTATCTCCTCTTAGATTGCATCATTCCATTCCATCCCACATCAGTATTTCTCAAATACTTAAGGATGTTCTTAACAATTTTCCAATGAGCTTCACCTAGGTCAGACTGGTATCTACTCATACTCCTAGTGAGTATGCCACATCTAGTCTAGTACATAGCATAGCATACATAATAGAACTCACTGTCGAAGCATATGAATCCTACTCATATGCTCTCTTTCTTTAGGAGTTGTCGCACAATCCTTCTTGAAAAGAGTAATTCTATGACCTATCGGAAGATAGTCTCTTTTGGAATTCTCCATGCTGAACCGCTTCAACACAGTGTCTATGTACATAGAATGGGATAGTCCCAAAGCCTCTTAGATCTATCTCTATAGATCTTCATTCCCAATATAAATGAGGCTTCACCCAAGTCTTTTATAGAGAATTGAGATGAAAGCCAGACCTTTATTCCTTATAATGCTGGAATGTTATTCCCGATTAGGAGAATGTCATCTACATACAAAACAGGAAATACAACTACATAACCATTTGCCCACTTATATAAGATTCCTCTCCGTTCCTAACGAAGCCATATGTCCATTTATCAAAGCACATGTTCCAACTCCGAGAAGCCTACTTCAGTCCATAAATGGACCTCTACAGCTTGCACACTTTAGACTCATCTATGGATGTGAACCCTTCAGGTTGCATCATATACATCTCCTCCTCCAGCTCACCATTTAGGAAAGTTGTTCGGACATCCATTTGCCAAATTTCATAATCCAAATATACTGCTAAAGCAAGCATAATCCGAATGGACTTGAGCATTGCCACAAGGAAAAACATCTCATCATAGTCAATACCATAATGCTGATGATACCCCTTGGTAACTAGACGAGCTTTATAGGTCTCCACTTGCCCATCTGCACCCCGCTTTCGCTTGAAGATCCACTTGCACCTAATAGGTTTTATCCCTTCAGGTGGATCAGCCAATGTCCATACATTATTGATTTCCATGGATTCCATTTCAGATTTCATTGCTCTCAGCCATGACTCAAAATCAGACCTTGACATAGCATCCACATAGGTGATCGATCCTTGTTATTCTCATCAAGCTCAACAGGATCACCATCCTGGACCAAGAAACTGTAGTATCTATCTGATTGACATGGTACTCTACCAGATCTCCTTAATGGTTGCAGCATGGGCTCTATATCTGATCTAATCAAATCCAGTTCTATAATGGTCTTAGAGTGAGAAGGTTCTTCTATCTGTTGAACTTCTCCAAGTTCAACCTCAGCAGCTTGAGTGCCTTCACCAAGGTACTCCCTTTCTAAAAAAGGTTGTCCTTCTATAGTGGTCTTAGAGTGAGAAGGTTCTTCTATCTACTGAACTTCTCCAAGTTCAACCTCAGCAACTTGAATGCCTTCACCAAGGTACTCCCTTCCTAAAAAAGGTTGCCCTAAGACTGACAAACAACTTTTGTTTCTCAGGCAGATAGAAATAATACCCTTTGGATTTTTTAGGATACCAATAAAAAGACACTTATCAGACTTAGGTCCTAGTTTATCCGTCTCCAAACATTTGACATAAGTCGGACACCCCCAAATCTGAAGATGAGAGAGAGTAGGCTTGCATCTAGTCCATATCTCATATGGTGTTTTATCAACAGACTTACTTGGAACTCTATTCAGAAGGTAGGATACTGACTCAAGAGCATATCCCCAAAAGGATATAGGCAGACTAGCTAAGCCAATCATGGATCGAACCATGTCTAACAGAGTTCGATTCCTCCTTTCAAACACACCATTTAACTAAGATGTACCTGGATGGGTCTATTAAGAGAGAATCTCATTATCCTCAAGATAAGTCAGAAACTTATTGAAAGATATTCATCACCTCGATCTGATCGAAGGGTTTTAATAAACTTCTCAGTTTGTTTTCAACTTCATTATGATAATATTTCAAATGATTCAGATTTATGTCTCATGAGGTAGACATAAAACCATATCTTGAAAGATCATCTATAAACGTAATGAAATAACTATATCCATCTCTTGCACTGATATTCATCGGTCCACATACATCAGTATGTACTAGACTTAGAATATCACTAGCACTTTCACCTTTTCTAGTAAAAGGTGACATCGCCATTTTTTCAAGAAGACAAGATTCACAAGTTGGTAAAGATTCACTCTCAGTGATACCTAGGAGACCTTCTCCTACCAACTTATTTATCATATTCTTGTTTATATGACCTGGCCTATAGTGCCAAAGATAAATATCACTGAATTTATCTAACCTAGGATATTTATTAGCAGTGTACAATACAGTAACAAGCTATGACAGTACATATACGCCATTCTTTACTTGTCCATTCATCACATTAGAACCATTCAAAGTGATGTAGCAAATATCTTTTTTTATTGATAATTCATAACCATCATTGGCCAACAGGCTACAGAAATGATATTTACCAAAAAGGAAGGACAAAAATGACATTCATTAAGAACGACAGTACAAGACTCAAAAATAAAGAAATAGTTTTCAATGCCAGAACTGGAGCTTGACTTCCATTCCCAACATTTAGGAACCTTTCATCGCCTTCGAATCTCCTACTAACTTGAAGTCCCTGCAAATAATTATAAATGTCATAAGGACTTTCGGTATCCAATACCCAGCTAGTAGTATCATAAATAGAGAAACTATAAGGATTTATCATATAAATACCTTGACCAGTAATACCTTGCTGCTTTCCCTTCCTTACCCTGTTCGGGTCTAAAGTAGCAAGGTAAGCAGAACAATTCCGCTTCTAGTGACCCGACTTCTTGCAAAAGAAGCATTCTGCCTTTCTCTTAATAGCCTTTACCCTCTTAGGCTCAACACTTTGCACCTTCTTATTATTTTTCTTCTTCTTTCCTTTCCCGAAGGGACGACGTCCTGCTCCAGAACCTCCCACCAAATTCACCAATCCCTTGTTGAGATTGTGGTCTCTCTCATAAGTCTATAGTAACCCTAACATCTCATGATAGTTTATTGCAGGCCTATTCATTCTGAAATTATCAAGAAAGATCTAGTAGGAAGGGGGCAGAGAATTTTGAATCGCATCCTTGCCGAGCTGCTCATGTAAAGGACATCCGAGTTTGCCCAAACGCTCAAATAACTCAATCATCTACATTACATGATCAGTTACCGAAGCTCCATCATACTTATGCATGTTATAGATGGTGCAAGAGATCCGGTACTCTCCATATCATCCAAAGTGTCAAAAGATTCCTTCAACTTTTGAAGAATCTTCTCTGGCTGGGCCTCAAATTTGTGACTGAACTCGTCGTTCATACAGCCACATATACAACGCACCATGGTGCGGTCAGAGATCCACTCCCAGTAAGTATCCCTGACAGTGCCACGAGCGATGGGGACTGGGATTTCAAGTGCTAGATCCATTATCATATAGAGGATCCGTTTGTGCTCCAGGAAAATCCTGAGTTTTCGATACCAACTATCAAAATTGGGTCCAGAAAGTTTGTCATTATCTAATAATGACCGGAGCGACAAAGTGATCGACATTATCTAAAAAAGGAGAACAAGACCTATTAGTATATGAATTATTTAAAAAATTCTAAAGACATGGATTTTAGTCTAAAGGTTTCTCTCACTATTTTATTCAGACTGATAACCTCTATACTCCAATCCAAAGAATAACATTTATCCTTTAGCAGGTACTAGGATCTAATAGACTATATATGAGCCCGACTTGGCTAGCCAACTCAAATGCATCTAAAGGTAGGTACAATACCAAGTGCTTCTCTAAGCAGCTCCCAGTATTCATTTTGCCCCAGGGGTCCTCATAATCAGCCTTTGGACCTCCTATTGAAGATCCTGGTTAGGTCCAACCATTAACATGATCAAATTCAATGCTTTAACTAATCTATGATCAAGCCCAACTTTGGCTGGCCCACCTGACCACATGTTAAGATAGTCGTATGAGCCATCATATGTTGAATGGCAATCCCAGTCGCCTGAGACCACCCATTCTTTGGAACTGTCGATGATCATCCAACTTATGGACTCATTGCCAATCCAACTTAATGGCAGGCTAAGACTTAGGCTATCACATAACTTAGTCTTTTTATGGACCTAATAATTTAGAGGATTTAAATTTGGTGACATTTGAAATAAAGACATGGACCTTGATCAAGAAAACTCCCACCAAATACTTAGATGATTTCTAGATCAATTTGGACCATGGGCACCTATAAACTAGTTAGACTGATTAACCTTAGTTGTCATGGGTCAACTCAAATCAATAAATAATCTAATCAAGTTTGGTTCACCATGTTAGCCGGGTAAGTAAGATCAAGAGATGGGTTAAGCCAGGTAAACCTCTTGCCTTAACACCAACCATGAGTTGGTCAGGTAAGAGTTAGCCCCACAGAACCTTGATCACCAATGTCAAACTTACCTTGACACTAAGTGGTTTACCAGACTCAATCAGACTAACCTAAAGACCCGGGCTCACCATGAAGCCATGAATCAAGTCCATTTAGATGTATGGACTAATCAAACTAACTATTAGAGAGATCTATAGAGGAGAGATCTAATTCAACTTTTGATTAGTCTTTTCTCTATTTAATCCATTCATCTAAACCTAGGTCTAACCCATTTAAGGACCCAATTCTTGCTAACCCAATCAACCCATCATTTATCAATCATGACTTAAGATTAGAATCATATCCTAAATCTTAAAAATATACAACTTAATTCCTAATTAAGTGTATCACACTAATTGAAATATTTTCAAAATAAAGTGAAATAATTTCATAAAAATCTGAAGCTTAAAATTACTGTTTCATAGTTTTCTGGTTGAGTCAGCTCTTCTAGAACACAGTTTTCTGGTCAAGTCAGCTCTTTTGCTCGAGTCAGCTCTTCCAGAACACAGTAACTTCAAAATTCAATCATTTTCACTTGAACTTTTCAAAGTTTTAGATCAAACATCTTTTAGATCTTATCTAAACATAGTTATGATCTATTAACCATAGATTAAAATCATTTTAATCCATCCAATTCCTTACTTTATACTTCATAAGGTCATGACGCAGTGGCATCCCTACACATCATAGGAGAACCCCTTGGAATGGGAAGAGATGGTCTTTAAACCATGCTTATCTCTATGACCAGATGGCCATGGTGAATCCATCATAACCCAAGTACTTTGTGAAGGAAATAATCTGATTTCATACAAAAACGTTAAACTACATGTGCATCCAACATGGACGCTCTGATACCACTATTTGGGGAACCAAGGAAATGGGAACTATGTGGCATGGCCAGAGACATGCAATTTAAAAACTTTTTCTAGATTACATGATACAGCGGAAGCAGATAAACCATTTATCTAAGCATGTTAATCTAATTAACACAAGTTCCCTATGCTTGATGCATGTGTAGAATAATGTATGTATGAAACCAAGCATCCATTTAATGAAAAATAGAACTATTCTAGATTCACATAATGATGTAACAGATTATAGTATGCCAAATAAATAATCTAAAGGTATACCTTTGAGATGATGATCACCAGGAAGGCACGTGCTTTGATAGCAAGATGGAACAGCACTTGATGGAGATCAACCCTGTAGAAAAATAATCAGGCTCTGTGAGCGGCACATGCGTACCGTCTCTACAGGTGGATTGAAAGGATTATGCCCTAAAGGCCAATCGAAATGTTGTATTTCGATGAGATTTTCTTTTGTATCCCAAACCAATGTATTGACGTTATCAATTAATAAAGGCATTTTATTTTCATCGTACACTGTGTCTTATTAATTTTATTAAGATATGATGAATCCATAGATTAGGGCTATGGTACTAGGGTTATGATGAGATCATACTAGTGAGACCTAAAGTCTTAAAACCCTAATCTAGAATATTTCTGATCGATGGGATATTGAGTAGGGGATCAATGTTTCCGGTAAGACCAGCACATCCTATGTATGCTTGGTGAAGAGGGTGACCGATCTCACAGTCACTTGTATTTGACACTAATACTAGGATGTGGGTGCTCATTAGAGAATGAGTTCACTGAATGGATCCATCTTGAGAACATCTAATGGAACCTTATTTGTTTGTCAATAGATAGTTGTCATAGTGGCAGTAGTGCATGTAGTCCTTTGACCTGAGACTGCCATGGTACCTTGTATGCATGAATCCATACTTTGGTTCACACTCAATCATGACACTGAGTCATGCATGGGGTGATACTGGGTATGGTGGATTGCATATGGAGGTTGTGAGTAGGTCAAAAAGGAATCGATCAACCCTAGTATGAGGGAAGCGCATCTAGATGATTTCAATCAAATGAAGATTCGGGAAATCTTTGATCAAAGTATGAACATTAGAAATAATTTCTAATGGTTCATTAATGAATCATCATTATCAAATTGAGCAAGGAATGAATATGAAATTGGATTTAACAAGTATCCATATCCATAGTCATATTCAGGGTGCAAGTAGATCGAAGGACTGAATTGCCCGGTAACTCACCACTCAAGGGTATTTTGATAAATCCACCAAAATTCATCATCTTCCAGGTAGGCATGACACGTTGCTAGATGTCAATCTTGTCTTGTAGGTATTCATGAACCAATTGATTTGGTTTCATGAGTCAATTCGATGTGTGATTCGAATTGGACAATTAGGTGAGCCAATTTGACCTAATTAGGTCAATCGGGTTCGCTCGGATCGAATCGGCTCAAACCTAAACCTACTGCTGGCTAGATATGGAATCCAATGGGTCACACATAATAGAGACTTGGCCAAGAAAGTCATTCATGATTTAATTAGGGTCATAGGATCCTAATTGGTTAGCCGGATTACATACTAGCATATATAGGCTAACTAAATTCCTAACCCAATTGGATTGGGTCCGGTTGCTTGCTAATTGGGCTAACCTAATTATGGAAAACCTAAATTAGGTTGAGTCCTAAGTGGGGCTAGCCTAGCTAAATCTGATTTTAATTTGGATTTATGGGCATTTTAGGTGCCATACATGAAGAGTCCCAATGGCATGGGACTCTTGGTACCTAAATGATACCTTAACTTCAAAAGGGCACAGAATGAGCTATAGATCTCTGATTTGAATATAATTTATATGGTCAGAAAGAAAATTTTATGCTCTTTCCAATGACACCCATATTGCCTATGTTTTGACTGGTCAACATTCTTTGAAATTTGTGTGGAAGAAGGATGGCGTGCACGGTGCATGAAGAGTCGCAACTCTTCATGTGGCACGCGGTTCTGATGGAGAGTCCTTCTGCTATTAGGACTCTTCATAATCTTCGATGTTTGGAGATTGAAGAAGCGCCTCTTAGCTTCCTAGGGACCAGTAATTGACATGTGGCATGTGAGAATTCGTTCAGATAAAAGAAGGGATGTGAATAAGGCCTTCGGTGCATGAATGGGCTTATTAGATATAATTTTTCAAGCCAGATAACTTCTCTTCGGCCTTGAAAAATCATATCTGATAAGTTGATGGGAGGACATATCACATGCCCCTCTTGTATCTATAAATAGGGGGTGGTGAAATGAGTCTGAGATAAGAATTCCATCGAAGTACTATTCTGAGTGTCTCTCTCTCCCTCCTTCTCTTTAAGACAAGACTTGTCTTGTTAAGACAAGGTCTTTTCTAATAGGACAAGGATTTATTTTAGGACATAAGCCTAAGGGGTCCTAGAGGAGGGTTGTCCTAAAACCAAGAGTGGTTTAGAAGAGTGTCTTTAGTGCCCTACAGTAGGACAGGGTGTCCTACAGTGGTCAATAGACCAAAGGCTGCCAAAAGAGTCCACTTCTCCAAGCAACTTGAAGAAGGAGTTTTTCCTTGGTCTGAGTTTCGTGTGGATCACCATTGGAGGGAGAACATTTGGACGCCTGGTGGAGAAGGCTGAATCAGGGTTTTCTTCATCGGATTGGATACCAGCGGTTCAGGTTGGTGCCTAAACTCTAGTTTATATTATATATGCATGTTTGTATGTTTTAATTCCTAGTAAGGAGGTCTTGGGTTAAGGGTTTGGTAGTGTTTCATAATAAATTTTTGAAATCCACGCTTCTGCCCTGGTCACCAAAACCCTTACACTTCACACCGGGTAGAGGGATTCCTTCTCCTTCCTTCGAGGTGCTAGGCCCTCTGGAAACACTAATGGTAGTAGCGACTCCTTCTTCAACTCCTTGAAGATGTGTGGACTCCTTCAACTCCTTGAAGGGCTGTTGCTGTAGTGGTGCTGGAACGAAGATGCTTAAGAACCCTTTCCCAATGCTTTGTCCCAAACCTTCAACATTAGATATACACACAGAAATCCCAAAACCCAAGCTCACTCTATACCAGAGATCAAATCTCGTAATCTCTCAAGGATCAAGCAAGATCAATCCAAGAAATTTTCTGGGCAAAGTCTCAACTTTGATCCAAATCTGGAGTGTGGAATGTTGAATGTCAACTATTGACCTTCTTCAACCCTACTTTTATCAGCAGCACTCAAAATAATTAAAAGGACACAAGAGAGATTAATGAGCAATTTTGGGTCTCTTGAGATTCTAGGAAGGTTATGAAGTCACTTGGAATTCAGCAACAGCAACTATTAAAACCTAGAAACGCCTCTCATTAAGAGCCATAATTGTTATAGCTATTAATGAAGCATTTTCAATTTCTCAAAGTCCATCAGTCGAGCTGTCCAAATGAGTCAGCTCGAACACAGGTTTGACAACACCTTATTAAACGAGTCTGGAATGATTCTCAATCATTCGCATGCCAGCAAAGCAAGAAGAAACTCAACGATGTGTGACCCCATAGGTTCAAATACTAAACCGGTAGCAAGGAACATTTCCAATATTAGCCAAAGTCGCCATTTAGCAATGACACCCGGTGTCTGGATAGGTTGAAAGTTGTAGGGCAACATGAACCTGTCGAACATGGAATATCAGTGAACTTATTCCATTAACCTCCTAGTACTCTGGATGGCATAGGGTTAGACTTCCCAACCCCAATCTACCATCTCAATATATCTCAAACAAAGAATCCTTGTAACCCCTTACAAAGAATGCCCTAGCCAAGGTCTTTCTTAATTGAGGCATATTAAGCATTCAATCCATAGGGTTAGACTGCCCAACCCTAATCGATCCATCTTAATATATCTCAAACAAAGAATCCTTGTAACCCCTTACAAGAAATGCCCTAGCCAAGTCTATCTCAATTGAGGCATATTAAGCATTCAATCCAAATCATTTGGAGAGATCAATCCTATCTCGATCCTACTATCACTATATAAGTACTTGACTATATCCAGCAACATTTCATCATTAGATTAGAAATCCAAGTAGTACGGTACCTAAACATAGTGAGTTGCTTGCAAGCTATCATAGTGCTCTCAAGTCAGAGGAATAATTCATGTCTATATTCTAATGCAAAACTTTTCTTTGACAAAATAGAATCTCACATAAGAGTCATATTCAGTGAAGTGTCAAATATAACACCTGACTCCATGCTACTTGGTTAAGAGGACAACCAATAGATATGACATCAACAACCTACTCTCGATACATTATTGTCTTGAAGCAGCGTATCCTTTGATCGCGAATCAATTTATGAACTACACAATGCATCCTCTCTACATCGCATATAAGGTAGCTTAAAGGACATCATCACATAAGAGTTCAATTAGGAAGATGTCATGTGATGAATAACCAGAATAAATCTTTTATTCAATTCAATAATTTATATATACATGAGTCGCACAACCATCTCAGCCTAGATGATTGGCTTTAGGACATAATTCCCAACACAAGTGCCTATCCAGAACTGGACTTCAAGCAATCACCTCATCAGGAGAACAAGGAAAGTTTACTTCAGAGGTCATTGTATGGGTTGAAACAATCACCTCGTCAGTGGTATCATAGATTTGATACATTTATCATGAGCCTTGGATTTCTTAGATGTGAACATGACCATTGTGTTTATGTGAAGGATGTTGATACTATGGATGCTCTGTATTTACTTCTGTATGTGAATGATATGTTGATAGCTAGCAGAAGTATGACAGCTATAAAAGGGTTGAAGAGAGTATTATCTCAGGAATTTGAGATGAAAGACTTGGGATCAGTTCAGAAAATTCTTGGAATGGAGATTTGTAGGGATAGAAGCAAAGGAATACTCTATTTGTCATAAGGTGGGTACATTAAAGGGTACTCGAGAGGTTTGGGATGGAAAAGGCCAAACCTGTGGAAACACCATTACCAGGGCATATTTCTCTCTCGAAAAAATAGTGCCCTTAGTCAGAGGAGGAGAGAGAGTACATAAAAAGAGTTCCATATGCCAATGTAGTGGGCAGTTTGATTATGCTATGGTTTGTTGTAGGCCAGATATAGCATATGTTGTAAGCCAGGTGAGCAGGTACATGGCTAATCCTGGGAAGGAACACTAGAAGGCATTGAAGTAAATTTTGAGATATCTGCAAGGGACTCAAAAACAAGGATTAGTGTTTGGTGGGTAGCCAGAAAGACATTGATGGAACTCCATAGAATCATGTGAGGATTCAGGTCCTTTGGAAGGGTTTGTTGATGCAAGTCATACAGATGATCTTAATACAAGGAGGTCTATAACAGGTTATCTCTTCGCATGTATGGTGGACCGGTTTCTTGAAGATCAACCCTTTAACCTATTACTGCTTTATCTACAATAGAAGCATAGTATATAGGAAAATGAGGCTACAAAGGAAGCACTATGGCTGAGAAGGCTAGTGTCTGAATGGGGGTGAAATAGTGTATGGTGGTCCTACACAGTGATAGCCAGAGTGCCATATACTTGACACAGAACCCAGTCTATCATGCTAGGACTAAGCATATAGATGTAAGATACCACAGAGTCAGGAAGCTGGTGGAAGAAGGAGAAGTGGCGCTGGTGAAGGTTCATATAATGGAGGGCCAGGTGGATGCACTTACGAAGGCTCTACCAAAGGATAGCTTCTACTCTTGTATGTGGTTAATGGGTTTGAGGAGTTTGGCATATGTAGCTTTGAAGCACCGAGGTAGAGATTGTTGAGTCTCGGGTGGTGCATTCATGGCTAGTTGGGTCAATGTACATGTATTGATATGGTCAATCATGGTTTTTCATGATGTATCTAGGGCTAGGATCGAGTCTGGTATGAGTCCTAGGTGTTTAGGCTCAGTTTTGGTCAATCTGGGTCTTAGAGATGGCTCTTCTGGGATAAGAGTCGGCTCTGTTGGTTGGCACATCTTAGAACAGGTGATTGTAGACTAGACGAGTCGGCTCGAATGGGTTCGAGTTGGCTCGGTTGTATAATCAAGAAACCTGTAGACTGGACGAGTTGGCTTGGATGAGTTCAAGTCAGCTCTATTACGCAGTCTGTCAATCCTGTAGTCTAGAAGAGCCGGCTCTAAGGATTAGAGTCAACTCGATTATAGGGCCAAGTCGACTCTAGTGTCTAGAGTCGGCTTGGATATCGGGTGAACTATTTTTTGAATGGTGCCACATGGGGGAGTTTTGGGATCTTGGTCATGTGTGATCGAGGTATATATATATTATATCCTCGTAAGAGGATTGTGAGAAAAAACGAAGGTGTAATGAACTTCTTGAAGCTGAAAGAAGAAAATCCCTTTCTCCCGAGAAAAATATTCTATTTATCTTCTTCCTTTTCTCTTCTCCCATTCTTGGTGTTCTTGATCTTCACAAACCTGGATCCTACCATGATCTTCATTGGAGATTTCTGGCAGATGGTCATCCATAATTTGGTGATATACTTTCGTGATTGCTTTATTGATCAAGGCATTCATTTTTTATCAGGAACAAGGCTACTCTTGAGGGTTTGGTTCATCAAATCTAATTGGATTTGAAATCGAATTCTCAACATTTGGTATCAGAGCAAGGTTCGTGGAAGGAAGATCTCAAGATCAGAGGGTTGGAAGTAAAGCTTCTTGCAGGTAGTGTTTTCAGATCTCTAAATTCTTGATTGTAGTAATGGCATCAAGTGGGTTCAAAGTAGATTTTGAGAAGTATGATGGCAAGGGAAACTTCATTTTATGGCATCAAAGGATTAAAGATTTGCTGGTTCAATAAAGAATCTACAAGGTCTTGGTTAAAGAAAGATCGAAAAAGATTAGTGTTGAAGAATGGAAAGAGTTAGAAGAGATTGCTTTCAGCACCATCAGGATGTGTTTGGCTAATCAGGTTTTACCTGAGGTATTTCAGAGACTACCGCAAAAGGTCTTTGAAGAAGACTAGAGAACACATACATGGAAAAGAACATGACGAACAAGCTATGGCTGAAGAAGCAACTGTATAGCTTGAGGATGCCTGAAGGAGGAGACCTAGTTGCTCATATTCAAAGGTTCAATCAGGTATGTTCTGAGGTGATGAGTATGGATGTGAAGATAGATGAGGAGGATCGGGCATTGTTGCTACTGTGTTCAATCCCTGGATCGTATGATGGTCTCATTACAATCTTAGTTTATAGGAAGGAAACCCTGAACAATGAAAAGGTTGTTGGTGTGCTCAATCCAATGAGCAAAGGAAAAAGATCTGCAAAGGTAACCCTAACTTAGAGGTTCTTGCTGTAAATGAGAGGCAAGGAAGACCCAAGGAAAGAGTTAGGGGAAAGTCCAAAGATAGATCTCAGTCTCGGAACCACAAGAGTGTTCAAGTATCATCAGCTTGGGCATATCAGGAAGAATTGTCCTCTTTGGAAGATAGAAAAGGGGAGAGCCAACACTAGTGGTACAAATGCTTTGGAAAGCAATAGAAGAGAAGTATTGATTGTATCAAATGGATTGGGAGAATACCAAGATTTTGGATTCTACATGCTCATACCACTATACCTCACATAAAGATTGGTTTTACACCTATGACAGGTCAAATGGAGGTAGTGTAAGCCTTGGTGATGATCACCCTTATATGGTAGCTGGAGTAGGCACTATTAGGGTGAGGATATATGATGGAGTGATAAGGACTCCATCAAATGTCAAACATGTACCAGAATTGAAAAAGAATTTGATTTCTTTGGGCTACTTGGAAGAGCAGGGATATGCTTTTAGTTGCCAATCTGGTAGTGGATGTTTGAGCATTACCAAGGAAGCTTTGGTGGTAATGAGAGGAAGAAGACTGAGCAACAATCTATACAGAATGGAAGGCTCAGTGGTGAGTGATATTGCTGAGGTGCTTGCAGCGGCACAGGAAGAACAGTTGAAATATAAGTTATGGCACTATCGAATGGGTCATATGAGTGACCGAGGGCTCATGGAGTTAAGCAGAAGAGGGAACATCCTAGCTTTAAAAAAGGATAGAAATGACCTGTGTGAGCCCTGTATCTTTGGTAAACAGCATAAAGTGAAATTTGCTATTTGTACCAAGCCAAGTGAAGGAGTGCTGGATTTGGTGAACTCGTATGTATAGGGACCAGCACCTCTGTTATCCAGAGGTGGAGCAAGGTATTTTGTTACCTTTATTGATGACTTCTCTAGGAAACTATGGATGTATCTGATGAGGAGAAAATCAGATGTATTTACCCAGTTTAAAGCTTGGAGGGCTGAGGTAGAGAAGGAGACAAGAAGACATGTAAAGTGCCTTTGGACTGATAATGGTGGGGAGTACTCTAGTACAGACTTTAGGAGTTACTATGAGAAAAATGGTATCAAACGCCATTACATAGTAAGGATGACCCCATAGCAGAATGGTGTCATGGAAAGGATGAACCGAACACTATTGGAGAGGGCAAGTAGTATGAGGCTGCAGTCATCACTCCCAAAAACTTTTTGGGATGATGCAATTACTCTGGCATGTTTTCTTATAAATAGGTCCCCTCACTTCAAGTTGGATGGAGGACTTTTAGAAGAAGCTTGGAGTGAGAAAAGGTGGAGCTTGGCCATCTAAAAGTTTTTGGTTGCCTGGCTTATGTACATATGGAGGTAACTGAAAGAAGCAAGCTAGATCCTAAGTCAAAGAAGATGATCTTCATAGGGTATCCACAAGGAGTCAAAGGTTACCAACTGTAGGATCCACAGTCTCAAAAGGCAGTGATCAGTAGGGATGTCATCTTTGATGAGAGGAGCATCTTGGAGAAATCAGGGACTGCAACTGGAACGCAGTCAATAGATGAACAGCAGTGAGAGCCCATCACAGGTGGAGGATAGGCCTTCAACATCAGCTAGAAATGGAGTTTCAGTTGAGGTGGAGTTGGATAGGAAAGATTCTTTAGGAGTGAAGGAAAGGCAAGAAGAATTAGCTGTTCAAAGGGAGGTGCAGGAGGAGCCACAAACAACAGACTTGCAGGACAGTGCAGGAGAAGTGGCATTGCATAAGCCTCAATGCACAATCCGGAAGCCGGTAAGATATGGCATGGATGAAGCAATTCCTATGCTCTTATATCTGTGAATGAAGATCCAGAAAGTTTTGTAGAAGCCATGAAAAGTCCTGATAAAGTATCATGATGCAAGGCATGATGAAAGAGATGGAATCTCTCAGGATAAATTAGACATGGCAGCTGATGGATCTACCTAGAGATGCTCATGCTATTGGCTCCAAATGGGTGTTCACTAGGAAATCATTACCTACAAAGCAAGGTGGAGTGAGATACAAGGCAAGGTTGGTAGCAAAGGGATACTCACAGAGGGAAGGAGTTGACTACATAGAAGTGTTTTCTCCTGTGGTACCCATACTTCAATTTGGGTGTTGTTATCTTGGTAGCAAAACATAATTTGAAATTGGAGCTGATGGATGTGAAGACAGCCTTTCTACATGGAAGACTGGAAGAGAAAATCTATTTGAAGCAACCTGATGACTTCATTGAGATTGGACAGGAGAATAATGTATGTCTACTTTAGAGGTCATTATATGGGTTGAAACAATCACCTCGTCAGTGGTATCACAGATTTGATACATTTATCATGAGCCTTGGGTTTCTTAGATGTGAACATGACCATTATGTTTATGTGAAGGATGTGGATGCTATGGATGCTCTGTATTTACTTCTGTATGTGGATGATATGTTGATAGCCAACAGAAGTATGACAGTTGTGAAAGGGCTGAAGAGAGCATTATCTCAGGAATTTGAGATGAAAGACTTGGGATCAGCTCAGAAAATCCTTGGAATGGAGATTTGCAAGGATAGATGCAAAGAAATACTCCATTTGTCACAAGGTGGGTACATTAAAAGGGTACTCGAGAGGTTTGGTTTGTTGCGAGCCACATATAGCATATGCTATAAGCCAGGTGAGCAGGTACATAGCTAATCTTGGGAAGGAATACTGGAAGGCATTGAAGTGGATTTTGAGATATCTGCAAGGGACTCAAAAACATGGATTGGTGTTTGGTGGGTAGCCAGAAGGACATGCATGGAACTCCATAGAATCATGTGAGGATTCAGGTCCTTTGGAAGGGTTTATTGATGCAAGCTATGCAGATGATCTTGATACAAGGAGGTCTACAACAGGTTCTCTTCTGTATGTATGGTGGATCTATTTCTTAAAGATCAACCCTTCAACCTATTATTGCTTTGTCTACAACAGAAGCAGAGTATATAAGGAATACAGAGGTTGCAAAGGAAGCACTATGGCTGAGAAGGCTAGTGTCTAAAATGGGGGTGAAACAATATATGGTGGTCCTACACAGTGATAGCTAGAGTGCCATACACTTGACACAAAACCCAGTCTATCATGCTAGGACCAAGCATATAGATATGAGATACCACAGAGTCAGGGAGCTAGTGGAAGAAGGAGAAGTGGTGCTGGTGAAGGTTCATACAACAGAGAACCAGGCGGATGCACTTATGAAGGCTCTACCATGGATATCTTCTACTCTTGTATGTGGTTAATGGGTTTGAGGAGTTTGGCATATGTAGCCTTGAAGCACCAAGGTAGAGATTGTTGAGTCTCAAGTGGTGCATTCATGGCTAGTTGGGTCAATGTACATGTATTGATTGGTCTATCACGGTTTTTCATGATGTATCTAGGGCTAGGATCGAGTTTGGTATGAGTCCTAGGTGTTTAGGCTCAGTTTTGGTCAGTCTGGATCTTAGAGTTGGCTCTTCTAGGATAAGAGTTGGCTTTGTTGGTTGGCACATCTCAGAATAGGTGATTATGGACTGGACAAGTCAACTCGAATGGGTTCGAGTCAGCTCGGTTACACAATCAAGAAACCTATAGATTGGATGAGTCAGCTCGGATGAGTTCGAGTCAGCTCCACTGCACAGTCTATCAATCTTGTGGTCTGGAAGAGCTGGCTCTGAGGATTAGAGTCGACTTGGTTATAGGGCCAAGTTGACTCTAGTGTCTATAGTCGGCTCGGATGTCAGGTGAACTATTTTTTGAATGGTGCTAGCTGGAGGAGTTTTGGGATCTCAGCCATGTGTGACCGAGATATATATATATATTGTATCCTCGTAAGAGGATTTTGAGAAAAAATGAAGGTGTAACAAACTTCTTGAAGCTGAAAGAAGAAAACCCTTTCTCCCGAAAAAATTACTCTGTTTCTCTTCTTCCTTTTCTCTTCTCCCATTCTTGGTGTTCTTGATCTTCACAGACCTGAATCCTACCATGATCTTCAATGGAGATTGCTGGCAGAGGTCATCCATAATATGGTGATATGCTTCCGTAATTGCTTTGTTGATCAGGGCATTCATTCTCGATCAGGAACAAGGCTGCTCTTAAGGGTTTGGTTCGTCAAATCTGGTTGGATTTGAAATCGAATTCTCAACAAGCCCCTAGTTATCAAACCCTATCCCCTTTCTTTCCACCTTCTCCAAACCCTAGCTGTCCCCTCTCTCTCATCTAATCAGCCCCTGGCCGCCCCTTTCCAAATGCAGATGCCCAAGCTGCATCCAAGGCCGCCAGCCCCTGTAGCCTCTCTTCTGCCCAATCTTCTTCTTTCCATCTCATTTAGTATTTTTCTCATATTCTACATCACTAACCCTTAACGTTTGCAGGATCCCTCCAGTGAAACCATCCTCGGATGAAGTCTTCTTTGCCCTCAAACGAAGCTAATAAAAAGCTGGCAGATCCACGAGAAAGTGACCGGATCATCCAAGCACCGATTTGAGCGGAGCGATCTTATCTATGGCATCATAGCATCATTGTCTTGTAAGTTTAGTCCAATTCTCAACTCTCTTTATCTAATTTCTTGAAGTTGAATATGCTCCTAATAGGCCTTCTTAGTCCTAGGATCATAGTTTTTTTTCTCTTTGATTGATCTAGCATGTGGGTAGGATGCTAACTGATACAGGATAACCCTAACCTAGTCTTGCCTAATTTCGAGAATCAAATCATAAAAAGAAAATCTAACAATATTTGTTTGATTTAATCTGATTTTCTTCATGTTCATCCCTTGAATATCATCCTGCATCATGTTAGAATCCCGTCCCTCATCAAATTGGCTGATCATACCCTAATCGGATTTGCATCATGATTAACTTACACTATGACTAAATATTGATTTTCTGAGGGCTTTGATGGTCTCTAACACATCCTAATATAGACTTAATCATGTCAACCTAACATTCAAGATATCATAAAACCTAACATTCATGACATCATAATGTATTCATAACCATACACATATGACATGATATTCATTCCATCATTCAAGCATATTAACCCTAATATGCATACCATAAGCATGATTGTAATATCAATCCATTAACCACACTTGTTCATGGGATATGGCCATAGCGGCACCCCTACAGGCCATAAGAGACCCCATTAAATGGGAAAAGAGGGCCATGAAATGCTAAATGACTCCTATGATTGGATGGCCATGGTGACTAACACAATTCAAAGCAGCTACTAGGATATTACACATTTCAAATATGTGATTGAACTAATCATGATGGGGGACAGATGGGGGATGGATTGCTAGCGAGCAGAGAAGTCACCAGGGATTAGGGCTTTCTTGGAAGAAGAAAGAAGAGGGTGGCTAGGGCTATGTTGGAGGACTAGAAGGTAGGGCACAGAAGACTTGGGGCAACGAAGGGATCACACAGATACCCTTAGGAGGACAATCACACAGCAAAGCACATAGCAAAGCACACAGCACACAGCAAAGCACACAGCAAGGCACACAGCAAAGTTGAAGAGACTCAAGAAAATTTCATTAATTCATAGTATGAAGAAAATACAAGAGGGTGTGGGGTATTTATAGATTCACCCAGGTCCCTGGACTCCCTAACAGACTGGGACTACAAAACTTGAGGGCCAAGAAAACTCTCTTGGGCCTTGGACTGGGCACTGGGCTGGGGAAGGCACCAACTGAACTTGGACTAGGAGAGGCGCCAACCTTGTGGTCTTGAATAGCCCGGGTGCATGAAGGCTAGCTCTGGTTGGGGCAGCCTAGTGAATCTCTGGTCTGCTAACTCTCCTCTTGAATATAACTTGAATGAAAACTACATGGACTCGATTGGACTTGACTGGACTAAAAATGACTGGACTTAAGTGGACTCAATTGGACTTAGTTGTCTCACTTTATTACAGAACTCAATTGTCTCACTTTAGTATAAGTGACTTAGTACTAATGGACTCAAATAGACCCTCGGGTCCCCATCATTTTCCTGGAGTGGGGAGAACTCGACTCCATTGAGTCAAGGTCACGGGGGCTTTGATGGGACCAAATCCAAGCATTTCAAAAGAGACAAACCCATAAAATAGACACAATTAAATAAACCCAAATATATCCAAATAAACTTGGAATAAAGAGGAGGCTCTACTTTGAGAATTGTGCAACTATGAAATTTGTGCATCTCTGAAATCTTTATGACTTTGAAACCCATGTATATTTGAAATCCATGTTGCTTTGAAGAGCATGCAGCTTTGAGGAGCATGCAGGCTTGAAGTCGGCAATCATGAAAGGCAACTACTTTCACATTCGTGCAGATCATCATCTCTCGGTCTGATGCAATAAGGAGCAGGGGACGTCTTTGGGAGAGGGATGTCCGGTGAGCTTCACCGGTGACGGTGCTGGGAACGATGATGGTGGCACGAAAGAGGCGGCACGGGCCTGTTTTGGTTGCTAGTGGTAGAGGAAGGGACAAGATCGGAAGGGAGGAAGGAGTAGCGATCGGCTTCATGGGGAGATCCGGCAGGGACCCAATGGAGACGCAGCAGCGACCATGGGCGAAGATGGAGGATTCTAGTGGATGGCTCGAGTGGAGGCGGACGTGGCGGTTGGAGGCGAGCGAGATGGAGGGAGATCTTCCGGTGGGGCGGCCATGGGCAGCCTGATCTATGGTGCGGGGTTCCATCGGCTGCCGATCATTGATCGACTAGGAGAAGGGGTTGAAAGTGGCATAGCAGCAGACGACGTCACCGAGGAGGGAGACCTACTTCCAGTTGACCCAATCGCGGGCATAGGGGCTATCAGCATCTGGGAGATCTAGTGGAGGCGTCAATTGGATCTGGGCAATCCAGATGGGAGAGAGACTGGCACAAAAAAGGTTCCAGTGGTTGATGATGTGGGGAGGATGCAGATCTGGCAGACAGCGGCATTCTTGGTAGTGGCAATCGGAAGGATGGAAACAGGAGGTTCCACGAGAGGCTGCGAGCGATGAGGTTTCAGGATGTTTGATGATGGTTTGATAATAGGCTCGAGGAGGAAGAAGAAAATACCCTAATCCTTTGGCTCTAATACCAAACTGATAGGGGACAGATGGGGGATGGATCGCTGGTGAGAAGAGAAGTCACTAGGGATTAGGGCTTGCTTGGAAGAAGAAAGAAGAAGGCGGCTAGGGCTACGTTGGAGGACTAGAAGGCAGGGCACAGAAGACTTGGGGGCAATGAAGGGATCACACAGATACCCTTAGGAGGATAATCACACAGGCAAATCACATAGCAAAGCATACATCAAGGCACACAGCAAGGCACATAGCAAAGTTGAAGAGACTCAAGAAAATCTCATTAAATCATTGCATGAAAAAAATACAAGAGGGTGTGCGGTATTTATAGATTTACCCAGGTCCCTGAACTCCCTAACAGACTGGGACTACAAAACTCGAGCGCCGAGAAAACTCTCTTGGGCCTTGGACTGGGCACTGGGCTTGGGAGGGCACCAATTGAACTTGAACTAGGAGAGGCACCAACCTTGTGGGCTTGATAGGGGCCCAGGTGCATGAAGGCCAGCTCTAGTTGGGGGGGTCTGGTGAGTTTCCTAGTCTGCTGACTCTCCTCTTGAACATGACTTGAATGAAAACTACATGGACTCGATTGGACTTGACTAGACTAAAAATGACTAGACTTGACTAAGTGGATTCAACTGGACTCAGTTGTCTCACTTTATTACAGGACTCAATGGGCTCACTTTAGTACAAGTGACTCAGTACTAATGGACTCAAATAGACTCTCGGGTCACCATCAAATCATGCATAGAATCATAAATTATTCAATAGCATGCACCATACTTGATAATATGCACTATCATATAATCTTTCAATAGTACTATGATTTTTATATATGATCATATTATCATTCAATATATAATTGAACCCTAATTAGTGGCATGCATCAGAATATGATTCCCATATATGATCATATTCACTATCATATAAGCATATTCAATTGACCATTAATGAATAAAATAAGAGGGCTCTGATACCACTGTTTCGTTTCTAGGGTTTTGATGGCACAGCAGAATAATGGATTTCAAAAAATTTCTTTCTTAAAACTCCAAACAACTTGAAACCCTAACCTAAGATCCCTTATTCATTACAATTAACAAGTCATGCAATTAGGATTTGGACAAATACCTGGAACATTAATTCCTTCTTCTTTCCACTAGGCACACAAGTGCATGCACTCCAGAGGTAATCCACACAGGAATTGATCCTAGGAAGCACTTCTTAGTAGGTTGCTTAAGTCAAAGGGACTCTTCTAATGGCCTTTCTTCCTTTGGCAGCCTCTCCTTCCTTGCTCAAACCCCTGCCCTCCTGTAAAGCACTCTGAGCCCTCTCCAAATCCTCTCTTCACTCTCTTTTTTACTTCCTAAATCTCTTCCTAAACCCTTGTCTTAAAATGGTGGACTTGTTTTAAGACAAGACCTAAACTCTAACAAGGGAGGGAGGAGACAAAGGAGAGTGTGGCAGAGTGTAAGTGTAAGAAAGAAAGATGGAAGCCTAAACACCATGGGTATTTATAGGAGATGGGGAGGTGCCAGATAAGCCTTCTTATCATCCCATGATAAGCCTTTCAATTTATCAAATAAGACTCTTCATATAGTAAGAGTCTTATAAATGAAAGGTCAACTATTTTCATGCGCCAACTGCCTCACACAAGTCCCTTCATGAATTCATCTGACTTCTCCACTTGACACATGTCAAATACTAGTTTTAAGTAAGCCAAGGGACATGGCTTTTAATTTCAAGAATCGGTGTTTTGAAATTCCTTAAAGCAGAAGGACTCTGCTTCTTAGAATTAGTGCCAAACATGAAGAGTCGCGACTCTTCATGTGCGCCAACTTCCTTCCACCGCGTTCTTCCTTTTGTTTTGACCGGTCATAAGCCATTCAATTGGCATGGAGATGAAGCTAAGGGACATCTTGCTTTATCTGGAAACCAAGTCCCCAAAGTAGAAGGACTCTAGGTCCTTTTCTGCGCGCCAATGGTGAAGAGTCGCTACTCTTCACTTGTCGGTCAACTTTCTCCATGCCATATGCTACCTTTGACTAATCAAAGTATATCCAATATAGGTGTCAAATGAAAGGTAATTAAATATACTTTATCACCATATAAGTGATTATCAAGCATAAGGACTCTTGGTCCTTCTATGCCCCTTTAATTGCCGACCATTTCTTTTGGTATTTGGCGCATAAAAGCCATGAAAAGTATCTGATAAATTCTGATAAATTCATCCCAATTTAGGTCTCCCATAAATTGGTTAGTCCATTAAGCAACCTTTAGACCCAATTCAATTGGGTTAGGAGTTAGGTTAGCCTACACATGCAAGTATATAATCTAGCTAACCAATTAGGATCCCATGATCCTAATAAAATGCCAATTGACTTCCTAGGTTAATTTCCTAGTGTGTGTGACCCTTTGGGTTCCACATCTAGCTAGCAGTAGGTCTAGGTCCAAGCCAATTCGATCTAATCGGATCCGATTAACCTAATTAGGTCAAATTGAGCTGACCTAAGTTGCCAATTCGAACTAGCTTTCGAATTGACTCATAAATTCAATCCAATTGATTCATGAAAATCCACAATACATGATGACATCTAGTAATGAATCATGCCTACCCAAAAGATAAGGAATTTAGTAAAAAGTACCAAAATACCCTTCAGTAGAAGTTACCGTGCAATTCAATCCTTCGATCTCCCTGTATCCCGATTAAGTGATGGGCATGGAAAAATGTTAAACCATAGCACTTAATCATTTTGAATCTCAATTTGATAATGAAGACTCGATCGATGAATGATTAGAAACCCTATCTAATCTCATCATGCTTTGATCAAAGACTTTCAGAGTCATCATTCGAAGAGATCACATGGGATAACTTCTCCTCTTACTAGGAGTGATCGATTCCTTGTTGACCTACTCATTACCTTCATACATAATCCACCATATCTAGAAATACCCCGTACATAACTTAATTGCCATGAGTGAGTATGCACCAAAATATGGGTTCATGTGCATAAGATACTAGGTAGTCTCAAGTCTAAGGATCACATGCATAACTCCCACTAAGAGAACATTCTTTTGACAAGTAAATAAGACTTCCATTTGATGTTCTCTTGCCGGATCAGTTTAGTGGACTCATAATCCTAATGAGCACCCACATCCTTGTATTAGTGTCTCTACACAAGTGGTTATGAGACCAACCACCCTCTCCATCGAGCATACATAGGATGTGCTAGTCTTTCTGGATTCATCGATCCCCGAATCGATTATCCAATGACTAGAAACATTTTAGATTAGGATTTATAGGAACTTAGGTCTTACCATTATGATCTCCATCAAAACCCTAATTTCATTGCCCTAACCTATGGTGTTCATCATAATCTTAATAAGATACAGTAGTATGACGAATCAAAAGATGCCTTTTATTGATAAATAATATCATACATGAGTTGGAAGATCATAGAAATGCCCTTACAATGATTGGCTTTTAAGGCACCATTCTTTCAGATGCTGTCGATCCGTGGCTCACAGCTCGACGGAGCAAGAAGATCTAGAGGTCTCGCATTCTGGCTCGAGCGGCCCCAAGGATCGAAGGAAAGAGGGCGAGGTGCTCCCAACGACCTCCATGCCCATCCAGAGTGATAAGGGACAAGGCTAGGAGGATCATTGGAGAGCTGAGAAGTTTCCTGGGATTAGGGTCAAAAAGGTGGTAAAGATGGAGGGGTAAAGAAGATGGACACTCTACGAACTTGGGACTTACCTTCACGGAGAGATCTCTCCCTCTAGGGCATCCCACCCACCCTACTACATGTAGCCTAGGGCATCCCACCCATCTCACTACATGCGGAGCCTAGGGCATCCCACCCAAATTGCTACCTGGGGCCATAAAGGAAAATCTCTAAGACCATAGAGAGGACTCGAAGGAGAAGGGGATAACTAGGGCCTCACACCTCTCGATGCTCGAAAGCGAAGGCATAGGATCTCACACCCCTCGATGCCCGAAGGTGAAGGAAAGACGAGCCTCACGCCAACTCCTTATGGAGGGAGAAAGAAGAACTGCTCTTCTCAAATCATCTTCATTATTATTTCTCAATACAAGAGGGGGTACTTTTATATAGGCTTACAAGACTTAGGACCCAAGTAAGGGTATGCATGGAATTTTCTTGGAATCCTAAACCCTCTCAAACTAATAATCCTAACAGTCTTCAAACTAATAATCCTAATCTAAAACAAACTTGAAACTAAAACAGCTTCAAACTAATCAATACATCCAAATTAAGAAAAAAATAAAATAAATAAAATATAATCTGAATGCATCAAGATCTATGCTGAAAGAGGTTCGTATCAGGATTCGCGTTGAGCTGCTCTGAAATCACATAGGCTTGATAACTTGCAGAAGACTTCCTGCTCTGAGAAGCATGCAGCTCTGAGATCCATGCAAAGTTGTTTCTGCTCTGAGATCTATGCAGGTTCCTTCTCCTATGATCGTGGAATAGAGGGACGTGGCGGACGGCACAAGGGGGCCGGTTGGGAGGCAATGCAGGCGATGCAGAGATGTCGACTCGGAGATGATGCGGGTGATAGCGAGGGGAGGACCCAACGGGCTGTCGGTGGAGATTTGGATAGGAGGATGGAGATGGAGCCAGGGGAGGTGGCACTCGGGTTCGGGCGATGAGTCTGGCATATTAGGCTGTGGGTGACTCCGAGCTGAAGGGAGGAAGCAGACTCGATCTAGGGCCTGAGGATGGCAATGGCATAGGGCAGTCAGTGGCTGTTCGTCAGAGGAAGGGAGGTCCGGTGGGGCGTCACATGTGTAGATGGGGTCTCGATCTGGGCGAAGAGGTGTCTAAACGATGGTGAGACCTATGGGCACAGATAGAGGGAAGAGACCGATCGGAGACGGGATCGAAGGGGAAGATGGAATTGGGTGTTGGTCATGATGGTGGAAGGAAGGTGATCTAGGCTATGGGTGGTGGAAGAAGATGACAGGAATAACTCAAGGACAAGTTAAGGATAAGCAGGGAATAAAGTAGGAATAGTGGGGATAAGTGGAATAGCTAGAAAAATACAAAATAAAATAAAAAATTTGGAGTAAAATAAAAAATCTGGATGGATTTTGATGTCCCCATCATGGAGGCCTTGAAGTAGGCCCAGAGCAGTCAAGACCTAAGGCAGGCACTTGCACCATAATTAAAAGAAAGGTAGTAGAAAACTGCACCAAGCTCATCGGGCAAACCAGCCTATTTTCTCACTGTTAAGATAAGCCCCCTGGCACCCCTGAGAATTCCATGAAGGTGTCTAAAAAAAAAAAGAGGAAGAAAAGAGAAAGAGGAAAAGAAGAGAAGGAAAGGGGTTGAGCGAGGAATGGTAGCTGAAGAAAAGAGGTGCTTCACTAATAAAATTCTTTTTGCATTCCTTCATGAGGCATCCCCGACAAACCGGGTACCCTCTCAAGACCCTAAGTACAAAAGAAAATATAGAAGCCTATGCATCGATGGCTGGCTCCTTCCCGGGCTGGTGAGTGACCTCAATCGTTGGCGAAACGTCTTGGGTGGCTTCAGATTCCACCTCCACTTCAACCTCCCTCGGCTCCGGCTCCACCCTGATGACGAGCTCATCCTGTTGCCCAGGCAACAAGAGAGAAGGCTGGATGTTGTCCAGCCCCTTCAGCTCGAAGAAATGGAAGGCCTTTCTCTTGAAGTCTCTAAATCCCTGGTGGAAGAAGTCCATAATGGCTTCTGCAAGCTCATCCTTAAAGGTCTAGGATGCCATGAACTTTGGAATGGCCTCAGTAGCCTCTTTTTTGGCCACCTCTATCAACATGACAGCCATCGTAGCCTTTTTTGCTGCCGCTGCAGCTTTGGCCATCTACTACTCTAGCTGAGTATGGAGGTCTGTGCTCTCCCTTCCAGGCGGGCCACCTCCGTCATAGAAGCAGTGGCCTCTTTGGCTCGGCAAGAGCCGTCCCTCTCCTCAGCCAAGGCAGCCTCAAGCTCAGCCACCTTTTTCTCGAGCTCAGATACCTTTGTCTGGGCCCCGGTTAGCTGAGCCTCTAGCTCCCTTGCCCGACCGGACAGGCCCCAAGCCTTGTCCCTCTCCTTGCAAAGGCAAATCTCATATTTTTCCATTCCCCGGCAGGCATCCCGTAGAAGCTGCATGTCAACCACCACCTGCACCAAGAACGATGATTGATGTCCTTTGGAAAAAGGGTGGAAAAACAAGTACAAACTCGAAGATGGCTTATCGACATCAGCCAGGCAAAGGCATCAGTAGCGAGCTCCCTCACCGGCCTTCCTACCTAATCCTGGTGATTCGATGGCTGGATTAGGGTGTTAAGGATATCCTCTGCCTCCCATCCTGGGATATCATAGAGCCCGTGGGAAAAAAGATAGTGAACTCCTTGGCTTCTTGGCTCGGTGTCTCAGGTGGCTTGGTCGGGGCTGGCGTACCCTCCAGCGAAGGCACCACACTTAGGGGGCTGCTATTGGCAACTTCAGCCCCAGGTCATGGAAGCAGTATCTCGGCAGTAGCAGATCCCACTTCCCTCGTTGCTTCTGGTTGCGGTGGATCGTCGGCGCGTGGAGGGGCCACTAGGGACGGAGGAGGAGCCCCATCCATGGGCCTAGTCTCACTCCTGGGCTGCCCAGGAGGGGTCTAGAACCGTGGTCGAGATGGTGCATGAGGGGTAGCTGGTCCCCTCACATCAGGGCTGACACCGAGCCCTTGCCTCGATTCCTCCCGGACCTTTTTTTCAGACTCCCCCCCAGGCCCTTCAACAGCGGCCCTCTTCCAGGACATCCCGCAAAGCTCCTGGTGAGGACACCTACACAAGATTTCAGAACTCACTGTGGATCTCGTAAGGAAGATCCAGACTCTGAACCATCCAGCAAATGCAACTCGGTAATTGTTTTCGGGTTTTAAAGTATGAAGTCTTTTGTTGCCAAACATCAAGAGAACCTAGCAAAGGATGGAAAATTTTCCCAATTTTAAAGCATGTGTCATGCATTTGCATTTCTTGAGCTAGCAAAGGAGGGGAAATTTTGTGACTTTTAAAGCAAGAGCGCAAGAGCATAATCAGCCTGCAGCCCCCAGATGATCCCTGCAGCTTTGTACCCATTTAAATAAAAAAAAAAAAGAGAATTAAACTAATCTTTATATAGAGGGTTCTCGAGGGTGTTCTTGAGCCTATAAATAGGGATGGTTCTCTTGTATGGAGGAAGAAAAAAAAGATGAAATGAAATACTGCTGGAGTGTTTTCTCTAGTGCCTTTGTTACAATTGTAATATTGAGGGGTGTGAGGCCCTAACCCTGCCTTCATTGCGTTGCAACGTCGAGGAGTGTGAGGCTCGGCTGCCTTCGCTGCACCCGTGGCGACGAGGGGCGCGAGGCCCTATCTATCCTACCATTTTCCAGCCGTCTAAACCCCCCTATCATCCATTCCATCATCCATAATTCTCACCACCATGCTCCAGAAGATCGAAGTTTTCAAGCTCGCCCGAATTTAGCCTTTCCACCTCGAACGGAGCTCCAGGAATTGTGATTGTCATTTTATTTGATGTCCTGGTACTCTTCTTGCTTTGATTTGGGTTTTGTACCTTGTAGGGTCTTTCTCCGGTAACGATCCCCCGAAGGAACCTTGCCAACATACATTTAGCACGATGCCACCCGTTGAACAGCTGATTATTGATCATCTAGGCCGCATCTTCCCAGGAAGAGTGACCCTAGTGCTTTGGGAATATTTATTTACTGTTGTGTCATTTTACCTCACCTCCTTATCCTCAAGATCTGTTTTATTAATTGTTTGCATGTCCTAGATCGGGGATTTCTCAATCTCTGAGTCCTGGGTCTATTATTCTGCTCACTTAATTTTGGGGTCCAGCATGAGAGGTTGTATGAGTTGATATCTTCCTTAAGTTGTTTTCTATCATCCTTGCTTGTTATGAGTCTCAATTTAATCAGATTTAAGGGTGATTTTCTTTGCATTGCATCTCTCATCATCTTCATGCCATCCTAGTCTATAGGTTCCCCATCATATTTGGTATCAGAGCAGGTTAGTTTAGGACTTGTTCCAGTCTCTGCACTTCAGGATTTCTATTTTCACTTGTGACCTACCTGTAATCCATTTTAATTTCAATATAAGAGTAGCTAGTTTCTTTGTTTTGTATTTTTTTCCTTGTATCATTTTTAGTTAGCTGTTTAGTTTAAATTTCGTCTTTAGAAAAAAATTATAAAAAAAATTAAAATTCCTGCATGTTGTTGCTGTCCTGTTTACTGTTTACTGTTTTTTCTGTATTAGTTACATTTTCTGCCTGTAATCTACTTAAATCTCTATATAAAAGTAGTTAGTTTATCTTGTTTATATTTTTTTTCCTTGTAGCATTTTCAGTTATCTATCTTTGTTTAAAATCTCATCCTCAGAAAAAAATTACAAAAAAAGTTAAAATTTCTAAAATCCTCTACTGTCTGCATGCTGTTTTGCTGACTCTTCCATTTTAGTTAAGTTCCAAGACATGTTTAGAATAGCATAGGTTTTATTTGTCTAAATCCTTTCATCTGGTATGCTATTGATGTGTTAAGTGTCTACTGTGATTTTTCTGGAATTTTTTTGCACCATTAGACTAGGGTTCATTGCATGTTTCATTCCATCTCATGATAAATCTATTTAAGGGCGGTAATTTCATAACAAAGGGGAGGACGTCATTACCTCTCCTTAGTCCACAACAACCACCCTCATTTTCGAACCTAAGCCTTTAAATTTAAAATCAATTAGCAACGTACTGCTTTGCTCTAGAGAGCCATGGGGACACCAACACGGTCGAGTCAAGACTTCGAGTCTACTCCTTGTGTCAGTCTATCTTGTGTGTGCCACTATTCTTGGTGTCTAGGCTGGTGAACCTAGGGCTTGTGAGTTGGTCCGCCATACCTGGCCAATCCCCGATTGGTGTCTAAGGTTGGAAGAAAGGGACCTTCACTCCCCTACACCTACCTGGCCAAGGATAAGGGTTACTACAGGTTAGCCTGTTGCATTGAGTTAGGCCCCAGTTAAGATTCTAGGTCTAGTTACCCTTAGTCGAATTTTCTGCTTGTGTGCTTGATTCATGTCTACTAGGGCAGGGACATCATATCAGCCCGAGACACCTATGGATAACCCTCAAGAGGCTTTACTAAGAACTATGTCAGAGCATTTTGCCCAAATGTCAGCCCAGTTATCTGTCCAATTGACCAATCACTTAGATAACCGGTTGAATCAGTTTGAGGCTAGATTGGACACCATAGAGGAACCCAGCAGCAGCGTTCTGAGCCCGACCCTGGCACCCCAGCTTCGATGACACACCCTAGGAGAAATCTTGATCCTTTCGAAGAGCCTAACCCTAGGAGAGAGAGAACTTTTGACCCATTCGAGGAACCGCATCCTAGGAGGGCCCAGCAACCTGACCCATACCGAGATCATCCTCCTAGAAGACCCCATCAGGAGTTTGTTGATCTGGAGGATAGGGCTTTTAAGAGCATTAGACTAGAAGCCCCCACATTTGATGGCACCCTGGACACCAAGGTATACCTGGATGGGAAAAGGAAATGGACCAATATTTCGAGTGGTACGAGATGACGGAGGGTAGGAAATTTAAGTTTGCCAAGCTTAGGTTAATTCGCCAAGCCCGGATGTATTGGGATACTATTGAGAGACTAATGAGGCAAAGAGGACAGAACCCGTGGCCACCTGGGGAGAGTTAAAAGCCAGGCTTAGGGAAAAGTACATACCTGTGTCTTACCACCAACGCCTTTTAGATCAGTGGCATAGGTTGATTCAAGGAAACAAGAGTGCCACAGAGTATATTGCCCAGTTTGATGAGTTGGCCATGAGGTGTGGGATGAACGAATCTGAGGCCATGATTTTGTCTAGATTTAGGACTGGTTTGAGAGAGGAATTAAAGAGAGAGCTTTACCTGAGGGAGGTAAAAGATCTAGAGCAGGCCTACCAGGTAGCCAGGGATTTTGAGCAGTTCCATAAGACTCCCGCCTATCGAAAGATTGAACCCGCTAGGAGTCTATACCCTAGACCAGCCCAGCCTAATCCAGGCTGACCTTACCCTGCCCGTCCAAATCCGAGTCGTCCTGACCAAAACCGGACTGACCCTAGTCGACCCGAGTCTAGTAGACCCAATCCCAGCCGGCCTCAAGATAATAAAGGTAAATCTGTAGAGGTCCCCAGAAAATCTGGGATTTGTTTTAGATGTCACCAGCCCGGCCATTACTCCAGTGAATGTCCTACTAGATCCCTCCATATAGGTGGTTTAGAGGAAGAAAAGAACCCCGAGACCGTTCATGAGTTGGAAGAAGAAGTGTATGAGGAAGGACTGACTTTAGCAGAAGAGTACGAGGGAGATGAGGAAACCTGTGACCCCACTACCTTGTGTGGAGTAGTTAGACGTATCCTTGCCCAATCTAAGGAACAAGAAGACTGGCGTAGGACCAACATCCTACACACTTTCATTAAGGTTGGAGAGAAGGTTTGTAAGGTTATCCTAGATAGTGGCAGTTGTATCAATGCCATTTCTGCTAGCACTGTCAAGACTTTAGGGCTAACCCCAATTCCTCATCCTAGCCCTTACAAGGTGTCCTGGATAGATTCCAGCTCCATTCCCATCAAGCTCCAGTGTCAAGTCCTCATCCAATTACAGTCGTACAAGGAGAAAGTGTGGTGTGATGTGCTGCCCATTGGGGTTAGCAGCATCATTTTAGGATGACCCTGGCTCTATGACCATGATGTCACTCTGTTTGGCAAGTCCAACTCCTGTTCCTTCAACCACTTAGGGAAGAAGATAGTCATTAACCCAGTGCCCCCTAAGGATGAAGTCAAGAAGGGAGCTAGCTCTTTGAAAAAGAAGACATCTGGATTAAATCTGATTAGTGCCAAAGAGTTAGAAAGGGAGATTGGAAGGTTCACCTGTTTGGTTAGTGTCCTCCAAGGAAGTTAAGAAACCAACCTTAGAAGACCCACCTCAGGGAGTCTTGGAAGTTTTGGAAGAATTTAAGGATGTATTTCAAGATGATCTGCCCGACCAACTTCCACCCCTTAGGGACATCCAGCATGCCATTGACCTTGTCCCGAGATCCACTTTGCCTAACCTGCCCCAATACCGGATGAACCCCAAGGAACATTTAGAGCTCCATAAGCAAGTTAGTGAGTTGTTGAATAAAGGTTTTATCAGAGAGAGTTTGAGTCCTTGTGCCGTCCCAGCCCTTTTGACACCCAAAAGGATGGCACATGGCGAATGTGCATAGACAGTCGAGCTATTAACAAGATCACCATCAAATATCAGTTTCCCATACCCCGCCTAGATGACCTCTTAGACATGATGGCTGGAGCCACAATTTTCTCCAAGATTGACCTTAAGAGTGGCTACCATCAAGTTAGAATCCGACCCGGGGATGAATGAAAGACAGCATTCAAGACTAAGGATGGTTTGTATGAGTGGATAGTCATGCCTTTTGGATTATCCAATGCACCCAGCACTTTCATGAGAGTCATGACCCAGGTCCTTAGGATGTTCATCGGTAAGTTTGTGGTAGTCTATTTTGACGACATCCTAATTTACAGCAAGAATGAGAAGGACCACCTGGACCACCTTAGGTTAGTGTGTTCGGCCCTTAGGAAAGACAGCTTCTATGCAAATCCCAAGAAGTGCGAGTTTCTGACCCGTAGGGTTGTCTTCCTAGGATTTGTCGTGACCCCAGAAGGAGTAGCCGCTGATCTCGAAAAGATCAGGACGATAGTTGAGTGGCCTGTACCAACCTCTGTTACTGAAGTTCATAGTTTCCACGGACTGGCCACCTTTTATAGACGATTCATTAGGGGTTTCAGCACCGTTGTCTCACCCATCACTGATTGCATTAGGAAGGGAGCTTTCGAGTGGACCAAAGCTGCTGATAAAGCCTTCTTAGAGCTGAAAGAGAAAATGACCCAGGCCCCCGTCCTAAGATTGCCCGATTTTTCTAAAGTGTTCGAGGTAGCATGTGATGCCTCAGGGGTAGGAATAGGAGTCCTAAGCCAAGAGAACCACCCGGTAGCCTTTTTTAGTGAGAAGTTCAATGAGGCTAAGCTTAGGTATTCTACCTATGACAAGGAATTTTATGCCTTAGTACAAGCACTAAGATATTGGAGACATTACCTTTTACCTAATGAATTTGTGTTGTACTCTGATCACGAGGCATTGAGGTATCTGAGTTCCCAAAAGAAGTTGAACCCTAGACATGCTAAGTGGGTAGAATATATCCAGGCGTATACCTTTGTTTTGAAACATCGAGCGGGAACTGACAATAAGGTAGCCGACACCCTGAGCCGACGATCTTTACTCCTGAGCACTGTTAGAACCGAGGTTGTAGGGTTTAACCAGATTAAAGAGCAGTACGATACCTGTCCTGATTTCAGAAAGATTCACCAAGCCTTGAGTATCGGACCATCTAAGGAACACAGTCAGTATACCTTGTTAGATGGTTACCTGTTTAAGGAGAATAGGCTATGCATCCCAAGAACGTCTGTAAGGGAATTTTTGGTCTGGGAGACGCACTCAGGAGGCTTAGCTGGCCATTTCGGGAAGAATAAGACCATCCTAGCTGTAGAGGAACATTTCTTTTGGCCAAGTCTAAAAGGGATGTTGCCCAAATTGTGGCTAGGTGCCAAACGTGCGCTGTTGCAAAACAGCGAAAGCAGAACACTGGCTTGTACACCCCTTTGCCCGTCCCTAATTGCCCTTGGCAGGATTTGAGTATGGATTTTGTGTTAGGATTACCTAGAACCCAAAGGAAACACGACTCAATCTTTGTTGTGGTTGATAGATTCTCCAAGATGGCCCACTTCCTACCATGCAACCAATCTTATGATGCCTCTAAGGTAGCCAAACTATTCTTAGATGAGATAGTTAGAATTCATGGCCTACCTAAGACAATTGTGTCCGACAGAGATGTTAGGTTCACCAGTTACTTTTGGAAGACCCTCTGGCACATGTTAGGAACCAAGTTGAAATTCTCCACTGCTTACCATCCCCAAACTGACGGCCAGACTGAAGTTGTGAACCGAAGCCTAGGAAACTTACTTAGGTGTCTTGTAGGCGAAAACATTAAGAACTGGGACTTGCTGTTACCCAAAGCCGAGTTCGCCTACAACAGTTCTGTTAATAGGACCACCGGTAAAAGCCCATTTGAGATTGTCCATGGGTACCGACCTAACAAGCCACTTGACCTGATTCCCCTGCCATTGCATGCTAGGACATCCGAGTCTGCTGAATCTTTTGCACAGCATATTAGGAATCTGCATAAGGAAATCACCCAAAAAATCACATTAAGTAATGAGGCTTATAAAATACAAGCTGATTCTAGAAAGCGATTCAAAAATTTTTTGTAGGGGATTTCGTAATGATCCGACTCAGACCAGAATGGTTCCCCTCAAGAACTATTAAGAAATTACATTCTCGAAGTACTGGTCCCTTTAAAATTATTGAGAGAGTAGGACCCAATGCTTACGTGCTTGAATTACCTCCTGATCTAGGCATTAGCTCCACTTTCAATATTTCAGATCTAATTGAGTATAAGGAGCCAACAGTAATACCCAGTGAGGCATTCGGACCTGATCCATTACTTGAGAGAGAACCCACCATAGAGTGTCCACTAAAAAGGCCTGAGCGACGAGAGAAGATCGAGCGAATCCTAGATGATCAAATTATCAGTACTCGGCGGAATGGTTATCAACGCTACTTGGTAAGGTGGCAAGGATGTCCTGAGTCGGAGGATTCATGGGTTACCCGAGAGGACCTACAACGCATTGACCCGGACCTTCTGGAAGAATATCAAAGCCGGATGAGCCTTTACTCGACGAAGTCAAGTTCTTCCCACCCCAGGAGGATTGGTGAGGACACCTACACAAAATTTCAGAACTCACTGTGGATCTCGTAAGGAAGATCCAGACTCTGAACCATCCAGCAAATGCAACCCGGTAATTATTTTCGGGTTTTAAAGTATGAAGTCTTTTGTTGCCAAACATCAAGAGAAGCTAGCAAAGGAGGGAAAATTTTGTGAGTTTGCAAGAGCATGTCAGCAGCCCCGGCTTCATCATGATCCCTGCAGCTTTGTACCCATTTAAAAAAAAAAAAAAGAGAATTAAACTAATCTTTATATAGAGGGTCTAGAGAGTGTTCTTGAGCCTATAAATAGGGATGGTTCTCTTGTATGAAAGAGGAAGAAAGAAAAGATGAAATGAAATACTGCTGGAGTGTTTTCTCTAGTGCCTTTGTTACAATTGTAACATTGAGGGGTGTGAGGCCCTAACCCTGCCTTCGTTGCGTTGCAACGTCGAGGAGTGTGAGGCTCCGGCTGCCTTCGCTGCACCCGTGGCGTCGAGGGGTGCGAGGCCCTATCTATCCTACCATTTTCCAGCCGTCTAAGCCCACCTATCATCCATTCCATCATCCATAATTCTCACCACCGTGCTCCAGAAGATCGAAGTTTTCAAGCTCGCCCGAATTTAGCCTTTCCACCTCGAACGGAGCTCCAGGAATTGTGATTGTCATTTTATTTGATGTCCTGGTACTCTTCTTGCTTTGATTTGGGTTTTGTACCTTGTAGGGTCTTTCTCCGGTAACGATCCCCCGAAGGAACCTTGCCAACATACATTTAGCACGATGCCACCCGTTGAGCAGCTGATTATTGATCATCTAGGCCGCATCTTCCCAGGAAGAGTGACCCTAGTGCTTTGGGAATATTTATTTACTGTTGTGTCATTTTACCTCACCTCCTTATCCTCAAGATCTGTTTTATTAATTGTTTGCATGTCCTAGATCGGGGATTTCTCAATCTCTGAGTCCTGGGTCTATTATTCTGCTCACTTAATTTTGGGGTCCAGCATGAGAGGTTGTATGAGTTGATGTCTTCCTTAAGTTGTTTTCTATCATCCTTGCTTGTTATGAGTCTCAATTTAATCAGATTTAAGGGTGATTTTCTTTGCATTGCATCTCTCATCATCTTCATGCCATCCTAGTCTATAGGTTCCCCATCATATTTGGTATCAGAGCAGGTTAGTTTAGGACTTGTTCCAGTCTCTGCACTTCAGGATTTCTGTTTTCACTTGTGACCTACCTGTAATCCATTTTAATTTCAATATAAGAGTAGCTAGTTTCTTTGTTTTGTATTTTTTTCCTTGTATCATTTTTAGTTAGATGTTTTAGTTTAAAATTTCGTCTTTAGAAAAAAATTATAAAAAAAATTAAAATTCCTGCATGTTGTTGCTGTCCTGTTTACTGTTTACTGTTTTTTCTGTATTAGTTAATTTTCTGCCTATAATCTACTTAAATCTCTATATAAAAGTAGTTAGTTTATCTTGTTTATATTTTTTTTCCTTGTAGCATTTTCAGTTATCTATCTTTGTTTAAAATCTCATCCTCAGAAAAAAATTACAAAAAAAGTTAAAATTTCTAAAATCCTCTACTGTCTGCATGCTGTTTTGCTGACTCTTCCATTTTAGTTAAGTTCCAAGACATGTTTAGAATAGCATAGGTTTTATTTGTCTAAATCCTTTCATCTGGTATGCTATTGATGTGTTAAGTGTCTACTGTGATTTTTCTGGAATTTTTTTGCACCATTAGACTAGGGTTCATTGCATGTTTCATTCCATCTCATGATAAATCTATTTAAGGGCGGTAATTTCATAACAAAGGGGAGGACGTCATTACGTCTCCTTAGTCCACAACAACCACCCTCATTTTCGAACCTAAGCCTTTAAATTTAAAATCAATTAGCAACGTACTGCTTTTCTCTAGAGAGCCATGGGGACACCAACACGGTCGAGTCAAGACTTCGAGTCTACTCCTTGTGTCAGTCTATCTTGTGTGTGCCACTATTCTTGGTGTCTAGGCTGGTGAACCTAGGGCTTGTGAGCTGGTCCGCCATACCTGGCCAATCCCCGATTGGTGTCTAAGGTTGGCAGAAAGGGACCTTCACTCCCCTACACCTACCTGGCCAAGGATAAGGGTTACTACAGGTTAGCCTGTTGCATTGAGTTAGGCCCCAGTTAAGATTCTAGGTCTAGTTACCCTTAGTCGAATTTTCTGCTTGTGTGCTTGATTTATGTCTACTAGGGCAGGGACATCATATCAGCCCGAGACACCTATGGATAACCCTCAAGAGGCTTTACTAAGAACTATGTCAGAGCATTTTGCCCAAATGTCAGCCCAGTTATCTGCCCAATTGACCAATCACTTAGATAACCGGTTGAATCAGTTTGAGGCTAGCTTGGACACCATAGGGAGAACCCAGCAGCAGCGTTCTGAGCCCGACCCTGGCACCTCAGCTTCGATGACACACCCTAGGAGGGCTAGAAATCTTGATCCTTTCGAAGAGCCTAACCCTAGGAGAGAGAGAACTTTTGACCCATTCGAGGAACCGCATCCTAGGAGGGCCCAGCAACCTGACCCATACCGAGATCATCCTCCTAGAAGACCCCATCAGGAGTTTGTTGATCTGGAGGATAGGGCTTTTAAGAGCATTAGACTAGAAGCCCCCACATTTGATGGCACCCTGGACACCAAGGTATACCTGGACTGGGAAAAGGAAATGGACCAATATTTCGAGTGGTACGAGATGACGGAGGGTAGGAAATTTAAGTTTGCCAAGCTTAGGTTAATTCGCCAAGCCCGGATGTATTGGGATACTATTGAGAGACTAATGAGGCAAAGAGGACAGGAACCCGTGGCCACCTGGGGAGAGTTAAAAGCCAGGCTTAGGGAAAAGTACATACCTGTGTCTTACCACCAATGCCTTTTAGATCAGTGGCATAGGTTGATTCAAGGAAACAAGAGTGCCACAGAGTATATTGCCCAGTTTGATGAGTTGGCCATGAGGTGTGGGATGAACGAATCTGAGGCCATGATTTTGTCTAGATTTAGGTCTGGTTTGAGAGAGGAGTTAAAGAGAGAGCTTTACCTGAGGGAGGTAAAAGATCTAGAGCAGGCCTACCAGGTAGCCAGGGATTTTGAGCAGTTCCATAAGACTCCCGCCTATCGAAAGATTGAACCCGCTAGGAGTCTATACCTTAGACCAGCCCAGCCTAATCCAGGCCGACCTTACCCTGCCCGTCCAAATCCGAGTCGTCCTGACCAAAACCGGACTGACCCTAGTCGACCCGAGTCTAGTAGACCCAGTCCCAGCCGGCCTCAAGATAATAAAAGTAAATCTGTAGAGGTCCCCAGAAAATCTGGCATTTGTTTTAGATGTCACCAGCCCGGCCATTACTCCAGTGAATGTCCTACTAGATCCCTCCATATAGGTGGTTTAGAGGAAGAAAAGAACCCCGAGACCGTTCAAGAGTTGGAAGAAGAAGTGTATGAGGAAGGACTGACTTTAGCAGAAGAGTACGAGGGAGATGAGGAAACCTGTGACCCCACTACCTTGTGTGGAGTAGTTAGACGTATCCTTGCCCAATCTAAGGAACAAGAAGACTGGCGTAGGACCAACATCCTACACACTTTCATTAAGGTTGGAGAGAAGGTTTGTAAGGTTATCCTAGATAGTGGCAGTTGTATCAATGCCATTTCTGCTAGCACTATCAAGACTTTAGGGCTAACCCCAATTCCTCATCCTAGCCCTTACAAGGTGTCCTGGATAGATTCCAGCTCCATTCCCATCAAGCTCCAGTGTCAAGTCCTCATCCAATTACAGTCGTACAAGGAGAAAGTGTGGTGTGATGTGCTGCCCATTGGGGTTAGCAGCATCATTTTAGGACGACCCTGGCTCTATGACCATGATGTCACTCTGTTTGGCAAGTCCAACTCCTGTTCCTTCAACCACTTAGGGAAGAAGATAGTCATTAACCCAGTGCCCCCTAAGGATGAAGTCAAGAAGGGAGCTAGCTCTTTGAAAAAGAAGACATCTGGATTAAATCTGATTAGTGCCAAAGAGTTAGAAAGGGAGATTGTGGAAGGTTCACCTGTTTGGTTAGTGTCCTCCAAGGAAGTTAAGAAACCAACCTTAGAAGACCCACCTCAGGGAGTCTTGGAAGTTTTGGAAGAATTTAAGGATGTATTTCAAGATGATCTGCCCGACCAACTTCCACCCCTTAGGGACATCCAGCATGCCATTGACCTTGTCCCGGGATCCACTTTGCCTAACCTGCCCCAATACCGGATGAACCCCAAGGAACATTTAGAGCTCCATAAGCAAGTTAGTGAGTTGTTGAATAAAGGTTTTATCAGAGAGAGTTTGAGTCCTTGTGCCGTCCCAGCCCTTTTGACACCCAAAAAGGATGGCACATGGCGAATGTGCGTAGGCAGTCGTGCTATTAACAAGATCACCATCAAATATCAGTTTCCCATACCCCGCCTAGATGACCTCTTAGACATGATGGCTCGAGCCACAATTTTCTCCAAGATTGACCTTAAGAGTGGCTACCATCAAGTTAGAATCCGACCCGGGGATGAATGAAAGACAGCATTCAAGACTAAGGATGGTTTGTATGAGTGGATAGTCATGCCTTTTGGATTATCCAATGCACCCAGCACTTTCATGAGAGTCATGACCCAGGTCCTTAGGATGTTCATCGGTAAGTTTGTGGTAGTCTATTTTGACGACATCCTAATTTACAGCAAGAATGAGAAGGACCACCTGGACCACCTTAGGTTAGTGTGTTCGGCCCTTAGGAAAGACAGCTTCTATGCAAATCCCAAGAAGTGCGAGTTTCTGACCCGTAGGGTTGTCTTCCTAGGATTTGTCGTGACCCCAGAAGGAGTAGCCGCTGATCTCGAAAAGATCAGGACGATAGTTGAGTGGCCTGTACCAACCTCTGTTACTGAAGTTCATAGTTTCCACGGACTGGCCACCTTTTATAGACGATTCATTAGGGGTTTCAGCACCGTTGTCTCACCCATCACTGATTGCATTAGGAAGGGAGCTTTCGAGTGGACCAAAGCTGCTGATAAAGCCTTCTTAGAGCTGAAAGAGAAAATGACCCAGGCCCCCGTCCTAAGATTGCCCGATTTTTCTAAAGTGTTCGAGGTAGCATGTGATGCCTCAGGGGTAGGAATAGGAGTCCTAAGCCAAGAGAACCACCCGGTAGCCTTTTTTAGTGAGAAGTTCAATGAGGCTAAGCTTAGGTATTCTACCTATGACAAGGAATTTTATGCCTTAGTACAAGCACTAAGATATTGGAGACATTACCTTTTACCTAATGAATTTGTGTTGTACTCTGATCACGAGGCATTGAGGTATCTGAGTTCCCAAAAGAAGTTGAACCCTAGACATGCTAAGTGGGTAGAATATATCCAGGCATATACCTTTGTTTTGAAACATCGAGCGGGAACTGACAATAAGGTAGCCGACGCCCTGAGCCGACGATCTTTACTCCTGAGCACTGCTAGAACCGAGGTTGTAGGGTTTAACCAGATTAAAGAGCAGTACGATACCTGTCCTGATTTCAGAAAGATTCACCAAGCCTTGAGTATCGGACCATCTAAGGAACACAGTCAGTATACCTTGTTAGATGGTTACCTGTTTAAGGAGAATAGGCTATGCATCCCAAGAACGTCTGTAAGGAAATTTTTGGTCTGGGAGACGCACTCAGGAGGCTTAGCTGGCCATTTCGGGAAGAATAAGACCATCCTAGCTGTAGAGGAACATTTCTTTTGGCCAAGTCTGAAAAGGGATGTTGCCCAAATTGTGGCTAGGTGCCAAACGTGCGCTGTTGCAAAACAGCGAAAGCAGAACACTGGCTTGTACACCCCTTTGCCCGTCCCTAATTGCCCTTGGCAGGATTTGAGTATGGATTTTGTGTTAGGATTACCTAGAACCCAAAGGAAACACGACTCAATCTTTGTTGTGGTTGATAGATTCTCCAAGATGGCCCACTTCCTACCATGCAACCAATCTTATGATGCCTCTAAGGTAGCCAAACTATTCTTAGATGAGATAGTTAGAATTCATGGCCTACCTAAGACAATTGTGTCCGACAGAGATGTTAGGTTCACCAGTTACTTTTGGAAGACCCTCTGGCACATGTTAGGGACCAAGTTGAAATTCTCCACTGCTTACCATCCCCAAACTGACGGCCAGACTGAAGTTGTGAACCGAAGCCTAGGAAACTTACTTAGGTGTCTTGTAGGCGAAAACATTAAGAATTGGGACTTGCTATTACCCAAAGCCGAGTTCGCCTACAACAGTTCTGTTAATAGGACCACCGGTAAAAGCCCATTTGAGATTGTCCATGGGTACCGACCTAACAAGCCACTTGACCTGATTCCCCTGCCATTGCATGCTAGGACATCCGAGTCTGCTGAATCTTTTGCACAACATATTAGGAATCTGCATAAGGAAATCACCCAAAAAATCACATTAAGTAATGAGGCTTATAAAATACAAGCTGATTCTAGAAAGCGATTCAAGGAATTTTTTGTAGGGGATTTCGTAATGATCCGACTCATACCAGAATGGTTCCCCTCAAGAACTATTAAGAAATTACATTCTCGAAGTACTGGTCCCTTTAAAATTATTGAGAGAGTAGGACCCAATGCTTACGTGCTTGAATTACCTCCTGATCTAGGCATTAGCTCCACTTTCAATATTTCAGATCTAATTGAGTATAAGGAGCCAACAGTAATACCCAGTGAGGCATTCGGACCTGATCCATTACTTGAGAGAGAACCCACCATAGAGTGTCCACTAAAAAGGCCTGAGTGACGAGAGAAGATCGAGCGAATCCTAGATGATCAAATTATCAGTACTCGGCGGAATGGTTATCAACGCTACTTGGTAAGGTGGCAAGGACGTCCTGAGTCGGAGGATTCATGGGTTACCCGAGAGGACCTACAACGCATTGACCCGGACCTTCTGGAAGAATATCAAAGCCGGATGAGCCTTTACTCGACGGAGTCAAGTTCTTCCCACCCCAGGAGGATTGGTGAGGACACCTACACAAAATTTCAGAACTCACTGTGGATCTCGTAAGGAAGATCCAGACTCTGAACCATCCAGCAAATGCAACCCGGTAATTGTTTTCGGGTTTTAAAGTATGAAGTCTTTTGTTGCCAAACATCAAGAGAAGCTAGCAAAGGAGGGAAAATTTTATGAGTTTGCAAGAGCATGTCAGCAGCCCCGGCTTCACCATGATCCCTGCAGCTTTGTACCCATTTAAAAAAAAAAAAGAGAATTAAACTAATCTTTATATAGAGGGTTCTAGAGGGTGTTCTTGAGCCTATAAATAGGGATGGTTCTCTTGTATGAAGGAGGAAGAAAGAAAAGATGAAATGAAATACTGCTGGAGTGTTTTCTCTAGTGCCTTTGTTACAATTGTAACATTGAGGGGTGTGAGGCCCTAACCCTGCCTTCGTTGCGTTGCAACGTCGAGGAGTGTGAGGCTCCGGCTGCCTTCGCTGCACTCGTGGCGTCGAGGGTTGCGAGGCCCTATCTATCCTACCATTTTCCAGCCGTCTAAGCCCACCTATCATCCATTCCATCATCCATAATTCTCACCACCGTGCTCCAGAAGATCGAAGTTTTCAAGCTCGCCCGAATTTAGCCTTTCCACCTCGAACGGAGCTCCAGGAATTGTGATTGTCATTTTATTTGATGTCCTGGTACTCTTCTTGCTTTGATTTGGGTTTTGTACCTTGTAGGGTCTTTCTCCGGTAACGATCCCCTGAAGGAACCTTGCCAACATACAATTAGCACGATGCCACCCGTTGAGCAGCTGATTATTGATCATCTAGGCCGCATCTTCCCAGGAAGAGTGACCCTAGTGCTTTGGGAATATTTATTTACTGTTGTGTCATTTTACCTCACCTCCTTATCCTCAAGATCTGTTTTATTAATTGTTTGCATGTCCTAGATCGGGGATTTCTCAATCTCTGAGTCCTGGGTCTATTATTCTGCTCACTTAATTTTGGGGTCCAGCATGAGAGGTTGTATGAGTTGATATCTTCCTTAAGTTATTTTCTATCATCCTTGCTTGTTATGAGTCTCAATTTAATCAGATTTAAGGGTGATTTTCTTTGCATTGCATCTCTCATCATCTTCATGCCATCCTAGTCTATAGGTTCCCCATCATATTTGGTATCAGAGCAGGTTAGTTTAGGACTTGTTCCAGTCTCTGCACTTCAGGATTTCTGTTTTCACTTGTGACCTACCTGTAATCCATTTTAATTTCAATATAAGAGTAGCTAGTTTCTTTGTTTTTTATTTTTTTCCTTGTATCATTTTTAGTTAGCTGTTTTAGTTTAAAATTTCATCTTTAGAAAAAAATTATAAAATAAATTAAAATTCCTGCATGTTGTTGCTGTCCTGTTTACTGTTTACTATTTTTTCTGTATTAGTTACATTTTCTGCCTGTAATCTACTTAAATCTCTATATAAAAGTAGTTAGTTTATCTTGTTTATATTTTTTTTCCTTGTAGCATTTTCAGTTATATCTATCTTTGTTTAAAATCTCATCCTCAGAAAAAATTACAAAAAAAGTTAAAATTTCTAAAATCCTCTACTGTCTGCATGCTGTTTTGCTGACTCTTCCATTTTAGTTAAGTTCCAAGACATGTTTAGAATAGCATAGGTTTTATTTGTCTAAATCCTTTCATCTGGTATGCTATTGATGTGTTAAGTGTCTACTGTGATTTTTCTGGAATTTTTTTGCACCATTAGACTAGGGTTCATTGCATGTTTCATTCCATCTCATGATAAATCTATTTAAGGGCGGTAATTTCATAACAAAGGGGAGGACGTCATTACCTCTCCTTAGTCCACAACAACCACCCTCATTTTCGAACCTAAGCCTTTAAATTTAAAATCAATTAGCAACGTACTGCTTTGCTCTAGAGAACCATGGGGACACCAACACGGTCGAGTCAAGACTTCGAGTCTACTCCTTGTGTCAGTCTATCTTGTGTGTGCCACTATTCTTGGTGTCTAGGCTGGTGAACCTAGGGCTTGTGAGTTGGTCCGCCATACCTGGCCAATCCCCGATTGGTGTCTAAGGTTGGCAGAAAGGGACCTTCACTCCCCTACACCTACCTGGCCAAGGATAAGGGTTACTACAGGTTAGCCTGTTGCATTGAGTTAGGCCCCAGTTAAGATTCTAGGTCTAGTTAACCTGAGTCGAATTTTCTGCTTGTGTGCTTGATTCATGTCTACTAGGGCAGGGACATCATATCAGCCCGAGACACCTATGGATAACCCTCAAGAGGCTTTACTAAGAACTATGTCAGAGCATTTTGCCCAAATGTCAGCCCAGTTATCTGCCCAATTGACCAATCACTTAGATAACCGGTTGAATCAGTTTGAGGCTAGCTTGGACACCATAGAGAGAACCCAGCAGCAGCGTTCTGAGCCCGACCCTGGCACCTCAGCTTCGATGACACACCCTAGGAGGGCTAGAAATCTTGATCCTTTCGAAGAGCCTAACCCTAGGAGAGAGAGAACTTTTGACCCATTCGAGGAACCGCATCCTAGGAGGGCCCAGCAACCTGACCCATACCGAGATCATCCTCCTAGAAGACCCCATCAGGAGTTTGTTGATCTGGAGGATAGGGCTTTTAAGAGCATTAGACTAAAAGCCCCCACATTTGATGGCACCCTGGACACCAAGGTATACCTGGACTGGGAAAAGGAAATGGACCAATATTTCGAGTGGTACGAGATGACGGAGGGTAGGAAATTTAAGTTTGCCAAGCTTAGGTTAATTCGCCAAGCCCGGATGTATTGGGATACTATTGAGAGACTAATGAGGCAAAGAGGACAGGAACCCGTGGCCACCTGGGGAGAGTTAAAAGCCAGGCTTAGGGAAAAGTACATACATGTGTCTTACCACCAATGCCTTTTAGATCAGTGGCATAGGTTGATTCAAGGAAACAAGAGTGCCACAGAGTATATTGCCCAGTTTGATGAGTTGGCCATGAGGTGTGGGATGAACGAATCTGTGGCCATGATTTTGTCTAGATTTAGGTCTGGTTTGAGAGAGGAGTTAAAGAGAGAGCTTTACCTGAGGGAGGTAAAAGATCTAGAGCAGGCCTACCAGGTAGCCAGGGATTTTGAGCAGTTCCATAAGACTCCCGCCTATCGAAAGATTGAACCCGCTAGGAGTCTATACCTTAGACCAGCCCAGCCTAATCCAGGCCGACCTTACCCTGCCCGTCCAAATCCGAGTCATCCTGACCAAAACCGGTCTGACCCTAGTCGACCCGAGTTTAGTTGACCCAGTCCCAGCCGGCCTCAAGATAATAAAAGTAAATCTGTAGTGGTCCCCAGAAAATCTGGCATTTGTTTTAGATGTCACCAGCCCGGCCATTACTCCTGTGAATGTCCTACTAGATCCCTCCATATAGGTGGTTTAGAGGAAGAAAAGAACCCCGAGACCGTTCATGAGTTGGAAGAAGAAGTGTATGAGGAAGGACTGACTTTAGCAGAAGAGTACGAGGGAGATGAGGAAACCTGTGACCCCACTACCTTGTGTGGAGTAGTTAGACGTATCCTTGCCCAATCTAAGGAACAAGAAGACTGGCGTAAGACCAACATCCTACACACTTTCATTAAGGTTGGAGAGAAGGTTTGTAAGGTTATCCTAGATAGTGGCAGTTGTATCAATGCCATTTCTGCTAGCACTGTCAAGACTTTAGGGCTAACCCCAATTCCTCATCCTTGCCCTTACATGGTGTCCTGGATAGATTCCAGCTCCATTCCCATCAAGCTCCAGTGTCAAGTCCTCATCCAATTACAGTCGTACAAGGAGAAAGTGTGGTGTGATGTGCTGCCCATTGGGGTTAGCAGCATCATTTTAGGACGACCCTGGCTCTATGACCATGATGTCACTCTGTTTGGCAAGTCTAACTCCTGTTCCTTCAACCACTTAGGGAAGAAGATAGTCATTAACCCAGTGCCCCCTAAGGATGAAGTCAAGAAGGGAGCTAGCTCTTTGAAAAAGAAGACATCTGGATTAAATCTGATTAGTGCCAAAGAGTTAGAAAGGGAGATTGTGGAAGGTTCACCTGTTTGGTTAGTGTCCTCCAAGGAAGTTAAGAAACCAACCTTAGAAGACCCACCTCAGGGAGTCTTGGAAGTTTTGGAAGAATTTAAGGATGTATTTCAAGATGATCTGCCCGACCAACTTCCACCCCTTAGGGACATCCAGCATGCCATTGACCTTGTCCCGGGATCCACTTTGCCTAACCTGCCCCAATACCGGATGAACCCCAAGGAACATTTAGAGCTCCATAAGCAAGTTAGTGAGTTGTTGAATAAAGGTTTTATCAGAGAGAGTTTGAGTCCTTGTGCCGTCCCAGCCCTTTTGACACCCAAAAAGGATGGCACATGGCGAATGTGCGTAGACAGTTGAGCTATTAACAAGATCACCATCAAATATCAGTTTCCCATACCCCGCCTAGATGACCTCTTAGACATGATGGCTGGAGCCACAATTTTCTCCAAGATTGACCTTAAGAGTGGCTACCATCAAGTTAGAATCCGACCCGGGGATGAATGAAAGACAGCATTCAAGACTAAGGATGGTTTGTATGAGTGGATAGTCATGCCTTTTGGATTATCCAATGCACCCAGCACTTTCATGAGAGTCATGACCCAGGTCCTTAGGATGTTCATCGGTAAGTTTGTGGTAGTCTATTTTGACGACATCCTAATTTACAACAAGAATGAGAAGGACCACCTGGACCACCTTAGGTTAGTGTGTTCGGCCCTTAGGAAAGACAGCTTCTATGCAAATCCCAAGAAGTGCGAGTTTCTGACCCGTAGGGTTGTCTTCCTAGGATTTGTCATGACCCCAGAAGGAGTAGCCGCTGATCTCGAAAAGATCAGGACGATAGTTGAGTGGCCTGTACCAACCTCTGTTACTGAAGTTCATAGTTTCCACGGACTGGCCACCTTTTATAGACGATTCATTAGGGGTTTCAGCACTGTTGTCTCACCCATCACTGATTGCATTAGGAAGGGAGCTTTCGAGTGGACCAAAGCTGCTGATAAAGCCTTCTTAGAGCTGAAAGAGAAAATGACCCAGGCCCCCGTCCTAAGATTGCCCGATTTTTCTAAAGTGTTCGAGGTAGCATGTGATGCCTCAGGGGTAGGAATAGGAGTCCTAAGCCAAGAGAACCACCCGGTAGCCTTTTTTAGTGAGAAGTTCAATGAGGCTAAGCTTAGGTATTCTACCTATGACAAGAAATTTTATGCCTTAGTACAAGCACTAAGATATTGGAGACATTACCTTTTACCTAATGAATTTGTGTTGTACTCTGATCACGAGGCATTGAGGTATCTGAGTTCCCAAAAGAAGTTGAACCCTAGACATGCTAAGTGGGTAGAATATATCCAGGCATATACCTTTGTTTTGAAACATCGAGGGGAACTGACAATAAGGTAGCCGACGCCCTGAGCCGACGATCTTTACTCCTGAGCACTGTTAGAACCGAGGTTGTAGGGTTTAACCAGATTAAAGAGCAGTACGATACCTGTCCTGATTTTAGAAAGATTCACCAAGCCTTGAGTATCGGACCATCTAAGGAACACAGTCAGTATACCTTGTTAGATGGTTACCTGTTTAAGGAGAATAGGCTATGCATCCCAAGAACGTCTGTAAGGAAATTTTTGGTCTGGGAGACGCACTCAGGAGGCTTAGCTGGCCATTTCGGGAAGAATAAGACCATCCTAGCTGTAGAGGAACATTTCTTTTGGCCAAGTTTGAAAAGGGATGTTGCCCAAATTGTGGCTAGGTGCCAAACGTGCGCTGTTGCAAAACAGCGAAAGCAGAACACTGGCTTGTACACCCCTTTGCCCGTCCCTAATTGCCCTTGGCAGGATTTGAGTATGGATTTTGTGTTAGGATTACCTAGAACCCAAAGGAAACATGACTCAATCTTTGTTGTGGTTGATAGATTCTCCAAGATGGCCCACTTCCTACCATGCAACCAATCTTATGATGCCTCTAAGGTAGCCAAACTATTCTTAGATGAGATAGTTAGAATTCATGGCCTACCTAAGACAATTGTGTCCGACAGAGATGTTAGGTTCACCAGTTACTTTTGGAAGACCCTCTGGCACATGTTAGGGACCAAGTTGAAATTCTCCACTGCTTACCATCCCCAAACTGATGGCCAGACTGAAGTTGTGAACCGAAGCCTAGGAAACTTACTTAGGTATCTTGTAGGCGAAAACATTAAGAACTGGGACTTGCTGTTACCCAAAGCCGAGTTCGCCTACAACAGTTCTGTTAATAGGACCACCGGTAAAAGCCCATTTGAGATTGTCCATGGGTACCGACCTAACAAGCCACTTGACCTGATTCTCCTGCCATTGCATGCTAGGACATCCGAGTCTGCTGAATCTTTTGCACAACATATTAGGAATCTGCATAAGGAAATCACCCAAAAAATCACATTAAGTAATGAGGCTTATAAAATACAAGCTGATTCTAGAAAGCGATTCAAGGAATTTTTTGTAGGGGATTTCGTAATGATCCGACTCAGACCAGAATGGTTCCCCTCAAGAACTATTAAGAAATTACATTCTCGAAGTACTGGTCCCTTTAAAATTATTGAGAGAGTAGGACCCAATGCTTACGTGCTTGAATTACATCCTGATCTAGGCATTAGCTCCACTTTCAATATTGCAGATCTAATTGAGTATAAGGAGCCAACAGTAATACCCAGTGAGGCATTCGGACCTGATCCATTACTTGAGAGAGAACCCACCATAGAGTGTCCACTAAAAAGGCCTGAGCGACGAGAGAAGATCGAGCAAATCCTAGATGATCAAATTATCAGTACTCGGTGGAATGGTTATCAACGCTACTTGGTAAGGTGGCAAGGACATCCTGAGTCGAAGGATTCATGGGTTACCCGAGAGGACCTACAACGCTTTGACCCGGACCTTCTGGAAGAATATCAAAGCCGGATGAGCCTTTACTCGACGGAGTCAAGTTCTTCCCACCCTAGGAGGATTGGTGAGGACACCTACACAAAATTTCAGAACTCACTGTGGATCTCGTAAGGAAGATCCAGACTCTGAACCATCCAGCAAATGCAACCCGATAATTGTTTTCGGGTTTTAAAGTATGAAGTCTTTTGTTGCCAAACATCAAGAGAAGCTAGCAAAGGAGGGAAAATTTTGTGAGTTTGCAAGAGCATGTCAGCAGCCCCGGCTTCATCATGATCCCTGCAGCTTTGTACCCATTTTTTTTTTAAAAAAAGAGAATTAAACTAATCTTTATATAGAGGGTTCTAGAGGGTGTTCTTGAGCCTATAAATAGGGATGGTTCTCTTGTATGAAGGAGGAAGAAAAAAAAGATGAAATGAAATACTGCTGGAGTGTTTTCTCTAGTGCCTTTGTTACAATTGTAACATTGAGGGGTGTGAGGCCCTAACCCTGCCTTCGTTGCGTTGCAACGTCAAGGAGTGTGAGGCTTCGGCTGCCTTAGCTGCACCCGTAGCGTCGAGGGGTGAGAGGCCCTATCTATCCTACCATTTTCCAGCCGTCTAAGCCCACCTATCATCCATTCCATCATCCATAATTCTCACCATCGTGCTCTAGAAGATCGAAGTTTTCAAGCTCGCTCGAATTTAGCCTTTCCACCTCGAACGGAGCTCCAGGAATTGTGATTGTCATTTTATTTGATGTCCTGGTACTCTTCTTGCTTTGATTTGGGTTTTGTACCTTGTAGAGTCTTTCTCCGGTAACGATCCCCCGAAGGAACCTTGCCAACATACATTTAGCACGATGCCACCCGTTGAGCAGCTGATTATTGATCATCTAGGCCGCATCTTCCCAGGAAGAGTGACCCTAGTGCTTTGGGAATATTTATTTACTGTTGTGTCATTTTACCTCACCTCCTTATCCTCAAGATCTGTTTTATTAATTGTTTGCATGTCCTAGATCGGGGATTTCTCAATCTCTGAGTCCTGGGTCTATTATTCTGCTCACTTAATTTTGGGGTCCAGCATGAGAGGTTGTATGAGTTGATATCTTCCTTAAGTTGTTTTCTATCATCCTTGCTTGTTATGAGTCTCAATTTAATCAGATTTAAGGATGATTTTCTTTGCATTGCATCTCTCATCATCTTCATGCCATCCTAGTCTATAGGTTCCCCGTCAGCTCCTCAAAGCTGAACCTCATCCCTATGACATGAGATAGATTGGTTAGCCCTATTCCTGGACCCAACCCACTACCGAGAGAAAAGAAGCTCAGTGATGAATTTTACCCTGGGGCTGAGGCGGATGACCCCAGCTTCGACGAGATTCTGCTTGCACAGCAAATCCCAATGAGACAGGACCTGGAAGGAGATGAGCCGGTCGAATATTTTCCTATCAACCTGCTCAGCCATGATTGATGGTTGGGGGAAGTGTCCGGGTCACTCCAGACCCAGTCTACTCCCTCGATCGAAGCAGAAAAGAACTTATGCTTCCACTCCTTGATAGAGGTGGGCAACTCAAGTTTAAGGCACCCCTTGCAGGGGGATACAGACCACCATCCATCATCAAAGGGGTGGCGCTTCAAGATGAACAGAGTCCTGAAGAGGGAGAAGCGAGTGACAATCCCATTATGGTTGCAAAGGACAATAAAATAGAAAATGGTGCCGACAACATTGGGAGTAAGATGAGCAGGAACCAGATGGTAGTTGATGAGAAAGGCAAAGAAGAGGATATGGAAAGGAAGATGAAGGCCTACGGAGAAGAAGTCTTCGTATAGGGCTATTCGACCCAAGCCACTGGAAGTGACCCTGTCCCGCGGTCCAGGAATAGAAAGTCGGATGGAGTTGAGGACCCCAAACGACCTTCAGACATGGAGGAGATCCTCATCAGTCATCATTGAAGCATTGTCGGTGGGACCGCTGGACTCCCTAACAGAGGGGGCAGGAGGAGGAGAGACCACGGAGGGTCCAATCACAATCCCCGTCCGACGGGGCTCCCTATGAAACATAATCGGGACTTCCTCCTCCTCACTATCTGAGGAAGGAGGCCCTAGTTGGGAAGGCCCTGCACCAACAGAAAGATCTTGGTGATGGTGCCCCCATCGGAAGGACTCATCGAAGTGATAGAAAAGTGGAGGAAGAAAGGAACTAGGAAATCCTAGAGAGGGTACTCCCCCGGTGCAGGCCAAAGGAGGAGAGCAAAGGAATGGAGGGAGAAGAAGGAGGCCTGACCTGCTGAAACTCTGTGACCTTGTCCAAGAAAAGGGGAGAGGCTTTCTCTAAAAGAAGAAACCTTGCATTTTTCCACCAGAAGAACTTTTGAGAAATAGAAGGACGGGTCTTTTTTAAATAACCCAGAGCCCTGTCACCTCTATCAAAAATGTGCATCAAGTTTTGCCCCAGGATAGTCGCGGCATGCCACGTGTCGAGGGTGATCCTCCAAATCAGGAGTGCCCCCTCTCAAATTGAGTGCGGCAATTATTCTCACTCCTGAAGAAGGGCGGCGTGGCATCACCCTATTAGCATGAAGGCTCAATCTTCCGAGCGATGGCACGTAGGGCATTAATGGTGTAGAACGTGCCACCCCTCCACGTCAACATGACAATTACTCCTCTCGCCTGAAGCACCGCTTCATTCTCTGGGCTTAGGAGTGGGGGGCATCTGATGTGATATGATGTGATATATCTACTGACATGGAGTACACAGGCGACCACACTGCTGAAGGATCTGCCACCTGGACATGGTGGCCAGGTAAAGATCCAAGATGAGCCCTCCTACCAAGGTCAGCTCTTAGCCGGGCCGAGCTCATAAGGCGAGTCCCCTAGCTGAGGTCAGCTCCCGATAGAGATCGAGCCCGTGCCTCCAAGACAAGCCCTCCTGTCGAGGTTAGCTCCTAGCCAGGCTGAGCTCATAAGGTGAGTCCCTCGGCTAAGGTTAGCTACCGGTAGGGGTCGAGGCCCTACCTCCAAGATGAGCCCTCCAGCCGAGGTCAGCTCCTAGCCGAGCCAAGCTTAGAAGGTGAGTTCCTCGACTGAGGTCAGCTCCTGGTAGGGGTCGAGCCCGTGCCTCCAAGACAAGCCCTCCTGCTGAGGTTAGCTCCCAGCTGGGCCGAGCTCACAAGGCAAGCCCTCCAGCTAAGGTTAGCTCTCGAAGAGGGTCGAACCCGTGCCTCCAAGATGATCCCTCCTACTGAGGTCTACTCATAACCGGGCCAAGCTCATAAGGTGAGTCCCCCGACTGAGATCAGCTCCTGGTAAGGGCCAAGCCTGTGCCTCCAAGATGAGCCCTCCTATCGAGATCAGCTCCCAGCTGGGTTGAGCTCATAAGGTGAGTCCCCCGGCTGAGGTCATCTCCCATTAGGGGTCAAGCCCATGCCTCTAAGAGCCAGGACTCTGGAACAGGGCTTCAACCCCAACCCAGTGGGAGCCAAGGTTCCCGCCAATGGCATGAGGAAGATCAGCAGAAGTTCAAAATTATGACAGGGAGGAGCCTAACCATCCACAGCCTTTGAGAGGTGGCGTATGCCCTGCCATGAGTGCAGGTCCTGCGGCACACCTCATGCACGACCTGCATAATGCAAGCTCCACCAGATCCCCGATCCTATGGTGTGCTACCATGTTGATGACCACATAACTGAAAGACCACAACCTCCATGATAGGGGGCCTGTACCTTTCCCAAAAGGGGTATTTCGTTAAGGCCCCTGGCCCTGCGACACTCCGACGGTCCCCCCTAAAATAAAAATGCTCCATCAAGGCTCGAGGCTTGGTGAACGCCCAGAATGGGAGGTTTTCTTCTAAAAGACCGGTCCAACAAGGAAGCGACAGCAAATAACAAAAAGCACCAGACCTTGTCTGGGCCACCACATCTATATAAGATCAACCAAGGAGGTAAGTAAGAAGGTAAGCAAAGATACAAACATGCTCTCGAGCTTTTCCATTATCTTCCTAGAATTCATATTATTCTCTTTCACCCTCTCGATACGGAGAGTCCCCCAAGCTCTCTGCCATAGAGAATCTGTTTTCCTCGATTGTCCCACTGACTTGATATCGGAGTGTCCCCGCTAGAATTCTCGGCATGGGTCTCCTCTATTTTGTAGGGCCTCCGAACGAAAGAGCCGACCGAGAAGAGAAAGAGTGACCCAGCAGGAGCTCGACACATCAGAGCTATGGGCCACGATGATCTTGGCGGCAACAACAAGCAAAGTGAAGGGAACACAAAGTATTCCGATGACCAGAGGAGGAGAAAGAAAACTACCTTCATCAAAACATCCCTCACCTTGAAAAGAGATTCCCAGCAGCCCAAGAAGATCGAGCAAAGACTCCTAGTAGCCCGGCAAGATCGGTTTGAGACCCCCAACAGTCTAGGAAGCCAAGCAGTAGATTTAGGCTAGAAAAAAAAAGAAAAGAAGAAAAGAAAAAAGGTAAGAAAGAACATCAATTGTAAAAGAATGGATATTTTTCATTGATCAAAAGTCTCTTACACACCTTATAGAGGCTCCCAATAGGCCGGGAGATCTCCTGAAGTTCTAAGATACAAGATGAAAGAAAGACGAGCTGAGGAACCATCTCCGCTTCTACCCGAGCGTGCTGGCACCCTTCCTCAGGAGCCCGCTGGAACTCTAGAGCCCAGCATCAACTCCGCCTCTACCGCGCCGTCCTCCTTGGAATTCACCAATCCCATGATTCCAAGGGTAGCTACAGTAGATCCGCATCAGGATGGCCCTGCTAGCATCATAGTGGCTGTGGCCCCTTCCAAAGCGACCATGACCCGGGAAATCACCTCCTTCCGTAAGATCTCCGGTCTCGTGAACTGGGAGGTGGCTCCGACTGCCCCTCATTTTTTAGGCAGCCTCTTTCTCTGCCCCAATGGCATAACTGGAAGATCTCTCCCCTCCATATTCTAGGGGAAAGTTTCGAGCTTGGCAGATTTCTTCTCTGAACCAGATGCCTTTGCCTTGGTGCTAGTCGATCGCTCTTAGAGAGCTTCCATCAGGCCCTCCAGGTCTCAGACCGAAACCTTGAAGTCCACCAAGAGTCCTCCCTTAGTGCATGCTGAAGGAGAGGAATTGAAGAAGGCAAACATGAAGGCCAACACCAGAACCAGAAGGGTGCTCAAGAAGAAGAAAGGAGGCTTAGCGAAACCTTGACTCCCTACACCCGAAGGCCTTTTAAAGGCCACGCAGCTAATTGGAGGTTACCACGTGTTGGCCCCAGGCACCTCTCGATCTTCAATTCATGGAACACGTGCCTTGACCCGTTTAGGGCATTAATTGAAAGGGATATGCCCTACAAGCCAATCTATGTTATATCTCCCAAACTATTATAATTGACAATTTTCTAAATAAAGGCATTATTTTTCATCATACGCTGTGTTTATACTATATGATAAACCCCATAGATTAGGGCTATGATTTTAGGGTTATGATGTGATTTTACCAGTGAGACCTAAAATCTTAAAACCTTAATCTAAAGATTCCTAGTCAAAGGAACCCTGAGTAGGGGATCAGGGTTTTCCGGTAAGACTAGCACATCCCATGTATACTGGAAAGGGTGACTGCTCTCACAGTCACTTGTATATGACACTAATACTGGGATGTGGATGCTCATTGGAGAATGAGTTCACTGATATGATCCAACTTGAGAACATCTAATGGAGTCTTAGCTACATGTCAATAGAAGGTTCTCATAGTGGGAGTGGTACAAGTAATCTTTTGACCTGAGACTGCCATAAGTACCTTATGTACATGAACCCATTCTTTGGTTCAATCCTAATCATGACACTGAGTCATGTACAGGATTGATATTGGGAATGGTGAATTGGATATGAAGGTAATGAGTAGGTCAACAAGGAATCGATCACTCTTAGTAAGAGGAGATTGTATCCAGCTAGTTAACAATCGGATGATGATTCAGGGAATCTTTGATCAAAGTAAAGATATTAGAGATGGTTTCTAATATCAAGATAATTGAATCATCGATATAAGATTGAGCTAGAAATAAATATAATATTAGATTTGATATATATCCATATCCATAGTTATATTTTGGGTGCAGGCTGATCGAAAGATTTAATTATACGGTAACTCTCTACTGAAGGATAATTTTGGTATTTCACCAGAATTTCCATATCTTCCTGGTAGACATGACACGTTGCTAGACGTCAATCTTGTCTTGTGGGTTGATCAAATTCAAAGATCATTTATTAGGAAGAGTCCTAATTGATCAAATCGGGTAAGCCCGATTTGACCTAAATCGATTAGAAAGAGTTCTAATCAAATTAGGTCAACTTGTATTCGAACCCACTGCTGGCTAAATATGGAACCCAATGGGTCACACACTTAAGAGGATTGATCAAGAGTTTAATTTGGAATTAAATCATCTTTGCAGGATAACACTCTAGCAGGTGTTGCAAACCCTAGCTTCTATTCGAATCGGATTCGAATTAGGATTCCGGATTGGTTCAAATTGGGTTATAATTGGACCTAATTAGACCTTAATTGTGAAAATAGGATTATGGCTAACCCTATTGGCTAGCCATGTAACTTGGCTAGCCTCCCCACCCGCCCCCCTTGCTATTTCACGCCAAATGCCAAGAGTCCATGCGCATATGGACTCTTGGCGCGCCATTTGGAAGAGTCCATGGCGCATGGACTCTTGGCGCCCCACTTAAATCTTCGATAATTTTATTTGGGGCGGCCTCCTTTCTTAGTCATTAGCACCTCACATACCTCCCTTTGGATGGGAATCCAACGGCTGGAAGTCTTTTAAGAAAGACAAAAGTCACTGTTTCCTCCTGGGCGCGCAAAATAACATCTCTTCGGAGATGAAAAGTCGTGACCCCTTTCCTTTTTAAACACCACGGTTTTTCTTTTAAGAAAAGCCATGGGATTTAATCTGGAAGGCCATGAGATGGGAGGATGGGGCGTGAAAAATTGAGAAGGGCGTGAGAAAGTGTTTACGGAGAGGTGTGTAGGCGCCTATCTGAGATTTATTTAAAGGGTCGGGTAAATCAGAACATCTGTAATGTTAATGTTTTTCTTTCTTCCTCTCCTGAAGACTCTTTTATTTTTTTCTTGCTCTTGCATTGTTTCCTTTACAGAGTACACCTCTGTCGAAACTCTGCTACTGAACAAGAATAAAAGTAAAAGTCTCCAACGGTAAAGGAAAGAAAGGAGTTCTGATTTATTCCTTTCTTTCTTACATTAAGACATCATTGTCTTAATTTCTTCTCCAACTTAAGACAAGCCTATGTCCTCTTAGGACAAGGTCTTTTCTTCAAGACAAGGGTGTCTAAAGGGCCAAGGTCTTAGTGGAAGGAGGAGAAGAGGTCAAGGAAAGGGAAGGCAAGTTTTTGTGTGGAGGAATTCAAGCCATAGTCCAAGCAATTGAGTTCTAGGAAGAAGAACTCAATAGAAGGAACCATTGAAAAGAAGATAGAGTTGTCTTGATCACTGCTCTGTGTGGATCACCATCGGAGGGCGGACATTTGGATGCCTGGTGAATTCAATCAGCCCCTTCAACATCAACTTTGTTGGAATTAGCGATTACAGGTTGGTACTCTAATTCTAACAATGTATGTTTTTGTATGTTTAATATATGTTTTAATCCTGAATAAGGAGATCTTGGCTAAGGGATTATGGTGCAAATTTCATCATTTAGAAATTACACTTCCGCTGCGGTGCACCGGAATCCCAACATTAATGACCCCTCCATTGGAAAACTGAGCACAACGCATCATTAATGTAAAGGCGCGATCCTCGGAGCATGCCTAATCAAAGCATTGATGGCACCGAAGGCACGCCTGCCCATGTCAGCGCAGTCATTACTCCCATCGCCTAAGCGATGCTTCGTGATGCGAGACAAAATATGCAAAATTAATTTACTGATATTTAAACTAATTTTTAGAGATTAATCAGCAATTATATTTATGAGATTTTTAGATTAAAGACTCAAAGCATCCAATAAAGTAAGACTAGTCAACTAGTTATAAGCTCGCAAAGTAGATCTAAAAAATCTAATTAGGGAAGGACCTTGGTGATTAAGAAACCACCGTAAACTAGGATTTAAAACTTTCAAGGAATCAGATCTTAAGAGAAAGGAAGAGTTTAGATTTACCAATGAAAATTTGTCACTCTTTGATGTGGATCAGGATCAGCACTCTAGGATTTCATGGCAGGATTCAGGATTATCGTTCTCGAGCTCGGATCTGCAACGAGACTGGTTCCAAAGCAAAAACACCCTCACTTCTAATCTTGATCACCTAAAACACTCACAAGAAAACAAGTTAGGAAGCAAAAAATGAAGGAAAGTTTGGAAGGAAGGAAGAAGAGAAAGAAGGTGGTGGTTTTAGGATTTATTGGATGGATGGAAGATGGATAGTTGGATAACTAGGGCCTCACATCCCGTGATGCTTCGAAGAACAAAAAAATTTAGGGCCTCACACCCCCCAATGCCATCACAGCAAAGGAATGATAGAGAATATCTCCTTTATTTCATGATTAAGAATCATTAAATACAAAGGAGTTGAAGGTGGTATTAATAGACCACAAACTAGAATTGTAAGGGTTATAAAGTGTTGAGTTTTTGTTGGAAGGTCAAGAACTCCATGGAATTGGATCTTCTTGGGTAGCAACTCCTCTTGAATCCTTCTCTTAGCATCATGAAACTCTTGTATTTGACTTTAACTTGGTCTTCATCCATAGTGGGTGACAATTCTTGGAATAAAGTGGGCGACATATCTTGGAATAAAGTGGCAACAAGACTCCTTTTCTTCATGCAAATAAAGTGGATGCTAATTCCTTCTTCTTGGCATTAATTCCCTTGGAATCTTTCTTGCATTTGAAAGGTATATAGATAAGGTTGGACTCCCCTCTTTTATGGATTCCTTTGAATTTGAAACTCCCTTGAACTTGGACACCTTCCATGTTGGCATCAAAGAGGATGAGATTGGGCAACAAGAATGAGGCGCTCTTCTTTGAAATGTGCTACAAAGAGAGGGTGAGATGAGAAGTCCTTCTTTTTTACTCCTCTTAAAATCAGCGACCACTTTGGATGTATTTTAAATGGGCGAAAAAAAAATTCATGGGTACCTTCTTTTGGATAAACTTGATGTTGTCTGGATGTCCGGATGTCTAGATATCTGGATGTCTGGATGTCCTAATTTTCTTGGAACATGAGACTTGGACTTTTAGTGGGCATCCATGTGGAATTCTTGTGGCCGACCAAGATGACATGGCATGTGATGATGTCCAAGATGATGTGGCAGGTGATGTGGCCTATGGCATGTGACATAGGCATCCAAGATTTGAGGATGTGGCACCAAGAATTAGTTGGCATGTGGTGCCAAGAATTGGTTAGCACATGACTTGAATTGGGTTGGCACTTGGTATCACATGGTGTCTTGATTTGGATCCCCTCTTGTATAACAGGACTCAATAAAATAACTAATTACAAGACTCAATCAACTAAATAAGTAAATGGGTTAACTCTAAACCCAACTTGATCAAATTGATCAAAAGGCATAATCTCACAAAGCAAAAATTAAATATTGACTCAACTCAACTTGGTAAATAAGGTTTGTCTCAACTTGATAAATAGGGTTTGTATATATATACATGTTTTGATTGAATTGGGGTTTAGGGCTGAATCAAACTGGGCTAAATTAATAGAATTTAAAAATGATCTTGGGGCTTAGGGCTTTAGGCTTTTATTCACAGTTGATCCACAAGTATGTGAGATTGACCTGTCATTTCCTTCTGGCCCTAGTGTCACTGATGTTAGCTCTAGTGTTAGCCCAGGTGTCTGCACCACTTCATTCTCTAGGCTCAGGAGTGGGGGAATCTGATGTGGCAACATCCACTGATGTGGAGTCTGATGCGGCAACATCTGCTTACGTGGTGGAGTCTGATGCAGTAATATCTGCTTACGTGGAGCCTGCATAGCTGCCAGCCAATGACCTCATGGGTCTTCCTAAAGTAGGTGGCAAATTAATGGGCTCCGATGATTGATGCAGCCTGATAACCTCAATAAAATGTGATCAAATGGTTCTAGAGGCATCGAGAACCTTAGGAAATGGTAGGAAGTAAGAAGATGATTCAGGACTGGTTCTGGATCAATGGGGATGACCTTAAGGTTTGAACATTGGGTTACATCATCAAGTAATAAAAGGTCAGCTTTATGGAAGGATGAGTCAGTAATTTCAGGAAAAAGATCTTCAATGGGGACTGATGGAGTGAATTCTTCTTGAGGGTACTGGATTAAATAAGCCAAGTCCTTACAAGTTTTCTTTGGTTCTTGAGTTTCAGGATTAGGCTCTATCAATGGGTTCTCTTCTAGTGTCTCCTCAGGTAAAGCCATTGTCGTATCAATGTCATGGCTCTCTTCCTCTAATTGCTCTTCTACTACAGCTTCAGTCTAGGTGTTTCTTGGGTCAACTAATCTTTGGTTGGCTTCAGTCTGGGTATTGTTAGGATCAACTAACTCTAGGTTGGCTTCAGTCTGGGTATGGTCAGGGTCAACTAATTCTAGGTTAGCCATAGGTATCTCCTCTTCTCCCTCATACTCATTGGTGAGGACACAAGAGCCAGGAAGAGGAAGCAAACCTTTTCCAATTCAATTTGGATCACCAATGAGTAAGTCCATGTGTTCTTTACAAAGAGTACTCGAGTCCCAGTTGTTTTGAGTTTGTAATTAGGTCAAATTGAGTTGTAATTTGATCAAATTGAGTATAATTTGGTCAACTAGGGTTGTTGAGTTACTAATTGAGTCCATTGAGTCCATCAATTGGTTTAAGAGTCTTGTAAATAGCATTAATTTGCTTTGTTTAGTGAATTGTCCAATTTGAGTCCTGTAATTAGTGCTTGAATATGTCAAGGGGAATCATAATTATCCAAGACCCAAGTCATCATCACCTTGGTGGATCAATTCTAAGCCAAAAAGGGGTTGTCCAATTTTTTCACCAGACATTCGGATATTGGAACATCTTGACATTGGGACAACCGGATAACTGGATATTTGGACAACTTTAAATTCATCCTTATCCAATAGAGGTGTCCAGCCATTTTCATCGCCCATTTCAAGGAGGAGCCAATTGAGAGGAGTAAAGCAGAAAGACTCTGCTTCTTATCTAGCACCCCCTCATTCCCTCTTGTTGCCCACTCCAAGATGATGCCCATTCATTCAAATTTAAATGAGAGGAAGAGTCAAGATAAATGGAGGATCATCCAAATTCAAAGGAGTTATCTTCTATATATTTTTAAATTCAAAGGGAAAAGTATCCTCATCTAAATTTAAATTCAAATAAAGGATTCAAACTTTTGAAGTTATTTCTTATCCCTTGTTGCCGATCAAGAGATAAAAAATCAGATTCATGCCAAGAAGGGAGAAAGAAAAAATCTCATCGCCACTTTTTAAGAGTAAGAGAGAAGGACTTCTCCTCTCTCCCTCTCTTTTGTCGCCCAACTCAATAAAAGCCATTCAAGTTGTCGCCAAGTCAAGCCAATTCAAATTTCAAGGAAGATGACAAGGAGTGTATGAGTTTAAATTTAAATGTACTTTGAATTTAAAGGAGTCCTATGATATCTTCATGTGTGAAGAACCCTATAAATAGGATCCCATACCCCTTGTAAAATGATAATTGATTTATAAAATGAAATGCTGTCTTTCTTCTTCCACAAAGCTGGGTAGGCTTAGTGATTTTCTCTAAGGGTGGGGAGGTCCTTAAGAGCTCAAGGCGGGGAGGTCCTTAAGTGGAGGTTCTGCCAGATTCATCAAGTTGCTACCGATCTACTACAAGCGCTACACATCCAACATTTATTTTTCATTTTGGAGCCTACTTACTTTGTTCTTAAAATCTTATTTGCTACCTTCTCTGCAGATCCCAAGTGTTCAAGGATTTTAGAGGATGGATCCTTTGCTTCCGAACCAAGATCTGACGGTAGATCTAAAATCTGGAGTCCTGATCTTCATCCTACTATGAAATCTGAGCGACCAAGCAACAGATCCATCTCGAGTCGAAGAGAATCTCCATTGGGATAAGTAACCAATCCTTTTCTCATTGAATTTGGTAATTGAAGCATGAAATAGCCTGATCTTAGATGGTTTCCTAGCCGTCGGGTCCATATTCTTCATAGCTTGCGAAGCGGATTGCGGGTAAGTGGTTAATTACCTTCTTTACTCTCTTCAATCTATTATGTTAGTTGCTTTACTATGATCATTGCTCTCTAAATCATCTTAGCTAAAATTGAATCATCCTACACTGCATCGTAACCATCTCTCATCAATTTATTGGTAACTATGATCATAATTGAATCTATTATGTTAGTTTCATGCTTGCTGAATTCTGCACATACCTGAACTTGATCTGCATAGAACACCATATTAGATTAGTTATTTTCATCTGAAAATAATTTTTTGTTAATCCCCAGTAAGTTAGTAATTAGCATCTCAGATTTTATTAAAAAAATAAAAAAAAATTTTCTGTATTTTTTTTAATCTCTACTGCATAGTTTAGGTCTGCTATAATTTTTTGACCTAGTTACGATAGCTTTCATCATAGCTATCCGAAACTTAGTTCATTTGATTTTTTTCATTAATCTAAGCCAAAACAAACTCAGTTCTAAATCTTCCTCATAGATTTCAGATCTGAGGATTTTAAAAAATAAATAAATAGATAAATATTTTTTTTTAAAATTATTTTAGAGTACTTTGGTGGAAGGAAATCATGCCTCCTGAGCGAATATACGAAAGTATATTTATGATCCATGGGAGTAATGAGCTACAGCTGGACGTGATAACTCGAGATTGAAGTTTGTTTTGTGCTTAAGTATATGCTTACGTGCTGGAATTTTTTGTGATTTGTGTGTTTAAGATTGCTTGGTTAATTTCTTAAGCACCAATTAGGGTTTCTTTAGCACATTCGATCTATTTAGATTCCACTAAAATTTAATTTCTGTAATTTAAATCTAAAATCCAAAATTTAAAATTTAAAATTCAAATTTGAAATCTAAATTTAAAATTTAAAATTTAAAGTTTAAATTTTGAGTTGCGAATGTTATGTTATCTTATCTTATCTTGGTAACTAGAATTGATTGTGCATTCATATTTTAAACCAATTCTAAGGGTACGCAATATAACATAAGGGAAGGATTGAGACCCTTTCCTTAGCCCAAAACAACCAACCCCATTTTCATAGTCCTAAGCCTTAATTAAAATCGAGTATCACGTAAAGCTAGGGATAGCAAAAGGTCGAGTTTTATATACGTGTTAACCGGTTGTAGTAGTCACTTCTGTCTATACTTCTGAGAATTGGTGTCTAAGGTTAGAGATCCAGAGGCAAACGTCCTAAGCAAACCAGTGGTTCTTTAATTAGGACCTCATGAAAGTGGGGGGAGCCTCCCACCAGCCCACCTCTTACCTGGCCAATCAAGGAGTTACTACAGTCTTGGTTATTACCTTGACTAAGCACTATATTGGACCTTAGGTCTAGAAACCCTACAATTAGGTTGACTTGTATTGTTTGCACCGCATGATCACTAGGGTAGGTCCCCATACCAAGATCAATAGACTCAAGCCAGTACATCTATGGATTTTAGTCCAGAAATCCTGATGCGTATTTTGACTGAACAGTTTAGGCAGTTGAATGTAGGCTAGACCAAATTGAGCATAGAATGGGAAACCTTGAGGAATCTCATGTGTCTCAACTAGACTTTAAACCTCCTAAGCCCAATTTTAAACTTTCTTTCCTCGGTCATTAGATCCTTCTCAATATACATATCCATATTTCTTTCCCAAACAAGATAATCCTCAAGATTAAGATCACCACCAAATTTAGGTGCTTCTACCCTAAAATTCATGTGGTTCTCTCATCCTGGTCTATGGAATCATAATTGGATCTTCTTGCACTAAGATCCCAGATTGGGTCATGGTGAGGGGCTATCCTAGGGCTGGGAGGTGTAGGACATGGAATCTCAAGTTTAGGCTTAGTACGGGTCACAAGGGTTCTCTCTAGGTTTCCTAACGTTCATCTAGTCGGTCAAACCTATGGTTCATTTGGGCACATTGTTCAGTCATGGTCCTAAGGAAGGTCTCAAGGCTGGACTCCATAGTCATATTGGGTTGGGGTTGGGACTACTGGTACGGTGTTCCTAATCTAGTAGACATGCAATGCAATCACATAAGAAAATCGAACTAGGATTTCCTAGATCTAGAGCTCAAGTAGAATGGGTCAGCTCAAATACAACCAATTCAACAATTACCCTGTCGACTGGCCAGGTAAGAGGTGGGGTCGTGGGAGGCTCCCCTTGCTTTCATAGGGTCCTAATTAAAAACCATGCATCCGCTTAGGGCGTTTGCCTTTGGACTTCTAGTCTTAGACACCAGATTCAAGAGATAATTAAAGGTTTGGGTGCACTAGCTTTCACACAATACTTAGAACCCAACCTTGTTGGTGTCCCTAAGCTACTTTAGATTTCTAGTTGATTTTAATTAGGCTTAGGTTTGATGTAAAGGTGGTTGTTTTGGGCCTAGAACAAGTGATGAAATCCTGCCCTAATTTGAGATAGTAAAGTGCCCTTAGATTAGGTTAACAATGTATGCACACAAAGATGAAACCCTAATATGCAATGAAACATAGAACAAAAGATAGCAGAAAATAAAATCTTTTTATTATTATTTTTATTTTTTCTTCAATTATCAAGATTAGGTTTTAGATCCAATCGGATTTCCAATATCGGGATATCACGTCCGGCCGTAGCTCATTATTCCCATGGGTCGTGATAATATACTTTCGTATATCCGCTCAAGAGGCATGATTTCCTTCCACCAGAAAATAATAAAATAAAAAAATTCTTGTGATTAGATGGTTGATTAGCAGAGGATTAACAAAAAACTAATTAATAATTTTTTACTATTTTTTATGTAGGTTTTATGCAATTTTACTTTCAGCCTAAACTAGATATCCAGAAATTTTAGCAACAGTGATTGAACCCTAGTTTAACCTGCCTGATTCCAAAGATGATGCGGGACAAAATATGCAAAACTAATTTACTGATATTTAAACTAATTTTTAAAGATTAATTAGTAATTATATTTCTGGGATTATCAGATTAAAGACTCAAAGCATCCAATAAAGTAAGACTAGTCAACTAGTTATAAGCCCGCAAAGTATATCTAACAAACTAATTAGGAAAGGACCTTGGTGATTAAGAAACCACTGTAAATTAGGATTTTGTGAAAGGATTATGCCCTAAAGGCCAATCGAAATGTTGTATTTTGATGGGATTTTCCTTTGTATCCCAAACCAATGTATTGAAGGAATCGCATCCAACTGATTTCGATCAAATGAAGATTCGAAAAATCTTTGATCAAAGTATGAACATTAGAAATAGTTTCTAATGGTTCATTAATGAATCATCATTATCAGATTAAGCTAGGAATGAATATAAAATTGGATTTGACAAGTATCCATATCCATAGTAATATTCAGGATGCAGGCTGATCGAAGGACTGAATTGCCCGGTAATTCACCACTGAAGGGTATTTTGGTAATGCCACCAAAATTCCACATCTTCTGGGTAGGTATGATACATTGCTAGACGTCAATCTTGTCTTGTGGGGATTTTATTGAATTATGGTAATTCAATCAGTTAATTAGAATTGGATTCTAATTGACCTAGTCAGGCTAGCTTGACTTGACCTAAATCATTTTGGATGTGATCCAATCGAATCAGGTCAAGTTACACCCAGACTCACTGCTGGCTAGATGTGGAACCCAATGGGTCACACACAAAGGGTTCTGATCAAGGGTTTAATTGGATTAAACAATGTTTGCAGGTGAACATGCTAGCACGTGTTGCAAACTGATGCGGCACGCATATGATTAATGTTTTGAATATGGGGTTTGTAGAGCAATGAAACCTAATTATACTTAGCATTGTACTCATCTTAATAAGATTTAAGGATTATATGAAAAGGGACTATTACATGATTAGACACAACTCTAAAACTAAGAAGGAAGAAGATCTAGACAATAGGGGCTAATAATGATTGAGGACTTACCTTGATGAGTTTTCCAACCTTCCTATGATTCAAAACTTGAAACTACTAATGCTCTGGACTGGAGAACTTGGATAACAGTGATCAGAACCCTGGACTTGGGCTTCAGCTTGTTGGTTCATTGTCAAGGGGAACCCTGTTCACAACTCAAGGACTTCAAAGGACCCTGCAATGAAGATCAAAGTTAAGGTTGAAGGATGCAAACATAAAGAATGGATGGGAGAACTTGTGAACAAAGAAAAGATAATTGAGAAGATCTGGCCGACTCCAATGCCTTTGCCTTGAGCTTGGATGATGAATTGCTAGGGAAGAGAGTGGCTTTGGACGTGGAAAAAGAAGATAGGAAAAATTTCACACATAAAACTCAAGACAACTTCACTTCAAACTTCAACTTTTATTAAACTCCAAAAATCAAATCCCCTTTACAATGGGGCGTCCAAGGCTTTTTAATAGCCTTACAAAAATTTTGAAATTTGAAAACTCCCCAAATTGTGGACGATTACAAGGGAGGTTGGAGGATATGGGGCCTTGTTACATGGGATAAGGAGAAATTCATGGAGATTCTCCCCAAATTGTGGAGGATTACAAGGGAGGTTGGAGGATATGGGGCCTTGTTACATGGGATAAGGAGAAATTCATGGAGATTGGCCGGTTTCTTTGAATTTAAAATGCTTGGTCGATCTCCCCTTTAGGCACCCATTTGAAGGTGATGTGGCTGATGATGTGGCATCCCTGGTGGCTTCTTTGTTGGCATGGTGATGTGGAATTCCAGCTTGGTGGACCAAGGTCTTGATTTGGAAGCTCCAAGTGGTTTGGTGAACCTCTACTTGAAGTAGCTTGGACTTGATTTAAATAAATCCAATAGAACTCTAATTGAGTTCTTATTTGAACCCAGATTGAGACAGGACATAATTACAGGACTCGATTGACATAATTACAGGATTCATGAAATTGAAACTAAGTAATTACAGGACTCTTGAAAGTAAATTGCCCTTTACAAGAAAAATTTAACCTAGTGATCTTCGATCCAAAGTAGAATCAGGTTAACCTTATTTGAGTGGGGTTTTTTTCTGCTTCTGCTTCTGGTGTCCACACCACAAACCCTAGCACCTAGATTCGAATCGATTTCGAATCAGGTTTCGATTTGGGCTAATTTGGATTAATTAAAGTCAAATTAAATTTGGCTCAAGTGTTGGATCAGTCCTCGGCTAGAAGACCAAGGTTTAAGTCAGCCAATTTGGATTAATTAACCTAAGATTATCCATTTAGCAATTGGGCTAAGTTGGGCGTGTGAAATGTTTGGACTAAGTGGGACTCTTGGGCGCCAACATGTTTTCTACGTAGAAATTACATGAGAAAATAATCCAGAGATGCCCCCTGGCCAAGAGTCCTTCTGCATTAAGCAGAGGACCAAGTCAAACACACTTTCATGCCTCTTGGAGTCTTCCACGCCCCTTTGGATACATCTTCATGCCAAAAGAAGAAGAGTCCATGCCCCTTGGGACTCTTGGCACTAAAAATGAAGCAACGTGATACTTGAGTTTATTCTGTGCACTTTTGAGTCCAGATGGCGTGTGACTCTTTTGGATGGCATCCCATTTGATGTGGCATTTCAATTTTAAATACCAGAGGCCGGCCTTTTGATTTTGATGCTTGGAAGAATGAAAGGAAGTGACACTTGATTAAAACATCGTAATGTTTCATTCAAGTGTCCTTCTGTTTTACTCTTCTCAGATTTATTTCAAATCAAAGAGTTGCATGTTTTAAACCAAGTAACATTTCTTTTTGGCATGAATGGATATCTCAGAAGCCCCTTGGTGTGCTATAAATAGCGTAGCCTCTCGGGGTGTTAAAAAAAGATTTGATCCCGAAGACTTCTTTCTTTCTTATTTTTATTACATCGTATCCTTTTGTCCTAAACACTCTAGACCTTTTAGGACAAGGTCTCTTTGGAAGGCTTGGGAGTGTTCAAATCAGGAGAGGAATTAGGAAAAAGTAAAGAAGAGAAGAAGAGGAAGAAGAAGGGAAAGAGTAGAAAGGCTGATTCAAAGAAGAGTTAGTCCAATTGGATTGGAATTTGCCCAAATCCTATTAGGCTTAAGTTTGAAAGTCTAGTTGGTGGAACCAAGTACTTTGAAGGTGCTGGTGTCTTGGTCAAGCCCCGTGTGGATCACCGTTGGAGGGCAAACATTTGGGTGCCTGGTGGAGAAGAAGGCTGAATCAGGGTTTTCTTCATCGAATTGGATACTAGCGGTTCAAGTTGGTGCCTAAACTCTAGTTTATATCATATATGCATGTTTATATGTTTTAATTCCTAGTAAGGAGGTCTTGGGTTAAGGGTTTGGTAGTGGTTTCATAATAATTTTTTTGAAATCCACGCTTCCGTCCTGGTCACCAAACCCATCATTTTGAACTTTCAAGGAATCAGATCTTAAGAGAAAGAAAGAGTTTAGATTTACCAATGAAGATTCATCGCTCTTTGATGTGGATCAGGATCAGCACACTAGGATTTCACGGTAGAACTTCAAGATTGTCATTCTCAGGCTCGGATCTGCAACAAGACTGGTTCCAAAAAAAAAAAAACCCTCACTTCCGATCTTGATCACCTGAAATACTCACAAGAAAACAAGTTAGAAACCAAGAAAGGAAGGAAAGTTTGGAAGGAAGGAAAAAGAGAAAGAAGGTGGTGATTTGAGGGTTTGTTGGATGGATGGAAGATGGATAGTTGGATAACTAGGGCCTCACACCCTGCGATGCTCCGAAGAATAAAGGAATTTAGGGCTTCACACCCCGCGATGCCATCACAGCAAAGGGATGATAGAGAATATCTTTTTTATTTCATGTATAAGAATTATTAAATACAAAGAGGTTGAAGGTGGTAGTATAGACCATAAACTAGAATTGTAAGGGTTTCAAAGTGTTGAGTTTTTGTTAGAAGGGCAAGAACTCCATGGAATTGGATCTTCTTGGGCAGCAACTCCTCTTGAATCCTTCTCTTGGCATCATGAAACTCTTGTATTTGGCTTTAACTTGGTCTTCATCCATAGTGGGCGACACATCTTGGAATAAAGTGGTGACAAGACTCCTTTTCTTCATGCAAATAAAGTGGGTTCTAATATTTTCCTTCTTGGTGCCAATTTTTTTGAAATCTTTCTTGCATTTGAAAGGTAGATAGATAAGGTTGGACTCCCCTCTTCTATGGATTCCTTTGAATTTGAAACTCGCTTGAACTTGGACACCTTCCATGTTGGCATCAAAGAGGATGAGATTGGGCGACAAGAATGAGGTGCTCTTCTTTGAAATGTGCGACAAAGAGAGGGTGAGATGAGAAGTCCTTTTTTACTCCTCTTAAAATCAACGACCACTTTGGATGTATTTTAAATGGGTGACAAATAAGAAATTCATGGGTGCCCTCTTTTGGATAAACTTGAATGCTGTCTGGATGTCCAGATGTTTGGATGTCTGAATGTCTGGATGTCTGGATTTTCTAATTTTTTTAGAACATGAGACTTGGACTTTTAGTGGGCATCCATATGGAATTCTTGTGGCCGACCAAGATGACATGGCATGTGATGATGTCCAAGATGATGTAGCAGGTGATGTGGCCTGTGGCATGTGACATAGGCATCCAAGATTTGAGGATGTGGCACCAAGAATTAGTTAGTATGTGGTGCCAAGAATTGGTTAGCACATGACTTGAATAGGGTTGGCACATGGTGTCACATGGTGTCTTGATTTGGGTCCCCTCTTGTATTACAAGACTCAATAAAATAACTAATTGCAAGACTCAATTAACTAAATAAGTAAATGGGCTAACTCTAAACCCAATTTGATCAAATTGATCAAAAGGCATAATCTCACAAAGCAAAAATTAAATATCGACTCAACTCAACTTGGTAAATAGGGTTTGCCTCAACTTGATAAATAGGGTTTGTATATATATACAGGTTTTGATTGAATTGGGGTTTAGGGCTAAATCAAACTGGGCTAAATTAATAGAATTTAAAAATGATCTTGGGGCTTAGGGCTTTAGGCTTTTATTCATAGGTGATCCACAGGGATGTGAGATTGACCCGTCATTTCCTTCTGGCCCTAGTGTCACTGGTGTTAGCTTTGGTGTTAGCCCAGGTGTCTGCACCACTTCATTCTCTGGGCTCGAGAGTGGGGGACATCTGATGTGGCAACATCCACTGACATGGAGTCTGATGCGGCAACATCTGCTTACGTGGTGGAGTCTGATGTGGCAACATCTACTTTCATGGAGCCTGCATAACTGCTAGCCAACGATCTCATGGGTAGGGCCTGCTGCCCGAACACGGCCCCCAAGTGGAAGGCCGAGGTGAGCCCCTGGCCGAGGTCAACTCCCAGCCAGAGTCGAGCTCAAGAAGTGAGCCCCCTGTCCGAGGTCAGCTCTCGGCCAGGGTCATTTTCGTGTGATTGAAGTTAGCCCCCCTGCCGAGATCAGCTCCTAGCCATGGTCAAGCTCAGGAAGTGAGCCCTCTGCTCGATTCTAGCTCCTGGCCAAAATAGAGCTCATAAAGTCAGCTCTCCTGGCTGAGGCAGAATTCATAAAGTAGGCCCCCCGTCCGAGGCCAGCTCCCAACTGTGGTTGATCTCGTGGATGAACCCTCCATCTGAGGTCAACTTTTGGCCTGGGTCGAGCTCATGCTGCCAAAAGAGGACCCCCTCATGAGGTCTTTCCAGAATTCCAGCCAGCAGCAAAGGAGGGAAAGATCAGCAAGAATTCAAACCATGGTCCCTGTCTACTTGCGACCTCCGAGAAGTGGCACACGCCCTACCACCATTCCCAATTCTGCAACACGCCACCCGTATGCTCTGAATAAGGCAAGCCCTATCAAACTGGGATCCAACCATATACCACCACGTCCACCACCGTACGGTCGGAGGATGCTGGCTCGCACGGTGCTAGACCTAGAATCCCCTAGAAGGAGAATTCTGTCCAAGCCACAGGCCCTGCAATGCCTACACGGTCCCTCAAGAAATGGAAAGATCCCGCCATAGCATGGGGCTCAATGGCCCAACACCTACCCCTCATAAGAAAACCAGCACCCCCCAGCGGGGAAGGGAGGAAAAAATAAGGAGAAAAAAAAGGAAGGGCCGGAAGGCAAGGGAAGCAAGGTAAGAGGAAGATGCGGGAGGAGCGAGGAGAGAGGCAAGTAAGCAGGCTCCCCGAGAGCTCACTGGCCAAGGAGCTGGTCGGAGAACCTCCCCGCTCCTCACTCTCCATTCCTTCCTTCTATCGTTCAGGCATCGTTATCCTGTTCTTTATATTATTTGAATATCTTTATCATGTCACCCCCTAAGGTGAGGGAGTCCCCCAAGCTCTCCGTCTCAGAGGTTTTCTATTCTCCTCGATCATCCCACTGACTTGATCATCAGAGTGTCCTCGCCGGAATCCCCGGTGCGGGTCTCCTCTATTTTGCAGGCCAAGTGGGCCGAAGAGCCGACGTGCCCAGAAGGGGAGGGCGCCCCCGGTGGGAGGAGGAGGCACCCGACATGGCGGCGATGCACCGGAGCTACAGGCCACAATGATCTTGATGGCAACATTGAGTATCAAAAACTTAAAATGAAAAACAAAGATTTGAAAAAGCAAAACTTGGAGCTGTCTAAAACAAATGATAAGTTTTTAAAAGATAATGAGAGCCTACTTTAACAAAACTAAGAATTGAATGATCAAATTACTTCTTTGACAAATGAAAAGGAAGATCTTTTGAAAGAAAAAGAAACTTTGAAGAAGGATAAAGTTTTTGTAACAAATGAGAAACTTATTAAACATAACAAAGAACTTTTGTAGAAAAATAAGAAATACAAAGAAGAGCTTGAGAAAGTGAAACCATTTGTTGAAAAGTTTACCTATAGTTCGGAAAAACTTAGTATGCTTTTGAATAGCCAAAGAGTGGTTTTTAACAAAGAAGGCCTAGGTTCTAAACATCAAAAACAACAAAAGTATAAATCTTATATGTGTGATAGAAGAAAGCTAAATAACGTTTAAAAAGTTTAGGTTCTGAAAGGAACCACATCAACTAACCTTAAAGGACCAAAGATGACTTGGGTACCTAAAGTCCCTACTTGATTTGATTTTGTAGGTGTATCCTGCAACCAAGGAGAAAAGAAGATTGTGGTACCTTGATAGTGGTTGCTCAAGATACATGACTAGAGATGTAAAGCAATTCACATCTCTTGAGGCTCTAAATGATGGGAATGTGACATTTGGTGATAATGGAAAGGATAAAATTATTGGTATCGGTAAAGTCCATATCACCCCCTCTACTTATATTGATAATGTTATACTTGTTGATGGTTTAAAACATAATTTGCTTAGCATAAGCCAATTTTATGATAAAGGTTTCAAAGTAGTTTTTGAATCTTGTATGTGCATCGTATCTAGTCTTGACGACAATGGCATTAAGTTTATTGGTCATAGGCATGAGAACATTTACATGGTTGATCTTGATGATCTACCTATACAAAATGGTCAATGCCTAGTGGCAATGGAAGCCAAGATCAATGAAACTAGTTGGCTTTGGAATCGTAGACTAGGACATGCAAGTATGCATTTGCTTTTTAAATTGAACAAAAATAATCTTATAAAAGATTTGCCAAAACTTATCTTTGAAAAAGGATAAGATTTGTAGTGCATGTCAACTTGAAAAACAAACAAAATCATCTTTCAAACCAAAAAAAGTAGTCTCTACATCTAGACCCTTAGAATTACTTCATATGGACCTCTTTGAACCTACTAGAATAACTAGTTTGGGAGGCAAGAAGTATGGTTTAGTTATTGTAGATAATTTTTTATGCTTTACATGGATAATATTTTTATCTCATAAAGATGAAACATTTTCTGCATTCGTCAAGTTTCATAAGAAAGTTTCAAATGAACAAGGTGTTTCAATTGTCTCTTTATGTAATGATCATGGAATCGAGTTTGAAAATTATGATTTTGAAATATTTTGCAATGAAAATGAAATTCATCATAACTTTTCTTCACCTAGGATACTTCAACAAAATGGGATGGTAAAAAGAAAGAATAGGACACTAGAAGAAATGAATGCCTATGATTTATGAAAATGATTTACCTAGATATTTTTGGATGAAAGCCATAAACACTGCATGTTATATTTTAAATTATATTTTAATCTGATCAATTTTGAAGAAAATGCCTTATGAACTTTAAAAATGTAGAAAACCAACCATCAAGTATTTTCGTATATTTGGATGCCACTATTTCATTCTAAACAATGGTAAAGACAACCTAAGTAAATTTGATGCCAAGTTAGATGAGGGTATCTTCTTAAGATACTCTACTTCTAGCAAGGCATACAGGGTCTTCAATAGAAAAATACTTCTTGTTGAAGAATCCATTCATGTTGTTTTTGATGAAACTAACAAAAAATATTCTAGAAAAGAAGATACTTTTGATGATAAAATAGGCATCCAAAGGATTGAAAAATTGACAATCAATGAATGACCTTCCAAAGAGCAAGAAGGTGATCAAAACCATGAAGAAGAACAAGTACAAGAAGTTGGAGCTTCATCAACACCCAAACCATTGCCTAGAGAATGGAGGTATGCTCATGAACACTAATATGGCAACACCCACTGACATGGAGTCTGACGCGGCAACATCTGCTTACATGGAGCTTGCACAGTTGCAAGCCAACGATCGCATGGATAGGGCCTGCCACCTGGATGCAGCCCCCAAGTGGAAGGCTGAGGTGAGCCCCCTACTGAGGTCAGCTCCTAGTCAAGGTCGAGCTCAAGAAGCGAGCCCCCCATTCGAGGTCAGCTCCCGGCCATGATCGTGTTTGTGCGATTGAAGTCAGCCCTCTATCGAGGTCAGCTACCAGCCAGGGTCAAGCTTAAGAAGCGAGCCCTCCACCTGATGCCAGCTCCTAGTCAAAGCAAAGCTCATAAAGTCGGCTCTCCCGATCGAGATAAAATTCATAAAGCAGGCCCCCCATCCAAGGCCAGCTCGTAGCCGGAGAGCTCACGGATGAGCCCTCCATTTAAGGTCAGCTCCCAGTTGGGGCCGAGCTCATGCTACCAAAGGAGGACCCCCTCACGATGTCTTTCCAGAATTCCTGCCAGCAATAGAGGGGGGAAAGATTAGCGAGAATTCAAACAGCGATCCTTGTCCACCTGTGACCTCCGAGAAGTGGCACACACCTTGCCACCAGTCCCAGTCTGCAACACAGTGCTCGCATGCTCTAAATAAGACAAGCTCTGTTAGATCCGGGGTCCAACCAAATGCCACCATGTCCACCACTGTACAATTGGGGGATGCTGGCTCGCACGGTGCTAGACCTAGAATCCCATAGAAGGAGAATCCTATCCAAGCCATAGGCCCTGCAACGCTAGACAGTCCCTCCAAAAATAGAAAAATCCCACTATGGCATGGGGCTCAGCAGCCCAATGCCTACCCCTCAAAAGAAAAATAGCACCCCCCAGCAAAAAAGGGGCCGTAAGGCAAGGCAAGCAAGGTAAGAAAGGTAAGAGGCAGACACAAGAGGAGTGGAGAGAGAGGCAAGTGAGCAGGCTCCCTGAGAGCTCAGCGGCCAAGGAGCCGACTGGAGAACCTCCCCGCTCCCCGCTCTCTATTCTTCCTTTCTACCATTCAGGCATCGTTGTCCTATTCTATATATTATTTGAATATCTTTATCGTGTCACCCCCTGAGGCGAGGGAGTCTCCCAAGCTCTCCATCTCAGAGATTTTTGGTTCTCCTTGATAGTTTTCTATTCTCCTTAATCATCCCACTGACTTGATCATCGAAGTGTCCTCGCTAAAATCCCTAGCCCGAGCCTCCTCTATTTTGCAGGCCGAGTAGGCTGAAGATTGATGCGCCCAGCAAGAGAAGGCACCACCGGCGGGAGGAGGAGGCACCTGATGCAGAGGCGATGTGCCAGAGCTACGGGCCATGATGATCTTGATGGCAACAGATTGGTACGCCAGGTAGGGCGACAAAGCATGACGGACCTAGCGGTCACAGATTGGCATGATAGGAAGGGGGATGATGAAGGATTGGGTTCTAACATGATGCATGCAGATGAATGACATGATAAGGATAAAAATATCAGATTAAAGAAAACATTGATTTTAGATTTTTTTTTAGTAATTGATCCCCGAAAAAGAGACTAGACTAGATTAGGATTTTATGTAATGGTTAGAATCCTACCCATATGCTAGAAACAACCAAAGAGGAAAAAAAACTAGGATCCTAGGATTAAGAAATCCTAGGATCTGGGCACCACTTCCTTGGTGGATTTGGAGTGGGCACCAATGCTTAGGACCTTGGGCGTCATGAGTGTGGACCAAGGGCCTAGGCTGGGGTGGCTTGAGTGGAGGCCTGGTTGGGTGCCTGAAGCCTCATTCATTTGGGCCTGGTGACTCTCCTAATTTGATGATCCTCCTCTTGAACTTGACTTGAATGAAAACCAAAAAACTTACAAGACTCATGTGACTAGACTGAAACTCACATGACTCTTAACTAGACTGAAACAACAGGACTTCACTTGACTTAGTGAACCCAACTGGCTCACTTTATTACAGGACTCAAAAATTAGACTTCATTACATGACTCAACAAAATTGACCAACACATGAGTCAGAGATCAAAATTGGAACCTTGAAATTCTGGTGATCCTGATGTCCTCATCAATTCTCCCGGGGTGGGAGGAACTCGACCCTATCGAGTAATGGTCGATCTGGCTCTGGTACTGCTCTGACGGGTCTGGGTTGAGGCATTATGGATCCTCTCGAGTGATCCATGAGTCCTCAGTTCTGGTCGACCTTGCCAATGAACCAAAAATATTGGAAGCCTTTGTTCCGGGTACTAATGGCTTGGTCATCTAGGATACGCTCAATCTTTATCTCTCATAGGCTAATTTGATGATGGACACTCAGGGTTGGGTTCACTCTCAAAGAAAGGGTTAGGCTCAATAGACTCACTATGTATCATTGCTAGCTCCCTAAACTCAACTAAGTCTGAGATATTGAAGGTTGAGCTTAATGCATAATTCAGGTGGTAACTTAGGCACTATGTCCAACCTTCTTTATTACTTTGAAGGATCCAGCTCACGCGTATGTAGCCTAATCTCACAAGATTTCCCTAGCAAACTCTTGGGTTCTTTTCGGGAATTAACCATGTTTTTATAAAAACATTGTTCACATTAATCTTATGATTAATTTCTCATACAGATCTCTAATCATGCAGTGCAAAAACTCATAACACCGAATGTAGGCAAATGACTCATGCCAACACTTATTGATATGCAGACTTGACTAAACCCTAAACTACAACTGTGGGTTTGGCTCATGGTCAAGTGGGTGACATGCAGATAAGAGCTTGGCATGCACTCCCAACAGATGCCATAGGGTCCTCTAGAAGTAAGATGCAAACATGACATGCTTAATGAATGTATGCAACATGCTAACCTCTATAAAATGCAATCTAATGGTTAGAGAAACATGAGAAGCTTTAAAAAATGGCAGAAAATAAGAGGTGGATTCAGGATTAGCCTAGTAGGGTAAGGAAAAGGGTTCCGGTTGGTCGAATAGAGTAGGATATAAGAAGGGGTGTCAGGGATTAATCCTAGACTAATGAGATTGACCTTACGGGTTTGATGTACATCTACAGGTTCTACCTTATGGAAGAATGGGTCACTAATTTCAGGGAAGAGATCTTCAATGGAAACTACAGGAGGGGATTCATCCTGAGGGTATTGGATTAAATAAGCCAAGTCCTTACTCATTTTCTTTGGTCCTTGAATTTCAGGAGTAGGCTCTACAATTGGGTTCTCTCCTAAAGTCTCCTTAAGTAGAGTAGTAGCAAGATCATAGCTTTCTTCCTTTTACTGCTCTTCCACTACAACTTCAGTCTGGGTGTGGTCAAGGTCAACTAACTCTAGGTTAGCTTCAGTCTGGGTATGGTCAGGGTCAACTAATTCTAGGTTGGCTTCAGTCTGGGTGGGACTTTAGTCATTTTGGTCTTATTATGTCATTTTGGATCTTGTGTCAATTTGAGTTCTGTAGTTTTGTTCAAGTTCTATGTTGAGTCTAGTCTAGTTCAGTAAGAAGAAGACTTAAGACACTAATGGACCTCAGCCAGGATAAAAATTTGACAACTTCAAGGAGTCCCAATCATACTTGAATGTGCCACCTTGGATTGCATCAGAAGGACCTTGAAGATCATCATCCTTGAAGACCAGGGCAACAGCATCAGCTTGCCAGGAAGAAGGATAACGGAAAAAACCCTAAAGCCTGCCTGAAATTGAAGTAGGCCGCCCAAAGCCCAATGCTCTTCATGAATTAGGTGCCCCACCTTATGGTCACCCTCCATATGGCACCCCTCTTATGGTTACCTCTCTTGGCTTCCCAATCCAATAAGGAGAAGAAGAGAGAGAGTATCAGCCCAATTAGGAGAGGACACTTTCATGTATTTGAGTGGAAAAAGGATACTCAGGGTTTTACGTGTATACCCTTTCTTGGAGCCCAAGTTTTGTATGCCTATATAAAGGCCCCCCTCTGATGTATATTTTATGTTATTGAATATAAAAAATCTCTTGAGGTCTTCTCAACTTTTTGTGTGAATTTTGTGTGAATTTTTGTGTGATTAAGGGTATCCGTGGGATCCCTTAGGGTTTTTGTGTGATCCATGCACCCTACCTTCAAGCCGCCAGCCTTCTTCATCTATTGGCCACCTTCCACAAACCTCTTCCCCTTCTTCTTCTTTTAGCCATCTAGCCTACTTTTTCTTGTTTTTCTAACCTTTGTTAGGTGATTTGCAGGTCCCTCAGAGTTCACGAATCCAGGATTTTAGTTAACTAGCTTTCGGGTCACCGGATTGAAAATCGTAGATCCACAAGGTCTCCGGCTTGTTTTTCCAGGCCGCATTGAGAGTGTAGAGCGAACTCTTCATGGATTGATCTCCAAATCTCTACAAGGTACACCTCCTAGACTCCTCTGGTAGTGGTATTGCAGAAGAGCTAGTCCTATCGAGGCTTCTCAGCCTTGACGGTCCTGTTTCTTCACTTTTAGAGTTTATTTCTGCATGCCTGTGCTTCAGATTTTCTATAGAATTCTTTGCTTAGTATCTTGGCTTAAGATTTATGATACAAACTTCTAACTTAATACCTAATCACAAAAAAATAACTAGCATGCATAAATAGTCCCGCATCATTTGGTATCAAACCACTTTAGGGCTGATTTTTTGTATCTCGTAGTTTCTATATATGGTCTATTTTTTTAATATTTCTATATGTAGATAAATCATAAAATATTGATTCTTGTTTTCTGAGTTTCTTGTAATTGAGAATATTTACCAGAATTTCTCCATGATTTATTTTGATCTGAAGAATTTTTGCACGCCTATTTTCTGCCCTAGAAAATTTCTGCATCTTGTCATTTGCATTAGGGGTCTGAGTTTTGCTCTGTTTCACCATCTTAAGATTTTTGTTTTTCTTTAGGATTTTCAAGGAATACTCTCTATTTAGTCCTAATGACTTTTATTATTTTTAATTAATTTTACAAAAACTTAAAATATATAAAAATCTGCATCCTAGAATCCCTAACTAGAATCCTGAGTTTTCTGCACATAGTCTAAAATCATAGGTTTTGCATCATCATGCAGATTTTTTTCTGCATAAAATTTGGTAGGGATCATCTTCTCTATTAGTACTCTATCTTGAAGTTTTTATGGAATTTTTCTATATATAAAACTATACCAAATTCTGCATCAAAAAAAACCCTAATTTTAGTTTTTGTGATTTATGCATACTTGCCTTAACCCAACCTAATCAACAACCAAACCCCTCCCAACCCAAGCCAAATTTTGTTTAATAACTTAACCAACTTAAATTTAATTTTCCACCTCATAAAAAGACAAAATAAATATTTTTATTTTTTATTTTGTTTTAGATTGCATCAGGTTTCATTGTGTGTTCATCATTTGCATTAAACTAATCTTAAGGGCACTCTCTATCTCAGATCAAGGCTTCGTCATTACCACCTGTCCTGGGTCCAAAAGAACCACCTTGCATTCATACCCAAACCTTAATTAAAATCAATTAGCAATTTAATGTGGTCTAGTGAGCTAGGGACACCAATAGGTCGGGTCCGAGTCTAGTGAGAAAACTAGTACACCCAACCCGTCATCTATTACTGGAAGATGATGTCTAAGGCTAGAGGTCCAGAGGCAAATGCCCTAAGTGGACTGGTAGTTTTTAATTAGTACCCTATAATAGACAGGGGGAGCCTCACACCACCCCACCTCTTACCTAGCCAGTGAAATGATTAGTTGCTGTGTTGAGTGTAAGTTGAGTTGACTAACTTTGCTTTGACTATAGGTCTAGGAAACCTAGAACGTTTGTGTGCTAGATTAAGAGTCTAACCCCATCTGTCCCACCCCAACTCAGTTTGACCATGGAGTCAATGTGTGTGCTTGTTTACATGACCCCTAGATTAGGAGTCTAATCCAACCAGTAGTCTCACCTTAAACCCAGTCAGACCATGGAGCCTGACTACGAAACCTTTCTAACCTTCACTGAACAGTTTACCCACTTGAGCACCCAACTGTGTAATAGGCTTGACCAGACGATCCATAGGATTGATCTATTAGATGACCAAATAGGAAACCATGGAGAAAAATCATAGGACCCATGCTAGACCCAAACTTGAGTCACCTTTGCCCACACTTCCTGATCCTAGGAGACCCAAACACTATGAACCCATATCCATGAGCCCATACACCATGAACCCATATCCTATGAACCCATATACCATGAACCCATATCCTATGAGCCCATACACCATGAACCCATATCATATGAGTCCATACACCATGAACCCATATCCTATGAGCCCATACACCATGAACCCATATCCTATGAGCCTAAGGAATCCATAACCTCTAGGTATCAACCTAGTACTAGTCAAGTTTTTCTTAGTCAACCTAAATTCCATAAGATCATATCCCTAGATATGAGCCTAGTGTTAGTCCACTTCCCTTTAGTCAACCTAAACCCTTTAGGACTAGTGCCCCTAGCCCAGGACAAGATCCTAACCAACCCAACCCGAGCCAACCCCAGCCCAGTACCACTATGGCCCATAGGAAAGATAGAGGCAAGTCTGTAGAGGTTCAGAGGAGTTCCAATCCCCCGAGAGTATGTTTTAGATGTCGCAAACCAGGCCATTTTGTTAGCCTGTGTCCAATCAGCGCCCTACACCTAAGTGAGCTAGATGAAGATGAGTCTAAACCCATTGCTGAGCTTGAAGAAGAGGTATATGAGGCTGATCCAAGTCTGGTAAAGGAGTATGAAGATGATGAGCCTATTAAAGATTTAAAGGAAGAAACTCCTGAGCTCATTGATGAATTTAAAGAAGACATTAATGAGTTGAGTCCAGTAGAGGAACCTGAAGAAGAAAAACTAGAGAGTGAACCCATTGAGGACCTAATAGAAAAAGATCCAAAAGCCACTATAGAATTTGAAGAGGAAGTGACTAAGCTAGGATCAAACATAGTTGATGAAAGTGGGGGTTCACAAGAGTTATCCATAGAGGAGGTCTAGGAACAAGTCCCTAAAGAACAATCCCAGGAAGTAGACATTATTTTTAGAAGACTTTCGAGAGAAGCTTCTCGAAGACCTTTCGGATGACCTTCCACCATTAATGGACATCCAGCCTACTCTAGAACAAGTGCCTGTAGACCACCCTAGTGTCAAACATGTGGTTAGGACAAGCACCCCTTTAATTTCCCTTAAGCATAGAAGCCTGTTGAACCATGTCTACCCTAAAGACTTCCATACTACAATTCATGTCCTACAATTCTGGAGAGGATATTTACTGCTCCTAGGAAACTTACTGTACCCATATAATAGGACTTTCAAGTTTTATGATTCCCAGAAAATTTTAAGTTTAAAGCTTGACAGATGGATTGAGTTTTGGGTCTACATCTTTAACATAGGGGATGAAGTAAGTATAGAGGATAAAGTGCTACCTAGTTTTAAGTTTGAAAGATCCTTAGGCCTAATCCCACTATTCACACATGCACAGATCTCTGCACAGCATCTACATCAGGGCATTAGCATACATTTGAACACTGGTAATAACATGGCTAATCCCTGAAATCAAGCCAAAGGATTTAATGTAGAGGATTCTATAGAGATTAGATCTAGACTTGAGTGGTTTCATCTTGGAGCCCCAAAGAAGCTACTTGTATGCATAACTGGACCCTTTTGAGTGATAAAAAAGGTGGAACCCAATGCCAATGTGATTGATCTGCCCGTGGATTTAGGTGTTAGCTCTACCTTCAATATCGCAGACTTGGTTGAGTATAGGGAACCAACAGTGATTCCTAGTGAGATTTTTGGACCTCACCCATCCTTTGAGAGAGAAACCTTACCCGAGTGTCCACTAAATTTGCCTAGAGAGGAATATGGATCGAGCGTATCCTAGACGATCAAGCTATCATGACCCGGGGATGCGACTATCAACGCTACCTGGTCTGATAGCAAGGTCGATTAGAATCCGACGATTCGTGGATTACTCGAGAGGACCCATAGCACCTCCACCCAGACTTACTGCCAACACCAGACATACCTATACTCAACAGGGTCAAGTTTCTCCCACCTTGGAAGAATTAATGGGGACATCAGGTCAACCCTAGTTCACTATGGGTCCCTGAGTTTTGAGTCCCTTAGCCATGATTCAAATTTTATCTTTGAGTCTAATAATCTAGCTGTGTTAACCATTTGAGTCCTGTATTTAGGCCTTGAGTTTTATTTTTCAGGCCTTGTTACACTTGAGTCCTGTATTTAGAGTCGACTCACACCATTAGGGTTTATGAGTCAAGTTTTGGGTTATGTTCAGCTCAGTTGAGCTTAGTCGTTCAAGTCAGCTCATTGTGAGTCTTTAGTCATTTTGGTCTTGTTATGTCATTTTGGATCTTGTATCAATTTGAGTTCTATAGTTTTGTTCAAGTCCTATGTTGAGTCCAGTCCAGTTCAGTAAGAAGAAGACTCAAGACACTGATGGACCTCAGCCAGGGTGAAAATTTGACAACTTCAAGGAGTCCCAGTCATACTTGAATGTGCCACCTTGGATTGCATGAGGACCTTGAAGATCATCATCCTTGAAGACCAGGACAATAGCATCAACCTGCCAAGAAGAAGGACAACTGAAAAAACCCTAAAGCCTACCCGGGATTGAAGTGGGCTGCCCAAAGCCCAATGCTCTTCATGAATTAGGTGCCCCACCTTATGGTCACCCTCCATATGGCACCCCTCTTATGGTTACGTCCCTTGGCCTCCCAAACCAACAAGGAGAAGAAGAGAGAGAGTATCAGCCCAATTAGGAGAGGACACTTCCATGTATTTGAGTGGGAAAAGGATACTTAGGTTTTTACATATTTACCCTTTCTTGGAGCCCAAGTTTTGTATGCCTATGTAAAGGCCCCCTTCTCATGTATATTTTATGCTATTGAATATGAAAAACTTCTTGAGGTCTTCTCAATTTTCTGTGTGAATTATGTATAAATTTCTATATGATTAAGGGTATTTGTGTGATCCCTCAGGGTTTCTGTGTGATCCCTGCACCCTGCCTCCAAGCCTCCAACCTTCTTCATCTCTTGGCCACCTTCCACAAACCTCTTCCCCTTCTTCTTCTTTTAGCCATCTAGCCTACTTTCTCTTATTTTCCTAACCTTTGTTAGGTGATTTGCAAGTCTCTTAGAGTTCACGAATCTAAAATTTTAGTTGACTAGCTTTCGGGTCACCGGATTAAAAGCTGTGGATTTGCAAGGTCTCCGACTTATTTTTCCAAGCCGCATCCGAGAGTGCAGAGCAAACTCTTCATGGATTGATCTCCAAATCTATGCCAGGTATACCCCCTAGACTCCTCTGGTAGTGGTATTGTAGAAGAGCTAGTCCTACTGGGGCTTCTCAACCTTGGCGATCCTATTTCTTCACTTTTAGGTTTTATTTCTGCATGCTTGTGCTTCGGACTTTCTATAGAATTCCTTGCTTAATATCTTGGCTTGAAATTTGGGATGCAAACTCCTAACTTAATACCTAATCACAAAAGAATAACTAGCATTCATAAATAGTCCCACATCAGGTCTCCTCTGGAATCTCTCATAGTCTATAGCTATCTGGTAGGCTGCTCAAGATCACGGACCTTCCTCAAACACAGCTCTCTTTAGATGTCATCACGAAGTCCAGCCCTAAACCTAGATAGGGTCACTGATTGAGACTCATCTATGCTACACCTTATGGCAAACTCATTAAACTGGGCTATGTATTCTGACACGGTCCTATTTCCTTGACTTAACCTCTGCCATTGGTCTAGGAGTCTCTGATGGTAGGATTCAGGAAGTTACTTATCCCTAAGTTTTGGCTTAATAGCTTTCCAGGTGACTATGAGAAGTTCCTCTCATTGTGTGATTACGTGCTCAACATTCTTCCAATATAGCCTAGCTTGGCGGACTAACCTGAGTTTGGCAAATTTGCACTTCCTCTCCTCACTCATCTCATATCATTTGAAATATTGGTCCACATCTTTTTTCCAATCTATGTAATCCGTAGGATCAAGATGACCATCAAATGTGGGTGCTTCTAGCCTGATGTTCCTAATGGCTCTCTCATCCTGATCAAAGAAATCATGATTGGGTCTCCTTGCACTAAGATCCTATATTGGGTCAGGGTGTCTGGTTCTCCTAGGGTGGGGCTCCAAGAATGGGTCAGGGTATGGGGCTCTCCTAGGGTTGGGCTTCGAGTATGGGTCAGGGTATAGGGCTCTCCTAGGGTTGGGCTCGAGTATAGGTCAGGGTATGGGGCTCTCCTAGGGTTGGGCTCCGAGTAGAGGTCAGGATATGGGGCTATCCTAGGGTTGGGCTCGGTACAGGTTTTTTGGGTCCTTTCTAGGTTTCCTAAACAGTCTCCTATCTGGTCACACCTATAGCCCATTTGATCATACTTATGGCCCATTTGGTCAAGCCTATTACTCATTTGGGCGATCTGCTCATTCATGGTCCTAAGAAAGGTTTCAATAGTGGGTTCCATGGTTGAACTGGGTTGGGTTGAGACTACTAGTATTGGGGCTCCTAATCTAGAGATCATGCAATCAAGCACGCAAGTCTTGGTACGTTCTAGGGTTTGCTAGACCAAGAGTCCAAGTAGAGCGAGTCAACTCAACTTACACCCAACTCAACAACTAGTCCTTCCACTGGCTAGGTAAGAGGTGGGGGTGGTGGAAGGCTCCCCCAGCTTGGCACAGGGTCCTAATTTAAAACCATTAGTCCACTTAGGGTATTTGCCTCTGAACCTCTAGCCTTTGACACCGGCTTCCAGTAATAGTTGGAGGGTTGAGTGCACTAGTTTTCTCACTAGACTTGGACCCGACTTGTTGGTGTCCCTAAATCAATTAGATTTCTAGTTAATTTTAGTTAGGCTTGGGTTCGAATGTAGGGTGGTTGTTTTGGGCTAAGGACGGATGATGAAATCCTGCCCCCATCTGACATAGCAAAATTGCCCTTAGATTAGGTTAATGCAATATGGTGCACATGCGATGAAACCCTAATGCAATCTAAAATCAGAAAGAAAAATCTGAAAAATCAGAGAAACTTTTTTTTTGTTTTATGAGGTGGCAGACTTAATTTTCAGTTGGTTAATTGAGCAAACAAATGTGGCTTGGGTTTAGGGTTTGGTTGTAAGTTAAGTTAGCCCTAATCTTACATGCAGAAAATTTTAGCAATGTATTCTTGCAGTTCTCATGTAGATTTTCCTAGGTTTTCATATCAGAAAAAAAAAAAAACAAAAATTATAGAAAAACAAAGGACTAATCAGAGAATAATCGATGCAAAAATAAGAAAAAAATAGTGAGGTTATGATGGAAAACCAGACCTAAGTTTTGACTCCTAGTGCAAAAATCAGCATGTAGTTTTTTTGTAGGGTTTTTCTTTTACTGACTTTTTTTGTTTGTTTTAGATCTAAAAAATTCAATAAAAATCACAAAAAATAGAGGACTAAATAGAGGTTAATGGGTATGAAAATCAAAGGAAAAAAATAACGTTTGATGAAAGAATAGTCCTATATTTTGACTAGTTATGTAGATTTTAGGATGCAAAAATTTTTCTAATCATGCAAGAACATGTCCTAAACTAGCTCTGATACCAAAAATGATGAGGGACAGACTCTAACTACTGATGCATGACATGAAGGGATAAACATGAAAAAAACACTAGATTAATGAGAGCATTTTTTTTTATAATTTAATTTTGGTTTAGTTCCCAAAAATAGCTAAGACTATGTTAGGGTTTCGTGTAATGGTTAGAATCCTACCAACATGCCAGAAACAATCAAAGAGAAAAGGAAAACTAGGATCCTAGGACTAAGAAATCCTATTAGGACATTCTTTAACTTCAATAAAACAAAAAAGTGAGATGGGATGGGGTCTACAAACCTGGCAATGATGTTCTTGAAGTCGCAGAAGAGATCTCTCAACTCGGATCGGTGCCTGGACGAAGAAGTCACTTTCCCGCAGATCTACCAGCTTTTTATCAGGTTGATTTAGGGGAAAAGAAGACCTATCCAGAGGGCGTGGCACTGGAGGGATCCTACAAACATCAAAGGTTTGTATGATAGAAGATAAGAAAAATATTAAATAGGAGATTGGAGAAGTAGAGAAGGATGGAGGGTGGCAGGAGGTGCTGGCAGCCTGGCTCATTGTATGGACTCCTGGATTGGAGGTGGCCGGCCTGGGGCTTGATGAAGATGGCACCTGGATGCTGGAGAGAGGCATCCTAGTGGAGAGAGAACCTCTGGCGGCTAGGGTTTGGAGTATGATGGGCGGTATGGGTTGGATGATGGAAAGGGCGGCCAAGGAAGATGGAGGGCTTCCTAAGATGAAGAAAGGTGTGGGTGGCCTTGATGGAGGGTGGTGATGGGCGGCTAGGGCAAGAGTTTAGAAAATAACTAACTAACTGGATAATTAGGGCCTCACACCCCTCGATGTTCCAAAGAACAAAGGCAAACAGGTCTCACACCCACTCCTCATAGAGGTTACAGTAGACAAAGAAATTCACCCAAGATTTTATTCATCAAAGTATCTCTTCTTACAAGAGGGAGGGGGTGGGTATTTATAGACTCACCCAGAGCCCTTTCCCTATTAAAGTGGGATTAAAAGTTTGTATAGGACAAGGAGTACAAGGTTTGAGTAGAATTAGGAGACTAAAGTCCTGGTAGAACTTGAATATTGAACTCCCTATAGAACTTGGACATTGACTCCTCTTGGGCTTGGGTTGCTTGACTCCTTGCTGGGCTGGGATGAAATCCTCTTGGACTGGGTCAAAGGCCTTGGGCATCTTGGACTGGGTTAAAGACTGGGTGCCAATCATGAATGGGCTTTGGGAGGGCGCCATTTGAGCTTGGACTGGGAGGGGAGGGCGCCATGGGCTAGGGCTTGGATCTGGGCACACTTCCTTGGTGGATCTGGACTGGGCGCCAATGCTTGGGACCTTGGGCATCATGAGTATGGACCAGGGGCCTAGGCTGGGGTGGCTTAAGTGGAGGCCTGGTTGGGTGCATGAAGCCTCATTCATTGGGGCCTGGTGACTCTCCTGATCTGATGATCCTCCTCTTGAACTTGACTTGAATGAAAACCAAAAAACTTACAAGACTCATGTGACTAGACTAAAACTCACAAGACTCTTGACTAAACTGAAACAACAAGACTTCACTTGACTTTGTGAACCCAACTTGCTCACTTTATTACAGGACTCAATAATTAGACTTCATTACAGGACTCAACAAAATTGACCAACACATGACTTAGAGATCAAAATTGGAACCTTGAAATTCTGGTGATCCTGATATCCTCATCAGGGGAGAAAACAAGACGGACCTGGTGACCACAAATTGGCACGCCAGGAAGGGGGAGAAAGCATGATGGACCTGGCGACCATATATTGGTGCACCAAGAAGGGGGAGAAAACATGACGGACCTGGCGACCACAGATTGGTGTGCCAGGAAGGGGGAGAAAACACGATGGACCTAGCGACCATAGATTAGCACGCTAGGTAAGGGATCCCAGTTGAAGCTAAGGATCTAAGCTCCTCGACAGCTAGAGGTGACAGAAGCTGCCCCCTGGGGGTCAGGTGGCAAACACGAGGGCTCCCCCTTGGGAGCTCGCCTAAAGGAAGAGAGGGAAATCCAAGAATTCACATGCATGTGGAGGGTTTTTCGTCATCTCCCACGAGCTTAACGGGTAACTCTCTTCCCCAGTACCCTTGAAATATGAAAACTATATCACAGTCCTATAGGGAAAGGCCCTGCATCACCGTCGAAGGCAAGCATTATGACCTTTCTCATGGCTGGAAGATAGCGGTGGGATGTCATCCATCACGCGACGTGCAGCCGGACAGACCAACAAGAGACAGGGCCCAATCCGGAGGGGTAGCCCATCGAGGGAGGTGGCATGCTTCGGCGACCCCCATAAAGGACCTCAGCAAGGCTGGCCAAGATCTGACCAGATGAAGCCTGCTACCTTGCCGGTCCCGATGCTCGCAAATCAAAAATGCAAGCAACTCAAAAGGATGCCACCGATGATGTAAAATTTCCTCCCTATTACCCAAGTTCCTTTTTCGTGCAACTATGCCTTTCACCTGTATAGGGACATTCCCGTCCGACTCAAAGTCCGGCTAGCACTACGTGGGCCGCTCCACCAGGCTCGCGCTCCTCACCACCAAGCCCACAGCCTGGAGGCGGCACCAAGTTGCCATCTACCGCGTGACTCACAGTTTGGCATCCTCATCAACAACGCAGGCCGCTCCACCAGACCCGCTCTCCTCATAGCCGAGCTCATAGCCCGGAGGTGGCACCAAGTGGCTGTCTATCGCGTGACTCATAATTCGGCATCCTCATCAACAATGCGGGCCCCTCCATCAGGCCCTTGCCTTCCACAGTCATGCTCACAGCCTGGAGGTGGCACCAAGTTGCCGTCTACCACATGACTCAAAGTTCAACATGCTCATCAACAATACGGGCCCCTCCATCAGGCCCGCACCTCCCACAGCCATGCTCACAGCCCGGAGATGGCACCAAGGTGCTGTCTACCACGAGACTCACAGCATAGTGACTCCTCATCAGTGAGCCGGGCCGGCTCTACTAGGCCCGTGCTCCTCACAGCCGAGCTCACAGCCCGGAGGGGGCACCAAGTGGCCGTCTACCATGTGACTCACAGCATGGCAACTCCTCATCAACAATACAGGCCGCTCCACCAGGCCCGCACTCCTCACAGCCAAGCTCACAACCCAAAGGCGGCACCACGTGGTCGTCTACCATGTGACTCACAGTTCGGTGTCATCATCAACAACGTGGGCCCCTCCATCAGGCCCGCGCCTCCCATAGCTATGCTCACAGCCTGGAGGTGGCACCAAGTGGCCATCTACCATGTGACTCACAGGATGGCGACTCCTCATCAATAACGCGGGTTGCTCCACCAAGCCCGCACTCCTCACAGCTGAGCTCATAGCCCAAAGGCTGCACCAAGTGGCCATCTACCGTGTGACTCACAATTTGGTGTCCTCATCAATAATATGGGCTCTCCATCATACCTGTGACCTCCATAGCCATACTCACAGCCCAGAGGCTGCACCAAGGTGCTGTCTACCATGAGACTCACAGCATGGTGACTCCCCATCAGTAAGCCGGGCTCGCTCTACCAGGCCCATGCTCCTCACAATCGAGCTCACAACCCAGAAGCGGCACCAAGTGGCCATCTACCATGTGACTCACAGTTCGGCATCCTCATCAACAAACCAGGCCCTTCCATCAGGCCACGCCTCCCTCAGCCATGCTCATAGCCCGAAGGCAGTGCCAAGGTGCTGTCTACCGCGAGACTCATAGCATGGTGGCTCCTCACAGCCAAGCTCATAGCCCAGAGGTCGCACCAAGATGCTGTCTACTGTGTGACTCATAGTTCGGCATCCACATTAACAAGCCGGGCCACTCCATTAGGCCCGCACCTCCCTCAATCATGCTAACAAACTGGAGGCAGCATCAAGGTGCTGTCTACCGCGAGACTCACAACATGGCAACTCCTCATCAATAACGCGGACCTCTCCATTAGGCCCGGGCCTTCTATAACCATTCTCACAACCCAGAGGTGGCACCAAGGTGCTGTCTACCATGAGACTCATAGCATTGCAACTCCCAGACAAGCTGGGCCTCCCATCAGGCCCGCGCTTACCAATTCAGCCCATAGCCTGGAGCTGGTGGCAAGGTGACTGGCCACATGCTGTACGACTCACGGTTTGGCCCTTCCAGGCCAAGCCCACTCTGTCAGGCCCGTACTTCTCGACTGACCTCATGGCCTCGAGGTGACGACAAGGCAACCCACCATCTACTAAGAGGCTTGTAGCTGGGTTCTTCCGACAGACCCGTTCTCAGTCTCCCCACTCACAATCTTGAGGTGCAGATAGGGATTCCTGGAACCCTGCAATCTACCGCAAAACTCATAATTTGGCACCTATAAGCCAGGAAACTCAAGAAGCCCTGCATCCATTCCTTACTCACAGTCTGTAGATGCTTACCGGGAAACTCCAGAAGTCCCATCATCTGCCCCTTGACTCACAGTACGACAAACCGAGCTAGGATATTCCTGAAGCCCTATGATGGATTACCTTGCTTACAACTCGGGGATGTTAGTGAGGAATCCCTGAAGTACCATCGTTAGCCACCTGATTCATGGCTCGACAAGCTAAGGAGATCCCCTAGAAGTAATTTAAGCTGAAGAAAAGTAAAATGACAAGTAAAGCAAAGGGAACACGAAGGGTTCTGACTAAGGGGAGAAGAAAGAAAACCATCCCAATCGAAACATCCCTCACTTCAGAAAGAGATTCCCAACAGCTCGAGAAGATTGAGCAGAGACTCCCAGCAGCCCAAGAAGATTGAGTTGAGACCCCTAGCAGTCTGGGAAGCCGAGTAGCAGATTCAGGCTCAAAGAAAAAGAAAAAAAGGAAGAGAATAGAAGAATAAAAGAAAAGAAAAAGGAAAGACAGAGCAGCAATTGTAAAAGAAGAGACGTTTTTCATTGATCAAAAGTCTCTTACACCCTATGGAGGCTCCCGACAAGCCAGGAGACCTCCTGAAGCTCTAAGATACAAGATGAAAGGAAGACAGGCTGAGGCCCCATCTCTGCTTCTACTCAAACGAGCTGGCGCCCTTCCTCAAAAGCCCGTCGAAACTCTAAAGCCCGATATCGGCTCCGCGTCTACCATGCCATCCTCCTTAGAATTCACCATCCCATGATTCCAAGGGCAGCTGCAGCAGCTCCGCATCAGGATGGCCCCTCTAGCACCGCAACAGCCATGGCCCCTTCCACAGTGACCACGACCTGGGCCACCACCTCCTCCCGTAAGATTTCTGGTCTCGTGAACCGGGAGATGGCTCCAGCTACCCCTCATTTTTGAGGTAGCCTCTTTCTCTGCCCAAGTGATACAATCAAAAGATCTCCCCCTCCACATTCGAGGGGGAAGTTTTGAGCTCGGTGGATTTCTTCTCCAAACCAGATGCCTTCGCCTCAGCACCAGCTTATCACACCTAGAGAGCTTCCATCAAGCCCTCCAGGTCTCGAACCGGAGCCCTGAAGTCCACCAAGAGCCCTCCCTCAGTGCAAGCCAAAGGAGAGGGATTGGAGACGGCAAACATGGAGGCCAACACCAGAACCAGAAGGGTGCTCAAGAAGAAGAAAGGAGGCTTAGTAGAACCCTGACTCCCTGCACCCGAAGGCCTTTTAAAGGCCACACAGCCAACTAAAGGTTACCACATGTCAACCCCAGGCACCTCCCGATGCTTCGGTTCATAGAATAGGTGCCTTGACCCATTCAGGGCATTAATGACCCCTGTATTGGAAAACTAAGAGCAGCACTCCATTAATGTAAAGGTAAGATCCTTGGAGCATGCCCAGTCAAGCATTGATGGCACTGAAGGCGTGCCCACCCATGTCAACACAATCGTTACACCCATCGCCCAAGCGATTCTTTGCTCTCTGATCTCGGGAGTGGGGAGCATCTGATGTGGCGGCAACATCTGTTGACGTGAAGTCTGACATGGCAACATCTGCTTACATGGAGCCTGCATAGCCACCAGCCAATGATCGCATGGGTTGGGACTGCCACTTGGATGCGGCCCCCAAGTGGAAGGCCGAGGCAAGCCCCCTGCCTCAGCTACCAGCTGGGGTCAAGCTCAAGAAGCGAGCCCCCCATTTGAGGTCAGCTCCCGGCCAGGGTCGTGTTTATGCGACTATAGTTAGCCCCCTATCGAGGACAACTCCAAGCCAGGGTCGAGCTCAAGAAGAGAGCCCTCTACTCGATGCCAGCCCCTGGCCAAAGCAGAGCTCATAAAGTCGGCTCTCCCGATCGAGGCAGATTTCATAAAGCAGGCCCCCCATCCAAGGCCAGCTCCCAATAGAGGTCGAGCTCATGGATGAGCCCTTTGTCTGAGGTTAGCTCCTGGTCATGATTAAGCTGATGCTGCCAAAGGAGGACCCCCTCGCGAGGTCTTTCTAGAATTCCTGCTAGCAGCAGGGCGGGGAAAGACCAGCAATAATTCAAATCATGGTCCCTGTCCACGTGCGACATTCGAGAAGTGGCGCATGCCCTGTCACCAGTCCCAATTCTACAACATGCCACCCACATGCTCTGAATAAGGCAAGCCCTGTCAGATCTGGAGTCCAACCATACGCCACCACGTCCACCACTATATAGTCGGGGAATGCTGGCTCGCATGGAGCTAGACCCAGAATCCCCCTAGAGGGAGAATCCTGTCCAAGCCACAAGCCCTGTAATGCTTGGATGATCCCTCCAGAAATGAAAAAATCCCACCATGGCACGGGGCTCAGCGGCCCAGCGCCTGCCCCTCATAAGAAAAATAGCACCCCCCAGCAGAAAGAGGGCCTAAAGGCAAGGCAAGAAAGGTAAGAAAGGTAAGAGGTATACATAGGAGGAGCGGGGAGTGAGGCAAGTGAGCAGGCTCCCCGAGAGCTCAGCGACCAAGGAGCCGGCCGAAGAACCTCCCTGCTCCCCACTCTCCATTCCTCTTTTCTATCATTCAGGCATCATTGTCCTATTCTTTATATTATTTGAATATCTTTATGTTGCCCAGAAATGGAGCCCAAGAGGGGGAGGTGAATTGGGTCTTTTAAAAAATTAAAACAATAATGTGAAGGTCTAGTGGTGCTTATGAATAATAATAAATTCAATGCAAGAGATTAAATGCAGCAATAACCAAAGAGCAAGAGAGAAAGAGGGCAATCACAAATACAAGGTTTATAGTGGTTCGGTGCAAACCTAGCACCTACATCCACTCCCCAAGCCACCCTTGAGAATTTCACTATAATCCAAACAAGATTACAGCTGACTTATTTTTCACAAGGCTCACAAGTCAAAACCTAAGTTGGTTTTGTCACCTAGGCTCACCAACAAACCTTAACACTTGTTTTGTCTTCGGGCTCACAAGTTAACCCTAGTTGGTTTTATCCCTTTGGCTCACCAACAAACCACAACAACCTTCTTTCAAGACACCCTTGAAAGCAAGGTCAAATCAAAAGATAAAAATAGATATACAATTTTAAAAATAAAACAAACTCTCTTCAAGAGTAGAATGGAATCTTTGAAGCTCAAGTTGATGCTTTGTCTTGACTCTTCCTTGGAATATCTTTCAAAATGCCTCTTTTGGAATGATGTAAGGATGAGCTTGTAGGCTTTTTTAGGGAATCAAACTATAAAAGGCTTTTGATGTGAAGTACTTGAGAGAATATGGGCTTTTTGGCTTTTGAATGGACTTCAATACTCTTCAATTCCTTTAGAATGAGGTTGGTGGAGGTTAAATATACCAAGAAACTTCCAAAAAATGGTTTGTGATCGTTGGAGCCTCGGATCTAGCCGTTGGGAGCTTGGAAAGCAAGTTCTGCAAGTCAGAAAAATAGATCCGTTAGAGCTGTCAGGCTTCAAGTGTCGACACTTAGCTGTCAGGTGTCGACACTTGATCTCTAGGTGTCGGCACTTGAACTTTCAAGTGTCGACACTTGATGCACAGGTGTCGACACTTGACACAAAAATCCTCAAATGACAAAGTTCTGTATTTTCAAAATTCTCAGGCCTTGAGTTGACACTTGGAAACCTAGGTGTCGACACTTGGTGTCGACACTTGAGTTATGGATGTCGACACTTGGCGTGCCAAGGATTTTTGTTCGTGCCAAATGCTGAAGTGTCGACACTTGGCTTCCCAGGTGTCAACACTTGAGACTGAAAAGCTCAGATTCAAGTGTAAATTATCCTAAAAACATAAATATAATTTTTGAAACTTAAATGAATTGTAAACACATAATAATAAAACATGTAGATGTCCTTTTTTCATGAAGAGGATGTCCAGATTTGCGAAAAATGCTCCGTGCCACAATATATGAGTTTTTAAAATTTTGAGGTGCTTTCTCCCTGAAAACTCATAACTTGAAATACACATTAGTATACAATATGCACTCAATATTTTGTTATTCATCAAAATCACTGGATGGAGCCAACAATCTTCCCCTTTTTGATGATGACAAAACCTTGAGTAAAATAGCATTATGTTTCAAATTTCAACTGTTATAATTCATGAATATGAATGTAAGTCCATATGAGGCATAATCTTTATAGTTAGGAATAATCAATCTCCCCCTCAATTAAATATTTCTAATTAGAACAAATAATATGTTATTTCCGGATAAATTAGATCAGATTTGAAGGTTCTCACACACAAGGTGGAACCACAACAATTTATGCATCTATACAAACAATACTATTATTCCCCCTTTTTGTCAATCATTAGAAAGGGGAATAACCTCCCCCTCACAATGAGCATGGAGACAAAAAGATAGTAGAGTATCAAATATGACAGGTATCAGAGCCAAAAAGATCCAAAGAGAGAATCAGAGCTGAAGAAAGTAAATTTAACCATTCAAACACAAATAATAAGCACTAAACTGAAATATATAACAGATAAGATAAGTTTTCAGTACAAAAATTTGCTGAGTCATCAGCAAGAACTAAAACATACAGAAAGCATTAGAGTCATACAATAATCAGAAACATACACATATGAACTATAAAAGACATACAACAGACATCTATGAGGCTAATCCTCATCAGATGGAATCTCAAGACTAAAAGGAGCACTGATCATAGATCTAGAGGCTAAGGTCCTAGGAGGTACTAAAGCTCGACGACTCCTAGTGCGGCCAGAATGACCAAAAGTGGGTACAACCTTAGATGATCTGGTGGAAGGGGGGAAAGAAGATCAGCTGGTGTAACAAAGTTCGATGTGGAATCAACCAAGTCAGTAGAAGCAGCTGGGGTAGTGGGAGGATCGCGACTGACCACCTCAAAACCATCTGCACTGCCATCACTATCACTACCACTGCCCACGATCTGTGTAGCTCTGTCCTCATCCATATCTGCCTGATCACCACCATCAACTGTATCAGCATGGTCGCTCTGGTGATCATCACCATCATCATCATCATCATCCGAAGATACAACTACAGGGGCTGCTGGAGGTATAAGAAATCTCAATAAATCCTCAATACGAGTGAAGCCCTCCTCCATAGTCCTACAGATCTCAGCATGCTCCGAGGTAGTATGTGCTCGAAGAGTCTCAACCTCGCTGCGTAGCTGAGTCAACTCATCCCTGAACTTAGTAAACTGCTTTCTGGCATGCTCCTCAAAGGGTATCCAGTAGTAGGTGGTGGAGGAGCTGAAGTACCAGGAGTCGAATGCTTTGCCTATGTCAATGGAATATCAATAGGAGGAAAACTTGCTGGCTCAGATGGTCCTGCCTCTGCCTCTTGAAGCTCGTCCTCCTCATCTGGCTCCTGGCCAGACTCTCTATGCACCCATCGACCTATGACTAGTCTATACCCCATACGGTGCAAAGACCTCTCATCATAGACATCTATGTGTAGTATCTCCTTGGGGATCTCCCCCTCTAGTGATACTCCACATGCTCTAAATAATCTGGTCAGTGCCATGCCATAGGATAAACAATGACGACGCTGAGTCGCGGCATCGTGCATCTGTACCAACATCAAAGATGGAAGGTCGATCTGCCTCCTCTCTGTCAAACTCGTCATCACCATCAGCTCTCTCTCAGTGATGAAGTCGAACCTCCCAGTCTTCGACAGAAGTATACGTGCCGTGATGTGGTGCAACAGGCGCATCTCCAGAGATAACTGGTTCACGGTGACTATAGATACACCACGAACATCCTCTCACTCGAGGATACACCTAAATGCAGCCTCCCTGTCATCCACCATAAAAACACTGACTCCCCTATGGGGGATCCAAACTCTGCTCAGTAGCTCTGCAGAAGGTGAAATCTGAACACCTCTCATGGTCGTAGTCCATAGAAGTCGTCGACAGTCCAACGCACCGTAGAACTCCCTCACTAGATGAGGGTAGTACCTCTCCTGCATAGTACAGAAGGGTACTAAACCGCATCAGTGAGTACCTGTCGCAAGAGAAAGTGGTGCCTATCAAAACACTCCAGGTCGACTCTCCTCCCAGAGGCTACTAACTTCCCTGCCATCCTCTCTACAAGGGGGAACTCGGTGTGGCAGAACTACTAGCCTGTGCATAATCAAATCTGGCCTTCGATCTCCTCTCTACACCACGACTAGATATCTCCCTAACTGCAAGTCTCTTCCTGGGACCCATTACAGCAAGCTGACTATGAGAGTTTTAAAGAAGATAAGCTAGGGGGATTCACTCAGACTAGGAGCAAAGGGATTGGTTAAAAATCATTTTATAAGATACTTTTCAAACAAACTTAGAGTTATAAAATACCAAGATAGTTTTGAATAACTAGAAACATTTTGAAGGTGAGGATTTTATAAGCTAGATAAAGTTTTTGGCTAGAAATTTTATAGGAATATATTTTTTAATACCAAAGTACCTGGGTTTTGGGCTTAGAACATTTAGGGTTCTACCAAAATAAAAATAATATGGCAAAAGCATTATGATAAATTATGGTAAATCACTGGAAATATGTATTAAATACTAGTTTTTAGGTGAATACCCAGATTTTTGGCTAAAAACCAATCAAACAGTGATTTTATCCAAATTTGGATGAAATGTGTGTGGAGAACGACCTAAATCGTAAGAAAATCATGAAAAAATACTGTGTAAATCACTATTCCTTCAAACGGAGTTTTGGAAAACCACTAAAACTCGGGAAAATCCGGTCATAATCCAAATAAAATCAGCAAATCCTTAATTTAGGTCAAAACGATTTTAACGGTGAGGAAAAAAGAATTTTAAGAAATAAAGTGGAATAAAGAGAAATTGGAAAAGGGAATACCTGATTTGTGTGGGGTTAAATGGGAAGAAGAGAGATTTGGAAAGAGGGGGACCACTGTTGCTTGAAATCGATGGGGGAAAATAAAAGCAAAAACCCTCAGTCGGTCTTTTAAAAATAGATTTTGTTTCGCAAGTGTCGACACTTAGAATTTGTCAAGTGTCGACACTTGGTCAGGTGTCGACACTTGAGAATGTCCAAGTGTCGACACTTGGCCAAGAAAAATTAAAAAAAAATTGAAAAAATTTCAAAAAATCTAAGAAAATATTTAACAACTTTTGGGGCTTAAAGCAAGTGATTTTTTGAGAGAAATGTCTTAGGTATTATTAAAACTATGAGAGTTCTAGGAGAATGGATCAATGACACCTAACTCTCTTCTAATCAGACAGAACCTATCCTCACTCAAAGGTTTGGTAAACACATCTGCTAACTGATCATCAGTACATACAAAGTCAAGAATAACATTAGAGTTTTGTACATGATCTCTTATGAAATGATGTCTTATTTCAATGTGTTTACTTCTTGAATGTTGCACAGGATTCTTAGATAGATTGATTACACTAGTATTGTCACATCTTATAGGTGTCTTAGTTAGTTTAATGCCAAAATCTTCGAGTTGTTGTTTGATCCAAAGGATTTGAGCACAACAGCTTCCAGCTGCTATATATTCGACTTCTGCCATTGATAAAGCAATTGAATTTCGTTTCTTGCTACTCCAAGAGATCAAATTTACTCCAAGAAACTGACAAGTTCCACTAATACTTTTATGATCAAGTTTACAGCCAGCAAAGTCAGCATCAGAATATGCAATCAATTCAAATGAAGAATCTCTAGAGTACCATAAACCAATTTCAATTGAGCCAGATAGATATCTAAGTATACGTTTAACAGCCAAAAGATGAGACTCTTTAGGATTAGACTGATATCTAGCACACATACAGACGCTAAACATGATATATGGCCTACTGGCAGTAAGATATAGCAATGAACCGATCATGCCACGATATAATTTTTGGTCAATAGATTTACCTGATTCATCCTTGTCAAGTCTACAAGTATAGCTCATAGGGGTACCTAAAGGCTTAGTGTTCTCTATCCCAAACTTCTTGAGTATTTCTTTTGTGTACTTTACTTGGTTGATGAAGATCCCCTCTTTGGTTTGCTTTATTTGGAGTCCGAGGAAGAAATTTAGTTCTCCCATCATGCTCATCTCGAACTCACCCTTTATTAACTTTGCAAAATCTTGACAAAGAGATTTATTAATAGCACCAAATATTATATCATCTACATAGATTTGTACTACTAAGAGATCATCGATATTTTCTTTAAAAACAAAGTTTTGTCTATATTACCTCTAGCAAAATCATTTTTGAGCAAGAAAGAGCTTAAACGATCATACCAAGCTCTAGGAGCTTGTTTCAATCCATACAAAGCTTTATAAAGTTTGTAAACATGATTTGAAAATTCAGAATTTTCAAAACCAGGAGGTTGTTCAACGTAAACCTCCTCTTCAATTAGACCATTTAAAAATGCACTTTTAACATCCATTTGAAATAATTTAAAATTCATAAAGCTAGCAAAAGCCAACAATAGCCTAATTGCCTCAAGTCTAGCCACAGGAGCAAAGGTTTCATCAAATATATCCCTTCCTCCTGATTGTATCCTATGGCAACTAGTCTAGCCTTATTTCTAGTAACTACACCATTTTCATCAAGTTTATTTTAAAAAACCCACTTTGTACCAATAATTGAAGTGTTTGAAGGCCTATCTACTAATGTCCAAATATTGTTCCTTTTGAATTGGTTAAGTTCATCTTGCATAGCATTTATCCAATTACTATCACATTTAGCTTCCTCAATAGTTTTAGGTTCAATTTGAGAAACAAAAGCTAAGTAATCACAGATATTTCTAAGGGATGATCGAGTACTTACACCTTTAGATGGATCACCGATAATTAGTTCTTTTGGGTGTCCATGAGCATACCTCCATTCTTTTGGTAATGGATCAACTGTTGATGTGTTTTCATCACCTTGTGCTTGATCTCCTTCGGTATTTTGATCATCGTTCTGTATCTTGGTAAGCCCTTCATTATTGTTTACACTTTCAGTTTTCTTGCTACCTGTTTTATCAGAGAGTATATCTTCTTTTCTTGAAGATTTTTGGTTAGATTCATCAAATACTACATGTATGGATTCTTCAACAACAAGTGTTCTTCTGTTGAAGACCCTGTATGCCTTACTAGATATGGAGTAGCCTAGAAAAACTCCCTCATCTGATTTGGCATCAAATTTACTTAAATTATCCTTACCATTATTTAAGATGAAACAACGGCATCCAAAGATGCAAAAATAATGAATTGAGGGTTTTCTACCCTTCCAAAGCTCATAAGGAGTTTTCTTTAGAATCGGTCGAATTAAAACTCGATTTAAAACATAGCATGCAGTATTTATGGCTTCCACCCAAAAATATCTAGGTAAGTCATTTTCACAAAGCATGGTGCATGACATTTCTTCAAGAGTTCTATTTTTTCTTTCAACTACCTCATTTTGTTGAGATGTCCTAGGTGCAGAAAAATTGTGATGAATGTCATTTTCAATACAAAATTTATCAAAATCAGCATTTTCAAATTCGGTTCCATGATCACTTCTCAAAGATACAACTGAAACATCTTTTTTATTTGAAACTCGTTTATGAAATCTAATGAATTCAAAAAAAGTTTCATCTTTATGTGCTAAAAATATGACCCATGTAAATCGTGAGAAATCATCTACAATAACTAGACCGTGCTTCTTACCTCCTAAACTAGATATTCTAGTTGGCCCAAAGAGGTCCATATGAAGCAACTCCAATGGTCTAGATGTAGAGATTACTCCTTTTGGTTTGAAAGAGGATTTGGTTTGTTTTCCAAGTTGACATGCACTACAAATCTTGTCTTTTTCAAAATTGAGTTTAGGCAAATCCTTTATTATGTTCTTTTTGCTAAGTTTTGGAATTAAATGCATGCTTGCATGTCCTATTCTGCGATGCCAAAGCCAACTAGTTTCATCGATCTTGGCTTCCATTGCCACTAGGCATTGACCATTTTGAATAGGGAGATCATCATGATCAACCATATAAATATTGCCATGCCTATGACCAATGAACTTGATACCATTGTCATCTAAACTAGAAATAATGCACAAAGAAGATTCAAAAACAACTTTAAAATCCTTGTTGTAAAACTGGCTAATACTAAGCAAGTTATGTTTCAAACCATCAACATATAAGACATTATCAATATAAGAAGAAGGGGTGATATGGACTTTACCAATATCGATAATTTTGCCCTTTCCATTATCACCAAAAGTTACATTGCCACCATTTTGATATTCAAGCGATGAGAACTGCTCCACATCTCCTGTCATATGCCTTAAGCAACCGCTATCAAGGTACCACATTCTTTTCTTGTTGGTTGCAAGGCATACCTGCAATAAAGATCAAGTTGAGACTTTAGGTACCCAAGCCATCTTGGGTCCTTTTAGGTTAGTGGCATTGATTCCTTTTGGAACCCAAACTTTCTTAATGTTACTTAATCTTCTTTTATTGCACATATAAGACTTATGCCCTTTAGTACCACATGTATAGCAAGTAATGGATGAAGATGCAGGCACAAAGAAATTTTTAAAAAGTTTTTGTTTCTTATGAGTTCTGAATCCTAAACCTGCTTTATCAAAAACTACTCTTTGGTTGTTCAAAAGCAAATTTAGTTTTTCAGAACTATAAGTAAATCTTTCTACAAAAGGTTTTAATTTTTCAATTTCTTCTTTATATCTTTTATTTTCATCCAAAATTTTTTGCTTTGTTTTGAAAAATTTTCATTTGAAAGTGAAGAACTTTTCTTTTTCAAGACTTCTTTTTCTTTTTCAAGTGCTACAATCTTATCATTTAATTTTCTATTTTGAAGAAGAAGGCATTCATTTTCACCTGAAAGCTTGTCATTTGTTTTGACTAAATCCAAATTTTGTTTCTTTAAATCTTTATGTTTTGATTTTAGTTTTTGAAATTCTATGACTAATTCGTCAAAAACTTCATGAAGCTCATCAAATGTAAATTCATTTTCTGTTTCAGAACATACCTCATCATGATCAACCATCAGACAGAAGTTTGCTACCTCCTGCTATTCTTCCTCAGAACTGGAGTCCTCACTTTCACTCTAGGTTGCCATCATAGCTTTCTTTCTCAGCTTTCTTCTGCTTTTCTTGAGCAAGGGGCAGTCTACCTTGAAATGGCCGGGTTTCTTGCATTCAAAACAAGTAGGCTGCTCCTTCTCCTTCTCTTTGTCCTTCTCTTTACTTGGCTCACCTTTCAGAGGTTTCTTCTTGAAGTTGAACCTTTTCTTCCTCATGAACCTTCTGAATTTTCTTGCCATTAGAGCCGTCTCATCTTCTTCATCATCTTCTTCGCAGTCATCGCTTGATTCTTCTCTCGCAATAGATTTGAAGGCGATTACTTTCTTCTTTTTGTCGACTTCCACATTTTTTTTTTGAGGGAGAGCTCATAGGTCATCAGTGAGCCCAACAGTTGTTCAAGTGGAAGAGTGTTGACATCCTTGGCTTCTTCAATAGCTGTTACTTTTACATCCCAAGAAGCTGATAGAGACCTGAGAAGTTTGTTCATAAGTTCACCATTAGAAACAATTTTCCCTAGGCTTCTCATGTCATTCACAATATTTGTGAACCTAGTATACATCTCACTAATAGACTCAGTAGGTTCCATTTTAAACATTTCATACGTATGAATAAGCATGTTAACCTAGATAATTTTCACTTAGTGTGTACCCTCATGGGTAACCTCAAGTGTATCCCAAATCTCCTTGGCGGAGAGATAATTAGATATTCTATTAAATTCACTTGGATTGAGAGAGCAAAATAATAGATTCATAGCCTTAGCATTGAGCTTGATTTGCTTAATGTCATTCTCATCCCAATCATCTTTCATCTTTGGAGTGAGAATGCCATTAACCAATATTGTAGGCTGATGAGGACCTTTTACAATTATCCTCCATAAATTATAATCAAGAGCTTGAATAAAAATGCGCATGCGTGTTTTTTAATATGTGTAATTTGTGCCATTGAAAAGTGGGGGGCAATTTGAAGCTTGACCTTCAACTATACCCATTCCTATTGGGGCTACCATGATCTTTTACTCAAGATCCTTGGACCTACAAGAGAGTACCGGTGCTCTGTTACCACTTGTTGCCCAGAAATGGAGCCCAAGAGGGGGGGTGAATTGGGTCTTTTAAAAAATTAAAACAATAATGTGAAGGTCTAGTGGTGCTTGTGAATAATAATAAATTCAATGCAAGAGATTAAATATAGCAATAACCAAAGAGCAAGAGAGAAAGAGGGCAATCACACACAAACACAAGGTTTATAGTGGTTTGGTGCAAACCTAGCACCTACATCCACTCCCCAAGCCACCCTTGGAAATTTCACTATAATCCAAACAAGATTATAGCTGACTTGTTTTTCACACGGCTCACAAGTCAAAACCTAAGTTGGTTTTGTCACCCAGGCTTACCAACAAACCTTAACACTTATTTTATCTTCGGGCTCACAAGTTAACCCTAGTTGGTTTTATCCCTTTGGCTCACCAACAAACCACAACAACCATCTTTCAAGACACACTTGAAAGCAAGGTCAAATCACAAGATAAAAACAGATATACAATTTTAAAACTAAAACAAACTCTCTTCAAGAGTAGAATGGAATCTTTGAAGCTCAAGTTGATGCTTTGTCTTGATCTTCCTTGGAATATCCTTCAAAATGCCTCTTTTAGAATGATGTAAGGATGAGCTTGTAGGCTTTTTCAGGGAATCAAACTATAAAAGGCTTTTGATGTGAAGTACTTGAGAGAATATGAGCTTTTTGGCTTTTGAATGGACTTCAATACTCTTCAATTCCTTTAGAATGAGGTTGGTGGAGGTTAAATACACCAAAAAACTTCCAAAAAATGGTTTATGACTGTTGGAGCCTCGGATCTAGCCATCGGGAGCTTGAAAAGCAAGTTCTGCAAGTCAAAAAAATAGATCCATTAGAGCTGTCAGGCTTCAAGTATCGATACTTGGCTGTTAGGTGTCGACACTTGGCTGTCAAGTGTCGACACTTGATCTCTAGGTGTCGATACTTGAACTTTCAAGTGTCGACACTTGATGCATAGGTATCGACACTTAACACAAAAATTCTCAAATGACAAAGTTCTGTATTTTCAAGATTCTCAGGCCTTGAGTCGACACTTGGAAACCTAAGTGTCGACACTTGAGTTCTGGGTATCGACACTTGGCGTGCCAAGGATTTTTATTCGTGCCAAATGCTGAAGTGTCGACATTTGAGACTGAAAAGCTCAGATTCAAGTATAAATTATCCCAAAAACATAAATATAAATTTTGAAACTTAAATGAATCATAAACACAAAATAATTAAACATGTAGATGCCCTTTTTTCATGAAGAGGATGTCCAGATTTATGAAAAATGCTCCGTGCCACGATACATGAGTTTTTCAAATTTTGAGATGCTTTCTCCCTGAAAACTCATAACTTGAAATACACATTAGTACATAATATGCACTCAATTTTTTGTTATTCATCAAAATCAATGGGTGGAGCCAACACTTTATCATGTCATCCCCTAAGGCAAGAGAGTCCCCCAAGCTCTCTATCTCAGAGGTTTTCTATTCTCCTCGATCATCCCACTGACTTCATCATCGGAGTGTCCTCGTCGGAATCCCTAGCCCGAGTCTCCTCTATTTTGCAGGTCAAGCGGGCTAAAGAATCAACGTGCCCGACAAGAGAGGGCAACCCCGGTGGGAGGGGGAGGCACCCAACACGATGGCAACATGCCATGATGATCTTGGCGATAACAAACATCCTAAAGAACTTATATTGGTGATCCATCAAAAGGGGTAAGTACTCATTCCTCACTAAGAAATGTGTGTGATTATTTAGCATTTGTATCACAAGTAGAACCTAAATCAATTGAAGAAGCTGAAAAAGATCCTAATTGGATAAATGCCATGCAAGATGATTTAATTCAATTCAAAGAAATAAAGATTGGACTTTAGTTGAAAGGCCTACTAATGTTTCAAAAATTGGAACCAAATAGATTTTTAGAAATAAACTTGATGAAAATGGAGTAGTAACTAGAAATAAATCTAGATTGGTAGCAAAAGGTTATAATCAAGAAAAGGGTATTGATTTTGATGAAACTTTTGCTCGATTGCTAGATTAGAAGCAATTAGATTACTACTTGTTTTTACTTGCTTTATCAATTTTAAATTATTTCAAATTGATATTAAAAGTATATTTTTAAATGGTTTTATTAAAGAAGTATATGTTGAACAGCCTCCTGGGTTTGAAAATCATGCATATCCTAACCATGTTTTTAAACTTCACAAGGCATTATAAGGTTTAAAACAAGCTCCAAGAGCTTGGTATGATAGGTTAAGTAAATTTCTACTTAAAAATGACTAATTTAGAGGCAATATAGATACTACACTATTTTTGAAAAAGAAAAATGATGATCTCTTAGTAGTGTAAGTTTATGTTGATGATATCATTTTTGGTGCTACTAATGAAACTCTGTCAAGAGTTTGCCAAGCTAATGCAGGGAGAGTTCGAGATGAGTATGATGGAAGAACTAAACTTCTTTCTCAAACTCCAAATCAAACTAAATAGAGAAGGGATCTTTATCAACCAAGCTAAATACATAAAAGAAATCTTTAAAAAGTTTGGGATTGAGACAACCAAGCCATTAGGTACACCTATGAGCCCTTCTTGCAAACTTGACAAAGATGAATCTGGTAAAAATTTTGATCAAAAATTATATAGGGGTATCATTGGTTCATTATTATACTTAACTGTAAGTATGCCAGATATTATGTTTAGTGTATGTATGTGTGCTGGATATCAGTCTACTCCTAAAGAATCTTATTTATTGGCTGTCAAATGCATACTTAGATATTTATCTGGCATAATAGATATTGGACTATGGTATTCTAGAGATTCATCAATAGAATTGATTGCTTTTTCTGATGTTGACTTTGCTGGTTGTAAACTAGATAGGAAAAGCCCTAGTGAAACCTGTCAATTTCTTGGAGTTAATTTGATTTCATGGTTTAGCAAGAAACAAAATTCAGTTGCTCTATCTATGGCAGAAGCCAAATATATAGTAGCTGGAAGTTGTTGTGCTCAAATTTTATAGATCAAATAACAACTCGAAGACTTTGGCATTAAGTTAAATAAAACTTCTATAAGATGTGATAACACAAGTACAATCAATTTAACTAAAAATCTAGTTCAATACTCTAGAAGAAAATACATTGAAATAAGACATCATTTCTTAAGAGACCATGTGCAAAATGGTGATGTAATGCTTGATTTTGTGTATACTGATAGGTAATTAGCAGACATTTTCACTAAGACCCTTAGCAAAGATAGGTTCTGCATGATTATGAGAGAATTAGGCATCACTGACACTTTTGATTAAAATTCTTTCAAACACTTCATCGATTTCCTTCAAAAGTTCCAAATTCTCTCAAATATCACTTGGTATAATTCCTAGACACACCCTTGAATTTTACCATTTTTTTTTTTTTTTTTTGATTTTTTTGACCAAGTGTCAACACTTGAGATTTGTCCAAGTGTCGACTCATGGAAGTATCGACACTTGAGAAAATCACAAGTGTTGACTCATGACCGAATGACTTGTTTAGCTAGGGCATCACCAAGTGATTTTTTCCATTTGTTTTCTCAATCCCCTCTCTCCTAAGTGGTCCCTAGCCTTTCCCGTCATCCTCCAACAATGATTTCCCAACCCCATCCTTCTATTTTTGGCAAAATCCTCCTTCTCTCCATCAATCCCGACCGTCCCTTGTTATTTTGATGGCCATGGGTCTGATAAAGCAAGTGGCATTCCAAAAGAAAAGGTCTAGTTTCGAGCATGGAGAAGCAAGCACAGGAGAAAGGAGATCGGAAGCACGACAAGATCCAGCTGGGCAGCAAGATGAGCTCGATATTCAGGCAGCTGTGAGAGCACCCCCTCCACAGCCTTCCACGGTAGCTGAAAGGATGGCAGGGAAGGTCATTGCCTGTGGCAGGAGGATAGATCTGCCATTTCTAGACTCTGAGGATATCGTGATAGGTGATATGCTAAGAGCTGTGGGACTGGTTCCCTTCTGCACCTGCAAGAACAATACTACCCGCATCTGATAAGAGAGTTTTATAGTAGTATGGCCACAGATGGGATCACTTGGACTACTCAAGTCAGGGGTGTACAGATCCCAGTTACTCCAGAGACACTCAATCGGATATAGGAGATTCTGACCAATTATTTAAAGGAGACCCTTGTAGTCTCGATCCAGGTAACTTCTCCAATTTAAAGAGAATTTATATTAAGATGGAATATATTCCTGTTATTCTATAGAGAGCAGAATGGCTCCAAAATGGCCTTTGATTGGCCTAAGCCTCAACTCTCGAAAGCCTTTGACCGGGTTAGTGTTGGAAAGCCTTTGGCCTAATGCTCAACTTCCTAAATCCTTTAGCTGGGATATCTAGTCAATGAAAGTCTTTGGCCTGATACTCAACTCTCAAAAACCTTTGGGTCAAGACATCCAATCAATGCCCAAAAGCCTTTGGTCAAGCTAGCATTGAAAGCTTTTGGGCTGACGCTCAACTCCCAAAAGTCTTTGGTCGGGACATGAGAATTCAATACTTGAAAGCCTTTAAATGAGCCTCGTATTCAATTCCAAAAAGCCTCTAATGAGCATTTATTTTATGAGCCTCTAAATGGCATTTATTCTATGAAGTGAACCTCTAATTGGCATATACGCTATGAGGTAAGCCTCTAACTGGCATCTATTCTATAAAACAAGCCTTTGATTCGTATTTGCTCTATGAGTCATTCTTCAATCACCTTTATTTGGGCCAAAAAATCTTGAGGACTTGTGATTGGTCTGATAAAATTTAAAAGTATCACTACTTGACAAGGGCATCAAGGAAGCATGCTGCATCTTTATCCCCTGATATAAATTAAGATAACTGACTACAGTAATTCTCAAAATTTCTTGGGCAGTAGCAGGTTCTACTCTTCGGTCTAAGATGTTTTGCACTCAGACTAAAGAGTGGGGGGTATCTAATATAGGGTAAACCCCCTACCCTCAGAATTTCAAGGATCTCTAGACTAATGAAGGTGCATGTGATCATCGATCATCTCTCAAATAAATTAAGGCCGTGCTCAGGCCTCACCCGGCATTACTGACCTTCAATATTGGTGGTGCTAGAGGAGGGCAAAATAGCAGTCCACACCTTTCCAGTATCGAGGATAGCTCCCTATAAATGAACTAATATATTGCCTTGGCTTTATGGAGATTTGACCTAAATGTGCCATAACCTAGTAGTAGACCTTCATTTTGCATATTTTGGCTAAGTATGGAGCCTTGGCCAAATTGACCTTCACCTAAATGTGCCATAGCCTAGCAGACCTTCATTCTACATATTCTAGCTAAGTATAGACCTCAGCCTAAATGTACCTCGACCTAAATAACCTTTGGCCTAAATATGATATAGCTTAGCAGAACTTCATTTTGCATATTTTAGCTAAGCATGGAGTCTCGGCCTAAATATGCCTCGACCTAAATGACTTTTAGCCTAAAAATATATCATAGCCTAACAGACCTTCATTCTGCACATTCTAGCTAGTATGGAGCCTTGACCAAAATATACCTCAACCTAAATGACCTCCTAAATGTGCAATAGCCTAAAACCCTTCATGCTGCATATTCTAGCCAATTAGGGATCCTCGACCAAATTATCCTTTGGGCTAATTTATCCTTGGCCTAGAGAACCATCAACTTGGTTCATCTTTAGAACCCTCAGCCTATAGGGCCCTCAACAAGTTCATATTTGGTGGGACTTCTTTCACAAGTGCAGCTATACGCACCCAACATACTTGGCGACCGAACATATTTCAGCACCATTAAAAATAAAAAAATAATATCAAACTCAATATAGATAAAAAATAGGTATATAACACAAAAGTTCCAAGTGAAGAAGTAATTAAAACCATGAAGGAAAAGTATGCCACAAATAAATTAATAACATGGCTACCAACGCATACAAAATCCAATGAAATCTCTGATTAGAAGACAAATACCAGAAATATTAGATAAATACAAATACGAATGTGACTCAAGACATGCGAAGTTAAAGTTAGTGGAGAATCATAGCTACAAGATAAAAAAACTAATTATATAGTTAACCCTTATCTCCTAGCTATGCTCAATCCTAAGGTAGCCCATCATCATTACCAAAACAAAATAAAAAAAATATAATATCAAACTTAATATAGATACAAAATAGATACTATTGGTAGGAAATATGTTTAGACTGGGGATATGAGGCCCAAGCCAGCAAATATGGCCCATCGGCCAAGCTACATAGTCGCCAACCAAAAACATAAAGCCCAAAATTGGCCAAACCAGATGACTTAATAGCATGCACCATCCGACCATTCATCAGATTGGCAAAGGTAGTGTTGACCAAGTAGGCCCGCTATGCATCCACTGACCATGCATCGAATTGAGCCCCTATATGAAGGCAAGGTTTTAATATTCTCAGGTGATAAAGAACTACTCGATAAATTCTCCTTTATCGAATTGAAATAGTTCTAAGAGCTTCATTTCAAAAGAATTCAAAGAAAGATAAAAAAAGAGATGAACTATCAAAAATAACTTTTATTTTATTAATGATTCATGTACAAATTATAAAGAGCTCAACCATCTATATCCTAAATGATTGGCTATAGGATACATTTTCTAACAACTTGATCACATGATAACCATACCTAGGGCTTCATCTTTTTGATCTACTAGGTTTTCACTACATACTACTATGTGTCATTGGTAGATTATGAGAACTTACTAGAATTATTTTTGGATCAATGATCCTTATTAGGGTTAAGCCAAAATAGTTTTGGTCCGTCCAAAGAGTTTTGATGATATTATGATAGGGGTCATAATATGTCTTACTACTAGATAGATTAGAACCTGAGTGGTTATACATGAAAAGGGACTTGACCTGATCAAGAGCTTGTGTCAAATCTAAATTATCAATTGGATTGATAATTTAAAATTAGAAACTACTATTTTATAAGGGTTACAAATTTAGCAATTGCTAATTGTTAGTATAAGGGATTTAATTACAAATGTTACAATATAATTTGATTTAATTAAATTATAAATTAAATTCTAATTAATTTAAATCAAATTTAATTTAATTAATCTTGATTTAATTAAAGTCTGATTTGATTTAATTTTTCTTGTTGGACTTGGAATTGAATCCTATTTAGTATAGGACGTAGCCTTTTCAAATTTGATTTAAATCGAGCTCAATTTAAGTTTAAATTGAGTTGAATACTGGTGATTGATATGCTGACCATTCATCGGATAAAGTCCCTGATTGTAGAAGGTGATCATTTTAATATTATTTTGCAGAATAACACTACTAGCATCTGATCGGCTTCATCACTCAACTAACCCCTTGTCGGGAAGGACAGTACCTACCTCGATCGATTGGCTAGGCTCGGGCCTCTGAGGAACATTGTTTGAGCAAGGCTTGCCATCACTACAGCAAAGCGGGGGAAGGACAACGCTTCCCTGCCGACGCTCAGGGGAAGCGTAGGGAGGAGTCAGAACCCGCCGACGCTTTTTACAAGCGTCGGCAGTATCCCAAAGTTCGTCGATGCTTTTAAGCGTCGGCAAATACCGACGCCTAACCAGACTTTTGCCGACGCTTATAAGCATCGGCGGACTCCAATCCCACCACCGCCATCGAATCCGTCGATGCTTTTGAAAAGCATCGGCATGACCGATCTTTGCCGACGCTTATAAGCGTCGCTGATCTTTGCCGACGCTTATAAGTGTCGCCGGACTCCCTACTTCCCCAAAACCCCATTGCCCGAGCCCTAGATCTCCCGATCAAGCCGCCGCCTCACCACCCCCCCCCTCCTCCTCCTCCTCCTCCTCCTCCTCCTCTGCTCGGCATCCTCCTCCTCCTCCTCCTCCTCCTCTCAGCGTCCTCCTCCCATTCCGCCGACGCAGCACCCGTCCGAGCACCGAACCTCCTCCTCCTCCTCCTCCTCCGACCGATAGTTCCTCCAAGCGCCGAACCACCTCCTCCTCCTCCTCCTCCGGCCGATAGTTCTTCCAATCTGGTATTAAGTTTTTTTAAAATATAAATTTTTACTTGAAAGTACGAGTCCCGGCACTCAACGGAGGTGCGAGTCCCAGCACGTACCTCCCTCTTGGCCGACAATTTTGGGCCCATTCATAAAGATGCCATGATTGTTTGCGATAAACTGCCACTCAAATATGCGGTGCTCTTTAAAGTTTTCCAATGGAAGCAATAATATGCTTCTTAATGGATTGATATTTGATGCTGGAGACCGATAGTGAGTTATGCTTTCCAACATGATAGAATTTTTAAATGCTCGACTTAGGTCATTGCTTGTCCTCTTCTAACCAATGGCCTTAAGTATCTTAATCTATATCAAAGCATTGCCCACCAGGATGCTATTGTACCTTTGGTTTGCTTTCATGTCTCATTGTTGCAACGTATATATTTACCCTTTTTCTGAAACTGTAAGAATATCTAAACATTGCACTGTTTTCTTTTCAGCCCACAACATGTCTCGACAAGAACTATCTTTTTTCAACTTATTTTTCTTCATAATTCTTATAAATATATTTTGTATTTTTATTTGATAGCAGATATACATTTTTTTAACATAAACAACCAATTTTTAATGTGTCGTATCTAAGTGTATTCTCCATTCTCCAGGATATTTGGGAGGTTTAATTTGTTCAATTCATATAATAAAATTAGTATGAATTTGGGAAGAGCACGGAGTTGATCCACTAATCCAACCTCATCATAGTAAAAGAAAAGAACCGGAAAAATCCAAACCCAGCATCCAAATCCAAACACACTTTTTTTTTCCTGATGGAAATAGGAGCTAGCAGGTTTCTACCCCCTGTTCATTAATAAGAGAAAGAAACAGATGTTCACAGTGGGAGTTATACAGTCAAAAGGAAAAAAAAAAAACTAAGAAGCCTCATGGCATAAGTTAGGCACAAAAGAAAGAATAACTGCCAGAAAACCAGTCACTTCTAGAGTGTGATAATGATTGACTTCTATTCCAAATATTATGTTGTCTTTGTATGATTTTTCTATCTCCATTCAGTCCACAGTACTTGAACAGTCGTTGATCTTCCCTTAAGCTGCAATTATATCTTGAAGATAGTCCACAAACTCTTGGCGAAGGGACATATCACCACAAAGGAAAAGGGAAATGGCAACTGTTTTATCCCGACGCTTTTGAGAAGTGTCGGGAGCTTCCGCATAACCGCCGATGGTTTTAGAAAGCTTTACCTCATGCATAACCGTCGACGGAAAAGGGAAATGGCAACTGAATATGCTTTACCTCATGCATTTTCCCTCATGCATTAAGAAAAATATGCTTTACCTGTTTTATTGTCTTTTCTTATCAGGCTTGACTGCTTGGAGATTAAAGAAACTCTGTAATCAATTTTAAAATTGGTTTAAGGTTTGTATATGGAGGCTATGATAATTATGCGATGTATGTTTGGCTGATTCAACTGTTTCTAATGGCAACAATCTTGGATGGCCTTCTTTTGTAGGCAACTGATTGTAGTCATTTTGATTTAGTTGCAGATTAAATAGTATATAACTGAGCCTCCTCTTTACTTTTTATTATTTATTGTTCTTTTTCTTAGTAGATTATTTATATTTATTTATAAATTTCTTGGTATATACCTGTATCTTACTGAGCATGTTATGCTTTAAGGTTAGTTTCATTATTGCAAATCTTTGATTTCAATACCATTGTAGTTTTGTTACGATCAATTATGATTTTTTATATATTTTTTTAAAAACTTGCATTGCATTGAAACATAGACCCGTCAATTGATTAAAGTACATATTCTACACGATCCGTACAATTATTTAATTTTTATACGGATGGCAGAAATATGTACAGTGATCAATTGAATGTCCAGTTTGGACAGTTTGAGAATTACAAATAATTTTATAGGTGCTTACAGTAATCAAACGGTATGGATAGTGTTCCAGATAGATTTCGGATATCATTTTCTTTTAGTTCTCCTCATACATATTTATTTGTATGGGGAGAACTAAGGAAAAATGCTGCCAAAATTTTTCTGGAACTTCTACTGTGTATCCTTTGGTTACTGTAAATGACCTATATAATTAATGCAATTCTTGAATGGGATAGGATCTCTTTTCCTATTAGTTGGTGATAGGGTGCATTTAATAATACTGTAATTGATCCATTGAATAAACTTATTTTAAAATTATTCTGTTCTTATAAATATTTGTTTATTTCAGTTAGCTTTTTCTTACGATGGATAAGAGTTAAATAACTAAACCGAGGAATAGCAAAGAATATCTGGATGGAGTACAGAATTTCATTAAATTTGGTATGGAGAGAAGTAGTATCAGTGGGAAGATTTTATGTCCATGCCGAAAATGTGTAAATTCTAGTTCTCTATATCCAAATATTGTTGAAGAACATTTGGTATGGAATGGTTTTTTAAGAGATTATACTGAGTGGTTTTTTCATGGAGAGTCAAGGTTACAATCTACATGTAACCAAACCTCTAACATGGAACATATACCTGATTTTGGATCCAGTAACCAACAGAAAAATCTTGCAAGAGATGATGATATCAGGGGTTTGCTCAGAGATGCTTTTGAATATGGTACTCAACATCCTGGAGATTACAGTGGAGGACAAGTAGCAGCTGAGTTACCTGGGGATCCTATATTTACTGAATCTATACATGATGGAGAGCCGATACCCCCAACTAATGTTGGAATAGATCATTATCATAAGCTGATAAGAGATGCAGATCAAGAATTATATATACCGGTTGCAAGAACTTTTCAAAAATTTCTTTTCTTGTGCATTTATTTCATATAAAATACTTGAATGGATGGTCTGGCAAGAGTTTTACTATGCTGCTCAAGTTGTTAAAGGATGCATTTTTCTGAAGGTACTAGTTTACCAACATCTTGTTATGAAGCCAAAAAATTAGTAAAGGAATTGGATCTTGGATACGAAAAGATTCATAGCTATCCAAATGATTGTATATTATATCGGGGAGAACATGCCGATCAAGAGTCGTGCCATGTGTGTGGATGTTCACGATGGACGAAGCAAAAAGAAAATGAGAGTGAGGGATTAGATGAATTGGATGCAACACAAATTAAACAAAAGCTGACGAAGGTATTATGCTATTTTCCTCTTGTACCTAGATTGAAAAAGATCTATGCATCATCAAAGACAGCTTCGTCAATGAGATGGCATGATGAAAGCCATACAAATGATGGAATGCTGAGACACCCAGCGGATAGTTTAGCATGGAAAGCATTTGATGACAGACATCCTGATTTTGCATCTGATGCTTGTAATGTCAGGCTGGGTTTAGCCAGTGATGGGTTTAATCCATTTTGGACCTTAAGTTCTGTCTATAGCACCTGGCCAGTTTGTACTGATTCCTTATAATTTGCCACCATGGATATGCATGAAACAGTCTTCACTTATTTTATCAATGGTCATTTCAGGTGATAAGGGTCCAGGTAATGATATTGATGTTTTCTTACAACCTTTAATAGATGAATTGAAACAATTGTGGGAGGGTATCAGTGCAATTGATGCTTCGAATAGCCAAACATTCAATCTACGGGCAGCTCTATTATGGACTGTTAACGATTTTCCTGCATATGCTAATTTATCTGGCTGGAGCACTAAGGGACGAGTTGCATGTCCTTCTTGTGGTGAATCAACCCATTCAATTTGGTTAAAATATGGAGGAAAGTTCTGTTATATAGGACATCGTCGATGGTTGGAGGCAAATCATCCATTTCGATTTTAGAAGGATTTATTTGATGGTACTATAGAGTTGGGATATGCTCCAATTTCAAATCTTAAAAGTCATGATGGACATATATTAATGCAAGATATTCTTCCATTGGCTTTAAGGTCGTCAATGCCAAAACAAGTTATTACGGTTGTTTTTCAGTTATCATCATTCTTCAAGGCATTATGTTCTAAGGTTCTTGATCCTCAGGAGCTTGATCAGTTGCAGTCTCAAGTCGTACTTACATTATGTCAGATGGAAAATATTTTTTCTCCTGGATTTTTTATGATTATGGTTCATCTACTCATTCACCTAGCTTCGGAAGCTAAAATTGGTGGACCGGTACACTACAGATGGATGTACCCTATCGAGAGGTAATGCAATAAAATTTAAATTTTATAATTTATATAACTTTTTATTATTTAATATGATATAAATATCATACTTTTTGAAGGTATCTTGTACGTTTAAAGGATTATGTACAAAACAAAGCCCATCCTGAGGGCTCAATAGCAGAGGGATATATTGCAGAAGAGTGTTTAACATTTTGTTTAAGATATCTCGAAGGTGTTGAGACTGTATTCAATCGACCTCAACATCATGGTAATACTATGGAGAATACAGATCTATACAAATTTGCATCATCCGAAAGATTTATAGAAAAAGCTGAAAGTATTGTTCTTGACCATAAATCCATGTCACAAGCATACCATTATGTTGCTACATAGTGACATAATATCTGACTATCGCAGGTTAGTCTATCTACAAATATTAGACATGTTGTCAAACTTATATTTGATTGTCATGCAGTGAATTTTTATCTGTACAATGACAAGACAATCATTCCACTCATCCTAATCCAAGGATTGAACAAAGATGGTTGGTTGAGTTATTCCCTAATTGGCTTGCCAATCAGGTTAGTATATATAAGTCATATAATAATTTTATATATTTTTAACATCGAATAAATGATCGATAATTGATATTATATTTTTTAGGTACCGGTACTGATGGAGAAAAATAGTTCAGCAGAATTAATTGTACTTGCCAGAGGTCTAAATTATATTGTGAACAAATATAATGGTTTTATTATAAATGGCTTTAAATTTCATACCAAGGAGTGCGAGAAACTTAGGAAAACTCAGAACAGTGGTGTTATGGTTGAAGCAGATGGAAAATCTTATTATTGTATACTTAAAGATATTTTGGAGTTGGATTATTATGGAAATTTTAAAGTTGTATTATTTTAATACGATTGGGTGGATATAAATACACCGAGAGGTTTGAAAAAGGACTCAAACGAATTCATACTTGTCAATTTTTCAAGATTGATACATACGGGTGTGTTATTGAAGGATGATCCATTTATCTTTTCATCTCAAGCTCGACAAGTTTTTTATGTACAAGACTCGAAAGATAAAGAATGGGTTACTGTTATTAAGACAAAACCCAGAGACTTGTATGACATGGGAAAAAGGGTGGAAGAAGAAGATGATGATACTTACACTCAGTGTATGCCTTATAATATTGTACCGGATGATCATATAAATGATACAACAATTTTGGTTAGGTTGGATTCCGAGGAAGGTACAACTGGTTGATTATGACAAGTAAGTAGTTTGTAAGATGGTTTACATTTTTTGCATTAATGATTATGTTATATTTTAAATTGCAATTCATTTTCGTTATAATTTGATTATAATGTTGACTGACTTGTTTTTAAATAATGCAGGTTAGGTACAACATGCCTCGAAGGAAGCGATTAGCAGATGTACAGTTTCAGTTTTCCCAGACTGAGGCTGGTACTTCTTCATCACAGCAGCCCGAGGGCAGTCGATCAGTTTCACATCGGTCTGATGGCAGTCCCTCTATTTCTGCACATCAGGCCGATGCTACTACCTCTACACCTCAGGACGACGTTATTCCCTCCGAGTCCGCACATCACGATCCTTCTATGGATCATCCTGATGACGAGCCTATCGTCGATGATATACAGATTCAGGGTACATAATTTAATAATTCTATCTCATTTCAATTCATGCATATGCAATAGTTTTGATATACAATATTCTGTATTTTTTTTTGTAGATGGATCCAGGAGACTCAGGCGTAGGCGAGGACCCACATTAGTCCGTGATGTGTGGCAGTTACCTGAGGGTGAGAGGATAGTGATAGAGTGCAACAAGCTAGGACAGCTATTAAGAAAGCTGCTAGCTTGTTGACTAGCTTTCTGGGATAGTAGCACGTCGTGGTCAGCTATGTCCCCTGAATTATTCGAAGTGGAACGACATGCTTCCTGCATATAAAATAGAAATGCTACGAGTTATGCAGGTAAAAAAATTAATAGATTATTTTATATCTTAGGTTTTTAACAATTGAATTGCTTATTTCATTTAATATTTATTTTATTGTTTAATTAAATTATAGAGCAAGTTCGTTCTTCCTTCAGATTCATCTGATTTTGTGCTTAAGTCTCTCAATCACAAGTGGAAAGAATATAGGGCGAAGTTGAAGAGAGACTACAAGCTAGAGGGTAGGACAGAGGAGCAGGTTGTAGCTACCTGTCCTCCTGATGTTCACCCTCATCAGTGGATAGAGCTGGTGCACTATTGGTTCTCCGAGAGGGCATAGGTTGTGTAGCATCATCAAACACTTCGAAATTTATTAATTTTCACTTATCATAATTATATTTATATAATATATAACATTGTTTTAATTTTATTTTGCAGACTTATTCTGATATTGGTAGAGCTGCACGAGCTGCTCAGTCTGTTCCTTACACAGCGGGGTCCAAGAGTTATTGCACAACTCAGGCATGAGTTTGTATGTTTCTCATCCTATAATACTTTTAGTACACTTTTACTTTTAACGTCATGTATCATCATGTATCATGCATGTGCCATGTATCATGGTACGGGGATATAAGATGTGTTATTTTGGATTTTTTTGTAATATTTATTCTTTACATAGGCTGATCAGCAGGGGAGGGAGCCTGGTGAGGTGGAGTTCTATCGGATGACTCACGTTCACCAAGATGACAGTTTTGTTCGGGACGAGTCCAGAGATATATATGTTTTTTTTATTTATGTTATATTATGATTTATATTTTATTTTTAATAAATATTGATATATGTATTTTTTATAAAATATAGAATAGGGCTACCTCTATGATCTCCGAGCATGCTGGCGAGGGTTCATCATCTACACAGAGCAGTCGCATCGAGGCCGAGGTATTCTCGAAGTTGATGGGACCAGAGCGTCCTGGACGAGTGAGGGGTTATGGGATTGGAGTTACCCCTACTCAGTTATCTGAGATGCGTAGATATACTCGGGATACTAGAAAGAGTCATGATTAGTTACATGTTCGTCAGCTCCAGGAGGAGATAGCAGAGCTCCGACAGATACGTGATGCAGATAGAGCAGAGATGCTGACCATTAGGTCTCAGCTAGAGCATGTTATATCTGTGCTGCATATGTTCATGTCATCTCAGGTAAGTAATTATTTATTAATTTTGTATGTATCTAATAATTTAGAATATATATAATGTATGTATTATAATTCCTGATGTATATCTTGCAGGTTCCTGGTGCATCTGTGAGTCGCAGACCTGACGACGACCAGCCTCCCACGGATCAGTGATGCCAGATGGTTTTTTTATTATTTATGTATGTCTTTTTGTTTATTTGAACTTGGATTGATACGTTTATATATATATATATATAACTTTTTATATTTGCTTTGTATTTGTGTTTGTGTATGTTGGATGTGATATGTGATACAGGTTTGAGTATTTTTATTTGTTTGTGTATGTTGGATGTGATACAGGTTTGAATATTTCATTTTCATAATGTATACAGGTTATGGGTTTGTATATATGGCTGTTTATTTTTTTTTAAAAAAAAAAAATCTACCGACGCTTTAAAGCGTTGCTAGGTTTGGACCTGGCGATGCTTTAAAGCATCGCTATACCTGGAACTGGCGACGCTTTAAAGCATCGCTATAACTGGAACTGGCGACGCTTTAAAGCATCGCTAGGATTTCAGTCTAGCGATGCTTTAAAGCATCGCTAAATGTCGATGCTTTAAAGCATCGCTAAATGCTGATGCTTTAAAGCATCGCTGATTTAAAACTAGAGACGCTTTAAAGCATCGGTAAATGCCGATGCTTTAAAGCATCGCTAAATGCCGATGCTTTAAAGCATTGCTAGATTTAAAACTAGCGATGCTTTAAAGCGTCGGCAGGTTGCATCCCAATGCTCGCATAGGCGATGCTTTAGCGACGCTTTACAAAACGTCGAGAGATTACTTAGCGATGCTTAAAAGCATCAGGAAAGGTCAAAAAAAGCATCGTTAAAGTCCAGATTCACTGTAGTGCACATACCCGCCAAGTGCTTGGCCACTCCACTCGTCCAACCATTCACTAGGAGCCACATGCCAATTCTATTCGGCCAGACCTAGCTAAGCATCGAACCTCCAAATATCCATATTCGAGAGAGCCTTAATAGTAGCCGACTGTATCTGAAAGCAATCAGCAAATGCTCATCGACCATTCATCAGATATGATAACGTGCTTGGTGCGCAACATTCGCTTGTTTGCTAGGAGGGATTCCTTGATTAGACAGACCATCCTGGATGCCACTTGCCAACCATCTCCATCTTACTTAGCCCCGGCACTAATATGAGAGGAAACTGTTCCTAGGGGCAATACATGCATTTTAAAAACTGTTCTAAAGGCATGCAACAGCGGAAAGCAATAAAATTATTTTATCTCAAGATGTTAATCTAATTAACACATGCCCCTACTAGGATCTTGATGCATCTAGATTAATGTAAATATATAATCATGCAAACATTGTATGAAAAACAGAACCATTCTAGAAATCACACAATGATGCAGCAATGATAATTATGTCATACATAAAATAAGCACATACCTTGGTGACGTTCACTAAGAAGAACCGGATGTTGCAAAATGGCCGCCTCTCAGTCGCGATCCCAGGGATGACACCGACCTATGGAAAAAATTCTAGCTATGCAAGCAGCACACGCGTACCGCCTCAACGGGTGGTTCACACGTGTGGTGCAATTTTTTCTCCTTCCTTCGAGGTGCTAGCCCTTATGAAAACTTTGTCGGGTTAACTCCTTCTTCTTCAACTCCTTGAAGAAGAGCCAGACACCTTCAACTCCTTTGAAGGCGGGTTGCTTCAGCAATGCTGGAACAAAGACTCTTGAGAACCCTTCCCAACACTCTGTCTCAAACCTTCAATAGAAAGTATGCACTAAGAGATCCCACCCAAAACTCAATCTATCCCAAGAATCAATCTCTCAATCTCTTAGAGGTCTTAGAGGATCTCTGACCCCAGGAATGGGGAGAGACTCGACCTCAAAATAAGTGGAACATTAAATCTGATCTACCATCAAAGAACAATCTGCCAAGTAGAAATAAATAGCCCCAAAAACTATTAAGAGGACTAATGAGAGGTTAATGTGTAGTTTTGAGTCTCTTGGGATTCCTAGGACCTTTGGAATTCAGCAACTATCCAGCATAAAAACCAGAAACTCCTCCCATTAATTTCGACAATGATTGCAGCAATTAATGAAGCAGTTTCAGTTTTTGCTAGAGCCCATCAATCGAGTCGACTCACTGCTCGAGTCAACTCAAATTACTTGAGTCGACTCATCCAAATGAGCCGGCTCGAGTTTTTGACAACTCTTTGTTGAAAGAGTCCGGAATGATTCCTAATCATTTCCAAGCCAACAAAGCAAGAAGAAATCCTCGGCGTGTGACCCCATAGATTCAAACACTAAACCAGTAGCAAAGGAACATTTCCAGTACCAGCCAAAGTCGCCATCTAGCAATGACACCCGGCATCCGGATAGGTTAAAAGTTGCAGAGCAACACGAACATGTCAAATATGGAATAACACTGAACTTATTCCTTGAACCTCCTAACACTCCGGATGGCATAGGGTTAAACTGCCCAACCCTAATCAGTCTATTTAATATATCTCAAATAAAGAATCCATGTAACTCCTTACAAGGAATGCCTTGGCCATGGTCTTTCTTAATTGAGGCATATTAAGCATTCAATCCAAACCATTTAGAGAGGTCAATCCTATCTTGATCCTACTACCGCTACACAAGTACTTGACTGTACCCAGCAACCTTCCATCACCAGATTAGAAATCCGGGTAGTCCGGCACCTAAGCATAATGAGTTGCTTGCAAGCTACCATAGTGATCTCAAGTCAGAGAAATAATTCATGTCCACATTCTAATGCAAGACTCCTCTTCGACAGAAAGAGAATCTCACATAAGAGTCACATTCAGTGAAGTGTCAAACATAACACTTGCATATTATGCCAATGTCTCCACATTCCTTGTTAAGAGAATAACCAACTTATATGACATACAACAATCTATACTTGATACATAGTCATCCTATAATAATGTATCATTCGATCGTGAACAATTTAAGAACTACTCGATATATCCTCTCTATATCAAGTACAAGGAAGTTCTAAGGACTTCATCACATAAGAGTTCACATTAATGAAAATGCACCTATGATGAACTGCCAAAAGATAACTTTTATTTATATCAAAATTCATATCCAATATACAAATAGAATAACCATCTACAGCCTAGACGATTGGCTTTGGGATACAATTTCCAACATAATCGACCTCCACAACCTAGTGGCCCTAAGGTCAACGAAAGCATTCCACCTTCGCTGGAGATGCTCGAGCAAGTCCCCTCAGCCGACCAGGACTCAGATACTAGGAAAGCATTCAAGTTAGTGGACCCTTAGACGGTATACCCGTCTGAACCTTTCAAGATGAACACTTCGATGCTCACTGCCATAGCCTCCACCATGCAGCCAAACATCATATTATGCATTAAGATCTCTTATCATTGCCATATCTACAAAATTAAGGAAGGCATGCCTGTGTTTACACAGTAGTTTGTGTCACCATTTATGGGTGTGGCAAATCTTGTGCAAATGATAAGGTTTCATTAAAAGGATAAGACATTCTCTGCCAATACAACGCCCCAAGTAATCCATGTAGGGAGTTGTCACTTCCCCCCTGATTCGTTGAAATCCTTCTCATTGTGAAAATATCCTTAATTTTGTACCTATAAAAAGGGGCTCCATGTAAGCCCCTGATAAGTCTATTAATTATCCTAATTTAGTCATTAAAATATATATTTATTAATATATATTTATTAAAAATTGATATATTTTATTTGATTTTTTTAAGGAAGGAGTCTATGGATGGTAAGAGTTCAATTTCTGGAGTCCAACAGCATAAACGGCACTCAAATTAGAGTTCGGACGAGCCCAAAATTTATGTTTGAAATCTATTAAGAAATTGCATGATTTTTAGAGCAACCGATCCACCATGGACTGGCCACTCGGTTCACAGAAGCCTCTAACAGTCCACGGCTACCATTGCCACTGGTCCACGAAGCCATTCATGGACCATAGACAATCCCAAGCTACGTCGTCATCGGGGAAACTACCAGAGTTCCTCTCCTCATCGTCGAGAGCTCCCTCACTACCGGAGAAGCTTCCGACCACCATTCCCCACCGTCTTCTTCAACCGTTCAAGATCCAAGCACTGGCCATGACTGATATTTTTCCTGGTCCACCTCCCGCCACTGTTGCAAGCCACCCAAGCCTTTTTGGCTCCAACTAGCCACCGCCCTCTAATCCCTGTTCCGCCTTCTTCGTTCGGCTACCATCACAGGCCATCACTGCCAACACCGCCACCCGTTGCCATTGGCTACCACCCACCATCATTGCTGGCCGCCACCTGTCTACTACCAAGAGAATAATCCTTGTTCCAGTCGAAGAAGGATCCCAGACTTCGATCCGGGATCTGGATTCAACGAGGAGTCCAAGTGGGACTTTGCTCGGTCGAGAAGGAAAGGGGACATCGTCGCACGAATCCTGGCATAATTTGAGGACTATGAATAGAATGGATCATAATTCTTTATGCAATATCTTATCGATCTTGAGCCCGAATGACTCCAAATTTGACCGAGAGAAAGCCCACGATGAGCTCTACAAAAGGAGGATCCCAGGCAGCAGTTCAGGCATCAGTTACTCTAACAATTCTCTTCTCTTATTTTTCTTTTATTTAGATTATTGTATTAAGTTAGGAGAGAGAGGGAGCGGAACCAAGAAAAAGAGTTCTTCATGAGAGGAGCTGCAGTGACAACATTCTAAATCTCCAAGAAGATATATCTAGGAGTTATGCTTAACTAAGGTGCAGTCTGGAGGGAAGTATAGGGATCCTTCTATCAAATCTGTAATTATTTCTCTCTTCTATGCAGTTGAATAAATATTTTCAAATTTCTCTTCAATTCCTTTATATTTGATTTCCTAAATTGATTATCTAGTGGGATGGATCATGATCTTGATATGATATGGTCTATGCTCAACATAGATAATTAATTTTGGGATTTTTATTTATATGTTTTATTAAGATCTTTTCAACTAAGCATTGGATAGCCTATACTTGTGGGGCGAGTCATGATCCTGATAAGATATGGTTCATACTCGGCAAGATAGTCTATGCCAGGAGCTAGTTTGAAAGATTCCGATGCAATTACGGATTTTGATTGTTAGATTTGAGCAATTACATATTTAATATTAGTGATTACCTAGAAACTCAAAGACATCTTTTCATCGTGTAAACCCCTCGATCTCATATTTAGACTTAATTAATTAGTTTTAATTAACCCATCATCTCTCTTCTATATTTATCTTTTTTCTTTATTTTCTTCGTGAAATGATTATCCTTGATCCTCGAGGATACGATCCCAACTCGCCGCTAGCTATAGTAGTGAGTTAGGTTTATTTTTGACCATCTATGACAGCGATCAAATTTTGGCACCATTGCTGAGGATCAAGGCACAATTGTTTCATGAAAAAAAAGTAAAAAAAATTGTATATATTTGTTGCTCTCTTTAGTCCATTATCTTTTTTATTAGATTTTCTTATTAACATAATTTTTTTTCCTTCTTTTTACAAACCAACTTCTAACCAATTAATTTTTCCTTTTAAATAACTTGCCTTAATAAAACCATAAGAAAACCCTAAGACACCATTCCATAAAACTTAATTATTTTAAAGAAACAAATTAATAAACCTTAAAAAACTTCTTAACCTATTTGGACACCTTGTTTGACTTGCATTGTATTTGCATAAAATACTTTAAGGGCACAACCCCTAAACAATATAAGGTGGGAATTTCACTGCCCTTCCTTGGCACACAAACTACCATCCTGCATATTTCATTGACCGAAGCCTTTAATTAAAATTAATTAGATGTTGGCCCCTAAGAATTTTCAAGCTCATTAGGACAAGGGACCCTGAGAGTTGGACTAGCTCAGTATTAATTGGATCACTAGTATCTAGGAAAGGAGTTCAAGGATGATGTAGTCCTGAAGGAAGGTGGTTCTTTAATAGTTCCATTATCTGACCAGCTAATTTGGTATTTAAGGAAAGCAATGCGGGGACCCCCACCGACCTTACCCTTACCTGGCCAATGGCTAGTTAGTATCTGACTTCGAAGACTCAAAGGCAACCTTGGCAGTTAAAAGCTATCTAGACATAGGGTAACCCTAGGATAGAGAGTCCATGTTTGATAACTTGTTACTAATAGAAATCTTAACCTAATTAAACTACCCTCCTCTATCGTCTCTAGATTTAGGACTCCCTAGGCTCTCACCTTTAGAGTTCTCTCTCTTTCTTCCTTCTTCTTCTCCTCTCTTTCTCCATACAAAAAAAAAGTTAATAAAAAAAAATCCTGCTAAGATAAAGGACGATTGGTTAAGTTTAATATAAACCATACAAGATTAAAAGGTTATAAATCCTATTGAACAAGCAAAGAGCTTAATGGAGTATTATTTTCTTGATCCCAATGAATGACCTCAAACCATACAAGAGTATTGGGACAAGATTGAGGTTGACTGACCATTTAAAATGAGAGCCCAAGCTAATAATTTCATGAATCAACTACAACAGATTGATATGCATCCAAAAGTCTCGAGATTCGAAGATGCATACAATCATGTAAGGAAACCTATAGGGGCTACACTGGCATCATTGATCCATAGGGTTGAGGAGGTCTTAGAATGTAGAGGATATACCTAATTTCATCATGTGCCAGCACCCATGTGCACAGTATGTGATGCACCAAACCATGTTGTAGAGGGATGTCTTTACTTGATGCATCCAACCCAACATGGGTTTACACAAGGGAGTGTACCTAATGATAGATATATACTGAACCTTATGCCCCAACCTATAATCCAGGATGGGATCATCATCCCAATTCTATGTGGTCACAAGATGCAACATTAGGAGCCCATGATTTTGATCAGTCCTATCCTAGGCCCAGTCAAGCACTTGATCATCAACCATGTTTAGATCATGAGAAGGAACCCAGCTTCCTAGAAAAAGCCCTAGATGCCATGGCTAAAGCCCGTGCTAACCTTGAAGCTACAATTAAAAGTACTAATGCTACCTTTATAGTTTCACGCAGATCACGAGCCAATGTATGATGTGGGCACTAGAATCAGGAAAAGACTCCAACCAATTCAGGTCAAGTCCGAGTCCTTGTGGTTGGAGTAGCAAAAGAGAAGTCCTGTAATTTTTCTTTTTTATTTTTGAGTCCAAATAATCTTGTAGTTAATTTCTAGTCCATGTTGGGTCTGGTTTAATATCTTAGTTAACCCTGCAATTGAGAGTTGGGTCCAGTTAAATCAAGCCCAATCCATGAGTCCATGAAGCATCAAGACAAGAAGAAGCCACCTCATCAAGTGACCCCCACCTTGTGCCACATGTCAAAAGCTCCAATGGATGTCGCCACCTCAACAAGTGGTCCCCACTTTATGCCATATGTCAAGAGCTCCAAAGGACACCGCCACCTCATCAAGTCGTCTCCACCTTGTGCTACATGTCAAGCTTTGAAGGAGTTTCAAGCAACAAATGCCACCATATCCTCCAACTCCCCACATTTCAAGCAACAAATGCCACCATATCCTCCAACTCCCCCTTGTAATCCTCCTAATCCTATGGGTTTTCAAATTTTAAAAATGTTGTAAGGCTTCTATTTAAGCTATGGGATGCCCCATTGAAAAGGATGGTTAATGAATGAAGTTGGTATTTTTTTCTTCTATGTATTTTTTTTCCTATGTGTCTATGTGGTAGCTTAGCCTTTCTCTTCCTCCACGCCAACCCTAATCTTTCCTTCTTCCATTCTCAACGCCAAAGACTTCCTCTTCTTTCATAACTTTAAACTAGCTCCAGTGTTCAAGGGTGAATCAAGAAGATCATCACAAGGCGACCAACCTACTCCACTTCAAGCATTCCACCATGACGCTAAAATGGATCTCCTTCAATGCCTCTTCCACCCTTCTTTCTTTTCTCTAGTTGATTGCTTGTTAAGTCACTCATCTTAGGGTTTCTTTGTTGCAGGGTTCTCCGGGATTCTGGCTTCAAGAGGAAGGTTTACTTGCCATAGATCCAGAAAACAAGAGGGGCCTTCAGTGGTATTATGTTCATGTCATCCGGGAGACCTCTTCAAGAGTGAATCTATTCTAATTGAAGGGCCAATGTCAGGTATGTCTAGAGTTGATTAAGTCTGCAATGTTAAATTAGACCTAGCTTGGCTTGCGTGGTTCTCTTCTGGTCCTATTCCTTTCTTATTCTGAGAGTCTCGATCACTAGGTTTATGTAGATCCTTCGAGCTTCTTCACCAGATCTCTTTGATAGTTTATGTTGAGTTGTTTATATGCAAATAGGGAATTGATTGGTTAATCATTTGCTAATCTCCATTAGGGTTTCATAGTTTCATTTTACATTCTACACCATTCTTGGTATCAGAGCATGGTCGGATAATTTCCTGCATTTAGATATGTTGCATGCATACTTGTTATCTAGTTATTTTTTTAAAATCCAAGCAAGATCTAAAATTCACGCCTCCTGAGTGGGTGTACTCCAGTACACTGTCACGACCCATGGGAATAATGAGTCCCTAGCCGGACGTGAATTTTTAGATTGAAGTTTGGGTAAGCCAATGCACTTGTTTGATTAGGTTCTGTTTACTGAAAATTTGCATCTGCTTACTGTAATCCATCTGCAGCTCCAAAGGCAAGTCACTAATTTCTTATTGAAATATTTTTTTTCTTGTTCCTTTTTAAGTCAGTTATCCCATATTAAATTTCATCATCAGAAAAAAAATACAAAAAAAATTAAAATTCCTACTTCAATCTTCTATCCTGATGAAATAGTCTACAGTACATGGTCTGTTGTTTTTATTGTTTCTCTTTATATACAGATCTAAATTTTTTGATTTTTGTTTTTCTGGGATCCTCATAATTCATATTATTTTTCAACAATTTTTCAAATTTTATTTTGATTGTTAGAATTTCTAGCATTCGAAATACTCTCCGAGATTCAGTCTGAACTGAAATTCCAACAAGAACCAATCTCAGAAAATTTTTGAATTTGAAGTTCAAATTTTAAATTTTAAAAATTTAAATTCTGACATTCTAGAATCTGAAACTTGAAGTTTGAAATTTAAATTTTAAAATTTAAGTTTGAATTTGAAATTGTTTGAAAACTAATCAAGTCAAATAATTAAGTCAGCTCATAAAAAAAAAAAAAAAAATTTGCATTCATTTGAAAACATCTTAAGGGCATCAATATGACATGGGGGCAAGAATTCATTACTTGTCCTTAGCCCAAAACCACAACCCATCATCTCGATCCCAATCCTTAATTAAAACCAATTAGACCTAATCACCCTAGTGGGTTAGGGACACCAACGAGTCAGGTTCGGATTAGGGTCAAGTTAATTGTGTCCACTAATTGGTGTGTGCTTACGGGCTTGGTGTCTAGGATTGGTGTATTAGGGCTTGTGGGTTGGTCCGCCTACCTGGCCAATCATAGATTGGTGTCTAAGGTTGGCAGAACAGGGACCTCCACTCCCCTTCCCACCTACCTGGCCAAGTCACGTATGTTACTACTAGCTAGTTGGTCCTTTTAATTAGATCTCTAATTGTACTCTAGGTCTAGAAATCCTTAGCCCGAATTTGAGTCTAATTGTTTGTATGACAACTAGTATGAAAACCCTTATGAGATCTATGATTGAGTGACTGGAACGTTTGGATGCTAGGTTTGATCAGTTCGAGAAAAGGATAGGAACCCTAGAGGAATCTAGGTTGACCCCAACTGAACCACCTTCACCCAAATTACCTTCAATTCGCCCTAGAGCCTAATGACAGGAACATACACCTGATCCAATTCATAGAAGGCCACATCAGGATTATGCTGATCACACTCCAGAGCCATATCCTTGAAGACCTCGCCATGATACTTTTGATCAAGATGATCGGGCCTTAAGGAATATCCGTCTAGATGCACCAACCTTTGAGGGAAGCCTAGATCCTAAGGTGTACATAGACTGGGAGGCTGACATGGACCAATATTTTGACTGGTATGATATGTCTGAAGAGAGAAGATTCAAGTTTGCCAAAATCAGACTAGTCCGTCAGGCTAGGTTGTATTGGGAAAATGTCGAACGCAAAGCTAGGCAGAGGGGAGACTTACCTATAGCGACCTGGAGAGACATGAAGAGAAAGCTTAGAGAGAAATATTTGTCTATGTCTTATCAGCAAAGGTTGTTAGATCAATGACAGCAATTGACATAAGGAAATAAGACCGTTTCTGAATACGTTGCTAAACTTGATGAGTTTGTAATGCGATGCAACGTAGTCGAGTCTGAGGCAGCCACTTTATTGAGGTTTAGATCAGGATTGAATGAAGATATAAAAGGGGAATTATTTTTGAGAGAAGTCCATGATTTAGAACAGGCATACCAAGTTGCCATGGACTATGAGAGGTTTCAGAGGAGAGCTTCATTTAGGTGACCAGAGCCCACTAAGTTTAATCCTCCTGTTAGTCGACCTAGTTCAATCCCTAATACAGCCAATAGACCAAGACCCAGCTCGAATCCAACCCCTATACCGAACCCTGCCATTCCTCCAATTCCTAGAGAAGACAAAGGAAAGAGCCCTGAAGTTCGAGGTGAGAGGGAGCGAGTCTGCTATAAGTGTCGTAAACCCGGTCATTTCCTGAGCCAATGTCCCTCTAGAGCTTTACATATAGGGGAGGTAGAAGAAGAAGAAGAATCAAAACCCCTGGAGAATAATGAAGAGGAGGTTTATGAAGCAGGGGATTGCTTAGCTGATGAGTATGAAGGAGATGAAGAAAATGTAGACTCATCAGATGTGTTAGGAGTTGTGAGATGTATCATGACACAGACCAAAGAGCAGGAAAACTGGCGTAGGACTAGCATCCTACATACATTTGTCAAAATAGGAGAAAAGGTCTGTAAGATCGTGATCAATAGTAGAAGCTGTGTCAACGCCATTTCCACTAGTGCAGCCAAGAGTCTAGGATTATCCACTGAACCACATCCCAATCCATATAAGGTATCCTAGATCAATTCCACTTCTATCCCAATCAAGCAGAGATGTCAGGTCCGAATCCAACTTCAGTCCTATCAGGAATGAATTTGGTGTGATGTGCTCCCTATGGGAGTAAGTAGCATCATCCTAGGTAGGCCATGCCTGTTTGACCATGATGTGACAATTTTTGGTCGATCAAATTCCTGTGCTTTCAATTTCAATGGCAAGAAAATTGTCATTCATCCAATCCAGCCTAAGGACAACACCAAAAGAGGAGTGCAGCCTGAAAGAAAAAAGGACTGGATTAAATTTGATAGGTGCAAGAGAATTAGAAAAAGACATTAATGAGGGAGCACCTATTTGGATGGTAGCTGCTAAGGAAACTAAGGACCACACCCCTGTAAAATACCCGCAAGAGATGGTCCAATTATTGAAAGAATTTGAAGACGTGTTTCCCGAGAACCTACCCGATAGTCTTCTACCTTTAAGAGACATACAGCATGCCATAGATTTAGTCCCTGGCACGACTTTACCTAATTTGCCTCATTATAGGATGAATCCAACTGAACATCAGGAGTTACAAAGGCAAGTTAGTGAACTTCTTAGAAAGGGGTTTGTTAGAGAAAGTTTAAGCCCATGTGCAGTCCCTGCCTTGTTAACCCCTAAGAAGGATGGCACCAGGAGGATGTGTGTGGACAGCCATGCCATCAATAAGATTATTGTCAAATATAGGTTTCCAATCCCAAGACTGGATGATATGTTAGACATGATAGCCGGATCAACGATTTTCTCCAAGATAGACTTAAAGAGTGGCTATCACCAGGTTAGGGTTAGGCCTGGAGATGAATGGAAGACCGCTTTTAAGACTAAAGATGGATTATATGAGTGGTTAGTCATGCCGTTCGGTCTGTCTAATGCACCCAGCACCTTTATGAGAATTATGAATCAGGTGTTGACAACTTTCATCGGAAAATTTGTGGTGGTCTACTTTGATGACATTCTTATCTATAGCAAGACTAAGGCAGACCATTTAACCCACCTAAGGCAAGTTTGCCAAGTCCTTAGAAAGGATAGCCTCTATGCCAATATCAAGAAGTGTGATTTCTTAACACATAGAGTTATCTTTCTAGGATTTGTAGTCACATCTGAAGGAGTGTCCGCTGACCCTGCGAAAATTAAGTCCATAGTAGAGTGGCCTGTACCCAAAAGCATCCATGATATCCATAGTTTCCACGGTTTAGCCACCTTCTTTAGGAGATTCATTAGAGGGTTCAGTACGATAGTGGCTCCAATCACTGATTGTATTAGGAAGGAAACTTTTGAGTGGACTAAAGCATCAGACAAAGCCTTCCTAATAATTAAGGAAAAAATGACACACGCACCCGTCTTGAGGTTACCCGATTTTACCAAAGTATTCGAGGTTGCTTGTGATGCTTTTGGGGTAGGAATTGGAGGTGTCTTGAGTCAAGAGAATCACCCAGTAGCATATTTCAGTGAAAAGTTAAATGAAGCGAGACTAAGGTATTCCACCTATGATAGGGAGCTGTATGCGGTAGTTCAGGCATTACGTTATTGGAGGCATTATCTTCTACCACAGGAGTTTGTCCTATTTTCTGACCACGAAGCTCTTAGGTTCCTTAGTTCTCAGAAGAAATTGAACCCTAGGCACGGGAAATGGGTAGAGTTCATACAAGCTTATACGTTCATACTAAAACATCGTGCCGGTACTGAAAATAGGGTTGCCGATGCGTTAAGTTGTCGTTCCATGTTGTTGACTTCTGTGAGCACTGAGGTAGTAGGGTTTGATAGATTGAAAGAGAAGTATCCTACATGCCCTGATTTTGGTAACATCTATCGATCCCTTCAACAAGGACCATCTAGTAAGCATAGTGATTATACCCTTTTAGATGGATACCTTTTCAAAGGAAATCAGTTGTGTATTCCCAAGACCTCTGTTAGGGAATTTCTAATCTGGGAAGTTCATGCTGGAGGCTTGTCAGGACATTTTGGTAGGAATAAGACCATCTTAGCAATAGAAGACCAATTCTTTTGGCCTGGTCTCAAAAGAAATGTGGCCTAGATTGTAGCTCAGTGCCGTACCTGTGCTGTTGCAAAATAGCAAAGACAGAACACCGGTCTGTACACACCCTTACCTGTCCCGATTGTCCATGGCAGGATATCAGCATGGATTTTGTAGTAGGCCTCCCTAAGACATCTAGGAAGCATGATTCTGTCTTTGTGGTTGTCGATCGTTTCTCCAAGATGGCTCACTTCATTCCTTGTTCTCAAACTTTAGATGCTTCGAAGGTGGCCGAGCTTTTTCTCGATCAGGTCATTAGGCTTCATGGTTTACCCAAAACCATTGTGTCCGATAGAGATATCAAATTTACTAGCTATTTCTGGAAAACCCTCTGGCACATGTTCGGTACCAAGCTAAAATTCTCTACTGCCTATCATCCTCAAACCAATGGCCAGACAGAGGTAGTAAACCGAAGCTTAGAAAATCTGTTGAGATGTTTAGTTGGTGACAACCTAGGAAACTGGGACCTATTACTTCCTCGTGCTGAATTTGCCTACAACAGCTCAGTTAATTGGTCTATTGGGAAAAGTCCGTTCAAAGTGGTCCATGGATACAGACCTAGGAAACCTTTAGACCTAGTCCATTATCCACATGCACGAGTGTCTAAGTCTGCTGAGTCATATGCACAGCATATTAGGGAATTGCATAAGGAGATTAGCCAAAAGATCCAATCGAGCAATGAACTCTATAAGCATATGACTAATTCACATAAACGGTTAAAAGAATTTAATGAAGGGGACTTCGTTATGATCAAATTTAAACCTGAAAGGTTTCCACCGGGAACTATGAAGAAACTCCATGCCCGGGGAGCCGGACCTTTCAAAATAATAAAGAAAATTGGACCTAATGCTTATGTATTAGAATTACCACCAAGTTATGGCATTAGTTCAACATTTAACGTTTCAGACTTCAAAGAATACAAAGAACCTACATTGATACCTGGTGAGCTTTTTGGTCCTAATACTTCTTTTGAGAGTGAAGCCCCAAAAGAATGCCCACCACCGAGTGTTCCTGAGCGAAGGGAGAAAATTGAAAGGATCTTGGATGACCAGATCATTACCACTAGAAATAAGGGCTACCAACGTTATCTGGTTAGATGGCAAGGATGTCCTGATTTTGAAGACTCCTGGATCACCCGAGAGGACCTACAACAAATCGATCCAGATGCATTAGAAGCTTATCAGGCTAATCCTTACTCGACAGGGTCGAGTTCCTCCCACCCCGAGAGAATTGATGTGGGCACTAGAATCAGGAAAAGACTCCAACCAATTCAGGTCAAGTCCGAGTCCTTGTGGTTGGAGTAGCAAAAGAGAAGTCCTGTAATTTTTCTTTATTTTTTTTGAGTCCAAATATTCTTGTAGTTAATTTCGAGTCCATGTTGGGTCTGATTTAATATCTTAGTTAACCCTGCAATTGAGAGTTGGGTCCAGTTAAATCAAGCCCAATCCATGAGTCCATGAAGCATCAAGACAAGAAGAAGCCACCTCATCAAGTGACCCCCACCTTGTGCCACATGTCAAAAGCTCCAATGGATGTCGCCACCTCAACAATGGTCCCCACTTTATGCCACATGTCAAGAGCTCCAAAGGACACCGCCACCTCATCAAGTGGTCCCCACCTTGTGCCACATGTCAATCTTTGAAGGAGTTTCAAGCAACAAATGCCACCATATCCTCCAACTCCCCACATTTCAAGCAACAAATGCCACCATATCCTCCAACCCTCCTTGTAATCCTCCTAATCCTATGGGTTTTCAAATTTTAAAAATGTTGTAAGGCTTCTATTTAAGCTATGGGATGCCCCATTGAAAAGGATGGTTAATGAATGAAGTTGGTATTTTTTCTTCTATGTATTTTTTTCCTATGTGTCTATGTGGTAGCTTAGCCTTTCTCTTCCTCCACGCCAACCCTAATCTTTCCTTCTTCCATTCCCAATGCCAAAGACTTCCTCTTCTTTTATAACTTTAAACTAGCTCCAGCGTTCAAGGGTGAATCAAGAAGATCATCACACGGCGACCAACCTACTCCACTTCAAGCATTCCACCATGATGCCAAGATGGATCTCCTTCAATGCCTCTTCCACCCTTCTTTCTTTTCTCTAGTTGATTGCTTGTTAAGTCACTCATCTTAGGGTTTCTTTGTTGCACGGTTCTCTGGGATTCCAGCTTCAAGAGGAAGGTTTACTTGCCATAGATCCAAAAAACAAGAGGGGCCTTCAGTGGTATTATGTTCATGTCATCCGGGAGACCTCTTCAAGAGTGAATCTATTCTAATTGAAGGGCCAATGTCAGGTATGTCTAGAGTTGATTAAGTCTGCAATGTTAAATTAGACCTAGCTTGGCTTGCATGGTTCTCTTCTTGTCCTATTCCTTTCTTATTCTGAGAGTCTCGATCACTAGGTTTATGCAGATCCTTCGAGCTTCTTCACTAGATCTCTTTGATAGTTTATGTTGAGTTGTTTATATGCAAATAGGGAATTGCTTGGTTAATCATTTGCTAATCTCCATTAGGGTTGCATAGTTTCATTTTACATTCTACACCAATGTATGACTCCCAACACCCAGCCTTATGCCTTTATACAGATAAAATTGGAACCAATAGTGAATAAGGGCTACCTAGTCAATCCGAGAGTCATCATGAGGGACAATACATAACTGAAAATTTTGATATCAATGTAACGACCCCTCAGCAATCGATTATAACTCCTAGGAATGAATTGGTCATAGAACAAACCTATACAACCAAAGAGACCAATCTAGATAATTTGACTATGGTAGAAATATATGAAGAGAAATCACAATAGAGGGATGAACCACTTCCATCATCACCCAACTTACCTACGGCCCCAATCCTAAGAACCCTAGAATCGTCCACTATTATTAATGGGAAGGGAGAACAAATAGGTTTAATGATAAAATTAATTAAGACTTTCCAGGATTCATAAATATATAATGTCGTAGAGGAAGCTATGCATGAAAGTTCACCCTATGATTCGTTAAATCCTAGTTTGGCTCATTTTGAGATGGATGATCTTGATATAGAGGGATGTACCCTAGAGATGAATGACCTGGTAGAAACACCCTACGTTAACACCACCTGATTGTGGATCGAGCGATATGACCCATCACCTAAATCCCCAATAGCTCCCATGTTAGAATCATAACCTGATCCAGAATTGAAACTACTTCCTACTGCATCCACTAATACCTTACCGGTAATATACACCGAGGAAGCCCAAATTGTAGGTGTTTTAAATGCATATAAATAAGCTGTTGGGTGGGACATTACACATATGGGAGCTAATGAATTTAAAACTTTTATATCTGATTTCTCTGTATTTGGCACTACTTTTGAGACCTGCCTCCAAAATTTATCTATAGTGTTAAAATGATGTATGAAGACAGGATTGATATTGATTTTGTGGAAGTGCCAAATTATAGATTAGAAATATCTTGTGCCAAGCTCTAAATTATTAGCTGAACCCTTTATGTTTCTGGTTGAACCTTTGCTTATGAAGGAAGAGGCATCACATGGGGATCCTAAAATATGCCCTTCATATAGTGAGCACATTGAGTATATAGATCTAGGTCCATTAGAACCCCGACTAATACTGAAGTTATACCTAGATCTAATGATACGTAAAGAATTTTTAGCTACTAAGGCAATAAGCTACTCAATGGTTCCATGCAGGAAATATTCTGAAGCTAAACCCGAATCACATAGGGAATTACAAACCATGTCAAGATTCAGGCTAGAATAGGATAAAAACCTTGAGAGGTCTGGCTAAAGACATTAAACTTAGAGCTTGTTGGGAGGCAACCCAATCTTTTTATTTTCTATTTTAGTGATTTTCATTTTTCTAGGAATAAGAGACTACTTTGCACGGTCACTCCTGGCACTACATGAGGCATATCTCATTCAAGTGATATCTCTCCTTGTTTTATTCTTTCTTATTCCATTGAGGATAATGAAAATTAAGTTGGGGCTAAGGGAAGACCATTTTTAAAAAATATTTTGAAAACACCTTGGCAATTTATGAAAATTTTGAAATTTTTTATAAACCATATGCCATGAAAGAAATTCTTAAGCAAAACTAACTAGGAAAAGGTAATAGAGTTAGAAAGTATGGCTAATTACTATAGTGAGCTAAGGAGTAGATTAGCTGATTAGACTTTTAGTGGCCTACTTTGGCCATCTAAAGGCTATTAGCACTTCTACTGCACATGCATACTGATGAGGTAAACTAGGTATTAGTTATAAGGTCAATTGAAGATTCAAGTATTACTGAAAATTGATAATTTATATACAACCCATTGAGAGAAACATAAAGTTGAGGAAAGAGCTACCTACCTGATAAAAAGTAAAAAAAAAGGTCTGAACATTAGTTTCCCATCAAGTAACCGGGCACCTTCATCTAAGTAAGCATTATTGTTTGCATCAAAAAGTGGGCAGTGTGAAGACATTACAAAAAAAGGAGAGAGAAAAAAAAAAGAAAAAAAATTAGGTAGTGTGAAAGCTACCTTAGCTCATGTGCTTAATATGAGGGTATATAGAAAATTAAATGAAGTAGGTGATAGGCGAAGATACCAGTGATGGGTTTCTTAAGGGTCTTCTAGCATAAATGAACACTAGATTTCAAAAATTTATACATGAAAAACCCTTATCGGCTAGAAACCCTAATCCCAAGATCCCCTCATTCATGTACAACTAATAAATCACTAATAAGGGTTATGAAGAATACCTGGAATGCTGTTTTCCACTCCTTTCCACTAGGCTCACAAGTGCAAGCCCTCCAACGGTGATCCACATAGGAATTGATCCAAGAAAGAATTCCTACTTCAGTTGCTTGCTTGACTAGGACTCTTCTTGATAGCCTTCTGGACTTCCTCCTTTGTAGGACACCCTACCATCCTATAGGGCACTCTGAATGCTCTCCAAAACCACTCTTGGATTTAGGATAGCCCTCCTATAGGACACTCTAGGCTTATGTCTTAAAACCTAAGACTTGTCCTAGTAAGAAAAAATCTTGTCTTAAGAAGACAAGTTTTGTCTTAAGGAGGAGGGAGGGAGAGAGACACTCAGAATAAAACTCCGATGGAATTCATCTCTGAAACTCAGAACACCACCCCCTATTTATAGTTTTAAGAGGGGCATGTGATATGACCAACCACTAACTTATCAGATATGATTTTTCAAGATCGAAGAGAAGTGATCTGGTTTGAAAAAACATATCTGATATGCAAGTTCATGCGCCAAGGGCCATATATGCATCCCTTCCCTTTCCTGGATTATTTTCCACTTGCCACATGGCAAGTACCAGTCTCTGAGAATCCAAGAAGTGTCTCTTCAGTTTCCAAGCATCAAAGATAATGAAGAGTCCTAATAGCAGAAGAACTTTGCCTCAGATCGCGTGCCATATGAAGAGTTGCGACTCTTCATGGCATACGCCCTTCATTCAATCTCCATGCTAATTCAAATATGTTTTGATCGGTCAATAGTCCTAGGAGGCATGGGGATGTGTGCCAAAAGGAGTCCAGATGAATTTAGCAAGAGAGATTCATCTGCAGAAGGACTCTTGGTCCTTTCTGCACCCTCTTCTCCTTGGCGCACGCAACCTTGTGCCCAAGCACCCCGGCCAACTTGGACTCTTGTCCAAGTGGCACCAAATGTCCAAAATAAGTCAGACAAAATCTAACATAGGCTGCCTTAATTAAGACATGTCCCAATTTAAGTCTCCCTAAAATTGGTTGATCAATTTAGCAAGCAACTAGACCCAAATCGACTTGGGTTGTGCAATTTAGCTAACCAATTAGGATCCCATGATCCTAATTAAATTATGAATAACTTCCTTGGTCAACTCCCTAATGTGTGTGACCCTTTGGGTTCCACATCTAGCTAGCAGTAGGTCTAGGTTCAAGCCGATTCGAACCGATCGAACCCGATTGACCTAATTATGTCAAATTGAGCTGACCTAAATTGCTAATTTGAACTATCAATCGAATTGACTCATGAAACCAATCCAATTGGTTCATGAATACCTACATGACATGATTGACATCTAGCAACGTGTCATTCCTATCTGGAAGATGAGGAATTTGGTGAAAAGTACCAAAATACCCTTCAGTAGAAAGTTACCGTACAATTCAATCTTTCGAGCTCCTATTATCCTGATTAAGTAATGGGTATGGATAAATGTCAAATCCTAGCACTTAGTCATTCAAATCTTTATTCGATAATGAAGACTCAACTGATGACTTATTAGAAACCAATTCTAATCTCATCTGCTTTGATCAAAGACTCCTTGAGTCATCAATCGAAGAGATCACTTGGAATAACAATTCCTCTTACTAGGAATGATAGATTCCTTTCTTGGTCCACTCATATCCTTAATACACCTTCCACCATATTCAAGAACACCCCGTATATGACTTACTGTCATGAATGAGTATGAACCAAAACATGGCTTAGTGTGCATAAGGAACCATGGTGATCTCAGGTTTAAAGATCACATGCATAACTCCTACTTTGAGATCTATCTTTTGACAAGTAGTAAGACTTCCATAAGACAGTCCTGGTGCGGAACAGTTCAGTGAACTCATATCCTAATAGCATATTTATCCTTGTATTAGTGTCTCTATACAAGTGGCTGTGAGACCAACCACCCTCTTAACAGAGCATACATAGGATAAGCTAGTCTTTCTAGACTTATCGATACCCGAACCGATGGTCCATCAACTAGGAACATTTTAAATTAGGATTTATAGGAACTTAGATCTCACTGTTATGATATCCATCATAACCCTAATTCCATTTGCCCTAACCTATGGGGTTCATCATAATCTTTAAGTAATACACAGCAATATGATGAAACTATATGCCTTTATTTATATATTAAATGTCATACGGGAGTTGAAAGATTACAAAAATGCCCTTACATAAGATTGGCTTTTAGGGCACTTTCCTTTCAATCTCCCACTTGTACTAAAGCTAGTCACCCTTGTACTTTATGCCCATACATTTAAGTGGCGATCAAATTGCTGCTGAGGTAGTGCTTTAGTGAATGGGTCTACTATATTGTTCTTAGTATCAACTCGTTTGATAATAACATCTTGTCTTTCTATGATTTCCCGAACGAGGTGAAAACGTCTTAGGATGTGCTTGGACTTATGATGAGACCTCGATTCCTTTGCTTGTGCTATAGCTCCAGTGTTATCACAGTATAACAGCACTGGCTGTTATATTTCAAGAACCCCGCCCAATTCCATGATGATTTCTTCATCTAGACAGCTTCCTTTGCAGCTTTACTTACAGCTATGTATTCTGCCTCAGTGACTGAGTCAGCTATGATTGGCTACTTTGTACTCTTCCAACTTATTGCACCACTATGTAGGGTGAAGATATACCCTGATATGGATTTGCTATCATATGGATCTGATTAAAAACTAAAATCCATGTATCCTTCTAGTTTCAACTCTGATCCTATATAAGAAAAATATCTTTAGTCCTTCTAAGGTACTAAAAGTATTTTTCACAGCTTTTCAATGATCCTCACCTGGATCTGCCTGGAACCTACTTACTATGCCAAAGGCATAAGCAACATCAGGCCTGGTACATAGCATAGCATACATAATTGATCCTATAGTCGAAGCATAAGGAATCATAGCCATTCTTTCTCTTTCTTTTGATGTCTTAGGAGACATTTTCTTAGAGAGATGTATGCCTTGACTCATAGGTAAGTAACCCCTTTTACTTCCATCCATGTTGAATCTCTTCAATACTAAGTCAATGTACCTAGATTGGAATAAGCCTAGCATCCTTTTAGATATATCTCTATAGATCCCTATACTTAGTATATAGAATGCCTCTCCCAAATCCTTCATGGAAAACTTTGATGATAGCCAAATTTTAACCGATTGTAGCATTGGGATGTCATTCCCAATAATTAGTATATGTCATCAACATACAAAACTAAGAAAACAAGTGCACTCCCACTTGTCTTCTTATACACACATGGTTCATCCACATTCTTGACAAAACCAAATTCCTTGATTGTTTCATCAAAACGGATGTTCCAACTCCTCGATGCTTTGTTTTAGTCCATAAATAGACTTTTTTAGCTTGCATACTTGGTTTGGTCTCCCACTTGAGACAAAACCCTCTGGTTGTGTCATATAGACTTCTTCCTCAAGATTTTCATTAAGGAAATCAGTCTTGACGTCCATCTATCAGATTTCATAATCATAGTATGCTGCTATAGCAAGCAATATCCGAATGGACTTCAGCATGGCTACTGGTGAAAAGGTTTCATCATAGTCAATGCCATGTTTTTATCTAAAACTTTTTGCTACCAGCCTGGCCTTGTAGGTTTCTACTTAACCATCTGCTTTTATCTTCTTCTTGAAGACCCATTTACATCCTATTGGGTTAATTCCTTCGGGTGGATCTAGCAAGGTCCAAACCTGATTGAAATACATGGAGTCAATTTCAGACTTCATGACACTCAGCTATTTGTCGGAGTCTTTTCTCTCAACAGCTTCTGAATAGGTCACAAGTTCATCATCCTGAATGATACTGGGATCATTGTCATCCCCGATGACAAAGCCATATCTAAGAGGTGCTCCCCGCACCCTCTCTAACCTTCGAAGAGGAGGTGTGTATTATGGCTATTCTTGGTCTATAAGAACTTCTGGTTGAGGAATTTCACTTGAAGACTCAGCAGGTTGTTGGTTTTGTTCTTCACTTAATTCAAGTGTAGATTCACTACTTCTTTCTTGGATGAATTCTTGCTCCAAGAATGTAGCATGTATACTGACAAATACCTTTAGTGAGTAGTATTATAAAAGAGGTATCCAACACCCTCTTTAGAATAACCAACGAACCTACATTTGTCTGCCCTAGCACTTAACTTATGTCCAAAATTATTCTTGACATAAGCATAGCAATCCCAAATCTTTAAGTACTTAAGATTTGGTCTTTTGCCATTCCATAACTTATATGGAGTGCTAATCACTGACTTAGATGGTACCCTGTTCAAAATATAGGCAACAGTCTCCAGGGCAAATCCCTAGAAGGAAATGGGAAGATCTGTGAAGCTCATCATTGACCTCACCATGTCTAACAAGGTGCGATTTCTCCTTTCTGCCACACCATTTAATTAGATAGTATAAGTGGGATCCATTCAGAGATTATGCCTTTGTCTTAAGATGGTTTAGAAACTCACCAGATAAGTATTCACCTCGTCGATCAGAATGAATAGTTTTAATACTATGTCCAATTTGTTTTTCAACCATACTTTGATATTCTTTAAACTTATCAAAGGATTCAGACTTGTGTTTCATTAGATACACATGACCAAACATAGATAAGTCATCAATAAAGGTGATGAAGTAAGAATATCCATCTCTGGCTTGAGTTGTCATAGGTCCACACACATCAGTATGTGCAAGACCTAATAACTCAGTTGCCCTGTCCCCATGTCCAGTGAATGGAGGAGACTTGGTCATTTTTCCTTTGAGGCAAGACTAATAAGTTCCTAATGATTGAAAATCATAAGGGTCAAATTAATTATCTTGACTAACTTGTTTATCCTTGACTCACTAATATGACCTAACCGGCAGTGCCAAAGAAAAGTGACATTGACATTATCTCCTTTCTCTTCTTATCATAACAAGTAGTATTTCATCATTGAGTTCTAAAGTCAGAAGATCATTTATAAAATAACCATGTCCAAACATTTTATTGTAATGAAAAATAGAGCAGCCATTGCTCTTTACATTTATCTCAAATCCTTGTTGTAATAACAAGGGTATTGATATAATGTTTCTTACAATATCTGGGACATAGTAATATTTTTCCAACTTTAAAATATTACTCGAAGGTAATAATAGAAGATAGGTGCCCATAGCTTCGGCACACATGGCTTTTCCACTTGCACCATATAATTTGAAGTCACCTTTCTTCAGACTTCTAATTCCGTGGAGTCCTTGTAAAGATTTATAGATATGAGACCCACATGCGGTATCCAATACCCATGATTAGAAATGGAAGCACTCAATGATAAATTAGTTTGTATCATGTACAAACCTTTAGATGCTCTACTTGCATCCGGCTTCACACTTGCAAGATATGTCTTGCAATTCTTTTTTCAATGCCCTTGCTTGCTACAGTGGAAACAGGCTCCATCATTAACCGCCTTCTTGCTTTCTTCTTCTTCTGGATGCTCCTTTTAGGGTTGACTTTCTTTTCAAACCCTTTTTTTTTGCATGTTTCTTCTTCCCATCAATGAGAAGAAGATGAGCCTTATCACCTTTTGAATGGCTCTCTGCTATCTTCAACATATTCAACAATTCAGGCAAAGATATATTTGGTTTGTTCATATGATAATTAAGAACAAACTAAGCGAAAAAATCTGGGAATGATTGCAGGTTAAAATTCTGATTGAGTTCACCATCCATCACAAACCCTAATTGACCTAATTGGATGATTAAGTCAATCATTTTCAATACATGGGTTTGTACAAATGAACCCTCACTCATTCATGCACGAAATAATTGCTTCGATATCTCATATCGAGCAACCCTACTTTGCTCTCTATATAGCTCCTTTAAGTTAAGCAATATGGACTGAGGTTCCATTTCTTCATGTTGCCTCTGAAGCTCATTTCTCATCAAGGCTAACATGATGCACCTAACAGTTACTATCATTTTACCACATTTTGTGTGTGGCAATTTCTTCCTTTGATGCATCTTCTCTGATTGGTTCAAGATCCGGAGAATCCAAAATATAAGAAAGTTTTCCCTGAGTTAAAACTATTCTCAGGTTCCTCAACCAATCCACAGAATTGGGACCGGTTAATATGTTGGCATCTAAGATGCCCCGTAGTGACAAATTTGAAGCCATAATATATACCCTACATTTAATTAAAGAACAATATAAGCAGACCACTCAAGATGACATTCATAACTAGATAAGGAGTTTATATCTAATTATGTCTCCCACTATTTTATTCGTATACCATAACCCTCAATCTATGGTAAGCGAGAAACCTTACTGGTTTCTTAGTAGGGTTGAGATCCCAATTCCTCATGAGTGCCTTGTGTTACACAACAAACACTCATGAGATTAAAGGTAGGACTTCCTTTCCAATTGCAACCCATGCAATTCTCAACAAATAAACTGCCTCTAAGATACTAATAAATAGTCTTGTATTACATAACAAACTATAATGTCTTAGTTTAGTCAGACCCTTCATTTCTATATAGCCATGATGGAATAATGTTGTCCTTGTGTTACACAACAAAGCAACAATTTCCAAACATGCCATAAAGCACTAAGTGCACCAAGACAAATTTTATATCAAACCCTAGAATAGACCTTGTGTTACACAACAAACCTACTATAGTTTTGATATTAATTTAGCTTAGAAGGCCAATTATAGTATACTTAATCAATTAGCATTCCCAAGTTAAGGTTTAGATAAGACCAAATTGGCCAGGTAAGTGGAAGGGGTGAGGGAGTCCCCCCATTGCTTTCCTTAGATATCAATTGAATTGGCCAGGTCAGACAACGGAACCAATTAAAAACCTCATTCCCTTTACCTTCCCAGAACTACTTGCCTAGACACCAACTGGCTAATCAAACCCTAATCAGTTTTGTACATGATTAAGTTAATACTATGACTAAATATGATTTTTATGAGGGCTTTGATGGTCTCATACACATCCTAAATAATCATGTTATCATGTTTATAACAAGTATAACAATAGCATATCAATCCAGCATATGCATAGTAGGATTATCCAACAAGCATATTTATCTTAATATGCAAATCATAGCATGATTATACAATACTCTGTTCACCTCACTTATTCATGGGATATGGCCACAGCGACATCCCTATATGCTATAGGAGACCCCGTTGAATGGGAAGAGAGGGCCTTTAAACCCTACTTAACCCCTATGACCGGATGGCTATGGTGACTAACCCAATCCAAAGTAGTTACATGGATAAGACACGTTACTAAGATGCATTTAAATATCAATATGCATAATATCATATTAAGAATATCTTACATAACCATACAGCATTCCATCGAACCCTAATTAATGGCATGCATCAAAACCTATGATCAAACTAGCTATCTAATAAGCATTTGATCATACAAATGATAATTAATTGAATAAATTAAGGGTTGCTCTGATACCACTGAAGGGTTTCTTAAGGGTCTTTTAGCATAAATGAACACTGGATTTCAAAAATTTACACATGAAAAACCCTTATCAGCAAGAAACCCTAATCCCAAGATCCCCTCATTCATGTACAACTAATAAGTCACCAATAAGGGTTATGAAGAATACCTGGAATGTTGTTTTCCACTCCATTCCACTAGGCTTGCAAGTGCAAGCCCTCCAACAGTGATCCACACAAGAATTGATCCAAAAAAGAATTCCTACTTCAGTTGCTTGCTTGACAAGGACTCTTCTTGACAGCCTTCTGGACTTCCTCCTTTATAGGACACCCTACCCTCCTGTAGGGCACTTTGAATGCTCTCCAAAACCACTCTTGGATTTAGGATAACCCTCTATAGGACACTCTAGGCTTATGTTTTAAAACCTAAGATTGTCCTAGTAAGAAAAAACCTTGTCCTAAGAAGACAAGTTTTATCTTAAGGAGGAGGGAGGGTTAGAGATATTCAGAATAAAACTCCGATGGAATTCATCTCTGAAACTTAGAACACCACCCCCTATTTATAATTTTAAGAGGGGCATGTGATGTGATCAGCCACTGACTTATCAAATATGATTTTTCAAGACCGAAGAGAAGTGAACTAGTTTGAAAAAACATATCTGATATGCAAATTCATGCGCCAAGGGCCATATCTGCATCTCTTCCCTTTCCTGGATTATTTTCCACTTGCCACATGGAAAATACCGATCTCTGGGAAGCCAAGAGGTATCTCTTCAATTCCCAAGCATCGAAGATAATGAAGAGTCCTGACAGTAGAAGGACTCTGCCTCAGACCGTGCACTACATGAAGAGTTGTGACTCTTCATGTGTTCATTCAATATCCACGCTAATCCAAATATATTTTGATCGATCAATCAGTCCTAGGAGGCATGGGGATGTGTTCCAAGAGGAGTCTAGAGAAATTCAGCAAGAGAGATTCATCTACAGAAGGACTCTTGGTCCTTTTTGCACCCTCTTCTCCTTGGCGCGCGCAACCTTGCGCCCAAGCACCCCAGCCGACTTGGATTCTTGTCCAAGTGGCACCAAATGTCCAAAATAAGTCAGATAAAATCTGACATAGGCTACCTTAATTAAGGCATGCCTCAATTTAAGTCTCCTTTAAATTGGTTGATCAATTTAGTAAGCAATTAGATCTAAATCGACTTGGGTTAGGAATTAGGTTAGCCTACATATACTACTGTGCAATCTAGCTAACCAATTAGGATCCCATGACCCTAATTAAATTATGAATGACTTCCTTGGTCAACTCCCTAACATGTGTGACCCTTTGCATTCCACATCTAGCTAGCAGTAGGTTTAGGTTCAAGCCGATTCATAATTTACTCCTTTTTATCAAAAGATTACATAAGGGTCCAATATATAGACTTTGCAAGAGAAATAAAATTACACTACTTCCCATGTGGGACTAAACATTCATCCTAAGCATGAAAAACTTTCCCTTGACCGACCAGGCTTCTTTCCTTAGAGTGGGCGGCCTCAAATGCAAGGTGATGGCTTCATATGGCAGGTATGTGGGGCACCTCCTAGTTCTTCTCCTTAAGTCATGGGTTTTCCTTCCATGACTTGCTCTTTCTTGGAAGAAAATACTCATCTCCTAGTCTTTCTCCCCAAGACTAGGCTCCTTCCATTCATAGCCAGGTACTTTAGGCAGTGTGGGCGCCTACCTTGAAGTCCTCTCCAAGAAAAATTCCCTGCTCCTTTAACTTGGTTACTTTTGGCAGCTTGTGGGCACCTTCCTTGACTTCTCCTAAGAAAATTTTCTTGCTCTCTTAGGCGTGGGGACCAGGGACATTGAGATGAAATGTGGCACCAACTTGTCCTGGGAGTGTGGCTGGGAGTGTGGCGTCCACTTGCATTTGGCCTTGGAAGAAAAAATGACGCCCTAGGGAATGGCGCCAACCAGGACTTGACTTGGACTTAGACTGAGTCAACATGACTCAACAAAATGAAATGCAGACTCAAAGAAATAAAAAAATCTGGTTGACCAGGTCAACCCTTATTACAAGCCTAATCTTCGGGCAAGGTCATTCAGAGATCTAGATGGAACCCTGAAGTCTTCTTCTGATTCTAGTGCCCGCACCAGATTTCCATCATAATCCTAATTCATTTGTCCTAACCTATGGAGTTCATCATAATCTTTAAGTAAGACACAGCAATATGATGAAACTATATGCCTTTATTAATATATTAAATGTCATACAGGAGTTGGAAGATTACAAAAATGCCCTTACATATGATTGGCTTTTAGGGCACTTTCCTTTCAATCTCTCCCACTTGCACTAAAGCAAATCGCCCTTGTACTTTATGCCCATACAATCTAAGTGGCGATCAAACTGCTGCTAAGGTAGTGCTTTAGTGAATGGATCTGCTATATTGTTCTTAGTATCAACTCATTCGATAATAACATCTTATATTTCTATGATTTCTTGAATGAGGTGGAATCGTCTTAGGATATGCTTGGACTTATGATGAGACCTCGATCCCTTTGCTTGTGCTACAGCTCCAGTGTTATCACAGTATAACGGCACTGGCTATTGTATTTCAGGAACCATGTCCAATTCCATGATAAATTTCTTCATCCAGACAGCTTCCTTTGTGGCTTCACTTGCAGCTATATATTCTGCCTTAGTGACTGAGTCAACTATGATTGGTGCTCAATAGATTTCACAACCATCGACTTTAGCACCAGCTAATCTTTGGTACTAAATAGATTTCAGCACCAACAAAAGAGATGAAGGGCTAATATAAGTTTAAGGAGTGTAACTTAAGAGCGAGTTACCAATGCCTCCCAAGAGAGCTTCTTCCTGCTGCACCAACGTCGTCGCCTCCTAACTGGCAAAAAGGATGATGAAAATTCAAGCTAATGATCAACCCTAGCTTGTGCCCAAAGGAGCTTCACAGTCCCCATAAATAGCAATAGTCAGTGTAAAATAGTTTAACCTACTTTTCTGCAAGCCTAGAACCTGGTGGAAGCCATCTAGGCTATATAAGCCATCCTACACCACCACTTGTGGCACATCCTCCTTCGATAGCACCACCTACAGCTTCTCAGCCCGTGATGTAACTAACTCCCACATTGCCTCCCATAGCACCCCATCCTTGTCAGCGATTGAAGTAGTTCCTCCATTGCTGAAGCTATCACAGGTCCCTCCTAGGGACCCAGGAAGGACCACCCACTATCGTCACCCTTAGAGCCCAAATTTAAGGAGACAACACTCTTGAAGTCCTTAATTAGAACATGGCTCCACTCCAAGCCATTGATCCCTTCAGCGATCAGAGGCCACAACCATTTGGAATCCTAAAGTTGAGCAGAAACTCAAAGAGCTAGACCAGAGAATCAAGGCAATCTGCAATCTCTCCTTGTTGCCCAGCGAAGCAACCCAAAAGGGGGGTGAATTGGGTTTCAAAAACTTTTTGCAAGAATGTACTAATTCAAAAGTAGTGAAGGTGCTTAGTGCAATATGACTATGTCAAACAAATGCAGTAAATGAATAAGAGTAAACAATATAGAAAAGCAAGTACAAAAATATAAGATTTTATAATGGTTCGGTGCACTCTAAGCACCTACATTCACTCCCCAAGTTGTTGAGAAAAAATACGTAGGGCATGAGCATGCAATTTAAAATCTTTTTCTAAATGCATGGTGCAGCGAAAAAGGATAAAACCATTTTATCAAAGAATGTTAATCTAATTAACATTGCCCTATGCAGATCTTGATGCATATGTAGAATAATGTATGTATGAAATCCAAGATAAATAGTCAGGAAATGCATGCCATACCTGGAAGGTGATGATCACCACCAAATTGATAGCACTCGAAGCAAGGACAGCACCAGCTCCGGATGGTACTACTCCTAGAAATGAGGTGCTCTGCGAAATGATGATCACCTACAAAGGATAGCACAGCAATGACAACTATGGAGCTTTTCCAGTAGCACAAGCATGCTACCTTTGTGGGTGGTTCACACCGGGGTACGGGACTCCTTCTCCTTCCTACAAGGTGCTAGCCTCTCTGGAAACAATGTAGGTAGCAATGACTCCTTCAACTCCTTGAAGAGCTACAGACTCCATCTTCAATTCCTTGAAGAACAGCTGCTGCAGTGTGCTGGAACAGAAAACAAGGACCCTCCCAGTTCTCTCTGTCCCAAACCTTTAATAGAAGGTGAGCACTTGGTAATCCCACCCAAAACTCAATCCCCACTCTAATAATCTCTCTGAGGGATCAAGAAAACTCTAACCAAAGAGAAATCGATAGAGATCCTTGATCCTCCTGTTTATTCTTCAACAACTAAGAACAGAAAATGACAAGATAAAAGTGATGAACGTGGACCTTTCACATTCATATCAGAGCAAATTATAAAACAAGTTTGAGTCCCTTGGAATTCAGGGGAGTTACAAGCCCCTTGGGATTCAGCAATAGCAGCCATTAAAACCTCAAAATACCTAGCATTAAACCTCATAACCATTACAACATTTAATGAAGCATTCTCAAATTTCAGCAATCTTTCACAATTAAGGCATATTAAGCATTCAATCCAAACCATTTGGAGAGATCAATCCTATCTTGATCCTACTACCGCTATATAAGTACTTGACTGTATCCAGCAACCTTCCATCACCGGATTAGAAATTTGGATAGTCCGGCACCTAAGCACATTGAGTTGCTTGCAAGCTACCATAGGATCTCAAGTCAGAGGAATAATTCATGCCACATTGATGGGGACATCATATCAGACATAGACTTCAAGCTTCATTTTATTCTCTAAGTCATGTGTTGGTCAACTTTGAGTCCTGTAAGAGAATTTAATTTTGAGTCTTATAATAAGTTGAGACAAGAAGTCTAATTGAGTCTAGTGAGTCCCTTGTCTCACCCTTATGAGTCCTATAAGTATGTTACTAGTCATTGTAAGTTGTGTCTAGTACAAGTCCAGTTGTACAAAAGGAGTACCAGCCAAAGTCTTCACCAGGCCAACCAAAGTCTTCACCAGGCCCTCCCAGAGCAAAGCAAGCCCAAGCCCATGAAGCTCCACATATGAAGATTTCAAGCATTACTTGATACCAGGGAATATTCTAAGCACTCTAGCCCAGGGTTTCCAGCCCACCTGGAGGCCCATGCGCCCATGCTTTGAAAACCATGCCCAAAGCCCAATGGAGGATGCCCCAATGCTGCCCACACATCCAAGTCCAAGCCAAGTGGCATCCAAGCCCAAGAAAAGAAGATTTGACCAAGTCCAAGGCTCTTTGACCAAGTCAAAGGAGGAGAAGGAAACCTATTCTAACTAGGAGCTTATGTTTATTCCTACTCAAATTATGTACTCCTAATCCTAAGCTAAGTATGTATTCATATCCTAACAAGCAGAGGGCATGGGAACATCTATAAAAACCCCACCCCTCCCCCTCTTGTAAGAATAATCTTTATTCATGAAATCAAAACTCTGGTAAATTTTGTTCAAGGTTGTTCTTGTGTTCTTGTGTTAAGGTGTGAGTGTACTTGTGAGCCCTAGTTCTTCCAATCCCTAACCGACCAAGCTTCCTTCACCCAAACCCTAAGACACCCAAGGAGAAGAAGCCCTAGCTGACCTCAAGCAAGAAGCTTTCTTCCATCTTCCAGCCGCCAGCTCCAACACATCCTGCTTCTTCCATCTTTCAAATCCTAATTCCATCTTTTGTTTTTTGCTTTCTAGATAACCCCTGATGTTTGCAAGATCTCTCTAGTGCCATGCCCTTAGATGATGTCTTCCTTGCCTATGAACATAACTGATGAAAAACTGGCAGATTCGCAAGACAATGATGGATCATCCAGGCACCGATCTGAGTTGAGAGATCTCTTTTACAATATCAAGGCAATCATTACTAGATATGTAGATCCCATCTCACCTCACTTTTTCTATTTTGTTGAAGATTGAACATGCACCTAATAGGCCTTCTTAGACCTAGGATTCTTTACTTTTTTTATTTCTTTGATAGTTCAAGCATGTGGGTAGGAATTCTAATTATTGCATGAAACCCTAACTTAGTCTAGTCTTTTTTCGGGAATAAACCAATAACATAATCTGAAATCGTTGTTTATTTTAATCTGATTTTCTTATACTTCTCATGTCATTCATCTGCATGCATCATGTTAGAGATTTTCCCGCATCAATTTTGGTATCAAAGCGGGATTAGGGCATGTTCTTGCACCCTAGTTTAGGTTTTCTACCTACTGAAATCTGCGTATGCATCAAGATTTAGGACTATTTCCCCATCTTAACATTTTTGTTTTTATCTTATTTTCATGATGATTAACCTCTATTTTGTTCTCTATTTTTCTACAAGTTTTTTAGAATTTTTTTGATCTGTAAAATAGGAAAAATCTACATCAAAATAAAACCCTAACAAGTTTTTGTATACTATTTCTACATTAGAAGTCCAAGTTTAGGTATGATTCACCATCTTAGGTATTTTATTTTTCTTTGAAATTTGCATCACGTCATCTCTGTTGAATCCTATATTTTACTAAGATTTTTTTCAGATTTTACAGAACCATAAAATATGACAAAATTGGCATCCTAAAAACCCTAACCGAAAATCTGTGTTTTCCTGCACCTAGTTAGAAACCCTAGGCTTTGCATCATCATACCATTTTTGTTTTGCATGAAATTTGGTAAGAATCATCATCACATGTCATTATTTATTATATATAGTTTATATAATTTTTCTACATTAAAATCCATGCTAACTTCTGCATCAAAGCAAACCCTAATTTTCTGATTCTGTGATTTTTGCATATCTGACTAAACCAAACCTAATCAACTACCAAACCCCACCTAACCCAAGCCAAATTTTGCTTGATAATTTAATCAATTTAAATTTAACTTGCCATCTCATAAAATATCCAAAAATATTTTTATTTTTTTCTAATTGTTATTAGTTTGCATTATGGCTCATTGAATGTGCATCATCTGATTAAACTATCTTAAGGACAACTCACTATCTCAAATCAGGGTAGGATTTCATCACCTGTCCTGGGTCCAAAACAACCACCATCATTCTAACCTAAGCCTTAATTAAAATTAATTAGACTTAATTTGTCCTAGTGGGCTAGGTGACACCAACAGGTCGGGTCCGAATTGTGTGGGCCAACTAGTGCATTCAATTCTCCAACTATTACTAGAATCTGGTGTCTAAGGCTGGGGTCCAGAGTCAAACGACCTAAGTGGTGTTGTAGTTTTTAATTGGGTCCCTACGAAAGCAGGGGGGCCTCCCACACTCCCACCCCCTACCTGGCCAGAGGAAGGATTAGTTGTTGAGTTGGTTGTAAGTTGAGTCAACCCACTCAGTTTTGGCTCTAAGTCTAGTAAACCCTAGCTTGTACTAACCCTTGCATGCTTGGTTGCATCATCTCATCTTGATTGTTTGCTTGTTTGCATGACCACTAGGTCAGGAGTCCAGTATAGTCAGTCCAAGCCCCAACCCAGTTCAACCATGGAGTCCAATCTAGAAACCCTCTTAAGGCCATCAATGAACAATTGACCCAGATGAACACGCATAACCAAGCCCAGTTTGCCTAGATGAACACCTAATCCCAAACTCAGTTTGCTCAACTAACCCCCTAAATCAACCAAGTGACTCAGTCAAATAACCAAGCAACCAATAGGATTGACCAGTTAACCAATAGGTTGGACCAAGTAGAGAACCACTTAGGGACCATAGAAAGAACCCAGGAGTCTAATACCAAACATGACCAGGATTCACCCCATTCCACTTCCCAAAACCCTAGGAGAGCCCAGAACCATGACCCATTTGTAGAACCCAATCCTAGGAGAGTCCAGAACTATGAACTATTTGTAGAGCCCAACCCTAGGAGAGCCTAGAACCATGACCCATTTGTAGAGCCCAATCATAGGAGAGCCCAACACCGGGAACCATATCAGGATCCAAACCCTAGGAGACCCAATTATGAAAACCAGGACCATGATGATAGAATCCTTAAAAGCATCAGAGTAGATCCACCCCTCTTTGATGGAACCCTAGATCCCAAGGTCTACGTAGATTGGGAAGGAGGCATGGAGAGATACTTCCAATGGTATGCCCTGAGTGAAGAGAGGAAGTGTCAGTTTGCCAAGCTTAGGCTATCTGACCAAGCTAGGTTATACTGAGAGCAAGTAGAGCGCCTCAACCTTCAATATTTTAGACATAGTTGAGTTTAAGGAGCTATACCCAATGAGTTTTGAGTCTAACCCTTTCTTTGAGAGCGAACTCAACCCTGAGTGTCCACCATCAAATTAGCCTGTGAGAGGAATAATTGAGTGTATCCTGGATGACCAAGCCATTAGTACCCGAATCAAAGGCAACACAACACTTGGTTTGTTGGCAAGGTCGACCAAGATCTGAGGATTCGTGGATCACTCGAGAGGATCCGCAACACCTCAACCCTGACCCATCAGAGCAGAACCCGAGCCAGATCGCCCTTCACTCGACAAGGTCGATTTCCTCCTACCCCGGGAGAATTGATGGGGACATTAGATCAGACAGACTTCAAGCTTCATTTTATTCTCTAAGTCATGTGTTGATCAATTTTGAGTCCTATAAGAGAATTTAATTTTGAGTCTTGTAATAAATTGAGAAAAGAAGTTTAATTGAGTCCAGTGAGTCCCTTGTCTCACCCTTATGAGTCCTGTAAGTATGTTACTAGTCATTGTAAGTTGTGTCCAGTACAAGTCTAGTTATACAAGAGAAGGAGTACCAGCTAAAATCTTCACCAAGCCCTCCCAGAGCGAAGTAAGCCCAAGTCCATGAAGTTCCACATATGAAGATTCCAAGCATACTTGATACCAAAGAATATCTAGGCACCCCAGCCCAAGGTTTCCAGCCCACCTGGAGGCCCATGTGCCCATGCTTTGAAAACCATGCCCAAAGCCTAATGGAGGATGCCCCAATTGCTGCCCACATTCCAAGTCCAAGCCAAGTGGCGTCCAAGCCCAAGAGAAGGAGATTTGACCAAGTCAAAGGAGGAGAAGGAAACCTATTCTAACTAGGAACTTATGTTTATTCCTACTCAAATTATGTACTCCTAATCCTAAGCTAAGTATGTATTCATATCCTAACAAGGAGAGGGCACGGGAACATCTATAAAAATCCCACCCCTCCCCCTCTTGTAAGAAAAATCTTTATTCATGAAATCAAAACTCTGGTAAATTTTATTCAAGGTTGTTCTTGTGTTCTTGTGTTGTGGTGTGAGTGTACTTGTGAGTCCTAGTTCTTCCAAGCCCTAGCCGACCAAGCTTCCTTCATCCAAACCCTAAGATGCCCAAGGAGAAGAAGCCCTAGCCGACCTCAAGCAAGAAGCTTTCTTCCATCTTCCAGCCACCAGCTCCAGCATATCCTGCTTCTTCCATCTTTCAAACCCTAATTCCATCTTTTTTTTTTGCAGTCTAGCTAACCCCTGATGTTTGCAGGATATCTCCAATGCCACGCCCTTGGATGATGTCTTCCTTGCCTCTGAACGCAACTGATAAAAAGCCGACAAATTCATGGGACAATGACTGGATCATCCAGGCACCGATCTGAGTTGAGAGAGCTTTTCTACAACATCAAGGCAATCATTGCTAAGTATGTAGACCCCATCCCACCTCACTTTTTCTATTTTGTTGAAGATTGAACATGCACCTAATAGGCCTTCTTAGACCTAGGATCCTTTAGTTTTTTGTATTTCTTTGATAGTTATAGCATGTGGGTAGGAATTCTAATTGTTGCATGAAACCCTAACTTAGTATAGTCTTTTTTTCAGGAATAAACCAATAACATAATCTGAAATCATTGTTTCTTTTAATTTGATTTTCTTATACTTCTCATGTCATTCATCTGCATGCATCATGTTAGAGTTCCATCCTGCATCACACATTCTAATGCAAGACTCCTCTTTGGCAAAAAGAGAATATCGCATGAGAGTCACGCTCAGTGAAGTGTCAAACACAACACCTGATGTCATGTCAACATCTCCATGCTACTTGGTTAAGAGGACAACCAATAGACATGACATCAACGACCTACTCTTGATACACCATCATCCTGAAATAGTGTATCATTTGGTCATGAATGAGTTTATGAACTACACGAAGTATCCTTTTTATATCGCATACAAGGTAGTTCGAAGGACATCATCACACAAGAGTTCAATTAGAAAGATAACATATGATGAACAATCAGAATAAACTTTTTATTCAATTCAATAATTTATACATATACATGAGTCGCACAACCGTCTATAGCCTAGATGATTAGCTTTGAGACACAATTCCCAACAAGTCCCACCTAGACTAAAGCCAATTAGAATAGAATCTAATTCCCATCTTTCATTTATAGTCATTGAATTCTTGTATTCTAATGGCTTTAGTAAAGGGATCGGCCAAGTTCTCCTTATCATCGATCTTCAAAAGCTCGATGTCACCTCGTTCAATGATCTCCCGAACAAGATGATAATGATGCAGAATATGCTTAGTCCACTGATGTGACTTCAGCTCTTTGGCTTGAGCTATGGCTCCAGTGCTGTTATAATACATTGAAATAGTATCATCCAAGGAAAGTGCCACTTTCAGCTCACCTAGGAACTTCCGTAGTCACACAGCCTCCTTTGCTGCATCCGATGCCGCAATATACTCTGCCTCACAAACAGAATCAGCCACTGTATGATGCTTGGAACTTTTCCAGCAGACAGCTCCACCATTAAGGATAAACACAAAACCAGACACACTCTTATTATCATCTCTGTCTGACTAAAAACTAGAGTCAGTATAGCCCATAAGTTTTAAATTAGAATCTCCATAAATAAGCCATTGGTCCTTGGTATTTCTCAAATACTTAAGGATGTTCTTAACAACTTTCCAATGAGCTTCACCTAGATCAGACTAGTATCTACTCACTATCCCTAGTGAGTATGTCACGTCTGGTCTAGTACATAACATAGAATACATAATAGAACCATTGCTGAAGCATATGGAATTCTTCTCATATGCTTTCTTTTCTCAAGAGTTGTCGCACAATCCTTCTTGCAAAGAGTAATTCCATGACCTATCAGAAGATAGCCTCTTTTAGAATTCTTCATGCTGAATCGTTTCAGCTAGTATCTATGTACATAGATTGGGATAGTCCTAGAAGCCTCTCAGATCTATCTCTATATATCTTCATACCCAGTATATATGAGGCTTCACCCAAGTCTTTCTAAAGAATTGAGATGAAAGCCAGACCTTTATTCCTTGTAATGCTGGAATGTCATTCTCGATTAAGACAATGTCATCCACATACAAGACAAGAAATACAACTACATAACCATTTGCCCACTTATATATACAAGGTTCCTCTTCGTTCCTAACGAAGCCAAACATCTTGATACACTTACAAAGTACATGTTCCAACTCCGAGAAGCTTGCTTCAGTCCATAGATGGACCTCCAAAGCTTGCACACTTTAGACTCATCTATGGATGTGAGAGCCCTTCAGGCTGCATCATATACACCTCCTCTTCCAGCTTATCATTTAGAAAAGCTATTCGGACATTCATTTGCTAGATTTCATAATCTAAATGTGTTGCAATAGCAAGCATAATCCGAATGGACATGAGCATTGCCACAGTAGAGAATGCTCGTCATAGTCAATACCATAATGCTGAGGATATCCCTTGGTAACCAAACGGGCTTTATAGGTCTCCACCTGCCCATATACGCCTCACTTATGCTTGAAGATCCACTTGCACCTAATGGATTTTATCCCTTCAGGTGGATCAACCGGTGTCCATACATTGTTGATTTTCATGGATTCCATTTCGGATTTTATAGCTCTTAGCCATGACTTAGAATCAGACCTTGCAATTGAATCCATGTAGGTGACCGGATCCTCGTTGTTTTTATCGAGTTCAATAGGATCACCATCGTAGACCAAGAAACCGTAGTATCTGTCCGGTTGATGTGGTACTATGCCAAATCTCTTTAATGGTTACACCATGGGCTCTAGATCTGATATAATCAAATCCGGTTCTATAGTGGCCTTAGAGTGAAAGGTTTTTCTATCTGTTGAACTTCCCCAAGTTCAACCTTAGTAGCTTGAGTACCTTCACCAAGGTACTCCCTTTCTAAAAAGGTTATCCTAAGACTGATGAACAACTTTTGTTTCTCAGATAGATAGAAATAATATCCTTTGATTCTTTAGGATATCCAACAAAAAGACATTTATTAGACTTAGGTCCTAGCTTATCCATCTCCAAATGCTTGACATAAGCTAGACACCCCCAAACCCGAAGGTGAGAGAGAGTTGGCTTATGCCCAGTCCATATCTTATATGGTGTTTTATCAACGGATTTACTTGGAACCCTATTTAGAAGGTAAGATGCTTTCTCAAGTGCATATCCCCAAAAGGATTTTGGCAGACTTGCTAAACCAATCATGGATCGAACCATGTCCAACAGAGTTGGATTCCTCCTTTCAGACACACCATTTAACTGAGATGTCCCTGAAGGGGTCCATTAAGAGAGAATCCCATTCTCCTCAAGATAAGTCAGAAACTCACTGAAAAGTATTCATCACCTCGATCTAATCGAAGGGTTTTAATAAACTTTCAAGTTTGTTTTTCAACTTCATTATGATAACATTTGAACATTTCAAACAAATCATATTTATGTCTCATCAGGTAGACATAACCGTATCTCGAAAGATTGTCGGTAAATGTAATGAAATAATTATATCCGCCTCTTGCACTGATATTCATAGGTTCACATACATCACTATATACCAAACTTAGAATATCACTAGCTCTTTCACCTTTTCCAGTAAAAGGTGACTTGGTCATTTTCTTGAGAAGACAAGATTCACAAGTTGGTAAAGATTCACTCTCAGTGAGATCTAGGAGACCTTCTCCCACCAACTATATATCTTGTTCTTGTTTATATGACCCAGCCTACAGTATCAGAGATAAATATTACTGACCTTATCTAACCTAGGGCATTTATTAGCAATGTACAATATAGTAACAGGCTGTGATAGTACATATACGCCATTCTTCAATTATCCATTTATCACATTTGAACCATTTAACATGACTTTGCAAATATCATTCTTTATAAATAATTCATAACGATCTTTGGCCATCAGGCCTACAGAAATGATATTCACTGGAAAGAAAGGACAAAAATGACAATCATTAAGATTGACAATATAAGACTCGAAATACAAAGAAATAGCTCCTGTAGTACCCGTCTAGCCGATCTTGGGTTGGGCCGGCTAAGGATTCTAACTGGATGGCTCATGGGAGGAGTGGTACGAACGACCCACCTCCTTCGAGGTCCCATCGATCAGCTCTTGTGGGGACCCTAACTGATTTCCCCCACCGGGGCCCGACAGGCCGACTGATTGGAAGGCCAACCAACCTGAAGATATTCTTCTCCAGCCAAGGTACAGCTGACCCCCTCTAAAGGAGGGTCTTTTGGAGTCCTTGAAGGCCCCTCCCCTCCAGCGGGTCATTTAGGCTTCCTCGGAGCTCCTAGCGGACCCGCGGTCGGCCGAACGACTCACCCATGCTAGGTCCAACCAGCCCGTCATAGTCTTGGAATCTCCAGAGGCTTCTTTCATCATCTACCGGATGGCTTCTTCACACCTCTTTGGCAGGTACTCCTTGTCGGCTGGATGACAGGTCCAACTGAGTCCGACCGACCCGTGGCCCTCCTCGGAACTGCTCGAAGGCTCCAGAATCTCCTTCCCAGCCAGTACCAGAATTCTATTATAACGGATTCCATGACATGGCCATGCTCTCATGCCACCTGGCCATCACTCTGATTCTCCTATGGGCAAATCAGGGCTTTTTAGCCTGTCCCCTAATGAAATTTGGCAGTATTCGTGCCTATTAAAAGCGCCCAGAGACCTCCGCTCAAGGTGAAGTACTCTCTTCCCCCTCCATGCTATTTTCTTTCAGTCTTCTCTATTCTGTTGCCCCAAATCTCCTGGTAATTTAAGCATCAGAGTGTTCCCCGCCAGAGCACCTCCGGCACCCAGGGGACTTTTGTGCAGATCGACCAGCGGAGGAGATCTCCAGCGCAGCCATCCGAGCCCAATCCGGGAGGAGGCACAGCAATAGATTGGCGCTAGAGAAAGAGGCTTGAACCTTCGTTCCGCTCTCTACTCTAAAAGGAGAGATTGACTAAGAAAGTCTTGCAATGGCAAGGGGAAGAGCACGGAGTATCTCCACCAGGGGAGGACATTCTCATCACAGGACTGAAGTACCTCATGGGGAAGATGACGCCGCTACTATCACTGAGCCCACCATTACTTTGGGGCTACAGTAATTCCAGATGCTGGTGAACCACATCGAGACACTCACCTCAACAGTCCAACATCTCCGGGAGGAGGCTGATGACCAGCGACAACCACCTGCGGCATCTTGCATCAATCATCAGCCGACCGCCGGGGCGAGTCAGCAGTCGGAGGTGTCGCCACCACCTTCCCACGCCTCTCTAGAGCCCCGAGATCCCTAGGGACTCGCGTTGATGGGAAGAGGGCCAGGTCGGCTTCCCCCTCCTTCGCTAATTCCGCCTTCCTTGATGATCGGTGCCCTGTTGAGGACCCGCATGACTATGGTAGCAAAATCAAGCGCATAGAAGAGCGCATGGCTAAAATCATCGAGCGCTAGAAAGCCAAGGGGGGGCAGGCATTCGACACCTGCCCACCTTTTTTCCGTTGAGATCTTGGGGGAAACCATTCCCTGGCACTTTAAAATTCTCCATGTGGATCCCTATGATGGCACCACCGATCCACTGGATCACCTGGGCACCTACAAGACCCACATGATGGTATAGGACACCTCCGATGCCCTTCACTGTATTGCCTTCCCGGCAACCCTGAAGAAGGCCACTCATATGTGGTTTACTGCCCTCGACCAGGTACAATCCGCTCCTTTTCTCAACTAGAGAACCTTTTTCTTTCTCATTTCAGGACATGCAGCCAGACCCCGAAGAACACCGACTGCCTCTTCCTCATACTGCAGAAAGAGGGGGAGACCCTCCAGGACTACATGGCCCGCTTCAACTGAACGGCCATGGAAGTCCCAGATTTGAATGAGGCGGTGGTGATGTCGGCCTTCAAAAGAGGGCTCCACTCGTCCAGGCTCACATTCTCCTTGGACAAGAAGTTCCCGATGGATTACAATGAATTGTTGGTCAGGGCGCACAAGTATGCCCTGGCGAAGGAACAGTCGACGAGTCGACACCAGGCTGAGGGGAGGTCAGCCCCCAAGAAGTGGAATGATAAAGCCCCTACAGTCCGACCCCCCGGCGATGACAGCCGATCCACCCAGCACCGAAGCCCGAGGCCGAGGGACTCCCTCAGGAGGTTTGAGACCTATGTGCCCCTCTCCCACTTGAGGGAGAAGATCCTCATGGAGATCGAGAATGAGGCCTTTTTCCAAAGGCCTCGACCGATGAGAGGCCCTCCTGCTGCCAGGAATAAGAACAAGTACTACTGTTTCCATAGGGACCATGGGCACACATCGAAGAGTGCCACAACTGAGGGATGCCATTGAAGACCTCATCAGGAGGGGGTATCTAGGCAAGTATGTCCGACCCACCAGGATCGGGCCAAGGCCTCAGCCGCGAGAGACCCTCCGAAGGAAGCTGAGCTCCCCAACCAGCATCCGACAGATGGGGGCATGGGCATGCTGCATCGACAGTCCGACGGGGGGCGCGAAGGGGACCAAGACATTATAAAGAGGCCTAAGGGCTCCAATGTAATTAGTTTCTCTGACAAAGACCTCTTGGAGCCTTACCTTCTAGGAGATGACCCTGTAGTTGTGTCGGTAATCATTGCCAACTATGATGTAAAGCATATACTTATTGATAATGGAAGCTATGCAGAAGTTTTGCCGTATGATGCCTTTGTCCGAATGAACTTGTCCAAATCGAGGTTGCGAGAATCCCTAATACTACTCACCGGCTTCGGAGGAAACTCCTTTGGGGTCGAAGTGGAGATCACTTTGCCCGTGATCCTTAGGATGGAACCGTACCAGCGAACTTTCCCCATCAACTTCGTGGTTGTCCGAACTACCTCGGCATACAATGCCATCTTAGGCCGACCGGCTCTCAACAGATTTCGTGCCATCGTATCCACTTACCATTTGCTGGCTAAATTTTGACTCGTAATGGGGTTGGAGAAATGAGGGGAGACCGCAGGATGGCTAGATAATGCCTGGCTATCCATGACAAGCAGTTGGACGGGCGTCCCACACTCAAGCAATTTAATCCCAAAGATGAAGCCGACGACCATAGCCAACCTGTTGAGAAGATTGTATTTGTTCTCTTTAAGGAGGATGACCCAACTAAAGTCCTCCAAATTGGGAGCACACTAAATGAAGAGGCCAGACAAGAGCTGACAGTTTCTTGAGGAGTAATGCTGATGTCTTCGCCTGGTCGACTTCAGACATGCCAGGTATCCCGTCGGACGTCATCAGTCATCAGCTTAGGGTGGACCCAACTTATAGACCCGTCCAATAAAAGAAGAGGAGCTTCACCACCAAAAGGCAGAAGGCCATCGAAGAAGAAGTGAAGAAGCTCATTAATGCCGGCTTCATCCGGGAGTCCCATTACCCAGAATGGCTGGCCAATGTCATCATGGTGAAGAAGGCCAGTGGAAAGTGGAGAATCTGTGTGGATTACATGGACCTCAATAAGGCTTATTTGAAGGACAGCTTTTTCCTACCAAAAATCGATCAGCTGGTGGATACGACAGCTGGCCACCAACTCTTGAGCTTCATGGATGCCTTTTCTAGGTACAAGCAGATCAGAATGCACCCTGAAGATGAGGAAAAGATAGCCTTTATCACAAACAGAGGACTGTATTGTTATAGGATGATGCTTTTCGGCTTGAAGAACGCGGGTGCCACTTTCCAACGGCTGATCAACCGAGTCTTTGAAGGGCAACTCAGAAGAAATATGGAGGCCTACGTCAATGATATAATTGTTAAGAGCCTCCATAAGGCCAACCACATAAGGGACTTGCAGGAGTCCTTTGATGCGCTAAGACACCATCGGATGAAGTTAAATCCGGCCAAGTGCATATTTGGGATGACCTCTGGAAAGTTTCTTGGTTTCCTAGTCACTCAAAGGGGTATTAAGGTGAACCCCAAGAAAATTAAGGCTATCATTGATATGGCGCATGCGACCAGTAAAAAGCAGGTGCAGGAACTCATGGGCCGCAATGCTTCTCTCAGCCATTTTATCTCCCGGTCGGCTGAGAAGTCTCTCCCGTTCTTTAAGACCTTACGTTGGTCGGACCAATTTCAGTGGACCGACGAGTGTCGATCGGCCTTCGAAGCCCTGAAGGACTATCTGAAGAACCCTACGCTCATGGCCAAACCAACAGAAGAAGAAGTTTTGTAATTATACTTATCGGCCTCTGATAAGGTCGTCAGTGCCGTCCTCATGCAGATGGGGGAAGACGGCCAGCAGAAACCTATCTACTACATCAGTAAAGTCCTCCACGATACCGAGACAAGGTATCCTAGAGTACAGAAGTTGGTCAACTCCTTGGTCATAGTAGCAAAGCGCCTTCGACCCTACTTCCAGGTGCACTCGATCGTCATGCTGACTGACAAGCCCCTCAAGGCGATCCTTTAGAGACCTAACACCTCTAGATGGCTGGCCAAGTGGGCCATCAACCTGGACAAGTTCGACATCTCCTTTCAGTCTTGATCAGCCTTAAAGGCCCAAGTAATCGCTGATTTTATTATAGTATGTACCTGGGGGTTAGAAGCAACCCCACCGACAGCTGAAGTTCCTTCGACCGACCCATTGGAGGGGGCTGAACCCACTTGGACCCTTCATGTCGATGGAGCTTCCTACCTCACAGGATGCGGGGCAGGCCTGATCTTGGCTGACCGTGACGGGCAATGTTTGGAGTACTCTCTACACTTTGCATTTCAGGTATCTAACAACCAGGCGGAATATGAAGCCTTGCTCATGGGGTTAAGGATAGCCAATGAATTAAACATCGACAGAATCCGAGCTTTCTCCAATTCCTAGCTGGTAGTCAATCAAGTGAAGGGCGAGTTTGAAGCAAGGGACCCCACCTTGACTAAGTACTTGGAAAAGGTGCAATGCCTTATATCTCGACTTAAATTCTTCGAGATTCTCCATATACCTCGACTGCAGTACTCCCGGGTGGATGCTCTGTCGTGGTTGGCCACAGCCGCTATCAGTACCTTCAACCAGGCCTTCGTGGAGCACCTGCAACACCCAAGCATCGTCGAAGAGCCGACTGAGGTCCACCAAGTTGAGCAGGAAGCATCATGGTGGACTCAATCCATACATTCCTGGTTCAAGGGACTCTCCCAGACGATCGGGTCGAAGCAAAGTGCATACGCTCAATGGCTTCTAAGTACATCATTCTCAACGGAACCCTCTATAAGCGATCATTCTCACAACCACTGTTGAAGTGTTAAGGGCCGACCGATGCAGACTATGCACTCCGGGAGGTGCACGAAGGCATCTGTGGCGACCACCTCGGAGGGAGATCCCTGGCTTATAAAATTTCTGGTAGGGATATTATTGGCCTACAATTCAGAAGGATGCATCAGACTTCGTACGAAAGTGAGATGTGTGCCAAAGATGAGTCTGGTATCCAAAGGAGGCCTGCCAGCCAGCTGACCCCGCTTATTGCACCTTGGTCGTTTGCCCAGTGGGGCATGGACACCCTAGGACCTTTTCCCACAGCGTCCGGCCAATAAAAATTCCTTCTTGTGGCCATCGATTACTTCACCAAATGGATTGAAGCTGAAACATTGGCACAAATAATGGAAGCCAAGGTGGAAAACTTTGTCAGGAACTACATTATCTTCTGATTCGGCATCCCACGAACAATCATTACTGACAACAGAAGACAGTTTGATAACTCAAAGTTCCAGATTTTTGCTAGCAATACCATATTTTCCATCGGCTTACTTCGATCAGTCACCCTCAGTCCAATGGAGAGGCTGAGGTCACTAACCGAATAATCCTGTATGGGCTGAAGACCCGGCTGAACGAAGCCAAGGGACTTTGGGTGGAAGAGTGATGCGGAGGCAAGGGGGTTAGGGCTAGGGATGCTGGGATGGATGCTTATGATGCAAGGAATTTCTTCTTCTTCTTCTTCTTTTTATGTTTGATGATTGTTAGATATTTTGTTAGGGTTTCGATTCCCGAACTCAAGCAAAGGTAAGAAATATGATGAACAGTAATGAAAGCTTATGCTAGCAGTTCAAAGCCCTAAAAGTGAAAACGAGAACAGGACCCCGGGATTAAGAAACCCCAGTAGGACTAGCTCGACATACAATATCTACTTAGGAGTTAAAGAAGAAGCAAACCTCAAACTTCTGAAGCGCCCGGTGCAGAGATCGCTCAACTCAGCGGATGTGGCCTGGATGCCCGAGCAGTCGAACCCGTGGAAGCACTGGCTTTGGGTCGGAGGTCGCGATGGCAAAGCTGACTGTCTCCAATGCTCGAGATGCCAGGGAGGACCTGTAGGCAAACAAAAGAAGGGTCAGCGAAATGTGGAGATGCACGGAAAGGAATTGAGATGTAGTTGGGAAGGGGCTTCGAGCCTGGTATCCGGTTGGATTCCGAAGTCGAAGTTGGAGATAACTTGGGGCCTCGCACCCCGCGATATCCTGGAGGATAAAGGAATGTGGCCTCACACCACGACGTCCTGGAGGACGAAGGATTCGCGATGCCCTGGGGCGATGGACAGGTGGCCTCATACCACTCGACATCCCTGGGGACGAAGGCAATTCCACTCAAACCTAGGCCTAAAAGACAATGGTTGGAGGGTGGAAAAACTCAAACTTTTTCATTAATCACTCAATCATTCAATCATTAAATAGTTCTATAAGGGAGGGATTGGGTCCTTTAAATAGGCACCCAAGGCCCATTTGAAATTCAAATTACAACTTTCATGGTGGCGCCCAAAATTCTCCATCATCTCCTCTCTTTGGCCGACCAAATGACTTGGGGTTGGGCGTGGCATGTGAGAAGGCTTGGAAAGGGGGATTGGTCTCTTGACTTCCTTCCTTAGCATGCTTATTTTGGAAAGAAAGAGTGGGGCATGGCTTGCTTGGAGGGATGTGTTCACTTGGACTCTTCAACGCCATCTCTTGGATTGATTCAAGGCCGACCAAGGGAGAGCTCCATGGGCGTTGCATGGTTGAGGGCTTGAAGAGGGGAGTGTGTTCTTTGACCTTCCTTCCTTGCATGAACACTTTGGGAAGAAAGCTTGGAAGGGGGCTTGCTTTGAGGCTTGGTTTCTTCAAGGATCTTCAACGCCCCTCTTTTGATGGAACAAGGCGTGATGTGGGGGAGGGAAGAGGGGGATAGTGTTTCTTCCTTCCAAAGTCTCCCAAGGCATGTGGAAAGCATGGGGGTGCCACTTTGTTTCCCTCCTTGGATGCCCAAGTGGTAGCTGATGTGGCGCCACGTAGGTAGCTGAGGTGGCACCTGAGTTGGCATTATTCCAAGTGGAAGGGGTGGGATGGCACACCAGAACTTGATTTGGTGAAGAAAACTAGGATGACTTCAATTGGGCTTGGGCCCAGTCCAAACCCAGACTCGAACAAATACAGGACTCATGACCTAACTTGATCCAAATTGGTCAAGGTACAGGACTAAACAAACTTTGACAAGAAATTATGAAATTGCTTTGGCTCAAGGCCTTATTACAGGACTCATAGAAGGGGGAACCCTAATCTGAGATCCACAGAGGGTTGAGGAGCCTCTATCGGATCCTGGTGCCCACACCAAAGAGCTTCACTCAGTGCTGTGGGCATATTGGACGACCACCCGGGCGGTGACCGGAGAGACTCCGTTCAACCTGACTTATGGGAGCGAGGTGGTCATCCCCGTGGAGATCTCTTTACAATCCCTGTGGGTTGATCATCTCATAGAGCCAACCAATTTGGAGCAGCGGAGGGCTGACCTGGATATACTGGAAGAAACCAGGCTTCGGACAAGCTTGAGAATGGTGACTTACTGTCAGAAGATGGCTAGATATTATAATTCGTGGGTCAAAGCATGAACCTTCCAGGTTGGAATCTGGTTTTGCGAAGGACGGAGATATCAAGGCCAACGGAGCAAGGAAAACTTTTCCCCAAATAGGAAGGCCCTTATCGAGTCATCGAAGTGATCCGGGCCGAAACTTACCAACTCGAGCATCTGGACGGACGACAGATAGTGCGCCCATGGAATGTAGATAATCTTCGCAAGTATTATCAATAAAGTCTGCAACTTCTTCCATCAAGGCTCTAAGGCAGCCCACACTGAAAGTCTGACTCCGGTCGGTAGAGGCTCTAGGATAGCCCACACCAAAAGTCTGACTCCGGTGGCATAGGCTCTAGGGCAGCCCACACCAAAAGTCCGACTCCGATCGGCAGAGGCTCTAGGGCAGCCCAAACCAAAAGTCTGACTCCGGTCGGTAGAGGCTCTAGGACAACCCACACCAAAAGTCCGACTCCGGTCGGTAGAGGCTCTAGAGCAGCCCACACCGAAAGTTCAACTCTGATCGGTAGAGGCTCTAAGGCAGCCCACACCAAAAGTCCGACTCCGGTCAACAGAGGCTCTAGGGCAGCCCACACTGAAAGTCTGACTCCGGTCGACAGAGGCTCTAGGGCAGCCCACATCGAAAGTCCGACTCTGGTCGGCAGAGGCTCTAGGACAGCCCACACTGAAAGTCTGACTCTGGTCGGCAGAGGCTCTAGGGCAGCCCAAACCGAAAGTCTGACTCCAGTCGGTAGAGGCTCTAGGGCAGCCCACATCGAAAGTCCGACTCCGGTCGATAGAGGTTCTAGGGTAGCCCACTCTGAAAGTCCGACCCCAATCGACAGAGGCTCTAGGGCAGTCCACTCTGAAAGTCCGACCCCCATCGGCAACAAGTTCACAACAACCCATGCGGAGCCACATGGAAAATAGGCTGCAAACTTGGGCCAGCCGATGGACTAGACTTGGGACAGATTCCTGGGTACATGGGTCCGGACCAAGCTATCGCCCTCACCAGCCATTATATCGGCTTTGAACTCGGATGAGCTGATTGGGAGCACTTGGGAATCTTCCTAAAAATCCAGATTGGGTTAGTTCTTGGTGGCCACTTCGGGAAGAAGATGACTTACGATCCTGAAGGGTCGACCGAAAACACTTAGAAGAATTTTGGAAAGAAAGTACCTATCTTACACTCATATACACAAAGATAACTAAAGGGCCTTTTTCATTAATGTCAAAAGAAGACATTTACAAGAAGGGTGGGTTGGACCTTTACAAACTCCTTAGGTCCGACCCACGGGAGATGCATCAAGAGCCACAACCTCGGCTCCATCGGCTTCAAGCGGGGGATCGACCAGAGCCGTGGCAGTTGAGGGTTCGACTGGGGCATCCACTGTCCCTGCATTGACTTGAGCTGGGGTTTCAACCTTGGCCTCTTCCACTTCACCTTCCACTTGGGGCTTCCCCTAATCCCCCGGTGCTTTCAGTTTAGCACCCAACAGGTCCAGCTCTAGGAAGAGAGAAGCCACCTTCTTCAGGCAGTCATCGTACCCTTCCCTATAGAAATTCGATGCTGCATCCTCTACATCTTCAATGAAGTCGGAGGAGTCCTTGTACGCCGCCACCGTGTCCCAGACCTGCCTCATTGCCAGCTCCTTGGCTTCATCGTACTGGGTCACCAACTGTGCTGCCACCGCCCGTTCGGCTTGGGCCCTCTTGTCGGTCGCCGAGGACCGTTCCTCCTCCTCTTATAGCCGGCGGGCAAGAGAATTCACCTTCGCCTTTCTCTTTTCAGCCTAGCCTTCTAGTCAGCTAGCTGGCTTTCCACCTTCTTTCACAGCCCCCTTCGATGATTCGGTCTCTGCCTGGGCAGCCGACAACCTTTCTTCTGAGGACTTCAAGGATTCTCCGCGGCTACTCGAGCCGCCTCTAGTTCCTGCACCCTCTTAGCAGAAGTCTTGGCCACGTGTAGCACCTGACCGATGCCGTCATTCATTAAAGAGATGCCATGGAGAAGCTACAAGCTCGAAATTAGGTTAGCGCTATGAAAAAAAAAAAGAAAAGAAAACATGCAAGGAAGCAAACTAGGTGTCTTACCCTCATAAGATCACGGTAGGACTCCACAGCTACGTCAATCAGATTTCTCTGAATTGACAACTCCCAGTCGGCGTTGGTCATCGCCCCCCTAAGCAGACTCCGAGCTCTCCGGGGGTGGTTCAGGGTGTGCCCGTGCTGGAACGCCTCCTGACAAATTTCCTCGTCGAACTCCTCTCCAGCCACCTCGCCTTCGGTCGCCCCTCCTACAGCCGTCCCCTTTCCCTTGTCCACCAAGGGAACCATCTCCTCTGGGTCGACGGACGAGGGGGCTGATGTTGCTGTTATGCCAGATGTCTCCGACTGTCCCTGCCCTAGTCGGATAGCCGACCCCCTAACGGGGGTTGAAGACCCTGGTGTCCTCGTCAACACCTCTATAAGGGGGGTATCGTCCTCACCGGAATCCATGTCCACAACAGGTGCAGGCCGTTCCTCCTCCTATCTCTTCTTCTGTCGCTCGGCAACTGGCGATAAGGCCGATTATGGAGCGGCCCTCTTTCGCACCGCCCGCTGAATGATCTTGGCCTTGTCGATCATCGTCATCCTCCCTCCTGTGGTAGAGAGATCAAAGTGAGCAGAAGGAAAATAAGCATTATATCCAAGAAGACCAGTTGCAGAAGAAGAGGTCGGCCCTTGCCTAAAATTTCTTGAGGGCTGATCTCCGCCTGATGAAGGCCATCCTCCCTCAACATTTCTAATGCCGGGGTCAGGCCAGCTCCGTTGATCTCGTTGAACTTGGCCTAATCGGCTCTTAGGATGGACCTCCCCTCACGGAGCCTTGGCCACGGCTCCCTCCACAAAGGCTCAAACCCCCAGGGTTGGAGACTACTCACAAGAAAAAATCGGGCCTTCCATCCATGGATGGCCGATGGGAGGCACTTCAGGATCTTTCGACCGGGACGGGGACTGAACATCCACCATCCCGGCTTCTAAAATTCTTTTCAAGAGAAAGAAATTGCCAAAGAGGGATAATCTGGGTTCTAGTTCGGCCCTATGACATAATACAATGAAGCAGCATATCGCCCGAAGGCTGTTCAGGGTTAGCTGCACTGGGGTTATCCTATAAAAATTGAAGATTTCTACAAAAAAGGGGTGTAAAGGAAACCTTAAAACAGCCTTGATATGGGATTCGTACATTGGGAGGGTCCCCGGTCCTAGGGGCATGTTCACTCTTCCCTCTCGACCTGGGAGCATGAGGTGCAAGGTAGAGGGAATGCCGTATATAGCCCTAAGGTTCTTGACCCGTTCCTGGGTCATGGTCGACGGGATCTCACTCGACCCCGGCTGCCTAGGTCTACGGACCGGACCTCCACTACTGGATGCCATTAGAGCTAAAGGAGAAGGAAGACTGGGACACTAACCTGAAGTCGAACTCCTAGAGGCCAGGTTTTGCGGTTGAAGAAGAGAAGACTCTCTCTCTCTCGTAGAGCGTAGGCGCAGCAGAAAAAAATCCTCTCAAGATGCTTCGCCCCTCCTTTTATAGGCCTCCGAAGGGGCACCATCGTTCACTCATGGATGTTCCAACCATCCCATTGGAAAACGTGATCGCCCATGCCTCAGAGATCGAAGTGACAAATCAACCCCAACAGACAGGCGGTGATCCGCATGAAGGCCGGATTGACGATACGAAGACTGCCTAGAAGTGACGTCGGCCGCTCGGATGCCACCATGTGGTGCGGCACATCCCTCCGTCCATGCCATTATGCATGCCAGCCTGACCCTTCATCGTGGTGTCCTCTCCGCATTAACTACAATTCCTGTATCCTAATATGGGGCTGACACCTGTCCAAGAGGTCGATCATGGGAGATTCGAAACGATACGTTGCAATGATACCGGATCGGGCCTGGACGGACATGATTTATGCAAAAATAATGCTCCTGCCCTTTGAAGCCACGTGCCTCCTCAAAGCCCAGAAGCAGGGGAGACAACTATTGTACCCATCCAGCCGATCCTGGGTTAGGTCGGCTAAGGATTCTAATCGGCTGGCTCGTGGGAGGAGTGGTCCAAACGACCCACCTCTTCGAGGTCACACCGATCGGCTCTCGCGGGGACCCTAACTGATTTCCCCCATCAGGGCCCGACAGGTCGACTGATTGGAAGGCCGTCCAACCTGAAGGTATTCCTCTCCAGCCAAGATATGGCTGACCCCCTCTGAAGGAGGGTCTTTTAGAGTCTTCGAAGGCCCCTCCCCTCCAGCGGGTCATTTGGGCTTCCTCGAAGCTCCTAGCAGACCCGCGGTTGGCCGAACGACTCACCCACGCTAGGTCCTACCAGCCCATCATAGTCATGGAAGCTCCAGAGGCTTCTTTTATCATCTACCGGACGACTTCTTCACACCTCTTTGGCGGGTACTCTCTGTCGGCCGGACGACAAGTCCAGCTGAGTCCGACCGACCCATGGCCCTCCTCGGAACTGCTCGAAGGCTTCAGAAGCTCCTTCCCAGCCAGCTAGTATCAAAATTCTGTTGTAACAGATTCCATGATGTGGCCACGCCCTCGTGCCACCTGGCCATCACTTTGATTCTTCTTGGGATAAATCGGAGCTTTTCAGCCTGTTTCCTAACAGAATTTGGCAGTATTCGTGCCTATTAAAAGCGCCCGGGGGACCTCCGCTCAAGGTGAAGTACTCTCTTCCCCCTCCATGCCATTTTCTTCCAGTCTTCTCCATTCTATTTTCCCAAATCTCCTGCTAACTTAAGCATCGGAGTGTCCCCCGTCGGAGCACCTCTGGCACCCAGGGGACTTTTATGTAGGTCAACCAGCGGAGGAGCTCTCCAGCGCAACCATCCGAGCCCGTTCCGGGAGAAGGCACAGCAATAGTTCCCAACACCAGAATTGGAGCTTGACTTCCATTCCCAATGTTCAGAAACCTTTCAACGCTTTCGAATCTCCTACTAACTTGAAGTCCCTACAAAGAATTGCAAATATGGTAAGGACTTCTAGTATCCAATACCTAGCTAGTAGTACCACAAACAGATAAACAACAATAATTTATCATATAAATACCTTGACCAGCAACAACTTACTGCTTTCCTTTCCTTGGCCTGTTTAGGTCCAGAGTGGCAAGGTAAGCAGAACAGTTCCGCTTCCAGTGACCCGGCTTCTTGCAGAAGAAGCACTCTGCCTTACTCTTGTCAGGCTTCATCCTCCTAGTCTGACTAGGCCCAACACTTTGCACCTTTTTATTCTTTTTCTTCTTCCCTTTCTCAAAGGGATGATGCCTTGCTCCAGAACCTCCCACCAAATTCACCAATCCCTTGTTGAGCTTATGGTCTCTCTCATAAGTCTACAATAACTCTAACATCTCATGATAGTTTACTACATGCCTATTCATTCTAAAATTATCAAGAAAGACCTGATAGGAAGGGGGCAGAGAATTCAGTATCGCGTTCCTTGCTGAGCTGCTCATGCAAAGGACATTCGAGTTTGCCCAAATGCTTAAATAACTCAATCATATACATTACATGATCAATTATCGAAGCTCCATCTTGCATACACATGTTATAGATGGCGGAAGAGATCCGGTATCTCTCCGTATCATCCGGAGTGCCAAAAGATTCTTTCAACTTTTGAAGAATCTTCTCTGGCTGGGCTTCCTCAAATTTATGAGTGAATCATCATTCATCACAGCCAACATAATGCAATGCACCATGGTACGGTCAGAGATCCACTTCTGGTAAGTGTCCCTGATAGTACCACGAGCGTTGGGGGCTGGAATCTCAGGTGCTGGATTGGTTATCACATATAGGATTCGCTTGCTCCACGACTATCTAGAGTTTTCGATACCAGCTATCAAAGTTAGGTCCAGAAAGTTTGTCATTATCCAATAATGATCAGAGCGATAAAGTGGTCGACATTATCTGAAAAAGGAGAACAAGACCTATCAGTATATGAATCATTTTAAAAATCTAAAGACATGGATTTTAGTCTAAAGGTTTCTCCCACTATTTTATTCAGACTGGTAGCCTCTACACTCCAATCCAAAGAATAACATTTATCCTTTAGAGGCTACCAGGATCCAATAGACACATATGAGCTCGACTTTGGTCGACCAACCCAAATGCATCTAAAGGTAGGTAAATACCAATTGCTTCTCCAAGCAATTCCTAGTAATCATTTTGCCCCAGGGGTCCTCATAATCAGCCTTTGGGCCTCTTATTGAAGGTCATAGTTAGGTCCAACCATTAACATGATCGAATTCAATACTTTTAACTAACCCATGATCAAGCCCGACTTTGGCCGGCCCACCTGACCATGTCCTATGATAGTCACACTGAGCCATCATATGTTGAATGGCAATTCCACTCGCCTGATGACCACCCATTCTTTGGAACTACCAATGATCACCATGGACTCATTACCAATCCAACTTAATGGGAGGCTAAGACTTAGCTATCACATAACTTAGTCTCTTTATGGACCTAATAATTTAGAGGATTTAAATCTTTGTGACATATAAAAAGAGACATGGACCTTGATCAAGAAAACTCTCACCAAACACTTAGAGGGTTTTAAGATCAAATTGGTCCATGGGCACCTTAAAAACTAGTCTGACTGATTAACCTTAGTTGACATGGGTCAACTCAAATCAATAGATAATTTAATCAGATATGATTCACCACAATATCCAGGTAAGTAAGATCAAGGGATGGGTTAAGCCAAGTAAGCCTCTTGCCTTAGACACCAACCATGAGTTGGCCAGGTAAGAGTTAGCCCCAAAGAACATTGATCACCAATATCAAACTTACCTTAGACACTAAGTAGTTTACCAGACTCAATCAAACTAACCTAAAGATCCGGGCTCACCATGAAGCCATCAATCGAGTCCATTTAGATATATGGACTGATCTAACTAACTATTAAAGAGATCTATAGATAAGGGACCTAATTCAACTTTTGATTAGTCTTTTCTCTATTTAATCCATTCATCTAAACCTAGGTCTAACCCATTTAAGGATACAATTCTAGCTAACCAATTAGCCCATGGTTTATCAATAATGACTTAAGATTAGAATCATATCCTAAATCTTAAAATTATACAACTTAATTCCTAATTAAGTGTATCATGCTAACTGAAACATTTTCAATTAAACCATATTTTGAAACATTTTCAAAATCAAGTGAAACAATTTCACAAAAATCTAAAGCTTAAATTTACTGTTTCGGGGTTTTCTGGTCGAGTCGGCTCATGCAGGTTGAGTCAGCTCGTCCAGAACATAAAAAATAGACAAAATGAACTGTCTGCAGAATCGAGTCGACTTGAGCAGGGGTTGAGTCAGCTTGGTTCATCGGAATGGAAATAGTAACTTCAAATTTCAGTCATTTCCACTTGAACTTTTCAAAGTTTTAGATCATATTTCTTTTAGATCTTATCTAAACATTGTTATGATCTATTAACCAAAGATTAAAATCATTTTAATCCATCAAATCCCTCACTTTCTTCTTCATAAGATCGTGACGCAGTGGCACCCCTACAGGCCATAAGAGAATCCCTTGGAATGGGAAGAGATGGTCTTTAAACCATGCTTCTCTCCTATGACTAGAAGACCATGGCGAATCCACCTTAATCCACGTACTTTATGAAGGAAAACAATATGATTTTATACAAAAACATTAAACTACATGTGCATCCAACCTGGATGCTCTGATACCACTATTGAGAAAAAATGCGTAGGGCATGAGCACGCAATTTGAAAACTTTTTCTAAATGCATGGTGTAGCGGTAAAGGATAAAACCATTTTATCAAAGAATGTTAATCTAATTAACATTGCCCTATGCAGGTCTTGATGCATATGTAGAATAATGTATGTATGAAATCCAAGATAAACAGTCAGGAAATGCATGCCATACCTGAAAGGTGACGATCACCCCCAAAATGACGGCACTCTAAGCAAGGACAGGAACATTTCCAGTACCATGGTGTGTGACCCCATAGGTTCAAACACTAAGTCGATAGCACAAGAACATTTCCAGTACCAGCCAAAGTTGTCATCTAGCAATGATACCCGACATCCGGATAGGTTGAAGGTTACAGAGCAACAAGAACCTATCGAACATGGAACATCCCTAAACTTATTCCTTTAATCTCCTAATGCTTCGGATGGCTTAGGGTTAAACTACCCAACCCTAATCAGTCCATCTCAATATATCTCAAATAAAGAATCCCTGTAAGGAAAAGGAATGTCCTGGTCAAGGTCTTTCTCAATTGAGACATATTAAGCATTCAATCCAAACTATTTGGAGAGATTGATGTGGGACTAATATGCATGCAATTATTTTTGTATGTTTTACATGTTGAGTTAGGTGATTAATTCCCAAATTTTAGATCAAAATTATTTGTAAGAATTTTGTATGAATTTTTGAAGATCAGCATGCAGATTAGGACCTAGAAAAGTAGCAAAGAATGACCGCCGGGGCTGAGAAGCCTCGGTTAGGGCAAGTTCTCCTACAATAAAACTACTGGAGGTAGAGGGGTGTACCTGACAACGTTGTGAAGATCGCAGCGAAGGGGTCTCTCGTTCCTCGACGGATGCGGCCTGGAAAACCGAGCCAAAGACCCGCGGATACCCGGCTTTCTGCTCGGTGATCCGATTGAGGCTTGGCTGGAGTCGTTGGATTCGTAGGAACTCGGGGACCTGTAAATGACCTGTCAGGGGTTAGAAAACTCATAAAGGAACAAGAAAACAAAGAAAAAATAGCAAGGGAAGGCTTCTTTTGGAGTGGGCGTCCAGGGATCTGAGAGGCTTGTTGGCAGTAGGAAGATGATTGCAGCACTGGGAAGAAAAACTCTCACAAACCCCTTTATGCACACAGCAGGGTATCACACAACTCAATAGAAGAACTCAAGGTTTTTTTATTCATCAAAAATTTTCCTTCATACAAGAGGCTAGGGTCCCTTAAATAGACCCTTAACCTTGGGCTCCAAGTAAGGTACATAAGTCTTTACATAAGAATCATTTTCTCTCTCAAACCCTAGCTAGAAAATAAGGAAATATTAGGTAGAAAAATCCCTAAAATTTTTTTGACTTGGTCAAGACTCCAAGGATGCCTAGGGGGGCGTGTTGGGCTTCTAGGAGCAGCAAGGGGCCGGCCCAAAGGGGCCCGGGTGCATGGGTTTGGGCCTTTGGAAGCTGGGGAGGCCTGGTAGCCAGGTAGCAGGAATATTCCCTGGTATCTTGCTTCTTAGGGGCTTGGGCTGGTACCTGGACTTGATTTCATTGGGCTAGGATGCAGATGGACCTCTGGAATCATGGATGCCCTTATTTATGAATATACTTAGGCATCTGGAAGGGAATCTGGGCATCTGGAGGGCATCTGCAAGGAATCAGGGTTTCTGATTTTTCTCCTGGGGTCTTCAAATCTTCAAGCTGGGTTGGACTTGGGCTAAACTTCCATGTCTTCAATCTGGTTGGACTTGGTCTTTACTTATATGATGTGGTCTTGAGTCTTCAGTATGCTTGGATAGGACTCAAAAAAAATAAAATTAGCTTAACATGAGCTGACTAGCATTGGACTGAACTAGCTCAACATGAGCTGACTAGTACAGAACTGAAATAACACTCAAAATACTCAAATAACAACTAAAATGGACTCAGATGAGCTAAGCCCTTATTACAGATGGACTCATAAATTATTGAACAATTTACAGAGGATTGAAAAGCCTCTATCTTATTCTGGTGCCTCTGGTGTCCCCACCAATTCTCCCGGGGTGGGAGGAACTCAACCCTGTCGAGTGAAGATCAGACTGGCTCACATATCTCTCAGAAGGTCTGGGTTGAGGCGTTGCAAGTCCTCTCGAGAAATCTACGAATCGTCCGACTCTGGCTGGCCTTGCCATCGGATCAGGAAGCATTGATAGTCACGGCCCCGGGTCGTGATGGCTTGATCGTCCAGGATATGCTCGATCCGTTCTCCTCTTCAGGCCAATTTGTTAGTGGATACTCTGGGTTAGGGTCACTCACAATGAAAAGGAATAGGTCCAAAGGCCTTACTAGGTATCGCTGTCGGTTCCCTATACTCAACCATGTCTGTAATATTGAAGGTAGAACTAATGCCCAAATCCGAAGGCAAGTCTAACACCTAGGCATTTGATCCAACCTTCTCTATCACTTTAAAAGGTCCGGCTCTGCGAGCATGAAGCTTCTTTTAGGCCTAAGCCTAACCAAGATAAAATCCATTACATCAAATTTTTTTGATCCATCTTCGGGAATTAGCCAGTTGTTTTAACATTAGTACGGGTGGTGAACATGCTAGGCACATGCAGACTCCTAACAAGATGATGCAAAGGACTCAAACCTACACCTAACAGACTCGACTAAAGAGGTTTATTATGTCTTAACTACCACTTGGGCATGGGGGCATGAGTCGTGGTTGATGGATGACATGCAGAAGAAAATTTGCTAGTAACTCCTAATAAGTGCCAGAGGGTCTGCCAAAAGTAGGTAGCAAATGGGATGGGCTCTATGGATCCTTGCAACCTAGTAACCTCAACAAAATATAACCTAATAGTTCTAGACACATGAGAAAACTCAGGAAAGGGTAGAAAATAGGAAGTGGGTTCAGAATTACTCTGGTAGGGTGGAGAAAAAGGTTCTGGGTTAGTTGGATAAAGTAGAATCAAAGAAGGCATGTCAGGGACTAATCCTAGACTAATGAGGTTAACCTTATGGGGTTGCGATATATCTACGGGGTTTGTATAATGAAAGGATGGGTTATTAATCTCAGGAAAGAGGTCCTTAATGGAACTATAGGAGGAGACTCATCCTGAGGGTACTGATTCAAAGAGATCAGGTCCTTAATAAATTCTTCTGGTTCTTGTATTTTAGGACTAGACTCTATAATTTGGCTCTCCTCTATGGTTTCCTCAGGTAAGGCTCTAGTAGCAGTACCTAGGTTCTCTTCCTCTATTTGTTCTTCTATTATAGCTTTAGGTTGGATATGGTCAAGGTCAACTAGCTCTGGGTTGGTTTCTACCTGGGTATCTACTGGGTCAGCTAATTCTAGGTCTACTAAAGGTGTCTCCTCTTCTCCCTCATACTCATCCACTAGGCTCACATCAGCTTCATACACTTTCGTGTTAATGTAAACCTTGTGAATCTCAGGAATGGTTGGAGAAGGTCGGCTAGCAGGAAATTGGTTAGGTTCTGGTCTCTGATTATGGGTACTACTCCTAGTAGGTTCAGGTTGTATAAGGGGTAATGGCTCACTACTGGGTTCGTATTTAGGGATACTAATCCTATGGGGTTCAAGTTGACTAGTACTAGGTTGATACTTAGGGGTTATGGGTTCTCTAGGCTCATAGGACAAGGGTGCAGATCTATGGGTCATGGGATTATAGGATCTGGGGTCATAGGATTTTGGGTCAGCTCTATGATCAGGTTCTAAGGATGGATCATGGTATGGGGTCCTCCTAAGGTTGGGCTCCCTATATGGGTCAGGATATTGGGTCCTCCTAGGGTTGGACTCCCTATATGGGTCAGAATACTGGGTTCTCCTAGGGTTGGACTCCCTATATGGGTCAGAATATTGGGTTCTCCTAGGGTTGGACTCCCTATATGGGTCAGAATATTGGGTGTTGGGTCTACTAGGCTTATAGGATGTGGGTGCATAGGATTTATGATCATGGGATCTAGAGTCATAGGATCTAGGTTCATAGGTTCTGGATTCATAGGTTCTAGGTTCATAGGATTTTGAGTCATAAGATCTATAGGTTGTGGGTATACTAGGCTTAGAGGATGTGGGTAAATAGGATCTATCTTCCTGGTCTACAAAATCCTGATTGGGTCTTCTAGGACTAACCTTAGGGATTGGGTCAGGATGATGGGCTCTCCTAGGTTCAGCCTCAAGGTATGGATCAGGGTTTGGGGTCCTCCTAGGTTGAGGGGAATCAGGATCTGGCTCAGACTGTGACCCATGGTTTTTTTCTGGGGTCCCTACCCGGACTTTTAACTGATCAAACCTATTGGCAAGATGGTCAATTCTATCATTGGTTTGAATACGAGACTGAGTTAACTGGGTCATCTGGGTAGTTATCTGGGTAGCCATTTGGGCTATTTGATCAGCTAGGGCTTTTATTTGAGATTGTAAATTTTTCATGGGTTCAGACATTTGTAAAGGAGGTGGGTGATATGAAACTCCTGATCTAGTGCTCATGCAAAACTCGATCAGACCGACTATAGCTGACTAGACCTGGAGTCCAAACTAGATGCTCAATCAGGGTGGCAAACTAGCCTATAGTAACCCTGTACTCAGCCAGGCAGGTGTAAGGGGAGTGTTAGGTCCCTGATTGCCAATCCTAGACACCAATCAGAGATTGGCCAGGTAGGTGGACCAGCACACAAGCCCTTCGGGATTGAATCCCTAAACCACCGTTCTAGACACTGAGCACAAGGCACACACAGGTTAACTTGACACAGTGATCTAACACTAGCCCGAACCCGACCAGTTGGTGTCCCTAGCCCACTAGGGCAAATTAAGTCTAGTTAATTTTAGGTTAAGGCTTGGGACCAAATGCAAGGGATGTGGTTTTGGGCTAAGAGAGGTGATCAAATCCTCCCCTCATTTGACATAGAAAGAGTGCCCTTAAAAGTAGATTATGCAATGATGGCAGACAAATGATGCAAATTAGGGTTAGATGTTTTTGATATTTTTTTTTGGAGAATATGTAATTTTATTTTGTTATTATTATTTTTTTTTGGTATTTTCTTAAAATAGAAGAAAACTTGCAAATCATGGCCTAATATACAAGAAATATACTAAAATTAAAAGATATGCAAAAGATGCTAAACAAAACCCTAAAACTTCCAAACTTGTCTTGCTGAAAAAAAACAGGGCCGAAAATTTGCATGCTGTATTTTGGCTTACCGAAAATTCACATGCCATAATAAAATCTACAAAATTTTAAAATTACTGTGAATTATGATGAATCTAGAAAAATAAATTTCAAAATTTTTTGAGTTTTTATCAGGAATAAATAATTAACATAATAGAGTATATACGGACTGAGAAATTACAGAAAACAAGCCCTAATCTAAGCTCTGATACCAAATGATGCGGGACTAATATGCATGCAATTTTTTTTGTATGTTTTACATGTTGAGTTAGGTGATTAATTCCAAATTTCAGATCAAAATTATTTGTAGGGAATTTTGTATGAATTTTGAAGATCAGCATGCAGATTAGGACCTAGAAAAGTAGCAAAGAAAGACCGCCGGGGCTGAGAAGCCTCGGTTAGGGCAAGTTCTCCTATAATAAAACTACTGGAGGTAGAGGGGTGTACCGGACTGAACTAGCTCAACATGAGCTGACTAGTACAGAACTGAAATAACAACTCAAAATACTCAAATAACAACTAAAATGGACTCAGATGAGCTAAGCCCTTATTACAGATGGACTCATAAATTATTGAACAATTTACAGAGGATTGAAAAGCCTCTATCTTATTCTGGTGCCTCCGGTGTCCCCACCAGAGATCAATCCTATCTTGATCCTACTATCGATACACAAGTACTTGACTGTACCCAGCAACCTTTCATCACTGGATTAAAAATCCGGGTAGTCTGGCACCTAAGCATAGTGAGTTGCTTGCAAACTGCTATAGCGATCTCAAGTCAGAGGAATAATTCATGTTTACATTCTAATGTAAGACTCCTCTTCGACAAAAAGAGAATCTCACATGAGAGTCATGGTCAATGAAGTGTCAAACACAACACTTGATGTCATGCCATCATCTCCATGCTACTTGATTAAGAGGACAACCAACAAACATGGCATCAACGACATACTCTCGATACACCATCATCCTGAAATAACGTATCATTTTGTCGTGAACGAGTTTATGAACTACACGGCGTGTCCTCTCTACATCGCATACAAGGTAGTTCAAAGAACATCATCACACAAAAGTTTAATTAGGAAGATGACATGTTTTGAACAACCAGAATAAACTTTTTATTCAATTCAATAATTCATATACATATACATGAGTTGCATAACCGTCTACAGCCTAGATGATTAGCTTTGGAACATAATTTCCAACACAAGTATCCCTTAAGAATTTCACTATAATTTTCAAAGATTACAGCCAACTTGTTTTAACCTGGCTCACAAGTCAAAACCCCTTGGTTTTTACTCACAAGGCTAACCAAGAACCTAGTTAGTTTTTCACTCTTGGCTTACCAACAAACCAAGTTGGTTTTCACACAAAGGCTCACCAACAACCTTGCTGGTTTTCATATAAGGCTAACCAACAACCTCAGTTGGTTTTCACACAAAGGCTCACCAACAAATCTCAATATTAGTTTCCATCCTCTTGAAACTAGTAATAACAAAAAAAACTCAAGTACAAGAGAGAATATAAAAAAACTTTCTAAATAAAAGCAAATGTATTGATGAAGCTCTTGAATGTCGTCGAAAAACTTGTCTTCAAGTTGTTGAAGCCTCAAATAATGCTTAAAGATGTGGACTTGAATGCTCTTTCTGAAATTTGAGTACTTGAAGGCTCAACTCTCTCAAAAGTATTAAATCCTTAAGGTGCATGCAATTAGTTCTTCAATGAGTGCTTCCCTCTTATGTTTGGTGAAGTTTAAATACCTTTCCAACCCTTAAAACTCTATTTATAGCCATTAGAGAGGAGAAACTAGCTGTTAGACACGAGATGGAGAAGTTTTGTACTTCAAAAAATAGTGTTACTATGCTGTCAGATCTGCAAGTATCAATACTTCAGTTCATGAGTCGACATATAAGTCGATACTTCATCTCCATGAGTTGATACTTGACCAAATTCTGAAATCATTATATTTTGTATTCTATTTGGTCTCGGGCCTTAAGTCGACACATGAGTCGACACTTAGCTGTTCATGAATCGACACTTCTGCGTGTCAGCTAAAACTTTTCTGAGTCAACACTTGACTGAAATAGTGCTAAAACATATCTAAACTAAAATCTTGAGCTCTTCAAAGTCTTTCTCATGTTCCAAAGTCATGTAGCTTGAAAATTCATGCTCTTAAGTGCTTCTTCAACTGAATGATAAGCATTTCGATCTTACAACACAAACTAACCTTGATGAGTATCTAAATTCGATAAATACTCTTTTAATACATAATTTGTACTTATATATACTTAAATATTTTATTATTCATCAAAATCAAGACGGGAGTCAACAATCTTCCCCTTTTTGATGATGACAAAATCTTTAAGTATATAAATATGATAAGCTCAAAAGATTAATAATAAGTATCAAAGCAATTGGCTATAAGAATCAGAGCAATGTTGTAATGACTATCATAGAGCAAAGTCTTATCATTTAGCATATAACTTGAATGAATTCAATTCATATATCTATAATGTATCGATACTTAACCTAGCATATCAGATATAGAATAAGAATGTATCAGAGCATATGCATATATAAGAGTCGAATGATCATTAGCTTCAATCAAAGCAAAAAGAATAACAATAATGCATAGTCAGAGCAAATTGGTTTTGTAATAAAATTGAAAAAAAAATATCAAAGCATTGAATTTAAACATGTATCAAGACAATAGAGAGTTATAAAACTATATGATGTTAGAGCAAGTTTGAAATTGAGCATCAAAGTTGAAATTGAGTAAGTTTTTGAGTCAAAGAGTATCAGAGTGATAAAATTCATTATTCAAAAATTTTCAAAGCAAAATCAAGTTTGAAACAAAATGTGTGTCAGAGCAAAATCTTTAAGGAATAAGAGTATCAGAGCAAATAAGATAAAGATAGAGCTCTCCCTCAAAATATGATCTGAAAATATTTTTTAAATTTTCAAATATAGCTCAAATGAATTAGTATTTCTCAAAAATATCTCCAAAAAGTTTAGAAATCTCCCTCTTTAATACTTTACTTATTCTTTCCTCTATGTTTATTACTTATTACTTTCTTCTTCCCCTTTTTGTCATCATTAAAAAATAAATCTTATCTTTGTGGATACTTTCCCTGAATGTTATGCCCTTGAGTACATGCATACAGTGAGGAATAAGATAGACATGTGAGAGAAGCATGAAAGATATAGATATCATTCCATAGATCAAATAGATACAAGATAGCCAAAGTATAAACTGCATATCATAAGTCAAACTATATCTGATACAACATCACAAAACATGTCATCACAAAGTACAATATCCCAAAATACATAAGTCATCAAAAGATACATCATCAAAAATTGAGAGAAAACTACTCAAAAAGATTTATAACTCCTAATTCCCTTTTAATCATGTAAAATCTATCTTCACTAAGAGGTTTTGTAAAGATATCAACTAGTTGATATTGTTAGTACACACAATTTCAAGCACACATCTTCATTTTGTACATGATCTCTTATGAAATGATGCCTTATTTTAATGTGTTTACTGTTAGGATCCGGTGCAACGCAGCGGAAGGGTAATTTCAAAATATAAAAATTAATATACACCAAAATCCTAAACCAGGAACTCCTTAATAAGACTAAAATGTATGAAGACTAACATTCTTATGCAATTAGAATTAGAGTACTAACCTGTAACCGCTAATTCCAATTTGATGAAGATTTAATCTTGAAGATGAACGGGCTATTTGAGTTCACCAGGCGTCCAGGTGTCTGCCCTCCGATGGTGATCCACACAAAGCAATGACCAAGATCCTAACTCCTTGTTCCAATGGTTCCTTCAATTGAATTCTTCTTCCAGGAATTCAATACTTGGATTATGGCTGGAAATCTTCGACTCAAAGGTGTGTCTTCTTCCTTCTTACCCCTTCTCTACCTTCTACCAAGACTTAGAACCTTTAGGACACCTTTGTCTTGAAAGTAAGACCTTGTCCTAAGAAGATTAATGCTTGTCTTTAATTGGTGGAGAAATTAAGACAAAGATGTCTTAATGTAAGGAAGAAAAGAATTGGATCAGAACTCTTCTTTTCCTTTACCGTCGGAGACTTTCTCTCTTAACCTTGTTTAGTAGTAGAGTTTCGACAGAGTTTTACTCTGTAAAGGAAACAATGCAAAAACAAGAAGGGGAGAAAGAGTCTTCAGGAGAGGAAGAAAGAAAAAAAAAACACATCACTGAGTTCTGATTCCCACCCCCTTTTTTATAGTTTTCGGAGAGGCGCCCTCACAACTCTCCGTAAACAATTTTCTCACGCCCTTTCCTTCTTCTCACGGCCTTCTGGATTAATTCTTATGGCCTTCCAGATCAATCCTCACGGCTTTTCTCAAAGGAAGAAGTCGCGACGATTGGGAGAAAGAAGTCGCGAAACTTGAATCTCTGAAGAGATCTGATTTCGCGCTCCCGGGAAGAAACTGCGCTTTCTTTCTATCTTAAAACCTCTCCACCCGTTAGATTATCATCCAAGGGTGGACAAATGAGGTGCTAATACTAAGAAAGAAGGCCGCCCCATCTTAATTCATCGGAGAATTAAGTGGGCGCGCGCCAAGAGTCCATGCGCCCATGGACTCCTCCAAATGGCGCGCCAAGAGTCCATAAGCGCATGGACTCTTGGTGTTTTTGGCGTGCAAAGAAAAGGGGGTGGGTGGGGAAGTGGCCTAGCTAATAGGTTAGCCAATTGGGTTAGCCATAATCCCTAAATTCTCAATTAAGGTCTAATTAGATCCAATTAGAACCCAAATCGAGTCAATTCGGAACCCTAATTTGATTACGATTCGAATAGGAGTTAGGATTTGCAACACTTGCTAGAGTGTCTTCATGCAAATGACTCTTGATCAATTATTTTAAGTGTGTGACCCATTGGGTTCCACATCTAGCCGTCAGTGGATTCGAATACAAGTTGACCTAATTTGATTAAAACTCTTTCTAATCGATTTAAGTCAAATCGGGCTTACCTGATTTTGATCAATTAGGACTCTTCCTAATAAGTGATCATTCAAATCAACCCACAAGACAAGATTGACGTCTAGCAACGTGTCATGTCTATCCGGAAGATATGGAAATTCTGGTGAAATACCAAAATTACCTTCAGTAGAAAGTTACCGTACAATTAAATCCTTCGATCAGCCTACACCCAAAATATAATTATGGATATGGATATATGTTAAATCCAATATTATATTTATTTCTAGCTCAATCTTATATTGATGATTCAATTAGCTTGATATTAGAAACTATCTCTAATATCTTTACTTTGATCAAAGATTCCCTGAATCATCATCCGATTGATAACTAGCTAGATGCAATCTCCTCTTACTAAGAGTGATCGATTCCTTGTTGACCTACTCATTACTTCATATCCAATTCACCATTCCCAGTATCAATCCTGTGCATGACTCAGTGTCATGATTAGGATTGAACCAAAGCATGGGTTCATGTACATAAGGTACTTATGGCAGTCTCAGGTCAAAGGATTACTTGTACCACTCCACTATGAGAACCGTCTATTGACATGTAGCTAAGACTTCATTAGATGTTCTCAAGTTGGATCATATCAGTGAACTCATTCTCTAATGAGCACCCACATCCTAGTATTAGTGTCATACACAAGTGACTGTGAGAGCAGTCACCCTATTCAGTATACATAGGATGTGCTAGTCTTACCGGAAAAAATCTTGATCCCCTACTCAAGGTTCCTTCGACTAGGAATATTTTTGATTAAGGTTTTAAGACTTTAGGTCTCACTGGTATGATCTCATCATAACCCTAAAATCATAGCACTAATCTATGGGGTTCATCATATAATAATAATCACAGCGTATGATGAAAAATAATGCCTTTATTAGAATATTGTCAATTATAATGGTTTGGGAGATACAACATAGATTGGCTTGTAGGCATATCCCTTTCATTTACTTCTTGAATGTTGCACAGGATTTTTAGTTAAGATGTTTGTACTAGTGTGGTCACATCTAATAGGTATTTTAGTTAATTTAATACCAAAATATTCGAGTTGTTGTTTAATCCAAAATATTTGAGTATAACAACTTTCAATTGTAATACACTCACCTGTAGATAGTACAACTGAATTCTGTTTATTGCTAAATCATGATATTAAATTGACTCCAAGAAGTTGATAGGTTCCTGATGTGCTTTTTTCATCTAGTTTACAACCAGCAAAATCAGCATCAGAATAAGCAATCAATTCTATTGCTGAGTCCTTAGAGTACCACAAACCAATGTCAATAGTGCTAGATAGATATTTAAGTATGCGTTTGACAGCTAATAAATTAGATTCTTTAGATTCATACTGATACCTTGTACATATGCATACACTAAACATTATATCTGGCCTACTTGTAGTTAAATATAATAATGAGCCAATGATACCTCTATAAAATTTTTGAGCTATACTCTTACCAGATTTATTTTTGTCAAGCTTGCATGAAGGGCTCATTGGTGTGCCAAGAGGTTTTATCTTCTCCATCCCAAACTTTTTCAAAATTTTCTTGGTATACTTAGTTTGGTTAATGAAGATCCCTTCTTTGGTTTATTTGATTTGGAGTTTGAGAAAGTAGCTTAATTCTCCCATCATGCTCATCTTGAACTCACCCTACATAAGCTTAGCAAACTCTTGACAAAGAGCTTCATTAGTGAACCAAATATAATGTTATTAACATAGATTTGTACCACTAAGAGGTCATTAGCTTTTCTCCTTAGAAATAAAGTAGTATATACATGTCCCCTAGTAAAGCCATTATCAATCAGAAATTTGCTTAATCTTCATACCAAGCATGTAGGGCATGTTTTAAACCATAAAGAGCTTTATGCAATTTGAAAACATGATCAGAATATGCATGATCTTCAAAACCAAGAGGTTGTTCTACATATACCTCTTTTGCTATGTATCCATTCAAAAATACATTTTTAACATCTATTTGAAATAATTTAAAATCCATGAAACATGCAAATGCTAGTAAAAATCTAATTGCTTCAAGTCTAGCATCAGGAACAAAAGTTTCATCAAAATCAATACCTTCCTCCTGGTTGTAGCCTATAGCAACTAGTCTAGCCTTATTTCTAGTTACAATTCCATTTTCATCCAACTTATTCCTATATATCCACTTAGTGCCTACTATCAAAATATTGGATGGTCTTTCTACTAATGTCTAAATCTTATTTCTTTCAAATTGGTTTAGTTCTTCTTGCATAGTATTCATCCAATTATGATCTTTTTAGCTTCTTCTATACTTTTAGGTTCTATTTGAGACACAAAAGTAAGATAATCATATTCATTTCTAAGAGAATATCGAGTTCTTATCCCTTTTGATGGATCACCTATGATTAGTTCCTTAGGATGTCCCTTTTGAATGATCCTCCTTAGGCAAGTCCTTGTACTTTGGTGAAGGTCTTGAGATTTCTTCTTCATCCTCCTTGCTTTGATCTTCCTCGCTCTCTTTAGAAGAAGGATCATTCAAAGTCAGCTTCTCAAGTCTTTGAATACCTGCAACATCATCTAAAATATCTTCTTTTCTAGAGGACTTGTTAGTGGACTTATCAAATACAACATGCATGGATTCTTCCATAACAAGTGTTATTTTATTGAATACCCTGTATGCCTTGCTAGATGTTGAGTATCCTAAGAAGATAGCTCCATTTGACTTGGCATCAAATTTGCTTAATTTATCTTTGTCATTGTTTAATATGAAACACCAGCATCCAAATACATGAAAATAGTTAATGGTAGGTTTTCTTCCTTTCCAAAGTTCATAGGGAGTTTTCTTTAAAATTGGTCGAATTAAAACTTGGTTTAAAATGTAACATGCAGTGTTGATTGCTTCAGCCTAAAAATTTCTAGGGAGGTCATTTTCACAAAGTATAGTGCATGCCATTTCTTCTAAAGTTCTATTTTTCCTTTCTACTATCCCATTTTGTTGAGGTATCTTAGGTGCAAAAAAATTATGTTCAATACTTTTTTCATTGTAAAATTCTTCAAAATCCTGATTTTCAAATTCGATTCCATGATCACTTCAAATACAAATAATAGACATACCTTTTTTATTTGAAACTTTTTTATAAAACTTTGTAAAAGCAGAGAAAGATCATCTTTATGAGTTAAGAACAAAATCAAAGTAAAATGTGAGAAATCATCAACTATAACTAAACCATATCTCTTGCCTCCTATGCTTGTGATCCTAGTTGGCCCAAAGAGATCCATATGGAATAGGTCAAGTGGCCTGGTAGTTGAAACAATTCCCTTAAATTTGAAAGAAGTTTTTGTTTGTTTGCCATATTGGCAAGCATCACAAATCTTGTCTTTTTCAAATCTAAGTTTTGGCAAATCTTTGACTAAATCCTTTTTGCATAATTTAAAAAGTAAATGCATGCTAGCATGTCCTAATCTACGATGCCATAACTAACAATCTCATTGATTTTGGTATCCATTGCAACTAGGCATTCACCATCTTGTATAGGAAGATTGTCAAGATCAACTAGATAGATGTTACCATGCCTATGTCCAATGAATTTCAACCCATCATCATTAAGACTAGACACCATGCAAAGTGATAATTCAAAAATAACTTTAAAATCTCTATCATAAAATTGGCTAATGCTTAGTAAATTATGCTTTAAACATTCTACTAATAACACATTATCAATGAAAGTAGATGAGAAATGTGAACTTTACCAACACTAATAATTTTACCTTTTTTATTGTCTCCAAAGGTCACATTTTCTCCATTTAAAGCTTCAAGAGACGTGAATTGCTTCACACTCCTGTCATGCATCTTGAGCAACCACTATCAAGGTACCATATTCTTTTTTTCTCCTTGGTTGCAAGACACACCCGCAAAAAAGATCAAGTTGATGCTTTAGGTACCCAAGCCATCTGTGTCCTTTAGGGTAGTAGTGAAGGTTCTTTTGGAACCCAAACTTTTCTTGATTTGTTTATCTTTATTAAATCACATTGATATGACTTATGACCAATTTTACAACAACTAAAACAAGTAATACTAGATGAAGCTAGAACAAAGAAATAATTTAATAATTTTTTCTTCCTTTGTTGTTTATAACCAAGTCCAACCTTATCAAAAATAGCTCTTTGATTATTTAAATGTAAACTTAGTTTTTCAGAACTAAAAGTAAACTTTTCAACGAATGGTTTTATCTTATCAAGCTCATCTTTCAGCTTCTTGTTTTCTTGGAATAAGGTCTTGCATTCCTTGGAAAGTTTTTCTTTTTCAAAACTTGATTTAAACTTTTTCAAACTTTGTATTTCTTTAATCAATGCATTTTTCTCATTTGAAAGCTTATTGCATTTATCTTTTAGATTAACATTTTCTTTTACCAAACTTTCTTTTTCTTTAGAAACTTCTTCATTTTTTGAAGATAATTCAAAAAAATATTTTCTTAAATCCTTATGCTTTGATATTAGTTTCAAATAATCATTCATCAATTCATCAAAAGTATCTTGTAACTCATCAAAAGTAAACTTACTTTCAGTTTCGGAACTTACCTCTTCTTGATTTGCCATAAGGCAAAGGTTGACAATTTCTTGTTGCTCTTCCTTCGAACTAGAGTCTTTGCTTTCACTCCAAGTGGCCATCATGGCCTTCTTCTTGAATTTTCTCTTTCTCTTTTTGAGAAGAGGGCTGTCCATCTTGTAGTGGCCTGGCTTCTTGCATTCAAAGCAAATCAAGCCTTCTTTCTCTTTCTCCTTCTCCTTTTCTTGCTTGGCTCTCCTTTTACATGTTTCTTTTTCTTAAATCATTGCTTCTTCCTCAAGAATCTTCAAAATTTACGAACCATAAGTGCAGTCTCATCTTCATCTTCGTCTTCTTCGGACTCATCACTTGTGCTCTCTTTAGGAATTATGGATGCAAGGGCTATAGTCTTCTTCTTTTTATCATTTTCAGCATCTTTTGCTTTAGGGACAACTCGAAAGTTATGAGAGATCCCAAAAGCTAATCCAAGGATAGCACATCTAGATCCTTGGCTTCTTGGATTGCCATCACTTTCGCATCCCATGATATAGGAAGGGACCTAAGGATTTATTCACAAGTTCAATATTAGAATAAACTTTGCCTAGTCCTTTCAAGCTATTGATTATGTTAGTGAACCTAGTATACATTTCAGAGATAGATTCAGTAGGTTCCATCCTAAATATTTTATAAGTATATACAAGCATATTACTCTTAGAATTTTTTATTTAATTTGTACCCTCATGGATAACTTTAAGTATGTCCCATATCTCTTTAGCTGAATTACATGCTGAGATTCTATTGAATTCACTAGGGTCTAAAGCATAAAATAGTAAATTCATAGTCTTCGCATTTAATTCTACTTATTTAATATCATTCTCATCCCAATCTTCAAGTTTGGGTGAGGGAATGCCATTAACTATAACCGTGGGTGTGTGAGGACCTTTAATGATTACTCTTCAAAGATTATAATCTATAGTTGAATGTAAATGTGTATGCATGTTTTCCAATAAGGTATAGTTTGTGCCATTGAACAGTGGTGGTCAGTTTGAAGCTTACCCTTCGGTAATACAAGCACCATATTGGGTGCCATGATCTTTTACTCAAGGTCATTGGACCTCTTCATTGAGTACCAAGCTCTGATACCACTTGTTGCCCAGTGAAGCAACCCAAGAGGAGGGATAAATTGGGTTTCAAAAACTTTTTACAAAAATGTACCAATTCAAAAGCAGTGAAGGTGCTTAGTGCAATGTGACGATATCAAGCAAATGCAGTAAATGAATAGAGAAAATAACAAAGAAAAGCAAGTACAAAAATATAAGATTTTATAGTGATTCGGTGTACTCCAAGCATCTACGTCCACTCTCCAAGTATCCCTTGAAAATTTTATTATAATCCTTAAAGATTACAACCCACTTATTTTAATCGGGCTCACAAGTCAAAACTCCTTGGTTTTTACTCATAAGGCTAACCAAGAACCTAGTAGGTTTTTCACTCTTGGCTTACCAACAAACCAAGTTGGTTTTCACACAAAGCTCACCAACAACCTTGTTGGTTTTCACATAAGGCTAACCAATAATCTCAGTTGGTTTTCACACAAAGGCTCATCAACAAACCTCAATACTAGTTTCAATCCTCTTAAAACTAGTAACAACAAAAAATACTCAAGTACAAGAGTGAGAATATAAAAAGCTTTCTAAATAAAAGCAAATATGTCGATGAAGCTCTTGAATGTCGTTGAAAAACTTGTCTTTAAGTTGTTGAAGCCTGAAATAATGCTTAAAAATGTGGACTTGAATGCTCTTTTTAAAATTTGAATGCTTGAAGGCTCAAATGTTTCAAATACACTCAAATGCCTTATGACCAAAGTTATTGCAAGAATAACATACAATCCTTGATTTTGAATAATAAGCTTGAGATGATGCAAATTTAGGTCTAACTTATTTTGAACTAATAAACTTAGGAGCATATGAAGTAGATGCAGAAAATTTGTTTGAAATAGAACCTTTATAACCAATTCCAAATTTATTATTTGTTTCTCTTTGATCTTTCAAAATTAATTCGAGTTTATTAGAGCTTAAGGTTAGTTTTTCAACCAAGGGTTTGAGTTTTTGAACTTCCTTCTTTAAATCATCATTTTCATTTTTCAAATCTTTGTTTTTCTCAAAAAGCTCTTCTTTTTCAAATTGAACAATCTAAATTTAATTCTCTTTGCAATATTTTGTTTCTTTCACCAAATTCATTTTTATCCTTTTTAAATATATCATATTGATTTTTCAAAGTTTTTATTTTCAAACCGGCCTTTTTGTATTCTACCAATAGTTCACAAAAAGCATTATGCAATTCATCATAAGTGAATTTTAAATTGGGTTCAGATGTATTTACCTCATCCTCCAAACCCATAAGACAGATTTATGCAGTTTTTGTTGACTCTTCATCCTTTTCAGTGGATATAGATTCGTCACTGTCACTCCAAACTACAAGCATTGCCTTCTTCTTCTTTTTGGTGAACATCTTTTTCTTCATTTCAGGACAATTAGGATGGGTGTCCCGACTTCTTGCATCCGTAGCAAATTGGAACTTGATCCTTATCTTTATCTTTCTCTCTCTTTATCTTTTCTCTCTCCCAATATCTCCTATTCTGAATTGCTTTCTCCATCTGTTTGATTTTCTTCAGTCCATAAACCTTTTGAATTTTCTCATGACAAGGGCAGTTTCATCATTTCCTAGATCATCATCATCTGATGAATCTGATTCTTCATTCTTATCTTCTTCTGTATCTTTAAATGCAATGGATTTCTTTCTTTTGGTATCTTCCTCAGTTCTTTGTTGCATAGACAATTCATGCATGATCAGTGATCCAAGTAATTCATCCAGTGGCAGAGTATTTAGGTCCTTCTCCTCTTGAATTGCTATCACTTTGGCTTTCCACTTATCTGGCAAAGATCTTAAAACCTTTTGGATAAGATCAGTATTAGAGTAAATTCTATCAAGACTTTTGAGACCATTTATAATATCAGTAAAGCGAGTATACATTACAGATATAGTCTCACTAGGATCCATTTTAAATAGCTCATAATTATGCACAAGAAGATTGATTTTTGATGTTTTAACTTGTAATGTGCCTTCATGTATGATTTCTAGCTTGTCCCAAATTTCTTTAGCAAATTGCAAGTTGAAATTCTGTTAAACTCATTTGGACCTAAAGCATAATATAATAAGTTCATTGCTTTGGCATTCAGCTCAGCTAATTTCATATCATTCTCGTCCCAATCCTCTTCTGGTTTGGGAACCTCTATATCATTAACTCTAATTGTGGGTGTGTGAGGTCCTTTCAGGAGAATTTCCATAAATGAAAATCTATGGCTTGAATGTATATTTTCATTCTTGCCTTCCAATAAGTGTAATTAGTTCCGATGAAAAGTGGAGGTCTATTTGTGGATTGACCTTTGGCCAATGAAGTACTCATGGGATGTGCCATATATCTTTACTCTAAGTAACTTTCAGAGACTCTGCTCTGATACCACTTGTTGCCCAGGTGGCTTTCCAAGAGGGATGAATTAGGATTAAAAACTTTTCACAATTATGTATACTTTCAAATTCTTTTTGTGTTGTAGTGCAATATGCAATACGAAAGTAATTAAGTAAAAGCAATAAAGCAATAAGAACCATCACAAATACAAAGAAGTTTAGAGTGTTCGGAGCAACTGGCTCCTACGTCTACTATCCAAGCATACTTGGGATTTCCACTATATCCCCCAAACCAGAATACAGTTGGATTGTTTTACCAGGCTCACAATCCAAACCTATATACTTTGGTTTTACCAGGATCACCAAAAAAATCCTAACTCCCTTTGGTTTTAAACGGGATTACCAAAGAAAATCCAAACACTTGGTTTTATACAGGGATCACCAAGAACCCAACTTAGGTTTTATAAGGTTTACCTAAAAACCTTCAACCTTCTCTTAAGACACAGCCCCTTGCTGTTCTTAGAGAGAAAACAATGATAGAGAAATGATAAACAAGCAACTACAACAAACCAAGTTTGTTTAGGTGTTGCCGATGTAGATCAAGATGAAGCCTAGCTTTGAATGCTCTTTAATGCTCTTCAAGCTACTTCTTTGCTTCTTCAATGAGTGGATTCAATGATGGAGTAGAGTTGTTAAAGCTTTGAATCCTATCTTGAAGGCTCTTTTGAGGTAGGTAAGTGAAAAACTTGAAAGCTCTTCAATATCTCAAGATAATTCCTCAATAATGCTCTAATAATTTTTTAATCCTTCAAAAACAATCTCTTTTATAGTTTTCCAAGAGATATAGCCATTGTAGGGCCTAGGGATTCGTGAAAGAGCTGTTGGAGACGAATTGGAGTTCAAAAATCAACTTCAGCAACTAGCCATTGGAGTGTAGAAAATGGCTCCATGAGTCGGCTCGAGGTCCACGAGTCGGCTCGAAATCTCAGACAGCCCAAAATAAAATTTTATAGGAGTCGGCTCTTCTGGCTGGAGTCGGCTCTTGCCTTCAGTCAAGTCAAAATGATGAACACCTGAGTCGGCTCTTCAGGGCAAAGTTAGCTCGTGTTCTCAGACCTTCAAAATTCATAACTCTGGACGAGTCGGCTCTTGGGGCAGGAGTCGGCTCTTGATACTAAAACACTAAAACTTTCTCCGTGCCATGCCACAAAGAGTCAGCTCTTGATCCAAGAGTCAGCTCTTGCAAATCTTCAAAAAAATGCTTCAAGCTTTTCCAAAACTCTTCAATCATTGAATCAAATAGAAGCTAATCTACATACCTTTAATTTTTACAATTTTCAGCCCATTTTACAAGATTACAAGATTAATAAAACTAGGGCTTTTATAAGTTCATAAAACTTTATACAAAATTGCATTCCCTCAAATCAATTTGAAAACTATTTTAAACTGAAGATAACCAATTTCTGCAAAACCTGTTAAACAATTTGAAAGAGTTAATATCAAATACATGCTCCAATATTTTGTGATCATTAAAATCATTCCAGGGGTCAACAGTTTGGATAGCACATCTTATGTCTAAGTAACCTAATTCAAGTCAGCCCACTCTTGTCTGACTAAGCTTAGTTTGGGTCAGCACATCTCATATCTGACTTACCAGATTTAGATCAACATATCTCTTGTCTGATAATCCTTGTTTATATCATCACATCTCATGTCTAACAACCTAGATAGCATGGATGAATCGAATCAATAGGCTATGTAATTCAAAACTTAGTCGACCAAGTTGGCAAGGTAAGTAAGATTAATAGGAGAGTTCCACTAGTTAATCTCTTTCCTTAGACATCAAATAAGTTGTCTAGGTAAGAGTTAGCCCCTATTAATAAGCATGATCAAAACTTACCTTAAACACCAATTGGTCAATAAGTATAATAAGTCAACTTAGCAACTCAAGCTCAGACCACTGAGCCAAATTAGGTCTTAAATTGATCAATTCACATCGAGTGTGATTCGATGTAACCAAACTACAACTAAAATTAATTTTGAGTCCCTTTAAACTAACCCTAATGAACTATTAACTTGGTTTGATCATTTGCTTAAAATTAAAACAAGGTTCTAGCTTGATCTTATAAAACCCTAATGTGTGGCCAATCATTAGATATAATTGTTTGACCCACATGCACATCTACCAACTAAAAATTTAAAACCAAAAAAGATTTTAGATTATATTTAAGTTTATGAAATTAATGGTTTATGATCATGAATTAGTTTTTCATAGCCAAACCTTAGTTCATATATCTCATATATCTTGTTTTAGATCAAACTAATAAACTTACAACTTATATAATTAAGTTTAGATCCAAAACATGAACTTAATTTTCTTTCCATGTTCTTCATGAGTCAAGTTACAAGTGACACCCCTATACATCATAAGAGATTTCATCGAATAAAAAGAGAGGGCTTTTAAACCCTACTTAGCTCTTATGACTGGACGGCCATGGTGATGCACCCAATCCGAGTACTTGACTAAGGAATTATAAAAATTATGAAATTAGTTTTATTTTATTTCATATCATAACCTAATCATGTTAGATCAACCCTAGGCTTCGATACCATTGAAAGATACCTAGGTGCTAGTATGCTGATATATCAAAAATCATAAAGCAGCAGAAACTACAATTATGAAAATATTTTTCAAAAAAGACATGCAAAATAATTTAAAAGCACCTTAAGTAGGATATTTCTAACATGTTGATCATATTTAAATTATATTTAATTAGATCTGAAATAAAAAAAAATAGGAAGACAAATACTTACCTATAAATGCTTTCCATCTTTAACCTGATTGTATCAGATACGGTGGATTGTCAAGGTTCCTATAAGAGCCATGCACGTACTTGACCTCTACTAATATCTACATAGGACTCATTTCTGATTGACTCGATAATACCATTAGAGTGCTAACTCCTTTGCAGGCATCTTCTTTGACTTGATCTAATTTTTTCTTCAACAACTTGAAGAAAGGACTGCAACCTTTGTAGCCTTTGCGTGAACCCTTAGTGCAAGACTTCAAGACTTCTCCTAAGATGCCTAATGAAGAATAAAAATATTTTTTTTCTCCCTACTACTCTCTCTGATCTTTCCTCTCTAAGAGTTTTTTTTATGGAATTGGCATGGAACAGGAAGAACAAAATAGATATAATAATGGAGAACAAATGGTGTGGCAAGAAGGAAGAGATACAATCCCTATCGCGCACCCCAAAATCTCTCTAAAAAGTTGTCACACAAAACTCCTATTCCCCATGTCAACTAGAATCATGCCTCATCTAGATCAGGCCTTATCACAATCTAAAAGGAATTCAAATCAAATCTAAAATAGCACAAGGAATGAAGTAGAACTGTGAAGGAATTACCATAAAGAATAAGTGTGACTGCTTCTTTTTCATAACATGAATTTGTTGCACAAAAAATATGAATTCCATGCCTATCAATCTAAATAAGACTCCACGCCCAATGAAATAAAGATCTTATCCATATTGTATTCAAATATCAAATGGGTGACAAGAGAAGTGGATGAGAAAGAAATTATGGTGAGAAACTATTTTGCACATCGGCATACTCTTCTCAAAATCTTTTGTTACACAAAATTCCTTTCTATGCCTCAAAAACCTGATAAACCTGATCCTCTATCTAATAGGAGTTTGAATAAAATTAGATTTTATCCAAAAAGGATAAACAGTCTCTAAGAAGAGGGGTACCAACACTTAATGCTCTGATTCTAAATTTCTACACTCACCAAGAAGAATTGACAAAGAAATTAGTACCCCTTCTTCAAATCAATGTGGAATTAAAATAAAATAAATCCAATCCTATTAGGTTTAGGCATCCTATTTTATTGAAATTTAATTTGGTCCAAATCGAATACAATTCAAGCCTAATTCGAATCGAATTCGAAAAGAATGTCAATCCTGTTCCCATTAGGATTGTAATTTAAGTCAAACTTGGATAATTAAATCTAATTAAGTCAAGTTAAATTATAACTCTTGCCATTAAGTCCCTGGTATCAAAAATAGCAGGTAACAAAATTAGTAGTTCTAGATATAATCCAAGCTCTTGATCAGGTCATGTCCCTATTGGATGATCCCTTAGATTCCATTCTATCTGGTAGTGAGACATACTATGATCTCTATCATAGCATTATCAAACTCTTTCGATGAAATGAAACTATTCCAGCTCAACCCTAATAAGAATCGTTGATCCAAAAATAATCCAAGTGAGTTTCCACAATCCATTAGTGATACCTAGCAATATGTAGTGGCAACCCAATAGAATAGAAAGGTGAATCCTTAAGTGTAGTTATTGTGTGATCAAGTTTCTCTATCGAAAATCTTGATAGAATGCAAGTCATAGAATCTCGTCGAATCCTAAACATCCATCATATGCTAGATTTAATTAGCTTAAGCCTATTCATAATTTCCATGGAAACTCCTTTCCATTATCATGCTACTATGGACATAATTCTTAGGTCGCATAGGACTACTCCTTAACTATAGTGACTAAGGCACCATAGGTTAAGAAACTACAGTATCGAGAAGTCACTGATGAGTGAGTAGACATCTATATAACTTCCTATACTTGGTCATGCTCCATATCATTATTTTCTAACAACCACTTGAACTCTCGCTCTAGTGTCCCCATATGGAAGACTTGAGACTCGTCTCCCTGAAAAGGAAGAGGTTTGTGCAGTAGTCTTGATGAATTGATCACCATCCCTATAATGATCCAATGACTGGAAGTATTTAGGAGTTAACCTATAATAATACATATCTCAAATTCTCAACTCTTAAGAATATGTGTTATTATCTATTCACTCCTAGAACGATACATGGACACAATATGTATGATTCAAAAATAGTTGAATTTGGATTATTAAATATAAAATTATATCCTAGATTAAAAATTTGTGTCAGCCAGATTGGCTTCTAGGGAACACATCTAACATGTTGTCCCAATGAAATTGGTAGTAATTCTTGGAATCCTTTTGGGCTTTCTTGTTCATCTTCTCCAACAATTAAACAATATCCTGACCCTTGATCTCCATCAGGATTTGCCTCCGAAGAGCATTCAGAGGGGTGAGTCCTTGTGGTGAGGAGGCCTAGGACTTCTAGAATGATGGCCAAACTATTCGAATCGATAGATCAAAGCTTACTAAAATTGGTTCAAAAAACCCTAATCATGGAAGCAATAACTATGAAATTTTTTTCATAAATATATGTAGATTTAATATCAATCAATTCTTCATCTATATTACAAATTAGCATGCCTAGAATCATAGAAAAAAATAGATCTAAATTTATAAAAATTAAATAAGAACAAAAGCACTTACCTGAAGTGCAAATCCTTATTCTTCTTATAATATGATTCGAATCCGGCTAAATCCTGGGGGTTTCTACTGGAACAGCGAAAATACATGACCTATACTAGTATCTATATAGGATAAGTTCCTAATCAAATCTTTAAGGCTCTCGGAGTACTAGCTCTTTGCAGGCCCCTGTTATAGATTGGATCTAAGTATCCTCTTGGAACTAGAACTAGAAGGCTAAAAACCGAACACTTTACACTGCGAAAGGGATTTCTCCTAGAATACTTTAAAAAAATCTATTTTTTTTCTCTCAATCCTCTCCTAATTGTCCCTCTTCTCTCTATTTTGTAGGGTTTTTAAGCATGGAATTAAAGAAAAAAGAGATGTGAAATAATAACTTGCAACAAGAAGGGAGAAGAGAAATTAAGATTGTTGCATGCCCAACTTTCCTCCTTTTTAATATGGAGTTTGTCACACAAATATCTAGATCAATTGATCTAAAATAGTTAAATTTCATCCTAATTCAAATACAATCGGATTAGGATAAAATCTAATTTAAATAGGAGTCCTAATGGGATGGGAAACCTCATTAGCGCCTCCCTTTGTTTCTTATCGCATGCCAAAGATAAATTAGCATGAAAAACTATCACACAGACCTTCTCCTAGTTGGCTAATCTAAGAGAATAAAGTTTAATCCAATTAGGTTAGGTGTCTAGTTTAATTAGCACCATTACTAGATGGTCGCTATCGATTAGTATTTGAACCTATGAGGTCACATATATAAGAAATTTCTGACCGATCATGATAGTTGATTACGATCAAGAACTGTTCAGTGACAAAATTATAAATATAATTAAAAATCAACCCTATACAAATATTATAAATTAATAATTAATTGATTATTAATTAATTATAGAAGGATTAATTAGTAATTGGATTGCTAATTGGCTCAATTTGATTAAGCAAAAAGGTTTAGGTCAAGTCTAATTGAATTTAGTTCAATTAGATTTCATCCAAATAGGTTATTCGATGACCTATGCTAAAGAAATTTTGATCTTGACTTAATATGGATTTAGATTTGATCAATTACTGATTAACTAAATTCATTTAAAGCCTAATTAGATTAGATTCAAGTTATTTAAATAGATCGAATTAAATTAAATTAGGATTAGGTTTAATTTTGACCAAGTCAAATTAAGAAACCAATTCTAGAACTTTCTAAGCTTTCCCTACTTTCTCTCCCACTCCAATCCTATTTACCATAAATTCTCCATGCCTAAAAAATTATTTTTGTTGCCCTCCCCTTGTAGGATTTGGATTAGGATTACTTAGCTCAAATTTGGTTGAAACTTGAGTTTTTTTAAAAAAAACATATTGTTTGAACGGGATTCAAACTCCTATCCTGGACTGGTCTAACTCTAACTCCTCTAATCCTTATCCATTACTCCATGCCTTTTTTTTTTGAAAATCCTTAGGATTGTGTGATAATAAGAAGGATCAATTACCATGGAACATCAACAAAATAACATGGAAAAATTATTTAAAAGGGGCTCATGAGTTCTTGTTAGGTGTGAGAAATCTATTTGGGTGCTAGGTTTGAAAGAAGAAAAAATAAGAGAAAAATAGCAGAAAAGGGTTTCTTGAATTTTGTTTTCTTCCTCCTTAATCTTCACCTCTTCATCCTCTTCTTGAGTTTCTTAGAAGGCTCAAGAAAGTCCAAGAAATAAATTATTTTTAGCCATCTAATGGCTTTTGGAGGGATCTAGTAGTCACAGGAGGTTGATCATATCAGGGTTTCGTGTGGACGATTTATAGAGGTCGAACATCCTGTACGGCTATGAAGTGACATAAAAAGCCTTACCATGTGCCATCAATAGTGACAATCATCGACCCGTGATCAGGTATGAAATTAGATTTTATATTATTTGCAAATTTGATCTATAACATACATTAGTTAGATCAATGCATACTGATTTTGTTTTCTATACTACATATCATATTATGATTTTGATTAGGATTTATTATAATTGTTCTAAATAATGTTTTTTATTTACAATAATTTTAAAATAGATATACTTCTATTATAAATTATAAAAAAATTGTGCATGAAATCCTAGATGATTCCAACACAAGTCCTCTATCATAAGTCTGATAGGATGCAAGTTATGGAAACTCGTCAAATCCTAAGCATCTATCATATGCTAGACTTAATTAGCTTGAGCCAATCATGATTCTTATGAAAACTTCTTTCCATTATTATACTACTATAACTATAGATTTAAAAACTTAGCCTAGTAGGTCACATAGGACTATATCTCAACTACTAAGACTGATAGTTTTTATAAATATACTTCCTACTCCTACAGTGAACTACCACAGCTAACGAATACCACAAAATCCTGAATGGCTGAAAACTATATTTATTTGCTATCAAACTATACCAATCCCACTATGAGTAGCTAAGATATAGCAGGTCAAGCAACTACTTACACAACTACAATATTGAGAAGTCACTAACAAAGAGTGAGAAGTCATCCATATGACTTCTCATTACTTGGTCACACTCAGTACCATTGATTTATATTGTCAAGCAACTACTTACATAACTACAATATCGAGAAGTCACTATCAAGGAGTGAGAAGTCATCCATATGACTTCTCATTACTTGGTCACACTCAGTACCATTGATTTATATTAATTACTTGCATTATCATTCTAGTATCCTCACACTGTAAACTCAAGACTTGTTTATCCTAAAGAAAAGTAATCCCTGCACCAGTCTTAATGATTGATCACTATCCCCATGATGATCCAATGACTGGGAGCATTAAGAGTTAACCTATAATAACATGTATCAAATTCTTAACTCTTAAGAATATGTACAATTGTCCATTAACTTCATGAACAATTCATAGATACATCACATACAAATGGTAAAAGAAAAAATGCCTAATTTTATTGATTTCAATGAATTAAGTATAAAAATATGTCTTAGAATTGATATAATATATCATGACAACTTAACTTCTAGGGCATACATCTAACAATCTCTAACTTGCATTAAAGCAAATTGGCCATATACCTAAGTTCGATCTTCTCAAGGTGGACTTCAGTTTTCTGCAAGCTTAACTACTTCATTAGTGGGTTTACCACATTGTCCGTGGAGTCTATTCTTTGTACCTTGATGTAATTCTTCTCAAGATAGTCGTATATGATATGGAACCATCACTTGATATGCTTGGATTTCTGGAAAGACCTGGGCTCCTTAGCAAAGGCTATGGTACCATTGTTGTTACAATATAGGGGATGGCATCTAATGGCATCACTTCGAGCTTCATAATAAATTTCTTGTACCAGAAAGCTTCCTTTATAACTTCAGAAGTGATGATATACTCAGCTTCCATGGTAGAATCAATAATGATAGGTCGCTTGAAACTTTTCCAGCTAGTAGAACTACCATTACAAAGGAACACATCCTGATGTAGACCTTCTATCATCAAGATCAGACATAAAGTCAGAATCTATGTATCCCTTTATCCATAACTCAAAACTTCCTTCAAAGATCAAAAACAAATCCTTAGTCCTTTTCAAGTACTTAAGGATATTCTTCATAGCAATTAGTGCTCTTCACTGGATTCAACTGATACCTATTCATGGCAATCATAGCAAGGGCAATGTAAGATTGAGTACACAACATGGCTTCATGAGACTTTCATTTGTCGAAGCATATGGAATCTTGCTCATGCATTGTATCTCCTCGACAATGCTAGGATACATCTTCTTAGAGAGATTGATACTATATCTAAGGGATAATAATCCTCTCTTAGAATTCTCCTTGCTGAACCTTTTCAGCACTTCCTCTATATATATTTTTTATGAAAGGCCAAGTATCCTATTTGGTCTATCTTATAAACCTTAATTCTTAAAATATAAGATACTTCACCTAGGTCTTTCATAAAAATTCTTTAGACAACCAACTTTTAACCAAAGTTAACATGAAAATATCATTCTAATTAAGAGGATGTCATCCATGTACAATACAAAGAATGTCACAGCCCTCCCATTAACTTTTGTATATATAAGGCACATCCTCATTTTTGACAAAATCAAATAATTTGATCAGATCATTGAAACAAGTGTTATAGCTTCGAGAAGCTTGCTTTAATCCATAAATGGACCTATGCAACTTGCAAACTTTGTGATCCTTATCATTGAAAGTGAAATCCAAATGTCGCTACATATAAATATCTTTCTCAAGATATCAATTAAGGAATGTAATTTTCACATCCATTTGTCATATCTCATAATTATAAAATATTGCAATTGCAAGTAGTGTATGGATGGATTTTAGCATAACTATCGATGAAAAAGTATCTTGATAGTCAATGCCTTCATGTTGACTATACGACTTCACCATTAGCCTAGCTTTAAAGACCTACATTATCATCTATACCTATCTTCCTTTGTAGATCCATTTACATCCAATGGGTGCTATACCCTTTGGTAGATCCACTAAAAAATATACTTGGTTGGAATGCATTGAGTCAATTTCTGACATCATAGGACTCAACCATTTCTCAAAGTTGATGTATGATATCACCTCATCATAGATCTTAAGATCAACTAATTGATCCTTGTCTCCTACAAACAATATTTCTTTTATATCCTCTATAAGCATACCTAAGTACTTTTTAGGAAGATGGGAGAATCTACTAGACCTACGAGGTGGTAAAGCAACTACATTTACTGATTCATTAGGTTCAACTTGATCTCCAGCTGGCCACTCTTTAGAGGCTTTCTTATTGAGCTCATTTAATATCCCACTACCACAATCTCGAATAAATTATTTCTTTAAGAACCCATGACGATTCACAATCACATTATGATCCTATTAGAAGTAAAAGTAGTATCATGTAAATTCTTTAGGATATCCTATGAAGTGAGCTTTCATAGTTCTGAACTCTAATTTGTCTGCCATTAGTCTCTTAACATAGGCTAGACATCTTCTAATCTTGAGATGACTAAGCCTTAGTTTCTTACCATACCACATCTCATATGGTGCGGTAGGAATAGACCTAGAGGGAACTCTATTTAAAATGTAAATTGAAGTTTGTAAGGCATGACTCCAAAGAAATATAGGTAGGTAAGTGAAGCTCGTCATGGACCAGACCCATATCCAATAAAGTTCTATTCCTCCTTTCAGATATCTCATATCCCATTGAGTTGAGGTGTACTAAGAGGAGTCCACTATGAGACTATGCTATTATCCTTGAGATAACCTAAAAACTTTCTACTAAGATAATCCACTCCCCGATCTGATTGAAGAATCTTAAAAAATCTTCCTGTTTGCTTTTTTACTTCATGTCTAAACTCCTTGAGCTTTTTAAAAGCTTCAGACTTGTGTCTCATATGAAACACATATCTATACCATGAGTAATTATTAGTAAATATAAAGAACTACTGAAAACCATCCCTAGCTTGTAGATTAAATGGGCCACACACATCAGTGTGTACTAGGACAAGTAATTCAATGGCCCTCTCTCCATGTCCTATAAAGGATAACTTGGTCATTTTTTCTAGAAGACATGATTTACGAACTAGGTATGACTTAGAATTAATTGAGTCTAGGATTCCATCCTTTTCCAATTTGTCAATCCTATCCTCTCTAATGTGACAAAGCCTAAGGTGCCATATATACTTTTGGTTTAGGTCATCTCTAGGTCACTTGTATCCTATGGCATTTACTATTTACTTATTAATCTTTATAAATGCATCATCATGCAAATGATATAGATAGCCAATCAAAAGTGCTCTTGCAATTAATTTATTTTTTAAATGAATTAAACAAAAGTCATTATTGAAAATGAATTCATAACCTTCTTGTGCAAGCACAGAGATAGAAATTAAATTTTTACTAGCTATAGGTACATGATAACAGTCTTTCAGAATTAAACTAAATTCTAATGACAATGATAAAGGGTATGCACCAATGGTGACTATAGCAACTCTTGCTCCATTACCAACATGCATAATCATCTCTCCTTCCCTCAGTGCTCTACTTCCTACCAAACCTTGTATTGAAGTATAGTGTAAGTACTTGAACTAGAGTCTAATATCTAACTAGAAGTAGAAAATACCGTAAGGTTTGATTCAATAATGAGCATGGACATACTTTCGAAGATATGTTTGCCTTTATTCCTTCAGGCTCTCTAGGTACAGCAGATAATTTCTCTTCTAGTGGCCATATGTGTTGTAATAGAAACATTTTCTTTGCTTGTAGTCAGTTTTTTTAGCATCCTTCTTCTTTGGCTTATTCTCCTTCTTCTTCTGCTTGTTTGTTGGCTTCTTCTTCTTCTAAATATACTCTCTTAGAGGAAGACATCTGCTGTATAGCTAGAATAGAGCTTCTTGAACTCTTTAAGATCTCCTTATTACTTACCAAACATATTTAATAAATCATGCAAAGTATAACTTAGCTTGTTCATTTCATGACGAACTGAGCAAATGAACTAGTTAGGGACTGAAGAAACAAATCGACTTATAGTTCCCTATGGATTGAAATATCCAACTTCTCAAGCTATTCTATGTCTTTGATCATTGCCAAACAATGATTGTGGATTGACTGTCCTTCATATATTTTAGTATTTAAAAGTCTTTTGGAGAACTCAAAGCATGTTGTTCGGCTCTGCTCACCATATAACTCTTATAGATGAGTAATTGTACCTTGGTAGTTGGCATATTCTCATGCTGGCTCTGTAACTCATTTGACATCGAAGCCAGCATGTAACACTTTATCTTATTATCATCTTCCATCCATTTTTCATGTACTGTAATTTGGTAAGCACTAGGATGGTAAGGTAAGATGAGGCTCTTGGTCAAGCACATAGCCCAACTTCTTAGAACTCAAGACTATCTTAAGATTTTTGAACTAGTCTTCATAGTTAAGGCCAACAAGTCAGCTGGACTCAAAGATACAGGCTTATGGGTTGGAAGCTGACATGGTTTAGCTACGAGAGTAGAAGATTAAGTCATACTTTTATAGTTAATTATAAAAGTTATTCTAGGGACTTTAAGTAACAATTTTGATTTCCACTATTTTCATGGATTTCTCACACTTTTTCATAAAGATGCGAAAATCCTATGCAACCAAGGTTTCTAGTGGGTGCTGTAGTCCCATCGATATGCATTACCTCACCATGCCCAATTTTTGGTAACTTGCTAACTTGGATAACTTTTGTCCATTGCATCTCATGCATATTGCAGTACTCGATATCTAAGTCATGAAGTCTCACCATGCCTGGTTATTGGCCCAATTATTAGTTAAGTTCGACCCACCATTAATGCTTGGCAAAGCCATCATTAGATCCCTCACTATGCTAGGTTATTGGGCCCAATCCCATCATACCTAACATCTCATATTTATAAAGTGGTTGCATCTTCCTGGTATAACTAAACTACTATAACTAGCCGAGAATAGTCAACACCAATAGGATGCTCCACACTTATAATGGTGGAAGACCTAAGACTTAATATTTATTGGGAGGTTTGGATTCAGGTCTCATCTAAATTAGTGAGAGAATCTCATATCTGACTAACCAGGTTTTGGTTAAGTCTCATATCTGACAAACCTAGTTAGTGTGGGTCAACTCAAATCAAAAAGCAACCTAATCAAAAACTTAATCGACCAAGTTTACTAGATAAGTTAGATCAATGGGAGGGTTCAATCATTTAACCTCTTTTCTTAGATACCAACTGAGTTGGCCAAGTAAGAGTTAGCAAGAATTAAAAACCACAATCAAGACTTTCCTTAAACACCAATTGATCAAAAGTATTGACTAGGTTTGCCTAGTGACTTGGGCTTGAACCACAAGGCTAAATTAGGTCTTAAATAAATTGATTCATATTAAATGTGAATCAATGTAACCAAACTACATCTAAGATCAATTTTGAGTCTCATTAATCTAACCCTAATCAATTATTAATTAGGTTTAATCAACTACTCAAAACTGAAATAGGGTTCTAACCTAATCTAATCAAAACCCTAATCACAACACCTAATTTATCAACCCATACCCGCATGCACATACTAAAACTTTAACACCTAAAATTAATTTTAGATTATCTTTAAGTGCAAGCATTTAATGGTTTATGATCTTAGAAACATTATTCAGATCTAAACCTAGTCCATATGACTCATACTTGTTGTTCTTGATCTAAAAACGTGCAAATATATATCATATATATAATTATTTTAGATCAAAAACAAGTAAAACACAAATCTCATATGATAAATTCAGATCTAGAATTTGATCAAAAATATTTTTAAAATATTTTCAAAAATAGGTTGGCATCTTAGTAAGATAACCTTTGCACTATAGGGGGTAAACCCTATATAGTAGGACAACCTTATAATAACTCTGATGCAAACCTAATTGATTTATTTCTAGATCTTAACTTAAAAGGGTATATTTGATATATCAAAGAATTTAGAACTTAATTTTGTAGATTTTATTTTGAAAACATTTTTCAAGAACAATTAATCTTATGATAGGATAACCTTTGTACTATAAGGGATAAACCCAATAGTAGGATAACTTTATAATCATCACAAGATTGATTAAATCTAATTAAACCTTTAGATCTAAAGGGGATTCAAATCTAAATCTAAACATACAAGTTTATAAACCGTGGCTCTAATACCACTATTGAAATTGATAGATGAAAGCATGCTAAAATCAAGAAACCCTAATCACGGAAGTAATAACTATGAAAACTTTTTCCATAAATTCATGCAGATTTAAAATCAATTAAATCTTCATCTATATTACAAAGGAGCATGCTTAGAATTTTTTTCTTAATCCTCTCTTAATTGGCCCTCTTCTCTCTCTATTTTGTAGGGTTTTTAAGCATGGAATTAAGGATAAAATGGTTGTGAAATCACAACTAGTGATAGGAAGGGAGAAGAGAAATTAAGATTGTCACATGCCCCACTTCCCTCCTTTTAAACATGGTGTTTGTTGCACAAATCTCGAAATTAATCATGCCTAAAATAGATAAATTTCATCTTAATTTAAATACAATCATATTAGAATAAAATCTAATTTAAATAGGAGTCCTAATGGGATGGGAAACTGCCTCCCTTTGTTTCTTATCACACGCCAAGGATAAATCAACATGAAAAATCCCATGCTAAATTCAACTCCTCTAGGCCCAATTCTCTTGATCCAAGAGCCTATGATCATGATCTTGCCCCTGAGTCTAGCCCTAGGAGCCCATACCCATACTTGGTTGACTCTGAGGAGAGACCCATTAGGAGCACCCAACCTTATGCACCCATTTTTTATGGAAGACAAGAGGTGTCTATTGATTGGGAGGAGAGCATGGATCACTATTTCAAGTACACTAGGATGCGGGAGTTAGAGAAATTTAGATTGGCCACACGTAGATTAACCCGATATGCTAAGTAGCATTGGGTAGCTATTGAGGATGAATATTATTAAAGAAGAGATAGAATACGTGGCTAGAGAACTATAAGAAGTAGGCTAAGAGAAAAGTACCTAGGTAGATTTTATGAGCAAAGACTTTTAGACCAATGGTACAAACTGAGACAGGATGATAGAGTGTCTAAGTATATTGAGGAATTCAAGGGGTTTGTCAAGAGATGTAACACAACCGAATCTAAGACCATGACCATATCTAGATTTCAAGGAGGCCTATGTAAGGACACCCAGAGGGAATTACTTCAATAAAAAATTCATACTCTAGAGGAAGCTTATCGATTGCTAGAGAATTCGAGTCTTATCAAAAGAACTCATGAGCAGTCAACCTAAGCCCTGCATGATTAGCACGTCTAGGCTAATTCTTAGACAGATTCCTTCAAACCAGCCTACTACTCCTATCCCATTAGTTTGCAAGGGAAGGCCCCCTAAACCTATCAGTGAGCCTGAGGAAGAAGTTTATGAGGCTGAACCGAGTTTAATTAATGGATATGAAGGGGAAGAGGAAGAACCCATTGAAGAATTTTAGGAAAAAAAAATTGAACCCATTAAGAATCTAGAGAAAGAAACTCTTGAATCCATTAAAGAATCCAAAGAAGACATCTATGAATCAAGTCTAGTGGAGGAGTATGATGAAGGTGGACCCAAGGTTGAGATCACTGAGAAACTAATAGAAAAAGATCCTAAACCCACTATAGAATTTAAAGGAGCGACTGAGCCAGGATCAAACATATCAGATGAACATGAGGGTTCACACGAGTTATCCATAAAAGAGGTCCAGGAACAAGTCCCTAAGGAGCAACCCCAAAAAGTAGCATTATTTTAGAAGACTTTCAAGATAAACTTCCCGAAGACCTTCTTGATGACCTTCCACCATCTAAGAGCATCCAGCCTATCCTAGATCTTACACCCATAGATCAATATTCAAATCTTAAGGTCATCATGGATAACCAAGGTCTATTTCATGTTTCCAATAGATTATCCCAAGACTCCGATTTTTATATCCTATCGTACCCTAAGGCTTTCAATGTTCCCCAAACTATCAAATTACACTTTGTTGTGGTCGTTCAGTTGCACCAGTGCTGTGAGTATGTTAGGTTGCGACCTACTTTTGGAAGACCTTATGCCATTTGCTAGGAGTCCATTCTAAATTTTTACGCGCATGCCAAACTAGGGTCAAACCTAAAGAGTCTATAGTCTATTAGCTTTAGGCCCGAAGAGTCTAATAAAATTCCTCTCAATAGGAATGCATAGTTGAGTATGCATTTTGATCATGTTAGAATTCTGCATTAAGTACAAATTTTAAAATAATTTGGTTGATTCCCGAAAGAGTAATGGTTAGGCATAGGCCTGAACGGTTCCACCAGGAGTCGTTAAGAAACTTCATGCTCGTGGAGCTGGCCCCTTTAGAGTGATAAGGAAAGTTGGCCCTAATGCTTATGTGCTTGAGCTACCCCGGATTATGGCATTAGCTCGACTTTTAATATCTCGGACTTAGTCGAGTATAGGAAACCAACAAATATACCCAGCGAGCCATTTGGACCTGACCTTTCATTTGAGAGCGAACTCGACCCGGAGTGTCCACCTCCAATTTTACTTGAGAGAGAAGAGCGGATCGAGCGTGTCCTAGATGATCAAGCTATCACCACCCGGGGCAAAGGTTATCAACATTACTTGGTCCGATGGCAATACCGACCAGAGTCCGATGATTTGTGGATTACCCGAGAGGACTTGCAGTGCATCGACCCTGACCTTCTGGAGAAATATCAAAGCCAAATCAATCCTTACTCGACAGGATCGAGTTCCTCCCATCCCGGGAGAATAGGTGTGGGCACCAAAATTGGACAAAGGCTGCTCAACCCTCTATGGATATTTGAATAGGGTTTTAAATTTGTTGAGTCTTGTAATAAGGCTTCAAGCCTGAGTATTTTAATTTTGAGTCATGTACTTAGTTCCAATTTTTGTTTTAGCCTTGTACCTTGGCCAATTTGGTCAAGCTAGGTCAATAGGTCCTGTATTTAGCTGTATTGGTCCAAGCCTAAATCTACTTGATGATTGACTCAAGTTGGAGTGGATATTTGAGTCAAGCCCAGTTGATGGATCAAGCCATCTTTCCCACGCCAAGCTGGATCACCATTTCAATGCCTGGAGTGCCACTTCATCAGTGCCATGTGCATGAGGAGGCGCCACCTCACCAAGACACTTGGGCTGCCAAGAGAGAATGGAGGGATTCAAAGTCAATGCTTGTTGGACGCCCATGCTCCAAGCCAACAAATTCCCCATCCCACTCTCCACATCAAGCTCTTTCCAAAGAAGCTTGGTCAACCAAGGAAGGTTGAAGCATCCCATGATTTTTGAAAACATGTTCCTTTCTTCAAGCCCCCACATCAAGCTCTTTTCCAAAGAAGCTTAGTCAGCCAAGGAAGGTTGAAACATCCCATGATTTTTGAAGACATGTTCCTTTCTTCAAGCCCCCACATCAAGCTCTTTTCCAAAGAAGCTTGGTCGACCAAGGAAGGTTGAAACATCCCTTTGATTTTTGAAGACATGTTCCTTTCTTCAAGCCCCCACATCAAACATTCTTTCCAAAGAGTCATGGTCGGACATGGAAGAAAAATAAAGTCAATTGGGCGCCACCTTGAATCAAGAAGACAGCATCCCCCAAATCAAGCTCCTCCCCCGAAGCAAGGTTGGCCAAGCATCCAAGAATTCGAATTTCAAGGGATTAAATTCATATTTGGGCGCCCCTTGTTTAAATTTTTGTAACCCCCTCATTCGAATTCAAATGAGACTTAGGTGCTCATAAAAGGAGCCCTAACCTCTTGTAATTTCAATTTTGATGAAATGAAAAAAAGAGTTCAAGTTTTCTTCCATTAGCCCTTGTCTTTTTAGACTAGGGATTCTGTGAGAGAGTGCCTTTGTTCTTCGAGACATCGAGGGGTGAGAGGCCCTGAGTTACCTTCCTCCTTCGCAAACCACCAGTCCATCTTCGAGCTGAAATGCCACCTGGAAGATCCACCTGGATGCCCAATAAGAAGAACCCTCTTCGACCACCATCTTTGATTCATTTTCTCCTTCCTTTTCACTTTCTCAAACCCCAACTTGCCATTTTCTAACCCTTCTCTTGGTTGCTCACAGGTCCTTCAGGTGCCACGAACAAAGGATTTGGACTCCCTTGCCTTCGGACCATCGGACGGAAAGCCGACGAATCCGCAGAGTTGAAGGCTTGATTTTCCAGGCCGCATATGCGAGTGTGAGAGAACTCAGCATCGGGCACATCAGAAACTTCAAGGTTTGCATTCCCTGGTCTCATAAGTGGAATTGATTTAGAGCCAAGTCCTATGGGATTTCTCAATCCCGGGGTCCTCTCTTCATCATTGTTTAGGGACTAAACTTACATGCTAGAAGTATCTTGTTTTTATAGAATCCCTAGATCTAGTCTTTGATGGGGACATCCATAATAAGAATATATACTTTGATTAACTCATTTTGTTTTTGCAGCTATAGTCAATAAAGTTTTTGAAGCAAGTTACAAATTTTCTTGAAACATATTCAAAAGCCAAATTTTCTTGAAACATATTCATAAACCAAATTTTCTTGAAACATGATTTGGCTCATAAGCCAACACATGGAAGAAGCCCATTCGACTCAAGCCCAAAGCATGATGGAGGGCATCCTCTTTAAGTCCAAGACCAACTATTCAAGCCTCTTCAAGACCAAGCCCAAGCCTAATTCATGCCAAGATTTGAAGCACATGGGGAAACAACTCATCAAACAACCTTGGGGAAGAAAGAATTACACTACATCAAGAGTTTTATAGGGAACATAAAGATTCCTTCCACTACCCCAACAATATTTGACATGTAGGATGCCACAACTTATGACACCTAAGCCTCCACATCAGTACTCGGAAGCCACATTAGGATCTTCTAGATGCTACATGTCAAAGTGGTTGTAACTTTCTACCAATAATTTGTTTTTAGTTAAAACCACTTACCTAAAAATTGTTGGAGCTAACTAAGCCATCCTTATCTCCTCCTCTCCATCCTTGGATGAAATTCCTGGCATTGAAGCCTATAAATAGGCCCCTAGGCTCTCATTGTATTCATTCTATGCTATGATTTGAATTAATGAAAGGATTGTTTTCTTGTATTCTAGTTTTCTTGAGTTCTTGTTTGGAGTGAAAGTTTTCTAGCTAGTTTAAGTGCGTAGATCCTTATCCAAGGAGAGAATGAGAGTTTTTTAAGTTTGAGTTTGAGAGTGAAGAGTACTTTTGCAAGGAGTAAAGGATGGGATGCCCATTGATGGATCTATGATCAAGCTCCAAGTCCCAAGCCGCCGGTCACTTTCTTCTTCTTCCTTTTTTCTATGTTTCCATTCCAACTCCAATTCTTCTTCCATGCCTAATCCCAAATTTCTTTGTAGGTTCTCTCAAGTTCCTAGGTTAAGGATGAAAGTCTCTATGCCATGGATCATGGCCAAGGTGAGTCTCAAAGTAGAGAGTGCCAATCATGATTGACTTCTAGGACTCAATCCTTGAGTGATGAGAGCTCCTTCTTCCACCAAATAATTAGCCATCATTGTTGGTAGGAAAACTCTTCTTAAGCTTCATTAGATCGATCATTTGAAGGTTAACTTTTCTAGTAGTGATGGTTTCCTAGCCATGAAGATCCTAATCTTTATTTTGAACTAGATCTACAATGCGGGACTTAAAAAATTAGATCAACTAGTCTCCTTATGTTTTTCTTGGATTAACTTAGCTCATTTATTTGATAATTAATTGCTCAAGTTTGCTTGCTGGTTAGCTTACTAAAACTTATGATTCATCATTTTATTTTTATCCCCCATCAATTTTTTGTATCAGAGCTTTAAGTTCTACAAGGTCAAGTTGCTGAAATTTCGTTCCCTTTGTGTTGCTTGCCTTCAAATCCGAAATGCAAAGCCAAAGAAATTTGAGATTTAAATTTTAAAATTTGAAATATAAATTTTAAAATTTGAAATATAAAATATTAATTCTAATATCTAAAAGTTTTAATTTAAATTTTAATTTTTTGAGATTTTTAAATTTAAATTTTGAATTTTGAATCTAGTCAATTGGAGGTTTGCTGATTGCTGAAATTTCTATACTAGGACCAACCTGAGTTTTCCATGAATTTTAGTAGTTTTTTAAAAAGAGAAAAAATCCAAAAAAAATTCTTTTACTGCACATTAGGTAGGGTGTTAGTATCTGAGATCTAAAATTTAAAAAAAATATTGTTTTCGAATTCTTAGTTTAATTTTTGCCACTTTAAGCTGCTGCCTTAACTAGTTCATAGCTTGTTTCAATTCTAGTTTCCCTCCATTTAGTTGTTCTATTAAATTTTAGAAAGATTTTTAAAAAAAAATTTCCTCTAAGTTTTAAATTTTGATATTATATCTCCACTCATTAAAATTCAAATTCTAAATTTTTTTTGAATTTAATTTTGAATTTTGGATGTTAGATGGTTAAGGGTTTGTTTGGTAGAAGCTTCTTATAACCACTTCTATAACAAGCTTTCAAATTTGAATTTCCTAACCAAAATTCAAGAATTAAAACTAAGATTTTAAAATCTGAAGCCTTAACTCTGATATCTAACAATTAAAATTAAAATTTTATTTTTTTTGAAATTTTAAAATTTTAATTTTGAATTTTTAAAACTAGCTAGTTAAAAGTTGTTAGTGGCTGAAATTTTTCTTACAACAACTTGTGCTTCCAAAAATGAATTTTCAAACTAAGTTTCAAATTTAAAATTTAAATTTGAGTTTTGAAAACAAGATTTTTAGATTTACAATTTTCAATTTAAATTTTAAATTTCTAAAACTTTTAAATTCGGGTTTGACTTATATGTTTGTGCTAATCTACATATCTTGTTAGCAAGTTAATTGTTTGTGCATCCATTTCTAAATCCAATTAAGGACATTCAATCATAACATAAGGGAAGGAGGTCATTACCTTTTCTTGGCCCAAAATAATCATCCACATTTGTATTGACCTAAGCTATAATTGAAATTGAGTAGGAACTTAAAACTAGGGGCACCCACAAGTCGGGTTCAAGTGCAAGATAAGACAAAGTATTATTTGAGTTTATACTTACTCCTTGAAATTGGTGTCTAAGGCTAAAGGTCCAATGGCAAATGCCTTAAGTGAACTTGCAATTTTTAATTAGGACCTCACAAAAGTGAGGGGAGCCTCCTGCAACCCCATCTCTTACCTGGCCAGTGGAAAGGATAATTGCAGCATTAAGTAGTACCTAGTCAATTCCTGTATTTTGAACGTCTAGGTCTAGGAGCCCTAGAATCTGGGTTTGTACTGCTTGTTTTGAAGCTCCATACCAATAGTCCCACACTCAGTATGTTTTACCCATGGATCCTAATCTTGAATTCTTTATGAGAACCCTAACTAAAAAGTTTGATACCATAAATGGGTAATTAGGACAAATGAGAAAGGAATTAGGTCAAGTGAAGGACCATGTTGGGATACTTGAAGAGACCCCAATGACCCCCACCTAACCTGAATCACCTAGTCCACCTTCCCTTGGTCCAAGAGCCCAATGTCATGATCTCACCCCTGAGTATAGTCTTATATACCCCTGCCAAGATTTTGTAGATCAAGATGAGAGAGTCTTTAGGAGCAATCGACCCTATACACCCAGTTTCGATGGAAATTTAGATCCTGAAGTGTATGTCGATTGGGAAGAGAAAATGGATCAATACTTTGAATTTGATGAAATATCAGAAGTAAGAAAGTATCAATTTGCCAAATAAAAGTTAGTCCGACATCCTAAAGCATATTGGGAAGAAGTTGAGCGAAAAAGTTATTATAGTGGGGATACAATAAATACTTTGAGAGAAATGAAGAGTAAACTGAGGAAAAAGTACCTAGGTAAATAATATGAGCAAAAACTTTTAGACCAATGGTATAAATTGAGACAAGATGATACAACTGTATCTGATTATATTGCCAAATTCAAGAAGTATATCGGGAGATGTAGTACAGTCGAATCTGAAGCAATGATCATTTCTAGATTTCGAGTTGGTCTACATAAGGGCATTTAGTGGGAATTATTTCAATGGGAAATTCACTATCTAGAAGATGCTTATCAAATTCTAGGAAATTTGATATATATCAAAAGGAACTCTTGATCAATCAACCTAAGTCCAATAGGAATTATACATCTAGACATAAGCCAAATTCTAACCAAATTCCTTCAAGCAAGCCAACTCCTATTGTCCTAGTAATTAGTAAAGAAGAAATCATTGAACCCATTGAAGAGCCTAAAGTAAAAATATATAAAGCTAAACCAAGTCTAATTGATGAATATGAAGAAGAAGAGGTTGAAGCCACTGAGAATTCAGAGGAAAGATCTCCTAAACCAATTAAAGAATTAAAAGATGAAATAAAATCAAAATCTTGTCCAAATGAAGGGCTAAAAAGAGAAAATCCTAAATCCATTGAAGAACTTAAGGAAGAAGTTTTTGAAGCTGGGTCTAACCTTATGGACAAATATGATCAAGAACAATTCTTGAAGATAAAATAATTATCCAGCCCAAAGAAATCAACAACTGGGATAATCAAAATGAAATCCAAGGACAAAACCATGGAGATCAATCTGAGGATAACATAAAAGATCTGAAATTAATTGATGTTGAAGGTTTAGATCTAGAGATCGATGAAGGATCACATATTAGGGTATTGACCATCAAAGAACAAAACCCTACAGATCAGCCCCAAGAAGCTGTAGAGCCCTTGAAAACCCTGTAAAATATTTTTTCTAACAATTTTTCTATCCCTGAATCCCCATTTCTGAACATCCACCATCCCGATCCACCATTACGTTTCATTCACCCTTATATTCCATCCGGCTAGGATCTGGTCCCATCTACCATTTGATCTGGTTACTGATATTCAGACTCTTTGGCAAGATGTTGGGAGCTCAATTAAGATTCACTGCCACCTACCTGAACTTTTGTGCCAGAGTCTTCAAAGCCATTTAGGGAATATTGGAAATTAGGAACCTTGTTTCCTAGCCCAATAATAAAGTTTAGTCCATAGATAATAAAGTCCATTTGAGCTTGTTTTATTTTTGTTTGTCTTTTACCATTTAGTATCATTTGCATTTGTCTCTTGTCGTTTGTTGTCCCATATATAAGTATCCATGATTATGAGAGTCATATGCATAGCGTGATTAGTAAAATAAATTTTGAGTAATGGAATTAACAAGCATATGGCTAAATTTTGTAAACAAAAAAAGCCAAAGAATTTCAGGAAGGAGATTATGTCTTGATTAGGCTTAAAACGATTACATGCCCGTGGTATAGGTCCTTTTCAAAATAATAAGAAAAATTGGACCTAATATGTGCTAAATATACCTTCTGACTTGGTATCAATTCCACTTTCAACATTTTAGATCTAGTAAAGTATAAGGAACCAACAATAATACCTAGTGAGCTATTCAGGCCTGATTCCACCTTTGAGAGTGAACCAACCCTTGAGTGTCCACCAGCCATATTACCAAAGCGGCAAGATAGGATTGAGCGAATCTTAGATGACAAGATTATCACTACTCGAAATAAAGACATCAGCACTACTTGGTTCACTGGCAAGGACATCCTGATTCTGAAGACTCATAAATCACTCGAGAGGACATACAAAAAAATTGATTCTGACCTCCTAGAGTACTACCAAAGCCAGATGAATTCCTATTCGATGGAGTCGAGCTCTTTCCACCTCGGGAGAACTGATGGGGACATCCATAATAAGAATATATACTTTGATTAACTCACTTTATTTTTGCAGCTATAGTCAATGAAGTTTTCGAAGCGAGTTACAAATTTTCTTGAAACATGTTCATAAGCCAAATTTTCTTGAAGCATGATTTGGCTCATAAGCCAACACATGGAAGAAGCCCATTCGGCTCAAGCCCAAAGCATGATGGAGGGCATCCTCTTCAAGTTCAAGACAAACCATTCAAGCCTCTTCAAGACCAAGTCCAAGCCCAATTCATGCCAAGTTTGAAGCACATAGGGGAACAACTCATCAAACAACCTTAGGGGAAAAAGAATTACACTACGTCAAGAGTTTTATAGGGAACATAAAGATTCCTTCCACTACCCAAACAATATTTAACATGTGAGATGCCACAACTTATGATACCTAAGCCTCCACATCAGCATTTGGAAGCCATATTAGGTATTCTAGATGCCACATATCAAAGTGGTTGTAACTTTCTACCAATAATTTGTTTTTAGTTAAAACCACTTACCTAAAAATTATTGAAGCCAACTAAGCCATCCTTATCCCCTCCTCTCCATCTTTGGACAAAATTCCTAGCATTGGAGCCTATAAATAGGGCCCCTAGGCTTCCATTGTATTCATTCTATGCTATGATTTAAATTAATGAAAGGATTATTTTTTTGTATTCTAGTTTTCTTGAGTTCTTATTTGGAGTGAAAGTTTTCTAGCTAGTTTGAGTGTATAGATCCTTATCCAAGGAGAGAATGAAAGTTTTTTAAGTTTGAGTTTGAGAGCAAAGAGTTCTTTTGCAAGGAGTAAAGGATGGGATGCCTATTGATGGATCTATGATCAAGCTCCAAGTCCTAAGCAGCCGGCCACTTTCTTCTTCCTTTTTTCTTTGTTTCCATTTCAACTCCAATTCTTCTACCATGTCTAATCCCAAATTTTTTTATAGGTTCTCTCAGGTTTCTAGGTCAAGGATGAAGGTCTCTACACCATGGATCAAGGCCAAGGTAAGTCTCAAAGTAGAGAGTGCCAATCTTGACTTCTAGACCTCAATTTTTGAGTGATGAGAGCTCCTTCTTCCATCAAATAATTAGCCATCATTGTTGGTAGGAAAACTCTTCTTAAGCTTCATTAAATCTGATCATTTGAAGGTTAACTTGCCCTATTAGTAATGGTTTCCTTGCCATGAAGATCCTAATCCTTATTTTGAACTAGATCTACATTGCGGGACTTAAAAAATTAGATCAACTAGTCTCCTTATGAAAATTTTTTTCTTGGATTAATTTAGCCCATTTATTTGATAATTAATTGCTCGAGTTTGCTTGCTGGTTAGCTTGCTAAAACTCTCCATTCATCATTTTTTTTCATCCCCCATCAGTCTTTGCTCAACTTTGGAAATCAGAAAATCGCTTAAAACCTAAAACACCAAAAAGAAATCATTTGCATATCCATCTCATCATTAGTATAGTCCCGCATCATCTTAGTCCCACATCATTTTCAGGTATTAGAGCTTCATCCCGCATCATCTACCTTGCCTTCCTCGGTGTTGATATACTTCTTAGCTTAGGCTAGGAGCTTAGGAAGGCTTCTGAGGAACTTCTTGGAAAGGGAAAAATAAAATCTACCTTCATGTAGTCCCCTCTTCAGGGCTGACATATAAATGGAGAGCTCGAGGTAGTGGACCTCCAGCATGGCTACTTTGAAGCAACCAATGTAATGGTGAAGAGACTTGCCTTCCTCTTGTTAGATAGAAAAGAGGAAGCTGGAGCCTCACTCAAGCCTTTTACTGCTCTGGAACTAGGTCATGATTAGATGGCTAAACCCTTCCAAAGAGTGGTCTAGTGCGGGCACCAGGATCAGACAAAGATTACTGGGCCCCGTTATGGATTTCTGATTAGGGTTTCGAGTCCTGTAAAATTCATTAGACCTAAATCACTTGAGTCCTGTACTAAAGAGATGGGGACAAGTAGGGGTAGGATCGTCGATGAGTTGAGAAGTCACCGAAGATTAGGGTATCCTATTTTTTTAATTACTTTTGATTTTTCTATGGTGGTGGCGAAGGAAAAATAGGGATGGAGGGTAGGAAAATTGGACACTCTAGGACTTAGAACTTACATTCACGAGAGACATCTCACCTCTAGGGCATCGCACCCATCTTACTGTTGGAAATTGTGTCCCAAAGCCAATCACCTGAGTTGTAGGCGGTTGTGCTTAGTTTTGTATTCATTTTATGAATTAATAAAATATTATTTTTGGCAGCTCATCACATATTGTATTTTCCTAAAAATGAACTCTTTCCATGTGATAAGTCCTTAGGACTACAATGACTTCGATACAGAGAGGATGTATCGAGTGGTCCTTAAATCCAGTTCACAACCAAAGGATATATTGTACTGGATAGCAATATATCAAGTATAGGTTGTTGCAGTTCACATCGTTTGGTTGTCCTCTTGACCAAATGAGTATGGTGACACTGATGTGATCTACAAGTGGGATATGTGGTATCTCATTGAACGTGACTCCGTGCAGCCCCTTTCTGCCAAAGGGAAACTCACGATTGGATATGGGTATATGTGTCCCTCGGACCTGAGGTCATCACTGTAGCTTGCAAGCAACTCCCTGTGCTTTGGGGCCGGACTACCCGGATTTTTAATCCGGTGATGGAAGGTTTCTGGGTACAGGCAAGTACTTGTGGAGCAGGATGGTCCAAGATGGAATTGACATGTCCAAACAGTTTGGATTGAATGTCTCGCAGTATCTCAATTTAGCAAATCCTCGGTCGGGGTAGTCCTAGTGAAGAGTCACTGGGCTTGCGAGGTTGAGACACGTAGTCGACTGACTCAGTCTGGGTTGGCAGCCCAATCTCAGTCATCCTGAGCATTAGAGGTCAAAGGGATGAATTATACGGTAACCATATGCCAGAGGTTCGATAGTTTGCTCCCGCATCTTCGACCTATCCGGACGCCGAGACCCATTGCTAATGGTTTCCTGTGCTGGTACTAGAAATTGTTCTAGTGCTACCGTTTAGGTTCGAACCTATTAGGTCACACGCCATAGAAGATAACTCTCTGATCCGGATACCGATTATGATTGGGAATCGTCTCGATTTTATGTCACAGTATTTTTGAGCACTCTTTCCTTTTTGCCCTTGTCTATGTTGACCGGAAAATGTTTCGGGTTGACTAGCTCTGTGCCAGGATTTTTCTGAATCAATTTTGAACTGATTCGGAGTTCGTTTCGGCCTCCAATTGGTTGTGAACCAATTTTATTCCCTGAACTAGGTCCAATTGGATTGAACAACCATTGGGTTTGGACCAAATTGTTTTAATGGGATTGGACCAATTTTGGTTAGACCGGTTTTGGATGAACCGGTTTTCATTTTCACTTGACCGTTTTACACGTTTTTTTTTCTCCACCCGTTGGAATTTTTTTTTCACTGGAAGGAAGGCCAAACGATGAATCTTCCAAGCTGGGCGTTTTCCTTCTCCTCCCTTAATAGCTTTAATCCCTCCCTTAATGACTGATTAAATGGGTTAATGGCAGCGTCCGTCACTTCCCCTCCCTGCCTCTCCACTTCTCTCTCCCTGTTGCTTTCCTATAAGAACAACACGTCCCTGTTTTCATGTGATAATTTTTCCACCGTGAGAAAATTTCAGAAGGAGAATATTGAGGGTCTTTGTGGCTTGTTTGAGAGGCTTCAGTGGGGAGCTTTGAGACTGGGTTTAGGAGCTTGTGAGGGAGTGAAACAAGGTTTTAAATCCCATTGTTTTGAAGTGCTCAAGTTCTGCCCAACTGCAGAAAACTGTGACCATGAAGCCCTCTTCCGGCGGCTAGCACCGTGCGTGGAGGCGGATCTGAGAGTCCCGGGCATGTCTCCCCTCTAGAGGGAGTACCACTCTACACCTAGGAGCAAACCACGCGAGCCGGGATCGTCCCAATCGCTCCGAAATGAAGGCCAAAGTCTGCTGTCCAGTTCTGCTGCAGAAATCTGGCAGCAGACTTTGGTGAATTATTTAATTTTTTTGGCTTAGATTTGATTGCAGCAACCAATGGAAATCGAAGAAGACTTGTCCAAGAAGTCGCTGCTCAAATTTGGGTTCAAACAGAGGTCCGGAAGGTGGTGTTCCGGCGCCATTTTGAAAGCCAAAAACAGATCCTATTTCAGCCCAACGAGGAAGACAACTGGAATAACTTTATTCCAGTTATTCCAATCTATTCCAGGTTTATTCCAGAGTTATTCCAGGTGGAATAAAGGTATGGAAAATTTATTTTTTTATCATGCATGGATATATTAAATTGTTTAATATTTTATAAATATTTTATATGTTTATGCATGCCTAAATACAACTAGATTTAGATTAATTCCTAGCGGAGCAGATTCTCGCTGCGCGAATTTTAAAAATTATTTTAAAATCCAATCTGCTCCCGCAGATATTTGCATGCCTAGTGTAGGATCTTGTCAAACTACCTGCATCAGTCTACTTTCACTTACTACATGCGGAGCCTAGGGCATCCCACCCAAATCGCCACCTGGGATGGTGAAAGAAAATCCTTAAGACCTAGAGGGGACTCGATGGGGAAAAGGAGATAACTAGGGTCTCTCACCCCTCGATGCTCGAAAGTGAAGGACTAGGGTCTTTCACCCCTTGACGCCCGAAGGCAAAGAACAGACGGGCCTCTCACCCTCCCCGTATAGGATGAACAAAAAGAAAAACTCTTTTCAAAAAACTCTTTATTGACCAAAACTTTTGTTTTACAAAGGACTGAGGGTGGTATTTATAGACATGTCCAATTCTCATTTGAATTTGAATACAAGATAAAAAGATAGAGATAGTTCAAATTTAAACATAAGATAGGATAAGATAAGTCTATCCATATCTTAATCCTAACCAACTAAATCCTAATTCAAAATTCAAACAAAAGATAAAGATAAATTTCCAAACTAATTTATTCTAGATATCCTCCGAGATACGTGAAGCCCCAAGATTCTGCTTGCTCAGAGATCTGTGTTGGAAATGTCCCCATCATTTCCTTGAGGTGGGGAGAACTCGACTCCATCGAGTCAGGATCAGGGGGGAACGTTGGTGAAACCGAATCCAATCAATCAAAGGAGCTTTGCTCTGATATCTGTTTGGCTTCAAGAATTGAGCAGCACTGAAAATCATGCAATTCTGAAATCTGTGCAGCTTTGAGGATCGTGCATGTTAAAGTCAGCAACAGGGAGGGCAACTGCTTTGAGAGACGTGCAATGCATTCACGTTCGTGCCGATGCTCCTCGGGCTTTCAATCCATAAAATAAGGATGTGTGCTAGTGGTCTTGGAGAGGAAAACATTACCGAAATGGAAGATTCCGGGGAAGGTTGGTCGTCGGTGGCACAAGAAGTCGACGGCACGGAGCGGAGATGGGGGGAAAACTTGGATCTAAGGCTATGCTACATCCCTCAAAATCAACGAAGGGTTTCTCTCACAGAACACCACCGAGAGAAACAAGTCTTCTCCCGTGGATCAATACTCAGAGAGGAGACTGACAAAGATGAGGAGGAGACTCCAAGGCGGCTGAACTCAGCAACTAGATCTTTGAATATGATCGGAGGCACCACCATCGACCCGGCCCCGCTCCTCGGCACCCGCACCGGTGGCGGGGATGACAGGGGGCAACGATGTCGGAGGATCGGTGCGAAGGCGAGGGTGGCGGTGGGTTACGAGAGCCCTTTTGCAGCGCTATTACCATCGGGTTCCCACCGGGGATGGACCCGAACGTGGTGGCGTGCTTCCAAGTGGCAGACCGGGACGGGAGCAGCTTCATCGATGATAAGGAGCTCTAGCAGGTGCTCTCCTCCTACAACCAGAGCTTCAGCATCCGAATCATCCACCTCCTCGTGTACCACTTCACCAACAGTAACATCCACAAGATCGGGCCAATGGAATTCTCCTCTCTGTTCTACAGCCTTCAAACTGGAGGGTGATCTCTGAGAGGTTTGGTCGGGATCACTATGGTAAGATTGATGCTTCGAGCTACGAGAAGCTCTTTTTAGTCTGGAGGTCGCAGCGGGTTGCCGAGGATGGAGAGGCGGGAGTGGGACGATGTTGGTCGGAGACGGGCACCAGTTAGGGGGCTTCTTCCCTTGTTCTGATATGGAGTCTTCGATCGGATCTGGTGGTCCGGTGGCAGCGGGGTGTTGGTGGGCATGGGAGGAGTCCTCCTGTCGATGAGGCGCCATGTGTGGAGATGAACAGAGGATCGGCTTCCGGGATGGATGTCTGCAGTGCGGGAGATCGTGCCACAGGAGTCCGAAAGATCTGGGTGGAGGTCCGTGGTGGATCGGAGATGAGATGGTGGAACCGGTGGGGAGAATCTGAGATCGGGAAAGAAATGTACCCTAACCTGACCTATGCTCTGATACCAATTTGATGGGGGACAAGTAGGGGAAGGATCGTCGGCGAGCTGAGAAGTCACCGAAGATTATGGTATCCTATTTTTTTAATTCTTTTTTGATTTTTTTATGGTGGTGGTGAAGAAAAAATAGGGATGGAGGGTAGGAAAATTGGATCCTCTAGGACTTAGAACTTACATTCACAGAGTGACATCTCACCTCTAGGGCACTCACCCCTCTCACTACATGTAGCCTAGGGCATCTCATCCATCTCACTACATACGGAGCCTAAGGCATCCCACTCAAATTGCTACTTGGGGCCATGAAGGAAAATCCCTAAGACCTAGAGGGGACTCAACGGGGAAAAGGGGATAACTAGGGTCTCTCACCCCTCGACGCTCGAAAGTGAAGGACTAGGGTCTCTCACCCCTCGATGCTAGAAAGAGAAGAACTAGGGTCTCTCACCCCTCGACGCCCGAAGGCGAAGGACAGACGGGCCTCTCACCCTCTCCATATGGGACGAACGAAAAGAAAAGCTCTTTTCAAAAAAACTCTTTATTGACCAAAACTATTTTTTTACAAAGGACTGAGGGTAGTATTTATAGACCTATCCAATCCTCATTTGAATTTAAATACAAGATAAAAAGATAGAGATGATTCAAATTCAAACATAAGATAGGATAAGATAAGCCTATCCATATCTCAATCCTAACCAACTAAATCTTAATTCAAAATTCAAACAAAAGATAAAGATAAATTTCCAAACTAATTTATTCTAGATATCCTCCAAGATACATGTAGCTCCAAGATTCGTGCTTGCTTCGAGATCCGTGCTGGCGATGTCCCCATCATTATGGGGGACAAGTAGGGGTAGGATCGTCGGCAAGTTGAGAAGTCGCCGAAGATTAAGGTATCCTATTTTTTTAATTTTTTTTGATTTTTCTATGGTGGTGGCAAAGGAAAAATTGGGATGGAGGGTAGGAAAATTGGATACTCTAGGACTTAGAACTTACATTCACAGAGAGACATCTCACCTCTAAGGCATCTCACCCATCCTACTACATGTAACCTAGGGCATCTCACCCATCTCACTACATGCGGAGCCTAGGGCATCCCACCCAAATCGCTACTTAGGGCCGTGAAGGAAAATCCCTAAGACCTAGAGGGGACTCGATGGGAAAAGGGGATAACTAGGGTATCTCACCCCTCGACGCTCAAAAGCGAAGGACTAGGGTCTCTCACCCCTTGACACTCGAAAGCGAAGGATCTCTCACCCTCGACACTTGAAGGTGAAGGACAGACGGGCCTTTCACCCTCCCCATATGGGGCGAACAAAAAGATAAACTCTTTTCAAAAAAAATCTTTATTGATCAAAACTTTTTTTTTACAAAGGACTGGGGTGGTATTTATAGACCTGTCCAATCCTCATTTAAAGTTGAATACAAGATAAAAAGATAGAGATGATTCAAATTCAAATATAAGATAGGATAAGATGAGCCTATCATATCTCAATCCTAACCAACTAAATCCTAATTCAAAATTCAAACAAAAGATAAAGATAAATTTCCAAAGTAATTTATTCTAGATATCCTCCGAGATACGTGTAGCTCCAAGATTCGTGCTTGCTCTGGGATCCGTGCTGTGTCCCCATCATAAAGTGAGCTAATTGAGTCTTGTATTGAAGAGTGAGTCCTGTAATAAAGTAAGACAACTGAGTCCAATTGAGTCCACTTGTCAAGTAAGTCCCTTGTTTCAGTCCAATGAGTCTTGTAATTTTTATTCAAGTCAAGATCCAAGAGGAAAGTCACCAGGCTAGGAGATTCACCAGAGTTGAACTTCATGCACCTGGGCCCCTACTCAAGACCCCCCCAGCCAGGCGCCTGGGCCCATTCATGCCGCCAAGCCCATAAGGGAGCGCCCCCCCAGTCCCATAAGAGTTGGCACCCCAATCCAAGGTCCAAGAGAGTGGCGCCCTCCCCAGCCCAACGCCCCAGCCCAAGCTCACCAGCTAGCACCCTAGCCCACCAGTGTTGCTGCCCAGATCCATGAGGAGGAGTCCCAAGCCCAAGAGGAGTCAACTATCCAAGTCTAGCAGGGAATTGAGTTTTCTTAGCCCATACAACTTTGTAACCCCAGTTTAATAGGGAGCACGGGACCTTGGTGAATCTATAAATACCCACCCCCTCTTCCTTGTAATTCATAACATTGATGCATGAAAATTGAGTGTTTCTTTTATTTTCATGCCATAGGCATTAACGCTCCATGAGGGAGAGGGTATGAGGCCCACAACAAACCCTAGTTTTCTTCTAACCTAGCCGCCCCCTTCTCTCTACTTCTAAGCAAACCCTAGCTGCCCTCACTTCCATCTACAAACCCTAGGTCAGCCACTCCTTCCCCTCCAAAACCTAAGCCATCCCCCTCGTCCATCCTCCTTCTTCCCCTTGGCCGCCATCTATCACCATAAACCCTAGGCCGCCAACCCTCTTTCTTCCAAGCCCTAGGCCGCCAGGTTACCTTAGGTCGCCAACCCTTTTTCTTCCAAGCCCTAGGCCACCAGGTCTTCTCTCTCCACTAGGCTACCATCCTCAAGCATCTAGGTGCCCTCTTCTACAGCCAGGCCACCCACATCAGAGTCCAGGCATCCTCCTTCACAATCAGGTCATCAGCCATCCCCAATAGCCCTCCAACCTCTCATCTTCCATTTTCTAATCTTATATTTTTCTCATCATCTGTGATCCTAATCTTTGACATTTGCAGGATCCCTCTGATGAAACAGTCCTTGAAAGAAGTTATCCTTACCCATGAGACCAGCTGATAAAAAGCTGACGGATCCGTGGGAACAAGGCTTCATCATCCAGGTGCTGATTTGAGAAGTGTGATCTCTTCTATAATGAAAAAAAATCATTGTTAGGAAAAACTAACCCATCCCTTCTCTCTTTGTCTGATTTATTGAAATTTGAAGCATGCCCTGTAATGGTTTCTTTAACCCTAGGATCCTTTTTTCTTTATCTCTTTGATAGTTTCTAGTATACGGGTAAAACTCTAGTTGTTACATGAAAACCCTAACCTATTCTTGACCTTTTTTCGGGAATCAAACCATACAAACAAATCTGAAATATTGCTCTTTAGATCTAAAATTTCTTTATGTTAAACCCTAGCATGTCATCCCACATTAGTTTGGAGTTTGTCCCGCATTAGGATTGATCCTAGTAGAAGTCAGGTGTACGAAACTCTCGTCAATTCCCTGAAGGGGGCTGAAAAGGACTTGCACATGAAGGCATCAGATACCTCCTAAAAAAGTATAAGAGACCTGAATCTCTCTAGATAGTCGAAGGGATTAATGGTGCCATCATAGGCCTCCACGGCAGGCACCTTGAAGTGGCAAGGCATCGACTCCTTTATGATGTTGAGAGAAAAAGGAGGCAAACTCAGAAATAAGGCTTGCCACCCGAAGATAGATCATGTCGGTGAAGCTTCTTTAGTAGCCATCTACCTCCTGGAGCTTATAAGCCAACTTGCCTCACTACCCACATTGTTGGTTGAGGCAGTGGCTTGAGGACTCCTTGATGAAGTATCCTGCATGGAGGAAGAAGAAATAAAAAATAGAAGAGTCAGATTGATGCACCTCATCTGACTCCCGATAGGAGTGATGACTGCGAGATGTGGCAGGCTAGGATGAGGCTTGACCGAAGGATCGCTTCACACTCCAAGCTGATCGCCTCACCCAGGGGACCTCATGTTTAGCAAGGGGAGCATCCCCGGGCTCGTCCCACACCCCATGTAAGTCACCTCACATCCTGGGCTAATCTCCTTGCTCGGGGGAGGGTGGATGCACTAGAGATAGGTGTAGGTGAGTTTCATCTCTGACCTTAACTAGGCCTGCTATAGGCCCTCCACCAAGGTCATCAATTCTTAGAGTTATTGGGAGAGCTACTACAACTGCTCGATAATGACTATCAAAGTAATTGATGGTTCCACCTCTCCTGCCTCTAGAGGAACAGGACATAAGGTAGCCAGGTGCTGCCCAGTTGGCTAACCCAAAAGGGGGATGAATTGGGTTTGTAAAAATTTTGGCAAGTTTGTGCCTTTTGAAACCTTGTGTCATGAGTGAAGTACATAGAGTATTGCATGCAAAAGTAAATAAGAATACAAAAGCAAGAGTAAACATAAATACCACAAGATTTAGAGTGGTTCAGAACAACCCAGCTCCTACATCCACTATCTAAGGTGCACTCTTGGGATTTTCACTATATTCACCTTGAATACAGTCGGATTATTTTTCTACGGGCTCACAATCCAAAATCCCAACACAAAGTTAGTTTTCCAGGCTCACTAACAACCCAACTTGATTTTCAAGGCTAACCAACAATCTAAAAATAACTCACAAGCTACAGCCACTTGCTATACTTGTAGCAACTCAAAAAATAGAGTAGTAAAAAATCAATACTAAAACAAATCCAATATGTTGAATGGTTACAGTTGAAGCTCTTAATGAGACCTTCTTGAATGCTCTTCAAGCCTCTCTTAACTCTTCAAAGATTAACTCAAGAAGTTAATTGGAAGTTATTAGAGAACTTGAGTTTCTAATTAAAAGCTCTTAGAATGATCAATACCCTCATAAAAGCTCTTTTTCTTTGCTTAAACCATCATTTATAGCTTCTTGAAGTGTTCCCAGATGAATATGGCCATTGGAATTCTTGGAAATCAAAAACTAGCCGTTGAAAGTCTTGAAATTCAAAAAATTTAAATTCTGGAACTAGCCGTTACTGCCGAAATCAATGGAAGGCGAGTCAACTCGAAGGACTTGAGTCAGCTCGGATGATCAGTGTAGTCATTCTACAGTCTATGAGATCAGCTCATGTCAATTTAGAGCTGGCTCAATTGACTGAAATCTAAGAAACAACTTTATGTGACTCTGTGAGAATCGGCTCTAATTTTCTTGGAGTCAGCTCAAATGTCCTGTATCAGAAAAGTGCTGTGCCATGCCAAGAAATATATCAGCTCTATTCATTAGAGTCAGCTAGAGTTGAGACTTTTCCAAAGGCTTCCAAATAGCTTCAAACTTCTTCCAAACAAATTCTGAACCTATTCTAAAATATTTATACTTAAAATTGCATCGATTTGGCCCTTTTTTCATAAATATAAAATTAAATTTACTTAGGACTCTCAAATGATTGAAAAATACATGAAACTTTTTCTTGAATACAAGGATGCATTCCAATGGTCTTGAGAAACATAGGGTTGATGATTGTCCATTAGAAATGCCCTACAAAAACTTCTTAAACACTTAAAAAGTATTAATATCAAATGCATGCTTCAATATTTTGTAATCATCAAAATCATTCTAGGGTCAACATCAAGGTTGAAGACGCCTCGATGGGAGTGCACACAATCATCCTCTTTTCCTTGGGCATGGTGCAAACTGGAGACAAGGATAGTCCAAAGATAAACTCCAAATCTCAATGAAGTTTATGGGCTCATGCCCTTTCTCCAGCACCAATCTATTACTGAACTAGAAGTTGGGCTAGCTAAGGCTTGCTCGGACAAGGCTGGAGCTGAGATGTTGCTGATGTGGAGCTGGATCTCATAAGATTATATCGCTCAAAGTTAGGTTCTACAAGATAGAGAAGACTAGAAAGTCACGCACATTGTGAGGGGTTCTTCGATGGTAGACCCTCCGATGCCTAAATTAGTCATCTGGAGAGGTAAACAAAGGAAGCTTGGAGTCCCCTCTGGAATAAGAGTAGAGCTAAAGAGAGGAAGGAGCCGAAGAAGGAACAAAGAAGGAAGAGTTGGAATGGAAAATGTGGAAGAAGGAGATCTCAGTGCATATGAGTCCCACTCCAGTAGGGCTAGAAATGGGCGCTCAAAGTCCATTGGGTCGGTCCAAAGACTATATTTTAAAAATTTTTGGACCGAATCCGGGCATCCCTTTGGACAAAAAATTAAATGGACTCTATTTTACAGCCCTAAGACTAGTCCAATATGCTTAAAATTTGGTCCAAAGCCTGAACCAATTTCAGGCCGGTCCGAAGTTTATTGAGCTAGCCCAGTCCAGTTCCAGACAATGGGCTTTTGGGCCGGCCCATTTTCAACCCTACACTCTAGGGAGGTAGCACCAGTGAGTGGATCTATGAAGGCCAAGACACTTTATAAGATAGAAAGTATATAAGAGGGCCTGCAAACATCTTGATGATCACTCAAAACAGGGGTGTGTTGCAAGAGTCAGAAGAGGGTTCCTTTGTTAGGAAGAGATCTTAGGAAGGATGAGAGGCTCTCGGTTCCGTCTTGCCTCAGCTCCTTTTTTTCTTTGTTGGTTTGCCTCTGACTTACCTAGACAATCTTGAAAAATAAGTTTATAGGCATGTACCTAATGTCTAGTGGTATAGTGTGCATTATAAGGAAGTGGCAGTAGGCATATCCTAGTTATTACAGGCATGCTTGTGGTAGGGGCCATATCGTGGTTGGTGGAGCAGGGAGTGGAGATCGACACATCTTTGCTATAGAGCATCCCTCAGGCAGTGAGCATTAATGATAGCTACTCTTGGAGCATGCGCAACCTGGACAAATAGGGGTGGGTAGATAACGGTCAATGTCCAAGCCAAGAGTTGGGGGCATATGGTTTGAATCAAGGTGGTAAGGTATTGAGAGGTAGCCCGATTATCCAGGCTAGTTGATGCATGTCTAACATGGATTGGAAGTTTAGCACCATACTGAGCTAACTAAACTTGATGTATTAGTAGTCCTTTATTGATGGTGATTGGCGGGGACCCTCTAATACTCAAGTCAATAGATAGAAAAAATGGACTACAGTAGCTGGAGCTAAAAGTGATGGTCATGACTGAGTGAGCATGAGAGGGGTAGAGTTGCATTAGTATAGCATACCTCATCAAAGATCCCCTTTTACTAATTTATAAGGCTATGCTAGATAAATAAATGTCATTAAGGAGGTGGCCTCCTCTGACATGCCTAACAAATGTTGCGGATGTAGCATAATGTTATCCAACGAGGCAATCCAAGAGGGAGGTGAATTGAATTTTTTTAAATTTTATCAAGTATGCGCTAAATTAAAAAAAAAGTGAAGTGATTACGCTGTAATATATGTGTGCAGATTATAACTATATGCAATGCTTATGAAAGGAAGAAGATGAAAGCAAGGCATAATAAATACATAAAGTTATAGTGGTTTGGTGTGCCCCAATACCAACATCCACTCCCCAAGAATTTCTTGAGAATTTTACTGTAATATTCCAAGATTATAGTTGATTTGCTTTCCGAGCTCACAAACCTGACCCAATTGATTTTTTCTTAGGCTCATCAACTACAACCTTACAACAAGCTAACTCTTAGCTTGCAATATAATTCCAAGGTTTAGATATTCCTATCTTCTAGTTTTAATCTCCTTGAAACTAATTACAACTTAAAAACAAAGTACAAAAAGATGAAACCAAAAACCTTTTAAAAGAGTAAAAGCAAAGTTTATGAAGCTCTTGATAGAATCTTTGAGTTGTTTTATTCAACAAAAAACCTTTAATGATTGCTTAAAAGCTGGTGGTTGAGAATTGATTGCTCACTCTTCAAGAATTAGGCTTTTCTTTTTGGAAGTTAGATCTTTGAAAGATTCTTTTGGAAGCACTTGACTTTCTCTTGGATTTTCTTGCTTTTTCAATGAGTTTGGTGAGGAATAAATACTTCTAAAACCATCAAAAATCTATTTATGACCATTGAAGGATGAAAACTAGCCATTTGATATGAAAAACAAGCTTCTATACTTCTAAAAATATAGTTGTTACTATATTATCAAAAGTCGAAGTATCAATACTTCAGTCTATCAGTCGACACTTGAGTTGATACTTAAAGTCTATGTATTGATACTTGAGCTCATCTAAAATTTCTACTCTCTGGATCACCTATGACTCGATACTTGGAGCATAAGCTAATCCTTGATTTGACATCTTGAGTCAATACTTCAAGTCTAGATATCAACAATTAAGCCTATACCAAAAATTTTGCTCTATGTTATTTTTTATGATTTTGATATTAGAGCTTAAGCTAACCCTTGAGTCGATATATTAAGTCAACACGTCATCACTAAGTATTGACAATTAACCATGCCGGCTGAAATTTTACATGCCAAACTTTTTATTTTTCTAAAACTTTTCTGAAAGTGGACTCCTCACTTTCTTGAGTCGATACTTGACTTGTGCCATCTGAAGAATATGTGCCAGACATGAAAATTTGAAGTATTAACATGATTTCTTTCAATCGACTCTCAAACATCTAAAAATTCATGATTTCCTTGACATTTCTATATTGTGAAAATAACCAAAAACATATAATTATCTGCTGAAGAGTTGATCATTTTAGTCCATTTTCTATTTGATTTGAAAGGTACATGAAACAGTGATCTCAAAACTCCAACAAAATAGCGTACCTCATATATATATATATCAAATATTTTGTTATTTATCAAAATAAAGGCCAAAGTCAAAAATCTTTTTATTTTTGATGATGACAAAACTTTGAATATATAAGTATATAAAGTTTGAAGTATTAGAACATGTAAATTTTAATTATAAATCTTGGTATCAGAATGAGATTGATTTTTGAAGTTATAATGGTATCAAAATAATTTATTGATAATGTTCCTCAAAATATCTGGGTATAATCATATCAGAATATAATTGCTCATAATAAATTGATATATTACAGCATTGATGTATTAGAATTATAAACACATGCTTAAACACATGCTTGAATATCAATGTTTCAGGGTGTTTACTTATGTATTGACAATGTATTAAGTAATGAATCAATGTATCAAAGCATATGTTGATATATCATAGCATGACTTGTAGATGTTTCAATACATATTAGAATGAATCGAAGTGTATCATCACACAAAATAATGTATTGGGATGTATCACAAATGTATCAAAGTAGATCAAACAATGAAAAATTAGGCTTAAATTTTTAGTTTTTCTCCCACTTTCTTATGTAAATATGCATTTAACTTTTATTTGCTTATATACTATACTTCTGCTCCTCCCTTTTTGTCATCATTCAATCAAAGTAATGCAATAGTTTAAGTCTCTGCTTATTATTAATATCTCCACTCCCCCTTTTTTGTCAATAGCTCCCCCTATTTATGTGCATAGTTAATTTACATTAAAAGCATTTCATTCATACAGAGTATCAAAGTAATCATTAGAGAAGAAGAAAATTTCATTCACATAGAATTTCATGACACACAAAAAGTGAAGATAATATAATGTATATAGATATATATATCTATACAAAATTGATATTTTGTAAATACCAGATATAAATTGCATATACTGCATGACATCAAGATACGGTCAGATAGACAAAAACAAGAACTAGGATCCTATGGATAGTATCCAGAAGGCTAGTCCTCATCAAAATAAAAATTTATGACTATAGGAGCCATGACTCTAGAAGCTGAATGTCTAGGATTCTTATAAGTCAAGCTCTGGTCCTATTAGAGGGACCAAAGCAGTGAAAGCTAGGTGTATAGAAACCTAAAACCCTAGAGGCTAGCTGGGTAGGATGGTCAGGTGGTGTATTTGGTTGATCAGTAGAATAGTTTACAGGAAGACTAGAATCTACTGTTAGAGGTGGTTGATCTACTGGAGGTAGCATGGTGGAGAGTCTGGAGGAGGATCAGAAGGATCGGTTAGAGCTGGAGTGGGCATCAGTCGCTGGATGGCTACAAGTATCTTAACGAACCTAGCCTCTAGTCCCCCCTGAGCTACTCCAAGGAATCATGTGTCTTTGTCCTCAAGCTCTAAAGGTCAGTCTGCAGGACACCCACTCTGCTAGCTGAACCTAAATCTCTATCTTGACTAATCCAGTCACCAAGGTAATAATCCTCTCCACTATATGATCATCCGGTCTAGTCTAGAAGTGAGAAATGCCTGGTGACCTGAGGGGTGATGCCACAGGGACATTTGATGGTCTGGCTGCTGGAGTTGTGATAAGCTTAGGCTATTATGATGCTATTTTAGTATGTAGCTTTGAAAGCTCAGCCTTTGCTACTCTAATCTCATTCTCTGAATCAGGCTCCACCTCTTGCTTTGATGCATTCAAAGTCCATTATTCATCAGTCTTTTTGTAGCCTATCTTGTGTAGAGACTTATCGTCATAAGTATTTGTATGTAAGATCTCTTTGAAGACCTTGCCTTTAAGAGGATCACAAAATGCACGGAAGATATGGGTCAAACCCATCCAGTATGGTAGACAAAGTCTCCTATTAGTGGTTGCCTCTTGCATCTACCGGGCCATATCCTAGGCAGATTTACCATAGTCCTCGGAACCAATGCCACCATGAGCATATTCTCTCTCTCCATAATATAATCAAATTGGCTAGTCTTTAGAACTAATATCTTGGCAATGATATGGTGCAGGAGCCATGTCTTAACTGACAACTGGTTGGCTACCGCCACTAATACACCCTGTACATCCTCCCACTCTAGAATACTGTTCACTATCATAGGCGGTCAAAAATAATTTACCAACTCAACTTTATAGATAGGGTGAGTTGGGATCATATCCTTAGGGACCTTAGGGCTAAGTTATGATTGTAAAAAACAAAAAAGTGTAATTCTTGTTGGGTAAAAGCAAAAGTAAATAAGAGATAAACTACTTTTAAGAGTGAAGCAAGTAAAAGGAATTGTTTCAGGAGTGGAAGATTAGTTTTGCATTGCCAAATAGTATTTCTTTTGCAATTAAAATGTAATTGATTTTAGAGATTTACATATCTTCCCTTGGCATGCTCCGTACCCGTAACAGATCATAGTGTATCTTTAGGAGGTACTAGGTATCCAACTCTTCTTTCCTCGGCGCGCCCCATATCCATAACAAATCACGGCGCATCTCCAAAAAGTAAGAGTTGTTACTAAAGTCAATCTAACAATAAATCATAATAAAGAGTGAATAAAAGAAAACAAAAAAACTGAGAAATAAAAATATACTCTTTTATTACAGACCAAAGCAATACAAAAAGCTGGAGAACAAGAAAATCCCGCTCCACCGCATACAAAATTTCCTCTTCCCTCCCGCACTTCTGCATACCCTGCTTCTAAGTTATTCCCCTCATATCCCCCTATGCAAAAGCTCTAGAGAGACTCCGGGGAGTTGCTTGCCCCAGGTAGAGGCATAGGGACCTTTTTATAGGGTTTAACAGGAGGAGGTCTTCATGGGTTTCTGGTGTGGGACTAAATAAAAGACTCAAAGGAGTGGCTAAGATTTAATTTTATAGGACTGAATGGTTATATGGTAAACCCAAATCCTAGTTGAATTAGATTGCAGAATCCTGCTCCAATTAGTGCTTGACTAGTTGAGCATTGGTTACCATTGGATCTTGATCGGAGGTCCAGAAATCAATCATAACAAGAAAATCCACTTAGGCCTTTGAGTGCTTTGAGATTCATGCAACATCTTCCTTTCCTGATGGTTCTCTGAGATCATGCAACATCTTCCTTCCTTGATGGTGCTCTGAGATCTGTCGTCTAGCACCGCTAAGACCCCTCGCATTGTGGCTACCCATGGCCGTGGCCAACGCCAAAGATACCTCGTGCCACCATCATTGGAGGGGTCCATGGGGTGGTCGGTGGTGTGAACTTGGGACAAGTCGATGATAGCACCGATGATGGGAAGAAGGGGCAGCATAGCAGAAATGGTGTTCAAGGAAAAACCTAGGCAGCAGCGATTAGAAACCAGGGAAGGGGCAGCGGTGATGTGGAGTTTGGGGCTGAGGAGGTGGCCGCACGACGATTCGAGTATTCTTTTCCAGCATGGATAGTAGTAGACCATGAGAAAGGGGAAAAACCATGGGGGATGGTGGAGGAATCAATCGGTGATGGCTTTTGGGTGGTGCTCTGGGCAAAGGAGGGGTGTAGGTGGCCCTAGTGGCGATGGGAGGCGTCTCCAGCAAGTTTTGGCTCAAAAGAGGCTTCATGGTCCACGACTCTGAGCTATAGACCATTAATCATGGTTGCCCGTAGACCACAAGGCCCTTTATAGACTAGCCAACTAGTCCACTATAGACCAGCTACTTTAAACTCTATGCTATTCTAAATTATTCCTTTGAAATTCAATTCCGAGCTTGTTTTAAATCTGATTTGCTTCAAACTTATTTTGTTTGATCTCATAAATCGAGCTCTTCATGTTGGTGGTGTTCTTTCCTACAAAAAATATATAAAAATATCAATTCAAAAAAATAAATATAATTTAAGTATTAAATTAATACTTTTATATAGGTATATAATATAGTTATCACACCTCTCAACTTGAACTTTACTCGTCCTCGAGTAAAGCAGATAGATTAGCCATGTATATCAACTCATCCTTGAATTAGATATTAACTTAGGCAATCCTAAAGGTAGTTGATACTTGGCCAGACCATTACTGAGATACTTCATCGAATTATTAATTCAACCTAATTAGTGGTCGGGTAGATCCCATAAAAATTTCTAGAGTTCTTCTTTTGCTAATTTTCTACCTCATTCTTTGAATACTCTAACTTCCTAGGGGTTTAGTGAAGTGCCTTTTTGCCGGTTGGTTTCCCCTTTCTTCTTCTTTCTTCTCTTTTCTCTTTTTTTTTGAGAAAAATGCAGTGCCATGTCTTAGCTTCTTAAGTATTAGTATCCTCACATTTTGATATGAACCACAATACATACTTAGATAAAGGGGCCCGGTTACTCAGTGAAGTACCATTGCTTAATAGATTTCTTGACCTTCTCACCTTTTGACACAAACTACAATGCTTACTTAGGCGAAGGGACCCGATTACTCAGTAAGAGTTCAAGCAAAGCTATAAGGCAGGACTAACTCTTTTTTTTTTCTTTTTTTCAAAGAAAAACTTCAGCATACTTGATCTTTTGATTTATACCCCCATAAAGTAAATTTTTCATTGAGATCAATGGTCAGAAGGTTCTGGAATTACTCTATGAAACTATTTATGATCCAAAACCTACCATTTGTTGAGTTTCTTTAATAATTTATTCCTCAATATCTCTAGAATTATCTAGACCATTATCAATCATTGATTAATGTACCTATATAACTCCAATTCGAGACAGTAATTAGGTACACCTAACATAATCATATCTAACCATACTTGAAGACCTAAGTAAGTCAAGTTTTTCTTTACCCCAATTTAATTGACATTGTTCTCAATAGAGTAGGAAAGAAAATAAACATAAAAAAAGAGAGAATACACCTAGGGTGAGTGTGCTTCGGGAGTTGCAAAGGGTTTCATGAAGTAGTGGGCTCTTATTCATCCACCTGAGTTCCTGTAATTATACTAAAAAAAAGATGAGATTTTTGGGTTGCCTTCCAACCAGCACTAAGTTTAATGTCTTCAGCCAGACTTAGTGGATCATTTAGATTATATCAGTTGATACATCCACTAAATTATTAAATATACCTAGCCATGGTAGATGGTTGGACGAAGTCCAATCAGTAATATTCCATACCATATTGCTTTTATTATGTCTACAAGATGTATCTCCTGATAGTAGATACCAGGAGATGGCGTGGCATGTAGAGTAGATGTTGGTTCTAGTATAGGGGCTAGGTAAAAATTGGAGGTGCAATAAATTGCTCCCATTATGGTGTCCAAGATGGATCTACTAAGTCACTCAACTTCTCCATTCTATCTATTCCAGTGTAGTTCAAACATTTATGGGATGGGTCCCCAGTAAAGTTGTCAGGGCTATCATACTCAAAGACTGCATTACTTGGTTTTGGAAGTGACAATTTGGCTGGGCGGTCTATTGGAGAATCAGAGATTGTCTCTTTAGTAGCTTCCCTGGATTCGTTTGGTAAACCTACAAGTTAGATTTTCTAAACAGGAGTTGCATTATGTTTGAAAAATGGATTATTTAACTTGTCTAGGAGTGGCTCTTATTCTAGTATAGGTGAGGTCTTTAATGAGAAAGCTATTGGTGTATCAGGAAGATGGGCCATCTACTCATATTTTATGGTCTATGGAGGAGTGGAACTAAGTGGCTCTAATAGTGCATTCACTTTATCCATGTACCCATCTATGTTAAAATTGTCTATATCAAAATGGGATAGATAGGCTTATGAAGGTCTTGTATTGGCGTGTTAGGGGTGGTTTCTTCTACAAGTTCCTCTAGCACATTTACTTCATTAAACCCATCATTTTGCAGTCCAGTGATTGCATTAAATGTATTCAATCTCAACTTTTTATTCCCAAATGACACATCCATGGCTCCTATCCTATAATTAATGCATGCATTTGCTGTAGCTAGGAAGGGTTGTCCTAGGATAATGGGAACATGTCTTTAGTTGATACTCGATTCCATGTTCAGGACTAAGAAGTAAACTGGAAAATAAAACTCATCTACCCTGACTAAGACATCCTCAAGCATCCCACATGGTACCTTAATTGATCCGTGCAAGGTGACCAAAGTAGGTTTTACTTCTCCTAGTCCAAAGAGTTCATATACTAAACTAGGTAGAAGTTCACACTGGCCCCTATGTCCAAAAGAGCTTTTTCAACATGAAAGTTTCCTATGACACAAGAAATAATGGGAGCTCCAGATCCTTAAGTTTTGGAGGGGTGGCATACTGGAAGACAAAACTAGCATGTTCCATAAGGCATACCTTCTTTACGATTTGTGATCTAGATTTATATTTCTAGGATCACAAATCTTTCAAAAATTTAGTATATGCCGGAACCTGTTTGATTGCATCCAGGAGGGGGGATTAATTTAAACTTGCTTAAATAATTCTAGTGTCTCCTCGAGTCCTCCTTCTCAACAGGAATAGGGGCTTTTAGGATATCTGGGTTTGGTACTTTGGGCAACTAGGATGGTTCTGGTGCAATAGGTTCATCTTCTTTTCTCAAATCCTTCTTGTCCTTAGATGGTTCTGATTCAAGTTAGGTTGGAGGTATGGAGCAGGTCTCATTAGTTTTGCTAGGTTGCTCGATGACCTTTCTGTTCTTGAGGGTCATTACTGATTTGGCATGTCAGAAAAGGTTTCTAGGATATTGGAGCCTTCAACCATGAATTATCCTCTCGGGTTGCTCTTAGGTTGAGATGGTAATTTACTCTTTTCCTTCTACATAGACTTGCCGCTAATTGACCAATTTGTATTTCTAACCTAGCGATGGATTATGTATGAGAATTGATTATTTGGGAGTGGGAGTTGAGGTTCTAAGTGTTGACTTCTATCCAATTTAAAGCCTTCAAAACTTTCTCCTTAAAAGTTGAGATATAGCTAGTGGAGGATGGTTGAGGAGGGTTTTGGTATTGCGAGTGAGCTATGCTACTATAGGTGGTTTCTTGGTTGTTTGGGCTTGATGGAATTGGGATAGCAGGTGGCTATGATTTCCAGGAGAAATTAGGATGATTGCACCATCCTGGGTTATAGGTGTTTGAATAAGGATCATTTCCTGGTCTACAAGCTTGTTGGGCTTGAATTTATTGGACCTGTTCATGGATAAATTCAGGAAACTAGATAGCTGCTGGACAGTCTGTGGTGTAGTGGGTGGGGCTAGAATAGATTTGCACAAACTTCTCATTGTGCACTAAGTATAGGTGGGGTAGGAGAGTGTCCCTTATTAAACATGTGATCCATCCTTTGGGATAACTTATCTACTATCTTTTGTGATATCTCATTCATTGTATTGTGGATATCTATATAGTGACCAACTTCATAGATTCCACCCTTTTTTGAGGAGCAATGAGTCTGTCACTACCTGAGGTAGATATATGGTGTAAAGAATCTTTACTTAATATTTCAAATAATTGCCATGCCTCATCCTCACTTTTAAGCATAAAAGTTCCTCCGTATGAGGTATCGACCATCTGCCGAGTTTCTCTAATAAACTATCACAGAAACACTAGACTAATTTTTACTTTGGAATTGCATGATGTAGAAACTTTTGGATTTTGTCCTTTAGCCTCTCCCATGTTTCATGGAATATTTTCCCTTCCATTTAGCAAAAACTGGTTATAGCTTTTCTAATCTGATTGGTTTTTCCTATAGGGAAGTATTTCTTGAGAAATTCTCTTTGAAGTTGGTCCTAGGTTGATATAGTAACTGAATCTAAGGCACTCAGCCAATATTTGGCTTTGTCCTTAAGTGAAAATAGGAAAAGCTTCAACCTAAGGGCATCATCAAAGAAATTTTAAATTTTTATCGTAGAGCAAATCTCAAGAAATTCACCTAGATACTTATAAAGATCCTTATTACTAAGTCCGTGAAAAGATGGTAGCATCTAAATAATACTGGACTTGATCTCATATTGGGTGGCCTCCATAGGAGGTGCTTGGATGCATGGTGAGTACGAGTATGAGGATGGGATAAAATATTTCTTTAATGGACATGGAGGGCTGGCATCACCAGGATCGGCCATATTTATAGCCCGGATTGACCTAAGGATCTTCTCTAACTCTTCGTCAAATGGTTGCAAGTCGGGTTGTAGTGATCATCGACCTAGCATGCAACCAAATGGTCTAGGTAAGGCAATCCTAGGCTATTAAATTTTTTTTAATATATTTTATTAAAGAGGAGAAGGGGGAAGAACAGAGAAGAAAGATAGAGAAGAAGACTAAAGATGAGAGCCTAGGAGTCCTAGAGCCAAAAGGGATAGAGAAGAAGTATTAGTTAAAGTTCTAGGTTAATTACAAACAAGTTATTAATCAATGGACTTTCTATCCTAGGGTCCCTAGTTCTAGACAACTCCTAATTGCTCTAAACAAGTTAGTAATTAATGAACTCTCTATCTTAGGGTCCCTAGTTCTAGACAGCTCCTAACAATTCCAAGGTTGCCTTTGAGCCTTCGAAGTCAGGTACCAACTACCCACTAGCCAAGTAAGGATAAGGTCTGTGGGGGTCACCCTGTTGCTTTCCTTGAATACTAAATTAATTTGCCAAGTCAGACAACGAAACTAATTAAAGAACCACCTTTATTCTGGGCTACATCATCCTTGAACCACTTTCCTTAGACACCAGTGAACTAGTTAATTCTGAGCTAGTCTAACTCTTAGGGTCCCTTATCCTAGTGAGCTCGATAATCCTTAGGGGGCCAACATCTAATTGATTTTAAATTAAGGCTTAGGTCAATGCAATATGCAGGATGGTGGTTTATGGGCCAAGGAAGTATAATGACATCCCCACTTTATGTTGTTTAGGATTTTGTGCCCTTAAGATATTTTATGAGGTATGCAATGCAAAGCAAATAGATATCCAGTACAAGTAGTTAGTTTTGAAGGTTTAATTAGTTTCTTTATTTTAATTACATATTATGAGATATTGTGTTTTCTTTTTAGGTTAGGTTTTTTTATTTTTAGGTAAGTTTTTAATTTAGTTAATTAAGTATTAAAAAAAACTAAATTAGATAAGGGTTATAAGGCAGTTAAGTGGTTAATTAGATTTGGAAATAGTAAATTAGTTAGGAAAAAGGGAAATAAATATTAACTATTTTTTATACTTTTTGATTTTTTTTTTTTTTTTTGATTTTTAAATCACAACTATGCTTATGGTCCCGGCAACGTTGCCAAAATTTGATCGCTATTGTAGACAGTCAAAAATAATTCACCAACTCAATTCTATAGCTAGAATGAGTCGAGATCGTATCCTCAGGGACCTTAAGGCTAAGTTATAATTTTAAAAAATAAAGAAGAGTAATTCTTGTTGGGTAAAAGCAAAAGTAAACAAGAGATAAACTATTTTTAAGAGTGAAGCAAATAAAATGAATTGTTTTAGGAGTGGAAGATTAGTTTTGCATTACCAAATAGTATTTCTTTTATAATTAAAATTTATTTGATTTTAGGGATTTACTTGTCTTCCCTTGGCACATCCCATACCCGTAATAGATCACGATGCATTTTCAGAAGGTACTAGGTATCCAACTCTTCTTTTCTCGGCATGCCCTATATCTATAATAGATCACAGTGCATCTCTAAAAAGTAAGAGTTGTCCCTAAACTCAATCTAACAATAAAGCATAATAAAGAGCAAATAAAAGAGAACAAATAAACTTAGAAATAAAACATACTCTTTTATTATAAACCAAAGAAATACAAAAGACTCGAGAACAAAAAAATCCCGCTCCATCGCGTACAAAATTTCCTCTTCCCTCTCGCACTTCTGCACTACCCTACTACTAAGTTATTTTCCTCTTGTCCCCCTATGCAAAGGTTCTAAAGGGCTTCGGGGAGTTGCTTTCCCCAGGCAGAGGCATAGGAGCCTTTTTATATGGTTTAATATGGGGAGGTCTTTATGGGTTTCCAATGTGGGACTAAACAAAAACTCAAAGGAGTGGCTGAGAATTAGTTTTACATGACTCAACGATTAGATGGTAAACCCAAATCCTAGTTGAATTAGATTACAGAATCATGCTCCAATTGGTGCTTGACTGGTTGAGCATTAGTTACCGTTGGATCTTAATCGGAAGTCTAGAAATCAATCACAGTAAGAAAATCAACTTGGGCCTTTGAGTGCTCCGAGATTCATGCAACATCTTCCTTCCCTAATGGTTGCTCTAAGATTTGTGCAACATCTTCCTTCCTTGATGGTTGCTCTAAGATCCATCGTCCAGCACTGCCAAGACCCCTCGCACCATGGCTACCCATGGCCGTGGCCAATGCCGAAGATACCTCATGCCACCATCATTGGAGGGTTCCATGGGGTGGTCGATGGTGTGAACTTGGGATAGGTCGATGGCGGCACCGGTGTGGGAAGAAGTGGAAGCACGATAGAAATGATGTTCAAGAAAAAACCCAGGCAGTAGCAATTAGAAACCAGGGAAGGGGTAGCAACGATGTGGAGTATGGGACTGAGGACGTGACCGCACAGCAATTCTGGCATTCTTTTTCGGCATGGACAGTAGCAGACCAGGAGAAAGGAAAAAAAACCATGGGGGATAGTGGAGGAATCGACTGATGGTGGCTTTTAGGAGGTGCTCTAGGCAAACGAGGCGGTGCAAGTGGCCCCAGCGATGATGGGAGGTGTCTCTATCAAGTTCTGGCACAAAAGAGGCTTCATGGTCCATAGCTCTGAGCGGTGGACCATTGATCATGGCCACCTATAGACTGCAAGGCCCTTTGTAGACCATCCAGCCGGTCCACCATGGACTAGCTGCTTTAAACTCTATGCTATTCTGAATTATTCCTTTGAAATTCAATTTCGAGCTCATTTCAAGTCTGATTTGCTTTAAACTTATTTTGTTTGATCACATAAATCAAGCTCTTCACATTAGCGATATTCTATTCGACAAAAGATGTATAAAAGTATAAATTCAAAATAAATAAAGATAATTTAAGTATTAAATTTATATTTTTATATAGGTATATAATATAGTTATCAAATATACCTGAAACCATCTATCTTGTCTCTCAAGCTATGTGCAATAGGGTCATGGAAGGGGATCTCCCACACTCTTCTCAACATTTGTCCAGTGATAGGGATCAAAATCCCATTAACCACTACTATCTACTCATCTGCTTCTTGAGCCATGGATCTATAAAACTCCCTTATGAGGTGAGGATAATATCTCTCCCTTATGAAATAAAAGGCCTCATATCTTGTAGCTCAAATCCACGATCCAATAGAAAATCCTTCTCGATCGAAGTACCCGAAATCAATGCACTGCCTGTTTAAGATGGACTTCCTAAAGACCCTCTCTACCACCGGTGAAGGAGGAGGATAGTGAGTAGCTCTCCATTCCTCTGGATCATGTCATGCCTTGGATCTTGTTTCTCTGCCATTAGATCCACTGAAAATGGGACATGGATGCTTGGACCTTTGGGCTAACTACTTTTAGAGACCCATACCGCTCAAATGGGAAAGGATTGAGCAAGAATCTGATAGATGGAGGGGAGAGATTGAGAGATTCACTATTTGGAAGGTGTAGGATAGTTTTTGAAAGTTTTAGGGAAGAGAAAATGAAAAGAAAAGTGAGAAAAATGGATCGCGGCTATGCCCTAAAAGATTGGTTTCTATTATTGAGTCGACACTTGGAATCAGCTTAAGTGTTGACACTTTGATGAGTCAATATTTGGTAAAAATGTAAGTGTCAACACCTGGTAGACTTGAAAAAAAATATGTTGCCCAGTTGGCCAACCCAAGAAGGGAGGTGAATTGGGTTTAAAAACTTTTTCCCAAATATATGCTCTTTTGAAATCTTGGTGTGGTGAGAGAAGTATGTTGAATATTAAATGCTGAAGCAAGTCAAAGAGTACAATCAAAAGTAATCACAAACACCACAAATTTTATAGTGGTTCGAAGCAACCCAACTCTGACGTCCACTATCTAAGATATCACTTGGGATTTCTACTATATTCTCACAAGAATACAACCAGTTTATTTTTCACCGGGCTCATAAACCAAAACCCAATCTTGGTTTTACATCAAGATCACAAAGAACCCAATACAATATTAGTTTTCATGGGCTCACCAACAACCCAAACTTGGTTTTAATGCTCACCAAAAATCTTAAACAAATCACAAGTTACAGCCCTTGCTGTACTTGGAACAACTCAAGAATAGAGTTACAAAAGAAAGCAATACTAAAGACAAACCAAACTTTGTCAGATGGTTGCGGTTGAAGCTCTTTGAGAAGCCTTCTTGATTGCTCCTTTAATGCTCTTTAAGGCTTCCAAACTTCTTCAGTAAATGACTCAAGAAATTGATAGGAGTTTGATAAAGTCTTGAGCTCTAGCTTAAATGCTCCTCTTAAATGTTCAATGCTCTCTTAAAAGTTGTTCAAAACTCATTCAAATCCATCATTTATAGCTCTTCTAGTTCCCAGCTGAAAATAGCCACCTTCGGAAATGAGAACTAGCCATTGGAGCACTTTTTGGATTCAAAAAATCAATTCTATAACTAGCTATTATACTTCAAAAAATTGGGATTTGAGTCGACTCGATTGGATCGAGTCAGCTCAGATTCTCAGACTTGCAGAAACTGAACTCTGGTCAAGTCGGCTATTCTTAATCAAGTCGGCTCTTCTTAGTCGAGTCGGCCCGTTTGACTAGTTTTCTCAAAATTGAAGATCACTTATCCTGGAAGAGTCGGCACGGTTGCTCATCGAGTCGGCTCGATTGTCTGGTTTCTCAAAACTGTAATTTTGGTACTCTGGATGAGTCAGCTCTAACTTCATCGAGTCGGCTTGTTGGCAGAGTATCAGAAAGGCTTGTACCGTGCCAGAACAATGAGTCGGCTCTATGCTTTTGAGTCGGCTCGAGTAATCTTTGTCCAGAAGGCTTCCAAACTTTCTCAAAATTCTTCTAATAGCTTCCAAACACTTTCAAACTTCTTTTAAACTTAATCTAAGAAATTTAAACTATAAAATTACATAAAATTGGCCCCCTTTTTTACAAGAATATACATTAAATTTTCTTGGGCTCTTCAGTACATGATCATTTTCAATGAAAAATTTGATTTATTACAATAATTTCAAAATTGCAGGAAGAATGATTGTTCATTTAAAACATCCTACAAAATTTTTTAAATACTTGAAAATAGTTAGTATCAAATTCATGCTCCAATATTTTGTTATCATCAAAATCATTCCAGGGGTCAACAAAATCTAAATTTTTCTTTGAAAAAGGAGTTCATGAGGGGTTTCATAAATAATATTAGGAGGTCTAGAATGGCTCAAAAAGATATGATTTTAATTGAATGAGATTACTAAAAGTTGGGTTTAAGAGGAGATGAAAGGTCCACTCAAATGGATCTATCATTCCTAATTCTTTCCTAATCATACAAAATCTCACAAAGAGGTTTGGTAAAGATATCTATAAATTGTCTATCAGTACATACACAATCAAGCAATACATTATCATTTTGTATATTATTTTTTATAAAGTGGTGCCTTATCTCAATATGCTTATTTCTTGAATATTGAATATAATTTTTAATTAGATTAGATGCATTTGTATTACCATCTTATAGAAACTTTGTTTAATTAATGTCAAAATTTTTGAGTTGGTGTTTAATCCATAATACTTGAGCATAACAACTTCCAGCTGCAACATATTTGGCATTGACCATAAAACTCCAAGAGATTAAATTAATCTACAAGACCTGAATTTTATTTCTTACTAAACCAGAAGATTAAATTAACTCCAAGAAATTGATAAGTATGACTTGCGCATTTTCTATCTAACTTACATCTAGTAAAATCATCATCTGAATATGCATTAAGTTTAATTGATGATTATCTAGAATTCCATAATCCAATATCAATAGTACTAGACAAATATCTAAGTATGCATTTAATAACTAATAAATATGATTCCTTAGGATTTGACTGATATCTAGTGTACATGCAAATACTAAATATAATATCTAGTCTAGTTATAGTAAGAACAGTAAAAATCTAATGATATCTTTGTATAATTTTCGACCAATACTCTTACCATATTCATCATTGTTAAGCTTACAAGAGAGACTCATTGGTATGCCAAGTTATTTAGTTATCTCCATTTCAAACTTCTTTAGTATCTCTCTGGTATACTTTGCTTGGTTGATGAAGATTTCCTTTTTAGTTTGTTTGATTTGGAGTTCGAGAAAGAAGTTTAGCTCTTCCATCATACTTATCTTGAACTCTCCTTGTATTAACTTGACAAACTCTTGATAAATAACTTCATTAATAGCACCAAAGATAATACCATTAATATAAATTTGTACCACGAAGAGGTCATTTTATCCTCTCAAAAATAAAGTAGTATCTACATTTTCTTTTATAAAACTATTTTCAAGTAAAAACTTGCTTAACCTATTATACCATACATGTGGAACTTAATTTAAACCATAAAGAGCTTTATAAAGTTTAAAAACATGATTTTGATAGGTATGATCTTTGTTGCCACCTAGATCACCATGGCCTATAGCTTGACATGTCATGGAAGTGTTAGGCTCCCTCTGGATACTTGGTCCTCCTTTTCGATCAGCTCCTTGATCAGCTTACCCTACAAAAAAGAGGAGACCCATGCCAGGAATTCTGGTGGGGATACTTCGACGATCAAGTTAGTTGGGATAATCAAGAAAAATAGAGCCTCTATGGTGAAGAATTGGGACACCTCCGCATAGAGGAGTAAATGAAGTGAAGCAAAGAGGAATGGAGTGAGTGGGAGCTAGAGAGCAGGGAGGTTCTCCTTGTTGTTCCTTGCCCATTTGCTCTCTTTGTCTTACCAACTGCCTCACTTTCATCAGAGGTCCTTTCTTCTATTTGATATAAGAGAAATGGCCCATACCAAGTTTGGGACTTCACCGAGACGTCGCTTTCCCGGTGCCCTTTTGTGGTGGGATTTTTCTCTATCAGCGGCCTCCTCCATGTCGGACCGGTCCTTAGGAGGAGATCTTTCTATTGGGAATGTTCGTCGTCATAATATAGGTCCTGTCTCTCTGGTGGAGCAGTTTTTCATGGGAGGTGCGGGCACCGTGCCGTTAAGCCTGAGCCATGGTGGTGCATTTCTATTTCAGGAGGGACCATCAGAATATTGTAGGGCCTGGGGCCTTAATAGGATACTCCTCTTGGAGGAGGTGTAGGTGTCATGTCGTAGGAACTGGAGCCCTGATTGCACATTGTCGTTGTGGGTGGCGAGCTACAGGGCCCGGAGCACACGTCGCGTAGAGTGTTCGGATGGCGTGTTGTAGAGCCTGGAACCTCCAATAGGGTATGCGTCACCCCCTGAAGATTGTAGGTAGTCTGGAATTCCTGGTCCATGGCTTGAATTCCTCCTGGTCTTCTTCTCCTTATCCCTGGTTAATCCCCTATTAGCCGATGACGTCTCTTAGTCCTGGACAGTGATTCTATCTTAAAATATGGGATTTCTATCTCAGGAGCTCGACCTCAGATGGCGGGAGCATGACCTCGACTGGGAGCTCGACCTCGGATGGGAGCTGATCTTGGCCGGGGGCTCAACCTCAAATGGCAGGAGCCCGATCTCGACCGGGAGCTCGACCTCATATGGGAGCTGACCTTGACCAGAGGCTTGACCTCGAATGGTGGGAGCACGACCTCAGCCGAGAGCTCGACCTCGGATGGGAGCTGACCTTGGCCGGGGGCTCAACCTTGGATATTCATTTGGTCATCACATCCAGGTGGCATCTTCTTTTAGCGTGGCCACCAGCTAGGTCTGGGATGGGTTCCACATCAGCGATAGTGCCACATTAATCTTCAAAACTAGGTGGTTGTTCAACATAAACCTCTTCTACCATATATCCATTTAAAAATATATTTTTAACATTAATTTGAAATAGTTTGAAATTCATAAAATATGCAAATGTAAGTAATAATCTAATTATCTCTAATCTAGTAATAGGTATAAAAGTTTCATTAAAATTAATGTCTTCTTCTTGATTATATCCTTTAGCTACTAGTCTAGCTTTGTTTCTAGTTATAATTTTACTTTCATCTAACTTATTTCTAAAAATCCATTTAGTTTCAATTATTGATGTATTAGGTGATCTTTCTACTAAAGTCCAAACCTTATTTCTTTTAAATTGATTTAATTTTGCTTACATTTTATTTATCCAATTAGAGTCGTTTTCAGCTTCTTCAATACTCTTGGTTCAATCTAAGACACAAAAACTAAATAATCATAAATATTTCTAAGAGAGGATCGAGTCCTTATCCTTTTTGATATATCACTTATAATTAATTATCTACGATGTCCATGGGTCTACCTCTACTCCTGAGGTAGATCATTATATTTTAGTGAGATTCTTTTTTCTTCCCCTTTTTGATCTTCTTCAAGGTCCTTAGGGTGCATCTTTCAAAGTTAAGTTTTATATTCTTTGAAGACTGAATCATCATCAAAAGTATCTTTGTTTTTTAGAAGATTTGTCATTAGATTTATTAAAAACTACATGGATTCTTCAATAATAAGAGTTTCCTTATTGAAGACTCTATATAACTTGTTAGATATGGAGTATCCTAGAAAGATACCCTTATCTAACTTGTCATCAAATTTATCTAAGTTATCATTTTTATTATTTAAAATAAAGCACAACATCAAAAAATACAAAAATATTTTATAATAGGTTTTTTACTTTTTCAAAGTTCATAAGGTATTTTCTTTAAAATCAAAAGGATCAAAATATGGTTTAAGATGTAACATGATGAATATTAGCTTCTATCCAAAAATATCTTAGAAGGTCATTTTCATATAGCATGGTACATGCTATTTCATTCAAAGTCCTATTTTTTTCTTTTCACAATCCTATTTTGTAAGGTATCTTAAGTGCAGAAAAAATGTGATCAATGTCTTTTTTATTATAAAAGTTTTCAAAATCTTGGTTTTCAAACTCGGTTCCATGATCATTATAGATGCAAACAATAGAAGTACCTTTCTTATTTAAAATCTTTCGATAAAACTTAAAAGCTAAAAAGTTTCATCCTTATGTGCCAAAAATATAATCCATATAAAATGAGAAAAATCATCTACAATAACTAAACAATATTTCTTTCTTCCTAAACTAATAGTCCTTATGGGTCTAAATAAATCCATATGAAGTAATTCTAAGGATCTAAATATAGAAACTATGATATTGATTTGAAAGAATTTTTAGTTTATTTTTCAAATTGGCATGCATCATAAATTTTGATCTTTTCAAAATTAAGTTTTGGCAAGTCTTTTACAAGATCATTTTTGTTTAATTTGAAAAGTAAATGCATGCTAGCATATCCTAATCTATAGTGACATAACCAACTAATCTCATTGACTTTGGCTTTCATTATAACTAGACATTGACCATCTTGCATAGAAAGATCATCAAGATCTACCATGTAGTTATTTCCATACCTATGTCCAATGAACATGATCCCATTGTCATTAAGTCTATAAATAATGCATAGTGAATATTCAAAAACTATTTTAAATCCTTTATCACAAAATTGACTAATCAAGTATGTTATATTTTAATCCTTCTATAAGTAAAACATTTTCCATATAGATAGAGGGGGTGATTCAAACTTTATCGATTTCAATGATTTTACCATTTTCATTATCATCAAAGGTTACCTTTCCCGCATTTATAGCTTCAAGAGATGTGAATTGCTTCTTATCTCTGGTCATGTTTCTTGAACAACTGCTATCTAGATATTGAAGTCTTTTCTCCTCCTTGGTGGCAAAATACATCTATAAAAGTAATCAAGTAGAAACTTTAGGTACCCAAGCCATCTTGGATCTTTTAAAATTAGTAAAGGTGGTTCCTTTCAGAACCTAAACTTTTTTTGTATTATTTAGTTTTCTATGATCACATAAATAAGCTTATATCCTAATCGACCACAACAATGATATGTGATGCTAGAAAATATAGGAACAAAGAAGTTTTTGAAATATATTTATTGTTTTTTGTTGTTTAAAACATAATCTGATTTTATTTAAAATAGATCTTTGATTATTTAAGAGCATTTCTAGTTTTCCAAAATTTTAGATAATTTTTTTAACAAAAGGTTTAATTTTTATCAAGTTCTTCTTTCAAACTCTTATTTTCTTTGATTAAAGCTTTATCCTCCATTGAAAGCTTTTCTTTTGTTAAGGCTAGCTTTTACTTTTTCAAATCCTTGTTTGCTTGAGTTAAGCTTTCATTTACTTTTGATAATTCTTTCTTTTTACTAGTCAAGGCAAGCTTTTGATTCTTCGACTCTTTATTTTCTTGAATTAAAATATTATTATCTTTTGATAGCTTTTCATTTGTACCAGTTAACTCAAGAATTTATTGTTTTATTTCTTTATTTTTCAATTTTAGATTCTTAAAGTCATCCATAAGTTTAATAAAAGTATCTTATAGTTTTTCAAATGTAAAATTAACTTCAGTTTCAGACTTTATCTCTTCCTTATGAGTTATGAAGCATAAAGTATAGGCTTGCAACTTCTTATATTTCTTCATCGAAGCTAGAATCCTCACTCTTACTCTATGTTGCCATCATTACCTTCTTGTATTTTCTTAATACTTTTTAAGAAGGGGGTAGTCCATCTTGTAGTAACCTGGTTTCTTATATTCGAAGAAAATAGGTTGCTCATTCTCTTTCTTATTTTCCTTATCCTTGCTTGGCTCTCATTTATGAGACTTCTTCTTGTAGCCATACTTCTTCATTTTCATGAACCTTCTGAACTTCCTTGATACAAGAACTGTTTCATCATCTTTATCTCCCTCATCCGAGTCTTTACTAGATTCTTTCTTGGTAGTTATAGACTTGAGGGCGATAGAATTCTTTTTCTTCTCATTTTTTACCATCTTTTGCTTCAAGAATAGTTCATAAATCATAAGTGAATCTAAAAGTTGCTCAAGGAAAAGTGTGTCAAGATTTTTGGCCACTTGTATGGTGGTGACCTTTGCATCCCATGTAGTTAGAAGAGACCTAAGAATTTTATTAAGTTTAGCATTAGAATAAAACTTATCCAAACTTTTCAAGCTATTTATCATGTTAGTAAATCTAGTGTATATCTTAGTTATAGATTCACTAAGTTTCATTCTAAATATTTCATATATATGAACAAGCATATCAATCTTAGATTATTTTACTTGATTAGTATCCTCATGGATTACTTCAAGTGTATCCCATATTTTTTTGGCTAAAGAACAAGTAGAAATCTTATTGCACTCACTATGGTTTAAAATATAATAAAGTTCATAGCGTTAGCATCCATTTCAGCTTGTTTTATGTCTTGCTCATCCTAATTATTCCCAAGCTTGGGAATAGCAATACGATCTACCATGATTATAGATTTGCGAGTGCTTTAGTGAAGGTCTTCCAAAGGTTATAGTCTATGGCTTGTATGTTAATGCGCATGTGAGTTTTTCAGTATATGTAGTTTGTTTCATTAATTAAAGATGGACAATTAAAAGCTTGTCCCTCGATAACTCAAGCACTGATTGGACTGCCATTTGATCTTTGACTCTCAATTGTTAGATCAAATTTGTTGAGTATTAAGCTCTTGTTGCTGCCAAGATCATCGTGGCCTGTAAGTCTGACATGTTGGGTTCCTGTGGGGCACTTGGTCCTCTCTTCTGGTCGACTCCTTGGTGGGCTGACCTACAAAACAGAGAAGACCAAGGCCGGGGATTCCAATGGGTATACTCCGATGATCAAGTCAGTGGGACGATCGAGGGAAACAGAACCTCTATGGTGAAGAGCTTGGGGACTTTCTGCGTAGAGGGTGAAAAATGGAACAGAGATAGGTTGAGAGAAACGAGAGAGCTTTGGAGGTTCACTCGAGTGGTTCCTTGCCCCTTTGCTCCCTCTGTTTGCTTACTTACCTTCTTACTTACATCCCCTTTCCAATTTTATATACGTAAGGCGGCCCATACCAGGTCTAGGGCTTCTTCCAGGTGTCCGTTTCCAGGTTTCTTTTTCGGTTGTTCGCTGTCGCCCTTTTGTCGGCTAGTCTTAGCCTCCTGATAGTGTAACTTCTCGTGGGAGGGGTGGGGGCCATGCCACTGAGCCTCGAGCCATGGTGGCGCATTTCCATTCTAAGGGGAACCGTTGGAGTGTCATAGGGCCTAGGGCCTTAATGGAATACCCTTCTTGGAAAGGTTCAAGTTTTTGTGTCATGGGGGGTTGAAATGTGCAGGGTCATGCAAATGGTGCATTGTAGAGTCTGTATTTGTGGTAGGACGTGCACCACCTCCCGAAGATCGTGGGTGGCCAGGCCCCTCTTTGTCAAGATTTGAATTTTCGTTGATCCTCCCCCCTCATGTCGTTGGTGGAACCATGGCCTTCGAGGGACAAGGGGAATATGGGGCTCCCCACCTTGGCAGCATGAGCACGATCCCAGCCGGGAGTTGACCTCGGACGGAGGGCTTGCCCTTTGAGCACTACTCCGACTGGGAGCTGACCTCGGCAGGAGGGATCGCCTTAGTAGCATGAGCACGACCCTGGCTGGGAGCTGACCTCAGATAGAGGGCTCATCCTTTGAGCACGACCCTAGCTGGGAGCTGACCTTGGTAAGAGGGCTCGTCTTGGCAACATAAGCACGACCCCAGCCCGGAGCTGACCTCGGATGGAGGGCTCGCCCTATGAGCACGACCCCGGCTAGGAGCTGACCTCGATAAAAGGGCTCACCTTGGCAGCATGAGCATAATCTCGATCGGAAGCTGACCTCAGACAAAGGGCTCATCCTATGAGCACGATCCTGGCTAGGAGCTGACATCGACAGGAGGGCTTGCCTTGGTAGCATGAGCGTGACCCTGACCAGGAGCTATCCTCAGATGGAGGGCTTACCCTATGAGCATGACCCTGGCTGGGAGCTGACCTTAACAGGAGGGCTCGCCTTGGTAGCATGAGCGCGACCTCGACCGAGAGCTGATCTCAAATGGAGGGCTCACCTTATGAGCATGACCCTGGTTGGGAGCTGACCTCAATAGAAGGGCTTGCCTTGGTAGCATGAGCCCGACCCCGACTGGGAGTTGACCTTAGACGGAGGGCTTGTCTCATGAGCATGACTCTAGCTGGGAGCTGATCTCAATAGGAGGACTCATCTTGGCAGCATGAGCACGACCCTAGCCAGGAGCTGACCTCGGATGGAGGGTTTGCCTTATAAGCATCACTTCGACTGGGAGCTGACCTCACCAGGAGGGCTCGCCTTGGTAGCATGAGCACGATCCTAGCCGAGAGCTGACCTCAGATGGAGGGCTTGCCTTACGAGCATGACTTTAGTTAGAAGCTGACATCGGTAGGAGGGCTCACCTCGGCTCCTCGTTGGGCACCCATCTAGGTGGCGGATCTCTTGCCAGCATGGCCACCAATGGGCTCCAAGTCAACGAATGTGCCATTTCAGATGCCCTCCACTCCCGAGCCTAGAAGATGAAACGACGCTCTGGGCGAAGAGAGTAATGATCATGCTAACATGGAGGGGTGCACCTACTGTGCCATCAATGCCTCGAATTCCCATGCCCCGGAGACCGTGCCTCCACTCCAATGGGGCAGTGCCACGTTGCCATTCTTTAAAGGGGTCATAAATGCCCCATCCGAATCGGAGCGACTGCCCTGCGAACCGAAACATCGAGGCCGCCCGATGCCGGTGCGTGGCATCTCCTGGTTGGCTAGGGATTCAAAGAGGTGCATGCATTTAGGTAAAATGAGGTGACAGAGGCGGCATGCTTTATTGCAAAGGACCTGCTCCTCTACCTTTTTAAAGGGCTTTTTAGTGCTGGTGACCAACTTCCCACTATGCACTTCCTTCCCCCTTTTTTTCGCGATCCCCTTCCTGCTCTAGTGGTGTGGGCACTAGAATTAAACAAAGGCTCTTCAACCCTCTATGGATCTCTGACTAGGATTTTAGTCTGTTGGATTCTGTAATAAGGCTTCAAGCCTAAGAAATTTTTAATTTAAGTCATGTATTTTTGTTTTAGTCCTGTACCTTGATCAATTTGGTCAAGTTGGGTCAGTTGGTCCTGTATTTAGCTAAGTTGGTTCTAGTCCAAGTCTACTTGAAGATTGGGCCCAAGCTCGGAGTGGTCATTGAGTCTAGTCCATTTATTAAAAGATCAAACCATCTCCCAATCTTTAAAAGATGCCACTTCAGTCCTTGAGTACCACCTCATCCATCCCATGTGGTGCCACATCACTATGACAAGTAGGTGACCAAGGCAAGAAGGAAATGCTGAATTTGTGGGTGCCATTCCTTGATTCTTTCCTCCCTTCCCTCCACCAATCAAGCCTCTTTCCAAAGGAGCTATAGGCAGCCAAGAAAGGTCAATGGGTAATGGAGACATGATCCTTGTTTCAAGCCTTATATCAAGCTTACTTCCTGAAGAGCTTGGTTGGCTATAGAAGAAATGCATTGACCCAAAAACCAAGGAGACAACTCCCATCTTTCAAGCCCCAAATCAAGCCACAAAACCTTGGTCGGCCAAGAGAAGAAGAAATATGAATTTGGGCGCCCTCTTCATGAAGCTTTGTATTTTTTTCATTTGAATTTGAATAGATTTTAAGGTGCCTATATAAAAGGCCTTATCCCTCCCTTGTATGGACGAATTTTGAATGAATGAAAAAGAAAAGTTTGAGTGATATTCTTCTAGTTTGCCTTCATTCCTTAAGAACGTCGATCTCCGTGAAGGAGCGCCTTCACCTTCGGGGGTCGAGGGGTGTGAGGCCCTAAGCTACCATCTCTTATACATAAGCCATCTTTCATCTTTGAGTTCGGAGGCCATCTGGATGATCCATCTGGGTGCCTAGCAAGAAGATCCCCCAACATCACCATCTTCAACTTTTGTTCCTTCATTGCTTCTTGTTTCTTGTTGACCCCTAACATTGATCTTGATTGCTCGCAGGTCCTCCAGGTGCCACGGACACGGAGTCAGTCTCCCTTGCCTTCGCAACCTTCGGACAGAAAGCCAGCACATCCGCAGGGTTGAAGGCTTGATCCTCCAGGCCACATCCACGAGAGCGAGTGAACTCGGCATCAGGCACATCAGAGCTTTACAAGGTTTGCAACCCTAAACTCCTAAGTTGGAATTGATCCAAGAGCTAAGTCCTATAGGGTTTCTCAATCATAGGATCCTCTTCTTATTCTTATTTAGGGACTTATTTGCTTGCTTGAAGTTCTTGTTATTATAGAAACCCTAGATCTACTCTTGCTCGTCTTCGAGAATCCTTAACCTCATTAAAATCTAAAAATCACAAAAAAAAAATCACTTGCATCATTCCATCTCATCCTAGCCTTTAGTTAGTCCTACATCATCTAGGCTTTGGAGCCCTGCTTCTCATGTCCTTCTCCTTCAATCTCTCTCCCTCAGGCCATGCTGAGGGAGGGCTTCTAGTGGACTTCAGGTTCTCGGTCGAGGAACTGGAGGGCCATGTGAAGGCTCTTCAAGAGCAACCGGGCATTGCCAAGACGAGGGCATCCGGTTGGGAGAAGAAATCCACCAAGCTCAAAATTCTTCTGAAGGATGAAAAGGGGGAGAGGCCCCATAGACAAAAAGAGGGGGCTGCCGAGGCCACCCCTCGGGTTACAAGACCGGAGGTCTTCGGTAAGGAGGTGGAGGCCAGGGTCATGGTCGCTACAGAGAAGGCCATGGCCCCCCTAGCACTAGTAGGAGGGCTTAACACGAAGCCGCTGAAGCTGCTCTTGGAATCACAAAATCAGTGACCTCCAAGGATGGGGCAGTAGAGGTGGCGTTGGATCCCTATCGTCCGGGGTCTAGGGTGTCCTTGAGGAAGGGCACCTACTTTCTTGGGTAGAAGGGATTGGAACATATCCTGCTAGTCCCTAAGGGCAGAGTCCAGAGCCAAAGGGGATCCGCCCATTGGTCGGGCAACCTTTTTCTCTCTTTATTTTGTAACTGGGACTCAAAAAAACTTCCCGGCCTGTCGGGGGTTTTCACTGTGTAAAAATTTTTTTATTAATGAAATACTACTTATCCATCTTTGAGGTCGATAATATTTTTTTCTATTTTATAAATAAATATTATTTATAAGAAAATAATTTATTTATTTAAAAAAGTAAAAAATATTGATAAGTTGGTTAATGAAAAATTAATTATTTTTTTAAATATTTATCCATCAATTTTTTTAAGTTATGGACCAAAAATGTTATGGGATGTGATTATTCTGATTTTTATTTCACTCCACAAATTTAGTTACAAACCAATTGCGCGGTTCTCTTTTGGTGCATGCGGTGCTATGTAGTCATGGATGACTGCTATAAAGGCGTTGACGATCTACAAGCACATTAATTTTTTGATAAACAAAAAAGGATGGGAGGATAAATCCTGGTATAGCTATTCCATAGTTAGATGAGTACGTCAACCTGACACCATTAAGACACCTACAAATAGAATGGAGATAAGGGGGGCCCCTGACATCTTATTCATATCAATTGTTGCGGGTTCTAGAAATTTTTGGATTTAATCGAGTCATCCATAGGATCATTCTTTGAATTCATGACCGATCAGTAATGAGACAAGATCAGCTTGATCCCACTACGGCATCGGAGTATCAGCCGCTCCGCCTCCCAGTCACGTGCATCCAAAAATTTGAAATTTAATGCCTCAAATTCGTGACAGTCACGTGCACCCGAAAATTCATAATTTAATCGAGTTATCCAAAAGATCATGCTTCAAAACCGTGACCGAAAAAAAATGAAGTCATGCTTTTATCAACCGCATTACCACCGTAGTGGTGTAGCCCATGTTGTTTAATAGCTCTCCTCCTGCCTCCTTTGGCATACTCTATGGTACGGGGTTGAATGAGAGAATCTACCGTGCTAAAAATCAGTGTGTTTCCGATTGGTCGCAGTGGGAGGTAGCGGAAGGCATTCAAGAGGCCCAAGGAGGTCATCGGTTGAGCGAATGGGAGTGGGGAGTTGCAAAGGAGGCGAAGCGAGGTTTCACTGAGGCTCTGTTTGGTTGTGGGATACAGGGTCGAATAAGGGGAATAATCCTCTTATTCTCCCAAACAGCTCCAGATTAGAGGGAGAATAAGGAGGATTACTTATTCCAGTCAATATTTGTTATTCCCGAATTCTAATTTCACGGGTCACCGTGGAATTAGGTAATTCGCGATTCGGAATTCCAGGGGTAGGTGTGTCTTTTGTTTTCTCCAGAAAGTTCTTTCTTTGCTGTTCTCATTTCTGTTGAACCCTCGCCCTCGCCCTCATCTCTCCCTCCATTCTCCTCTCCGTCTCCAGGCTTTCCCCTCACCGTCGAAGATCCGTCGAAGTGGCTGTTTGTCGCTTGAGGTAAGCCATGTTTTCATCTCTCCCTCCGTTCTTCCCTCCCTTCTCCGAGCTTTCCCCTCCGTTCTTCGTTCTCCCATCTCAGTACATTGTGTTTGGAGCATGGTGTTTGGAGGGAGGAATAGAGAAAAAGGAGAAAAAGAGTAGGTTTTCTTCTTGTTTTTTTTTCTCCCTTTTTTGAGTTAGATATAACCGTAGGTTCTGGGAGGAGGCATATTGGGTCCTTGATGAGGAGAAGGGGTGGAGAGAAGAGAGGGAAGAAGACTGTGAAGAGGGAGAAAGTGGGAGAGGAGAGGAGAAGAGAAGAGGGTTAGGAAAAATTTGGGTTCGTTCTTTGTAGCTGCTGTCCCATAAACATGGCATTCTTGATTTGTTAAAATAGATGGAAGTTTTGGAATTTACCTAAAAATGTTTAGCAAAAACAATGCCCTTACAAGGGCTCTTATTGATGATATGGAAGGCATTAATTAGCATTCGAAGATCTTCGAATTGCTAGTTTGACATCACCTTCCTGAGTATATTTCTTCAGTAGAGCTGAATAATGTAAAAGGTTCATGGGAAGATTTGGGACATGTCGAGACAAAAGAAGGTGGGTCGGTGCAATCCATCTCAAGATAACAGGGCCAAGATAGTATCCAAGCTAGAAAGGACAAACCCAAAACTAAGCCGACATAATTAAAATCTAGACTGAGCCTTCAAATTCAAAGCTAGGATGAAGGGCAAAGAAAAGGCTAACCTCCTGAAGCTAACCCTTAGAGGCACAGAGACCCAAAAGCCGAGCCATCTATCACACTATCTTTCTTCCTTGCAAGTTTGCAAGTCTACAAAAAGTTACGAAAAATTAAGAACCAGGATGATAAATGTCATTACTAGGGGATGATTTGGTGACAAGCCAAAAAACGTGATGGGACTCTGCTATCTAAACCAAGTGACCAAAGCCGAACCATGAAAGCTAAGTCTAAGACCAAGACAGAAGCCGACCCATTGAGACAAAAAAAATAACCTTTTGAAGGATCTCTGGTTAACTTGAAAAATGATGCAGAACAAATAAAGGGATGCGATGCGGAAGTAAATTAAGATTAACTAATTTTTTTGTTGTTTTTATATGTTTGTAGAAGTTGGCTTCAAATCAAAGAAAAGTTAACCTAACATTGAAAGATACTAATATGATAATTGAAAGCACAATTTTAAGGAAACTAAATTATCAGAGTAGTTCAGAAGCAACGGATCGCTGGGGGTTGAGAAACTCCCAGACCTAGGGTTTCGCTCCGAACTTTCAACAGAACAGAAATAAAGAGAAGAGATGGTTTACCTAACCAGACAATGATCTTCACAGATTTTGGTGGAAGAACTCTCCCGAGCAGATTGTTGGATCCTCGGATTCAGATATCTTCGCAATGGATCCTCCAATACTGGTCCTTGGCGGGTTGGCTTCTCCTGAACTCAAGATCTGGAAGAGAAGAAAAACAATTGATGGAATCAGAGAGTCAAGGGAAAAATTTACCAGGTTGAAGAACTTGAAGATTGAAATTGCTGAAAACTGGATTCTACTGGAAGCTGATGTGATTTTTCTTGGAACTTGCTCTGGATCTGAAGTAGCCGGACTGGATCTGGATGAAGGTGGACGGCCTGGACTTGTAGAGAGAGAGAGGCCGTGGGAGATGGAAGGAGCTAGGGTTCGATGGATTGAAAATAATGAAGGGCGGCTAGGGTTTTGGATTTTTAAGTGGCTAACCTAGGGTTTTGGATAAAGATGGAGATCTCTCACCTCCTCAAGGCTCCAATGGAACCCGGATTACCCCCTCACGGAGCTCAACACTTAGAATAGTGCGGAAGAAGAGAAACCTAGGTTACTCAACACAAGAGAATAGCAAAAATAATTTTTTTTTCATTCATAGATTGTTTTCAACTTACAAGAGGGATGTAATTTATAATGCTTTACAAGGGAGAAGGGTTTCATATTTTCCCATGTGGGACTAAAGGAGGGGATCTCCAAATTAGGGCAAATCCCTTACATATGGTTGGCCAAAATACCAAAAATTAGGATTTGGGTTATAAATGGCAGGTAGATGGCGCCACCTTGCTTGGAATTTTTCAAGAAAAATTTTCTTCCTTTCCTGGATGAACTCTTTTGGACTCCTCCTTTTCTTCCTCCCTAAGTCAAGGCTCTTCCCATCTTTGTTTTAGGTGTTTTTGGCAGGTAATGGGCGCCCCTTGATATTCTCTTCCAAGAAAAACTTCTTCCCTTCTTTGCTTGGAATCACTTGGGAAAGTCTTGGCCGCCCCCTTGATTTGTGCTCTTCTCTTTATCTGGTGCATGAAAGAAGGAAGTTTCCATATGTGGAGTGGGGACCAAAGGCTGCTGGATGTGGATATGGCACCCCCTGGACTGGGAGTGTGGCTGGGAGTGTGGTGTCCACTTGCCTGGTCTTGGGAGAAAATGTAACATCCCCGGTTGAAACCCTAGTCCACTACTGAGTCAACATGACTCAACAAAATAAAATGCAGGTAATGTAGACTCAAGCTAAATTGAGTTGATCTAGTCAACTCTTATTACAAACCAAAAACCCTAATTCTTCGGGCAAGGTTAATCAGAGATCCAGATGGAGCTCTGAAGTCTTCTTCTGAGTCTGGTGCCCACACCAATTCTCCCAGGGTGGGAGGAACTCGACCCTGTCGAGTAAGGCTCAAGTTGGCTCTGGTATCTATCCAAGAGGTCTGGGTCCAATTCTTGTAATTCTTCTCGGGAGATCCAAGAGTCATCAGAATCTGGCCTTCCTTGCCAGCGGACCAGGTACCTTTGGTATCCTCGATTACGAGTAGAGATAACCTGATCATCCAGGATCTTTTCAATCTGCTCTTTCCTCACAGGCCAGTTTGTTGGTGGACACACAGGGTCGGGATCACTCTCAATGATAGGGTTAGGTTCAAAAGGCTCACTAGGAATCACAGCTGGCTCCCTGTACTCTACTAAGTCTGTAATGTTGAAAGTAGAGCTAATGCCTAGTTCTGGAGGCAACTCGAGCACATAGGCATTGGATCCTACTCTCTTTACCACTCTAAATGGTCCAGCTCCCCTAGCATGTAACTTTCTAACGGTTCCAGGAGGAAACTGTTCAGGCCTTAACCTAATCATCATATAGTCTCCCTCAACAAAAGATTTGACTCGCCTTTGAGTATCAGCCAACTTCTTATAAGTTTCATTACTTAAATTTATTTTGGCATGAATTTCTTTATGCAAGTCTTTTACATGCTGTGCAAAATTCTCAGCAGACTCGGAGACTCGAGTGTGGACAGGTAAAGGGACTAGGTCAAGAGGTGTGTGAGGTTTGTACCCATGTACAATTTCAAATGGACTCTTACCCGTAGACCTATTGACCGAGTCATTGTACGCAAATTCTGCCCTTGGTAGGTATAAATTCCAATTTCTGGTGTTTTCACCAACAAGACATCTCAGCAGATTTCCTAGGCTACGGTTCACTACTTCAGTTTGGCCATCAGTTTGGGGATGATAGGCAGTTGAAAACTTAAGTTTTGTCCCTAACTTATGCCAAAGGGTCTTCCAAAAGTAACTGGTGAACCGGACATCCCTATCTGAAACGATTGTCTTAGGTAGGCCATGGAGTCTAACTATCTCATTGAAGAAAAGTGTGGCTATCTTAGACGCATCAAAGGTTTGGGAACAAGGCAAGAAGTGGGCCATTTTAGAGAATCGGTCGACTACGACACAGATAGAATCATGTCTCCTCTGGGTCTTAGGTAAACCTAACACAAAATCCATACTCACATCTTGCCAAGGATGATCTGGGATAGGGAGTGGGGTATAAAGGCCAGTGTTTTGTTTTCGCTGTTTGGCAACAGCGCAGGTTCGACATCTAGCTACAATATTAGCTACATCCCTTTTCAAGCTAGGCCAGAAAAAGTGGTCTTCAATAGCTAGAATGGTCTTGTCTTTTCCAAAATGGCCGGCTAAACCTCCAGCATGGATTTCCCAAATCAAAAATTCCCTAAGAGAAGTTCTAGGGATGCAAAGCCTATTTTTGAAGAACAAAAAACCATCTACAAGGGTATAATCCTGGTGATTACTAGATGGTCCTTGAACTAGATCCTGATACACAGTTGTGAAATCCGGACAAGACTTATATTCCTGTTTGATTTGCTCAAACCCTATGACCTCAGTTCTAACAGAAGTTAATAACAGAGATCGGCGACTAAGGGCATCAGCTACCTTATTCTCAACTCCAGCCTTATGTTTCAGGACAAAAGTATAGGACTGGATATATTCTACCCACTTAGCATGCCTAGGGTTAAGCTTCTTTTGGGAGTTCAGAAATCTAAGAGCCTCATGGTCCGAAAATAGTACAAATTCCTGCGGTAGCAAATAATGTCTCCAATAACGCAAAGCTTGCACCACCGCATAAAATTCCTTATCATAGGTAGAATACCTAAGCTTAGCATCATTAAGTTTTTCACTAAAGAATGCTATGGGATGATTCTCTTGGCTTAGGACTCCACCTATTCCTACACCTGAAGCATCACAGGCAACCTCAAATACTTTAGAAAAATCGGGTAATCTCAGAATGGGTGCCTGGGTCATTTTATCCTTAAGATCTAGGAAGGCTTTATGTGCTGATTTAGTCCAATGAAATTCTCCCTTCCTAATACAATCAGTGATAGGAGCAGCTAAAGTACTAAACCCCTTGATGAATCGCCTATAGAAGGTAGCCAAGCCGTGGAAACTTCTAACTTCATGCACATTGGTTGGCTCTGGCCAGTCTACTATGGACCTAATCTTCTCAGGATCGGCCGCCACGCCGTCAGGGGTTACTACAAAACCAAGAAAGATAACTCTAGTAGTCATGAATTCACACTTCTTAAGATTACCGTAGAGTCTATCATTCCTCAAAACTTGGCAGACTGCTCTAAGGTGGCCTAGGTGATCTGCTGGGGTCTTACTATAGATCAGGATGTCATCAAAATAGACCACCACAAATTTTCCTATGAAAGCTCTAAGAAACTGGGTCATAATTCTCATGAAAGTACTAGGGGCATTGGACAACCCAAAAGGCATAACAACCCATTCATAAAGACCATCCTTAGTTTTGAAAGCAGTTTTCCATTCATCTCCGGGTCTAATCCTAACAAATTTTTACCTTTGTCCATGGGCCTAGGGGTAGAAGTATCCTGAAAAGGTTTACTAGGGATAACTTGGCTAGGTCCATTCCTTGGGATTGGGGCACTAACCCTAGAAGGTATAGGTCCTCTCTAAAATTTCTCAGTGTTCAGTGCAATCTGGTAGGCTTGGTCTAGATCAGTAACCTCTCTCAGAAATAGTTCTCTCTTGATATCTTCCCTCAGTCCAGCCCTAAATCTAGACAAAGTGACTTCGTGGGCTTCACTCACATCACATCTCATTAGGTATTCATCAAAAGTAGCTATGTAGTCTGAGACAGATCGGTTTCCTTGTTTCAGGTTTTGCCATTGATCTAACAGGTTTTGCTGGTATGAAATGGGTAGGTATTTATCTCTCAGTTTTTCTTTCATACCCTGCCAAGTGGTTATGGGCTCAACATTCCGTCTCCTAGTGGTTAGCTCAATGTTCCCCCAGTATAACCTAGCTTGACGCACTAATTTCATCTTGGCAAACTTGTATTTCCTCTCCTCAGACATAGCATACCACTCAAAGTATTGGTCCATCTCACCCTCCCAATCAGAATACACCTTAGGGTTCAGACTACCATCAAAAGTGGGTGCATCTAATTTGATGTTTCTGATGAACCTATCATCTCTATCTTCAGGCTCTGGGTCAGGCCTCCTATGATTAGGTTCAGGATCTCTATATAAAGGCCTTCTAGGCTCCTGATGTGGGTGAGGTTGAGGCCCATTAAAATCGGGGTCAGGAGTCCAATTCCGATGTCTAGGTTCTTCAAGTACTTGGACTCGGTCCCTAAGTTGGGTAAGATCCTCATGAATTTGTGCGCTAAACTGGGCCACAGTGATTGTCATATCCTGATTCATTTTAGCCATACTTTCAGTAAGAGTTCTGATCATGGCCTCTAAATCAGGTTGGGTTTGACCAGGTTGATATGGCACTCCATTTCTGGTAGACATGATGATTCAAGCAAGCACACAAAATGAGACTAGACTAAATCGACTACTGGATCACTAGACCTAGAGTCCAAACTAGATGCCCAATCAGAGTGGCAAGCTAGCCTGTAGTAACTCAGGACTCAGCCAGGCAGGTGTAAGGGGAGTGTTAGGTCCCTGATTGCCAATCCTAGACACCAATCAGTGATTGGCCAGGTAGGCGGACCAGCACACAAGCCCTTCGGGAATGGATCCCTGAACCACCGTTCTAGACACTGAGTGCTAAGCACACACAGAATAACTCGACAAACTGACTCAACACTAGCCTAGACCCGACCAATTGGTGTCCCTAGCCCACTAGGGCAAATTAGGTCTAACTGATTTTAAATTAGGTCTAGGTTCGAATGATTGGATGGTGGTTTTGGGCTAAGGAGAGGTAATCAACTCCTCCCCTTATTTTAGATGCTCAATTGCCCTTAAGTAAATTATGAGATGATCACTCCAAAAAGAATTGAATTGCAGAATACAAAAAATAGAGTTATTATATTTTAATGCTCAGAATTTTTATCGAAACCAATAAATTACAGAAAAATTATGGAGAATAGGTTCAATTATACTGGTTTCAACGAAGCAAAAATCATGCAATTTGGAGTTTTATGCAGGGAGAAATAATTCAGACAATAGGGCAATTACGGGCTATAACTAGATTGTCTTCCCCGTTTATAATCCCTGCTACGAAGTTATAACCCAATGGATCCCCTACACGCCCTAGGAACACCCCATAGAATGGGAGGAGGAGGATTGCGCCTCGCTTAGTTCCTAGGACCGGACGTCCTGGGGAGTCTACTTCGAGCAGAAAAAATAAAAAGAGAAAACAATCAAAACAAGCAAGCAAGCAAATCAGAAACCCTAGACTGGGCTCTGATACCAAAAATGATGCAGAACAAATAAAGGGATGCGATGCGGAAGTAAATTAAGATTAACTAATTTTTTTGTTGTTTTTATATGTTTGTAGAAGTTGGCTTCAAATCAAAGAAAAGTTAACCTAACATTGAAAGATACTAATATGATAATTGAAAGCACAATTTTAAGGAAACTAAATTATCAGAGTAGTTCAGAAGCAACGGATCGCTGGGGGTTGAGAAACTCCCAGACCTAGGGTTTCGTTCCGAACTTTCAACAGAACAGAAATAAAGAGAAGAGATGGTTTACCTAACCAGACAATGATCTTCACAGATTTTGGTGGAAGAACTCTCCCGAGCAGATTGTTGGATCCTCGGATTCAGATATCTTCGCAATGGATCCTCCAATACTGGTCCTTGGCGGGTTGGCTTCTCCTGAACTCAAGATCTGGAAGAGAAGAAAAATAATTGATGGAATCAGAGAGTCAAGGAAAAAATTTACCAGGTTGATGAACTTGAAGATTGAAATTACTGAAAACTGGATTCTCCTGGAAGCTGATGTGATTTTCCTTGGAACTTGCTCTGGATCTGAAGTAGCCGGATTGGATCTGGATGAAGGTGGATGGCCTGGACTTGTAGAGAGAGAGGCCGTGGGAGATGGAAGGAGCTAGGGTTCGATGGATTGAAAATAATGAAGGGCGGCTAGGGTTTTGGATTTTTAAGTGGCTAACCTAGGGTTTTGGATAAAGATGGAGATCTCTCACCTCCTCAAGGCTCCAATGGAACCCGGATTACCCCCTCACAGAGCTCAACACTTAGAATAGTGCGGAAGAAGAGAAACCTAGGTTACTCAACACAAGAGAATAGCAAAAATAATTTTTTTTTTCATTCATAGATTGTTTCCAACTTACAAGAGGGATGTAATTTATAATGCTTTACAAGGGAGAAGGGTTTCATATTTTTCCATGTGGGACTAAAGGAGGGGATCTCCAAATTAGGACAAATCCCTTACATATGGTTGGCCAAAATACCAAAAATTAGGATTTGGGTTATAAATGGCAGGTAGATGGCGCCACCTTGCTTGGAATTTTTCAAGAAAAATTTTTTTCTTTTCCTGGATGAACTCTTTTGGACTCCTCCTTTTCTTCCTCCCTAAGTCAAGGCTTTTCCCATCTTTGTTTTAGGTGTTTTTGGCAGGTAATGGGCGCCCCTTGATATTCTCTTCCAAGAAAAACTTCTTCCCTTCTTTGCTTGGAATCACTTGGGAAAGTCTTGGCCGCCCCCTTGATTTGTGCTCTTCTCTTTATCTGGTGCATGAAAGAAGGAAGTTGCCATCTGTGGAGTGGGGACCAAAGGCTGCTGGATGTGGATATGGCGCCCCCTGGACTGGGAGTGTGGCTGGGAGTGTGGTGTCCACTTGCCTGGTCTTGGGAGAAAATGTAACATCCCCGGTTGAAACCCTAGTCCATTACTGAGTCAACATGACTCAACAAAATAAAATGCAGGTAATGTAGACTTAAGCTAAATTGAGTTGATCTAGTCAACTCTTATTACAAACCAAAAACCCTAATTCTTCGAGCAAGGTTAATCAGAGATCCAGATGGAGCTCTGAAGTCTTCTTCTGAGTCTGGTGCCCGCACCAAAAAAGGTAATAAAGTGCAGCTCTATAATGTTCTGTAGTACTTCATATTATTGTATGATACTCATTAATAATGACTCCACTAGGGTTTATGAACTTGTATTTGTACATTTTCTCCTTCTGTTTCTGAGCATTTGGTTGGTTTATGTTACATTATTTGGTGGTTGATATATGTTTTGATAGAAACCCTAGGCTGATAGTTGGGATGGTATGAGAGAGATCTTGTTTTTGGTCTTCCCTATTATTCAAAGTTAATATATTTACATGATGTTCGCTTGTAGTATTTTATCTGACGAATTTTTCTTGGATTAAAGTTACAGTTATTCCTAAAAATGTCAAAATCACGTGATAAGATCACACAAGATGTGGGAGGTTCCTCACGTCGAAGGGCACCTAATTGGACGGATTCCCTCGACATGATCATGATTGCCTTAATGCGGCAAGAATATGATGAAGGTAATTATATAAATGGAACCTTCACAAAGGAAACATGGAAAAAGATGACCTTGTCTTTTAATCAACAAACAAGGAAGAGTTTCACGTACCCCAACCTGAAGAACAGGCTGAAGGTAGGCGCGGGGCCACATCTATTTTACCGGAAGGTGTATCGGATTATTCAACATCCGATGATGAAGGACAGATGGCAAACTTTGATTCCTTGTATATTAGGCAGTCCTTATAAAATACTGACCACGCACTGCTGCTTCATTCTACCATTTGAAAGATTCAAATGAAAGCAGGTCAGATGAAGCACCCAACAGCCCGCCCGCATGTACCTCGAACCCGTAATCGAACCAGTTTCTGAAGGACGGCCTTCCTCTTCTAGCAAAAAGAGTAGGAGGTCAAATTCCCAGACCAGTAGGTCATGTCGATCTTGGATTAGTAGTGATGCAAGTGATGCACTACAAGAGATCGCTGAACAAGGAAGAAGAAGATTAGAAATTGCAAACGAGCTTCTACGTAGGGAGAAGCTTGGTAGGCTAAATATTTATTCTATTGCTCAATGCATGGTTAAGTTGGAGAGTTTACCCGGAATTACACCTGAATGCATAATAAGTGCATTTGAAATTTTCAAAAATGAGGACAATTGATGGTTCTTTATGAACTATGATGGGCATGTTTTGGATGCATGGCTTCGGTGATAACTATCCGAATTTAATTAAGGCCCTAGATCGATGCAAGCTCCTCCTGCATCAAATATCTATGTCCCAAACATTTACACTCCAACTTCCATGCATGATGTCCACAGAGCTGTCCCAAATTATTTTATGAATCCGTCTATGAATCCAAATATTCACTCTACACCACATATATTTAGTTCGACTTCTATGCAATCAGGAATTCAAGGTGGTACACCATCATTCATGGACCAAGTTTTTAGGGCTAGTACTAGAGGTAGCCCAAGTGCAGCTCATTTAACATCTACTGAACACAGCTCGCAATTTTTTGGTACAAGCTCTTCTGCACTACGAAATCAGTCTGATGACACTTACAGACATGATTGACGGATGATATAATATGTTTCTATGTCTGCTGAAGTTAACATTATCCTTAATTACTTTATATATGCTTGAACAATGTATTATTATAAGTGTTGTATGTTTGTATTGCTATTTTTATGTTTACTTAAATGTTCTACATTTGTGTATGCTGTTATGGAAACATCATAGGATATATGTATCTGCATCTTTTTGGCCTTAATATCAATGAAATAGTACTTAAATCTCTCTTTCGTATTTCTATATTTGTTTCTTTACAATTTTATTAGGCAATCCATATTGTTCTATTAGTTTTAATGCTTATGTATTGATGATATGAATTAAAGAGGAAGTATATTTTATAAGTCCATTTCTAATCCCATATATTTTATTTAGATGTCTCCCTCGAATCAGCTATTGCAATTCATTATTGATGAGGAAGATTTCTGGGATGATGTTGTTATGACATTGTTAAGTACAGGACTGATTCGGTTGGAGGATTATAACATACATTACAGGAGATCATGTCGAACTCGTCCATTTTCATGTCACAATCTGATTACAGACATTATGAGTGGCCATCCTGACAGGGGTTACTCTCATTTTAGAATGACAAATAATATGTTCCAATAATTAGAACAGCTGCTTGTCTCACGAGGAGTTATAAGTGGCACTCGCAACGTAACCTCTACCGAACATTTGGCTTTCTTTTTGTACTGCGTAGGGCATGGGATCAGCAATAGAGTTTTGTCCAAAACTTTTCAACATTCAAGTGAGACGATATCAAGATACTTTAACAAAGTTCTTAAAGGGATTTATTCCCTAAAGCATGATTTCATAGTTCAACCATCTGCTGATGTGGGTGTGCATCCAAGAATACGTGATAACAACCTTTCCTATCCATACTTCATGGTATAATTCAAAGCTTTATCTAATTACTATTGCTACGTTATATTCGTGATTTGATTTACTTTGGATATGTGTCATCAAAGAATGCTGTAGGCGTTGTTGATGGTACACACATACCTACTCTAATAAAGAAGAGCAAACAACCTCGATTCAGGAATCGCAAGGGAACACTTTCTCAAAATGTTATGGCAGCTACTTTATTTGATCACACTTTTCTTTTCATCTGTACTAGCTGGGAGGGCTCTGCAGCTGACATGCGTATTTTGCATTGGTGTGTGGAGTCCGGTGGTTTCATAGTCCCTGAAGGTATCGAATGTCATATGAATAATAAATTTCATGGGATATCGTTGACACTGTCATTAAGTTAATTTAAACAAATTATACATTTCAGGAAAATATTACCTTGTTGACTCTGGATATGCGAATACCAATAAGTTCCTGGCTCCTTATCGGGGAAATAGGTACCACCTGAGTACATTCAACAATCCTTAAACTTGACGATATTCAAACAATCGGGATCTATACAATCATAGACATGCACAATTATGCAATTGTGTAGAGAAGGCCTTTGGGATTTTGAAGAAACATTTTAAGATTTTGAGGACTGCTATACCGTTTCCATTCAAGGTACAGAAGTGGATAGTAATGGCTTGTTGCATTATTCATAATTTCATAAGATGTAACCAGGGTAATGACAAGTACTTCAACATGTCATTAGCACCAATGCCTCCTGACCATGATGAGGATGACATAGATCCTTTACTAATTATCGGTGATGATGAATGTCATAGAGGGGAAGATCTACGTAATTCCATATCGAATAGGCTATGGGTTGATCATCTACACCGGGGAATGTGCAAATGAACAGAAAGCAAATGACATACCTTTTTACCCCTATGCATTGGGATTTATTTGATAAATTGTTTAGTACTAACTGTTGTTAATTTATATTACTACACTACGTATAAAGTGATATTTTTTTTTGTTATACAGGAAGGCGAGTTCCTCGTTAACTACCTCCAGTAATGACATTTGGAAAGTACTATGTGGTTTTTGAGGGTCACCAAAGGGGAGTTTATGACTCATGGGCTGAATGTCAACGTGAAGTTTCTGGTTATAACCATGCTTTATATAAAAAGTTTAGGACACAATCAGAGGCATTCGATGCATTTGACAGATATGTACGAGGTTTTAACAATCCTGCTCTACATTAATATGCTATCAATGAGGTTGAGGCAGACAACATTCATCATGACAGGGGCAATAATAATTACTCGCGATGTGTCCTAATGTTTGTTGTATTACTTGCCATCCTCGTAGGCTATGTGCTGGGCTTGCTGACATGTGCTTCTAAATGAAACTAGGATGTTATGGATTATTAATATTATATTATTAAGATGTGCTACTGTTTGTTGTATGTTGCATTTTATTGTGTGCATAAAGTATTGCTATGTTTTTTGTCGTGTGCATAAAGTATTGCTATGTTTCTCTTATGTGCCAATCATGTTTGAATGGTTCCAGGTGAGTCCGATACATTATTTTGAAGTTTATGGTTTGATGAAAGGAAAAGATGAGGGGCTGCCTATCGATGGAGCATGGCCTAGAGACAATAGTTTACCCTAATATTGGTTATTTTTACATACTATTGTAGCCGCGATGCTCTAAGTCATATCAATTGCGGATAGTATTGAGCTATCTTTTCCAATCTACATACTTCTTAGTTTTTACAATTTATATTTTGTTATTTCATATTCGTTCGATTTTTGGAATGTGGCAATGATGATGGGCTGTCTATGGACGGAGCAATGCTAGGAGACAATAGCGATACGATGTATCCAGGTTTGTTACTATTATAGCTGCAATGCTCCATTGACGAGGATTCTACATTTTGCTGAGCCACATATTCAATTAGCCATTGTAAGGCATTACTAAAGTGGCAGCCCTTAAAGTCCCGCTATATTGAGCTTCCTTGTAAAGTTTGATTGTAAATATGTACATGATTTTTTAAATAAGGCAATGATGATGGGCTACCTATTAATTGATTAAGCATTGCTGGGAGGCAGGAGTGGAATTATACATTTGTTGTTTCCACATATCTTGTAGCCGTGATGCTCGATTGATATTACATTCGCTATCCTGAGCCATTTTTCTTAAATATATATTTGAACTAGTAATAATAATAGTAGCTTTCAGGTTGCTATACTTATATTCATGGCAGCCCTTATCATTTCAGGATTTTGAAGTTTTATATGGATTATAGGTATTTTATATGTACTTCATGTATTATCATTTTGTTCATTTGGTTCCTGCTGTGCCACAATGACTGGTAGAGGCCGTGCCACCATTATACATGCCATGCCACTTTGCCTGGTGGGTTTCATTCTGTTGGTTTTATGGTATGACTTCCATGGATCGACATGTATACATGCTAATTACTCTGCCCTAATGTTTATTGGAACCTTGGATACTGCTACCACCTTTTCTTCATGCTTGCATGATTTTGGTAGTTTCTTGCAACAACATTATATGCATTTCTGATCAGGTAATGATGTTGCACTTCCTGTTGGGAATTGTGTTCCAAAGCCAATCGCCTGGGTTGTAGGCGGTTGAGCTCAGTATTGTTTTCTTTTTATGAATTAATAAAATATTATTTTTGGCAGCTCATTACATATTGTATTTCCCTGAAATGAACTCTTTCCTTTTGATGAAGTCCTTAGGACTACACTGACTTCGATACAGAGAGGATGTATCGAGTGGTCCTTAAACCCTGTTCACAACCAAAGAAAATATTGTACTGGACGGCAATATATCAAGTATAGGTTGTTGCAGTTCACATCGTTTGGTTGTCCTCTTGACCAAATGAGTGTGGTGACACTGATGTGATCTACAAGAGGGATATGTGGTATCTCATTGAACGTGACTCAGTGCAGCCCCTTTCTGCCAAAGGGAAACTCACGATTGGATATGGGTATATGTGTCCCTCCGACCTGAGGTCATCACGGTAGCTTACAAGCAACTCCCTATGCTTTGGTGCCGGACTACCCGAATTTTTAATCCGGTGACAGAAGGTTTCTGGGTACAGGCAAGTATTTGTGGAGCAGTGATGGACCAAGATGGAATTGACCTGTCCAAACAGTTTGGATCGAATGTCTCGCAGTATCTTAATTTAGCAAATCCTCGACCGGGGTAGCCCAAGTGAAGAGTACTGGGATTGCGAAGTTGAGACACGTAGTGGACTGACTCTGTCTGGGTTGGCAGCCCAATCTCAGTCGTCCTGAGCATTAGAGGTCAAAGGGATGAATTATACGGTAACCATATGCCAGAGGTTCGATTGTTTGCTCTCGCATCTTCGACCTATCCGGATGCCGGGATCCATTGCTGATGGTTTCCTGTGATGGTACTGGAATTGTTCCAGTGCTACCGTTTAGGTTCGAACCTATGAGGTCACACGCCACAGAGGATTACTCTTTGATCCGGATACCGATTACGATTAGGAATCATCTCGGTTTTATGGTCACAGTATTATTTTAGCACTCTTTTCCCCATCTTGCCCTTGTCTGTGTCAACCAGAAATTGTTCCGGGCTGACCAGGACTGAACCAGGATTTTATTGAATCAGTTTTGAACTGATTCAGAGTTCGTTTTGGCCTCCTATTGGTTGTGAACCAATTTTTACCCTTGAACCAAAGTTTGAACCGGTTCAATTGGATTGAACCAAATGGTTTTTAATGGGTTTGGACCGGATTTAATTGAACCGGTGTTTTCTCTCCACTTGACCGTTTTACATGGTACTTTGATAGAAGAAACTCCATGCGCCAGGATGCCAAACGACATTGCCACCTCCTCTCCTTCCACCCGATTCATTTAATCTTTTCTTAATTCCTGGTTAAAGGCTCGGTTAATGGATTTAACCGGAGCCTCTTCATCTCTCAGCCTCTCCATCTCCCTCTTCCCTTGCTCTTTATATAAATGGCAGTCCTCTGTTTCAGCGAACAGTGAAAAATCCAAGGGATTTCTGGGCGTTGTCTTTTCCCATTGAGAGGGTAAAAAATTCTTCCCGTTTGAGAGCTTTATCCTTGCTTCCACTGGGTGCTAGTAGGGCTGGGTTTTGGTGTGTATTATGGAGAGAAATAAAGCCCTTTTTCCTGTTGATTGTAGTGCTCATTCCACCTCTGCAGCAAACCTGTGTTGCTGCTACTTACCGTGACCGAAACTCCTTCCAGCGGCTAGCACCGCGCGTGAGGGTGGTTCCGAGAGCCCCGGGCGTGTCTCCCCTCTAGAGGGAGTATCCTTCTACTCCTAGGAGCAAGAGAGACGTTCCTCATTTGCTGCTGTTGCTCCTAACGCCAAGGAACAAGCTGCTATTTTGTTATGCAGTAGAAATTTCAGGCAGCAACTTGGGTCACTTGGTACAGTTTTTTTTGCCGTATTTTCTTTGCAGATTTTTGTTGGAGATCGAAGAAGACCATTCTCCCTTGCCGCTGCTTCGATTCGAGAGGAAAAGGAGCTCCGGACATCGCCATTTGGTCGCTGTTTTCAAAGCCAAAAACGGAGCAAACCAGCGTCCAAAGGAAGAAGACGGTAGGAATAGATTTATCCCTGCTATTCCAGCCTATTCCAGGTTTATTCCAGGGTTATTCTAGGTGGAATAAAGGTATGGAAAAATTATTTTAAATCATGCATAAATAGATGTATTTATTATATATTTTACAAATATTATATGCCTTGTTACATGCCTATTTTTAATACATACAACTTGAATAGATTAGGTTCTGGGCATAGCAGTTTTTCCCTTGCGCTATTTTTAAAAATGTTTTAAAATCCCCTGTGCTCCCGTGCCCTGTTTGCATGCCTAGTGTAGGTTTTTGTCAAACCTCTTGCAACGTTTTCTTTCACTTCCTATTAATCTCGTGCACTGTTTTTGATCTACTACATTGTACTTGTTATGTTTGATTACTTGATGTGTAAGATAGGTATCCATTTGATGATTATGATCATGTGTGGGAAGGCAACTCAGCATTGTAAGACAGGTATCCTACTGAGCACTATTCTTTCATTCATCTGAGGTCTGTGAGCTACCCCCCAGTATATATGCACCAGAGTATATTTTTTCCACTTATGAATTTTATTTCACTTTGATCTCAGCTCGGTTATTATAAGAGTTCAGATCATGATCAGCTTTTTTAGAGCATTGATAGATATAAGTGTATGTGTATATAAGGGTGCGATATCCTTTTTTTTGTAATAAAATGCCTTGGGCCAGAAAATACCACTGTTCTCTTATTTCACTTCTATACCTTACTAAAGTTTCTTTTGTGAAATCACAAATATTGCCATACTTGTGATAATATGGGAACTTTTCTTCTTTTCCCATTTAGAATGTATCATCAAATTAGACTCTTTTGTGGGAGTTGATATTATATTCTACATGGCTGATATGTCAGTTATATAATGAATTGGGCTTTTACATTTAAGCTTTCTTTCCATTCATTGCTTAACCTTAGCATCAGAAACAAAAAACATTGTCATTGATTTTTCATTTTAGGGCATTCAGGGCTACACTACTCTTATACAAAGTTATAAAATGCATTCCTAACATTTATAAAGAGGCTTCTTTGGACAACTTGAGGCTATACTTATTCCAACAATGCAGAAAAATGTTTTGGTATTATGACAAATGCAGAAATTTTTTTCTCCTACATGGCCATGAGAAATGTTATACTTTTATGCATAACTTTGATTTGCATGGTGCAACTCATCTTCTAAAAGAACTTATAATACAGCATTCATATGCTGTGTTCACAGAACACTAGTCAAGGAAACAAGCAGGCACAGCCCAAAGATTCCTGTAAATACAAATTTGAGTTGAATTCATGAATACTAGCTGATGTAGTTCAGTTATCAGAAATCCTTCTTTGTTTTTTGATGGAAAGTTATCAGAAATCCTTAAAGACAGAATTTGTTTGACATGTAGTTTGATGTTGTACACGGTATTCTGACACAAGAAACATTATGCTATCACAGGACAGAGTCCATGATAAGAATAAATACTGAAATAAATGTATTAAGGCATATTAGTTATTGTACTGGTATTCTAATGCAACATTTAAATTACAATAAGTTGTTATGTCTATAAAGATATTGATGTATGATGATAACTTAAACAAGCAAATGATTGGCAATAGACATCCATACAAAACTTGTTGGCTAAGAAAAGATAGAAAAATATGTATAGAAAAGATAGAAAAATATGTATTGTACTTCTAATTTCATCTCAGCTTATGTCGCCAAGAAGAACCATCTGGCATACTCATGTTATTGCTAAACGCGTGCTAGATAAAATATGTATCGCTTCTTGATGATACAGGATGTTTCAGTTGTTAAGTTATATGTATCGCTTGTTGGTGTTATGGTTTATAATGATACGCAGGTGTACTTCTATAATGTTCAAGTGACTATGTGTCATTCAAGTTCCTCGTTTCACCGGAATAAGAAATTCATGTTATTGCTAAACGCGTGCCAGATAAAATATGTATCACTTCTTGATGATACAGGATGTTTCAGTTGTTAAGTTATATGTATCGCTTGTTGGTGTTATGGTTTATGATGATACGCAGGTGTGCTTCTATAATGTTCAAGTGACTATGTGTCATTCAAGTTCCTCGTTTCATCGGAATAAGAAATTCCTGTTATTCTCCCTCGATTTTGGCATTGTTTGGCAGAATAAGGTATATATTATTTATGTGGCAATGATGATAGGCAGCCTATTGATTGAGCATTGCTTGGAAGTAGGAGTGGAAAGGCAACATTTGTTGTTTTCCTCTTGTTGCCGTGGCGCTCAAGTGAGATTACATTCGCTGTCCTGAGCCATTTTTCCAAAATATATGTTTCTACTATTTTACATTTTGGTAGATATTGTTTTCCTACTTTTTCTAACACAGCTTCTTCATGTTGTGTGACGAGGTATGTTTATATGCATGATTTGGTACTATTCTGTGTTGGTTACGGCAATGATGATGGGCTGCCTGTTGATTGAGCATTGTTGAGAGGCAGGAGTGGAACTTCACATTGGTTGTTTTTCTCTTGTAGCTATGATGCTCAAGTGAATATTTCGCTTCCCTGAGTCAAAATTTGTAACTATATATTGTAACAACTACTTAAGGCAGCTGCAAAGTGCTTTGTTTATACTGTTGGTAGCCCTTATTGTTTCGGTATATTGACCATCGTATGTTCCAGGATGGTTCGGGATGTTTGACGTGTTAGTGCAATGTATGGATTCTTCATACAATGATTTATGATGATGTTCTTGATGTTCCATACTGTGTTTTAGTTGTTAGTGCATTGTATCGTTTGTTGGTATTACGGTTTATGATAATGTTCGTCATGTTGCAGGATATTTCAATTGTTAGTGAGTGCTTTGTTTATACTGTTGGTAGCCCTTATTGTTTCGGTATATTGACCATCGTATGTTCCAGGATGGTTCGGGATGTTTGACGTGTTAGTGCAATGTATGGATTCTTCATACAATGATTTATGATGATGTTCTTGATATTCCATACTTTGTTTTAGTTGTTAGTGCATTGTATCGTTTGTTGGTATTACGGTTTATGATAATGTTCGTCATGTTGCAGGATATTTCAATTGTTAGTGCATTGTATGGCTTCTTGTTATTACGGTTTATGATGATGTTCTTGATGTTCCAGGATGTTTCAGTTGTTAGTGCATTGTATCGCTTGTTGGTATTATGGTTTACGATGATGTTCTTCATGTTATAGGATGTTTCAATTGTTTGTGCATTTTATGGCATCCTGTTATTATGGTTTATGATGATATTCTTGATGTTCCAGAATGTTTCAGTTGTTAAGTTATATGTATTGCTTGTTAGTATTATGGTTTATGATGATAGGCAGGTGTGCTTCTATAATATTCAAGTGACTACGTGTCATTCAAGTTCTTTGTTTCCAGGTATATATTATTTATGTGGCAATGATGATAGGTAGCCTATTAATTGAGCATTGCTTGGAAGCAGGAGTGGAAAGGCGACATTTGTTGTTTTCCTCTTGTTGCCATGGTGCTCAAGTGAGATTACATTCGCTGTCCTGAGCCATTTTTCTAAAATATATGTTTGTACTATTTTACATTTTGGCAGATGTTGTGTGCTATGCTTATATTCTTGGCGGACCTTAATGGCCCTTCATCAAGACTGTAATGTTGCCATGTCAAATTTCAGGTTACTTTTATCGATTGTCATAATGAAATTTTATTGCACAGGTATGGTATTTCATATATCTGAATTCATGTAGTTTATGTGAATTGTATATTTTTCATTTTTGACAAGTATTTATTGTTAAAGGTAACTGTTTATCTTTTGTTATAGGGGATATAATACTTCGAAATGGTCCGTAGAGCAGTTTGCATAACAACAGTTTATTATTGGTTAGAGCAGATGATTAAGGATTGAAGTGCACCGCGTGACTGTTTTGCTAGTTAATTATATCATTTTTTTTTTGACTTGTTGGAACTCAGGTTCATTTATGTATTGTCTAGGCATGTATATTATATTCGTGTTCTTATAAAAAGTACTCATCTTTTATACATTTATTATGATAATTCAGATTAATAATAAAATAGGTACTTTTGATGTGGATATTACATAGTTTGCTCGTGTTACAGGATATTTTTTACTTGTATTATAAGATATCTGAATTGTATATCTGTCCTTGCAAATGTAATTTAATTTAAAAATTTAGAAGTAAAATAATTGCGGCTTGTATTGCATGTAGTGTTGAATAAATATGTTTTAAATAGATTTATTAGTGTTTTTCGTAGATATAAAATATATTTCAAATAGGATAATGAATGGTTACTGGATTATAACAATAAATTAAATAATATTTTTTGTTGTAGCGATGTTAATTTAATATGTTGTAATAATCAATTAATTTATATAATATCATTTTAATACATCATAATTTAAATTTAATATTAATAAATTTATTTTTAATTTTATATTTACATACAACAAATTAATAAATTATTTGGTATGACATATTTTTAATACATCATATTAATAAATTATTATTAATATAATAATATATTTACTTAAATATAAATTTAAAAATGAATTTTATAACTCATTTTATTTATATATAACTAGGGATATTTTTGGGATTTCAAAAATTTTTTTCCATATATTTGGTGGAATACAGACTTATTTCCATCTCATCCAAACACCATTTAGAATAGCACCGCATTAATTGCGTTGGAATAAGGTGAAATACCATATTTTTATCCAAACACAAATTGAGAATAACAACGAGTATAAGTTATTCTTGGAGAATACCTATTCCTATTTTCATAATATCTATTCACCAACCAAACACTATCCGAGAGTTCTTGGACGGTGAAGTTAGAATAAAAAAATAAAAAACTTAAACAGGGGTCCCATATTCTATTATTTTTTAAAAACTAATTTAAAAGTATAATAATCAAAGGCTTCTATCTTCTTAATCGAACCGTTATAATAATATTTGAGTTCTCCTCAGAGTACTCAATTACATGAATACCACCGCGCACAAAATTAGATGGACAGGTCGGGTTGAGTTGTATCTTGTATCTTTCGTGGGAACGAATGATTAATCTTCTTCAGAACGATGACCGTTGGATCTAGCTCCGAACAGATCGTAAATAGTCCATTCTACGATCTAACGGTTGTTCTCTTGAAGGAAGGTGAATCCTTCTTTTACGCTCAAGATACAACCCATTGTTGTCTAACCAACGGCGAGTGGCGGCGTGACGTGCCCCACCACCACCACCACCACCCCGTCGCCCAGACCCCATCCCTTCCCCGCTCCCCCTGGAATCCAAAACCCAATCCCCAAACCAAAACCCTCTCCTCTTGCAAACCCTAATCCTAAGTTTAGAAGAGAAGGCATCATCATCGACGATCCATCCACCGGAAACCCTAACCCTCCTTCGGTCCAAGCAGTGCGTTTGGGATGGAGAAAGAGAAGCAGCAGCAGGTGGCGGCGATCCTTGGGGCGGCGGACCCGACCCCGTTCGAGGCTCTGGTGTCACAGCTGATGACCTCCGCCAACGAGCAGCGATCGCAGGCCGAGGCCCTCTTCAACCTCTGCCGCGACCGCCACCCGGACGCCCTCGCCCTCAAGCTCGCCCACCTCCTCCACTCCTCCTTCCGCGTCGAAATCCGCGCCATGTCCGCCATCCTCCTCCGCAAGGTCCTCACCCGCGGCTCCTCCTCGTCCTCCGCCGCCGCCGTCTCGCCCTCCTACCTCTGGCCCCACCTCTCCCTTGCGACGCAGTCCTCCCTAAAGTCCCTCCTCCTCTCCGCCGTCCAGCGCGAGGACTCCAAGTCCATCGCCAAGAAGCTCTGCGACACCGTCTCCGAGCTCGCCTCCAGCCTCCTCCCCGACGACGGCTGGCCAGAGCTCCTCCCCTTCATGTTCCAGGCCGTCACGTCCACCGACTTCCCCCGCCTCCAGGAGTCCGCCCTTCTAATCTTCTCCCAGCTCGCCCAGTACATCGGCGACGCCCTCCTCCCCCATCTCTCCACCCTCCACGGGGTCTTCCTCTCCTCCCTCTCCCACCACTCCTCCCCTGATGTGCGCATCGCCGCCCTCGGCGCCACCATCAATTTCATCCAGTGCCTCCCCTCCGCCGCTGACCGTGACCGTTTCCAGGACCTCCTTCCCGCCATGATGCGCACCCTCACCGAGGCTCTCAATTCTGGCCAGGAGGCCACTGCCCAGGAAGCCCTCGAGCTCCTCATTGAGCTTGCCAGCACGGAGCCCCGCTTCCTTCGTCGGCAGCTCCCTGATGTTGTCAGTGCCATGCTTCAGATTGCCGAGGCTGACCGCCTGGAGGACGGCACTCGCCACCTCGCTGTCGAGTTCATCATCACGCTCGCCGAGGCCCGTGAGCGTGCCCCTGGCATGATGCGCCGCCTTCCCCAGTACATCGGCCGCCTCTTTGCTGTCCTCATGAAGATGCTTCTTGACATCCAGGATGAGCCCGCCTGGCACAGTGCCGACACCGAGGATGAAGATGCCGGGGAAACCGGCAACTACAGTGTCGGCCAGGAGTGCCTGGACCGGCTCGCCATTGCCCTCGGGGGGAACACTATCGTTCCTGTCGTGTCTGAGTTGCTTCCGGCTTACTTGGCGGCACCTGAGTGGCAGAAGCACCACGCTGCCCTAATCATGCTTGCGCAGATTGCAGAGGGATGTTCGAAGGTACCAAAATTCTACTTCTCTATCTTTTAATTAGCTGTCTTCTTTTCCAGCTCTTGATTGGTTGTCTTATTGTTAAAGAAAATTTCAAAAGAATTCATATAACTTAGATGCATAAAATGTCATACTAGGTTGATGATTGCTATTTCAATGTATGCTCATTGCAGAATAAGACGTTTAATTAATTTTGTTATTGTAGTCTTGGGTCCTAGATTTACTGATGGGTTGCATGCAATTTTTCCTTGATTTGAATATTTGCTAAGAGGAAATCTGGTTTCCTTCTGCAGGTCATGATTAAAAACCTTGAACAAGTGGTAAATGTGGTGCTAAACTTATTCCAAGATCCCCATCCTAGGGTACGTTGGGCGGCAATAAATGCTGTCGGGCAGCTTTCAACTGATTTGGGTCCTGATTTGCAAATTCAGTATCACCATCTTGTGTTGCCAGCACTGGCATCTGCTATGGATGATTTCCAGAATCCTCGTGTACAGGCAAGAAATTTCAGCTTTGCAGTATTGGTTTATGCAGTTTGTTTTTTACATAGGACAATGTTATGAACAAGATTTTCTGAACCGAAATTGGTACCGGCACCTATATTGGTCACTGATACCGACATACAGTATGAGCAAGAATGTCGGTTTGATTAGCATACCAGTTATTTTATTTTATTTTTTATTTTTAGGATATGTAATAAAATTTTAAAATTTCTTTGATTGATTTTGAATCCAAATTGATGCCTTTTCATCTTGTTAATTGTTTTTCTAAATATCTTGATACCTTTCCATCTTTATAGAATGTGTTTTTCTTCAATTTTAAATAATAGCTATAGTTGAATTGTTCTGAATCATGGATGAATACTACAAAATATACTATTACAATATGAAATGACTAATATAATTTTTTTATGTTATCATTTCTTATATGTGTTGATGTTTTTTCATCTTTATATAACATACTTTCCTCTATTATCATATAGTAGCATGAGAAAAAATATAGTTATTTATTTTTTTAAATATTTATTGTGGTATGAAATGGCTAATATGGTTATTTATTTTCTCAAAATTTTGATGCTTTTCCATCTTTGTATAATGTGCTTTCCTCCATTTTCATATAATAGTCATAGCTGAATCATTTTAAATCATGGATGATTACTATGAAATATATTATTATGGTATAAAATGGCTAATATAATTTTTTCTTGTACCGTCTATTTTTTTTAAATATATTGATGCCTTTCCATCTTTATATAATATAATTTTCTCCATTTTAATATGATAGCAAGAGAAAAAATAAGTTTATTTATTTTTTCATTTTCATATAATAGCCATAGTAGTATATTACTTTCTTAAAATAATAGCCAGGCTAGAATATTCGTGAGTGTTTACCGGCCAATTCAAGCAAGAAATCTAATGTAGATAAGTATTTTTTATGCAAAAAAAACATGCAAATTTTGATAACCATGATGCTTGTGATCGAAAGTCTATTAGAAATTTTAAATGACAACAAGAAATAACTTATTGCAAATCCTTCTAGATGAGATGCATTGACATTCACCAATGTTGTTCCAAGAAATTAAAAAAGAAATTTTTGTTTGATAAAGATCAACTTAAACATAGGGCAAGATATAGAATCAATGATGTTTGATGGATTTACATTAGAATATTATTAAGATTTTTGATCAATTGATCATTTAAAATTAAATATTTCAAAAGGTTCATGTGGATGGAACAAGGTATGTATATGCTTTTGCGAGGGCAAAGTAGAAAAAAAGCTTTTATATAATTAATTTTTGAATTTTTCATGTTTTTCATGTATTTTTCTCTTTTTTATTGTAGAAACAAGCTAGAAGCGGAGAGAACTCTCGGGCCTTCTCCTCTCATCCTAGTCACCTTAAAAGAAAAAATAGCAATCCGACCGAACTGCCTGGTTCAGCCCGTAACCTTGCTGAACTGCCTGGTTTGGTGCCATTTTAGTCGGTCCGGAGCTTGGACCAAAATCTATGGCTGAACAGTCTCGGTTTAGCTATGGTACGGTTTGGTACGGATAGAATTGGATGGTTTGGCATGTTTTCAAAAACCATGATTATGAGTTTATAATGGCGAATGAAACAACAAATTACCCTGTAACCTCTATTCATTTCACGGTTCTTCACATTTGGAAAGAAATGCCCTGACACTTCAGATGGTGCTAGCAAGATGCCATAGACGTGCTACTTCACATTAAAGTGAGGAAAGTTGTGAGGCTTATTGGCAATGATTTGGGATATACTTGTTATAGAAATGATCATTCTGAACTTCTAATGAATTGGAATAGTTTATACTTACTGAACGTCCTTTTATATTGATATCTACATAGACATGGTAAATTATGACATATTTATTTGAAGGATGTCTATGGCATTCTTTGAACATATATCTATGGATGCCGGTGCCATAATGATAAGCTTATCTTCAAGACCTTGTTAAATTGGTTTGAAAAGGAAAACCTTGTATTCTTTGGTATTTGCTTTCTTGGATAACATTTGTTATAGTCGAGCAAAGGCCAGTTTCAGTTGGAAAGTAGTTGATAACAGTGGTTTGTTGTAGAAAATCATGGGTTCTTATGCAGTGAGGAAAGAAAGTTAGATCGGGTGAGCATATCATAGGCAAAGTTGTTAAACAAAGATTGGCCTTTGTGGAAGTGAAAAAAGGATATTAGGATAAGATAGTAACGAAGCAAGTACTATGATTGTCATTTAAATTGGAAAATTGGTGGTTTGTAGTTGGATGTGATGGTGCATGGCTAGTGTATGTTGAGTGTTGGTTTGTTATTCCAAGCTCGTGTTGATATTGAAGGTTAGGCTATGTTAGTAGTGGATGAGCGTAGTTCTTGGCACAAGGATGAAGGATGTAGCAATTGTTATGTAGGGTGGTTATGATGTTTAAGATAGTGATGATGGTAGAGATGAAAAGGATGGGAGGAAGAGATAAATGATAAACATGAGAAACAATAGGTTTTGCTTCTTGCTACTTTGGGGCATAAAATTCTGTATTACAAAGGGCTTCTAGTACTCTCTCTTTTAAGACAAAAAACTAAGGGAATTTGTTTTTCTACTTTTCTAGGTTCAGTAGGATATTCTTGCAATAACACGTTCCTAATGCATCAGTGATAAATATAACAAACCGTCCTTGAGATCATGATTTTATGCCATCTTGTCAATAAAATGAAAGATATATGTTTTCTTTTATTCTAGAGTATGTTTCAATATAGTATAAAGCAAGGTTTCCGGTACGGGTACCAGAACCCGTACAGGTGGCCGGCCAGTATGGTGCGGTACCGGTATCGTACCGACATGCGATATGACAGGGCGTGCCGGTATGAACTAGCACGCCCAAATTTTTTATTTTGTTTTTTGGATTTTGGTCGATAGATTTTGGATTTTTAAGGTTTTTATTTTGTTTTTTTAGGGTTTAGGGTTTAGGATTTAGTGTTTAGGACTTTTAGAGCTTGGAATTTAGAGTTTAGGATTGAAGACTTCAAGGTTTAGGATTTAGGATTCAAAAAATGCTAATACATTAATCTAATTAAAATAAGATATAAAATGATAATTAAACTAAGATTATTAGCAATTAATGAAAGTGAAAGGTAACATATAAATATAATTACATACCAATATCTAGAATCGAGTATGGTATCGATGTCCATAAATATAGGGATCATTTATATACTCTGTAGGAAGACCAGTGTATCTCTCCAGCCAGGCAGCATGATACTCCTCTAAGGTCATTCCAGGAGGTATGCGTGATGGATCATAATTCATCATAGATTCTTTGTTGATGTCCCGATTTTGAGGGCTATCTAGAGACTGATGATATGACAGTGCAGGGACCCATCCAAATATACTAGTAGCAAAATCAGATCCATAAGATGCTTCGGGCTGCATGGGATAATAACCATTGGAAGATGACGTCTTAGATGCACCATATGGACCAGAAGCGCCGGTAGCTGCGGATAAAAGGATCCTGAATATGAGGATGACCCTGATACATTCATGGATCCTATTCCACGTGTAAGAGCTGCAGCTGCATCGTGTTCCGAACGACCTCGCGTAGCTCATTGTCTATATGAAATTGTATCACCATGGGGTCTACCAGATGGTACTCAATGATCTGTATCCTGTCTGGCATGGCTAAATTGCGACTCTCTAGTGAATCGAAGATAAATAGGTGGTTGCGACTCCTGTCTTTCGGTCCCTCCCTGATCACTAGATCTTCACTATCTGAAGAAGCATTATCACCACTCTCTCTGGTATCTGAATCTGAATGGATCGAGTGCTTCGATGGAGATGCAACTGCCTTTTCTTTTCTCTGTCTCCGGATCGAATAGATGGCGGGGAGAGACGATGTGTTGTATCTGTTGGAGCCCTGTGAGAAATATGGCTTATTGTTCATTGTCCAGCATCCATCCCAGCCTCGCTAGCTACAAAACTGGCTGGTCGAGGAGGCGATCCTGGCTCATCAAGCTCTGGCTCCTGCTGCTGACTCATGATCCATCCAATCATTGGATCTTCATCCTCGTTAATATATGAACTTGTACTGGGATCGGGTATTTCAATTCAACTTCCTCCTGAATGCACTGTAGCCTCAACCTTAAATTATAATGTACATATACAAGATCGTTGAGGCATTTCTATTTCAGACGGTTTTTTTGCTTAGAGTGGATAATGTCAAATGTAGACCAGTTGCGTTCACGTCCACTGGATGACACCGTTTGAAAGATGATTTTTACTGCAAAAACTTTTAGATTTTTTATAGATTCACCAAAATGCATCCATCATTCAGCTGCAAAAGACATTACATCATTTAAAGTTTTAGATTCAGCAAAATAAAAAATTCAATGTGAATATAATATTATACTTACTGCTTAGTAGTTTCTATCAGGATTCATCTTTGATTTACTTCTAATTACTACAGTGGATCCAAATGAATCTGTGCCCTCCCTAAAAAATTGTCTGCCAGAAAAAGTTTTGTTATCATGTGCAACTTATTGAAATTAATGCTAATAAAAATCACTCAATAATTTCAACATAACTTACTTCTTCTAGGTACATAGCAGCGATATCTGGATCGGGCTCCATCTTGTAGATAACATTGTGTAGGGCAAATATAAGCTCTTCATCTATGGCAATATCTGGTATGGAGTATTGGAATCTCGGATTCAGATAGTAAGCTGCACATATATTTTAAGAATTAATTAAGCGTACTTGTACAAATCTAATTGAATTTAAATTTTTAGGAATTTCATAAATGATTGCGTATCTGCAGATGCAAATCCGAACTTATTTGATACTCCATCGTCCATCAAGGATCCGGATATACTCAGAAGCATGTGATAGATCTGTCTCCTGGATCTTTTTCTTTGTCCTTTACATCATGAAATATAAGAAGCCCATCTGAGCATACCTCTCAGAGTCTACAACGCGAAGTACCTCATATAGAGGCTTGATAGCCTCCACTATTCTTTTAGCCCGCTGCCAGAATGTCTGTCTCATCACTAAATTCTTCACATTGTTTCTCTCAGTATTTGTTCTGGCATATCTGCTTTGCTGCCACTCCTGATTGACAAACATCTAATGCAGTTCTATTTTCTTGCCAAGAAGACTATCAAGTACTATGTAATTAGTAGTGAACCGTGTGATCCCTGGTCTCAATATTTCTTCCTGTAAAGCTCCTCATCAATGATAAGACTCATGTATGGTTATATATAAATCTGGTAATTGTGCTAGCTCAATAATCTTCTGCATCCTGCGGATTTTTTCAATATCCATCAACATGAGGTCTATAAAATGTGCAGCATAAAGAGTCCAGAAAAATATGATCGCCGCTGCATCAAGGTTTGCCCTGCGGCCCTGTACAGTAGTTCATTATCTGTGATGACCTGCACGACATTATGCTTTTCCATTTGATCAATCACCTCCTCCATTAATCTGAGGATATAATTGGCATTGCGCACCTGATCGAAGCATTAACAAACTTCTGAAAAAAGCCTTTCCATTACAGTAAGTCAAGAAATTGATGATGCTCCGTCTAGTAGGACCATTTCAACCATTATACATCACTATTAACTTAGACACGGACCACTTGCTCTGATAGGAGGATATCCAACCTTCTAGCTTTTCCTTATTGCTGTTCAGAAGCTGACCATAGAATCTCTCGATCTTGGAGGATCTATACATGCACTAGCAGCTTGTATAGATAAAATAGCAGAGCGATAATATGGATTGTTTGCTGCATGTACTGGGATATGACTGAAATGAAATCAGGAGGAGATGGCCCGCCACACATCCTTTTTCTTATCCTTTTTCAGCATTGTATCAATCATTTATTGCTTGGAATCTCTACTGGGAAAGGCATGTGGATCGACATTATGGATAGTGGCTTCTTCTGAAATATTCCTGAAAGACTTCCTTCTACTGCCAAATACTCTTAACATGGATGCAATATGGCTGGTGCCTCTCCTGACGGGTTCTTTGACTGAGGAAGTCCTTCTAAACTATGTCTCAGACTCTCCTGCAACACTAACAGAACCGGATCCCAATCCTGACTCAAAAGTTGATGGCTCAAGTCGCTGTCTATGCTTGGCTCTCATCTAGCTACCTCTACTAGTACAACTCGCCTGAATAGCAGCCTTCATCTATGCTTCCTCATCAGAAGGAATAGATGCTCCTTCTGACTCCTTGGTGTAATAAGGTGGTTCTGCGGTTCTGCAGTTCACCTCTGCCTTCTTCTTTGCTGTTATTTCCTTTCCAGCTTTGAAATCATCAAAATATTTTTTCATCAACTGACGAATCTCCTATAAACACTGTCGGCATGCAGATACATTAGGATAGCTGCCAGTCAAGTACTGTTTCAACCTTGTTACTCCCACCTTTGAATTTGGTATTGCACCATATATACCTCTAGTGATGTCGATCCGAGAGTATCTCTTTATGCAACCAACCAATATCGCACTTCAGATCCTTTTCCTCGATGGATCCATACCTGAATATTTAAATTGCATATAAGGTCAATAATAATGTTTATTAATTAATACTTTATTAACATATTTTTTTTTAAATTTAAATTATTTTTTAAAAAATTTTCAATTTAAAAAATTTAAAAAAATATAAAAATTATAAAAAAAAATTGATCTTAGATTCATGTAGGATTCTATCATACATGCTACATATATTTTTTTAAGACCCTCAAAATGCATTAAAAGCCAATTTTTCTTCAATTTAAGATTTAGTGCACTATTCATAAGATGAATCAAAACTTGGATAAATCAACATGAAATTTATAGTGAGAGTAGCTTATGAGCCCCGGTTTAATAATTTATAATTACAGTTTTTTTATTAATTATTTTATTAATTATTTTTTTAATCCAAAATTATTTTTTAATTTAAAAAATTATATACTTAACAAAAATCAAGATCTTAGTATTATTGTGTAGATCTATTCTAGATCTACCACATACTCTAAAATCATAGCTAACAAAAAAAAATTGACAGCATTTTTTTTTAATTTTTTATTTTATACGAATTTCAACCAAAAAAAAGGGGAAAGGAAAGCTATATATACCTTGATTCTATCGATATCTTCAATTTTTGGATGTTTGATTGCCTTGAAATGGAAGAAAAATCGTCGTTCGGGCCATCGTTGAGTTGAAAGAATAACATAGAGAGCTCCTGAGAGGAGCTCTTTGTTGGTTTTGTTAAAAGGCCAACAGAGTGGCCAAAAGATTCCCCCTCCCACCCCACCCCCACATGGCTACAGTAGCCATCAAGGGAAAACCCAAAAAAAAAACGGTTCGAACCGGTCACGAACCAGCTGAACCGCCCAGTTCAGCATGGTTTCGATCGGTTCAGGTCTGGTTTGGGACCGGTTCGGGCCGGTATATATATTTTTTTAATTTTTAATGGTTAGGAACCGATTTCTAAGGCTGAACCGTGCCGGCCGGCCGGTTCGGCATGGTTCGGTTGTCCTTGGTATAAAGAATATACATGCCTAAGCTAAAAGTTTGGACTTTGGATATCCATGAAGTTTTACATGGTATTTATATGTATTACGAAAGCTTTTTGGAGTAAGAGATGGATGTAATTTTGTAATTTTAAAATAGGATTTGTTCGAGTTGCTTCTTGAGCATACGTCATGCTAACCAACGTTTGTGATTTTAAATCTTGTACCGTTGATCAGATGAGACAAGTGATTGAGTTATGTTTATTGCTTTAATTGCAAATATATTAAATATTAATCAGCTATGTGTAAGAATAAATTGAAATGATATCTGAAAATTATAAACGTTTTTTGGCATTTTTTAACAACAATTGGCACTTTTGTAATCGTCAAACATGTCAATAATGCATTCATTGTGATATCACTGTATAATTTTGTTTTATTATGTTATCATCATATATAATTTAAGTTATCATCAAGTAGTTAATAACAAAATAAGTGTTGCATTTTAGATCCTGTGTTACGGAAGTCTTACCAATTTAAGGATTCTTATTTATTGCTTGTAGAAGAGTAGAAGAATACTGAAATCTTTACGAAGTTTCTACATAATACTCACATGAAGTTTGTCCTTAAAAACCTTGGTTTTGTTCCTAATTTCTCACAAGGATCAGTTCCTAATTTAAAATCAGTACTTTGGCTCAAGCACTTCTTCAAGTAAAATAGAATGAAAGGGAGGGGGAAAAACCAGCAAACCTCTTCTCACTTGAGATGTTTGCAGGATAAACTTTGTATTGAATAACTGCTTGTGTCAAAATGTCGATTCCCTAGATTTATCTGATATTATGATTAGGAATTGGAAAAAAATCTACATTAGGGGTGTTTGATTACATGGTGAACTTCAGTCTTCCCTTCCATTGACTCCTTAATGCAAAAGTATGTGGTTGCATGTTGAATACCTTCATTGTTGCTCGACTCTTTAGTTGAACATGTGATATAAACCTTTAAGATATTCTGGCAAGTTTGGACCCTATATAGAAACTGATTCTCAAGTAGATGACCATGATACACGACTGACAACTTTTCTCCTCTTTTTAGTTCCTATTTGAGTTTTTTCTTTTTGGAAGTCTCGCAACTTAATCAATGGAAGGCATTTTGTTAAAGTTATACTCATGACAGCCCTCCTTTTGTCTATATTACTCCTAATTTTCAATTAAATCTGCACTAACTTGAACATGAACCTCGAAATTTCTGAGATTGTTTGTCTTGCTAAAGAACTTTGAATGGAACTCCTAGTTTTTCTTGAAGGAAATCATATTCAGAATTTTAACCACATTTAGAACTTTGAAACTTAAAATGGAGTTTCAGATAATGAGTTTCAATCTATGCTCTCTCTATATGTAAGTATGTCAATACATAATATTCATGTAGAGTTTTGATTCATCAAAATTCAATTATGTTAGTAACCTAATCATATTTCAATTATTAACTCTAACACATTCTTTAGATGTATGTCTTTAATTTCTAGTTTAGTTTTATGTGATAAGCATGCATGTCAATATATCATTTACTTCATTGTACACAAAAAAAAAGAGCCATGATTGAATCATTAAAATTGTTACTTCACCTTTTTTTTTGCAAAAGCACAACATAAAGATAAGAAAACATGTTAAAAAAATAAAAACCAGATTTTAGAGGCCAAAGAAAAGGCTACCAAGGGTGTAATAGCCATACCTTTCATAGTTTTTTATACTTTTTGTTGACATGATCCTTGACACAACACAAACCATGTTATAAAAATTAAACGTGAAATTAAATTAAATAAACATAGTACCAAATTGCTATACCAGCTGATCAAGGCACATCCACGGATGCTTTCCTTAAAGAAGATCACACCTCCTTAAGTTGCACGGGCTGCTAGAGGTCTTCTCCCAAGAGACAGCAATCTCATGCCCTTGAATGAAGCACTCTGGTGAGGTAAGTCGATCTAGATGGTGTGTTTAGCAGTTGCCCCAAGAAACAGATTATTGATAGTGTTTAGAAAAATAGGAAAGCCCATTCAGTTTGAGAAACCGTTTTTCTGATACTCTTGTGAAGAGGAGAGTTGAGATACATGTAGGCCCTGACCTTAAAGTTTCAATATCCACTCCCCATTGAATAAAGAGTTTTGGTACAAGCACATTAGCCAAAGCTCAAAATAGCACAATGGGATAAAAGACAAATATAAGTCCATATGATGAAAATAAAAAAATAAAAGAAATTTTATAACAACCAAAACTTGTTTTATAAGAAACATATAAAGTATAAAATATGAAACAAGTTTTAGCAGTCGCCCTCCAATTTTAAAATTTTGGTTAAAAAAAAAAAGGGCGACATTGTATACCCTTTTTTTGATGATTGGAGCCTTCTGAACTTGAACTTCTGTCTAGCATTGACAAGCTTCTATCTATACAGGACCTAAGTGACTTTTGTCTTGAACTTGGAACCTTGAAGTGCAGGCTTTGTCAACTCCAGCACATGATTCGAGGCTCAAGGTCTGGATCATTCAATTTTGCACTTTAACAGTTATGTGCATGGATCTTGATCTTTATGTGCACTCTGGAGATTTGCCTTGACTCCCATAGAGTTATAGACTGCAACTTCATTGCAACATTTTTATAGGTGACCTTTTCAAGGATGTCTAGCAAAAAATTATTGGCCTAGCACTCATTCAGAGGTCAAGGTCTTTCTCTATTTGTTGAGTTGAGCAATACCATTATAGGGATGGGCATGTGGAGTGAAACTCGAACTTTAGTGCTCCCACCAATCACTCAGATAGCTTGTTTTTACCCATTGAAATTGGGATTCCAGTCAGTAGGTTGGGTTGCTACTATTGGTGACTGAATGTGGGCTTTAATCCCATCTCTCTTTATCTTGGATTAGCCTTCGTGCTAACCTTTAGTAAGAGGATCTGCATGGTTTTTAATAGATTTATATAATTCAAAGCAAGATTATCATTTTCCTTGAGAACCTTAACATAATCATACCGCAATTCCACAAGCCTCTCTCCTTTTATTTTGTTTTTCACTGTTAACCTTCTCTATAGTTGCTTGGCTGTAAAAAGTGGACTGATAGCCAATTAAAAATTAATGGATACTTCGAGAATTTTCCAATAAGTTGGAAATATGGTCACCATGTTACATGTTAGATATCCCCATTCTCTATCTGTTAAGTTTGTTCAATGAGATGATGCTAATTAATCAAACATAATAAAACAGTTAATGGAAATGACAAGGAATTCTACTAGACTTATCCCCAGGTCGAGGGCAAATAGGTGGAGCATAATATAGACTACAAAATTGGGTTTCATGCTTGTGCAAATAAATAATGCATTTCTTTCTTTTACCATATCAAACCTAGCTGCCTTTTCGCCACTTAATGTAGCTTAAGTGCAACATGGAATGTGGACTTGAATAGTGATTTCAAAATTCTTAGAGTTTTGCTCAGGCTTGAGGAATCAAATGTGCTTGCCAGACTACTGAAAGAATACACTCCCTATCTTCTAACATTAGTGTGGGAGCACTGATCTTAGGGAACTTCTCCTTAATATACTAATCCTAGCACCACACATCCTTCTAGAACCTTATCTAATCACTGCCAGGAACACTATTGCTGACCTCAATAAGGAAAACCTCCACAGTAGTAAAGATATCCGTATAAATTGCGACAACCTTTTCATTATTGATTTTCTCTTCTCTTTTACCTTTTGCTATGCTATCACCTTAATAATGCCTTTATGTGAATTAGATTTGTTAAGCCTCGAATGCTGTTAACTCAACAAGCTAATGTAATTTAATTAATTGGATCCTAGAAGCTGAAAACCTCACTAGTTTCTTTATATGCTTTATTTGAACTCATCGATTTCAAATTAGAATATAATTGATAAATAAATGCCCTAAATAGATGAAAAATAAGATAAGGATCAAGCCTGGGTTGGAGAATGTGAAAACAAGAATGAAGGGGAGGAAAACAAGGAGTTAATTTCTTATAAATACCTCATTAGTGATCAATTTTCAAACTACAAACTCACAGCTCCGTAGAGCCCTTATAGATTCTAAAAAAATACTTTAACATGATGGTAATGATATGACAATTTTTTTAACCAGTCTTATAACAGTAAGTTAAGACATTTTATACTAAAAATTCTAGTTCATAAACTCTACATTCCCAATACAAAAAATTACAACTTTAATAACTAAAAATCAAAGTCGTCAATTAAGACATCAGCTTCCTAATTTTAATTCTGTTAATTATATTTCAAAAGTTCTACAAAAATAATAAAGAATTTTCCCTAAATTCTTAGTTTGCATGATTGCTAAATTTTTATGACAAAGTATTGCAATTTTTCATGCTTCAACTTTGCTTCGTAACTTTATTCATTCAATTCTCATTACCAGTTCAGCTTGTAAATTACTTTGACATAATAGTTTACTAATTATTAGGAGTGATAATGTCATTCTTGCAAATCCTGATATCTTATTGTGTTACTTGATCTACATACATGATATAATATTCATGTTTGTTTTCATGGAAATCTATGCATATCTTTCTGGGAGGAAGCAACTGACTGAATCTTACTCAGAATGTTACCTTTTCTTTACATTTTGGTACTTGGTCATGGTAATTCCTTAAACGATAATGGCTTGAGTACTTTCTAGAGAACTTTGATATTCAATCACCTTTTTCATGTTGAGTGTAAGAATTTTAAACAATCATTTTTTGAAAATTATGTATCATGTAGTCATTTCCTCTAATCTTGATTTTTTCTTCATTGAATGTAAATTTGCTCCGTTGATCTATCTCTTAATGCGCCACTAACCAATTCCCATTTTTAAACTTCATTCACAATTTGACTCTTAATGAGGCTCTTTGAGAACAGAATAAAATTGAGTGGTATGTAAATCATGAATTTAAAATAAATTATTGCATGACTTGGAATGCAAATTAAATGGTCAACGAGATAAGTGCTCGACCTTTTTTCTTTTTCCTTTTTTTTTGGGGTCAAGGTGTGTGTGTGAAGGAACCGTCATACGACTCCAGGTTGTATGCAAGTTTTTCAAAATTTTTTAATTAATTAAAATTAATTCGCAGCGGAAATAAAAACCTACTCTAAGCATGCATAGTAGGAATTAATCATCAATATGTTATATAGATCTACAAATAAAAATAAAAGTAGATTAAATCCACTTATTTGTTGCGCCACTCCGTTTTCATCGGATCAAATTTGATGGATGCTCGGGATTTCACTGGAGCCGCGCGTGCGCCTGGTCTCTATTGATATCCACACAGAGATTGCCTGATCAGATCGTTGAGATCATCGGAGTGCTAGTACCTTGCATATCTCATTTCGATTGTTGGATCGAATCCCCTTCTTACTTTTTTTTTTTCTCTACGTTAGAGATCTTGAAAGAAAAATGATCTCTTCTCAAGAAATCAAGGAAAAATATTTTTCTCTTCCTGAACTGAACCTTTCATTCAAGATCGAGAGGAGGAAAGAGGGCGATGAATAAAATCTCTCTTTTATTTTTTTTCTTGTGTTTAGTAATGAATAGAAAGAAGGATGGGCGTGGGAATAAGTGAGAGGCATCTCACATTGAAATCCAGGAAAAAGTCATGCTCTCTCTTTTGTTTTTCACCCACCACCTTTTTATTTCTCACACCACAAATAAAAGTTTATCTCTCCTAGAGTCCCTTCTCATCTAAAACTAGGATAAGGTTTTTTAATCAAATTCAAATACCTAGATGGATTAGGATAAGTAGGGAGAGAAAGACTTGGAGTGCCCAAACTACCTTTGTGCATCCTAACATTCCTCCATGCACCAAATAAAAATTAATGTGAAGGAGACATGACTTCTTTCTTACATGCACAGGAGGGAGAGAAAATTTGTTAGGATTAATTAGAAATTAATTCAATCAACTAATTAACTAATTCTAACTAACTAAGAAACTAACCTACCTAATTCCTAACCAATTTAGGTTTAGGTTTAAATTTATAACTAATTAGGAATTAGATCCTAATCTAATTAGGACCATTAAACCCAAATAGAATAGATTAAACCTAATTAAATTAAATCAAATTTAATTCACTTAGGATTAGGCGACCAATTAGGTTAAACCGAATTAGCTTGCAACAAATACAATTAGGTTAATCCAAAACCTAATTGGACTAAGTCATCATCCAAATTCAACCAAATCGAATCCAATTCAATTTGTATCGAGCCTAATCATAATTAAATGATCAAATCATCTAATTAAATTATAATTTTTTGCAATAAAGTCTTTGCTAAAGTTTATAGGTGCCAAAATTAGCAGTTTTCAAATTTGTAATCCTTATAAATTTAGAGTTTCTAAATATGTAACTCTTACATATTTCGATCCAACAGTATGGTTAGGTCAAGCTTCTATTATGTTTGATCCTCGATTCTGTTCTATCTGGTAGTGGGATATACCATGATCTTCATCATAGTATCATCGAACTCTTTCGATGGATCATAATAATTCTAGTTCACCCCATCAAGGATCGTTGATCCAAAACGATCTTAGTGGATTCTTATAATCCACCAGTAACGCCTAGCAGCATGTAGTGGCAACCTAACAGAATAGAAGAAAGAATCTCTAGGTATAGTTATCATTGGATTGAGTTCTTTTATTGAGAATCCCGGCAAGATGCAGGTCATGGAAACTCTCCAAATCCTAAGCATCTGTTATATACCAAATTTAATTAGCTTAAGTTCAATGTGAAACTTATAGAAACTCTTTTTCATTCTTTACTTACCGTGGTTATGGATTTTCGGATTTAGCTTCTTAAATATATAGGACTACATCTTAACTACTAAGATTGATAGATTCTCTATAAGTGCACTTCCAACTTTCTATAGTGAACCTACTGTAGCCAACGAACATTACGAGGGCCTGAATGGATAGGGCCAATATTTTATATTGTTAAACTACAACAACCTACTATGAGTAATCAAGGTACTATAGGCTAACTACTCAGATAACTGTAGTATCGAGAAAGTCACTGATAAGTGAGTAGATATTCATGTGACTTCTTGTGATGGTCATGTTGAATACTGTCGTTCTCTAATGATTACTTGTGTTTTTGCTCTAGTATCCTTACATTGTAGATTCTAGACTTGTCTTTTCTAAAAGGAAAGTGATCTGTGCATCGTTCAAACCGGATCAATTATCGTTTCAGTGATATCCTACGGCCGAGTGCATTTAGGAATTAATCTATAATGATGCATATATCAATTTCTCAACTTTTGAGAATACATGTCACTGTCCATTAATTCTTTGGACGATGCATGAACATATCATGTATGGTAAAATTATCCAAATTAGAATATTAAATATAATTTTGTATTATAGAATTAAAATATGTATCTGGCATATTGGTTTCTAGGACATACATCTAAAATTTTTCACTTGTACTAAAACCAATCAGCCATACACTAAGCTCCATCTCATGTGCTTTGGTTTCAATTGGCCAAGGCTTATTAAACTAGTGGGTCTACCATATCTCATGTAGAGTTTACACTCTGCACCTATATAAGGTAGTCGCGAATTAAATCATCACTCTATATTCGGATTTCTGGTGAGACCTTGGTTTCTTAGCTAGAGTTATGGCATCATTGTTGCTATGATAGTGTTATGGTATCCGATGACATCACACTCATCTGCAACAAACTATAAACCAAAATATATCCTTGCACCTTTAGAAATGACGATTTAGTCAGCCTCCTAGGTTAAACCCACTACAATGATCGGTTCCAAATCATCATTATTTAAGAACACATCATATGCATCCTTATTCCCCAATTCTCCTTCTTTAAAGATCTAAAACATATTTTTAGTACTTCTTAAATTTTAAAAAATGTTTTCACAGTTATCCAACACTCATAGCCTGGATTGAATTGACATTGCTCGTAACATTCATAGCAAAAATCAATTATGTACATTGCAGGGTTCATATAAGGCTCCCTATGGCCAAAGTCCAAAGGAATCTGGTTCATATTAAAAACTTCTTAAAATGTGTTGGGACATATTTTAGAGATCAATTTCATACTTGAGGAATCAAATCCCTAATTGGATTTTTTAGGTTAAACATCTTCAGCACTTCCTTGATATACAACTTTTGTGATAGGTGTAGAGCATCCTCCTTGGCTTGTCTCGTAGACCTACATTCCAAATATAGGATGCCTTCCAATAGGTTTTTATTGGAGAATTACGTAGACTATTATAACCTAACCTAGGTCAGCACAGGAATCACATTCCTGGTAGAAGAATATTATCTGCATACATTGCGCAGAATTACATACTTTTATTGACCTTTTATAAATACGTTGTTTCTCTTCTTGTTCTTGGTAGAATCAAATGATAATCATGTCATAAAAACGAGAATTCCAATTCTAAACTATTTGCTTTAGTCTATTTACATAGATCCTTTGCAGTTTAGACCTTGTAATCTCATCACTGTTCATCAACCTGATCTTTTCATGGTTAACTGTAATAGCAATTAGTATGGATTTCAGCATGGTTAAGGTAAAAAGGTTTTCATAGTCAATGCTGACTATAACCTTTCACCTAAACCTTGCTTTATGGATCTCTATTTAATTTTCTTTTATAAATCCATTGCATCCATTAGGTACTGTACCTTTTGGTGGATCTATTAAGGTCCATACTAGGTTGAAGCACATCGAGTTTAACTTCATAAGATTTAACCGTTTTGGAATCGATGTCTAACATCGTCTCATTGTAAGTTTCTGGGATCATTTTTATGTTCCCTATCTTTCACAAAGAAAAGTTTCTTTGAATCCTGTGTAAGCATGCTTATGTACCTGTTGGAGGATGTGAGATCCTACTAGACTTATGAGATGATAGAGGAACTAATATACTGGCTTTGCTCGAATGTGTTCTATAGGTTCTATGGCATGTTGCTCTTTTGAAACTATCTCCTTGAGCTTAATTGTTCTTCCGTTACTAAATTTAGGATAAACTATTTAACCTTTAATATAGACAGTGGGTCATAATGATTTATGATCTATTAGGAAGAAGTATCCTAACAGCTCTTTAGGATATAGGCCATCAGTGGTTGAATCTCTAACTCATCCACCTATATCTCATATAAGTGTGTTAAAAAAAAAATTAGAGTGAAGCCAATTAAATAGATCGGCTGAGTTATGCAATCAAATCCTTAAAGATAAATTAATGACTTTCATAATAGATTGAACCATATCTAATAGAGTTTAATTTCTTTACTCAGATATCTCATTGAACTTGAGATGTAAGAGAAGTTCATTGTGAAGCTATGCCGAATAACATGAGAGATGATTTTGGAAATCTTCTCTAAGGTATTTACTTCCTCGATCTAATTGAAGAACCTTAAGGAGCTTTTTCTGGTTTGCATATTGAATATGCTACACATTAATGTCTACCCAAGCTAGCAAATCATCTCATAGGATCTCTCAGATCTCACGGTACTCACTAACAGCTCGGCATATACATCATATGCAAGTAGAGATTGACAATTATAAAATCATTTGAACCCAATTTATTTCTAAAATAAATGGATTAATAATTTCCATGCTAAACAGAAATCAAAATTTTGAAATCAGTAGATAAGTCTCTTTGAGCAGCTGACATACCTTTCAAAGGTATGTTCTATTTATTCTTCAAGGATTAGGTACATGGGTTAATGCCTATGATCATTGACCTTGAAGTGGAAACAACTTTCCATTATCATTTGCCATTTGCATGGAATATCTGATTTTTTGTTTCTTTATAGGCCTCTTCTTCTAATTAGACTCTTTTTTGGAAAAGGTCTGCTCCGCATCAAGAAGCATGCCCCTTGAATCTTTCAAGGGCCTTGTAATAGTCACCAATTTGTTGATCTAATTATCTTAATCTTTTTCAAATAGTAGTTTATAATAAGTTGTCCATGTGAATTAGACAGACTATTGGATCAAATCCAATTACAATCCTTATGTATCAACATACTCGAGCTTCTCAAACTTCTAATCCTTAATCATTGTAAATAATGACCATGGATCATTGCAATTATGTCATCTAGAACGGCTTGGTAACTTAGGGTAATCCTGGTCAATTACTGTACTTAGCTTATTTAATTAATTTTTCAAATGGAGCCAGACTTTATAATAGGTTTAAGTTAATCAATTTGTCTCAGAATTAAGAGGATTGGAAGCTGACTTTTAATTTGCTGAGAGTAAAGATTCTAGTTAGACGATGACTTTATAATAGGTTTAAGTTAATCAATTTGTCTCAGAATTAAGAGGGTTGGAAGCTGACTTTTAATCTGCTGAGAGTAACTATTCTAGTTAGATGATTGTATTTAATCTTAAATTTGTTCCATGAACTTTAAGAAATAAATAAGGTTTTCACAATTTTCATAGATCTCTTCACTCAATGGAGATGCGGAAATCCCTACGCGACTAGGGTCCTTAGTGGATATTGCGGTCCTACTGATTTCGTGCACCTCACCTAACAGTTATTAGTAAATATAAATCAATGAGTCGACAACTCTTGTTTAATGCTTTTCAAGCATGTTGCAACGACTCGGTCTCTAAGTTATGTGGGTTTACCTGATAGTTATTGCCCACATTTTCTAGTTAAGTTAGACCCACCGTTCATATGAAATGAAGTCGCTATTGGGTTCCTCACCGTGCCTAGTTGTTGGGCCCAACCTCGTCACCCCACAACATTTTATGTTAATAGAGTGGGTTGTGCTTTCCGATGCAACTGAACCACTATATCCAGCCAAAAACGATCAACACCCGAGTGGCTCACAGCTCTACAATGGTAGAAGACCTATAACTTAATATTTGCGAGAAGGTTTAGTTTTCTACTTAATTAGTCAGTATAATCTCATGTCTGACTAACCTACTGACTAACCTACTGACTAACCTAATTTAGGTAAGCTCAATTTAAAAAATTCTTTCACTATTTTTTTCATGAGTCAAATCACAGTAGCACTTCTACACGTCATAAGAGAACCTATCAAATAGAAAGAGAAGGTCTTTAAACTCTGCTTGCTTTTCTGACCGGATGGCCATAGTGATGCATTCAATCCAAGTACTAAGCTAAAGGATCATATCATATATGAATTAAGGTTTAGGTCAGCACATCTCATGTCTGATTAATCTTATTTGGATATGCACATCTAATGTCTAAATAACCTGGTTTGAGTCGGCACATCTAATGTCTAATTAACCTGGTTTCGGTCAGCACATCTAATGTTTGATTAACTTAATTTGAGTCAGTACATCTATTGTCTGACTCATCCATATTGGATCAGCATATCTTATGTCTGGTTGGTTTAAATTTGTACATTTCATGTCTAAGTGACCTGGTCCAGGCTAACTTAATTAGTCAGCTTATCTCATGTCTAACTAATCAAGATGACATTGGTGAACTCGAATTAATAAGCAACCTTATTCAAAACATAATTGACCAAATTGGCCAGGTAAGTAAGATTGATGGGAGGGTTCCGCCATTTCACCTCTTTCCTAGACACCAACTGAGTTGGCTTGGTAAGAGATAGCCGTAATTAAAAACCATGATCGACATTTGCCTTAGATACTAATTGTTTATCAATTTTGAATTGAGCAGCTTAATCGATTTAGGCTTGACTACTAAGCCAAATAAGGTATTTAGGTGAATCGATTGATGTCAATTGTATAGACCAGCTCAAACCATTGACATGGTCCTGAGTATTCTTGACCTAATTCTAATCAACTCACGATTCGGTTCGATCAAGAGTTCAATCGATTGGGTTTGACCTAATCAAAAATTAGATGCAATCCAATTACATGACTTAATTGATTCAACCCATGCCCGATCCCTCATATTTTATGCCTCATGTTAAGATATTAAATTCTAAATTTTAGATCTATTAACCTTAATTTCAGATCATAAATAATTGATTTAAGTCTTGAAATTATTTTAAAATGGATCAATCTTGTGCTAGGACAACTTTTGCACCATAAGGGGTTAACCTTATAGCAGGACAACCTTATGTCAGCACAAGATTAAACCTAATCAATTTTAATTTTAGATCTTTAATTAGGTGCATTATGAATATGAGAGTTTAGTTTAGATGTCAAAATTAATTTTAGACCTAAATAATCAGGTTTAATCATTTTATGAAAAATCCAAAGACCTGAAAATTTCAGACCTAGAAAATTCAGCACTCATGCATTCAAAAATTCATAACATTAAATCTAAAAATAATTTTTAAGATTTACGACATGAATATGAATTGACTTCCTAATCTAAATTCCAGATCCAAAAATCAAATTTTTTGGATTTGATTTTCAGATCAATTTGACTAAACTTTCAGGTCTAATGCAGATCTAGACCGTAGATATTTTAGATTTGAAATTTCGATTTTCAACCAAAACTTCGGATTTGAATTTCTAGATAACAAATTTTCAATTTCCAGATTTGATTTCAGATCTGAAACTCCTTTCAAGATCTGAATTCTCATATCAAAAATTAGAATTTTTATATCTGATTTCAGATTTATACATGTTCGTGAACTTTTCTCTGATACCATTTGAAGGAATCTTCATGTGATCCCCAAGTTGCATGCAAGTTTTTTTAAAATTTTAATTAATTAAAGTTAATTTATAGTAGAAATAAAAAACCTACTCTAAGCATGCATAGTAGGAACCAATCATATGTAATATAGATCTGCAAATAAAAATAAAAGTAGATTAAATTCACTTACCTGCTACTCCATCTTCATTGGATCGAATTTGATGCATGCTCGGGGTTTTGCTAGAGCCGTGCACATGCCCGGCCTTTGCCAGTATCCACTCGGAGATGGCCTGATCGAAGCATCGAGGCCACCGGAGTGCTAGCACCTTGCAGACCTTGCTTCGACTGTTGGATCGAATATCTCTTTATTCTTACTTTCTTTTTCCTCTACGTTAGAGATCTTGAAAGAAAAATAATCTCTTCTTAATAAATCAAGGGAGAATATTTTTTCTTCTTGAACTAGACCTTTCCTTCAAGATCGAGAGGAAAGACGGTGATGAATAAAATCTCTCTTTTATTGGTTTTTCTTATGTCCGGTAATGAATAGAAAGAAGGATGGGCATGGGAATTAGTCAGAAGCATCTCACGTTGAAATCCAAGAAAATGTCATGCTCTCTTTTTTGTTTTTGCACCCACCACCTTTTTATTTCTCACGCCACAAATAAAAGTTTATCACTCCTAGAGTCCCTTCTCATATAAAATTAGGACAAGTGTTTTTAATCAAATTCAAATACCTAGATAGATTATGATAAATAGGGAGGGAAAGACTTGGAGCGTCCAAACTACCTTTGTGCATCCCAATATTCCTCCACGCACCAAATAAAAATTAACATGAAGGAGGTGTGACTTCTTTCTTACATGCACAAGAGGGAGAGAGAGGCATGGGGAAAGAGAAAAAAATAGTTATAATTACTTAGAAATTAGTTCAACCAACTAACTAATTAATTCTAATCAATTAGAAAATTAACTAACTTAATTTCTAACCAATTTAGGTTTAGGTTTAAATCTGTAACTAATTAGGAATTAGATCATAATCTAATTAGGACCACTAAATCCAAATAGAATATATTAAACCTAACTGAATTAAATCAGATTTAATTCACCTAGGATTAGGTAACTAACTAGGTCAAACTGAATTGGCTCGCAACAATTACAATTAGGCTAGTCTAAAACCTAACTGGAGGTCATCATCTAAACTCAACCAAATCGAATCCAATTCAATTTGTATCGAACTTAATCATAATTAAATGATCAAACCATTTAATTAAATTACAACTTTTTGTAATAAAATCCTCACTAAAATTAGCAGGTGTATAAATTAGCGGGTTCCAAATTTGTAACCCTTATATTACATATTTCGATCCAATAGTGTAATTAGGTCAAGCTCCTATTGTGTGTGATCCGTCAGTTTCATTTGTTTGGTAGTGGGATATACCATGATCTCCATCATAATATCATCGAACTCTTTCAATGGACCAGAATAATTTTAGTTCATCTCATCAAGGATCGTTAATCCGAAATGATCCTAGTGAGTTCTCGCAATCCACCAATGACGTCTAAAAGCATGTAGTGGCAACCCAGCATAATAGAAGAAAGAACAGGTGTAGTTATCATGTGATTGATTTTTTTAATTCATGAGTCCCAATAAAATACAGGTCATGTAAATTTGCCAAACTCTAAGTATCTGTCATTTGCCAAATTTAATTAGTTTAAGTCCAATGTGAAACTTATGAAAACTCTTTTCCATCCTTCACCTACCGTGGCAACGTATTTTTGGACTTAGCTTCTTAAATTGCATAGGACACACCTTAACTACTAAGGTCGATAGATCTCCTAGAAGTGTATTTCCAATTTCTTACGGTGAACCTACTGCAACCAACGAACATCGCAAGGATCGGAATGGTTAAGATCAATATTTTATGTTGTCAAACTACAGCAACCCCACCATGAGTGATCGAGGTACCACAGTCAAAGAACCACTCAGACAACTACAACATCGAAAAAGTTACCGATGAGTGAGTAGACATTCAGGTATCTTTGTGTGATGGTCACGTTCAGTACCGTCGTTTTCTAACGGCTACCTGTACTCTCGTTTCAGTATTCCCACATTGTAGACTCGAGATTCGTCTACCCTAAAAGGAAAGCGATCTGTGCACCAATCAAATCGGATCAATTACTGTCCTCATGATATCTTACGATCAGGAGCATTTAGGAATTATTCTATAATGATACATGACTCAAATTCTCAACTCTTGAGAATATGTCACTGTTCATTAATTCCTTCGATGATACGTGGATACATCATGTATGGTAAAATTATCCAAATTAGAATATTAAATACAATTTTATGTTCTAGAATTAAAATGTGTCTGCTAGATTGGCTTCTAGGGCATACGTCTAATAGTTTGCTTTGGGTGCATGCATCTAGGCCAAAAGTAAGTTCACATCTTCAAAAGCTTAGTTAGGAAATGCAACTTCTGAAAGTAAAGTGAGAGCTGAAAATGGGATCCAGTGGACTGCCTTCACTTCTACATTGTATGGGGTAAATTGTCGATATGGCCTTTCTGACTTTTTTTGGTGCATGCTTCATACTTTAAGAAGATAATTTTGCTTTTCTCGTTCACAGTTCCATTCATACCATTGATTTTGTTATCGTGCACACTTAGTAGTACCTTCAGTTCTGGGGATTATTTATTTATTTATTATTTTTAATCTGAACCTTTCATATGTGCTTGGCTTGAAATAAGATACTTAATCTGCAATTTGTCAAGTTATCTTGCTTACATATGCTTTTTGGCCATATTCTCTTTACTTTTCTAGTTGTCTGTTAGTAGGAAGTGCCTCAGCTATATATTGATTGATGTTTCAGGCCCATGCTGCTTCTGCAATCCTGAATTTCAGTGAAAACTGCACTCCAGAAATTTTGACACCTTACTTAGATGGAATTGTGAGCAAATTGCTTGTGCTGCTACAGGTTGGTTGTCAATATTATCTTTGCTAATGCAACATCTTATGCTGCATGTATTCTTCTTGAGAATGGAACTATGATGGGGTTGTGAAATATGGGATGTGTTATATTCAGAATGGGAAGCAGATGGTGCAAGAAGGAGCTTTGACAGCTTTGGCATCAGTGGCAGATTCATCACAGGTACTTATTGAACATTGTTAGGATGATCATCTCTGCTTTGATTGGATTTTTTTTTTGACATCATATTATCTATGCAGGAACACTTCCAAAAGTACTATGATGCTGTTATGCCATACCTGAAAGCTATTTTGATGAATGCTACAGACAAGTCAACTAGAATGCTGCGTGCCAAATCCATGGAGTGCATTAGTTTGGTTGGAATGGCTGTTGGCAAGGATAAGTTCAGGGATGATGCTAAACAGGTCAGACTTTTAAAATGTTACTTACTTTTGATGCTTTTATGCTTCTTTTTTTTTAGGCCTTGTGAGTCTAATTGTAATATAATATGCTGCAAATATCCATTCTGTTAGTTATACTCATTTATGGTGTGGCTTGATTTTTTTAATGTGCCCTATTTTTATTAAATATTCTTGAATATAAATCCAGGACTGCTGAAGCTTATTTTTTATCTTGTTAAGTGATTTAATTACTAATACACTAGTATAAAGTTCTCACCTTGAGACAGCACATTGTTGAAATATAAATGCTGATATGCCATTAGGGGAATCTAGCCAAGTTGCTGCATCCATTTGTTGCTAAAATATCTATAAGAAAATAATGATTGACCTTTCACAAAGCATGGCAAAACCAAACTTTGGAATGGACTGGCATGTTCATGATTGACAGACTTGAACTGCAGAATTTTTGTTAATTGGGTTCTTGGAAGTTGGAACATAATATGTGCCTCAGAAAAAAATGTGGTTTCCCTATGTCAGAAGTCATCTTCACTGACCTTGTATAAATCTTGCAGGATTGCTTCATTACTGCATGGCTCAAAATGTTATGTCAGTTTATCTAATTGTTTTCATACCAGTTTCTGTAAACTGGGAGGTTCTTTTGGGTACGAGGAAGTAGATCTTTTGGAAAAACTTGAAATAGGGAAGCACCTAGAAATATGTTGTGTGAGTGAGAAAGTGCTGCACTTCATGTAGATGTTTTTTTTTTCCTCTGCTTGCTGAAGCCATTATTTAGTTACTCATACTGGCACCTTTTTTATAGAGGAATAGCATCTGTTCTAATTTTGGCTCAAAAATGTTTGTGACCTTCACTGGACAATACCCTGATACATAATGTCAGCCCGCGCAGAGGTAGAGACAGAGCTTGTTGGTTTAGACAACGGTTTGTAGGATCATCTTGTACTCCAAAGCTGAGACAGATAGCCTAGCAAACAGCAAGTTGTCATTATTACGCTTCATTTTTCTTTTTTTCATTTTAAATACATAACTTTACTCATAGATTTTTCATCCATTCTCACTCTTCTTATTTATTCTTTCCTGGGTTTCCTTGGATGCGGTATTAAAATTCTCAGTGGTTGCAGCTGGATGTATCTGGCTGATGATTTCATTAATTGTCAATGACAATCTCATATCTGTAGCTGATTATTTAATGCTAGATAATGGAAGTGCTGATGACATTGCAAGGGTCTCAGTTGGAGACAGATGATCCAATAACAAGCTACATGCTGCAGGTATGTTTGAGCTCTCTGAGCTTATTATGTGGTCTTCTTGATATCTGCTCTTCTGCTTCCCTAAGTTCCTATTTGATATCATAGGCATGGGCAAGACTTTGTAAATGCCTAGGCCAGGATTTTCTTCCATACATGAATGTGGTCATGCCCCCATTGCTTCAATCTGCTCAGCTCAAACCAGATGTTACTATTACTTCTGCAGATTCAGAAGATGATATTGATGAATCCGATGATGACAGGTTTATTATCAGTTTGACATCTTAAATATTTTGCAATGGTAGATACTTTGTAGAAGTAAAGTTGAGCAATTTGCACAATTATGCAGTTATTTTTTCATTTTTATGAATTGCTTAACATGAGAAGCAAGTTGTGTTCTAGACTTCTAGTACTTACTGTTTATTTGGGCCTTTCTTTGTGTACTACTTGGCAAAGTTATGATATAATTAGCTCAAATTTCATCTTTTTCAATTATGAATCTTCTTTGGACGTGCCACAACTTTTAATACTCCGAACAATGTTGTTCCTCTTGTTTTTTTGGTATTAAAGGAAATAGTTTGCATAATTGAATTATACAAGTTTTCCATGCAGATTTCCTTTCTGATGCTTGGGCATTTCCATGTTACTCTATCTCAACTTAAGTTTATCATGCTTGGAAATGAATATGTTGTCTCTATAGGTTATGGATACTGATATGTAAGACTTACAAAAGCACTCTTTTCAAGGTTCGCTATACTGGTATCAGTGCTTGGATTGATTTGCTAGCAATATGGTTTGGTATGCCCTTGTGCTTTCTGTACTGGGCCTGAACCAACATAGAGAGATGGTGGAGGGAGAACGGGAGAAGAAGAGAGGGGGGGAGGAAAGGAGAGGGAGAGGGAGAGGGAGAGAGGACCACCGAAGGGTGGTTGAGCTCACTACACATGGTGGAAGCTAAAGGAGGGTGGAGGGAGGGAAGGAGTGGGAGAGGGAGAGGAGGCCATTGGAGGTCTCCGAACGGTTGGCAAGGTTGCCTTGCTGCCACCAAGGCTAGTGAAGGCCAAAGGAGGGGCTCCACCCTCCTTCCAATGAAAATAGGGGCTTCAACTCCTATTTCCCCTTTTTTTTTCTTTGTGATTTCTTTGGTGAAGTCAGCTTTATTTTTTTTTCTATTTCTTGGGATTTTTGGTTGAAATCAGCTGAATAGAATATCCACCCCCAATTTTTCTAAAAGAAAAAAGAAAAAAAACAATGAAGTCGACAACACAATTACAACTTCATCCAATAATTGTAAGAAAAGGAAAATAGGGACTGAAGCCCCTATTTTGACAGGGAGGAATGCAAAACCCGTCCTCCGGCTTTCACTGGCCTCGTGGCAGCGAGGTGGGCTCATCGGCTCTCCAGAGCCCTCCTCTCCGTCCAACCCTCAGTCAATCTTGTACATCAATTATTTGTGCCCATGATTGTAAAAATCTAAGATCCATGCTCTTGATCTTAGGACCTTGCTCTAGATGATATGGATTTTATTCTTGGACTGGGATTGTTAAGGATCATAAGATCTAGATCCATAGTGGATAATGTAATCCCTTGAATGAACCAGCTTGATCATGTTACATATAAAACTTGAAAGTGTGTTGGAGTCAAATTAATTTGACCATGTTACACTAATAAGCCTTAACATGTAAATGTAAAAAGTGTATTAGGCTTTTTAACTTCTATGAAGTAAAGAACAAGAATTTTTGGTGATCATGAAGTTGAAAGAAGGGGCAAACTTTTGCACTTCTAGAGATTTTTTTCATATCTGTTTCTCTTTTTCTTAAAACATTTTTAAAAATGGGTGGTTCAATTGACAGGATGTAAGTATCTTGAGTACTTGGATATGATGTTTGTTTGACTAGACATGACATGTATGGGCTTTTGGAAACTAGATGTTGTATAGAATGACTTTTTATTCTTCATGCATCTAATTGATGATTGACTCGTTTCTTCTCATCTTCCACATTCTTTTTTCAAAGAAACCAGGAAAACATCTTAGGATCCACAATTTGATCTATGACTTAATCTGATCTAACCGTGTTATGAATTCTGACTCAATCCCAATAATGTCAACATTATTTGGTGTCATACTTCTATTATGTTTATTTGGGAATTTGGTATAAATTTCAGATTTTTCTGTATATCTTGAAAGTGTTTTAGTTGTTTACATTCACCATGTATGCCTTAGGGTGCTAAAATGTTAATTTGTAGAAAGAATATGAAAATCTGCTAAAATAAATTATCTGATTTAAAGAGCGAGTGACTTCCAGCTAGTCTCTGACCTTTTCAGCTGCCTATACAATAGTAGGCTTGGTTCATCACTTGGGTCCCTTGGTTATTTGCCAATTCTGGAGCTTGCATAAACATGAACCTCAAGTTGATTTTTTCTGGCTTTTGACATGAATGAACTGACTGCACATGGTGGAGAGGTTGTCTAATGTTATTGTGTTTGTAGAAATATGTCGGTAAAAGTAATGCTGAATGCTAAACTGATATTCCAGACAAAATCTTTGAAGTAACTACATGGTGCCCTAAGAATGATTTTTCACCCCCTTGTGCAGCTATCTGGCGATATTGTCCCCAAGGTACAATTAACCTAGCTCAACCTGTATAGAGAGAGAAGAAATAGAGTAGAAACATACGAGAATGGTATTTCTTGCAGAGGCTCTTCATGTTAGCTTTTTGGTTCTGCCTTGAGAGCTTGGACCTGATGCCTTATATATGGTGCTTGGTCTAGGCAACCTCTTAGACAAGCACATTAAGGCCTGTCAATGAGTAGTAACCTGCTGGCGGCCCATTAAGGCCCTCTACCAGTTTAGCGCCTCATTGATGAACTTTCAAAAAAAAAAAAAAAGGTGTGCGTAGGATTTAATAAAAGCTTATATTAAGGAAAGTTTTAAGGATGAATTTAATAAAGAATGCATTAAGGATGGATGTGGCATGTTTAGAGTGAATGTTAAAGGAGTCTTAGCTGACAGAAAAATGGGATAAAATTGCAGTTTATGAGGTCTATTGTTTTTTATCGGTTCTTTGTATGTTCTTATTGTTGATGTTTGTGCGTGCTGGACTTGGTAAAGCTTTCTTTGTCGAAGACTGAATTTTGAGGAAATAATTTTAAGGATAAATTTAATAAAGCTTGCACTAAAATGGATGTAGCATGTTCAAAATGAGTGTAAAAAAAAATCATGGGCAGGAAAATGATATAAAGGTGCATCTTATGATGTGCATTTCCACCCCATTTTCTTTTCATCTTGTATCAGAATAATGATTTTTTCACATGTTTGTGAAGGATTGCTGTTTGTTGCTTTCAGTGTCTATTGTGACCAAGGAATACTGAACCGGTGCTGGGCCCTGTATTGGTCCCATGAAATTATAAAAAAAATGTCTTCCTTTTTCATAGCTATGTTGTTTAACCTGAATTGGATCCGAATTGAACCCGAGTCGGGCCGAACCAGGCCCGAACCAGGCAAAATGTGTATATAGTTTTTTGAACGGTCCGCCATTTCGGACAATTTTTTATGGCTGAACCGTACCAGCTCTTGATCGGTACGGTATGGTATGCCTCGAATTGGATGGCTCAGGACCGTATCGAGAACCATGATTGTGACTCTATTTAGATTCATGAGTAGTAGTGGACAAACAAAAAGTAAAGCTCAGGAGAGGAGAAACTCATTGAAAGCTGATAGCTTAAATGCTCAATAACTTGACCCAAGGTTTTAAATTCTGTGGGATGGGGCTGTCTCGGTTTTTTCATGGAATGGGACGTGTCGGCATCTTGCCTTGTCTCAATACTGGGACGAGGGATGCCCTAAGGCATCCCGATTGGGACACTGGATGCTGGCAGGACGTCCTGCCCTGATACAAGGGATGGTATGCCATCCCGGTGTCCCATTGGACTTGAATCCTTGACTTGATCTAAATTTGACCAAATCTTAGGGTCAAGTCTAAAAGGAGGGGCTGGTTGGCTACTGGGTCATGTTTTTGGATCCTAGAATTGAATTCAGTATTATTGGATCTGCATTTAGGTGAAGTGGAATCTAAAACTTGAAACACTGACCAACTCTGAGACTACATTGGTCAAATGTTGTCATTGACAATAAGTGGATTTGATCTGATCATTTCTGGGTTCAGATTTTTCTTGTATTGATTTTTTTTCTTCCTCCAACTATTCGATTGCTCTTATGAGCACCGTACCATCTAGGTTTTCTAAAGGGTGTCTCATAGATTTGTATTGCCAAACCTATGTTAGTCTAATGGCTTGTATATATCCACTAAAATGTTATGGGTCTAACTGGCTCTTATAAATTGGCAAAAAGCTAGCTAATCGTGCACTAAGTGAAGTCCAGCTGTGTCCTGAATCTTCATGACTAAAGGTTATGAAGCGTGCCCAAAATATTCTGATTATTCGTAAAGGCATAGGTTTATTGAGCTCAGCATATGGAACAAAATAGTGGGCACTATGCCCAAGACAGTCCAACAGCATATCGAGTAATCACTTGGTATCCTTTTTATTGAATGCAGCATTTGGTATAGATCTAACCCTGTCACTTGATGGTAGATCCTGCTTTGGTTTTCAGGAATGTAAGAGTTTGGCCTGGGATAATGGCTGCTCAGACTTGTACCCAACCTATTGTTGTGGCTAGTTATGGGATAAGTCCACGGGGAGAGCTCTTACAAAAAGTTATAAAACATGCTCTCTTTCCCACCCCCACCCCCTCCCTTCACTCCGCCGCCCTCTTTCCAAGTAAAGATGGTCAGTAGTGAAGGAGGTAGAAAATAGAAAAGGCAGAAAGGAGTGAATAATCCTGATCTATGTTTGAGCTTGGCTTAAATCGCCAGTCACTTGAGTTATCGATTTTAAAGAGAACATATACTTTTATTTGGTAAATTGCAGTTGCAACAAAGACTAGAATCAATGAGAAGAAAATCTCAAAAATTAATTGTAATCAGTGTTAAGCACAGTCCATGCACCAGATAAACTGAAATGATTGTGTCTTTATCTCACACTACTTGAAATAATTTAATTAAAACTGGAGATTGATGAAAATGGAATAAAGACCAACATTATGATGCTATCATGTCTATGGATTTTACAAATTGCAGAGTTGAGTTTTTGCGTATATTATTGGCCTGTCAAAGCTTTACCCCCCCTCACTGGGCACTTTGATTTATGCAACTCTGGATGTGCTATAGAGGCAAAAAGTTTCACTAACTTTTCTACTCATTGGACTATAGCGTCCTATTTTTTGGGATCAATTATTTGGTTGTTAATTTACAACTTAGTCTGTATGAAGCTCCTTAGCATGGAACTTGCCTGAGAGATGACCTATATGAAGTCTGTATGAAGCTCCTTAGCATGGAACTTGCCTGAGAGATGACCTATATGTGGCCTGGCTTCTACGTTGTGCAAGTTGCAATGACTTAAAATGTAATTAAGTCGGAATGTATGCAAAATAATAATTGACTAATGGAAACATGCAAGAACATTCTTAGATTAATAAGTCCAGTATGTCACAAATTGCCACAGTTAGATGCGAACTGATTCTTCAAGATCCTTCTCTTCACCCATGGAATCTGCATCTACAGGGAAGCTCTTAAAAAGCAGGACCTATAGTAGTCTTAATTTTTCTTAAGTGAGTTTAAAGAGCTAGAATATATGAGACTGGAAACCTAATATAGGTTTCAATTATAATTTTACCTGCATGAGTTTTAATTATAATTTAAGGCTGTAGGTTCTAGAGTTCAAACAGCTAAGAGATAGTAATCTAATAGTGGGTTTCAATCATGGTTTGCTGTGCCAATATTGGAGCTCGGACCGGTTGGCTGGTCATATGGTTCGGTAAGTCCCCGTGCCGGTTCATATTGGATCCAAACTGACATAGAGAGAGGGTGGAGGGAGAATGGGAGAGAGGAAGATAGAGGGGGGAGGGAAGGAGAGGGAGAGAGGGCCTCTGGAGGGCGCTGCGCCGCTGTTGAGCTTGATGGAATCCGGAGGAGGGTGGATTGAGGGAAGGAGGGCGGTTGAGGCTTCCACCAAGCTCTGCAGTCTGCAGTGATGCAACCCCCTCTAGCAGCCTCCTGAGGCCCTCTCTCCCTCTCTCCTTCCTACCCCCCTCTCTTTCCTTCTCCCTCCCCCCCCCCCCATTGGTTTCCCATTTTGAATACCATAACCATCTATGTGGGCCTCCAGTATGGTTCGGCATGCGTGGAGCTGGGTGGTTTGGGATAGTTCAGTGAACCCATGTTCCAATTATAATTTAACCTGCATGGATTTCAATAATGCTTTAAAGCTGAAGGTTTTGGTTTTCAATATGTGGAGTTTAGAGGCTGGGATTAAAAGTAAATTAAAGAAAGATTGGACGATCTCAGTTTGCAAGGCTTAAAGGAACAATGACCGCTTGATAAATAGTGAACCAACTAGATTGGAGTAACCATTTATTTGTTCTGATGTGAATGAATGGTGATTTGGGTTGAGAACTACAGAAGGTTCCTTTTCTGTTTTGCTGATTAAAAGACAGCAGAGATTGAGGTTTATAAGAGGAGAATGTTGGGTTAAAAAGGGAAACTTTGGAGGACTCAAGAGGACTGGCTGAGTCTGCAATGGCAGCAGATCTGATCAGACATTTGACACCTGGGTTTAGGCTGGCCAAACCTAAGGTGTCTAGTGGCTATCCCTAAGGTCAATGAATTGTTCTATCATGGATCAGTGTGAGTGATGAGGACTGTAATTTGTAGAGGATTTAAAGAGTTGTGATTTGTTTAGAATAATAAACAGAACTGTGTAGAAGTACAGGCCAGCAGAAATAAAAGAAAAATGTTGAAGTGGAAGAAGAGAAGGAAAAATAAAGGAATTTTGTGGTTCTGGTGAGGCATTGCATTGCAAACAACATCTCATATGTGGGATTTGGAAGATGAAAAGCTCAACAACTTATTTTCATTTGATGTATATACCATATACCCAAAAAAGTGGGTTGGACTTCATCAGATGAACCAAATTTTCATTTGTCGAAAACTTCTCATTGTAATGGCTGTTTACAAAAAGACCCCTAATTTATTACATAAGAATCCTTTGCGCCAAACAAACTCGACATAAAGGGGCTCAAGCTGAAATAGAATAGAATATCTCTTCTAGCGACCACTGATGACTTGAATGATTTAATGCTTCTTCCATGTCATTGCATTTGCCTTTGTTATTTTATGGTTGGTATAGTAAACTTGGCAGTCTCCATCTCATGCTCCGCATGAAAAATCTTAAACCAAAATTAAACTCTTGCTTCATAACATAGAATATTAATTCCTTTAACTAGTGATTGTTTTTGTATTGCCCTATAAAATCTGGAATATTCCAGGCATAATTTTTAAGCCATGTTATGGGCTCTTGGTGCTTGACTGTTGGAGCTTAGGAACAACATATGGGCCAGATTAATTTTCCATCATTTTTGAGGTATTCCCACAAACTTTTTTCAAGTGCTAAAGAATTTCACCTTACATCTTCCAGATATGAAAAAGATAAAAAAGTTGAAGGGGCTAATTCTACTTTGAAAATATATCCCTCTTGGTGGGGTAATGTTAAATGAAAATGTGACTTTCCACAAGCTTAATAACATCCCTCTTGTGAGGCAAGATGATAATTTTTGTCTTCAACTGCATGTGAAAATTTTGATGCCAATCTTAGATATATGTTCCACATGTTGTGTACTTGGCCTCCCACCAGTTAGTTGCATGAACTAGAGAATGAAAAAATTGTTTCAACTGAAAAAACAAAATTGTTGAATATCAATTACATGAACAATGGGATATTTGCTTTGCTTAAACTGAGGGTGAGCTTTGGTGTAATGGTAATGTTGCTCCATTGTGACTTTAAGGTCACATGTTTGAAACAACTTAAACTAAGTGGACGTTTGCTTTGGTTAAACTGAGGGTGAACTTTAGTGCAATGGTAAGGTTATTCTCCATATACAGAGGTAAGTTTACATAGATTTGATGTTCCCTAGACCTACCAATGGCAAGAGCCTCATGCACTGGACCACCTCTTTTTTTAATTTGGCTTAAACTGGTTTAGGGTGATGCCAAGAAAAAAAGATTCCTCCAAAGCTTTGAATACAGAGGAACAACCCTCCAAATAAGTACAAATATCGGAATCAAAAGGAAGAACATAGACATTAGGAGGAATTGGCTTGTTTTCACATTAGATATACACAAATTTGTCTGTGTATATGCATGTGTTTGTATGTTTGCTTGCATATCTTTAAATTCATTGGTATTACTAAAAACTCATTAATATTATAATGTCATGGGTGAAACACTGATTGACTTCAAAACCCACTAATACTGAACATCTACTACCTGGATGCAGCATTGAAACAATCACTCTTGGGGATAAAAGGATTGGTATTAGGACTAGCATCTTGGAGGAGAAAGCTACAGCATGCAACATGCTTTGTTGCTATGCTGATGAGCTCAAGGAGGGGTTCTTCCCGTGGATTGATCAGGTTGGTAATGATCTATAATCCAATGCTTATTCTTTTTTTATTTTTTTCTCAAACAAATATTGGTAACTGAATGAGATTTGACTAAGTGCAGGTTGCTCCTACCTTGGTACCACTGCTGAAATTTTATTTCCATGAAGAAGTTAGGAAGGCTGCAGTTTCAGGTATTACTCCCAAGTCTTTCTTTTATAGTTTTTCTTTTTTCTCCAAGGACATCTGAAATTCTGTGCAATTCCTCTGCTGGTCTCAGCCATGCCAGAGTTACTACGATCAGCCAAGTTAGCAGTAGAGAAGGGGAAAGCTCAAGGCCATGATGAATCATATGTTAAACAGTTATCTGACTATATGATTCCAGCTCTGGTTGAAGCTTTGCATAAGGCAATCCTAAAACACATTGTTGAACTTTCTTTTTAATTTATTTTTGCTTTCTGTATCACCCGAGTTTTTATTCTTTCAGCATAAGATTTTATACTTGGAAGAAAATATGTTTGCAGGAACCTGAGACAGAGATTTGTGCAAGCATGCTGGATTCGTTGAATGAATGCATACAGGTTTGTCTTTTCGATATAGTTAGACTAGATGCAGTAATTGATGCTTCATTTTTGCTTTTTAAGAATTATGTTACCAAGGTTCTTCCTTGCTTTTGGGCATATGGTACTTGTCAATATTTTGAAGAACAAACCTTGTGTTGTCTAGATGGCCACTTTGAGAAAGAGGGGAGCTGGGGAAGGGGGCCACTTATTTAGGTATATATGTATGTAAGATATGTAGCAAGTCAATGGGTACATACACAAAATATAGAAGTGGGTGCTCCAAAATAGGTACCATGGTAGCATGTGACACTACTGGATATGGATAGGGTTCCAATGCAGCCACAACACGTGTCCAATATAGGAAATAAGTGTTCTCATTAATATTTTATTATTTATTTGTGACTTGGATACTTCTTGGATATGCTTGGATACTTCTTGGTAAGGATCGCTGAACCGGTACCGGGACCTGTACCGGTTAGCGACCGGTATGGGTATGGTACCGTGCCGGTACATATACCGGTCTTGAAAATTTGAGAAAAAACTGTCTTCCTCCCATCTCTCAAGCAAGGATTGTTGAACTGCACCTGAATCGGACCTGAACCGAGTCAAACTGAGCTCGAACCAGACGGTACGCACTGGTAGGGTACGATACTGTACCATACTATATTGGTATGAAATATATTTTTTTATTTTTATAATGGTCTGGAGGTTGGACTATTTTTTTTAGATGAACCGTACTGGTTCTGGGCTGGTATGCTATGGTACATCCCGTACCGGGCGGTATAGGATGGTACCGCAAACCTTGCTTCTTAGTATGCTTGGATACAAGGTTTGCGGTACCGTCCTGAACTGCCCGGTACAGGACATACTGTACCATACCGGCCAAGAGCCGGTATGGTTCACCCATAAAAAATGGTCCGGCCTCCGGACTGTTAAAAAATAAAAAAAATTATATTTCCGTACTGGTACGGTAGGGTACCGATGTGTACCGCCTGGTTTGGTCCAGTTCGGACTCGGTTTGGCTTGGTTCAGGTCTAGTTTAGGTCTGGTTCAGCAATCCTTGCTTGAGAGGGGGGAGAAAGATATTTTTTCTCAATTTTTTAATGGCGGTACATGTACCGATATGGTACGGTACAGACCGTACCATAGTCTGTACTGTACCGTACTGGCCACTGATCGGTACGGCTCCCGGTACCGGTTCAGCGATCCTTGCTTGGATACTTCCTAGATACTCTTATGACGCTTTCAAGATACTTTTGTCCTACTAGTAGGTTATCAGGCCTAGGACAAGTAGGTAGGTTTTGAACCTATATTTCCATCTAGGTCCAAAAATCTAAGAGAAGATTATTTTGATTTTATTTGGTTCATTTTTAATTACTTAATTTTGCAGAATTCTTAAATTTGCCTACCTATATTCTCATTATTTTTTCTAGCCTGCATATTTCTTTTAATTATGTTGCTGGTTTGCTGCCTATATTTCCAGTATGACAGAATTAAAATATTTGCTACATCATATTATACATGCTTGCTGTTTACTTATCTTTGATTAAATGTTAACTGCTTTCATGATGGACATGATGTTAACATTTATGGAGTTTTCTAGCATGCTATTTACCTATTATATCCTAGATGTGTCATATCCTGTTTTTTCAAGATGGGCTGTGTCAGACATATCCCAGTCATGTCAGATTCATATCCCTATCTGTAATCCAAGCTTCCTAGATGCATATGTTGAGAAGTCACCCTCAAACAGATGGCCAGACCGAGTGCTTCAATGCCTTGAAGAATACATTAGGCACTTCATAAGTGCCAACCAAAAGAGTTGGGTAAACTAGCTAGCCATTGCTTAATTCTACCTCAACTTACAAAAGAGCTCTTCCTCAAACAAGGGCCTATTCGAGCTTGTCATAGGCCAGCAACATTGAAAATCGATTTTTTTTAATGGAATTTGAAATAATGTGATGGGCGAATGATGGGGAGTGGTGAGTGGGTATGGAAAGACTAATCCAATCTTTTATTTTCACAAGTACCACAAGTGTGATATAATGCAATTTCGGGTGACAAGACGTAGGATAGAAGGTATAGGATGGAACCAAATCGAGCTTTCAGGGAAGTTTTTCAGTGGGATGCCAAACCCAATTAGAAGCAACAAGGCTTTCTTTTCTTGTAGTCGGGGAAAGAATCCCGAGTTGACCAAAGGAAGAAGAAACATTCCATGTTACGAGGCATCACTATACAAGCATACATACATATGTATATGTATATTTGTATATATATGTATGTATACATATGTATGTATATGTATGTATGTATACATATGTATGTATATGTATGTATGTATACATATGTATGTATATGTATGTATGTATACTATGTATGTATATGTATGTATGTTTTACATATGTATGTATATGTATGTATGTTTTACATATGTATGTATATGTATGTATGTTTTACATATGTATGTATATGTATGTATGTTTACATATGTATGTATATGTATGTATGTGTGTATATGTATGTATATGTATGTATGTGTATATATATGTGTGTGTACATATGTGTATATATGTCTCTGTGTATGTGTATGTGTATGTATACATATATATATATGTGTGTGTGTGTGTGTGTGTGTGTCTGTGTGTGTGTACATATGATGTCTTTGTGTGTGTATGTATATGTATATGTATACGTATATGTATACACATACGTATGTATATATGTATATGTATTATTTATGAGCATATTTTTCTCCGTATTCATATTGATTTTATAAATTTATATTTTAGGGCTGCCTTGATCTGTGAGCGCCTGCCTAGGCACTCATCTAAAGTGCAGGTGCTATGCAACACAACTCCTTGCTGTTTGCTTGCATCCTACAGCCTTTTGTCTTTAGCTAATTGGGTGCCTTGCCAAGTCATTTACGCTTATTTTGACAGTTCTGTGTAATCTTCTCTAATGTAGCACAATTAGTGGACTGTATATTAATTTGGCCAAATTAAATTGGAATGGAAGTTGGCACCAAAAGAAAGGATGCGTAAGAGTGGTTGCATAAGAGTAGTCATATAGAATACATCATTTATTTAAGTTTTCATATGGTAGTAAAGTCAATGTGATGCAGGATGTGAAAAAATAAAATAAAAATTAAAGAAAAAGAAAAAAATCAAATAATTTTGGTATTCAAGTCTGACATTCTTTATGCAACTGGACTTTTAAATAGAGTAATAAATTATATCTAAATAGAAGTCAAATTATAAAGTCCTAATAAAATTATTAATAAAGATAATAATGAAAATAAAAGAAATCCTAAAATAAAAGAAATTTAAACTCTCCTACTAGAATAGAATCAGAGTTAGGATTTCTCAAAATACAAAGTTTCCTTCTGAATTAGGTATGAATTTTTTGATTCCCATCATTACTCCTAGTTGGAAAGAACTCGACTTTGACGAGAAACTGAGATAGGCTTCTACAGATCTAGATCAATACGATGTAACTCTTCCTCAAGAATCCAAGTAGTATACAAATCTGGATGGCCATGCCACTTAATCAAAAATCTTTGAAACTTCCATCAATAAGAAAAATGTCATCAGTCTAGCGAAGATGTCAAAAGTGAAGGAAATCTGGAAGTGGCATTGGAGAAGATTGAGTATATCCCTTGGGATCACCTGCATGCATAGTAGGAGGCTCAAATGTGCCCCAATAAGGTAGCAAATCTCTAACATTGAAAATTGGACTAAATTTTAAATTAAAGGGTAATTTTATATAATAAGTTTTAGGCCTAAGTTTATGAAAGATGTGAAATGGACTAGTGGCTTGAGTATGCAAGTTTTTGAATGAATATCGGGGATAATATTCTGAACGGACACGAACCATCATATAGTCATCTTTGTTAAACTCTATATTTCTACGGTGAGTATCAGTAGCGATTTTATATTTTTCAGTTCTTATAGCAATCTTTTATCTAATATCAGAGTGAATATCATGAATGTGTTTGATAAAAGAAGTTGCAGATTTAAAAGTATGGTTATTTATAGGTAGAGGAACAAGAGCAATGGGTTGGCGAGGGTTAAAGTCATGAATAATATCAAAGGAACTTTGCCATTAGACCAATTCACTAAGTTATTATAAGCAAGTTCTGCTATAGGCAATGATAAATCCCATAGATCAGGTCTATCACTAACCAGATACCTAAGTAAATCACCAAGACTAAGATTCACAATATTTGTTTGACTATCTATTTAGGAATGAAGGGTTGAAGATTAAAGTGGTCCTAAATAATTTTCAAAGGATCTTCCAAAAATGACATAAATTCAACATCACGGTCAGACACTATGAAAGAGTTTGGTGTCAGAAGGGTAGGTATAGCACTAGGACTAAAGCTAGGTCAAATATGATCTTTATGCAGCAAGTTATCTACCTGTCTTTTCATTTCCTTATGCTCTTTAGAGTTCATTCTGTAGATTGAGAGATCGGGTACTTGGGACCCTGGAACTAAATTAATGACATGTTAGATATCACACATAGGAGATAAGCTATCTGATATGTCTTCCAGGATCACGCCCTTAAATTCTTCTAGTAACAGTTCAAGTTCAGGAGGCGGGTTATTTTGGGCATTTGTGGTTAATTTAATTTCACCCTTAGGAATCATTGCTAACATGATTTCAGACTATGAACTTTCATTAAATTTCTTCCGAGTTAAGATGTGGCAGTTTTTGTTATTAGAAGCTTGAGGGGAACTCTTATCTTTTTTAAGGACTAGGATGCGCTTGATTTAGCAGGGTTTAATATAATTTTTTTTCCATTTGCATAAAAACATAGATATTCTTTCTACCAAAGTTATAAGCATCTGGGTCATAAATTTAGGATTGACCTAATAGGACACCAACTACCTTCATGGATAACATATCATACATAATTTTAGCCGAATAGGCTCCCATTTGAATCAGTACTAAACAGCATTTACTAATAGGTAGTGATGTTTTGTTGATCTAGGCAACTTGATAAGGGTGTGGATGGGGTTGAGACTTCAACTTTAATCGACCAACGGCAGATTTAAAGATAACATTCATAAAACTACCGCCATCGATGATAAGCTTGCAGACCTTATCCCCATATTGGGTATAGGTATGGAAAGTACTAGTACATTTCTATGAATTAGAGTCTGCAAGAGTGGCGACTATACATTGCATGGCATTAACACAACTCTTGACTCTTCACAATCTTCCTGATACTCTTTCTTTGAAATAGCTTGTTCTAAGGAGTTAAAGTTATCTAGTGTGTTTTTAGGTAAAGGTTTCTCACATTCTATCTCCATGGCTAGAGTACGACGTGGATAATGAGTAGCTATGTGACCCTTTTTATGATAGAAGTGACATTTGATGTTTGAGGAACTGGCTGATTGTGACACCATCAGTGGGTTCTCGGGTTTTAGTAATCGTGGGATGTGGGTTTACACGAGAAGGTACTGGTTGTGTAATGGGATGAGTTGTTGTATAGACTGGGGATGATTAAGAACCCTCAAAAGTATTTATAGAGTAGTGTGTAATTGGATGAGTTGTTGTATAGACTGGGGATGATTGAAAGGGCTAACTAGTGTATTTGACATGATTATGATTTCTGGTAGGTTTAAGGATCTGAGAAGGTGACCAAGGGATGGGCTGACTATTAGGAAGGTCATCTTCCATTGGCTGTTTATCCATTTTTGACTCCCTTAGAGATAGTTAGTGTTCTACCTGTTGACCTATAAGATTTGCTAGGTCTATGCGGTTATCGACTTGATTAGCATGAAGCTCACTAATTTCAGTACGAAGTTAGTCTACTGACTGGCATATATGATTTAAGGTGTCTTGGAATATTATTTGAATACTTTTAACATATTCAAGCAAGGAACGCTGAACCGGTACCGGGACCCGTATCGGTCAGTTGTCGGTTCGGTGCGGTATAGTCCGTACCAAGGATTCAGGTCCCGGCGGGATATCCCACGGGACTTCGGGACGGGGTATTATCTTGTGTCGGGACAGGACATCCTGCTAGTGTCCCAATCGGGACACCTTGGGACATCCCCTGTCCCAAGTGTCAGGACGGGACGGGATGCCGACGCATCCCATTCCAGGAAAAACTAGGACAGCTCTGTCCCACGGGATTTAAAACCTTGGTCCGTACCATACCGTACTGGTACGTGTACCGATGCTAAAAAAATGATTAAAAATTTTCTTCCTCTCATGCAAAGATTATTAAACCAGACCGAACCAAACCCGAACCGAGCCAAACCGTGCCCGAATCGGGTTGAACCGGGCGGTACGGTATGGTACATTACAGTACCATACCGTATCGTACGGAATTTATTTTTTTAAATTTTTTTAACAGTCTTGGGGTTCGGACCGTTTTTTATATGTGAATCGTACCAGCTCTTGGCCGGTACAGGATGGTACCGCAAACCCTGGATTTAAGTTCTTTTTTCCTAGTGGTGTATGCATCTTTTAGATTGTCAATGGTTATTGGAGCAAAAAAGGATTTGATCTTAGGCTAAAGGTTATGATTACCAAGAAACTTAGCTACGATGCTCACAATAAATTTGTAGAATCAAATACGGTGTCAATGCGGTTGGTGCGTGCAATAGCAAAGATGTATGGATGAAATATGATGACAGGTAAGATATATGGATGAATATGATGCCAAGTAAAATAAAGGGCCTGAGCAATAATAGAAATTACCTACTAATTTAAAAAATTTAAATTTCAATAAAAAGATCGTACCTTTTATGAGATAGTCTTGAAAACTTTTGGACGGTTGCTTGCAAGCCGAAGATAAGGTAAGAACTTCAAGGTTTTTTCTTTTTTTGGTCTGCAGATTGGGTCTACGGACTGGATCTACGAACCAATCATAGACCATGCAGTTTATGGGCAGTCTGTGGACTGCGCGGTCTATAGGTTGTCTATGGACTGCGATTAAAAAAGGGGGCAGGGTTCTGAGGCTTATCTTTTGCCGGCCCTCCCCTTTCGGCAAGAATCCTGGCACCCGGTGATGTGGGAGGTGGCTTCGACGAAGTGCGACGGCTTCGGCGATGACAATGACTGCAAACTGCGAGGGCGAAAGTGGCGGGGAAGGCGGCCACAGCGGCGAAGGAGGTGGTGAGTGATAATTATATTTTAGATATATAAGAGTATTAAATTAATAATTAATTATCTTTAGAATTGATACTTTTGTATATCTTTTGGTAGGAAAGGTCATCATTGTGTAGAGCTTGAATTATGAAATCCAACAGTGCAAACTGGACCCAAATCAGAGTTCATATGAGCCCAAAGTCAATTTTAGAAGGATTTTAGCACAGATTTCAAAGCAGTGCAACTTTTGGAACATTATTATAGCCGGTCCACCATGGACCGGTTGATTGGTCCACAGATCTTCCATCGGTCCACCGATGCATGGCTAGTGGTCCACGGAGCAGGACCGTGGACCATGAAGCTCCGTTTGCGCCCAAACTCGCCGGAGAGATGGTCTTGCCGCCGCCCGAGCTCCCGACACCTCCACCGCCGGCCGGAGAGACCTCTTTTGGCCGGAAAATGGCCAGAAACCGATCAGCTTCACTATTTCTTCATCACCGTCTCGAGCTTTCCGCACCAGACCTACCATTCTGCGCGTCGTCGGCCGGAGATGACGTGGTGCCCATTTCGATGGCCACCGGAGCCACCTCCTCTGCTTGGAGAACCCGTCGGAGCCACCGATCGTCCGTTCTACTTTCCAAAAGTCCCCTTCCATCGTTCCATTACTGACCAAGACGCTGTTCTCCGCCATGACCGCCATCATCCAAACTGCCGGCACTTGTCTCTTCACCGCCCTGTCGCCGTCGGAGATGCTGCACACTGCCCACACGGCCATCTCCTCTAATCTCCGGCTATCTTCTTCGCCATGCCTGCTATCATCATTGCTGAGTCGGAGAAGCCGCCGGAACCACCAATTGATTATTCTCATCGCTGTTGCCATTTCTTTACCATGAAGATGCTATCGGAAGCTGGATGATGTTCGAATGAAGGATGACGCTGGATGGACGCGGAGGAGTTCGTTCGTATGAGGAGGAAGTTTGTGGATGCGGAGGAGGCTGCTGGGATTGCGCGAACAGGTGCGAGGATAAGGAGAGAGCACCGAGATTTTTGGGCAGATTGAGATAAGAAATCACTGCGGTTCCCACATGGGCCTGACGCGATGTTTTCCATCTATAAAACCTCCAATCTTTCTCCGCTCCGAGGAGGATTCTGACTTTCATATCTTCGCTCCACATCTTCCCCACTCTCCGCTCTATTCCGCATTCCACTTATTCTACTCAGTCATCCACCATTCTGAGCCCCACTACCATTCTTTTCGTACCATCTTCTTTTACTTCTTCAAGATCCTGATTTGATGCTGAGGTGCTGCCGAGACTCCGCCGCTTCCACCATTCCAGAGAGCCAGAAATCAGAAAAAGGAAAGAGGGACCCTTGTTCATGTAATTATTTCTTTTATTGATGTACTTTATGCTTCAGGAAATAAAAGGTTATTTATTTTATATTGATCTATATTTTATTCTTATTGAAGCAGTATAATTCGAGATTAAGGTACATAAATCAAGCTTATGAGGTAAGTTTCCTTCTTTTCTAGTGAAGAAGATTACTTGACTGATTTATATTTAAAGGACCGGCCGTGATCTACGGGTACGAGCCGTACTCAAGATAGATCATATCTTGATTTTCTTTCTTCATAGATATTTCTGTTTATTTCATTGTTATACTTTCTACTTTAATATTAGTTTTATTTTCTTTAAGTAACACAAGTCCCTGAGGATTCGACCATTACTCCCACTATTCTATTTTAGATTAGTGGAATTAAGGTTTTAAATCGGTGCGTAGCAACGCGCATCAGATTTTTGGCGCCGTTGCCGGTAACTTTTGGCATTATTTTAAAAAAAAAAATCAAAAAAAAATTCAAATATCAAAAAAAAAGTTCAAATTTCAAAAATTTAAATCCGAATTTCAAAACTTTAAATTTCAAAATTCAAAATTTGAAAAAAAATTTAAAAAATAGTATATATTTTTTAATCTTGAGTGCCCTGACATAAGGTTGTCCTGGCATAACTCCGAAGTTATGTTGAATGGTTGTCTTAGGGTATAAAAAGGTTGAGTAAAAAAATATTTGTGCTTTTTGCTTTCCATTTTTGGATTGACTTAGGTAAATTTATTTTTTTGCAAAATCTAAAAAAAAATTTACCTTGACATCTCATAATTTATTATGGAATTAGAAACTTAATCACCAAAGTTTTTTAAAAAAAGTAATTAGATTAATTTTGTTTGTGTGATAACTTGGACACCTTGTTTGCTGCATTTCATCATTCCATAATCAACTTAAGGACATAACTCAATTAATCAGATAAGGTGGGGAGTTCAATATCCTTAGCCCATAAATCACTACCCAGCATTTGCATTGACCCAAACTTAATTTTAAAATCAATTAGACGTCCACCCTAAGGATTTCGAGCTCAACAGGACAAGGGAATCCTAGAGTTGGACCGGGTTCAGATCATTTAGCTACTTGGTGTCTAAGGAAAGTGGTTCAGGGACAACAACCCGAAGGAAGGTGGTTCTTTAATTGGTTCCGTTCGCTTACCTGGCCAATTTTAATTGGTGTCTAAGACAAGCAACGGGGAGACCCCCACCAACCTTACACTTGGCTAAGTCAGTTAGTTGATCTTGGACTTGGAGTGCTCAAAGGTAACCTTGGATCAATTAGGAGCTGTTTAGATCCAGGTTAACTCTAGGATAGTGATTTTGATTGTGTAACTTGTTTGAAAAAAAAAAAAAACATAACTCTCTTTTTTCTAGTCTAGAACTCTCTTAGGAATCTTTCCTTTAGACCTCTTCTTGTTCTTCCACTTTTCTTTAATTAAAAAAAAAACCTGAATTGCTGTTTGCTTTAAGAGGGTGTATGTTAGTGTATTCTAGGTGTCGGTTTCTAGAACCTAAACTCATATCCCTAGATCCAGAAATAGAAAGAACCAGTAGAGCAAACAGCCCAGGTTCTATGGATCCCAATCAAGGAAATCAAGGAATTGACCCAAATCAAGGAATTGACTCTCCACGACAATTGGAGTACTTCACTCATTCAAAATACACCTATTCACCCTGTATCCAAGTACCCCCTGTAGATGCTGTCCAGTACGAAATCAAGTCCAGTGTAATACAAATGTTACCCTCCTACGGACTTGCGAATGAAGATCCTTATAAACACCTAGATGAATTTTTGGAGATCTGTTCAACCGTAAAGATACAAAATTTCTCCGACGATGCTTTAAGGCTTAAGTTATTCCCTTTTTCCTTGAAAGACAGCTAAATACTGGTTGAATTCCCTAGATACTATAACTATTTTAACTTGGGATCAACTTCAGAGGGAGTTTCTTAAGAAGTATTTCCCCATAGGAAAGACAAATCAAATCAGAAAAGCTATTACTAGTTTTTTCCAATTGGATAGAGAAATATTTCATGAAACCTGGGAGAGATTGAAAGAGTTGATCAGGAAATGTCCTCACCATGCCATACCAAAATGGCAATTAGTCCAGTGCTTCTATGATGGTTTGTTAGAAAGGCACAGGTAAATGGTGGATGCCTCATGTGGAGGAACGCTCATTTTTAAAAATGAACATGAGGCATGGCAGCTGTTTGAAACCCTGAGTGAAAACTCCTTGCATCATATGTCTGCTGCCTGTAGAGATCCTCCCATAGGATCCATAGGTCCCAAGAGAGGGGGAATGTATGAAGTTGGTCACTCCATAGACATCTACAGTAAGGTAGATGAGCTATCTCAGAAGTTAGACCGAATCTTGCAAGCTGGAAATACTCCCTCATCATCTCTTCACAATCATTAAGTCTGTGTTATCTGTTCTAGTCCCAATCATCTGATAAGTGATTGCCTGGCCGCTTACCAATTTCCTGAGCTGCTTTAGGAGCAAGTCCATCAAGCCCAAACCCGAATGGCTCCTAGACCAGGAAACGATCCATATTCGAACACATACAATCCTGGCTGGCGCAATCATCCAAATTTTTCTTGGAAACCCCAACTTGGAATCAATTCATCTATTAAGCCCAACTATTAGGAGACCAACTTTAGAAGCATGCCATTTCCACAGTACCCAAGTGCCCCACAACCTCCGTTGAATAATCATGATCCTTTGTTTGAAAAGAAGGTACTTCAAGCATGAAGGGGCTAAAAATGAATACCCAACTCCTCCACTCCCACATACAATCCATTGCCAAGCTAGAGACCCAGATAGGTCAGCTAGCTATAACTTTTAATCGGAGGGAGGAAGGTAAGTTACCTAGCCAGCCCATTAGCAATCCTAAAGGTCAATACATGGCTGAGAGCTCCTCCACTGAATCTAAAAATTTTTCTGAACATGCTAAATCTGTCATAACCTTAAGAAGTGGGAAAACATTGAACCAGCCTGACCTGACCCAAAAGCTAGAAAAGGCTAAGCCAGAGAAGAAGAATGAAGATGAGAAGGAATCCATTGGTCAAGCACCTGCACCTAAGGCTCCATTCCCTAGTGCTTTAGAATCACCCCTACCATTGGATAAGAAGAATCTGAAAATGAATCAGATGCTTGAACTATTCAAGCAAGTCCAAATAAACTTACCTCTCCTCGATGCCATCAAGCAAGTTTCGGCTTATGCCAAAATTTTTAAGGATCTGTGCACACAGAAATGGAAATCTAAGGCACACATCCCTAAGAAAATCTAGGTAACTGAGCAAGCCAACTCAGTTTTTCAGTAGATAGCCCCACCCAAACTCAAAGATCCTGGTACCCCAATTATAACTTGTGTCATAGGGGACCTCACAATCAAGAAAGCTTTGTTAGATTTGGGTGCGAGTGTGAACCTTCTCCCAAGCTTAGTGTATGATTTGTTCGGATTCGGAGAACTGAAATCCACGATGGTTACTTTACAATTAGCAGATCGATTAATCAAGGTACCCCGTGGAGTATTAAAAGATGTGTTGGTGAAAGTAGATGAATTATACTTTTCTGTTGATTTTCTTGTCCTGGATATGGAAACAAGCAATAATCTTAGCCAAATCCCCATCATTCTTGGAAGGCCCTTCCTAGCAACTGCTAATGCCTGTATAAATTGTAGGACGGGGGTTATGAATATTTTTAATGCATGCCAAGGACCTCCCACGTATGATTATAATGAGGTAAACATGGTAGAGGAAGTGCTAGAAGAAGTTATCGAGGATAAAACTTCTAGTTTCCTTGACTCAGATCCCCTACAAGCATTCTTAACACATTTTAAAGTGGATTTTAATATAGATGGGTATACTAAAGAGATGAACATGTTGCTAGAAGTATCTGATTTTTGCACTACTCCCCCATGGGCTAAGAAATATAAGCAGATAATCTCTCCTTTTGAAACACCGATAGCTTCTTCATGTGAGACCTTACCTACTGGAACAAGAGCCACACCTAGACCCCTTTTTCGAGGATGATGCCATTCCTGACCAGGAAATCCAATTTGTCGGTTCATCAAATGAATTCAAAGAAGCTATTAGAGAAATAATCTTGAATTTGCCAATAGACTGCCCAACCAAAATGTCACTGCAAGAATCGAGTAATGTTGTCTGTCAGCACGATAGCTTCGATAATTTGACTGAGGATCTGTTCTGCAAACATCTTAATTGTACTGGATTTGATAATGTGGCTGGATTTGATGATGTGACTGGATTTGATGATGTGGTGGAGCTAAGTGATCTATCATATCCATCTTGGATATCAGATTATAAGCAATTTGTAGCATCCATCAACACTTACCTAGCCTTTGCAATAGAACCAGTATTTCCCTTGCACATTGAGCCAGCTCCTGTTCTAATCTGGAAACGTGTCCGGAAGGTACGTATAAGAAAAATATCATGTGGAACATTACTGATTGGACTTCGTTCAACCATCCACCATGGTAAAAGATCAGCTTAGTCTGGTTGAAGACTATAAACTTAGCGCTTCTGGGAGGCAGCCCAGTTCTTAACTTAGTTCATGCTTTTAGTTTTAGCAACCCAGTCATGCTTTTAGCTTTAACCTTTTATTTCTTGTTTTTAGAATAAATCGAAAGGAATAATAAAAGAAGATTGCGAGGAATATGGTGACAAAAGGACATCCAATGTTCATACCCTACCAGGTGTACCCTTTCTAGTCGTTACATTACTAATATCCTTTTCCATTGAGAACAATGGAAATTAAGTTCGGGGGGCTAATCAATCTAATCCTCGAGTAAAACTTTAATTGGTTGTTGTGTACAAGCTTTGTCTCGAATTGAAAATAATCAAGCTCGCTAAATGAGGAGTGATTAACGGTTTAGACAATTTTAGGGATGCTGAGAAACGAATTATCATGAAAACCCTATAAATGGTAGAGTTTAGACCAAAATTTTGTTTTTGAGTAATTCCAGACCCTTCTCTCTATTGGTCTCGATAAAGAATCCTACTTATAACAGTATAAGCATTATAAAAAATCTCCAAGTTTAATAATTAAGATTTTTAGCATCCCTCATTGAGTAACCAGGCCCCTTCGTCTAAGTAAGCATTGTTGTTCGCGTAAAATGGTGAGGATGTAAAGAAGCCTTTTGTAGAGTCAGTCTTGACTTGAAGTCTTTATGATTCGAGTCAGTAAGCCCGAGGGGCGTTTTACACCTGATGTCCTAAAATCAACTGGTTTGGGAGTCATTGGCCTAAAGCTCGTTACAAGGGTTAACTAGAAAGTAAGATACCAAGATATTGCACTGACTCTACTTGTTCTTTTTATTAGAAAAAAAAGTAGAAAAAAAGTGGGGACTAAATAAATATTATACCAAAACCAAAGTAAGTTGGAAGATTTAGAGAGTCAGATAGAAGGTTGGGAAAAGAAAAACTCTTAAAACTTCCATGGACTTCACCTACTATTAAATAGGTGGAATTGGTAAGGACCTTTTTAATGGTCTAACCAGGTATCCTCTAATTTTAGAGTTAGTAAGATGATTTTCACTTCTCGGATAGGTTAGTACACAACACTAATTCATTTTCTTTACTCGAGAATGAGCAAAGTTCAAGTTGGGAGGTGTGATAATTATATTTTATATATATATAAGAGTATTAAATTAATAATTAATTATTTTTAGAATTGATACTTTTGTATATCTTTTGGTAGGAAAGAAGGTCATCATTGTGTAGAGCTTGAATTATGGAATCCAACGGCGCAAACCGGACCTGAATCATAATTCATATGAGCCCAAAGTCAATTTTAGAAGGATTTTAGCACAGATTTCAAAGCAGCACAACTTTTGGAACATTATTATAGCTGGTCCACCATGGACTGGTTGATTGGTCCACAGATGTTCCGCCGGTCCATCGATGCCATGGCCAGTGGTCCACGGAGCAGAACCGTGGACCATGAAGCTCCGTTTATGCCCAAACTCGCCGGAGAGACAGTCCTGCCGCTGCCCGAGCTCCCAACACCTCCATCGCCAGCCGGAAAGACCTCTTTTGGTCGGAAAATGGCCGGAAACCGACCAGCTTCACTGTTTCTTCATCACCGTTCCGAGCTTTCCGCATCGGACTTACCATTCTGCCCATCATCGGCCGGAGATGACGTGGTGCCCATTCCCATGGCCACCGGAGCCACCCCCTTTGCTCGGAGAACCCGCCGAAGCCGCCGATCGTCGGTTCTACTCTCCAAAAGTCCCCTACCACTATTCCATTACTGACCAAGACGCTGTTCTCCGCCATGACCGCCATCATCCAAACTGCCGGCACTTGTCACTTCACCGCCCTGCCACCACCGGAGATGCTGCACATTGCCCACACGGCCATCTCCTCTAATCTCTGGCTCATCACCGCTGAGTCGGAGAAGCCGTCGGAACCACCAATTGGTTATTCTCATTGCTGTTGCCATTTCCTTACCATGAAGATGCTGTCGGAAACCGGATGATGTCCGAATGAAGGACGACGCTGGATGGACGCGGAGGAGTTCGTTCGGATGAGGAGGAAGTTCGCGGATGCGGAGGAGGCTGCTGGGATCGCGCAAACGGGTGCGAGGATAGGGAGATAGCACGGAGATTTTTGGACATATTGAGATAAGAAATCACCGCGGTTCCCACGCGGGCCTGACGCGGTGTTTTCCATCTATAAAACCTCCAATCATTCTCCGCTCCGAGGAGGATTTTGACTTTCATATCTTCGCTCCACATCTTCCCCACTCTCCGCTCTATTCTGCATTCCACTTCATTCCACTCAGTCATCCACCATTCTGAGCCCCACTACCATTCTTTCCGTACCATCCACCTCTACTTCCTCGAGATCCTGATTTGATGCTGAGGTGCTGCCGAGACTCTGCCGCTTCCACTACTCCAGAGAGCCAGAAATCAGAAAAGGGAAAGAGGGATCCTTTTTCCCACAATTATTTCTTTTATTGATGTACTCAATGCTTCAGGAAATAAAAAGTTATTTATTTTATATTGATCTATGTTTTATTCTTATTGAAGCAGTATAATTCGGGATTAAGGTACATAAATCAAGCTTATGAGGTAAGTTTCCTTTTTTCTAGTGAAGAAGATAACTTGACTGATTTATACCTAAGGGACGGGCCGTGATCTACGGGTACGGGCCATACTCTCAAGATAGATCATATCTTGATTTTCTTTCTTCACAGGTATTTTTGTTTATTTCACTGTTCTACTTTTTACTGTAATATTAGTTTTATTTTCTTGAAGTAACACAAAAGTCGCTGAGGATTCGACCCTTACTCCCACTATTCTATTTTAGATTAATGGAATTAAGATTTTAAATTGGTGCGTAGCGACGTGCATCAGTGAGGATGTGACGTGTGTTCAATTGGTGGGCCGACAAGGTGCTGTGGTCCTGGGAGGTGTATCTATAGGTAGGGAAAAGATGGCCAGGGCGAAGGCGATGGATGGTGGAGGAGATAGTGGTGTTTTCACCTCGTTCGTGCCCCTCTTCATCCATGGGTGATGTGGAGACGGCTCCGATGATGGGAAAGGTGGTGGTGAAGGGCAATAGTGAGTCCAAGAAGGGAGGTTTTGTTCTTCGACGGTGATGGTAGCGAGGATGATGCGGAGGTGCAGTGGAGGGGTCGAAGATGGTGCCGAGCTTGTGTGCTAGTTGGTGAAGTGAAGCTGCATGACAATAGCTAAAGGTGGAGGTGCTGAATCTCTACAAGAAGGGCTGCAAAGGTTTGTGGCGGCAGCAGTAGCGGCAAGCGTGGCAGCCGTGGCGCACATGAGCGTGGGGCTCGTGGGAGGCTTGGGGCAGAATAGGGAATTCTGGATTTTGTTTTCCCTAACCTTTCCTTGGTTTCTTCCATTCCTAGGAGTCTCAATTGAGTGGGGGATTGGAACGGCTGAATCAAAAGCAGTGAATCTCACGAACAAGAAACAGTGAATCTCATGACAAACAATGATTAGGGATCGTAGTTTGCTTTGATACCAATTTAATGTGGGATATGAACGAAAGGAAGAATAAAATAAAAATAAAATAAAAAGTAAAGAAGAAAGTAAGAAAACTCAAATAATTCTGGTATTCAATTCTTATATTCAAGTTTGACCTTTTTCATACAACTAGAACCTTTAAATAGTGCAACAAATTGTATCCGAATAGAAGTCATATTACAAAGTCCTAATAAAATTAAAAATTCTAATAAAGGTAACAATGAAAATGAAGAAAATCCTAAAATAAAGGAAATCCAAAACAAAGGGAATCCTAAATAAATCCTCCTAAAATATAATTAGGATTAGGATTCCTTAAAACATATGAAGTTTTCTTCTAAATTAGGTGTGAATTTTCTGATTCCCATCACAATGACTCAACCTACCAACTCACCTTTCTCTCACAAGATTGGCAGCTTTGGCTTTACATTTTTTTCCCCCCCCCCGAGTGTAGGAATTATAATGAAATCACATGAGATTTGTGTTTCTGAAAATATTAGTGACGTTATATGTGACTCGTGTCTCCAAAACTGAGATTGTTTGAGTTGAACTAGATGATAAAATTTTGTGAAGAAGTTTAGATCTGACTATTTTATTAGTTTGAGGAGATTTGGGGTTTTGGTATTCTGACTGAATCAACTATCAAGTGCAAGGATGAATTCTCAAGGCTGAAAACCTATTCTACTAACAGGGTAAACCCACCAAGCTCTGAGGAAAGTAGAAGAAAAAACAGATTTTTATTGTAATTATTGTTTGATGTCTAACTTGTGCAGTACTTATTATTTCTATCAATTTGAATGAAAACATGCATATATTCAGCTATTTTTATTCTTAGGATGACAACCAATATAGCTTTTAGCCTTACCTTTTTCTTTGTTTGTTGTATCCATTCAGCTCTCTGGAATGCTTCTTGATGAAAACCAGGTCCGATGCATAGTGGATGAAATCAAGCATGCGATAACAGCTAGCACAACTAGAAAAAGAGAGAGAGCAGAGAGGACAAAAGCAGAGGACTTTGATGCTGAAGAAGGGGAATTACTCAGAGAAGAGAATGAACAAGAAGAAGAAGTCTTTGATCAAGTGTGTTATCAGTCAAAAAATATATCATGTTTAACAAACATAGAAATTTAATTTGGTCACTGCTATCTGTTACAAGTTATGGCAGTTGACTGTTGAATGCTTTTTATTTTTTTTATTCCTTTGATGCAGGTTGGTGATTGCTTGGGCACTTTGATCAAAACTTTCAAGACTTCTTTTATACCATTTTTTGATGAGCTTTCCATATATATAACACCCATGTGGGTATGTTCCATGATTGACATTGCTACCTTTCTTGTGTTTTCTCTAGCTGCTTGTAGCATGCTTGTTTTACTTTGGAGTATTGGACCTGTATATTGATATAGAATGACTTGCAGCTTGGATGACATGGGTCTCTGATGCACTTTTTTATAATATCATTGTTTATGCTGTTTTTACTCTTGAAAGCCAGTTCTTGTTTTGCTTGCTGTTGGGGTCAACATCATGTATAAAATCTTGTTTGTGGTATTGTTGAAAAATTGTCTATTTTCGTGCAAGTATTGCTGTGGACACCTTTGGTCTTCAGGCAGGAAAAATCGTAAAAACAATATTTGTCACATAAACCTCCAAACTGAAGACAAGCTTAGACAAAGGTGAGTGTGCTGAAAGACCTTCGCTAAATTTTAGAGAAACTACCTAGCTTTAAAAATAAGATTCTGCACAATAAGTACAGTTGTTAATATTCCAGTTATAACCTGAGCTATTACTTCTTTAACGTTAGTGTTTATATGGTGTGAAGCGGTGGCCGAGATTCATGTTTTGCTACTATTCCTTTGCACCTAATTTGATATTAGCAGGCACGAATTATCACAAGACCTTTAATAATTTTTCTCTTATGGATCACCACAGCTGCAAAATAGACTGTTTGGTGTTCCTTACACCAATAAAAGCTCTAATTTCTCATAGACTAATGCTCTGTCTCTTTTAGTGCATTTGAATAAAACCACCTCCTTCAATGAAAAAGATAGCTGAATTACTTATTTGTGTATTACAAGTGATATTTGCAAATTATTTTCTGCTCTAGCTTTACAACAGTTTCCTTTATTTGCTTTCTTTGACTTCCACAATCTTTTATTTTTAGGGCAAGGATAAAACAGCTGACGAAAGAAGGATTGCCATTTGTATTTTTGATGATGTTGCAGAACAATGTCGAGAAGCAGCTCTTAAGTAAGAGTTTTACTCGAAATTTGATTTTAATGTGATTTTATATGCATTTTTGTATTTAATAGTTTTTAATCTGTTATGCCAGGTATTATGATACATATCTTCCTTTCTTATTAGAAGCTTGCAATGATGAAAATGCAGCTGTTAGACAGGTTCATATTTGGATGCCTCCTCTTGCTGCACACACACACACACACACACTTCCCATATTTTTCTTTATGTCACCATGGATTGATTTCAGTATGTGTGTTACTCTCAGGCTGCAGTTTACGGTGTTGGGGTTTGTTCAGAATTTGGTGGTTCTGCATTTAGACCTCTAGTTGGAGGTAATTTGTGTGTATTTCTGATATCTGTAAGTCTTTGTGACCTTTTTTCTAATACATTATGTGAGTACTGTCTTTCTGCAGAGGCTCTCTGCAGGTTAAATAACGTGATGAGGCATCCGAATGCACTTGATTCAGACAATGTAATGGCTTATGACAATGCTGTTTCGGCTCTAGGGAAAATATGCCAGTTTCATCGGGATAGTATTGATGCAGCTCAGGTATTTCAGAATTGCTTTTGCATGTATATATGTACTTTCCCAACAAAGAAGCATTAAATATATTGAAGGTGCATCCAGTACCAGTTTATGTTATGAGATATTGAGATCTGACATTCCTGGAACACTCTCTTTTGGGGTTCCCTTTTGTGAAAGCATATTAGATTTGTACTGGTAGGTAGAAAAAATAATTGAGATTCATGGAGAAAAAATAATTGAGATTCATTATGTTGTGAGTTTACATGAAAATTGGTTTCAGCTTATCTTGGTTAATTGCATATTTCTTTATTTTCTGGTGACTCTAAATTTCTTAACTAATGTAATGGTTAATGTGCGTATCATCTTTTTTCTTGAAATCTTCTTCAGCTTCGAATTTCAATAACAGTAGTTGAAGATACGTTTCCAGTTTTCATTGCATATTTTGCTTCGTGAAGACTGAGTGATCAGAATTGTGTGGATATTAGTAGCTAATGTGGAAAACTTTTCTGCCTGTTAAATTACTTTCATTGTTGAATAACCTCCTTAGACCTTTCAGTGGCTATTTGTAGCAGTGAAGGATGCATGGGTTTTCCATCCCATTTTCTTGAGGCTTAATTTGAGCTGATCTGCTATGATATTGTGTTTCATTTCCACTCCCATTTGTGGGTTCTGGACTTCCATCTTTCTTGTTGCATGCTTTGTCTATCATCTTTTCTCCTGCTATATTCATCTTTATTTTCATGACAGTATTCTTAGTTATACAAAGAAGGCAATCTAGCATATTTAGTCCTCTCACTTGCGTGAAGCTTACACCATCGTATTTTTCTAGTTTTCTCTTCATAAATGCATCTTTAATGTCATTCCATAAATTGACCATAAGAATGAAAGTTGTTTGCATTATGTTTGGCAAAATCTCAGCATATGATTTATGTGTTGCTGGTTTTTATTGTATTTCAAAGTTCTTTATACTTGGCAGGTTTTTCCTGCTTGGTTAAGCTGCTTGCCTATAAAAAATGATCTGATTGAGGCGAAAATTGTACACGACCAGCTCTGTTCAATGGTTGAAAGGTAAATTTGTGCTATGCTTTATTATGAGGCTGATCAATAGTGCTCTATTTGGTCAAAATATGATTCTCCATGCCTTTGTTGGGGTGGATTGTTTTTACTGTTTGTGCTCTGCATAATTTGAGAATAATATGAACAATATTTTTTTTGCTTCTGTTCACAGATCTGATAGGGAGCTTTTGGGTCCTAACAATCAATATCTCCCCAAGATCATTTCTGTTTTTGCTGAGGTATTCTTTTATTTGTCAAGCATTTGCATTTTTGTACTGCTGTACAACCATTTCTGTTGTCAGCCCATCACATTCTCATTTTGGATATATTTTAGACCTAAAATAACTAATATTCAATTGTCATTTTGCAAATTATAATTGTTACTTTCTGACATTTGTATTTTAGTTTGTATATATAACCGTGATTGTTCATTGAGTTGAGCAACGTTTGTATATGCATGCTTACATGTGTTAGAGCAGGTACACATTTTTGTTTCTTTCTGGCTCTTGGTTAAGTTTTTTGTCATACGTTCTGGAAGAGAGCAGAACACTGACATCTTTTGGTTTCAGTATCAGTCTTTTGCAAGTGGAATATGTTATCAGCTACTATTTGGCAGCTTAGCTGTCTTCCGGAAACTGAACAAGGAAAGGGTCAACCTTGTTAACAAGAAACCCGGAACCATCCCGTACCGCCCGGTAACGGGGCATATCGAACCGTACCGGCCAAGAGCCAGTATGGTTCACCCATAAAAAATGGTCCGGATGCCAAACCGTTAAAAAAATATATATTTCCATACCGGTATGGTACGGTACCGTACCGGTATGTACTGTCCGATTATGTTCAGTTCGGGCTTGGTTTGGCTCGGTTCGGGTCTGGTTCAAGTTTGGTTTAGCGTTTCTTGCTTGAGAGGGGAGGAGAAAGTCATTTTTTCTTATTTTTTTAATCCCTGTACGTATGCCGGTACGGTATGGTATGGACCGTACTGTACCATATCGGCCGCTGACCGGTACGGCTCCCGGTTCAGCGATCCTTGCTTGTTAAGGTTATCACAGGCAACCATGTTTTCTAGTGGAAGGTCTGCTAGGCGTGGAGTCCAAATCCCATTATCAATTAGCATACGTCAGTCCAAACTCATTTGGCTGATTGGTCCAGGAGTACATCGGATTAATCTGAACCGGTTCGGTTCAAGTATTGATGCATATGGTGGCCGGCCGGCACGGTTCGGCTTTAAAAAATGGCACAGCCCTTTTAAAAAAAAAAAAAAAATTTACCGCACCTAACCGGGCCCGAACCGGTGCGAACCGAACCTGAACCGGTCGAAACGGGCCTGAACCGGCCGATTCGGCCCGGTTCGGCTCGGTACGGCTTGTGAAGAGGTGGGGGCAAATTTTCTTTTGGTGTCACATGGCTACACTGTAGCCATGTGACGTTTTGTCCGGGGGAAGATGCCTTTCCTTAATTATAAGGAAAGGCACAGAGAGCTCTTACGAGCTCTCTGTGTTCTCTGCTGCAGCGCACGGTGGAAGGAAAAGTAGAAAAAAAATTCGCAGGGTCAATTTCAACCCAATTCAACCTGCAAAAATCGAAGGGGTAGGTAGAATCAAGGTCCGTATACCTTTCTTTTTCCGTATTTTCATCCTTCGTAGCGTTAAATTTTGTTCAAATCCGTGCAAATTAGAAAATTAAGAAGAAATGCTGTCAAAATTTATTTGTTAGCAATGATTTTAGAGTATGTGGTAGATCTAGGATAGATCTACATAATGATACTAAAATCTTAATTTTTTGTTAAGTATATAATTTTTTAAATTAAAAATTATTTTCGGATTAATAAATTAATTTTAAAAAATAATTATAAAAAAAAATTATAATTATAAATTATTAATCTAGGGCTTGTAAGCTACTCTTACTATAAATTTCATGTCAATTTATTCAAGTTTTGTACATCTCATGAATTGTGCCCGTAGGTCTTAAATTGAAAAAAAATTGACTTTTAATGCATTTATAGGATCTTAAAAAAATATATGTAGCATGTATGATGGAATCCTACATTAATCTAAAATTTAATTTTTTTTATTTTTTTTATTTTTTTGAATTTTTTAAATAAAAAAATTAAAAAAATTAAATTTTAAAAATTAGTTTAATAAACTGTTAATTAATAAAGATTATTATTGACCTTATATGTAATTTAAATATTCAGGTATAGATCCATCAAGGAGGAAGGATCCGGAGCGGGATATTGGCTGGTTATATGGAGAGATGCTCTCGAGTCGGCATCACTAGAGGTGTAAATGGTGCACTACCGAATCAAAGGTGGGGGGTAATAAGGTTGAAGCAGCACTTGGCTGACAGCTATCCTGATGTATCTGCATGCCATAGTGTCCATAGGAGGTTCGTCAGTTGATGAAGAAACACTTTACTGATTTTAAAGCTGGGAAGGAAAGAGCGGCAAAGAAGAAGGCAGAGGTAGACTGCGGAGCTGCAGAACCACCTTATCACTCCATGGAGTCAGAGGAAGCATCCATTCCTTCTGATGAGGCACAGATGGAGGCTGCTATTCAGGCGAGCTTGTATGAGCAGAGGCAGCAGGAGGCAGCCAGGCATAGACAGCGATTCGGGCCATCAGCTTTTGAGTCAGGATCGGGATCCGCTTCTGTTAGTGCTCCAGGAGAGTCTGAGACAGTTTAGGAGGACCTCCTCAGTCAGGGAGCCCGTCAGGAGAGGCGCCGGCCGTATTGCATCCATGTGGGAGCATTTGGCAGTAGGAGGAAGTCTTCCAGGCCTAGGAACATTCCAGAGGGAGCCACTATCTATGATGTTGATCCACATGCATTTTCCAGTAGAGATTCCATGCAACAGAGGATTGACACAATGCTGAAAAAGGATAAGAAGAAGGATATGGGCGGGCCATCTCCTCCTGGTTTCATTTCAGTCATATCCCAGCCCATGCAGCAGACAATCCTTATATCGCTCTGCTATTTCATCTATACAGGCTGCTGGTGTAGCTGTAGATCCTCCAGCATCGAAGGATATCTATGGTCATCTTTTGGACAGCAATAAGGAGCTAGAAGGATGGACATCCTCATATCAGAGCAAGTGGCCTGTGTATGGATGACGGTGATGTGTGATGGTTGGACTGGTCCTACTAGACGGAGCATCATCAATTTTGACTTATTGTGATGGAAAGACTTTTTTTCAGAAGTCTATTGATGCTTCAGATCAGGTGCACGACGCCAGTTATATCCTCAGATTGATGGAGGAGGTGATTGATCAGGTGGGAGAGCATAATGTTGTGCAGGTAATCACTGATAATGGACTACAGTACAGGGCCGCAGGGCAGATCTTGATAGAGCGGCGACCGTATATTTTCTGGATCCTTTGTGCTGCACATTATATAGACCTCACGTTGATGGATATTGGTAAAATTCGCAAGGTGCAGAAGATTGTTGAGCTAGCACAGTCTATCACCATATTTATATATAACCATACATGGGTCTTATCATTGATGAGAAGCTTTACAGGGGAGAAATATTGAGACCGGGGGTCACACGGTTTGCAACTAATTATATTGCACTTGATAGTCTTAGCAAGAAAGCAGAGCTGCGTCAGATGTTTGTCAGTCAGGACTGGCAGGAGAGCAGATATGCCAGGGCAAATACTGAGGGAAACAATGTGGAGAATTTAGTGACGAGACAGACATTCTGGCAGCGGGCTGAGAGGGTAGTGGAGGCTATCAAGCCTCTATATGAGGTACTTCGTGCTATGGACTTCGAGAGGTATGCTCAGATAGGCTTCTTATATTTCATGATGCAAAGGGCAAAGGAAAAGATCCAGGAGGCAGATCCATCACATGCATATGAGTATATCCGGATCATTGATGGACGGTGGAGTTATCAAATGAGTTCGGATTTGCATCTAGCAGGTACGTAGTATTTTATGAAGTCCCTAAAAATTAAGTTTCAATTAGATTCATACAAGTATGCTTGACTGATTCTTAAAATATGTGCAGCTTACTATCTAAATCCAACAATTTCAGTACTCCGTATCGGACATTGCCATGGATGAGGATCTTATGTTTGCCCTGCGCAATGTTATATATAAGATGAAGCCCGATCCAATCGCTGCTATGTGCCTTGAAGAAGTAAGTTAGGTTGAAATTATTGAATGATTTTTAATAGCATCAATTTCAACAAGCTAACAAATTTTTTTCTGGCAGACGAAATTTTTTAGGGAGGGACATTCATTTGGATTCACTGTAGTGATCAGAAGTAAATAAAAGATGAATCCTGGTAGGTACTACTAAGGAGTAAGTCTAATATTATATCAGGATTAAATTTTTTATTTTGCCAAATATAAAATTTTAAATGATGTAATGTCTTTTGCAGCTGAATGGTGGGTGCATTTTGGTGGATCTGCTAAAAAATTGAAGGTTCTTGCAGTGAAGATCCTCTTCCAGACGGTGTCTTCTAGTAGATATGAGCGCAACTGGTTACATTTGGTCTTATCTACTCCAAGCAAAGGAACCGTCTGAAATAGAAATGCCTCAACGATCTTGTGTATGTACACTATACTTTAAGGTTGAGGCTAAAATGTATTCAGGAAGAAGTAGAATTGAAATATCCTGATCCCACTGCAAGTTCATATGTTGATGAGGATGAAGATCCAATGATTGGGTGGGTCATGGATCAGCAGCAGACGCCAGAGCTTGATGAGCCAGGATCACCTCATCGACCAGCCAGTTTTGTAGCTAGTGAGGCTGGGGTGGATGCTGGACAATGAGCAACAAGTCATTCCTCACAGGGCTCCAGCAGATACAGCACATCGTCCGTCCCTACCATCTAGTAGACCTGGAGACAGAGGAAAAGGAAAGGCAGTTGCACCTCCATCGGAGCACTCAGTCCACTCAGATTCAGATACCAGAGACAATGATGATAGTGCTTCAGATAGTGGAGGATCTAGTGATCAGGGAGGGGCAGAAGGACACGAGTCGCAGCTACCTAGTCCTATTTGATTCACTGGGGAGTCGCAGTTTTTCCATGCCATGCAGGATACAGATTATGGAGCACCATCTAATATACCTCGTGGTGATATGATTCCATATAGGCGACGGGCTCCGCGTGGTTGTTCGGGAAACAATACAACTGCAGATCTTGCACGTGGAGTAGTATCCTTGGATGTATCTGGATCATCCTCATATTCAAGATCCTCTTATCCGCAGCTACTGGCAGCTTATGGTCTATATGATCCATATGGTGCATCCGAGACGTCAGCATCCAGTGGTTATTATCCCGGAGCATATTATGCATCTGATTTTGTTGCTGGTATATTTGGATTCCCCCCTGCACCTGCACTGCCATATCATCAGTCTCTGGACAGCTCTCAGAGTCGGGACATCAGAGAGGGATCTGCGATTAGTTATGATCCATCACGCATACCTCCTGGGATGAGCTTAGAGAAGTATCATGCTGCTTGGCAGGAGGGACATGCCGAATTTTCTACAGAGTACATACATGATCCCTATATTTATGGACATCGTCACTCTACCCAATTCTAGACATTGATTTGTAATTATATGTTTATGCCACATGTTACTTTCATTAATTGCTGATAATCTTAGTTTAATTATCATTTTTTTTATTTCAATTGAAAATAGTCCTAAACTCTAAAGCGGTACGCCATCCAAAACTCTAAATCCTAAACTGGCCTAAACCCTAAATCCTAAACGGCTAAACCCTTAAAAAATAAATCCTAAACCCTAAACCCTAAACCCTTAAAAATTAAAATAAAAACCTTAAAATTACAAAAAAACAAAAAAAATAAAAAAAAAAAAATTGGGCATACCGGTTTGGACCGGCACGCCTTGCCGTACTGTGTGTTGGCACGGTATGGTTCGGTACCGAACCGGTACCGGCCGGCCATCGGTACGGTACCCGGTACCGGTACCGGGAACCTTGCTTCTCTTGGATAAGCTTTTTTTCATAGGTTATGGAAGAGAGGGGAATACTGACTTCTTTTTGTTTCAATTTCAATCTTTTGCAAGTGGAATATTTTATCAGCTACTATCTGGTAGCTTAGCTGTCATCTGAAAACTGAACAAGGAAACAGTTAATGTTGTCAAGATTATCACTGGCAACCATGTTTTCTGGTTGAAGGGTCCACTAGAAACATTATAGTCAAGCCACCAGCCTGAAGAGTCCAAATCCCATAGCCAACTAGCCTATGTCAGTCCAAACAATTCAGCTATTTGGCATAGTTGATAAGCTCATTTTCTAGACAGATAAGTCCGCACTAATTAAATTTAGGAGTGCATGTTAGATAAAGATTGTTCTTCCTATTTGTTTCAGTGGTTTGTAGTGTTCATTTTCGATATAGATACATATGCACATTACCAAACCTCACCTTTTTAACTCTTAATCTATGACTATGTCTAAGAGATTGTTAAAGGGTTGTTGGGGATCAAATACATAGATAGAAGGAAAGGGTAGGGATATGCTGGTCAACATCAGGAAGTTTACCAAGGAAGAAGGGTCCTCGTGAGAAATTTTGGGATTTTTCATCCAATGATTCAATAAACTCCATGTAGTAATTATGAAGTTCTCAGCATTCAAAATCAAATTTCAAAATTCAGATGGAGTTTTTTTTTCCTTTTTCCAAAAAAAAAATGCCTCGGGCATGTGCAATTCATGTGAGAGATTACACCAAGACCTCCTTCTCCTTATTGGGCTCCAAAGCAGAGCTGTCTCTTATTCACCGGAGAACTAATATAAAAGTATTTCGGTGAAGTGGAGACCAAAACGGTGGAGTGGAACCTGGGGATAAAAAAATCCCTAGAGTTTCCATTTTATTGGTGGAAGATGGAGGTGAGTAATCCACATTTTAGATGATTATTGTAGTCTAACAATCAAGTATAAGATTAATAATGAGAATTATCTCAAGCCTCATTATTAAATATTTGTATATAACAGATGCAAATACTAAAAATGTAAGAACGAGAACCAAGAGCACTATCTTGCATTGCTGTGTGATATGGAGTCAAGGGTATGCATGGAAGTGGTTCAAAGCACGAATTGGACTCCTAAAAATGGAAAAAAGTTTTGACTCCAGGAGCTATGGTAAATATGAGCGAAAAGGTAAAAAGTGCTCCTAAAGTCGATCTATGGAGCTGCATATGTGATCGCATATGTGGCTCCCTAGCCGTCTTGGATAGGGCCTCAGCTGGCTATTTTGATGTGGCTGGACAGAGTGTTCACCTAAGTACCTGCATAGGCCTTTGAAGTTTGTATTGCAGCTTGGATGCTTTGTAACTTGCATGGAGAATGAGTCAGATGTTGTGGCAAGGATTTAGGTCCCGGTAGGACGTCTTGTGGGACATCGAGACGGAGTACTATTCCATGTATTGGGACAGGACATCCTGCCAGCGTCCTAGCATCCCAATCGGGATACTTTGGGACATCTCTTGTCCTGAGTGTCGGGATAGGATAGGATGCTAATGCATCCCATTCCATGAAAAAACCGGGACACCTCGTTCCACAAGATTTAAAACCTTGCTATGTGGTACCTGTTAGATGTATGCCCTGAAAGCCAAGTTGGCTTGACATATTTTTATTTTTAGGGCATTAATTTTGTACTTGATTTTCTTTATTAATAAAAGGGCATTATTTTTATTCATATTGATTTGTCTATGAATTGTCTATGGAATTAATGGACAATGACACATTCTCAAGAGTTGAGAATCTGAGGCATGGTCTTTATAGATTAACTCCTAAAAGCTCCCGATTGTTGGAATATCACGAGGACGGTGATTGATCCGTTAAAATCAGTGCACAGATCATTTCTCTTTTAGGGTAGATGAGTCTCTGACCTACAGTGTGGTGACACTGGAGTGAGAGTGCAGGTAGTTGATAGAGATCAACGGTATTGAGCATGACCAAGTACAGGAAGTTATACGGATGACTACTCGTTGATAACTTCCTGATGCTGTAGTCATGTGAATAGTTCTTTGACCTAGAGTGTCTCAGCTACTCATAATAAGGTTGCTGTAGTTTGACAGCACAATCACATGGTTCCTATCCATACGGATCTTGCGGTGTTCGTTGGCTCCATTAAGTTTATTATAGGAGTAGAGTGTTCACTTGTAAGGGATCTATCAGTGGTAAGGAATAATCCTATGCAGCTTAATGTGACTAAGTCCAGAAGTCTATGGCCATAGCAGGGTGATAATGAAAAGATGTTTTCATTAGTATCACAATTAGACTTGTCGATTAAGTTAACTGATGGGTTTGACGAGTTCCATAACTAACATCATGTCGGGATTTTGATAGAGGAACCAAATCACATGGTAACTACACCTAGGGGTTCCAATCTTATTTTGCTGGGTTGCCACTACATACTGTTAGGTGTCACTGGTGGATTATGAGAGTTCATTAGGATCATTCTCGGATCGATGATCCTGATTAAGATTGAGCTGAAATTGTTTCAGTCCATCGAAAGGAGTTTCGATGATGTATAATGGAGATTATAGCATGTCTCGTTACCAGACAGGATATGACCTGAGGGGTCACACATATTAGGAGCTCAAGTAACCAATCAGCAAATCAAAATGTTACTAAAATTAGGAATTTTAGTACATTTGGAGCAAATTGTAAGTATTACAATTAAGATTTGACCTAATTGTAAATGTTATAATTAATTAATTATGGATTAATTGTTAATTACATTAAATTAGATTTAATTTAATTGAGTTAGATTCAATTAATTAATCCTAATTTAGTTGGGTCAATGTCTTCTTCGACATGGTTCGATCGGATTTAAAATCAGCTTTGATTTGACTGTCAAATCACTTTATTTGGACCATGACTTAGTGTTCAGTTGGACTAGGACTCTCTTTCCTTGTCTTCCCTTGCCTCCACACGTCTAAGTGGGTCCCATTTATTTTGTGCGACAGAACAAAGTGGGCGTGAAATCCAGAAGGGCGCCAAAAGGGAATTGGCGTGAAGAGAAAGGAGGAGTCATCTTTTACTCTTAATTTTCAACCGATTGAAATAAAATACCGGTGTTTTAGCATGGAGAAATAAAAAAGGAGGGGATTTACCGTGAGAAATAAATAGGGAGAGGGGTGCTGACTAGGAAGCTCTTTGGCGTGAAAAATATATTTGGGCATCATCTCTCTTGGACGTCAATACCAATGAGTCTCTCCCAGCTTCAAGCTATTCTCTCCCTTTTATTTGTTCTCTTTTCTTGAGTCAGATCTAGAGAGATACTCTACTAGAGAAAGAAGAGAGGAGGTCCAAAGATCTTGCATAGTTTGATTTGCAAGATAGAAGGCAGAAGTCGGTCCAGTGCAGATTGGCACGTTTTTTAAAGCAGATGATTTGCTGAAAGAGGAGAGGGCTGCAAGGATTTAACAGTCTGGTGATCTTTACGACTCGGTTACGAGAGCTTCGTGTAGATACCAGCAGAGGTCGGGTGATTGCTCGACTTCGATAAAACCCCGATTTCAAAAGCTGATTGGCACACCTTTCAGAGCAGGCCAGGATAGCGATCCAGGTAAGTATTTTATGCTTAAAATAATTTTATTTCGGATATGATATTTTTCTTATATATTTCAACATGTTAGGAATTTATGATAAATAAATTAGATTTATTTATAAATTGCATCTTTAGATATAAATTATTTTTATATCTGCTTCCGCTGCGACAGGCTGTTGTCGTTTGCAATATACTATTCCTGGAAGAACTCCAATAGTGGTATCAGAGCTAGGTTCTCTTTTTAACATGCATGGATGAGAATCAGATCTAAAAATTATTTAGATCAAGTTAGATTATGATTTTTCAGATCTATGTTGAACATGAGATTGTTCTGGCATAAATTTCATGTTTTGAAAAATTATTTTCGAAATTAAAATCGTAATTTTTAGATCTGAAATTAAATTAATAATCTGAAATTTAATTGATCAAGGGTTGCACAAAGTGACATAAGGTTGTCCTGCTATAGGATTTACCCCCTATAGTACAAAAGTTGTCCTACTTTGATGTATACCTAGTTTTGAAAAGGGTTTTCAAAAGGATTTTGATCGATTTATGATTATGTATGTTGATGTATGTGATGCACCAGATTAGGGTTTAGATCTTAAATGTGATTCATAATCATAAACCATTAATGTCATGCACTTGAACCAATTTTAAAAATTGATTTGATCTAGAAAATCAAATAAGGTGCATGAGGGTTTGGATTGAACAAATTAGGTCAAGAGATTGAGCTGCGGTAATTAGGGCTTGATTAGATCAACTAGTAACCCTAATTTGATTTTGAGCAAGTGACTTAACCTAATCGTATGATGATTAGGGTTAGGTTAAGTATGCTCAAAATTGGTTTTAGATGTAGTTTGGTCAGATCGATTCATAATTATGAATCGATAAGTTAAGACGTAATTTGGCTTAGTGATGAGCTCAGATCATTAGATGACCTAATTGAATCTTGTCAGTTAATTGTTGTCTAAGGAAGGTTTCAACTATGGTTTTAATTAGGGCTAATTCTTTCTCAACCAACTAGTTTGGCGGAAAGAGGGTATATTGGCAGAACCCTCTCATAGATCAAACTGACCTGGTCAATTTGATTGATTAAGTTTTCAAAAGGGTCACTTTTGATTTGAGTTCATCCATGCTAGTTATTTTAGTCAGACATGAGATTGTGTTGACTGAATGAAATTAGTCAGACATGAGATTGTGCTGACTTAATGCAATTGGTTAGTCATGATTTGGCTGATCAATTTAGAAGAGACTTGAACCTAAGCTCCTAATAAATATTAAGTCTTTGGTCTTCACCATTGTAGGTGTGTGGGTGTCCTACTGGTATTGATTATTCTCGGCTGGTTACAGTGGTCTAGTTGCATCGGGAAGACAACCACCCTATCAGGCATGAGATGTTGCTGGGCACTGATGGGGTTGGGCCTAATAAACGGGCACGTTGAGGGACTCAATGACGGCTTTGTCTAGCAGGAATGGTGGGTCTGACTTAACTAATGATTGGACCAATAAACGGGCATGTTGAGATTCCATGATTTAGAGACCAAGCTGCTACAACTTGTATTAGATACATTGGACGAGAGTTGGCCACTTATTGGTGTAGCGTGTTACCTATAACCGGGCATGGTGAGGTGCCGCATATCGATTGGACCGTAGTATCCACTAGAAACCAAGAGTTGCAGAATTTCCGCATCTCCACGGGGAGTGTGAGAGATCCGAGAAAATAGTGGGAGTTCTAAAATTATTTCTTAAAGATCCTAGAATAATTTTTATAATTAAGTGTAAAGCATTTAATTTGAATCTTTTACTCTTGTAGTTAACCATGTCTGCTTCAAATCCCTTAGTCCGTATTCCAGAGACACACTGACTTGTAGGCCTTAAATTTAAAGATTGGTTAAGAGACATCAAAATTGTTTGGAGTTCTGAGAAGTTGGGCTATGTGCTTGACCAGGAACCTCGACTTACCTGACCATCCAAATGCTCGTCAGATGACTGCATATGAAAAATGGATGGAAAATGATAATAAGGTTAAGTGTTACATGTTGTCTCAATGTCAAATGAATTGCAATGCCAACATGAGGATATGCCAACTGCTAAATCGATTCTGATTCACCTACAAGAGTTATATGGTGAACAAAGTCGAATTGCACGCTTTGAGGTGTCGAAAAGGCTTTTCAACAACAAGATGTGTGAAGGGTAGTCAATCCATGATCATTGTTTGTCAATGATCAAGGACATCGAATAGCTTGAGAAGCCGGGCATTCCTATTCATAAGGAGCTTCAGGTGGATTTGATCCTCCAATCTTTGACTAGTTTATATGCTCAGTTTGTAATGAACTATAATATGAATAAGTTAAATTACACTTTACATGAATTATTAAACATGCCGGTAAGCAATGAGGGGACCCTGAAGAGTTCGAGGGGCTCTATTTTCTCTGTGGAGCAGTCTTCCTCCAAAAGAAAGTCTACTTGGAAGAAGAATGAACCTGCAAAGAAGTAGAAGAAGGAAAACAAACAGAAGAAGGAAAACAAACAGAAGGACACTTCCAAGAAAGCCAAGGTTAGCAAAGGAAAATATTTCCACTGCAATACAGATGGCCACTGGAAAATGAATTGTCCTTTCTACCTGGAAAGCCTAAAGAAACAGGAGGATGTGCCTTCTGAAGGTAAGCATATACTCGTTATTGAATCTAACCTAACGGTTTCATCTACTTCCAGTTGGATTTCAATGCAGGGCTTGGAAAGAAGTAGAATGCTTAGAGAAGGTGAGATGGTCCTACGTGTCGGAAATGGAGCAAAAGTTGCTGCACAAGCCATTGGATCATATTCTTTGGTGTTACCTTTAGGGTTTAGATTAGTACTTAGTGACTGTTATTTTATGCCTGGAGCTAGTAGAAATTTGATTTCTGTCTCTGTGATAGCACAAGAAGGATTTGAATTTATATTCAATAAAGACTTTTGTAGTATTTATTTGAGAAATAAATTGGTTGCAAAAGCTATTTTAATTGACAATCTCTATCATTTGCATGCCGATGCATCTTTGAATATTAACGAGAAAATTAAAGTGAATGCCATAGAACATAAACATGCTAGAGATGATCTAAATGATAAATATTTGTAGCATCTAAAGCATGGTCATACAGGTGAGGACAGAATAAACAAACTGGAAAGGGATGTGATCCTAGATTCAGTTAATTCTGAATCATATCCACCTTGTGAGTCATGTCTTCAAGGAAAAATGACCAAGTTACCCTTTGTAGGACATGGAGAAAGGGCCACAGAATTACTTGTCTTGGTACACACTGATGTGTGTGGTCCATTTGATGTGCAATCCAGGGATGGTTTTTACTACTTCATAACCTTTATTGATGATTGTTCACGGTATGGTTGTGTTTCTTATGAGACAAATCTGAAACTTTTGAAAAGTTTAAGGAATTCAGACATGAGTTAGAAAAACAAGCAGGTAAAAAACCCTTAAGGTTCTTCAATCAGATCAGGGAGATGAATACCTTAGTAGGGAATTTTTAGGTTATTTTAAGGACAATGGCATAGTCTCACAATGGACTCCACAAGGTATGCCTCAGCTCAACGGGGTGTCTGAGAGGAGAAACATGACATTATTATATATGGTTCGATCCATGATGAGCTTTACTAACTTGCCTTTATTTCTTTGGGGATATGCCCTACAAACTGCAATTTATATTTTAAATAGGGTTCCATCTAAATCTATTCCTACTACACCATATGAGATTTGACACGGTAAGAAACCAAGTCTTGTCCATTTCAAGATTTGGGGATGTTCAGCCTATGTCAAAAGACTAATGACGGATAAGTTGGAATCTAGATATGTAAAAGCTCGGTTTATAGGATATCCTAAAGAAATTTTAGGATTTTACTTTTTCCTTCCAGAAGATCATAATGTGATTGTGACAAGACATGCCATATTTTTTGAAAAATAGTTTATTCAGGAAGGTGGTAGTGGGAGGTTAATTGAGCTCGATGAGAAAGTCTCTGTAGAGCAGCGAGCTAAAGATCAGATCGAACCCAATCAACCAATTCACATAAATGCTCTTCCACCTAGTAGGTCTATTAGAGTCTCCAAACCTCCTGAAAGGTATTTGGATATGCTTATAGAGGATATAAAGAAAATGTTTCTAGTTGGGGACAAGGATCAATTGATTGATCTTAAGACTTATGATGAGACGATGTCAGACATCGACTCTGAAAATAGTTGAATGCTATGAAGTCAGAAATTGAGTCATGCATTCTAACCAAGCATGGTCCTTAGTGGATCCACCAGAGGGTATTGTACCTATTGATTGTAAATGGATCTACAAAAGGAAAATAGGTGCAGATGGTAAGGTAGAGACCTTTAAAGCTAGGTTGGTGGCGAAAGGATATAGTCAGCGTGAAAGCATTGACTATCATGATATCTTTTCACCAGTAGCTATGCTGAAATCCATTTGTACATTGCTTGCAATTGTAGCATATTATGATTATGAGATATGGCAGATAGATGTGAAAACTGCATTCCTGAATGGATATCTTGAGGAAGATATCTATATGGAGCAATTTTTGGGTTTACTTCCAATGATAATCATAAGATCTGCAAGCTGCATAGATCAATCTATGGATTGAAGCAAGCTTCTTGAAGTTGGAATACTCGTTTTGATGATGCAATGAAATCGTTTGATTTTATCAAGAATGAGGATGAGTCCTGTGTTTACAGGAAGGCTAGTGAGAGGGCAGTGACATTCCTCGTATTGTACGTTGATGACATCCTCCTTATAGGAAATTATATTCTCATGTTGATTTCGGTCAAAAGTTGGTTATTTAAGGAATTCTTTATGAAAGACTTAGGTGAAGCATCTTACATTTTGGGGATTAAGGTATATAGAGATAGATCTAATCGGATGCTTGGCCTTTCACAAAATTTGTACACAGAGGAAGTGCTGAAAGGTTCAGCATGGAGAACTCTAAAAGAGGATTGTTACCTTTTCGGCATGGCATTATTCTCTCCAAGAAAATGTGTCCTAGAACACCTAAAGTGATTCAACGCTTGAGCAGGATTCCATATGCTTCGGCAATTGGAAGCTTCATGTATGTCATGTTGTGTACTCGACCTGATAAAGCTCTTGCTGTGAGTGTCACGAGCAGATATCAGTCGAATCCAGGTGAAGAACACTGGATAGTTGTGAAGAACATTCTTAAGTACTTGAAAAGGACTAAAGATTTGTTCTTAGTCTTTGGAGGGAGTTCAGAATTAGGGATAAAGGGATATATAGACTCAGACTTTATGTCTGATCCTGATGATAGAAAGTCTACATCAGGGTTTGTGTTTTTGTGCAATGGTGGGGCAACTAATTAGAAGAGTTCCAAGCAGCCCATCATAGCAGATTCAACAATGGAAGCAGAGTACATCGCTGTCTCTGAAGCTGTAAAAGAAGCCTTCTGGTATAAAAAGTTCGTTGTGGAGCTTGGAGTGATGCCATCTGATGCCATCCCCATCTATTATGACAATAATGGTGCAATACTTTTGCTAAGGAGTCCAGGTCTCACTAGAAGTCTAAACATATTGAGCGACGGTTTCATATCATATACGACTATCTCGAGAAGAAATATATTGAGGTGCGAAGAGTAAACTCCACGGACAACGTGGCAGATCCACTAACCAAGACTCTGAGCCAGCAGAAGGCTGAAGTCCACTTTGAAAAAGTGGGACTTAGATATGTAGCCAATTGGCTTTAGTGCAAGTGGGAGATTTACGTAGATGTATATCTTGAAAGCCAAGTTGGCTTGACACATTTTTATTTTTAGGGCATGAACTTTGTACTTGATTTTCTTTATTAATAAAAGGGCATTATTTTCATTCATATTGATGTGTCTATGAATAGTCCATGGAGTTAATGGATAATGACACGTATTCTCAAGAGTTGAGAATCTGAGACATATGTCTTTATAGATTAACTCCTAAAAGCTCCTGATTGTTGGAATATCACGAGAACGGTGATTGATCCGTTAAAATCGGTGCACAGATCACTTCCCTTTTAGGGTAGAATCTCTGACCTACAGTATGGTGACACTAGAGTGAGAGTGCAGGTAGTTGATAGAGATCAACGGTACTGAGCATGATCAAGTACAGAAAGTTATATGGATGACTACTCACTCGTCGATAACTTCCTGATGCTGTAGTCGTGTGAATAGTTCTTTGACCTAGAGTGTTTCAGCTACTCACAATAAGGTTGCTGTAGTTTGACAGCACAATCACATGGTTCCTATCAATACGGGACTTTACGGTGTTCGTTGGCTCCAGTAAATTTATTGTAGGAGTAAAGTGTTCACTTATAGGGATCTATCAGTCTTAGTAGTAAGGAATAATCCTATTCAGCTTAATGTGACTAAGTCTAGAAGTCTATGGCCATAGCAGGGTGATAATGAAAGGATGTTTTCATTAGTATCACAATTGGACTTGAGTCGATTAAGTTAAGCATATGACTGATGGGTTTGATGAGTTTCCGTAACCAACATCATGTCAGGATTTTGATAGAGGAACCGAATCACATGGTAACTATACCTAGGGGTTCCAATCTTATTCGGCTGGGTTGCCACTATACACTGCTAGGTATCACTGGTGGATTATGAGAGTCCATTAGGATTATTCTCGGATCGATGATCTTGATTAGGGTTGAGCTGAAATTATTTCAGTCCATCGAAAGGAGTTTTGATGATGTATAATGGAGATTATAGCATGTTTCATTACCAGACAGGATAGAACCTGAGGGGTCACATACATTAGGAGCTCAAGTAACCAATCAGCAAATCAAAATGTTACTAAATTGGGAATTTTAGTACATTTGGACCAAATTGTAAATGTTACAATTAAGATTTGACCTAATTATAAATGTTACAATTAATTAATTATGGATTAATTGTTAATTAAATTAAATTAGATTTAATTTAATTGAGTCAGACTCGATTAATTAATCCTAATTGAGTTGGGTCAATGTCCTCTTCGAAATGGTTCGTTCGGATTTAAAATCGGCTTCAATTTGATTGTCAAATCACTTTATTTGGACGATGACCTAGAGTTCAGTTGGACCGGGACTCTTTCCTTGTCTCCCCTTGCCTCCACACGCCTAAGTGGGTGCCATTTATTTTGTGCCACAAAATAAAGTGGGCGTGAAATCCAGAAGGGCGCTAAAAGGGAATTGGCGTGAAGAGAAAGAGAGGAGTCCTCTTTTACTTTTAATTTTCAATTGGTTGAAATAAAACACCGGTGTTTTGGTGTGGAGAAATAAAAGAGGGGATTTACCGTGAGAAATAAATAGGGAGAGGGGTGACCGACTAGGCAGCTTTTTGGCTTGAAAAATATATTTGGGCGTCATCTCTCTTCGGCGTCAATACCAGAGAGTCTCTCTCCTGGCTTTAAGCTGTTCTCTCCCTTTTATTTGTTTTCTCTTTTCTTGAGTGAGATCTAGAGAGATACTCTACTGGAAAAAGAAGAGAGAAGGAGGTCCAAAGATCTTGCATAGTCTGATTTGCAAGACAGAAGCCAGAAGTCGACCAGTTGTGGATCGGCACGGTTTTTAAAGCAGGTGATTTGCTGAAAGATGAGAGGGTTGCAGGATCTAGCAGTCCGGTGCTCTCCATGATTCGGTTATGAGAGCTTCGTATGGATACTAGCAGAGGCTGGGCGATTGCGCGGCTTCGATAAAATCTTGGTTTCAGAAGCGGATTGGCATGCTTTTCAAAGCAGGCCAGGATAGCGATCCAGGTAAGTATTTTATGCTTAAAATAATTTTTATTTCTGATCTGATATTTTTTATATATTTCAGCATGTTAGGAATCTATGATAAATAAATTAGATTTATTTATAATTGCATCTTTAGATATAAATTATTTTTATATCTGCTTCCGCTGCGACAGGCTGTTAATGCCTGATCGTTTGCAATCTACTGTTCCTGGGAGAACTCCAACAATACCTTGCATTCTATCTTTATGTGTTGCTTCCTCTCATTCTTTGCATCCTTTTCCTCTGTTATCATACTCCTTCCTTTATACCCCCTCATCTCCCACCTCTACATCCTCTGCTTCCACCTTGGCACTTGCTTAGGTGCTTTCATGCTGCCTGTCTGCATATTGCAATTGCTTTTTCAAGTATTGTGAAGCATGACAAAGGCAAAAGTAGCATTGGAGTTTTGAGATGTTTTGGCTTGTCGAGGAAGGTTGAAGGTTGAACAATGAGGTGCATTGGCTTTTGAATCTGACCACAAAGTGACAAGGAGTACCATAAAGAGAACCAGAAAGAGAGGCAGGTCCTGAGCTTAATGAAGCTCTTTGCTAATAGACCTCAAGGTTATTTTCTTGATCAAGGTTTATCGACCCAGAATCGAATCTTATGCCGGCCAACTGGTGGTATGGGTCGGTACGCCTTCGTATTGGTCTTGAATTGACATGGAAACGAAAGTGGGGGAGAGGGAGAACTAGAGAGGAAAAGAGAGAGCAATAGTGGGGAGGAGGGAGGAAGAGGAAGGAAAGGAAATGGAGGTTGGTAGAGATGCTGGTGGTGGCCATTAGAGGGCTGCTAAGGCTCTTGGAGGGCTATTGAGGCCTTTGGGGCTTTGTCCTCCTCCGCAAGAGAAGAATAGATAGAGAGAGGGGAGAGGGAGAGGATTGGATGGAGGGAAAGGTTGCAGGGAGGCCACTAGAGGGCTGCAATGCCTCGAATGGAGAAAGTCGATCCCACGACGTCCATGGTGTCAAAATAGGGGCGACCCCCCTGTTTCACGTGATTTAATTTTTTTCACATGTTCACAGTGATGTCGGTAGCAGCCCATTGGTAGCCTCCATCGCCTTCCCCTCTATCTGTTCATCATCTCCCTCCCCCCTTTCTGTCTATCTCTAGTTCTTCTCTCGTGGAGGGTGGAGCGTTGAAGGCCTTGTCGGCCCTTCGGCAGGCTACTGCCGGCCTTTCTCTCTCCTTTCCTCTCTCTCTTATCCTTCATTCCATTTCCACCAATGTTCCAAATCGAAACCCCAAACTGCACTGGTAGGCTACCAATACAGTTCAGCACATTCCAAACCACCTAGTTCATGGTGGTTGGCATTTCTTGGTTTTGATAGTTCTAGAGGATATTAAACAAGAGTTGATTTATCATTGTTTGACTAAAACTAGGTAAATAAGGCTGGCAGGCATGCTTGGTAGTGGCACAATGTAGGAAAGTGACAAGAATGGAGAAAGAATCTACTAATTAGCGTGCGCATGAGAGAGAGAGGTGGGGGGGGGGGGGGGGGAAGATTTTTGTTACATGGATTTGGATGTAGCATCAGATGTGGTTGTCCTCTTGGTTCCACAATCCACACTCTCAAATCTTAAGATAGGAGCACTCAGCTAAAAAGGTACCTAAAACTTGGGTGAGGGTAGAGGGATATGCTGAATATCACCTATTATGCACTTCATGTACACACATATCTTGTTTTCTACTCAATTATGCATGTGTTCCACACAGTTGCTTGCTTTATACACATGCATGCCTTTTTGTATACATAGCTAGGGCCATAACTAGCTGGCCTTCTGATAATAGGCAGGAATAAAAAGTTCGTTCTAGTAGTTGCTATTGATTAAATGATTGGCAAAGTAGGGACTGTTGCTAGACTGGAGATGGGCTAACTTGGGCTCGACTCAGACAGGGCTGGAGTTGAGGTGGCTACTGATGTGGAGTCAGGTCTCGTAGGATCCTATCACTGGGAGTCGGTCTTGAAAGATAAAGAAAATCAGAAAGTCCATACATAATGGGGGTTTTTGGTGGTGGATCCTCGGATGCCTAATTCTCCTGAAAAGGCAAATAGAGGAGGCTTAAAGTCCCTTATGGATTTTGAGTAGGGGAAAAGAAGCCGAAGGAGTGAAGGAGAGATGGAACAAGTTCTATGAAGAAAGGTTTTCTCAGTGCGTATAAGATCCGCTTTCAAGAAGGCACACTAGTGATGGAATTGTGAACACTATGACACTTTGTGAGAAGTGGAAAGTGTGTAGTATGGCTCGCAAATGTCTTGATGATCACTTAGGACGAGGCTTGGACTTCAGGGAACCCATGAGCTGTGACCGGGCTCAACGGTTATTAGGGAGTTCAAGATGTTTCAAGAGCGAGAAGAGGGTTCCTTTGTCAGGAAGGGCTCTTAGAAAGTGATGGCTCTCGATTCCGTTCCTAGGTTGACTTTTTTCCTTTCTTCGCTTACTTGGAGGGTCCCGTAGAAGAGTTTATAAGCATGTACCTGATGTCTGAAGAAGGTATGGTGTGCATTGCAAGGGAGTGGCGTCTGGCACGTCTTGGTTATTGTAGGCATGCCCATGGTAGGGGCCATACCATGGTTGGAGTAGAAGGTGGAGGTTAGCACATTTCTGCAACGGGACATCCCTCAAGTGGCAAGCATTAATAACTGCCACTCTTGGAGTATACGCCACTAGGACGGATGGGGACGAACCAGGCAATGGTTGATGTCTAGTAGAGGGTTGGTGAGCACATGGTTTGATGTCTAGGTGGCGAGGTGTTGAGTGGTAGCCCGATCGTCCAGGTTGGTAGACGTGTTTGGAATGTATTAGAGCTTTGGCACCATACTGGACCAACTAAATCCTAATGTATCAGATGCCCTCTACTTTCAAGCCCAAGTAGCCATACTTTCTAGGGCCTTGGGTGAAGTAATGACCTAGCTAGTTTAGAGGGGTGCAGAAGCTTGTCGTGCCGAGGCGAGGTTGGTGCGGGGCGAGATTGCTCATGACAAGGCAAATCTGACAGGCATAGGGCTAGGCAACTTGCAGCAAGGCAATTCCGGTAGGTGCAAAACCTTCCGCCTTTCTTGTGAATAGGCTTTGACTTTTTTTTTGGCAAGCGAAGTAATTTCGTCTTTTGATGCAGGCTTGGTGTTTCAGGTCGAGCTAAAGGCGGTGGCAGTCAGGAGGTTGCTTTCACCACCTTCGTCGATCCAAAGGGGAAACGGGCACGCTTCCTGTCTCCTACAAAGAAAGCAAAGAATAAGGGGCCATCCCGCCCTCTGGACCTCATTCCAGGCTCTGGCGAGGTGCCCATTCCGAAGGCTGGCATAGAGGGCAGAATGATTTTGGATGTGGCAAGAGCTACCCTGACCAGTGTGGGCGAGGCCCAAAGAGAGGAAGGACCAATGACCCTTGCGAAGGCCTGGTTTGAGGCTAGTGAGGCTCAGATGCTGGTGGAGACCCTGATGCAAGTGACTAGAGCAGTCTGCGGGCCAAAATAGCTATTGCCAAGATAAAGCAAGCGATGGCTCTCGTGATGGGCACAGGCAAGGGAGGAGAGGCGAGGCCTCTCATCACCTGAAAGATCATCTTTATCGCTTGCAAGGCTCGTCTCCTAGGGATGTAGTGCTTCAAGCTCCTGAAGGATTTTGTTTGTCAGGGGACCAAGGAGGCGCTAGAGAGGCCTTAAAGCGAGGGCCTGCGATAGTTTGCCCGGGTTGCTGTGTCATTAAGTCTTCTCCAAAAGATCCTTCTTAGTGCTGATTCTCCCATAGGGAAGGAGACCTTGCTAAGCACATCTTTTGGATGTAGGGCTTTCGTGAATATTAGGGGTTGCTGCAACATGCAGATCACCTCAACGAATTGGAGCAGCTACGAAAGCTTACTGGGGTGGCGGAGTGCGATAATGTGACCCAAGAGCTTAGCCTGACCAGCATGCAGTTGGTGACCGAGAAGGCGAGGGCGGAAGTGGCGGAGGCCTCCTTGGTTGCCAACTCTGCTTGTCTCGATGAGAGTACGATGGAGTGTGATAAGCTTCGCCTTTTGCTGGTAGACACCAAATGCCAGATGGGGAAGGACCTCGTCGATACCCAGATAGCCCTTGGCAAGGTGAAGGCGAGGGTTGCCAAGGCAGAGGTAAAGGCCAAGGCGGTGAAGGGAGCCCTCAACAAGGCGAAGGCGAGGGTTGCCAAGGCAGAGGCAAGGGCCAAGGCGATGGAGGGATTCCTTGTCGAGGCTAAGAATCAGGCATTGGTGGCAGAAAGTGCAGGTCTTTAAGGTAGTAGTGGAGGCAGTAGAGACCTTCAAAGTAGGATGGAGTATCGTCAGATGGCACTTGACTCTTGCAAGAAAGCCTTCCGACAGAGCTTCGATCTTTGCAAGAGGCAGGTTGCTGAACAATTTCCTAGTATAGATATCGGGAAGATGATGGTAGACTTGCCTCATGGCGAAAGCGAGGACTGTTTGGGCTTAGATAAGGAAGATCCAGAAGAGGGCGAAGATCCGGCCAGCCTCCCGTGACTTGCATGCTTCCTTTTGTCTTCCTTTTTTCTCTCTTTTTTGTAATGGCCATTAAGGCTTGTGCAAAACACTTATAAAATCAATGAAATGAAATTTTTATCAAATTTTAGTTTCATCGAACTTGCTCCTCTTGCTTGCAAGCTAACAAGATCCGTTGTTGTGTTGCTTAGGCAATAGACTTCTCACTTGATGAGTTGAGTGGGCATTCTCCAAGAAGAGGAAGATTCAAAAGAGAAGGACAGCAATGAGGTTGAAGCAGGGAAGGAGGGCGTCGCAGTGGTCAGCAAGGCACTAGCTCCCTTGGAGAGCATCGTGGAGGTCCTAAGGTTGCCCGCTATAAAGCTAGAGGCTGGCGACTTGATTAGAGAATAGGCCACCCTGCTCGCCCTAATAGAGATTGAGGTGGCGGAGATGGCCCTGGAAATTGCACCGCTCACGCTTCCAATGGTTGTGGAGGAGATGCAACCAATCAATCTCCTGGTGCTCGGCTACCAGTGTAGCCAGCGATCATCGAGGTGTCCAACAAAGAGGGGCTTGATGTGGCAGGTTTGCTGGCGATCCAGGCTGCAATTGAAGTCCTCGCCACCGTCGAATTGATGACGTGCAAGGCGACAGGAGAATTGATGGGCATGCGGGGCGACTGAGGCTCCTATGAAGGCTTCATCTAGAGCGGGCCCCCTAGTAGGGATATTTCCCACGATGATAGTGGGTAGCAGTAGCAGACTTCGCAGCTCTACTCTAGTCACCAACCAGATGCTCGACCTGCTGCCTGGGAGGCCAATTGATTGCGCCTCTTAGTGCCTGTAGGTAAGATTGTACTTGTCAGATTGTCTTATTGATTTGATTGACGGCTTCTTGTTGGTAGGTATTGGAGACCTGTATCATGCGAATGTGGTAGCGGGGCAAGAGCTTGGAAGAAGAGCTCACCCAAATCAAGCATAAATTGGAGATCATGGAACTTGGATGAGCTGGTGCAGAGCTCGATTGGTTTGTAGCTGAAGACATCGGGGAGGTAGCCCATGCTAGTTCGATCGTTCCACTGCCAGGAACGAGCTGACTTGGGAGCTAGGGGTTTCCCATCAAAGGATTGCCGAACTCACAGTTGGCAGTAGTTTTGGAATGAGGTTGGCCATGGGTGAGGCTTCCGCAGTAGTGGCCGGGGCCTCCATGGGTGTGTAGATGGAGGACAGCCTCCCGGTCACGTAGCCTAAGGGAACTTCCTCTCACCAGCAGGGAATCCAAGTCGAGGCCTTGGTAGGGGATGATGTGGCGACCCAAATGGAGGGCATCGCTAGTGAGTGTGACTAGCGGAGAACAACTTTATGACCCGGGCATGTTGTCCGGCGCCATCAGTGAAGCTGTTAAAGGGGAAGCACCTCGTGGGCAGGGCGTGCTGTTTAGAGCCGTTGGCAAAGCTATCGTAGAGGGTGAAGTAATTTGCCCCATAGCAAGCGAGGCAATAGGGAGTAAAGGCCTAAGGAAGATAGTGGTTTGCCAAGCTAGATGAGGGCCCACAATGGGAGATCATCCTCTTGCTGAAAAGGCTAATTGATTCAGAGAGCTCGGTCGCATCTGAATGACCCGCCAGGTTGGACACATCTAGATGCCTGGCGGAGCCATGGGTTTGGGCGGCAGAGGCGTAAACGAGGGTCGATGGCCTGGAGGTGGAGCTCGCTTGCACTTTGGAAGGATAGCAAGGAGCAAGCACCACTAGGAGAAGGGCTACCAAGAGCGAGCCCGAGTCTTTGACCATTAGGAGTGTTCAAAGTCTTCCCCAAATGTCTGAGGAAGGTGCATATAGGGCTCCAGTGCTGCCCCTGATGTGCACGAACTCGTGATATGGAGGGCGCGCACACAGGGCTTCAATGCCTGCTTCGATGCATGCGAGTTTATCATGCAGGTGCGCTACCCTGAGGCAAGCGGGGTGATTGAGTCGCTTATACCTCGGAATGCCTCGATCGATGAGATTTTAGATGTTGCTAGGCAAAGGAAGAAAATGTTGGAAGAGGTCTTAAAACTTGTAAATCTTGTACTCTTTCCAACACCAAAGAAATGAACAAAGATTCTTTTTTCTTTGATTTCATTCCTTTTGCATGGTGTCTTATTTTTTTTGGTTTATTTTTCTACAATGCTTTGTCTTTGGAACACTTAGGGCAACCTTGCTTAGGATTTGATGCGTTGTCGCCTAGAGGATGCTTTCATGCAAATCCGAGATGCCTTTGAGATCTTAGTGCTCGTTCATTTTCCAGGGGAAGATGAGAGGATTTGATTTGCCTCCGAATCACAGGGGGCAACATGGCTTGGTGCACCACTTGATGTAGACCTGTTCTTCGGGGAGTCTTTGACCGGCTTGACTCTGATGTACTTGTGGCATCGCTTCGGTCGGAGTGCAGAGAATATGAGCGCGTTGCCTCCTGAGGGGATGTCAACCCCGAAAGGGGTGCTTGGTGCTTCGTCTTCTGGTTTTGGGAATAGCAATCGCTTAGCTGATGGGACGCGGACACTTGTTGAGTATCGGTTGGCCATTGGTGTGGTGGCCTTTTCCTCGGCCTCTATAAATAGTGGGCTAGGGAGGTTGGTCTTCGCCACATTCTTCTAGGGTTCTAGCAATCAGAGGGATGTCGAATCAACGATCGACCTCCTTTGGTGCCGGTATGGTTGAGTTCCCTTCACGATGGAAGGGTTTTCTCGTGGCAACTACCTTTGCATCCATGGCATGCTGATGGCCACTTTTCTTGGTATGGGAGGTATTGGAAATAACTAGCGCTCCATCCGTTGGGCTGTGACTATTGCCGGTCATTGGATGGAGTTGGGGCAAGGGCGACGGTTGCCTACCTCATCACCTAGTTCCTCCATCGCATCCCATCTTCTCATTCGGCGGTGGATGGACCTGTAGCGAGCACAACTTCGGGAACTCGCTTTGCTCGACTTGTGAGTCCATACGAGGGATGCGCGGGGTGGCTTTTCACCGACTACAACGCAATTTTGGGCCACCTCAAGCGGAACCTGGTTCTTGCGGAGAGGCAGCCAGGTTAGGAGTGGAAGTAGCCTAAAAAATGATGCCTTGCTTGATGGCTAGTGGGTCCATACCAGGGGCATGGTAGCGTATGGTCCTTAGACATCTTCGACCTTTCCTAAGGCTTTTCTCTCCATCTTCTATGGGCAAGGTTTCGTGACATTCTGCATGTTAGTCAGGTTGCTAGAGTGCGGTGGACATCTTTCGCCTAGCCGGTCTCACCTCTGCATGCCTTTAAAGGATTTGGGAGTCTTTCAGGGAGGGGGCCTCGTAGTTTTTTCGGGAGGAACCTTGTTAAGGCATGGAAGGGACTTTAGTACTCTTGGGAGCTTTGACTTGATCCTAATCCTTCTCTTGCTTTAGAGCTTCAAGGAGCCATTCCTCGCCCTCTCTGGGTTAGTGCAACTTGTCCTTATCCTCTATTTATCCTTCGAGGCAATCTCGGAGCAATGTAATCTTATTGCAGAGCCGCAAGAATGTGTACTTGATATTTTTTAATGAAAAAGAGAGATCTTCATTTTTTGACATATATTTGTGTTTGTATGCATGCCTTGGATGTTTTAAACAAAGGGTGCGATGACCTTGCCTAGGGAATGAAGGTTGCCTAGGGCTTTTAGAATAGAGAATTTGCCAACCCTGTTTGGGACGTGAAGCTTGTCCAGGGCTTTAGGATAAGGGATGTAGGAATCCTGGTTGGGACAACCTCATCTAGGACTATGCCTGGAGACTAATAGCTTAGCTAGGATTCACGGGTATCAGGATCCAACCTGGGCGCCTGACCACTCAACTAGGACTTTAGGATAAGGGATGGTGGAACCCTGCCTATGACAACCTTGCTTAGGACTTCATGCCTGGGAGACTAACCGCTTAGCCAGGACATACGGATATTGGGACCCAACTTAATCATCCGATCGCTTAGCTAAGATTTTAGGATAAGGGGTATTAGAACCCCACCTAGGACAACCTTGTCCAGGACTTTGGAAGATGATCCTAGCTTTCAATGTATATCTTTCTTAGAAATACAAAGGGAGGTTTCCATCATTGAAGAGATTTAGTATAGTAGCTATGAATACATCATGCTTGGGACAACCTCACTTAGGTTGTCCAGGACTTTGTGACAAAAAGGGATATTGGAACCCTGCCTGAGACCTCGCCCTGGATTTTATGCCTGGGAGACTAATTGCTTAGCCAGGATTTATAGATATCGGGATCCAACATGGACGTCTCTGACTGCTCAGCCAGAACTTTAGGATAAGGGATGTCGGAACCCCTCTTGGGACAACCTTGCTTAAGACTTTATGCCTAGAAGCAAGGATTCAGGTCCTGGCGGGACATCCCATGGGACACCGGGATGGGGTACCATCCCATGTGTTGGGACAGAATGTCCCACCAGTGTCCCAGCATCCCAATCGGGATGCCTTGGCACATATCCCGTCTTGAGTGTTGGGACGGGGCGGGATGCGGCACGTTCGTTTCATGAAAAAATCGAGACATCCCCGTTCCATGGGATTTAAAACTTTGCATGGGAGACTAACTATTTAGCCAGGACTTACGGGTATCGGGATCCAACCTAGGCATCTGATTGCTCGACTAGGATTTTAGGATAAGGGGTGTCGGAACGTTGCCTTGGACAACCTTGCCTAGGACTTTAGAAGATGATCCTAGCTTTCACTATACAATCTCCTTGGGGACAAAAAAAGGGAGATTTCCATTACTGAAGGGTCAAAGTACAATGTCTATGGATGTCTTACTGATAATATGGCCTCAGATTGTCGAAATTCTAGGTGCGGGTAATAGAGGTACCGTCCAGCTGGTCCAAGCAGTAGGTACCGGATCGGACCACTTTGGTGACATGATAGAGTCCTTCCCAGTTTGGGGAGTTTTCTACACTCTATTGGCTGGTTGGTAGCCGCCTTTTAAAGGACAAGATCTCTTGGCTGAAATTGCTTTTTACCTTTATGCAAGAGTTGAAGTAGTGGGCCGTGCATTGCTGATGCGCAAAAGCCATTCAGACTTGGGCTCTGTCCTGAACCTCCTCTAAGAGATCGAGATTTATTCATAGGTCCGCTGAATTGTGCTACTCGTCATATAAGCTTCGACTCGACACGATGGCAGACTGACTTCTAGAGGGATGGTCTTAGTTCTAAAGGCGAGGTTGAATGGCATCTCACTCGTTGGAAGCCGGTGAGTAGTGCGCTAGGCCCAAATGATGTACAATTCTTCTACCCAGAATCCTTCGACCCTATTTAGTCGGGTTTTCAAACCTTGAAGAATCTTCCGGTTGGTGACTTCAACCTTTCTATTTGTTTGTGGATATGCGACCGAAGTGAACCGATGATCGATTTGCAAGCACATAATTCTTGGAAGGATGCATTGTCGAATTGTCTGTCATTATTGATGATAACATGAGGAAGTCCAAAATGATAGATGGTTGACTTCCAAACGAACTTCTGGGCATCTTGCTTAGTGATCTGGGCCAAAGGCTCCGTCTTGATCCACTTGGTAAAATAATCTATGGCAATGATCAAGAATTTCTTTTGCTCGGTGGTTGGTGGGAATGGGTTGAGGATATCTATCCCTCACTGAGCAAAGGGCCATGGGGAGCTTAATGACCTAAGGGGTATTGCCAATTGGTGTTGAATGTTGGCATGCCTCTGACAATAATTGCAGCGTTGCATGAACTCAATAGTGTCTTTGAGAATGCTAGGCCAATAATATCCGTCTTAAGATCTCATAAGCCAGAGCTTGGCTTCATACATGGCTGCCGCAGATCCCTTCATGAACCTCTTGAAGGGCGAAGTTTGCTTCCGAGGGATGAAGGCAACGGAGGAATGGCATCGAGTAGACCTGCATGTAGAGCTTCCCATTGAGTACCATGAACAAGGCGGACTTGTACTTGAGCTTTCTTCAACCGTATCCTCTGGCAGTGTCCCTTCTTGCTTCAACCTTGTCCTCTAGCAGTGTTCCTTGCAGGTAATGGATCAAGGGGTCCATCCAACAGGGTTCATTGTTTGCCTACAAGATTGGGACTGGCTCTTCCTGAAGGAAACCAAGCGTATGCTGAATTTTTCCAGGTTCTAAATCCTAGTGTAGTAAAAACAGCATATGAAAACAATTTTCATATCTAAAGCATGCAAAATTAATTAAAAGCAAGGATTCAGGTCCCGGTGGGTCTCATAGGCCACCGGGATGGGATACCATCCCATGTGTTAGGATAGGACGTCTCGCTAGTGTTCCAGTGTCCTAATTGGGATGCCTTGGGACATCTCCTATCCCGAGTGTCGGGATGGGGCGGGATGCCGGCACGTCTCATTTCATGAAAAAATCGAGACATTCTTGTCCCACGGGATTTAAAACCTTGATTAAAAGCACCTAAAGCAGGCTCTAATTAACATGCTGATCAGATATAATAGCAAATATTTAGATATGAAAGCAAAAAAAAAAAATCAGAGAAAAATACTTGATCGCTTTCCGTTCTTCTACCTCCAATCGGATTGGATCCTACTGATAATCAGTGTTCCTGTCGGAGCCGGGCACTCCGCTAGTATCCATACGGCCCATTTCTGATCGAGTCTATGAAGCCAGGCAAAAACTCACGCAGGGCCCTTTCTTCTAAGATATTTTCTTCCTTGATCTAATCAAAGAACCGTTAAGGAGTATTCTCATTTTACATCATATTATCTAAACTTATTGAACCTTTCAAAGACTTCAGATAAATCAGTAAATATAACCTTCCTGGCCTGCATGTCGAATGTGCAACATGAAAATATATCCAGGTAAGTCTATCAATGGTTCTCACCATATCCTTTATCTTACAAAAAATAGCTTAGTCAACATATGACTTGACCAAACTGGAGGTGCCATCTATATACTTAGGTTAATATCATCTCACAGGTTTTTTTAGATCCAATAGCACTCACTAACTGCACAGCAGATGCATCTATATGCAAGTGATAGAGACTAATATTTATAAAACCATATGCACCCAATTTATTTTTAAAATAAATAGATCAATGATAGAAATCAAATTTCTGCTAAGCAAGTAATAGTCTCTTTAATTTTGAGTAGTTGACATACCTACAAAAGTGTGTCCTATTTATTCTTTAAAGATTCTAGGTACAGGGATAGTTCCTACCGTCATCGACTTTGAAAGATCCCATTTAATGCTTGCTATTAATCTTTTGCTTCTTCATAGGCTTTTTTCCAATTAGACTTTCTTTTGGAAGAGAGTCTGCTCTGCATTGAGTAGCATGCCTCTTGAACCTTTCAAGGTCCCTTTAGTAGTCACCAATATGTTGGCTTTATTTTCTTAATCTTATTAAAATGACAGTTTATAATAAACTATCCATATGAATTAGATAAAGACCCCTGGATCAAATCCATATGCAATCCATTATGTATCATCATGCCCAAGCTACTCAACCTCCTAGTTCTTAGTCATTGTCTAACAATGATCAGGATCGATTACACTTAGGTTGGCCATCAAATGGCTCGGTAATATAGGATAATCCTGGTCTATTGAACTACTCTACCTTTCTAATCAATCTTCAAGTTGAACCAGTCTTATAATAGGTTATGGTTAATCAATTAGTCTACAAAGTAAGAGGGTTGGAAGCTGACTTTAATCTTCGGAGAGTAAATATTCTAGTTAGATGTTTGTATTTAATCTTAAATTTGTTCTAGAAATTTTAAAATAAACTAGCCTCCTAGTCAAGGAATGCTGAACCGTGCCGAACTGGTCGGTTCGGGCGTGCCGAACTGGTCGGTTCGGTGCGTGCCGAACTGGTCGGTTCGGTGCATATCGAACTGGACCGGTGGCTGGTCGGCACGGTTCGGCCATATAAATCGGTTCCCATCCATTCTAAAAATAAAAAAAATTATGTACCAGGTCGAACCGGTCTAGAACCCGATTGAACAGGACCTGAACGGTCGGAACCATGCCGAACCGATTGGTTCGGCCAGTTCATGATCGGTTCGAACCGGTTTTTCTTTAAGTTTTTTAGTCTTTCACTATTGGCTACTATAGCCATGTGGGGGGAGGCAATATTGTTTTGGCTTCTTAATAGAGCAAACAGAGAGCTCTCTGTTATTTTTCGATGTTCGATTCAATAAACGAAAAATCCTTCATTTTTTCTCCATTTCAAGGTAATCAGATATCCAAAAATTGAAGAAGGTAGAATCAAGGTATATATAGCTTTCCTTTTTTCTCTCTTTCCTCTGTTAAAATTCATACAAAATAGAAAATTAAGAGGAAATGCTATCAAATTTTTTTTGTTAGCCATGATTTTAAAGTATGTGGTAGATTTAGGATAGATCTACATAATGATACTAAGATCTTGGTTTTTTGTTAAGTATATAATTTTTTAAATTAAAAATTAATTTTGGATTAAAAAATAAATATAAAAAAATAATTAGTAAAAAAATTATAATTATAAATTATTAATCTGGGACTCTTAAGCTACTCTCACTATAAATTTCATATCGATTTATTCAAGTTTTGATGCATCTTATGAAGAGTGCTCTAGGTTTTAAATTAAAGAAAAATTGGTTTTTACTGTATTTCGAGGGTCTTAAAAAATATATGTAGCATGTATGATAGAATCCTATATAATCTAAGATTGAGTTTTTTTATAATATTTTTGTTTTTTAAATTTTTTAAATTAAAATTTTAAAAAATAATTTAAATTTAAAAAATAAAAAAAATTAGGTTAATAAATTATTAATTAATAAATATTATTATTGACCTTATGTGCAATTTAAATATTAAGGTATGGATCCATCGGTGAAGGATTTGGAGCGCGACATTGGTTGGTTGCATGGAGAGATGCTCTCGGGTCGACATCACTGGAGGTGTAAATGGTGCAATATCAAATTCAAAGATGGGGATAACAAGGTTGAAGTTGTACTTGGCTGGCGGTTTTCTTGATGTATCTGCATGCCGACGTGTCCATAGGAGGTCCCTCAATTGATGAAATATTTTGTTGATTTCAAAGTTGGAAAGAAAAGAATAGCAAAGAAGGCAGATATGGACCGCAAAGCCGCAGAACATCTTATTACTCTAGGAAGTTAGAGAGCATATATTCTTTCTGATGAGGAGGTACAGATGGAGCTGCTATTCAGGCAAGCTTGTATGAGTAGCGGCAGATAGAGAAGTGGCCAGGCATAGACAATGATTTGGACTATCAGTTTTTGAGTCGGGATCGGGATCCGGTTCTGCTAATATTGTAGGAGAGTCTAAGAAGTTTAGGAGGACCTTAGTCAAAGAGCCCGTCAGGAGAGGCATCAGCCGTATTGCATCCATGTTAGGAGCATTTGGCAGTAGAAGGAAGTCTTTCAGGGATATTCCAGCAGGAGTCACTATCCATGATGTCGATTCACATGCCCTTCCCAGTAGAGATTTCAAGTAACAGAGGATGGACACCATGTTGAAAAAGGATAAAAAGAAGGATATATGGCGGGCCATCTCTTGATTTTATTTCAGTCATATCCCAGCACGCAGTACACAATCCATATTATCGCTCTGCTATTTCATCAATATAGGTTGCTGGTGCAGGTGTAGATCCTCCAGGACTGAGGGATATCTATGGTCAGCTTCTGGACAACAATAAAGAGTTAGAAGAATGGATAGCCTCCTATCAGAGCAAGTGGCCCGTGTATGGGTTGACAGTGATGTATGATAGTTGGATTGGTCTTACTAGACGGAGCATCGTCAATTTCTTGACTTATTGTGATGGAAATTTTTTTTCAGAAGTCATTGATGCTTTAAATGAGGTGCATGATGCAGTTATATCCTCAGATTGATGGAGGTGATTGATCAGGTGGGAGAGCATAATGTCATGCAGGTCATCACATATAATGGACCACAGTACAGGGTCAGGATAGATTTTGATGCAGTGGCGACTGCATATTTTTTGGATTCCTTGTGCTATACACTGTATAGATCTCATGTTGATGGATATTGAAAAAATTTGCAGGATGCAGAAGATAGTTGAGCTAGCACAGTCGATTACCATATTCATTTATAACCATACATGGATCTTATCATTGATGAGGAGCTTTACAGATAGTTGAGATATCCTGATAGTTGAGCTATCCTGATGTATCTACATTTGGCCTTATCCACTCTAGGCAGAGGAATCGTCTGAAACAGAAACGTCTCAACGATCTTGTGTATGTACACTATAATTTAAGGTTAAGGCTAAAGTGCATTCAGGAAGAAGTTGAATTAAAATTATCCAATCCGACTACAAGTTCATATGTTGATGAGGATGAAAATCCAATGATTGGATGGGTTATGAGTCAGCAGCAGGAGCCAGAGCTTGATGAACCAGGATCATCTCGACCAGCCAGTTTTGTATCTAGTGAGGCTGGGATGGATGCTGGACAATTGGCAACAATTTCACAGGTCTCCAGCAGATATAGCACATCGTTCCTCTTCTCTATCTATTTGGCCCGGAGACAGGAAAAGGAAAGGTAGTACCTCCATCGGAGCACTCAATCCATTCAGATTCAGATACCAGAAAGAGTGGTGCTAGTATTTCTTTAGATAGTGGAAGATCTAGTGATTAGGGAGGGGCTGGAGGATAGGTGTTTGCAGTCGTTTATTCATCTTCGATTCATTGGAAAGTCGCAGTTTAGCCATGCCATACAGGATAGAGACCATGAAGTACTAGCTGGTAGATCCTGTGGTGATACGATTCCATATAGGCGACGGGCTCTGCGAGATCATTCGGGATACGATGCAGCTACAGCTCTTGCACGTGGAGTAGGATTCATGGATGTATCAGGATCATCCTCATATGCAGGATCTTCTTACCGCAGCTACCGGTAGCTTCTGGTCCATATGATCTATATGGTACATTTGAGATGTCATCTTCCAGTGGTTATTATCCCATGCAGCCTGGAGCATCTTATGGATTTGATTTTGCTGCTGATATATTTGGATATACCCCTGCACAGCCATATGATCAGTTTCTGGATAGCTCTCAGAGTCGGGACTTCAGCGAGGGATCTGCAATGAGTTACGATCCATCATGCATACCTCCTGGGATGATCTTACATGACTATCATGCTGCCTGGCTAGAGGGATTCACTGATCTTCTTACATAGTATATAAATGATCCCTATATTTATGGACATCAATACTTTACCCGATTCTAGATATTGGTATGTAATTATATTTATATGTTACATTTCACTTTCATTAATTACTGATAATCTTAGTTTAATTATTATTTTATTTTTATTTTAATTAGAATTAATGTAGTAGCATTTTTTAAATCCTAAATCCTAAATCTTGAAATCTTCAATTCTACTATAAATTCCAAACCCTAAAAGCCCTGGACACTAAATCCTAAACCTTAAATCCTAAAAAATTAAAATAAAAATCTAAAAAGGCCAAAATCCATCAACAAAAAAAAAATTGGGCGTGTTGGTTTATACTGGCATGCCTACCTGTACCGTGTTGGCTGACCACCGATACGGGTCCCGGTATCGGTATCGGGAACCTTGCTTCCACTATTTTCATGGATCTCTTACACTTTGTGGAGATGCGGAAATCCCTACACGATTAGGATTTTGTGGATATTGTAGTTCTATCAATATGTTGTACCTCATCGTACCCGATTATTGGTAATATGCTATATTCAGGATTCTCGGTACTATCTCGAATCGCCCAGTTTGGGGCATATCATATCGTACTGGCTCTTATATTGTCTCGAACCACCCGATTCGAGATGCACCATATCGTTCCGGCCAAGAGCCAATACGGTTCAGCCATGAAAAATGGTCCGGGCTGCTGGACCGTTCAAAATACCTTGTATCGGACCAGTACAGGATGGTACCGTATTGGTATATTTTATCCGGTTCGGCCCAGTTTGGATCCAGTTCAGGTCCGATTTAAAACAAACAATATCCCTACATGTAGACTCAAGACTCATCTATCCGAAAGGGAAGCAATCTGTGCATCGATCTTAATGGATCCATCGTCTTTGTGATGATTCAATGATCGGGAGCATTTAGGAGTAACCTATAATGACACGTCTCAAATTCTTAATTTTTGAGAATGTGCCATTGTTCATTAACTTCTTGGATGATACATGGACACGTGTATAAATAAAATAGCCTAATTATGAATTATTAAATATAATTTTTTTTAGAAATAAAATATCTGCCAGATTGGCTTCTAGAGCATGCATCTAACATTTCCTCAATGCTAGGCTTCTCGAGGTTCTCCAAGGAGTCTTCAGGATATCTACGCAGCTAGAGGTCACCAGCCTTGACAGTAGGTCTACCTGGACATTTTGTCCTGGAGATTTGCACAATCTCAAAGGAAAGAAAAGATGAAACAATTTCTTATATCTTTTGAGATATTTCTCTATGGTAGGGGCTCTGGTGTCAAACTTTTTGTGGATTTGCCTATCAGTTGAGAGTCGCTGAAGGCTTTAAGGTGCTGAACTCCAAGCTCGTGGGCGAGCTTCAACCCCTTGAGGAGGGTTTCATATTCTGCCTCATTATTGGAGGCTTTAAAATTGAAACGAAGTGCTTGCTCAGTGACAATTTCCTCTGGGCTAGAGAGGATCATCCCCGTTCTAGACCCTTTAGCATTGAATGCGCCATCAATGTGGAGTCTAGGCTCACCTGCTGGCTCTGGTCCAATCTCCATCCAATTTGGGAGGTGCGTTCCATGAGAAAGTCCACCAAAGCCTTGGCTTTGATGGAGGGACAAGACTGATAATAAATGTCAAACTCATCCAATTCCACTACCTACTTGGTGATCCTCCTGGAGGTATTGATCTTCTACAGAATTTGATGCAAGGACTGATCGGTTAGGACCATGATGGAATGCACTTGGAAGTACGGACGAAGCCATCTTGCCAAAATCAAGAGGGCAAAGGCGACCCTTTCCATCTTTGGGTATTAGGTTTCTGCATCCTTAGGATCCGACTGATAAAGTTGATGAGGGATAAGATACCCCCATCCTTGGGGTCCCGAGGGTGTTCCTGCTGAACTCTGGGGAGAATCACTCTGACCCTAGCGATTCTCTCTCATAGATGACTTGTGTCAAGATAACCTCCGTAATAAGTAACATCATCGGAGGCTCAACTGTTGGCCTCGAGCCGAGAACATTGATATTGTTTCTTGCAGAAAAAAAGTGTCTCGAAATCGAAGGATTTATCAAGATATTTTTCGGATGATAGATGGAACAACACTGGTTACATGAATTTCGAGGAAGCCTCATCCATCGAGATAACCATGCCTCGAGCCTCGGCCCTTGGCTCATGACCAAATCCGGGTTTCAACCAGACTATACTCCTATATGACTCTTGTTATAACCGACTCCTTGGCCTAGCAAGAGCCCCCCTTATTTGTGATGTAGTGGTTTATAATGCTAGCTTTTGAGGTCCGCAACCTTGGCTCTTGGTCCCGGTGTAAAGGTTAGATTCGAACCCTACCTCGCCGAAGGAAGGAACGAGTGATCCCTTTGAGCCGTGGAGGACAAGCTCGATAGAAGCTACCCTACACTCATTCCAACATGCTCAGGGATAATTTCAGGGAGCTATAATCTATAATCTCTAATGGATATGCTCCATTAAAAGGGACGTGACCTATTCAAGGCAACAATCCAAATTAATAAAAGCGGCTGGTTATGTGGATGAGACAAAATCTCACCCATAGGAGAAGCACCCAGCTTGGCTTTTTGCATGGTCTTCTGACAAGGATTTGATTATTAGTCATACTCCAACCCATCGAAAATTTTGATATCCCTAAGATGTCCTCACAGCCCTATCTATAAAAAGGAGCTCCTTGAAAGCTCCCAAGGTATGTTCCCATGATATTTTTTCCTTCCGTTCCATTTCTTTTCCTCTATTGTTGCCTAAGACTGATTTGAGCATTGGAGTGCCTTCATCATGGCCATCCCTGGCGTATGGTTTTGTGCAGGCATAGCCCATGAGCACCACTTCCTCTAGTGAACTTCGATGATCAGTCAGATTTCAGTCCCAATAGATAAAGGGCCTGAACAAAGGTTTCACCTTTGTAGTGCTTGCCCTTAGGAAGAAACATTGAGCAAAGCTGTTATGCTATCCAAAGGCATGTCAACTCAGCACTCCGATGCCACTTCCTCCCGACAGGTTGGCTGACCTGTCCGAATTATTGCTTTAGAGCCTCAGGCTAACACCTCCTTGCATAGAAACCAACCTGATCATCTTGAACAATTGTCATAACAAGTACAAGCGCTGGCAGTAGCTATCCGCGCCATCCAATAATCGGTGGTGTCAGTGGCGCCCACTGTGATCCCACCATCGGCGGCAAATGCCTTGGTCCCCCTCAAACTCCAGTAGCACTGGGGGCAAGATGGAGCGGAGAAGACTCTCCCCCATGGAGTCTTAAGCGTGGGGAGCTCGTGCCTCTTGGTGCAACATTAAGCCCTAGGTGTGCAAGGGGTATCCCCTCTCCCCTCGGCTAGACGAAGGATCCACTCTAGCTCGATTACCTCCTTGGCCATCCGATGCATAAACAGCCCGTGAAGCCAAAGTTGATTGCAAGCTTAGAGAGCTGGACCAATGCATCGAGACATGAGGCCTAGTTCCCGAGAGAGATGAGGGTTTTGGTCTTGTTACCAAGCCACCATTTATAACCCGTATTATGATGGAACCGCTGTCGAGGCATTTCAAAATGTCCTGGTTGGAGATTTATGATGGGTCCGCTGATCCAGTGGACCATCTGGAAAGCTTCAAGGCATTGATGCTTCTACATGGAGTCACTGAGGAAGTTGTGTCGAGCTTTTCTATCAACCCTTAAAAAGTCTATTTGGTACTGGTATTTCAGCTTAAAATCAAGTTCTGTTCACTCTTTTGATCAGTTAAGTCGATTTTTTGTTTATCATTTTGCAAGTAGTAGAAAATTATGCTGGAGTTTTGATTCCTTGATCCATGTAAAGCAAAAGGAGAGGGAGTCCCTTCTATTTTATGCAAGTCGATTTAATGAGATAGCTCTAGAAGTTCATAATTTGGATCATTCTATAGGCATGACGGCTATGAAGAATGGACTCCGGCAATGTCCTTTTCTCTTTGAAAAAAGAGACCACCCATAGATTTTTCTGAGATGCTCGTTAGAGCGGAGAAATATGCATGCATCGAAGAGGGGTACAATGCTCATGTTTTACCAATCGCTCTTGCTCAAGCAACACCAGGTATCTCCACCCCATCGATCATTCCATCCGCTTCGGCGCTAGCCTTGCTATCCACCTCGTCATCTATCCCGGTGCCTTGAGGGCAGACCTTAGAGCAAGGGCCTCGACCGAAAAAGGAGGATCGGGGAAGAAGTATAGAAGTCGGTCCCCGCATCGCTGAAGGTCTCTCCCTCAGATGAAAAACTATTAGAGGCCTTGGGAGCAATCAAATGCCCCGTTGCCTAAGATGTTTGATCGTTATACTCTGTCTTTCTTAAGCTCAAGTTTTGATGCTGGTTAGAGGGCAACTATCCATGGTAAGAAAAATATGAACCGCTCCAAAGCGGTGCAACCCCTACAAGCAAGGATTGCTGAACCGGTACTAGGACCCATACCGGTTAGCGATCAGTACTGTACCGTAATATACCGATCTTGGTAAATTGAGAAAAAACCAAGGTTCCTGGTATCGGGAGCCGTATCGGTGGCCGGCCGGTACCGGTACAGTACCGTGCCGTACCGTGCTGACATGGTACGGCGGGGCTGTCGATTTGAACCAGTACGTCCACATTTTTTTTGATTTTGTTTGATGAATTTTGGGATTTTAAGGTTTTTATTTTATTTTTTAAGGGTTTAGGATTTAGAATTTAGTGTTTAGGAGTCCTAAACGCTTGGAATTTAGAATTTAAGATATATCCGATTTTAAGGTTTAGGACTAAATAATAAGATTTAGGACTACTTCCAATTGAAATAAGATATAAAATGATAATTAAACTAAGATTATCAGCAATTAATGAAAGTGAAATATATCATAAACATATAATTACATATCAATTTCTAAAATCGGGTAGAGTGTCGATGTCCATAAATATAAGGATCATTTATGTACTCTGTAGATAGATCGGTATATCCTTTCAGCCAGGCAGCATGATACTTCTCTAAGGTCATTCCAGGAGGTATGCATGATGGATCATAACTCATCGCAGATCCCTCTAATGTCCCGACTCTAAAAGCTATCTAGAGACTGATGATATGGCAGTGCAAGGACTTATCCAAATATACCAGCAGCAAAATTAGATCCATAAGATGCTCCGGGCTACATGGGATAATAACCACTGGAAGATGACGTCTCAGATACACCATATGGATCATATGGACCAGAAGCTACTGGTAGCTGCGGATAAGAGGATCCTGAATCTGAGGATGACCCAGATATATCCATGGATCTTACACGCGCAAGAGCTGCAGCTGCATCATGTCCCGAACGACCTCGCGGAGCCCGTCGTCTATATGGAATCATATCACCACGGGATCTATCAAATGGTAATCCATGATCTATATCCTGTGGCATAGCTAAACTGTGACTCTCCAGTGAATCGAATACGAATAGGTGGCTGCGACTCCTGTCCTCCGGCCCCTTCCTGATCACTAGATCCTCCACTATCTGAAGCACTATCATCACTCTCCTGGTATCTGAATCTGAATGGACTGAGTGCTCCGATGGAGGTGCAACTATTTTTCCTTTCCGTCTCCAGGTCGAATAGATGGTGGAGAGGGACAATGTGCTGTATTTGTTGGAGTCCTGTGAGGAATATGGCTTGTTGCCCATTGTCTAGCATCTTCCCCAGCCTCACTAGCTACAAAACTGGCTAGTTGAGGAGGCGATCCTAGCTCATCAAGCTTTGGTTGCTGCTGCTGACTCATGACCTACCCAATCATTGGATCTTCATCCTCATCAACGTATGAACTTGCAGTGGGATCGGGATATTTTAATTCTACTTCTTGAATATACTTTAGCCTCAACCTTAAATTATAGTGTACATACACAAGATCATTGAGGCGTTTCTGTTTGACGGTTCCTTTGCTTGGAGTGGAAAGGCCAAATGTAGACTAGCTGCGCTCACATCCACTGGATGACACCGTCTGGGAGAGGATCTTAACTACAAGAACCTTTAGATTTTTAGCAGATTCACCAAAATGCACCCATCATTCAGCTACAAAAGATATTACATCATTTAGAATTTTAGATCTGGCAAAAAAAAATTTATCCTGATATAATATTACACTTACTCCTTAGTAGTACCTACCAGGATTCATCTTTGATTTACTTCTGATTGCTACAGTGGATCCAAATGAATCTGTGCCCTTCCTAAAATATTTCGTCTGTCAAAAAATAGTTATGTACAACTTGTTGAAATTAATGCTCATAAAAATTACTCAATAATTTTAACCTAACTTACTTTTTCTAGGCACATAGCAGCGACATCTGGATCGGGCTCCATCTTATATATAACATTACGTAGGGTAGACAAGATCTTCATCCATGGCAATGTCCGGTATGGAGTATTGAAATCTCGGATTCAAATAGTAAGCTGCATATATATTTTAAGAATTAGTCAAGCGTACTTGTACAAATCTAATTGAATTTAAATTTTTAGGGACTTCATAAATTATTGCGTACCTGTTAGATGCAAATCCGAACTCATTTGATAACTCCACTGTCCATCAATGATCCGGATATACTCAGATGCATGTGATGGATCTGTCTCCTGGATTTTTTTCTTTGTTCTTTGCATCATGAAATATAAGAAGCTCATCTGAGCATACCTCTCGAAGTCCATGGTACGAAGTACCTCCCTCATATAGAGGCTTGATAGCCTCCGCTATCCTTTCAGCCCCTGCTAGAATGTCTGTCTCGTCATTAAATTTTCTACATTGCTTCTCAGTATTTGTCCTGGCATATCTGCTCTGCTGCCACTCTTGACTGATAAACATCTGACGCAGCTTTGCTTTCTTGCCAAGACTATTAAGTGCAATGTAATTAGTAGCAAACCGTATGATCCCTGGTCTCAATATTCTCTCATGTAAAGCTTCTCATCAATGGTAAGACCTATGTATAGTTATATATAAATCTAGTGATAGACTGTGCTAGCTCAACAATCTTCTGCACCTTGTGAAATTTTTCAATATCCATTAACATGAGGTCTATACAATGTGCAGCATAGGGATCCAGAAAATATGAGATTGTCGTTCCATCAAGATCTGCTCTGCGGTCCTGTACTGTGGTCCATTATCAGTGATGACCTGTACGACATTATGCTCTCCCACCTGATCAATCATCTCTATCAATCTGAGGATATAACTGGCGTTGTGTACCTGATCTGAAGCATCAATAGATTTCTGAAAGTCTTTCCATCACAATAAGTCAAGAAATTGACGATGCTCCATCTAGTAGGACCAGTCAAACCATCGCACATCACCGTCAACCCATACACGGGCCACTTGCTCTAATATGAGGAGATCCATCCTTCTAGCTCCTTATTGAGGTTCAGAAGCTGACCATTGATATCCCTTGTTGCTGGAGGATCTGCACCTGCACTAGCAGCCAGTATAGATGAAATAGCAGAGCGATAATATGGATTGTCTGCTGTATGGGCTGGGATAGGACTGAAATGAAACCAGGAGATGGCTCGCCACATATCCTTCTTCTTATCCTTTTTCAGTATTGTGTCAATCTTCTGTTGCTTGGAATCTCTACTGGGAAAGGCATGTAGATCGATATCATGGATAGTGGCTCCCTCTGGAATGTCCCTAGAAGACTTCTATTGCCAAATGCTCCCAACATGGATGCAATACGGCTGGTGCCTCTTCTGACAGGCTCTCTGACTGAGGTCCTAAATTATCTGACTCTCCTGCAGTACTAGCAGAAGCGGATTTTGATCATGACTCAAAAGCTGATGGCCCAAATCGCTGTCTATGCCTGGTGCCTTCTCTTGCTACCTCTACTCATACAAGCTTGCTTGAATAGTAGCCTCTATCTATGCCCCCTCATCAGAAAGAATAGATGCTCCCTCTAACTCCCTGGAGTAATAAGGTTCTGCGGCTCTGCGCTCCACCTGCCTTCTTTGCTGCTTTCCTTTCCAGCTTTAAAATCAGCAAAGTATTTCTTCATCAACTGATGGACTTCCTGTGGACACTGTCGACATGCAGATATATCAGAATAGCCACCAGCCAAGTGCTGCTTCAACCTTGTTATCCCCTATCTTTGAATTCAGTATTGCACTATTTACACCTCCAGTGATGCCAATCCGAGAGCAATCTCCAAGCAACCAGCCAATGTCCCGCTCCGGATCCTTCTTCCTTCTTGATGGATCAATACCTGAATATTTAAATTACATATAAGGTCAATAATAATGTTTATTAATTAATACTTTATTAACTTAATTTTTAAAATTTAAATTATTTTTTTATTTTTTTATTTAAGATCCTAGAAATGCATTAAAAATCAATTTTTTTTCAATTCAAGACCTAGAGCACTATTCATGAGATGTATCAAAACTTGAATAAATCGATATGAAATTTATTGTGAAAGTAGCTTACGAGCCCTAAATTAATAATTTATAATTACAGTTTTTTTTACTAATTATTTTTTTATAATTAATAAATTTAAAAAATTATATACTTAACAAAAAATCAAGATCTTAGTATCATTGTGTAGATCTATTCTACATCTATCACATACTCTAAAATCATAGCTAACAAAAATTTTGACAGCATTTTTTCTTAATTTTTTGTTTTGCATGGGTTTTAACAAAAAAATGAGAGGAAAGAAAGAAATAAGGGAAAGAAAAGCTATATATGTACCTTGATTCTACCTTTTTCTTCGACTTCTGAATGTTTGATTGCGTTGAAATTGATTAAATTTTTTTTTTAATCACGTCGCAAAACAAATAACGAACAGAGAGCTCTTACGAGCTCTGTTGTTAAAGCTCTTAAGAGCTTTCTCAGAAGCATCCCCACCATGTCACATGGCTACAGTCAAGGTTTTAAATCCTGTGGGACAGGTTTGTCCCGATTTTTTCATGGAATGGAATGCATTGGCATCCCATCCCGACACTTGGGATAGGGGATGTCCCAAGGTGTCCTGATTGGGACGTTGGGATGCTGACGGGATGTCCTGTCCCAACACATAAGATAGTATCCCGTCCCGGTGTCCCACTGGATGTCCCGCCGGGACCTGAATCCTTGGCTACGGTAGCCAAGTGACAAACAAAAAAAAAACCCTCCCACGCGAACCGACCCGAATCGGACTCGAACCGACCGAACCAAGCAATTTGGCCTCATTTCGACCAGTTCGGCCCGGTTCAAGTCCGGTTCGGGCCAGTATAATATATATATATATATTAATTTTTTATGGGGCGGGAACTGTTTTATGTGGCCGAACCGTGCCGGCCGGCCACCGGTCTGGTTTGGTACGCCCCGAACCGGCCACGGTTCAAAGAACCCTGGAAAAAATTATTTTCCTTTCCCCTCTCAAGCAAGGATTGCTGAACCGGACCTGAACTTGACTCGAACTGGGTGAAATCGAGCCCAAATCAGACTGAACCGGACTGTACCAATCTGAACCGATCCGTACCAGTTTGGTTCAGATCATTTTTTATGGTTCGAGTTTTAAATCATTTTTTAGGATTGAATTGTACCGGTTCTTGGCTAGTACGGTATTGGTACGTCCCAAATTGAGCAGTTCGGGACGGTTTCGAATACCCTGCCTACAAGTAGTCTTATTAGTGTGACCATGGCCATGATATCGAAGAATGCACAGTTCCGGGACGAGATCAAGGAGCTCATCCGGCATGGCTGCCTGGATAGGTTCCTTCTGAACTGGCAAGGAAGGTGGCAAGCCGCGGAAGCTTCGCCATGCCTACCAGAACCAACCCCAAGGTCAAAAAAACCTGCCAAATGCCCCACTTCGGATAATGTCGGTATTATTGTCGGTGGATCAGCTGGGCGAGTCTCAGCAAGCGATGAAGGATCAAAGAGATAGACAAAGTAATCACCTTTATATGGGTGGATGCAGGAGTGCAATATCTGCATAATGACCCCATGGTCATGTCTAAATATAGCAAATTATGATGTAAACCGTGTACTTATTGATAATGGAAGTTCTGTAGATATCTTGTTTTATGATGCATTCTTGAAAATGAGCATCTCTTTTATATTATTAAAAGAGGCATGTGGATTGTTGTGGAGATTCTTTAAGGATCCGGTACCAGTTGAAGGGACCGTCACGTTACCTGTGATAGTGGGGCAAGCCCCTCGGCGGTTCTTGGTAGTCTAGCCTTCATGGTCATCCAAGCTCCATCGGCATATAGCGCAGTACTTGGTCGGCCCGACCAGAATGCCTTTCGTGCAATCGTTTCGACTTATTATTTGCTTATTAGATTCCTAATGGCTCGAGGGATCAGAAAAGTTTGGGGGAACTAGACTTTAGCGAAATTTTACTATATGGTGTCTCTCCAAACTCGAATACCCAGTGCCATCCCTATCGAAGGCCCGGACACCTGCGATGAGTTCACTGAAGAAAGAGGTGAACCTATCAACAATTTATTGACCATCCCTCTGCACGACGATAATATGCAGCACGCGGTCTGCATCGGTTTGAGATTGGATGAACCCCTAAAACAACTTCTAAATTTTATTAGTCACGGAGAAAGTGATGTGCTCCTTTATCTTTTGGTGCTTGGGTTGAGGGATCTCCATCTGGGCCATCCTAGCTTCAGCTCACTGTTTAGAGGAGCTTGCCCCCCATCGGCTAGTCTACTGAGATGGTGCCGATGAAGATGTTCTCTGCGGGTGTTTGGTTACCGGTTGGGACTCTCGGCTGGCAGCCTTAGAGGTGCTGGGCTAACTAATGTAGTCATGTAGGTATCCATGCTGAATCAGCATCTTGATCTTCAAGAAGAAGCAATCCTTGGTGTTATACTCGTAATCCTGATGAAATTGATAGTTTTTCTTAAGATCCTTCTAAGCTTTCTTGCTCATTTTTTCGACTAGTGGACAATATCTTGATCTTTGATTTCCAACAGGATTTGCCCTCGGGGAGTATTCAGAGGGGTGAAGTCCTCATGTCCGGATAGCCTGCGACTTCCAGATCACTAGTGGAACTCCTTGTCCTGCTTCTGCTGTTGCAGTGGTTGAGGAAGGGGGATGGGAGCGATCCTATCGAGTGCGCTTCCCGTCGCCTTCTCCTTCCACTTCTCCACCATGCCTTTTTGATGTTGACATACTTCTCAACACGGGCCAGGAGCTTAGGAGGTTTTTGGAAAACTTTTTGCAGAGGGGGAAATAGAAACTACCTCTGCACAACCCCTTCTTCAAGGCTAACATGGCGACGGAGGACTCGAGGCCATGGACCTTTAGCATGCTGCTTTGAAGTGTTGTGGTGAAGAGACTTGCCCTCATGTTGAATGGAGAAGTCGAGCTTCGCTCGGGCTTTTTGCTACTCTGAAACTAGGCCGTAAATTGATGGTCATACTCAAAAGTGTGGATTGATCCTTGCAGGAGTCGTGTACCAAGCTCTTGCCACTTTCTTAAAGGTGGTCGGGAAGGACTTGCACATGAGAGCCTTAGATGTTCCCCGAAGAAGCATTAGACTTGAAGCTCTCTAGATGATCGAAGGGGTTGGTGGTGCTATTGTAGGCTTCCATGGCAAGTGTTTTGAAATGTTGAGGCACTGTTTCCTATAATCTTGTGAGAAAATGGGAGGCGAATTAAGAATCGAGGCTCGCCGCCTAGAGATAGGTTTTATCGATGAAGCTCCTTCAGGTAGATATCTATCTTCTGGAGCTTATGGGCCATCTCGCCTCGCCACTCAGACTGTCGGGAGGGGCGGTGGCTTGAAGATTCCTTCCGCAAAGTATCCTGCATAGAGGAAGAGGAAATAAAAATAAGAGTCAGATTGACGCACCTCTTTCGGCTCCCAGTGGAGAGGTGACTGTGAGATGCGGCGGGCTAGGGCGTGGCTTGGCGAGAGGCTTGCCTCACACTTCGGGCTGATCGCCTCGCTCGAGGGGTCTCTTGCTTTGCAGCATGAGTGACCCTAAGCTTGCCTCGTGCTTTAGGTTCACCTAGTATATCGGATTGATTGCCTTGCTTGGGGGAGGGTGGATGCACTGGAGATGGGTGGTGAGTTGTCTCCGCCTCCAATCTTGGTGGAGCTTGTTGCAGGCCTTGCACCAAAGTTATCAATGCCTCGACTTGCTGGGAGAGTTGCTAGAACTGCTCGACAATAATGGTCGGAACAGTCGACAATCCCGCCTCTCCTTCTGGAGGAACTAGAGATGGGGTGGCCAAGGTCAGGAACATCTTGATGGGGGTGGACACGATTGTCCTCTTTTTCTTAGCCATGGCGCAAACTAGAGATAAGAAGCATCTGGAAACAAACTCCAAATCTTAATAAAGTTTACGGGCCACGGGCCCTTCCTCTAGCATAATCTATTACTGGACCAGAAGATGGACTGATTTGGGCTTGACTTGGATAGGACTGGAGTTGAGATAGTTGCTGATGCAGAGCTAGGTCTCGTAGGGTCCTATTGTTAAGAGTCGATCCTGAAAGATAGAAAACCTAAAATCCAATCAAGGTTCCCGGTACTAGTACCGGTACCGGGACCTGTACTTGCACTAGGTTGGTACCATACCGACACTCGGTACGGTGGGCGTGCCAGTATGAACCGACACCCATTTTTTTTGATTAATGGATTTTGGATTTTTTTTGTTGTTTTAGGGTTTAGGCCTTAGGATTTAGTGTTTAGGCCTTTACGGTTTAGAGTTTAGGATTTGAGGTTTAGGGTTTAGGATTTAAAAATGCTAATACATTAATTCTAATTAAAATAACATATAAAATTATAATTAAAATAAGATTACCAGTAATTAATGAAAGTGAGGTAAAATATAAATATAATTACATGCCGATACGTAGAATTGAATTGGGTTGAGTGTCGATGTTCATAAATATCGGAATCATTTATATATTATGAAGGAAGATCAGTAAATTTTTTTAGCCAGGCAGCATATACTCCTCTAATGTCATCCTAGGAGGTATGCATGATGGATTGTAGCTCATCACAGATCTCTCGCTGAGGTTTCGACTCTGAGATATCCAAAGATTGATGATATGGCTGTGCAGGGGTCCATCCAAATATACCAGTAGTAAAATCAGATCTATAAGATACTCCGGATTGCATGAGATAATAATTACTAGAAGATGTCTCTGATGCACTATATGAACCATATGGATCACAAGCTGCCGGTAGTTATGGATAAGGATCCTGAATATGAGGATGATCTTGATATATCTATGGGTCCTTCATGTGCAAGAGCTACAACTGCATCGTATTCTGAACGATCTTACAGAGCCTGTCGCCTATATGGAATTATATCATCACGGGGTCTACTAGCCGGTGTACCATGGTCTGTATCCTATGTGGCATGGCTAAACTACGACTCATTAATGAATCGAAGATAAATAGACGGCTACGACTTCTGTTCTCCGGTCCCTTCCTGATACTAAATCCTTCATTATCTAAAGCACTAGCACCACTCTAGTGTTTGAATCTGAATGAATTGAGTACTTCGGTGGAGATGTAATTGCATTTTATTTTTTTATCTCAGGGTCGAATAGATGGAGGGGAGGGATGATGTGATGTATCTGCTGGAGCCCTGTCAGGAATATTACTTGTTGTCCCATGTTCATCATCCATCCCAGCCTTGCTAGCTACAAAACTAGCTAGTCGAGGAGGCAATCCTGGCTCATCAAGCTTTGGCTATGACCCATCAAATCATTAGATCTTTATCCTCATCAATATAAGTACTTGTAGGATTGGAGTGTTTCAATTCAACTTCTTCCTGAATGCATTTTAGCCTCAACCTTAGATTATAGTGTACATAAACAAGATCGTTGAGACGTTTCTGTTTTAGACGGTTCCTCTACTTAGAGTGGATAAGGTTAAATGTAGACCAATTACACTCACATCTACTAGATGACACCGTCTGAGAGAGGATCTTGATTGCAAAAACTTTCAGATATTTTGCAGATCCACAAAAATCACCTGCCATTCAGCTGCAAAAGATATTAAATCATTTAAAATTTTAGATTTAGCAAAATTAAAAAAATCAATCTGACTCTAATATTAGACTTAGTATTTAGTAGTACCTATCATGATTCATCTTTGATTTACTTCTGATGGCTATGGTAGATCCAAAAGAATTTATGCCCTTCCTAAAAAATTGTCTGAAAAAAGTATTGTTATCATGTGCTACTTGTTGAAATTAGTGCTACTAAAATCATTCAACAATTTTAACTTAACTTCTTATGGATACAATACTACGATATCTAAATCGGGCTCCATCTTATATATAACATTGCGTAGGATAGACATAAGCTGTTCATCCATGGTAATGTTCAGTATGGAGTATTGGAATCTTGGATTCAGATAGTAAGCTGCACATATTTTAAGAATTAGTCAGGTATACTTGTACAAATATAATTTAATTTAAAATTTTAGGGAGTTCATGAATTACCGCGTACATGTTAGATACAATTCGAACTTATTTGATAACTCCATCCATCAATGATCCCAAATACTCAATAGCATGTGCTGGATCTATTTTTTGGATCATTTTCTTTGTTCTTTGCATCATGTAACACAGGAAGCCCATCTTAGTATTTCTTTTAGAGTTCCTCTCAAAGTATCTCATATAAAGGCTTGATAGCCTCCACTATTCTCTTAACCCACTGCCAGAATATCTATCTCGTCACTAAATTCTCAACATTGCTTATCTCAGTATTTGTCCTGGCATATCTGCTTTGCTTCCACTCCTGACTGACAAACATCTGATGCAGCTTTACTTTCTTGCCGAGAAGACTATCAAGTGCTATATAATTTGTAATAAACCGTGTAACCCCTGGTCTCAATATTTCTCTCATAGTAAAGCTCCTCATCAATGATAAGATCCATGTATGGTTATATATAAATCTGGTGATAGTCTGTGCTAACTCAACTATCTTCTGCACCCTATGATTTTTTTGATATCCATCAACATGAGGTCAATACAATATGTAGCACAAGGGATCCAGAAAATATGCAGTCACTGCTGTATTAAGATCTACCCTGCGATCCTGTACCGTGGTCCATTATCTGTGATGATTTGCATGATATTTTGCTCTCCCACCTGATCAATCATTTCCATCAATCTAAGGATATAACTGTTGTTGTGCACTTGATTTGAAGCATCAACAGATTTATGAAAAAAGGTTTTTTTATCCTAATAAGTCAAGAAGTTGATGCTCCATCTAGTAGGACCCGTCCAATCATCACATCTCACTGTTAATCCATACATGGGCTACTTGCTTTGATAGGAGGCAATCCAATTTTTTAGCTCCTTATTACTGTCCAGAAGCAGATCATAAATATTTCTCGATCCTGGAAGATCTATACCTGTATCAGCAGCCTGAATAAATAAAATGGCAAAGCGATAATATGGATTGTTTGCTGTGTGCGCTGGAATGACTGAAATGAAATTAGGATCTGATGGCCCGCCATATATCCTTCTTTTTATCCTTTTTCAACATGCTGTCAATCCTCTATTGCTTGGAATCTCTGTTAGGAAGAGCATGTTGATCGATATCATGGATAGTGACTCTTGCTGGAATGTTCCTGGAAGACTTCTTTGTACTGTCAAATGCTTCCAACATGGATGCAATAGGTGTCTCTCTTGACGGGCTCTCTGATTGAGGTCCTAAACTATCTTAGACACCTGCAATACTTGTAGAGCCCGATTCCGATCTCGACTCAAAAGTTGATAGTCTAAATTGTTGTCTTTGCCTGGCCATCTGCTCTAGCTGCCTCTGCTCATACAAGCTTGTCTGAATAGCAATCTCCATCTATGCCTCATTAGAAGGAATAAATGCTCCTTTTGACTTCTTGGAATAATAAGGTGGTTTTGCGGTTCTGCAGTCCACCTCTACCTTCTTTTTTGATGTTTTTTCATTTCCTGCTTTGAAATCAACAAAATACTTCTTCATTAACTGACAGATCTCCTGTGGACATTGTCGGCATGCAAGTATATCAAATAGCCGCTAGCCAATTACTGCTTCAACTTTGTTATCTCAGTATCTTTGAATTCTATATTACATCATTTACATCTCTAGTGATGTCGATTCAAGAGCATTTTTTCATGCAACCAATCAATATCACGCTCTAGATCCTTCTTCCTCCAAGATGGATCCATTTGTGAATATTTAAAAATCACACAAGCTTAATAATTATGTTTATTAATTAATACTTTGTTAACCTAATTTTTTATTTTTTTATATAAATAAATATTTTTTATTTTTTATATTTAAAAAATTTAAAATTTAAAATATTATAAAAAATTGATCTTATATTTATGTAGGATCTCATAGATGATATATATATTTTTTTAAGATATTGAAAATGCGTTAAAGGTCATTTTTTTTCAATATTAGATCTAAAGCACTATTCATAAGATGCATCAAAACTTGGATAAATCGATACAAAATTTATAGTGAGAGTAGCTTACGAGCTCCATAATAATAATAAATAATTATAATTTTTTGTTAATTTTTTTATTTTTTATTAATTTTTTAATCTAAAATTAATTTTTAATTTAAAAAATTATATACTTAACAAAAAATTAAGATCTTAGCATCATTGTGTAGATCTTTCCTAGATCTATAATATACTCTAAAATCATGTCCAAAAAAATGACAGCATTTTTTTAATTTTTTTTAATTTGAACGAATTTCAAAAAAGAGGGAAGAGGGAAAAGAAAAAAGGAAGCTATACATACCTTGAATTTACTTTTTTCTTGAATTACTTGATATTTGATTGGCTTGAAATGGAGGAAAATGAATTTTTTTCCTTTAAAATAATGAAAGAAGCAAAGAGAGCTCTTTGCCTCTCTATCTCGTTATAACCCCCCTCACTTACCTGCATAGTAACCAACCAGCAAAAAGACAAATCGGTTCGAACCGGACCGAATTGGTCACGAACCGACTGATTCAACTGGTTCGGTGCGGTTCAGGTTGGTTCAGGACTGGTTCGGGCCGGTTTCTTAATTTTTTTTATTTTTTGAACCTGCCAACCTGTTTTAATTGGCCGAATCGTGCTGTTCGGCCACCGGTCTGGTTCGGTATGCCCCGAACCGGCCTGTACGGCATGGTTCGGCGAACCTTGGTCCACATAGTCGAGGGTTCTCTGGTAGTGGATCCTTTGATGCCTAAGTCTTTCGGAAAGATAAATAGAGATGGCTTGGTATCCCCTTTGGATTTTGAGTAGGGGAAAAGAAGTTGGAGGAACGAAGGAGAGATGTAACAAGAATCGTGGAAGAAGGGGTTTCGAGTGCATATGAGACTTGCTTTCAAGAAGGCACACGAGTGAGGGGAATTGCGATATCTAGGATACTTTGTGGGAAGTGGAAAGTGTATGGTATGGCTCGCAAATGTCTTATAATCACTCTGGGTGAGGCTCGGAGTTTAGGGACCCCGTGAGCTGTGACCGAGCTCAATGGTTATCTGGGAGCTTAGGGTGTGCTTCGAGAACGAGAAGAGGGTTTCTTTGTCGAGAAGGGAGGGCTTTTAAGAAGTGAGAGCTCTCGATTCCGTCTCTAGGTCGACTCCTTGTTCTTCTCCTTTGCTTATTTACCTGGAGGGTCTTAGGGAAGAGTTTATAGGTGTGTACCTGATGCCTCAAAGAGATTTGTGCATTATAGGAAAGTGGTGTCTGGTACATCTTGGTTATTGTAGGCACGTCCATGGCAAGGGCCATACCGTGGTTGGTAGAGCAAAGGGTGAAGGTTAGCACGTCCCTGCAATAGAACATCCCTCAGGTGGCAAGTATTAATGGCAGTCGCTCTTGGAGCTTGCATAATTGGGATGGATGGGGGCAAGCCCACAATAGTCGACGTCCAGTAGAGGGTTATTGAGTGCGCAATTTGATGTCTAGGTGGCAAGGTGTTGAGAGGTGGCCCGGTCATCTAGGCTAGTTGACACATGTTTGGCATGGATTGGAACTTCGATACCATGCTGGACCAAACAAATCCTGACGTATTAGGGACCTTTTTATTAATTGATGGGATTGTATTCATCCATCAAATGCCCTCCATTTAAAAAAACCATGTGCAGGGCACATGTTGGCTACTTGACTAAAATCACACCTAACACTAGTTTCCTTTTCCCATTCTTGATGCTGACCAATTACACGTACCATGGCATTCATGGTTCATTACCTTGCACATTGTAGTGGTCATCCTACTTGTACCTAGTTTCTGAAAGAATAGTGTCCTAAAAAAGCCAATCATAATTCTTATATAAAAGGAGTTTTTTTGTAAAATTCTCTCGACTCATGTATGATATTATATTAATAAAAGGTATTTTGATTCATCATATGCTGTCTTATACATTTTTGTTTTAAGATTATGATGAACCGGGTAATGGATTTAGGGTTATGATGAAGTTCATACTAGTGAGACCTAAGATCTTATAAATTTTAATCTAAAATATTTCCAGTCATAGGATCATTAAGTCGGGGATCGACATTTCCGGAAAGACTGGCATATGCTATAAATGGAAAGAGTGGTTGGTCTTATGACCACTTGTGTAGGGACACTAATACAAGGACGTGGGTGCTCATCAGGGTATGAGTTCATTGAATTGATCCGTTATGAGAAATTTTATGGAGTCTTGTCAAAAGATGATTCTCTTAGTGGGAGTTGTGCAAGTGATCATCATGGTATCTTGTATACATGAATCCATGTTTTGGTTCATACTTATTAATGATTTAGTCATGTACGGGTTTTCATGGATATGGTGAATTATGTATGAAGGTTATGGGTAGGTTAACAAAGAATCGATCACTCATAGTAAGAGGAGTATTTATCCCATGTAATCTCATCAGATGATGATTTAGGAAGTTTTTGATCAAAGCAGGATAAAATTAGAACATGATAAAATTAGAAAAGGGTTTCTAATCTTTCATCGATCGAGTCTTCATTAGCGATTTGAGATTCGAATGAATAAAGTGTGAGGGTTTGATAATTTTTCATACCCATTACTTATTTGGGATAAAGGAAGATCGAATAATTGAATTGCATGGTAACTTGCCACTGAAGGATATTTTAATAATTTTTATCAAATTTTTCATTTTCTGGATAAGCATGACAAGTTGCTAGACATCAATCTTGTCTTGTAGGTTTTAATGATTTAAATTGATTGAATTCATGAGTCAATTTGAAAGATGGTTCAAATTGGTAGCTAGGATTAATTCGATTTGACCTAATTTGATTAGTTGATTTATAATTGAACTAAATTGACATGAATCTAGATTTATTGCTAGCTAGATGTGGAGCCCAAAGGGTCACATGTTAAGGAATTGATCAAGAAAATCATATATATTTTTATTAGGATCATAGATCCTAATTGGCTAGCTAATTAACATACTAGCATATGTTAGCTAGCTTAACTCCTAACATAATTAGATTGGATTTAAATACTTGCTATTTGGACTAACTAATTTGAGTAGAATTTAAATTGAGTTGAGCCGTAAGTGAGGTAGCCAAATTGAGATTCATCTTGATTTTATAGCCCTTTTTCATGTTTTGAACCAAGAGTCCCAAGGGCTTGGGACTCTTGGTGCCAATATTGGCCTGCGCACAAAATAAGGGGCGCTGAAGGACCAAGAGTTATTTTGCAATTAAATCACCTTTTTGCTGATAAACCTTAGCTCCTATCCTCTCTTGTCCACGTCCATTTGGACTGGCTTTGACCAGTTAAGTGGAGAAACTTTGGACATGAATTTATGTGGGCACAAGAAAGGATGCAGCGGTTGGAATTTATGGTGCATGGAATGGACAAGAGTCTTGCTTATCAATCATCTTTTTCAGATAAGACCATAATTTTATATGCCTTTTAAGATGGTTGACCTAGTCTTTAGTTGATTAATTAAAGATTTAATTATCAGTTTATACTGAAGAGTTGCGATAAGCAACTCTTGGCGCAAAGTATTTGTGAAATATCGTATGTTTATAATTTTACTTAATACCTTTATATCTAGAGACTCTTGCTTGAAGGGTCTTATCTGATATGTTAAATATCAGATTAAGAGTTGAGGAAATGATGCTTTTGGTGCCGCCTCTCTAATTATTTAGAGGTTTCGGTGATTGAAGCAATTTCATCCGAAGTTTGTCCTGACAATTCTCTTACTTTCCTTGTTAGGACAAGTCTTTATTTTAAGACAAGTCCATCATTTTAAGATAAGGGCTTAGGAAGAGAATTACAAAGGACAATAGGATAGTAAGAGATTTTAGAGGGGTTTTGAAGTTCTCTTCGAAAGGGAAAAGGTCCTAGAAGGGAGGAAAAGCTGCCAAAAGAAGAAAGGCTGCCAATAGGAGTTTCTAATCAAGCAAGAAATAGGAGCGCTTGATCCAATTCCTGTGTGGATCATCTCTAGAGGGCATACACTTGTATGTCTAGTGGAATGAAGGATATTAGCATTACAGATATTTTCTATATCCTAATATATTGTCATGTTAATTGTCACAGTCAAGGGATCTTGGGTCTAGGATTTCGGTTGACTAGAATTTCAAGATTTAAAAATTTTGAAATCCGGACTTCCGTTGCGCAACCGTACCTAGCAGTTTCGTCATCCCACGTTGCTCTCATCGCCTAATCTAGTCCATGATTGGCCCACATTATCATGGCAGGTATCTCATATCCAAGGATTCAGGTCCTGACGAGATGTCCCGTGGGATACCGGGACGGGATACCATCCCATGTGTTGTGACAGGATGTCTTGCCAGCATCTTAGCATCCCGATCGGGATATCTTGGGACATCCCCTGTCCCGAGTATTGGGATGTGATGGGATGCTAATGCATCCTGTTCCATGAAAAAACTGGGACAGCCCCATCCCACGGGATTTAAAACCTTGCTCATATCTCCTTTTTATGATCCCTGTCTTGCTTGAACTACCTATGCCTCTCTTCTATCTAACTTATACTTCGTAATTTTGCCGTGTTTGAGAGTTCTAGTGACACATCAGGCTTGTGTGTACATACACGATCCTGGTGCATTGGGGATCGGTGCCAAGTTCGGTTATGATAGAGAGAAATAGGTTCAAGAGAAAAATTGAAATGGAATTGTTGAGGGGGAGGTGGGTGGCAGTGCAGCTCTAATTACTTATAGTTGAATTAGATCAAGCAAGCAACATTTATTGCCTGATATTTTGTTGTATTCATAGAAACATTATTGGTCTTCGCCATCATTCATGCACTAATTTTTAATAGTTAAACATTAGTCTTTATGATATATGCATACATGGAAGATACATACTTATTGTTGTTGTTTCTGGCTTTCTGCATTATATCTTTTTGTCTCTATTTTACTACGGCTAAGCTTCAAAAGTGAGAATCAAACGTTGCACTGTAGGCTCTTGAATCTTGACATAGAACAGAGGAACTAGGGTGTAATACAATGGTACCTTTTTTTTTAATAATCTAAAGGAATTTTTTTTACCATAAAGTAAATGGCAAGAAGTTGAGTTTGAGCAGAAAATGAATGAATCATGTAACCTTTTTGGTGACATATCTTTGGGCACTTGCCACCATTTAATCATGTCTTTACTCTTATTAGATGTGCATCAACTTTGTCTCAATGCACAGATGGAATGCTTCAGTTGTGGGGGAAAAATCAATTCTTACATTTACAGCACATCTAATATTGCCTATGGAATTAGTTTTGATTGGATCGTGTTTTTACTTGGCTCTTGGGCGTTCATAAACTTGCGTGCTTCTTATCTGTATAGATTTTGTGTGGGGGAAAGGATTTGGCCACTGAACAGACTGCCAGCAGGATGATTAATCTTCTGAGGCAGCTTCAGCAGACATTGCCTCCATCGGTTCTGGCTTCAACCTGGTCTTCCTTGCAGCCCCAGCAGCAGCTTGCACTGAATTCTGTCTTGTCATCATAGTTTCTTCAGTTGCTGAGCCTGTGAACTGCAAATCCTGCCCTGATTCTTAACTGTGTATTTATCATTATTACTCAATTCTTTGTCTCTGCATAGTTTGAATGGATTGCGTGTGATCTGCATGTAACTTGCTGGGGGTCAAGGTTATGAGAGTATGGTTGTGATTTTGCTGTAAAATGTGTATATGATTTATTGGAAACTGCATTGTGGGACTGATCTGTTACAGTTGAGAAGATGAAAGAAAAAAAAGAGTGGTTATTGCTGGATTTTACGTTTTCTTTTCTTTTGGCTGGGTTCTACAGCTGTCTATTAATAAAAAAACTCTTACAAGGCTCGCGTTGATCTTGGTGCTTGGTCTCTTAGAAGTTAAAATATTAAGCTCAAGTATTTCTTTCTTGTTTCCAATTTGAATGCTCGTCTTTTCGTAATGGGTATATTATTTATTGATTTGCGTACTTTAATCTGTGTTACATTTAAGCAGATAATATATATATATATATATATATATATATATATAGGGCCGTCTTTACATAAAGAACTCTAAAAATTCTAGTATCGGTCTTGATGCTGGATGCTAGGAGTGTGAACAAGCCGTCATGAGCTTGACTCAAATTATACATTACCAATTGGAGTTCAAGTCTGGTCGAGCTTGGCTTATTTATTTTTGAGCCAACTCGATCTAGGCTTGCTTAGGTTAGCAACCGATGTGCTAGAAAATGCAACAAAAAATGTGAGCATGGTGAGCTTTTTGGGTGCATGGATGGCTTTGTTCTCGGCGGCTGCAATTGTCTCCATTAGCCTCAGTCTCATCACCTTTCTTGATTGTAGATCACCAAGGCTTTTAAGAGTTGAGGGCTTGGTCATAAGAACTTCAAAGATTAGCATGTGGGGTTAACGTTGAGAATATCAAGGATAAAGTTAATTGGTATGAGCACAAAGCAGCTAATTCTAAGAGCTAGTTGCAAGCAAGCATAATAAAAGCTACCATATTAACATCTATTATTGATAAATATAATATGGTATACAAAATTTATTAATATTTTACAAGGAAATATAAAAAAAAAATTGAAAAAAATTAGTGTTATTTTTTATTTTTTTGCTATTTGTTCTGAAAAGTTTTAATTGTTGATTGTTCTACTCAAATTACAAAAATTACGAATTGGTCATAATGTGTGCTAATCGTATCTTTGTTAGGATCCATGACAGAATCTATGAACATGTAATTGTCATAAGAGATAAGTTTATATACAAAATATCGACAATACTCTTATTGGATTATAAGAAGAGAGGTGTTTTGGCGGAAACGGACGGAGATCATATAGTAATATGAACCCTGCCTAAAGCTCTTTCCAAAATTGTCAAAATTTCCATCAACTGCTATACAATAGATTTGGTGGGATGTTAGTGGCGAGAAAGCTATTGCACAGATGGTGTAAGTTTGGCGAGAAAGCTATTGCACAGATGGTGTAAATTTGGATTACACCCCATAATTCTACGTCAACCAACCTAAAGTCTCCTCTTAAGCACCAGCCTCCCTCGTACTCCATAATTTTCAACCAATCACCCCCTCTTTAAGAAAGACCAGGAATAAAATGTTTCTTATCTTTCTGAAGTTTAACCTTCTACTATAACAATGGATGGTCTCATTCCATTTATATAGATTACCGTGGTCAAGTACAGGACTAGCAAGTAGGCTGCTACAGGAATTTCATATTTTGAGGACTAACCTACAGCATTTTACTATAGGGTTACGGTGACACAGCAGAATAATAAATTCAAAAAAACTTTACTCGATGAAATCCAATGTTATCGAACCCTAAATGCTAGAAACACCTTGATGATCACAATCAATATAAAATAATAATAAAAAAGTTTAGAAGAATACTTGTGTCACTAATCTAAATTTTCTACAAACACTTATACTATGATAGAGATCATAGTATGTCTCACTCTCAGATAGAATGGAATCTGAGGGGTCACACACAATAGGGACTTGACCTGATCAACAGCTTAGATTATGTTTAGTGACTACTAATTTTGTAAGGGTTATAAATTTAGTAGGTTACAAATTTAGCAGGTTATAATTTAGTAGGTTACAAATTTAGCAGGTTATAAATTGGACTTAACCGCAAAGAGTTGCAATATAATTGGACTTAAATTTTGAATCAAGTCCTAATTAATTTAAATAAGATTTAATTTAATAAGGCTTGACTTAATTTAAGTCTAATTAGATTTGAATAATCAAATTGGACTTGGATTTCAATCCTATTTGGAATAGGATGACAATATTTTTGAATTGGATTCGAATCAGGCTCGAATGGATTCAAATTAAATCTAAATTAAATCCAATTGAATGGGATGCAATGAGAGGACCCCACCAATCTTACCCTTATCTGGTTAGTTAGATAGTTAGTTTTTAACTTTGAGGGCTCCAAGATAGCCTTGGCAGTTAAGAGCTATCTAGATATAGGTTAATCCTAGGATAGAGAGTCCACTGCATGCTAACTTGATTGTAATTAACATAAAACAATAACTAATTCTTCTCTCTTAGCTTTAGGACTCCTTAGGAGCTCATCTTTTGAATTGTTCTCTCTATTTCTTCTTTCTTTGTTTCTCCTATTTTCTTGAAAAAATATATAAAATAATAATAATAGTAGAAGGATTGCTCTGATCTAATATCCTTGTGCATATCCAAATAATCAGAATAATTTGGCAAAAAAGATCAATGCTAGGAACATGGATCGTTACAATTGAGTGGATGAGCTATCTCATATATTGGATAGTAGATTAGATAAGTTGTCCCATATATCAGATCACCTACTAGCTATCAGACACTCTTTTGTTCTATCCTTTGTTTTTGCACAATGACTATGTTCGAGCCCCACTCACTTTGTGAGTGGATGACCAGTCGTATATCAATTTCCTGAGTATATATAACCAACTTTACCAAGATCAACCCAAATGTCCTATAGACTGGGAAATAGCCCCTACTTTAACACCTGTAATTCTGGCTGGGAGGTTTAACTAGATTTTCATGACAACCACATATAGTAGTTATCTCGGTAATACAAGGACCTTTGTACGTAGATGCACCCTATTATGATCAACTTTATGCATATATCAACCTTCTTCAACTACCTATAGACTATCATTTGAAGAGAAGGTTCTGTAAGTAATAGACATGATAAAATGCATTAATCAAAACCTACCTCCTTGATAGACCAATCTAGATGATGATAAGTTTGCCAAACTTTAACAACTAATCATGACCCAGTAGTAATCTATCAATAAGCTAATGGATCAAACTAATCAACTATTAATCACACTTAATAGGGAGGAGGAAGGTGAGCTTTCTAGTCAACCCAAGAGTAACCTAAAGGGATAATGCCTAGCTAAAAATTTTATGATCCTATAATTTTTCTTGAACAATTAACTATAATTCTCAAGAATGAACCGGTTATAGAGCAACTTTGCACAACCATAAAGAATAAAGATAATTTAACTAAGGTAGACTAATATAGAAATATTTAGGGAGAAATCAGATTGGTGGGATGAAGGAATTCCACCATCACCCCACTTACCTATGGTCCTATCTCCAAGTATCCTTAAATTATCTACTCCTTTTAATGGGAAGGAAGAATAAATAGATTGACATTCCCAAGAACCACCCCCATATTTCTCCTCTAGGATTTGTTAGATCCCTGTCCAGCTCATTTCAGAGTAGATGATTTTAATGAAGATGAGGATTATATTTCTGTACATGATCTAGTCAATACACCCTACTTTGAAAACATCCCATTAGTGACTGAAAAATATGAGCCATCACTTAGACCCCCAATAGCTTCCTTGTTAGAATCATCACTTGCTTTAGAGCTGAAGTCACTTCCTGATGCACCAACTAACATCTTATCAGTGATCCTAAGCTAGGAAGCCTAACTAAGCAATGTTTTAAAAATGAATAAAAAACCTATCGGGTGGGATATTACTAATATGAGGGATCATGATTTTAAAAATTTTATAATCGATTTCTCTATTTTTGGTACTACTTTTGAGGACTACCTCCAAAATCTATCTATAATACTAAAAAAATGTATGGAGATAGATTTAGTATTAATTTAAAAAAATGCTTCCTTTAAATCAGAAGAGGAGATGCTAGGACATATCATACTTGAGAAAGGGAGTAGGTAGATCAAGCTATAAATGAAGAGATTTCTCAACTACTATCCCCAATCTCGGTTTAACAAATACCATCCCTTTCTAATCATCAAAAAAATTATAAGTATATTTTTATATCCCGGTAGAGATCAAGTCGCTATAATATGCTTAAGAAGTATTAGATAAGAGTTGTCCACATTAGTTTGTATGTTATCAATAACTGTTAGGTGAGGTGCATAAACTTAGTGAGACTGCGATATCCATTAGGAACCCTAGTCACATAAAGATTTCTACATCTCCACTAAAAAGTGTGAGATATCCATGAAAATAGTGGGAGTCTAATTTGTTTTTTAAAATTTATTGAATAAATTTAAGATTAAATACAAACATCTAACTAGAATCTTTACTCTTTATGGATTGAAAGTCAGTCTCCAACTTCCTTAATTCTTAGACCAATCAATTAACCATAACCTATTATATAGACTAGCTCAACTTGAAAATTAGTTAGAAAGCTTGAGTAATGTAATAGACCAAGACTACCTTATGTTACCAAGCCATCCAGGTTGACCTAAGTGCAATCTATCTATGATTATTGTTTGATAATGATTAAGAATTAGGAGCTTGAGAAGCTTGGGTATAATGAAGCATAAATGATTGCATATGAATTTGATCTAGCGATCTTTGTTTATTTCATATGGATAATTTATTATAAACTACCATTTGAATAAGATTAAGACAATAAGGTCAATAAATTGGTGACTATTAAAGGGACCTTAAAACATTCAAGGGGCATGCTTCTCATGCGAAGTAGACTTTATCTTCCAAAAAAGAGTCTAATTGGAAGAAGAGTCTTGTGAAGAAGTAAGAGATCGGGATCTTCGAAGTAGATGGCCATTGATAATGGAAAGTTATTTTTACTTCAAAGTCGATGACCAGAGGAACTATCTCGTGTACCTAGAATCCTTCAAGAATAAATATGACACACCTTTGGAAGGTATGTCAGCTACTTAAAGAGATAACCTACTGAGAATAGAAATTTGATTTTTGTTTAGCATGAAAATCACTGATCATTTATTTTAGAAATAAATTAGATGTAGATGATTTTATAAATGCCAGTCTCTACTTGCATATGATGCATCTACTGAGTAGTTATGAGTGCCATGGTATCTGAGAGATCCTATGAGATGATGTTGACCAAAAGTATATAGGTGGCACCTTAGGTTTGGTCATGTCAAAAAGGACAAATAATTTTGAAACCATGGGCAACCATGGGCCTTTTAACTAATTGATTACTGAGTCATTTCTAATTTATGAATCCTATCTTGAAGACTATTGACCAACTATCCTTTATAAGATAAAGGGTGTAGGTGAGGACCATTGATATGCTTGCTTAGGTACACATTAATGTGTAAAACACATTCGATATGCATATCAGGAAAAGCTCCTTAAGGTTCTTCAATTAGATTGAGGAAGTAAATCCCTTAAAAAAAGATTTTAGAATCATCTCAAGTTGTTCAGCATAGTCTTATAATGGACTCTTCTTATATCTTAAGCTCAATGGGATGTTTGAGTAGAGCAATTGAACCCTATTAGATATGGTTCAAATCATTATGAGACTCACTAATTTATCTTTGAGGATATGATTACATAACTTAGCTAACCTATTTAATTGGGTTCATTCTAAATCCTTTCTTATCATATTTATATGAGATATAATGCTAAGAAGCCAGATCTTGATTATTTCAAGATTGCGAGATATTCGACTTATGTCAATAAACTACAAGCGAAAGAGTTAGAGATTGGGTCAGTGATGGCTTGTATCCTAAAGAGTTGTTGGATACTTCTTCCTAATAGATCACAAATTGTTATGACCCAATGTCTATAGTAATGGTTAAATAGTTTATCCTAAATATAGCAGTGGATGGATAATTAAGCTCAAAGAGAGTCTTTAAAGTGCAATGGGCAATAGAATCTATAGAATCTATTCTAGCAGAGTCAGAGCATGTAGTTTCTTTTTATCTCGTAAGTCTAGTAGGATCTCCCATCCTTCAAAAGATACATAGATATGTTTGTAGAGGATATAGAGAAGTATTCATTGTGAAAGATAGAAAACATAGAGATAATCCCAGAAACCTACAATGAGGCGATGTCAGACATCGATTCCAAGAAATGGTTAAATACCATGTGTTACAGTAGTAACCAACCTATTCGGCCCTGGCACACCATCCCCTGCCTGGCCGGTACCTCGGCCAGCTCACTTCGGCCAGGCTAGGTCGGCACCTCGGCTAGCCCATTTTAGCCAGGCTAGGTCGGAACCTCGGCCAGCCCATTTTAGCCAGGCTAGGTCGGCACCTCGGCCAGCCCGCTTCAGCCATGCCTGGAGCCCAACTAGGCATGAAGGGTAGCCCACTTCAGCCCATGAAGCTCCTCGGATCAGCCCGGCGGGACTCCACTCGGTCCGGTGCTCCCGCACCCCAAGCTCCCATCCGCGGCACGATCCCATGCTAGTCCACCTCGCTTCCGCCCGCTCCGTCTTAGCTCGGCGGGACTCCTTCTCTAGCTCGGTGCTCCCGTGCCCCAGGTCCAGCTCCTTTGGCTCCGCCCACCTCGGCATGATGGATCCGCGAGCCCCAGCCCGGCTCTGCTCCACACGGCCTAAGCATCGCCAGGAAGCAGCCATGCTTGGCTCCGATCGCTTTAGCTGTGCCTGGCACCACCCGCGTTGGCCATGTCCGCTATGGCAGCAAGGATTCCAGCCCCAAGACAGACACAGCTCTCTGGATCCGCCCACTCCGATCCGGCCACACTCGTAGAGGTATGGCACGGGTCAGGTCCGGCACCACCAGTGCCCCGACCGGACTGGCATGCCGCAGGGGTTCGAAAGCACACTCGCCTCCACCCTGCATCCACCCACTCTGGCTCAGCTCGGTGGGACTTCGCTCGGTCCGACGCTCCCATGCCCCAGGTTCGCTTCGTGCAGCGTGCCTCCACCCTCTCCGGCTCTGCCCATGAGAGAGCAGCCCGGCATCCCGCTCCAGTCCGGCTCTGATGGAGAGCAGCGCGGCATGCTCGCACGGCACGCCCGCACTCAGCTCCGCTTCGCTCCAGTCTGGCTCCGATGGAGAGCAGCATGGCATGCCCACACGGCACGCCTGCGCTCAGCTCCACTTCGTTCCAGTCTGGCCTTAATGGAGAGTAGCACGGCATGCCTGCATGGCATGCCACGCTCAGCTCCGCTTCACCCCAGTCCAGCTCTGGCTCAGCACGGCACGCCCATGATAGCCCCAGCTCCGTTCGCACCTGCTCCGCACCCCGGCATGCCCATGTGAAGCCCATCCACCCGTGGCATGCCCGTGGTAGCCACGTCTTCGATGAGTGCACCCCGACTCTAGCTCCACCCTGCACATGGATCTTCCCTCCCACGGTCTGGCTCTGCCCTCCTCTGGTCTGGCTCCACCCATCTCAGTTCGGTTTCGCTCCGCATGGCTTCGCCACACCCATGCACGATCCGGCACCTCGACAAGCTTATACAGCATTTCAGCATTAGCTGGGAGTAGTGCATGGTTTGGCCCCATCCACGTGGGCCAGGCATGCTTTCCAAGGATCCCCATCCACATGGATCCTGTGGCACGTCGCCTGCAAAGAAGGTCTACATTCAAGTTTCCCAAGCTACTATTTACACTAATCAGGAACCTGAGACACTGTATCCTTCACCAACTCTCTGAACCTTTTAGAAGAGGCCTATCCTAGCCTCATAGGTCTATACCAAGGCCAGCACGCCTCTCCAAATGACAAGAGCCGCTCGTCTACATAAAGACTAGCATGAAGAGGTAAGGGGAGGTAAGAAATAACAAATTCTCTTCATTCTTACATTATCTTCCATTTTTATCACTGGTGAGGACACCTACACAAAATTTCAGAACTCACTATGGATCTCGTAAGGAAGATCCAGACTCTGAACCATCCAGCAAATGCAACCCGGTAATTGTTTTCGGGTTTTAAAGTATGAAGTCTTTTGTTGCCAAACATCAAGAGAGATTTTCCCAAATTTAAAGCAAGAGCATCCTCCTACAGCCCCACCTTCATCATGATCCCTGCAGCTTTGTACCCATTTAAAAAAAAAAAAAGAGAATTAAACTAATCTTTATATAGAGGGTTCTAGAGGGTGTTCTTGAGCCTATAAATAGGGATGGTTCTCTTGTATGAAGAGGAAGAAAAAAAAAGATGAAATGAAATACTGCTGGAGTGTTTTCTCTAGTGCCTTTGTTACAATTGTAACATTGAGGGGTGTGAGGCCCTAACCCTGCCTTCGTTGCGTTGCAACGTCGAGGAGTGTGAGGCTCCGGCTGCCTTCGCTGCACCCGTGGCATCGAGGGGCGCGAGGCCCTATCTATCCTACCATTTTCCAGCCGTCTAAGCCCCCCTATCATCCATTCCATCATCCATAATTCTCACCACCGTGCTCCAGAAGATCGAAGTTTTCAAGCTCGCCCGAATTTAGCCTTTCCACCTCGAACGGAGCTCCAGGAATTGTGATTGTCATTTTATTTGATGTCCTGGTACTCTTCTTGCTTTGATTTGGGTTTTGTACCTTGTAGGGTCTTTCTCCGGTAACGATCCCCCGAAGGAACCTTGCCAACATACATTTAGCACGATGCCACCCGTTGAGCAGCTGATTATTGATCATCTAGGCCGCATCTTCTCAGGAAGAGTGACCCTAGTGCTTTGAGAATATTTATTTACTGTTGTGTCATTTTACCTCACCTCCTTATCCTCAAGATCTGTTTTATTAATTGTTTGCATGTCCTAGATCGGGGATTTCTCAATCTCTGAGTCCTGGGTCTATTATTCTGCTCACTTAATTTTGGGGTCCAGCATGAGAGGTTGTATGAGTTGATATCTTCCTTAAGTTGTTTTCTATCATCCTTGCTTGTTATGAGTCTCAATTTAATCAGATTTAAGGGTGATTTTCTTTGCATTGCATCTCTCATCATCTTCATGCCATCCTAGTCTATAGGTTCCCCATCAATCACCCTCTAGAAGCGGAGAGTTCCCCAAGCTCTCCACCTCAGAGGTCTTCTGTTCCCCTCGTTCGTCCCACTGACTTGATCGTCGGAGTGTCTTTGCTGGAATCCCCGGCCTAGGTCTCCCCTGTTTTGCAGGTCCACCCGACGGAGGGGGCGAGTTATAAGGCCAAGGCCGAGCGCCCGGCGGGAGGGACCCGACGCACCCGAGCTATGGGCCACGATAATCTTGATCGCCCCCTTCCTTATCCAAGGACGGTCTCATCTTCCCTCTTCCTTGGCTCAATCGACACGGCGGGAGCGGTAGCCACCGCGCTCTCATTATAAGCCCTCTTCGAGGGGGACTCGTCAACCAACTTCGATGGAGGTCTCTTTCTGGTGATCGAGAGCAGGTTGTCCACTGAGAACTTCATACCTGCATACAGAAGAAAGAATGTCAGTTCCAAGTCCAAGGAAACAGTAAGAAGCACAAGGAGAAAAGTTTAAGCCGAACTCACCCAACTCTCTCATTGGGTCGACCTCGGCCTCGAAAAGGTTTTTCTCTAACAACAGAACCTCGAGAGAAGAATCTGGGCGGTGTGGAGCTACTTGTAAACATCTAGGTCAGCTGCTTCGATTGTGGAGTTTTGGTTAGGGGATCGATCTGGGTCGCTCCATACCAGTCGACCCCCTCAATGGTTGCAAAGAAAAATTTGCTCTTCCATCCTTTGATGTAAGAGGGGAGTTCAAATTTAATGCCCTTCGGGCGAGAAGAGATGGACTACCACCCCTCCTCAGAAGGGTGGCGCTTCAGGATAAAAAATATCCTGAACAGTGAAAAATGGGCTACAATCTCGTGGAAATAGCAGAGTACTATGAAGCAAAAAATGGTCCTTATAGCATTCGGGACAAGTTGAGTAGGGACGAGACGGTAATTGCTCAGGACCAAAAGGAAGAAAGGGTGAAAGGGAAACCGACGTCGCCCTGCAAAAGTCTCCTCATAGAAGACAATCCGGCCCGGGCTACTAGAGGTAACCCAGTCCCCTAGTCGAGGGATCAAGAGTCGGATGAGTGCGGGATGCTATAGACATCCCGGTTGGTCCCCAGTTCCTCAGTGAGATTTTCGAAGCAATCCCATCGGGACCTATTGACTGGGCAGGTTCGGGGATGGGTTTAGTTGGAGGAGGAGGGCTAGACCTTGGGTCCCTATTAACTATCCCACTAGGGGGATGCCTCCTACTAAACTTGAAACGCTCTTCTTCCCTCTCCTCATTAGAAGAAGAAGAAGGTGGCCTTGGCCTAGAAGACCTCGCCTCGGCCTGGTTGGTTATGGGATGGAAGTTGGGGCCAAAACAGGACATCTAAAGAGATGAAGAAGGTGGAATCTCAAGAAGAGGAGGAAGACGGACTGCATCTGAGAAGACCCTAAACTCAAAAAAAAAGCTCTGCTCTGCTGGGAGATGGAGGAAGAAAGAGACGAACCTGGTTCCTAGGGGAGTCTAAGATGGCTGGGGGAGAAGAGAAGACTTGAATACAATGGTGGGCAAGCGAGGTTCAAAAGTGTAGATGTTTTAGGAAAAGTCAGCCTTTCATTTCAAAGTGACCCGACGCCAACCTTATCGTTACAGCATCTTCGCCGACAGATTTGCACCACGTGTTGACCATCGGCGAGTGGGACGTCTCGCTTCGACCGTGGCCGCCCTAAATTTCATGCTAGCAATAACTGCTCCTCGGATGTGGCCACGTGGCTCCACCATGTTGGCTTGGAGAAACCACCTCACGAAGCACCACGATCGTGGTCATTATTGTACCGGATCTTTGCCTTTTCATGTCAGCACCGCAATTACTCCCTTCATCCTGAGCACCGCATGCCAATGGGCCTCTGGAGTGGGAGGCAAATGATGTGGTGGGATTGCTGACGTGTGGCCCTAGTTAGATGCCATGTTGGATAAAGCCGCCACGTGGAACATCTCAGCCCGGACTCCTTCGCCCAGCCACGCTCCCTTCGGGTCAAGATGCCGAGGCTGAAGTCGAGCTCCTCCTATCCTTCGCCTGGTTGTGCTCCCTTCGAGTTGAGACGTCGAGGTCGAAGTCGAGCTACGCCTGTTCTTCACCCAACCACGCTCCCTTCGGGTCGACATGCTGAGGCCAAAGTCGAGCTTCGCCCTCCTTTGCCCGGCCGTGCTGCCTTCGGGTTGAGATGCTGATTCGAAGTCGAGCTCCACCCTCCTTCGCCCGGCCACGCTCCCTTCAGGTAGACATCGAGGCCGAAGTCGAGCTCTGCCTCTCCAGATCGGCTCCACCTCGGACAAAGAGATCTGCTATTGAAGGAGGTCGCCGCTCTCCCTGGATGACGGCCTGATGCTCGAGGACCACGAAAAGATGCCTGCCATGCCGTGATAGTGACCCAAGTGGCCACTTTCACCGGAGTGGAAGGAATCCTCTGATCGAGGCTCTGCATTCTCTACCAACCGTCTGCACCCTCCAAAATTAGAAGTCGACTAGCACACCCAGATCCAGGAGGTGGCAGCCCACCAATCGAGGTCCTGCAAAATTGCCCAAAAGGGAGTGACTGGAAGGAATGTCAGAATGAACGGTAGCTTCCATACCACCAGAATGGAAAGGCAATCCATCCACAGCATGAAACATCATCGCAGGCGCCCATAAGCATGGGAAAGTTCCCGAGGTAAGCGGCGGGCAATGCCCCTAGCAAAAAGGGGTCTCCCAAGTTCAAACGAGGTATGCACAGCCATATTCAACCAAAGTTTTAGATGAGTGAGGTCCTACAAGCAAGAAAGGGACAACGCACAGGAAGATAACGCTTGAGGCTACTGTGAAACCCCCAGGAGGGGTCTAAACATACACAACCACCCAGTTTAAGCTTTTCTCTGCCGTCACCCTCGCAATCTATGCTCGGCCCGCTTGCATTCTTTCATTTCATAACTTCTCCTCCTAGCATGGAGTCCATACTCGGGGCTTGACTAAGAGGATCTATTTTCCTGGATCGTTACTGACTTGAGCATCGGAGTGCCCCCATCGAAACCCCTGACCTGGATCACTGACTCTATTTTGCAGGTCCGGGAGATCGAGCAGGATCCCATAAGATAGCGGCACGCTCCGACCTCGACCTCAGCTACGGGCCACGACGATCTTGGCAGCAACACCATGAAGTTAGACTCTAAGCTCTCCAACCTAGTATGGACCTTAATAGATCCACGAAAAGCTATAGTACCTAACGGATCTATAAAAAAAATATATGGAGATGTATAAAGGGCTTAGGCAAAAGTTTATAATTAGCTCCAAGGCATTAACCATGGAAATATTTTCACCTGTGACTATAAATCTAAACTAATTGCTATTGTAGTTATCTATGATGAGATTACAAGGTCTAAGCTACAAAAAATCTATATAAATAGACTAAAACATGAAAATGGAATGCTCATTTCTATAATATGATCAAATCGTTTGACTTTGCCAGGAACGAGAAGAGGAACCATGTATTTATAAACATCAATAAGAGTATATAATTCATCGCAATGTACATGGATAATATTCTTCTATTGGAAATGTGATTCTTATGTTGACCTTGGTTAGGTTATGATTGTCTAGATAATTCTCCAATTAAAGACCTTTGGAAAGCATCCTACATTTAGGATATAGGCTTATAAGATCGATCTAGGAGGATGCTAAGCCTACCACAGGATTTGTACATTAAGGAAGTGCTTAAGAAGTTCAGCCTTGAAAATTCAATAGGAGATTTGACTCCTTAAGCATGGAATTAATCTTTAAAATATATTCCAACATATTTAAAGAGATTTTGCATATGAGCTAGATCCCTTTGAGCTTTGGCCATAAGGAGTCTTATATGAACCATGCCATATATATGACTTGATTTTTGCTATGAGTGTCATGTGCGAATGTCAATAAAACCTAGGCTATGAGTATTGGATAATTATGAAAATATTTTTTAATACTTAAGAAGTACTAAGGATATGTTTTAGGTCTTTAAACTGGGAGAATTAAGGAAACATGGATACATATTATGTGTTCTTATATGATGATGGTTTGGAAGAGTTCCTAAGTACCGATCATTGAAGGTTTGACCAGGGAGGCTAACTACATTATCACTTCTAAGGGTGCTAGGATATATTCTGGTTCAAGTTTATTATAGAGGAGTGTGATATTATTAGATGTGATAACTCTCTACTATAGCAACAATGGTGCCATAGCTTTAGCTAAGGAACCAAGGTCACACCAAAAGTTCAAACAAATAGAGCGATGATTTTATTCATTATTACCTTATTTAAGTACAGAGAAGATGTGGTAGACTCACTAGCCTACTAAACTTTAGCCAGCAAAGACTGAAGCACATCTTAAGAAGATGTAGCTAAAGTGTATGGTTGATTGGCTTTAGTGTAAGTGAAAGATTGTTAGATAAGTATTCTAGAAGCCAATCTACTAGGCATATATTTTTATTTCTAAGATATAAAATTATATTTAATATTCTAAATTAGGTTATTTTATCCATATATGTTCACATGGATTTATATATCATTTAAGAAATTAATGGACAATGATACATATTCTCAAGAGTTGAGAATTTGAGATATATGTTATTATAGATTAAATTTTAAATCCTCTTGATCGTATGATCATCACATGGATGGTGATTGATTTGGTTAGATCGGTACATGGATCACGCCCCTTTAGGATGGACGAGTGTCGAGTCTACAGCATGGGAGCACTAGAGCAAGAGTGTAGGTGATTCTTAAAGAATAACAGTGCTTCTTAGAGAAGTCACATAGATATCTCCTCACTCGTCAATGACTTTCTCGATGCTATAGTTGTGTGAGTGGCTCTTTGACCTGTGATACCTTGGCTACTTACAATATGGTTGCCATAGTTTGATAATATAAAATATTAGCACTAGCCATTCGGGCCTTTGTGGTGTTTGTTAGTTACAGTAGCTTCACTGTAAGAGTGGGAGTATACTTATAGGGGATCTATCGACCTTAGTAGTTAAGAAAAAATCCTATGTGATTTAAGAAACTAAGTCCTTAAGATTGTAGCCATGATAATGTGAATGATGGAAAGTGTTTCATGAGATTTTATAATTTGGACTTAAGCTGATTGAATCTTGCATATGATAGATGCTAAGGTTTGGTAAGTTTCCATGACCTGTATCTTATCGGGACTCTTGATAGAAGAACTCAATCACATGGTAACTATACCTAGGAGTTCATACTTCTATTCTGTTGGGTTACTACTACATGCTATTAGGAATCATTGATGGATTGTGGAAACTCACTAGGATCATTTCAAATCAATGATCCTTGATAATTGATATGGTGACTTGGAATCATCTAGTTCATCGAAAGAGTTTCGATGATACTATGATGGAGATCATGGTTGTCTCATTACAAGATAGAATGGAACCGAGGAGTCATACAAAATATGAGCTTGACTTGATCATACAGTTAGATCAACATATGTAAGAGTTATATATTTGGAAACTACTAATTATGTAAGGATTATGTATTTAAAAATGACTAATTTTGTATAGTTACATTTTAAGTAACACATGATTTTGTAAGGATTACAAATTTAGTAGCTATAATTTTTAGTACAAGAAACTTAATTACAAGTATTGTAATATAATTTAGCTTAATCAACTTTTGGATCAAGTCCTAATTAATTAAATTACTTTAATAATTAGGCTTTACCTAATTTGAGGCTAATTAGATTTAATTATCCAAGTTAGACTTGGATTGTAATCTTAATTTGATTAGGATTGATAGCCTTTTGAATTTGGCTCGAATCCGGTTTGAATGAGATTCTAAATTAATCCAAAATTGAAGCCAAATTGAGCTAAGAAACTAGAATCCAAATCTACTGGGACTCTCACCTCTCGCTTATTTTTTGTCAATAAAAAATTATAAGAGAGGTGCTAAAGTAGCACCCTTCTTGGTTTTGTGAAAAAGAGAGGTGCCAAAGAGTTGGCACCCCTCTGGATTTCTCTCTTTTCAGATAAGGATCAAATTTGTTTTGATTTGAATTAGATTCAAAATCGAATAAGAATTTTAATTTTAATTTTATTTTTTGAAAGCATGGGACTTATTTTCTTTTGTGCGACAAAACAAGATAGGAGAAAGATTATTAGCGCTAAGATGAGATCTTTTCTCCACGCCCACCCTTTCTCAATGCCACATTCCTATTTGAATGAGATTCCAATATGATAAGATAAGATCTTATCTATTGACTCCTGTCTTGATTTTGATGAATAAAAAATACTTAAGTATATTTGAGTACTAACTATATGTTAAAAGTATGTTTAATCAAAACAGGTACTCATCAAAGTTGTAGTATGTTGAAAGTTAAGAATGCTTGTCATCTTGTTGAAGTAGTTACTTATATTGATGGGATTTCAAGTTAAATAGATCTTGGCACATAAGAATGATCTTGAAAGATCAAATTTTAAGTTTAGAGAAATTTCAGCAGAGTTTCAGGAGAGTTTCAGCCAAGTATCGACTCATGAAAGTAAAGTGTCGACTCACAGAAGCTTGAGCTGATATGCAAAGAAGTTTCGGATGACACGCATGAAGTGTTGACTCATGAAGCTCAAGTGTCGACTCATATGTCACTCAAGTATCGACTCAAGGCCTGAGACCAGAAATGATACAGAACATACTGAATTCAAGTTTTTTCTCAAGTGTCGACTCATGAAGATAAAGTATTGACTCAAGTGTTGACTCACTAGAAGAAGTGTCAATACACCAGAGCACTCTAGAGAGCTTCAGAAGATATTTTTGATATAGTGTCGACTCAAGTATCGACTCATGATCTGAAGTGTCGACACTTGTAAATCTGGATGAACAGTAATGGCTAGCTTTTTGAAGCACAAAATTGATCCTTTTTGGCTCTAACGGCTATATTCTGCACTCCAACAGTCAAAAATGGTCATTTAAGGCTTGAAAAGGTTGTTGACTCCATTATTGATTTTGATGATAAGCAAAATGGTTAAGTATAAGTTGGGTACTAATGATTTACTTGAAGTGTGTTTTTATAGAAAAGTGCTCACAAATTTGAAAAAGTTTGTTTGATTGAAGAAGCCGAGCATAACTGAAAAGATCTACTCAAAAAGGACTTGGACAATCAAAATTTGCTTGAATGGACATTTGAGTAAAGCATAAATTTGTTTCAGCACAAGTTCAAACTTTCCGTGAAGAGTTCAGTAAGGTGTCGATACAAAGTGTCGATACATGACATCAAGTGTCGACATATGAAAGAGAAGTGTCGACTCAAACCGATACATAAAGAATGTTTCAGATGGCATGGCTAAGTGTCACAGATGGACCTGAAGTGTCGACACATGAATCAGCTCATTGCCTGAGATTTTTAAGCCACAGAACTTGCTGAAAATGAAGAACTGCAGAAGTGTCGATACATGGAGGCAAAGTATCGACTTAAAGTGTCGACTCACCTGAGAAAGTGTCGACACATCTAAGATTTCCAGAGAACCAGATTGAAGATTTTTGAACTGAGTGTCAACTCAAGAAGTTCAAGTGTCGACCTAAAGTATCAACTCACAGCCTGAAGTGTCGATACATGAAGTTTTTAACAGTAACGGCTAGTTTTCAAATGCAGAACTCGACCCTTTTGCCCTCCAATGGCTAGATTTTCAAGTCTAACGGCTAGAAAATGAGTTTGAGGCCTTGGAAATGTATATATATACTCCAAATCAAATCAAAAGTATATTTATTCATGAGAATGAAATAAAGCATTCAAAAGAGAAGAAAAGAGGGCATTCACTCCTATTCATTGAAGATTCAACCACTCTTAAGCAAAAGCAAGCCTCCAAGCATTTAAGAGCCTTCAAGAGCATTAAAGATCAACCATTCTTGAGCATTCAAGAGGCTTCAACAAGTTTAAAAACACCATAACATCAAGCTTCAAAGAGATACCCACTTTTTATTAGAAAGCTTTTATTTTCATTACTTCAAAAACTTATTTGTTGTAAGGGTTCTTGGTTAGCCTATTGTAAAACCAAGGAGGTTATTGGTGAGCCTTTGAAAACCAATTAGGTTCTTGGTGTTGGAGATTCCGGTGCACCGCAGTGGAAGTGTAATTTCAAAATGATGAAATTTGCACCATAATCCCTTAGCCAAAATCTCCTTATTCAGGATTAAAACATATATTGAACATTTAAACATACATTGTTAGAATTAGAGTACCAACCTGTAATCGCTAATTCCAACAAAGTTGATGTTGAAGGGGCTGATTGAATTCACCAGGCATCCAAGTTTCCGCCCTCCGATGGTGATCCACACAGAGCAGTGATCAAGACAACTCTATCTTCTTTTCAAAGGTTCCTTCTATTGAGTTCTTCTTCCTAGAACTCAATTGCTTGGACTATGGCTTGAATTCCTCCACACAAAAGCTGGCTTTCCTTTCCTTGACTCCTTCTCCTCCTTCCACTAAGACCTTGGCCCTTTAGACACCCTTGTCTTGAAGAAAAAGACCTTGTCCTAAGAGGACATAGGCTTGTCTTAAGTTGGAGGAGAAATTAAGACAATGATGTCTTAATGTAAGAAAGAAAGGAACAAATCAGAACTTCTTTCTTTCCTTTACCGTCGAAGACTTTTACTTTTATTCTTGTTCAGTAGCAGAGTTTCGACAGAGGTTTACTCTGTAAAGGAAACAATGCAAGAGCAAGAAAAAATAAAAGAGTCTTCAGGAGAGGAAGAAAGAAAAGATTTTTACTGTTCTGATTTTCCCGACCCTTTAAATAATTCTCAGATAGGCGCCTACACACCTCTCTGTAAAGACTTTCTCACGCCCTTCTCAATTTCTCACGCCCCATCCTCCCATCTCACGGCCTTCCAGATTAAATCCCATGGCTTTTCTTAAAGGAAAAACCGCGGTGTTTAAAAAGGAAAGGGGTCGTGACTTTTCATCTCCGAAGAGATGTTATTTCGCGCGCCCGGGAGGAAACAACGACTTTTGTCTTTCTTAAAAGACTTCTAGCCATTGGATTCCCATCCAAAGGGAGGTATTTGAGGCGCTAATGAGTAAGCAAGGAGGCCGCGCCAAATAAAATCATCGGAGAAATTTTTGGGGCGCGCCAAGAGTCCATGCGCCATGGACTCTTCCTTAAGGCGCGCCAAGAGTCCATAAGCGCATGGACTCTTGGCATTTGGCATGGAAAAATAAAGGGGGCGGTGGGGAGGCTAGCCAAGCTACATGGCTAGCCAATAGGGTTAGCCAATTCCTGTTTTCTCAATTAGGGTCTAATTAGGTCCAATTAGAACCCAATTTGAACCAATCCGGAACCCTAATTCGAATCCGATCCGAATAGAAGCTAGGGTTTGCAACACCTGCTAGAGTGTTATCCTGCAAAGATGATTTAATTCCAAATTAAACTCTTGATCAATCCTCTTAAGTGTGTAACCCATTGGGTTCCACATCTAGCCAGCAGTGGGTTCGAATACAAGTTGACCTAATTTGATTAGAACTCTTTCTAATCGATTTAGGTCAAACCGGGCTTACCCGATTCGATCAATTAGGACTCTTCCTAACATGTGATCTTTGAACTTGATCAACCCACAAGACAAGATTGACGTCTAGCAACGTGTCATGTCTACCCGGAAGATATGAAATTCTGGTGAAATACCAAAATTACCCTTCAGTAGAGAGTTACCGTACAATTAAATCTTTCGATCAGCCTGCACCCAAAATATAACTATGGATATGGATATATGTCAAATCCAATATTATATTTATTTCTAGCTCAATCTTATAATGATGATTCGATTATCTTGATATTAGAAACCATCTCTAATATCTTCACTTTGATCAAAGATTTCCTGAATCATCATGCGATGATTGTTGACTAGCTGGATGCAATCTCCTCTTACTAAGAGTGATCGATTCCTTGTTGACCTACTCATTACCTTCATATCCAATTCACCATTCCCAGTATCAATCCTGTGCATGGCTTAGTGTCATGATTAGGATTGAACCAAAGAATGGGTTCATGTACATAAGGTACTTATGGCAGTCTCAGGTCAAAAGATTACTTGTACCACTCCCACTATGAGAACCTTCTATTGACATGTAGCTAAGACTCCATTAGATGTTCTCAAGTTGGATCATATCAGTGAACTCATTCTCCAATGAGCACCCATATCCCAGTATTAGTGTCATACACAAGTGACTGTGAGAGCAGTCACCCTTTCCAGTATACCCGGGATGTGCTAGTCTTATCGAAAACCTGATCCCCTACTCAGGGTTCCTTTGACTAGGAATACTTTAGATTAAGGTTTTAAGATTTTAGGTCTCACTGGTATGATCTCATCATAACCCTAAAATCATAGCCCTAATCTATGGGGTTCATCATATAATATAAACACAGCGTATGATGAAAAAATAATGCCTTTATTTAGAAAATTGTCAATTACAATGGTTTGGGAGATACAACATAGATTGGCTTGTAGGGCATATCCCTTTCAATCTCCCACTTGCACTAAAGCCAATCGCCTTTAAATCTTAATCCCATACATTCGAGGTGGCGATCAAAATCTCGCTGTGGTAGAGCCTTAGTGAACGGGTCTGCTACATTGTTCTTTGTATCAACTCTATCTATGTAGACATCTTGTCTCTCTACTATTTCTCGGACGAGATGGAAGCGTCTCAGAATGTGCTTGGACTTATGATGAGCTCTTGGTTCCTTAGCTTGAGCAACAGCCCCAGTGTTGTCACAGTAAAGTGGCACTGGGTTTTCAATTTGAGGAACAACACCCAACTCTGTGATGAACTTCTTCATCCAGACTGCTTCCTTGGCGGCTTCACTAACAGCTATGTATTCTGCCTCTGTGGTTGAGTCAGCTACAGTCTGCTGCTTGGTACTCTTCCAACTCACTGCTCCACCATTTAGGGTAAAAACATATCCCAAAATGGATTTGCTATCATCAGGGTCTGATTGAAAACTAGAATCAGAATTAGCTTCTAGTTTAAGATCAGAACCACCATAAACCAGAAAAATATCCTTAGTCCTTCTTAGGTACTTAAGAATATTTTTAACTGCTTTCCAATGATCCTCTCCTGGATCAGCCTGAAACCTACTGACAATGCCTAAAGCATATGCCACATCAGGCCTGGTACATAACATGGCATACATTATGGACCCTATTGCCGAAGCATAGGGTATAGAATTCATTCTATTTCTTTCTTCAGGTGTCTTAGGAGACATCCTTTTAGAAAGATGTATGCCTTGACTCATAGGAAGATAACCTCTTTTACTTCCTTCCATGCTGAATCTTTTCAGCACTAAGTCAATGTACCTAGATTGGGATAAACCTAGCATCCTCTTAGATCTATCTCTATAGATCTTAATACCTAGTATATAGGATGCTTCTCCCAAATCTTTCATGGAAAACTGGTTTGATAGCCAAACCTTGACTGATTGCAACATTGGGATATCATTCCCAATGAGGAGTATGTCATCTACATACAGAACCAAGAAGACTATGGCACTCCCACTAGTCTTCTTATAAACACAGGGTTCATCCACATTTTTGATAAAACCAAACTTTTTAATAGTTTCATCAAAGCGGATGTTCCAACTCCTGGAAGCTTGCTTTAATCCATAAATGGATTTCTTTAGCTTGCATACTTGATTAGGTTTATTCTTTGAAATAAAACCTTCTGGCTGTGACATGTAGACTTCTTCCTCAAGAAAACCATTGAGGAATGCAGTCTTTACATCCATCTGCCATATCTCATAATCGTGGTATGCTGCTATAGCAAGTAAAATCCGAATTGATTTCAGCATGGCAACAGGTGAAAATGTTTCATCATAATCAATTCCCTGTTTTTGTCTAAAACTTTAGCCACTAATCTGGCTTTATAGGTTTCAACTTGGCCATCAGCCCCAATCTTTTTCTTATAGACCCATTTACACCCAATAGGATTAACACCCTCTGGTGCATCAACCAAAGACCATACTTGGTTTACATACATAGAGTCTACTTCGGATTCCATGGCTTCTTGCCATTTATCTGAGTCAGTACTCAAGATAGCTTCCGTATAGGTCAGAGGTTCATCATTTTGAATGACTTGAGCTTCATTATTTTTAATAATAAACCCATACCTCTCAGGTGCCCGTGGCACTCTGTCAGACCTACGAGGAAGAGTTTTGTGTTCTGGTTCTGTCCTAACTATATGTTCTAATGGTTGAGAATTGTCTATCTGTATTTTTTGTACTTCTCCAAGTTCAATAGTTCTACCATTGCCCTTTTCTAAAATGAACTCTTTTTCTAGAAAAGTGGCATGAATGCTGACAAAAATCTTTTGTTCAGTAGGATGGTAGAATAGATATCCTCTACCTTCTTTAGGATATCCTACAAATAGACATTTATCCGCTCTAGGTTCCAACTTATGTCCAAAATTTCTTTTAACATAAGCTGGACATCCCCATACCTTGAAATATTTAAGATATGGTTTCTTTCCACTCCAAATTTCATATGGAGTACTAACAACGGATTTAGAAGGTACCTTGTTTAGAATGTAAACAGCAGTTTCTAGGGCATGACCCCAGAAGGAAATGGGTAAATTTGTGAAGCACATCATGGATCGTACCATATCTAATAAGGTACGATTCCTCCTTTCAGCTATACCATTTAGCTGTGGTGTATAAGGAGGGGTCCATTCAGAAAGGATTCCATTAACTTTAAGATAGTCTAAAAACTCCGTGGATAAGTATTCTCCTCCTCGATCAGAACGAAGAACTTTAATACTTTTCCCGGTTTGTTTTTCGACCATACTTTGATACTCCTTAAATTTATTAAAGGCTTCAGATTTGTGTTTCATAAGATACACATATCCGAACCTAGATAAATCATCTGTAAAAGTGATAAAATATGAGTATCCTCCTCTGGCCTGAGTTGTCATTGGACCACATACATCAGTATGTATAAGTCCTAATAACTCAGTTGACCTTTTCCCATGTCCAGTGAATGGAGTTTTTGTCATCTTACCCATGAGACATGATTCGCAAGTTCCTAATGATTCATACTCATAAGGATCAAGAAATTTTTCCTTGTATAACTTGCTAATCCTAGACTCATTAACATGACCAAGTCTATGATGCCAAAGTAAAGTATCATTAAAGTCTTTTCTTTTCCTTTTAGTATTGACATGAAAAATACTATCATTGGAAGAAAGAGTTAAGTGCCCATTGCTAAAAATGCCAGAACAAATAATTTCATTAGATAACATTATCGAGCAACCAGTGCTCGTTACATCCATTACATATCCTTGTTTTAATAACAAAGGAATAGATATAATGTTCCTAATAATCTTTGGCATATAGTAACAATTTTCTAATTCCAAGATCTTTCCTGAAGGCAACTTCAGAATATATGTTCCTACAGCTTCTGCTTGGATGATATCACCACCAGCACCGTAGAGATTGAAGTCACCTTCCTTCAATACTTTAAGCTTGTGGAGGTCCTGCAAAGATTTGCATATATGGTAACCACAAGCGGTATCCAATACCCAAGTATTTGATATAGACGAATTTAATGTCAATATAGTATGTATCTCATACATACCTTTTGGTGCGTCTGCCGCACCAGGCTTCACAGTTGCAAGGTAAGCCTTGCAATTCCTTTTCCAATGTCCCGCTTTGCCGCAAAAGAAACAGGTTGACTGTTTTGAGGCCTTCTTTCCTTTCTTGTTCTTGTTGATGCCACCCTTAGGGTTTAGCCTCCTACTAAAACCCTTTTTGCCTGATTTCTTCTTATTGGTCTTATCAACAAGAAGAAGTGGAGCCTTTTCTTTCTTAACGTGGCTCTCTGCTGTTTTTAACATATTTAACAGCTCAGGCAAGGAAGTGTTCAGTTTGTTCATGTGATAATTCAAGACAAACTGAGAAAATGACTCCGGGAGTGATTGCAGGATTAAATCCTGATTCAGCTCCCCATCCATAATAAACCCTAATTGACCCAATCTGGTGATTAAGTCAATTACCTTCAGGACATGATCCTGAACAGATGTACCCTCTATCATCCTAGCACGGAATAACTGCTTAGATATTTCGTATCTAGCAGTTCTGCTTTGTTCTCCAAAAAGCTCCTTTAAATTGAGCATTATGGATTGAGTATCCATGCTTTCATGCTGCCTCTGTAACTCATTGGTCATAGAGGCCAGTATGATACACTTGACAGTGAGGGAGTCATTCTGCCACATTTTGTATGTGGCCATATCTTCCTGTGTGGCATCATCCCCTAGTGGATTAAGACTAGGGATATCAAGAATATAAGAAAGTTTTTCTGAACTCAGTACAATCTTTAAGTTTCTCAACCAGTCCATATAGTTTGGACCAGTCAATTTGTTGGTATCTAAGATGCTTCTCAGTGATAATGAAGATGCCATTTATCTACATTTAATTAAGAACAACACATAAGCAAACAACCATGAAATGACTTACATAATTAAATTAGGTCTTCAATTTAATTATGTCTCCCACTATTTTATCAAAAATCATAGCCCTCACTATGATAATCGAGAAGAACCCTGATCGATTTTCTTAGTGAGATCGAGATCCTTATAATTTATAAAAGATCTTGCAGATAACAACAAATCTTTTATAAGTTCAAAGGTAGGAAACTCTTCCAATTATATCTCATATAATTTTCAAAAATAACTTGGCCTCTAGAACATTATAAGTCTTGCAGAAAACACAACAAACTATAATGTTCTTGTTAAGTCAAGACCCTTTCATTTCTATACAGTCAGTATTCAAATATAATGCCCTTGCAGATAACACAACAAGGCATTATACTGAATATACTGTAAGCATATTTTTGCACTAGACCAATTTTATGTCAATCACCCTATTAGGTCTTGCAGATAACACAACAAACCTAATGTGGTTTATAACACAGTAATGATCCAGCATGAAGGAAGGCCAACATATAGCATTTTTTTAACACTAAGCATATAAGTCAAGATTTAAATATAATCAAATCGGCCAGGCAAGTGGAAGAGATGTGGAAGTCCCCCCGTTGCTTTCCTAGACACCAATAAAAATTGGCCAGGTCAGTCAACGGAACCAATTAAAAACCACGATTCTCTTTACCTTCCCAGAACCACCTTTCTAGACACCGAATGATCAAATTGTTCATCATGACTAGTGATGCTTATTAGTTAAATATACTATGACTTAATATAATTTTAAGAAGAGGGCTTTATAAAATTGCCAGCACATTCTTATAAAAACATATCATAATGATATCACTCTGATAAACATATATGTGCTAAGTGTGTCATCATACTAGGACAACCATTTACCATATAATGGATCCACCATTATGCCAGGGCAACCTTATTTCAGTATGATGACTTCAAACTAATCATATCTCTATAATAATTAGGGTTTGAGTGAAAAACCCTAACTAGTGGCATACATCAAAACATTAATTATCATATATGCATTCCTTAAATTATGCTAAGTGTATCAGCATTCAAGGGTTTAAAACCCTAATTGCGATACTACAACAAAAATGCATATAAATAATTTTCATATGTTTTAACTGTAATAAGGATGGCTCTGATACCACTGTTGGGGATTCCGGTGCACCGCAGCGGAAGTGTAATTTCAAAATGATGAAATTTGCACCATAATCCCTTAGCCAAAATCTCCTTATTCAGGATTAAAACATATATTGAACATTTAAACATACATTGTTAGAATTAGAGTACCAACCTGTAATCGCTAATTCCAACAAAGTTGATGTTGAAGGGGCTGATTGAATTCACCAGGCATCCAAGTGTCCGCCCTCCGATGGTGATCCACACAGAGCAGTGATCAAGACAACTCTATCTTCTTTTCAAAGGTTCCTTCTATTGAGTTCTTCTTCCTAGAACTCAATTGCTTGGACTATGGCTTGAATTCCTCCACACAAAAACTTGCTTTCCTTTCCTTGACTCCTTCTCCTCCTTCCACTAAGACCTTGGCCCTTTAGACACCCTTGTCTTGAAGAAAAAGACCTTGTCCTAAGAGGACATAGGCTTGTCTTAAGTTGGAGGAGAAATTAAGACAATGATGTCTTAATGTAAGAAAGAAAGGAACAAATCAGAACTTCTTTCTTTCCTTTACCATCGGAGACTTTTACTTTTATTCTTGTTCAGTAGCAGAGTTTCGACAGAGGTTTACTCTGTAAAGGAAACAATGCAAGAGCAAGAAAAAATAAAAGAGTCTTCAGGAGAGGAAGAAAGAAAAGATTTTTACTGTTCTGATTTTTCCCGACCCTTTAAATAATTCTCAGATAGGCGCCTACACACCTCTCCGTAAAGACTTTCTCACTCCCTTCTCAATTTCTCACGCCCCATCCTCCCATCTCACGGCCTTCCAGATTAAATCCCACGGCTTTTCTTAAAGGAAAAACCGCGGTGTTTAAAAAGGAAAGGGGTCGCGACTTTTCATCTCCGAAGAGATGTTATTTCGCGCGCCCGGGAGGAAACAGTGACTTTTGTCTTTCTTAAAAGACTTCTAGCCGTTGGATTCCCATCCAAAGGGAGGAATTTGAGGTGCTAATGAGTAAGCAAGGAGGCCGCGCCAAATAAAATCATCGGAGAAATTTTTGGGGTGCGCCAAGAGTCCATGCGCCATGGACTTTTCCTTAAGGCGCGCCAAGAGTCCATAAGCGCATGGACTCTTGGCATTTGGCATGGAAAAATAAAGGGGGCGGGTGGGGAGGCTAGCCAAGCTACATGGCTAGCCAATAGGGTTAGCCATATTCCTGTTTTCTCAATTAGGGTCTAATTAGGTCCAATTAGAACCCAATTTGAACCAATCCGGAACCCTAATTCGAATCCGATCCGAATAGAAGCTAGGGTTTGGAACACCTGCTAGAGTGTTATCCTGCAAAGATGATTTAATTCCAAATTAAACTCTTGATCAATCCTCTTAAGTGTGTGACCCATTGGGTTCCACATCTAGCCAGTAGTGGGTTCGAATACAAGTTGACCTAATTTGATTAGAACTCTTTCTAATCGATTTAGGTCAAACCGGGCTTACCCGATTCGATCAATTAGGACTCTTCCTAACATGTGATCTTTGAACTTGATCAACCCACAAGATAAGATTGACGTCTAGCAACGTGTCATGTCTACCCGGAAGATATGGAAATTCTGGTGAAATACCAAAATTACCCTTCAGTAGAGAGTTACCGTACAATTAAATCTTTCGATCAGCCTGCACCCAAAATATAACTATGGATATGGATATATGTCAAATCCAATATTATATTTATTTCTAGCTCAATCTTATAATGATGATTCGATTATCTTGATATTAGAAACCATCTCTAATATCTTTACTTTGATCAAAGATTCCCTGAATCATCATGCGATTGTTGACTAGCTGGATGCAATCTCCTCTTACTAAGAGTGATCGATTCCTTGTTGACCTACTCATTACCTTCATATCCAATTCACCATTCCCAGTATCAATCCTGTGAATGGCTCAGTGTCATGATTAGGATTGAACCAAATAATGGGTTCATGTATATAAGGTACTTATGGCAGTCTCAGGTCAAAAGATTACTTATACCACTCCCACTATGAGAACCTTCTATTGACATGTAGCTAAGACTCCATTAGATGTTCTCAAGTTGGATCATATCAGTGAACTCATTCTCCAATGAGCACCCACATCCCAGTATTAGTGTCATACACAAGTGACTGTGAGAGCAGTCACCCTTTCCAGTATACCCGGGATATGCTAGTCTTATCGGAAAACCCTGATCCCCTACTCAGGGTTCCTTTGACTAGGAATACTTTAGATTAAGGTTTTAAGATTTTAGGTCTCACTGGTATGATCTCATCATAACCCTAAAATCATAGCCCTAATCTATGGGGTTCATCATATAATATAAACATAGCGTATGATGAAAAAATAATGCCTTTATTTAGAAAATTGTCAATTACAATGGTTTGGGAGATACAACATAGATTGGCTTGTAGGGCATATCCCTTTCACTTGGTTAGCCTGAAAACTAAGGAAGGTTGGTGGTGAGCCTTAAAACCATTTAGGTTCTTTGTTAGCCCGTAAAACCAAGTGAGGTTTTGACTTGTTGGCCTTATGAAAACAAGTTGGATTTCTCTCTTTTGGCCTGGGCTTGACCGAGATGTCAAAACCTTTTTAAAGAGATGTCGTTTGTGTCAGGAATCCAAAGGATCAGATACAAATCAAGGTTTATATACCCCTTTACCGATTCCAGATGAGCCGTGGCGAGAGGTATCTATGGATTTTGTTGTAGGTTTACCGCGGATAGTGAGAGGTCTAGACTCAATTATGGTAGTCATAGATCGGTTCAGCAAGATGGCTTGTTTCTTGCCATGCAAAACGATATTTGATGCATCAAAAGTAGCTGATCTTTATTTTTCTGCAGTAGTTCGACATTATGGGTTACCATCGTCGATTGTTTCGGACCGAGATAGCAATTTTATGGGGCATTTCTGGCATGAATTATGGAAAAAGTTGGGTACAAAATTAAAATTTAGTAGTCCCTATCATCCTCAGACCGATGGGCAAACCGAGACTGTCAACCGAAGTCTTGGTAACTTGTTGAGAGCCAATGTGCAAGAATTTAAAAACTGGGATGTATGCTTGCCAAAGATTGAGTTTGAGTTCAATTCTTCAGTTAACCGTTCTACTGGTTTTGCACCCTTTCAGGTATTGTATGGATTTCTGCCAAGAGGACCACTTGACATTTTACCTGTTGATGTGCCAAACAAATCAAGTAAGAAGATAGAAGATTGAATGGCTGATCTACGTGAGGTGCACGCAACTGTTAAAGCCAATCTAGAGCAAAATTATGCCAAGTATAAGGCTAAGGCTGATTAGACGCGTCGACAGCAGACTTTTGAGGTTGGTGATTTGGTATGGGTTTTCTTGCCAAGAGAACGATATCCACAGGGGGCCTACACCAAACTCAAACCAAAGAAAATTGGTCCTTGTCAGGTGTTGGAGAAATTTAATGACAATGCCTACCAAGTTGAATTACTAAACGATGTCCTTATTTATGATGTATTCAATATTCGACATCTAACCCCTTATGCAGGTGATAATTCAAGCTTGAGGACAAGCTTTTCAGAGGAAGGGGAGAGTGATGCAGACATCGAGATGAATATTGTACCTGATCAGCTGACTCATATATCAGGACAACCCGGTGATAGTTCGGCAAAGCCCAACCCAGACATTTCGGTTCAGCTTCCGGCCCATGACGATTTGGGGATGCCAGCCTCGCCAGTAGGAAACGTGCGCAGGTCCAGACGTCTTCAAGGGAAGCAAGTTTCAAATCTGACCCATTTATGGGATGAAAACAATTAATTGGGAATTGGACCGAAGGCCCAATGCACTATTAGCGCCCGTGGAGTTTCGGATCCGGGAAAACACCGGAGTCTTTAGTTTTATTATAATTTTATTAGTGGCGTGATTTCTTGAATAATTGTATTGAATTCTTTAAAATACCGAACGAAGGAAAATAAAGTGAGCATTTTTTTTTGTGTGGAATAATATTGGACGGTGTTTTTTTGGGTGTTACCGTGGAAGGCCGCCGGCCCTTCTTCTTCCCCTTGCGCGTACCAGGTCAAAAGCTTGGTTGGGAGAAGACGATTCCGTGAGGAATCTCTTCCTTCCATTCCTAGTTCTTGTTTTGGAAAAAAAAAAAAAAAAAAGAAACAGGGACTCACGGTGAGAAACCCACCGTTCGTTCCTTCCGTTCGTGAAGACCCGGATTGAAATCCGGTAGAGGGCTGGCAACGTGAGGAATCACGCTGCCCTTCCAGTGCTTGATCATTGCAGGTTTCAAAGGATCTTCCCCATCTTGCTCAATCCTAGCATCCAAGAATTCTCAGAACCCGTTCTCGCAGAGCCGGGATTTTGGTCGCTGCAGGCGTTTGACATCCACCCTGCACCACATGAGCCCTTAAAGCCCATCCCTTTTGCTACCTACTTTTGGAAGACCTTATGGCATTTGCTAGGGATCCATGATAACTTTTCATGTGCATACCATACTAGGGTCAAACCTAGAGAATCAATCGTCTGTTAGGTTTAGACCCTAAGAGTCCAATAAAATTCCTCTCAATAGGATTACATAGTTAAGTCTATTTTTTTTGTCAAGTGTCAGTCTGAGTCCCAGAGTCCACAGAGTCATTTGCACAGCATGTCAAAGCATTGCATAAAGAAATCAGTAACAAAATTAAAAAGAGCAATGAATCATATGAGCACGAGGCTAACTTACATAAGAGATTTAAAGAGTTTAACGAAGGGGACTTCGTCATGATCAAGTTATGACCTGAACGGTTTCCAGTCGGAACCATGAAAAACTACATGCCCATAGTGTTGGACCGTATAGGATTATAAAGAAGATTGGACCTAATACTTATATGCTAGAATTACCATCTGAGTTAGGTATTAGTCCGACCTTCAATATATCTGATCTAGTTGAGTTTAAGGAACCAATGGTGATACCTAGTGAGCCATTTGAGCCTGATCCCACATTTGAGAGTGACCCATCCCAGAATGTCCACCAGCCAAATTACCAGAGAGGAGAGAAAAGATTGAGCAGATCATGGATGATAAGATCATAACTACTAGAAATAAAAACTAACGAAGATATCTGGTTTGTTGGCAAGGGAGACCTGAGTTTGAGGATTCTTGGATCACCAGAGAGGATCTTCAAAAGTTCAACCCTGACTTGCTAGAACATTACCAGAGTTGAATTGACCCATACTCGACAGGATTGAGTTCCTCCCATCCCAGGAGAATTGGTGGGGACACAAGAGTCAGGAAGAGGAAGCAAACCTTTTTTGACTCAATTTGGATCACCAATGAGTAAGTCCATGTGTTCTTCATAAAGAACACTCGAGTCCCAGTTATTTTGAGTTTATAATTAGGTTAAATTGAGTATAATTTGGTCAATTAGGATTGTTGAGTTACCAATTGAGTCCATTGAGTCCATCAATTGGTTTAAGAGTCTTGTAAATAGCATTAATTTGCTTTGTTCGGTGAATTTATCCAAGATGAGTCCTATAATTAGTGGTTGAATAAGTCAAGGGGAGTCATAATTATCCAAGACCCACGTCATCATCACCTTGGTGGATCAATTCTAAGCCAAAAAGGGGTTGTCCAGATTTTTCACCAGACATTCGGACATTGGAACATCCTGACATTGGGACAACTGGACAACTGGATGTCTCCATCACTTGGGCTACGGAAGAAATCATCTTGGAGAGAGAGTACAGTACAGGATAGAGGGCATAACTTGGTTTGCAGGTTAGCCTCTAAGAGTGAGATTTCTTAAAGGAGAGTACTGCCCCTACACCATTTTCAAGGCTACTCCATCTCCAAGATCAGGCCCAAAGAGGAAGAAGCAGAGAAAGCTAGTTCGCTCAGAGGAGTATAAATTAAGAAGGGAGTTTGTCGACCATCTTCTCGATGAGGCTATGTCGATCTACTTTTAGTCTTTGTTACTATTTTATTTAGTTATTAAATTATCCTTTTCTTCTTGTAATAGAAATTTTCTTTTATTTAATGCAAAAAAAATTATTGTCATGCACATCTAAATTCATGTTCTTTTTTTTTTGCAAGTAAATGCTAGGATCTACATAGTAGATCCTAGTACCAAGTTATTTATTTTTTGTATTTTAATTTTCATTTCCCTTACTTTGATCTATTTATTTTTTTAAATCAAGGATTTCAAAACATTCAACATACTGCCTTCCTTGTGGATTCGACCCGACTCACCCTTTCTATGTTGATGAGGATAGATGGGGAAAAATCATCGGTGAGCTGAGAGTCACCGAAGATTAGGGTACTACTATTTTTTTTGATTTTTTTGATAGGGAGGTGGCAAAGGAACAATGGAGATGGAAGGCAAGAAAATTAGACTTTCATGGACTTAGGACTTACATTCACGGAGAGACCTCTCACCTCTAGGACATCTCACCCACCCCATTATATGTAGCCTAGAGGCATCCCACCCATCTCACTACATGCGGAGCCTAGGGCATCCCAACCAAATCGGTACCTGGGGCCGTGAAGAAAATCTCTAAGACCATAGAGGGGACTCGATAGGGAAGGGGATAACTAGGGCCTCATGCCTTTCGATGCTTGAAAGCGAGGGCATAAGGTCTCACGCCAGGGGACTCGATGGGGAAGGGGATAACTAGGGCCTCACTCCCCTCGATGCTCGAAAGTGAAGGCATAGGGTCTCACACCCCTCGATGCCCGAAGGCGAAGGCAAGATGGGCCTCACACCCACTCCTTTACGGAGGCAAAACGAAGAATCACTCTTCCCTAAAAACTCATTTTCATTAGCTAATTTTTTACAAAGGACTAATGGTGGTATTTATAGACCTTTCTAACCCTCATTTGAATTTGAATACAAGATAGAAAGATAAGGATGGTTCAAATTCAAATACAAGATAAGGCCTATCCATATCTCAATCCTAACCAACCAATACTAACTAAATAAAAATTCAAAATAATCGATAAAGATAAATCCTAAACTATCCTAAAAATTCGATAACTTATTCTTGAATTTGAATTCAAGAATGATGCTACTTCGAGATCCATGCTACTCCGAGATCCATACTACTCCGGGATCCATGCTACTCCGGAATTAGTGCTGGTGATGTCCCTATCATTCTCCTAAGGTAAGGGAGAACTCGACTCCATCGAGTCAAGATCAGCGGGGCTTTGATGAACCACATCCAAAGGCTCTGCTCTGATATCTGTGTAGTTTGGAAATCCGTGTGGCTCTAAAATTGTGCAGCTATGAAAACTGTCCCAAATTATTTTTTTCTTCATTTTTTATTCATTTTTTCACTCTCTTTTTCTTTTTCTTTTTCACTTTTTTTTTATTTTTTGCCTGATCCTGAAGTCGACAAAGGGGTTGGTGCCTTGCGTTAAGAAGTGTGCAAAGCTTGAAATCGGTAATGGAAGCTGGAATGGCTTTCATGATTGTGCGTCCCACTTCTTCTCCATGGATTGAAACCAGGGAATAGAGGAGGCTTGCAGGGCTAGATTCTAGCGGGCTTCGTCGGCAATGATGTTAGGGAGGAAACGGTGGCACGGACTCTGCTTTCGATGGTTGGTGATGGTGGAAAGGGGCTGTGTGGTAGACGGCATCTCAGGTGGCTTCTAGCAGGAGATCTCATGGGGCACCGGCATGGATGTGAGCCAGCAGATGGAAACGGCTAGCAGGGGCAGATCCGGAGAAGAATTGATGGCTCAGTGGTTGTCACGACCAGGCCGTGATGTCTCCAGATGAAAGAAGGCCGATGGTTGCTGGCAACGAGCAGGGAGGCGATCTGGTGGGATTGGGGTGGCGACACGCGGATCTGGTGGTGGCTAAAGAGAAGGGCAATGGAGCCAGAATAGGGGAGAGAGAATGGTTTGGATGGTGAGGGGATCTGGAGTGATTCGGGAAGAAAAAATATATCCTAATCAATCTAGGCTCTGATACCATATTGATGGGGACAGATGGGGGAAGGATCGTCGGTGAGCTGAGAAGTCATCGAAGATAGGGTACTACTATTTTTTTTTTGATATGGAGGTGGCAAAAGAATAATGAAGATGGAAGGTAGGAAAATTGGACTCTCATGGACTTGGGACTTACATTCACGGAGAGACCTCTCACCTCTAGGGTATCTAACCCACCCCACTACATGTAGCCTAGGGCATCCTACCCATCTCACTACATGCGGAGCCTAGGGCATCCCACCCAAATCACTACCTGGGGCCATGAAAAAAAATCTCTAAGACCATAGAGGGGACTCGATGAGGAAGGGGACAACTAGGGACACATGCCCCTTGATGCTCGAAAGCGAAGGCATAGGGTCTCACACCCCTTGATGCTCGAAGGCGATGACAAGATGAGCCTCACACCCACACCTTTATTGAGGCAGAACGAAGAATCACTCTTCCCTAAAAACTCATTTTTATTCACTAAACTATTTTTTTACAAAGGATTGAGGGTGGTATTTATAGACCTTTCCTAACCCTCATTTGAATTTGAATACAGGATAGAAAGATAGGGGTTCAAATTCAAATACAAGATAAGATGAGGTCTATCCCAATCCTAATAACTAGATATCTCAATCCTAACCAACTAACAAATTTCAAAATAAAGATAAATCCTAAACTATCCTAAAAATCTGATAACTTATTCTTGAATTTGAATTCAAGAGTGGTGATGCTTCAAGATCTGTACTGCTTCGGGATCCATGCTGCTCTAGGATCCATGTTGATCCAAGATTCGTGCTACTTCGAGATTTGTGCAGGCTGATGTCCCCATCATATATGTTTTTAATTTAATTCAGAAGTCGATTAATTGAGCTGATAGTCGCGATATCTTAACAACAAAATCAACAGTGCCAAAAACTTGATAGGCCATGATGTTATCAAGAACCGTGACTATCTGTTTAATTAACTGACTTCTAAATTAAATTAAAAATACATAGAAAGGGTGAGTCGGGTCGAATCCACAGGGAAGATGGTAAGTATATTGAATATTTTAAAATCCTTGATTTAAGAAAATAAATAGATTGAAGTCAGGAAAATGAAAATTAAAAGTATGAAAAATAAATAACTTAGTACTAGGATCTACTATTTATATCCTAGCATCTACTTGCAATAAAAATAAAGAACATGAATTTAAAAGCACATGACAATATTTTTTTTGCATTAAATAAAAGGAGAATTCTATTACAAGAAAAAAGGGCAATTTAATAACTAAGAAAAACTATAAGGAAAACAGTAACAAAGATTGGAAGTAGATCAACATAGCCTCATCAGAAAGATGGTCGATGAACTCCCTTCTTCCCTTATATTCCTCGGAGTGAACTAGCTTTCTCTACTTTTTCCTCCTTGGATCTTGATCTTGGAGATGGAGTAAGCTTGAAGATGGTATAGGAAAATAACTCTCCTCTAAGAAACCTCACTCTTAGAGGCCAACCCGCAACCTAAGCCATACCCTCTACCCTATACCTTACCCTCTCTCCATGATGATTTTTTCTGTAGCCTAGGAGTCCTTTAATTAGAATTTAGAGAAGGCTCTAAGTCAAGTCAGATCAATATATGCCATGGGATGGTTGATTTCTGGAGTCTTTGGACCCGTTTGATCATCTAAATCACATGGATCATGCTTTGGTACTTTGTCTTAGGCTGGGATTCTCTATCAGCCATTAGATTAAGCTTTTTGGATGGTCAAGGTCAATTAAACTCCATGGATCGCAATGACTGTTGGATTGCTAGTTTTAGTGGCTAGGAATCATCTATAGCCACGAATCAGGGAGGAGGCCATGGGAGGGGGGAGCAGCCATGAGATCTTGGCACTTGGGTTGAGCACTTGGATGGCTGGTGGCTTGGGTGGCAGAACATAGGAGGCAGCGAGTGGTTGGGGATGATCGGTGATGAGAAGAATAATAGGAAGATGGCAACCATTGGTTGGCTACCCTATTACAGTGGTGTTGGATGAAACTGGGAAGAAGATGGCCAGTGTTGGGAGATGATCGGTAATGATTAGGATGCTCGGTAGCCTCTTTAGTTGGTGCTAGATGCTTGAACAGCGATGAGAGGCTGGTGGTGGACGGTGGAGAGAGGGTGGCTATGTTGGGGAAGAAGATGGTGGCAGTGATGGCAAATTGATAGAGAGCTATTGAGGGAGGAGGATGATCGATGGGTGATGACTAGCTAGCAGAGGATAGTGGCTTGGGCTAGTAGGATGGTGGGACGACAGGATGGGATAGTGGCTTGGTCAAGATTTGATGGAAAGGAGGCCAACAGTGAGGGATGTGTAGCAACCAGCATTTGGGTGGCTTTTCGGTGACTTTTATGGTGATGGATGGCTCCTAGTGTTAAGGGGAAGCTCCTGGCAGTGAGGGAAGGCTCCTCGATGGCTTTTCTAGTGAGAATGACGTTCGGGAAGGAGGATGGTCCATGGATCCTGGCAGCAATGGCTACTTATGGACTAGACGAGTTCCTGTGGACCAATCAACCGGTCCATGGTGGACTGGTTACTTTAATAATCATTGAATTCCTGAATCAACTCTTTAAAACTCGATTCTGAGCACATTTCATATCTGATTTACTTCAAACTTATTTCATTTGGATTCATAAATCGAGCTCTTCATGATGACAGTCTTCTTTCCTACAAATGATGTATAAAAGTATAAATTTGATATAAATAAAGATAGTTTAATTATTAAATTAATAATTTTATATATGTATATAATATAATTATCAGTCCATTTAGGTCTACTAGCTGGCTAAGGGCCATCGGAGGCATCTTTGCTTTAGTAGAATGGGTTATGCTATCCTGGTCGGCCCCCTATGTTGGATGCCTCTAGAAGGGATGGTAATCTAGATTACCACATTCCAGGTAATCATTTGGATAGTATTACCCTCCCCTTCTCCATTCCTCTTATAATATAATATAATATAATAATTATATTATATTATATTATAATAATATAAAATAATATTTTAATATATTATAAAATTAATATTATATTATATAGCATTATATAATATAATAATATAATAATATATAACAATCTATTATATTTATTATATTATTAATATAAAATATTAATATATTATATTAAAATATATAATATAATATAATATAGTGTAATAATAATAATATAATATAATATTATGTAATTATAATATATTATAATATTATATTATATTATAGTATTTTAAATAATATTATAGTATATAATATAATATAATATTTGAAGCATTTCATGTTGCAAGCTTGTAGAAAAATGGATTTCTAAAACCCTAGCAAAAGTAGTTTATGAAACAATTTCATAATGACAAGCATAATTAATTTAAAATTAACACCAAAGACCTATCATGGTGATTAATATATCATCACATGATATCAGATCTGAAAAATAAAAAAAAAATAAAATCAAGAAGGTTTGATTAACTTACCTTGATCGCTATCCTCCTTTTTTCAACTATGATTGGGTTAGTGAATCATCGGGGTTGTTGTCGGAGCCATGTAAGCACCTAGCCTCTAATGGTATCTATACAGGGATGATACTGATCGACTCTTTGAGGCTCCCGGATTGCTAGCTCCTTGTAGGCCTCTCCTTTGGTTTGGATCTTGAATTTCTTCCGAGACATTCTCAAAGAAACTAGGCTGCCACCCTTCACAAAATAAATCCTGACTATTTCTTGAACACATAGAGAAGAGAAAACTAATTTTCTTCTCCTTTTAACTCTCTTTAAGACATTCTTTTTCTTTGGATTTTCAGAGCTTTGGGATGGAATCAATGGAAGAAGAGAAGAGGTGCAGCAGGAAGAAATAGGTTACGATATATACTAATCATAAAATCACCGCTTGCCAACTTATTTCTTTCATGTATTTGTCTCACAAACATGTGAAAGACCCTCATTTCTTCATGCATCAACATGGCAAGATCTTATCTTATCATAAATTGATTCAAAATCAAATTCAAGTGGGCATGAAAAAGAGCTTAGAAAAAATCTACGACAAGATAAGAAACTATGTGTGCTAGTTCTCTTTTCTTCCTTTCTTTTGTCGCACAAAAGATATTAGAATGTCCCTGTTGACATGGAACCTTCGTCGACCAGGTGGAGTCACTGGATTGCCAGTTTGCTCTCCTGGATACCTGCAAATAGGTCCCTGATCAGATTTTCTCTGGTGGGGAACACTTCGATGCCTAAGTTAGAGAGGTAGTTTCCAGCAACAGAATGGAGAGTTTCTGAAGAGGAAGATAATGAAAGTATTCTCTTTTCCAAGCTTGCATAGCATACTTTGGGTGTCCTCTCTTACCAGTATTTATAGTTGTCATGCCAGAGTGTGGTTAGGCTTACCTATATATGGTTAGGATGGGGTTAATTGGCTTTACCCTGCATATAACTATAGGTGGTTGCCAATTGGTTCTAGCCAGTCTGGAGTCATTGGAGTTGAAGTTAGTGGCCACATGGCCACCTCGATATGGTTACGATTGGAGGTAGTGGCCACGCGGTTGATCATAATAACCGTGTCCATGTTTAAAGATTTGGGATCAACTGGAGATTTGCTTTTGAGCATCTTCTTCAGGAAGGGCTGATGTTGAATCGGCGAGATGTCTTTGGGCTTATCTTCCACAGAACAAGCCGAAAACATCTCTGTCATTTGCTTTAATGTTCCTCCCTTCAGAGTGGGTTGTGAAATGAAGCTGATGTTGTCTTCGGATCAATCTTCTTTAGATCGACCATCTTTAGCTGATGTACAGAAGACTGGTCAGGAGCTGGTTGTAGTAGACTTTGGGACTAACTCCAGCTAGGCCAAAGACTGACCCCATATGACTCCCTCCAGGTGCTCCGGTTTAGATGCCCGGTTCAGAAGGAGTTTGGTGAGTGGTTGAATCGATAATTAGTCCATGTTGCATTAACATATCATAACAGTTGCCCCCCACTCTCAGTTTTCAAAGTAATGATTTGCCTTGAAGAGTGAGAGTATTAATGGATTGTCATTTTCTGCCAGGAGGAGTACAACCAATGATGATAAATCTTCGATCTGGTCACCCACCAAACTGATATCTGATTCGAAGATCAGGTTGAGGACATGTGTCATCTTCTTATTGGAACATGAAAAGGCGAGAGCTGGTCGAAGGGTTGCGTCTTTTCCTTTCATTGTGATGATTTGGCTGATCTTTTAATTAGGATCTGGGTAGAGGACGTGGCCTCACCCTGTCCCTTGAGAAAGGTATGGGTCTCTTCTTCATCGTTAGATGAAGTCATGTGGATTAGGGCTCTTGGCTCTTCACATGTCAAATCAGCCTGGCATCGCTTGGAGTCGCGCAGCCGTATTTGGTGCCTATATATGTGGCACAATTAGAGGAAGGACACTTCTTCTCTCGAGGAGGCATACTGAAGTGTCTCTTGTCCCCTTATAAAGGAGAAAAAGGACCCGTGGAAGAAGCTTCTCCACTCCTGTTTGCTTCTGCTTTTTGTTCAGCCTTTCTTACTTCTAGTCTCCAGTTTTTCCCACAAGTAGGGTCTCTTGCTTCTCTATCTCTTTCTTGTTTCAGCATGGTTAGGTCTTTAGAGATCCACGTCGCCGACAAGGTCTCCTCTGGGGGAGAGGCTGGGCCTTCGAGAACTTCAAGTCCTGTTATTATTGCCATTGAGATTAGACCAGAGCTTATCTCTAGTTCTGTTTCCCTTAAGAAGATAGCCCACCTTTGGGAACGTTATTGCCTTCCCACAGACTTCCTTCTGGTGCTCCTAAGACCTGAAGAATGGGTAAATAGGCCTCCCTCTGGGCGTATTGCTATATACGAAAATCATTGACAGCCCAAGTATCGACACTTCAGCATTTGGCATGCAAAAGTTCTTTACTAGCATGCCAAGTGTCAACACCTGGAATCAAAGTGTCGACACTTGAGACACAAGTGTCGATACCTAGAATTCAAGTATCGACTCAAGACCTGAGATTTTTGAAAATACAGAACTTACCATTTGGAATGTTTTTGTGTCAAGTATTGATACCTATGATTCAAGTGTTGACACCTGAAAAATCAAGTGTCAATACCTGAAAATCAAGTGTCGACACCTGGGAGCCAAGTGTCGACACCTGGAAGCCAAGTGTCGACTCACAGATTTTGACAGCTCCAATAGATCTATTTTCTGAGTTGTAGATTTCATCTTTTCAAGCACCTAACGGCTAATTTTGATCCTTCAACGGTCTCAAACCATTTTTTGAAAGTTTTTGAAGTATTTAAGCTTCACCAAACTCATTCATGAAGAATTGAACTCCATTGAATACACAAGACAAATATTTCTTTCAAGAACTTCACTTCCAAAAGCCAAAAAGGAGAGATTCCATTCAAAAAGCTTACAAGTCCATCTTCTCAACTTTCCAAAAGTAGCTTTGAAGAGTTCCAAAGAGAAGTCAAATCAAGCAATCAACAAGAGCCTCAAAGCTTCAACATTCCACTCTTTGAAGAGGTTTGATTATGCTTTCATTATTATACCTTTAACTTTATGCTTTGTTGACCTAGCTTTCAAGGGTTCTTGAAAGTAGGTTATTGAGGTTGCTGGTGAGCCAAAGGCACAAAACCAACTAGAGTTTTACTTGTGAGCCCAAAGAAAAAATAAGTTGTAAGGTTGTTGGCGAGCCTAGGTAATAAAACTAACTTAGGTTTTGACTTATGAGCCTTGAAAAATAAGTCGGCTGTAATCTTTGAAGAGATTATAGTGGAAATTCCTAAGTGAAGCATGGGGAGTGGATGTAGGTGCTTGGAGTGCACCGAACCACTATAAAATATTGTGTTTATATGTAATTGCTCTTTCCTTTACTTGCACTTTATTACTTGCATTTAATTTTCCGCTGCGTATCTTTAAGTGTTTAATCACATTGCTCACAAACACTTCTTGACCAAGCACATTAATATGGCAGGATCGCTGACATGGGGGGAGCTGATAGGTGCCACATCAAAGGAAGACACCGCGTCGGACGCCGTGTCAATTCTCCTACCCGGACACTGTGTCAATTCTGAGCTGAGCTCCCTCGAGACAGCGAGCTGAGCTCCATCCTCCGCCAGGTCAGACCCGCGAGCTCGGGATGCCTAGGTCAGAGCTGCACTATGCCCTCCAGAGTGAGACCCTCGGAGGTTGAGCCCTATGGTCGGAGTCAAGCTCAGCACTCCTCCATCACGTGGAGCCTCTCTGAGCCGAGCGCTCTAGACCAGGCCCGCTCTCTACCATCCATAGTAAGACCCTCGGAGGTTGCGCCCTGTGGTCGGAGTCGAGCTCAGCACTCCTCCACCACGTGGAGCCTCTCCGAGCGCGAGCCCTCTAGACCGGGCCCACACTCTGCCCTCCAGAGCGAGACCCTCGGAGGTTGAGCCCTGTGGTCAGAGTCGAGCTAAGCATTCCTCCACCACGTGGAGCCTCTCCGAGCATGAGCCCTCTAGACCGGGCCTGCACTGTGCCCTCTAGAGCGAGACCCTTAGAGGTTGAGCCCTGTGGTCGGAGTCGAGCCCAGCCCTCCTCCGCCACGTGGAGCCTCTTCGAGCGCGAGCCCTCTGGACTTGGCCCGCACTTTGCCCTCCTCCATCGAGACGACCCCGCAAGCTCGGGGCATCTAGGTTGGAGTGAGCCCTACCATTCCAGCTCAGCCCCAGCTCGGATGTTGGCACCACCATCCCAGGACACCGGCGAGCCAACCAAGGACTACACTTGAGCTCCTGCTAGACCTACTAACCGCCTGCAGCCATCGGTTACACTAGAAAGAGGAGAAGCACACTGATCAAGATGCCACGCTCCTCACCAACCACCTGGACCACCCAAGAGAGGAAGCCAACAAGGAGATTCAAATCCCAGGGGTGGCGGCCCATCGATCGAGGTACTGCCAGGTTTCCTGGAATGAGGTGACCAAGAGGAGTGTCATAGCACATGACAACTCCCCTTATCACGAATCGGGAAAGGCTCCTCGGGACACTGCCTCATGTGCCTGACAGCCCAGTGGAGATCCCAAGATGGATGCCCAACGGTAACCTAGTTCACAAAAAACTTGGAGGTAACACCAACAACAACACAGAAAAGGCACAAGCCATGCCACAAAAAATACAACTGCAAGCTCCACCAAGAAGAGGGGCACGGCACCACCAGCATTCTCAAGCAAGGTCGGGCGGAAGGGCCATACAGAGACTCCCTCTAACCAGGCCACACTTTCCCCGACACACTTGCATCCCACTCTTACACAATACACTCCCCTCATGTGGAGTCCATCAAGAGGGGCTCGACTAGGAGGATCTGTTCTCCTGGATCATCACTGACTTGACCGTCAGAGTGCCCCCATCGAAAATCCTGGCCTGGGTCACTAATCCCTATTTTGCAGGTTCGGGACCAGAGGACCGCCAGGCAGCGAGGGGAGCACACTCCGGCGCCGACAGCAGCTACGGGCCACAGCGATCTTGGTGGCAACAGATTGGCACGCCAGGTAGGGGGCCGGTCAAGCCCTCCATCACTTTGCAGATTGACACTCCACGGAAGGATGGTGACATCACGAGCATGAGAGGCCTCTACCAGCCATGCAGGGGGTTCCCTTTCCCGAGGGAACCCACACAATCTTGAGGCGGGGCCACCTACTCCAACTGTTCAACCATCTCCGGTGGAGTCTCAACTGGCCGCACTCACTCAACAAATGCAGATCCTTGCTACCACAGTGCGCCAGCTTCAGTATCAGCACCGATCCGTGGCTACCCACCAGCAGCCAGGGACATCGATGGCCCACGTCATAGCCCCTCGCGATAGCCTACGTTCCTTCCAAGGAAGGCCCTCGCAGCCACGGGCCGTCACCGATAACCGGGATAGTCATCAGACTCCCGCGAAAAGGCAACGAGCCGAGTCTCCTGACAAGGAGAGCCGCTCACCAAACCTCGGGCGGGCGGTGCCCAGACCCCAATGAGATAGAAAGAGCAAGACCCCCCATCACAGAAAGCATGCACCCACATCACGTTCTCCGTCTCCCTCAGCGAAGGGTTCTACTAATGAAGCCATCAGGCACACAACGGAGAAGCGCATGGAGGAACATGAGCACAAGCTGGCGGAGTTCTCCCGCCAGTTTGCCAACATGCAAGGCTCAGCTAGCGAGCCAGCAAGCTACGATGCCCATCCCCCATTCTCCAAAGGAATCCAAGCGGAGCCGATCCCACATCGATTCCGGATGCTACAGGTGGATCCTTACAATGGGACCACCGACCCCCTGGACCATCTGGAAAGCTACCGGACCCTCATGAGGGTCCAGGGGGCCACCGATACTCTTCTCTGCATCGCCTTTCCTGCCACCCTCTAGAAAGCAGCCTGGGTGTGGTTCACCAGCTTGGAACCGGAGAGCATCAACTCTTTCACCCAGTTAGGACAGAAATTCGTGGCCCACTTCAATGCCTACATGAAGTTACCAAGAGAGACAGACAGCCTCTTCTCCATCCGTAGCAGGATCACGAGCCCCTGCGAAACTACGTGGCCCGCTTCAAGGCTACCACACTGGAGATTTATAGCCTTGATGGGCTAGATGCCATGCTGGCGCTGAAGCGAGGGCTCAGGGCTTCCCGCCTGACCTACTCGCTCGACAAGAAGCCCTCCAAGACTTACTCTGAGCTCCTTCTCCAAGTCCAAAAGTACATCTGCACCGAGGAGGTGGACCGTACAAGGCGGGAGCTCGACGGGAAGCCATTGAAGAGGCCAACCCCCATCGAGATGCCTGGGACCCGGAAGCCAGAACCCTAAGTCCCGAACTCCCAGAGGGATCGGCCGAGACCGAGAGGGGCTCTCATTCCTGAGGAGAATCACACCTTTCTCCTTGCCCCAGGGACAAAAATCCTCATGGAGATCGAAGGCAAGGACTACTTGAGGCACCCGCTTCTGATGAAGTCCTCCACTAGTCGTGATAAATCGAAGTACTGTCGCTTTCACCGCGACCATGGCCACAACACCGAGGAATGCCGTAACCTCAAATGTAAAATTGAAGAACTCATCAAGAAGGGCTACCTCAAAAGGTTTGTCGGGGGTAGACCACAGGTGGAATCCCAGGCGCTCGTCACTCTTCAACCAACTTTAGCCATCGACAATCGTCTTGCCGAGAAGCCGGTGGGCATGATTTTCTGGGGAGCTGCGTGTACGCCCAAAAGCCTGGGGGGCAGGGGGTCCTGAGAATGTACTCCCCTTCATGAGGAAAGAAGAAAGCAGGGAAAAAATGTAAATAATGCTGCGGTGGACATCGAGATGACGATCGTGAAGCATCCTGTAAAAATGCATCATGGTCAATAATGGAAGCTCCGCAGATGTGCTTTCTTATGATGCCCTCTCCAAGAGCTCCGCTATGATGACTTTCATGGTCGACAGGCTTCCTTCAGCCTACAACGTGATCTTGGGATCAGCTCGGGCCCAACTTTCTCGACACCGACCTCAACAAAACTAACCGGCAATGAGCAACCTGGCACTACAACGCCCAGGTTAGGCCAAGAGCCTTCAAGCCCGGGGACCTAGTGTTGCACCGGGCAGAGGCGAATTAGCCCTGGGAATACGGCAAGCTCCTATCAAACTAGGAAGGCCCCTACAAAGTGGCAGAAGCCCCCTCACAAGGCATCGGGAATACGTCAAGCTCCTACTAATCTGCGAAGATACCATCTCATGAAGCGCCAAGCAATCATGGCCATCATTGCACCGGATCTCCGCCTTTTCATGTCAGCTCCATAATTACTCCCTTCGGTCTGAGCGTCGCACACTAGCGAGCCTTGGGAGTGGGGGGCAAATGATGTGGCAGGATCGCTGACATGGGGGGGCTGATAGGCACCATGTCAAAGGAAGACGCTGCGTCAATTCTCCTGCCCGGACTCCTCTACCTAGCTGAGCTGAGCTCCCTCGAGACAGTGAGCCGAGCTTCATCCTCCGCCAGGTCGGACCCGCGAGCTCAGGATGCCTAGGCTAGAGCTGCACTATGCCCTCCATAGCAAGACCCTTGGAGGTTGAGCCCTGTGGTCGGAGTCGAGCTCAGCACTCCTCTGCCACGTGGAGCCTCTCCAAGCGTGAGCCCTCTAGACCAGGCCTGCACTCTGCCCTCCAAAGCAAGACCCTTGGAGGTTAAGCCCTGTGGTCAGAGTTGAGCTCAGCACTCCTTTGCCATGTGGAGCCTCTTCGAGTGTGAGCCCTCTTGACCGGGCCCACACTCTACCCTCCAGAGTGAGACCCTCGGAGGTTGAGCCCTGTGTCGGAGTCGAGCTCAGCACTCCTTTGCCACGTGGAGCCTCTCCGAGCGTGAGCCCTCTAGATCGGGCCCGCACTTTGCCCTCCTCCATCGAGATGATCCTGCAAGCTCAGGGCATCTAGGTCGGAGCGAGCCCTACCATTCCAGCTCAGCCCCAGCTCAGATGTTGGCACCACCATCCTAAGACACCGACAAAGCTGACCAAGGACTACACCGCAGCACTTGCCAAACCATACCAACCACCTGCATCCATCAGTTATACTAGAAAGAGAAGAAGCACACTGATCGAGATGCCACGCTCCTCACCAACCACCTGGACCACCCAAGAGAGGAAGCCAACCAGGAGATTGAATCCCAAGGGTGGTGGCCCACCGATCGAGGCACTGCCAGGTTTTCCAGAATGAGGCGACCAAGAGGAGTTTCAGAGCATATGATAGCTCCTCTTATCACGAATTGGAAAAGGCTCCTCGGGACACCGATGCACACGCCTGACAGCCTGATGGAGATCCTGAGATGGAAGCCCAACGGTAACCTAGTTCACAAAAAACTTGGAGGTAACACCACCAACAACACAGGCAAGGTACAAGCCATCCACAAAAAATACAAGTACAAGCTCCACCAAGAAGAGGGGCATGGCAGCACCAGCATTCTCAAGCAAGGTCAGGTGGAAGGGCCATACAGAGTCTCCCTTTAACCAGGCCACACTTCCCCTGACACACTTGCATCCCACTCTTGCACAATACACTCCTCCTCATGTGGAGTCCATCAAGAGGGGCTCGACTAGGAGGATCTATTCCTTTGGATCGTCACTGACTTGACCGTCGGAGTGCCCTCGTCGGAAACCCCAGCCCGGATCACTAACCCCTATTTTGCAGGTACGGGACTAGAGGATCGCCAGGCAGCGAGGGGAGTACACTCCGACGCTGACAGTAGCTACGGGCCATGGCGATCTTGGCGGCAACACACATAATTTTTATAATTTTAGAAAGACCCAATTCACCCCCCCTCTTAGGCTCTATTTCTGGGCAACATGTGATATCAGAGCACCGGTACTCTACTTATAGGTCCAACGATGAGTAAAAGGTCATGGCAACCCCAATAGGTATGGGTGTTGTAGAAGGTTAAGCCTCTAACCGTCCCCCATTGTTCAATGTCATAAATTACACATATTGGAAAACACGCATACGCATTTACATTCAAGCCATGGACTATAATATTTAGAAGACTATTGTTAAAGGCCCTCATCAGCCAACTATGTTGATTAATGGCATTACCACTCCCAAAATGGAAGATGATTGGGATAAGAATGACATTAAGCAAATAGAGCTTAATGCAAAGGCTATGAATCTATTGTTAAGTGCTTTAGATCCAAGCGAATTCAATAGAATCTCAAATTATCTTTCCGCAAAGGAAATATGTGACACACTTGAAGTTACCCACGAGGATACACATCAAGTACAAACTACCTAAGTGAACATGCTCATTCATATATATGAGATGTTCAAAATGGAACCTTCTGAATCTATTAATGAAATGTATACTAGGTTCACTAATATTGTGAATGGTACGAGAAGTTTAGAAAATATTATTTCTAATGGTGAACTTGTAAATAAACTTCTCAAGTCTCTTCCGGCTTCTTGGGATGCTAAAGTCATTATAATAGAAGAAGCCAAAGATGTAAATACACTTCTTCTCGAGCAACTCTTAGGCTCATTGATGACCTATGAGCTTTCTTTAAAATAAAAGACTATGGACTATGACAAGAAGAAGAATGTGATCGCTTTCAAGTCCACCAACAAAAAGAATCAAGTGAAGATTCTGAAGATGAAAATGAAGAAGATAAAACGGCTCTCATGGCAAGAAAGTTTAGGAGGTTCATGAGAAAGAAGAAATACAACTTCAAGAAGAAACCTCAAAAGTGAGAGCCTAGCAAAGAGAAGGATAAAGAGAAAGAAAAGGAGCAGTCCACTTGTTTTGAATGCAAGAAACCCGGCCACTTTAAGTTGGATTGCCCCCTACTAAAGAAAAGTAAAAGAAGATTAAGAAAGAAAGCTTTGATGGCAACCTGGAGCAACAGCGAGGATTCAAGCTCCGATGAAGAATAGCAAGAGGTTGCAAAATTCTGTCTAATGGCCGATAATGATGAGGTATTATTTGAAACTGAAACTGAATTTACTTTTGATGAATTGCATGAAGTTTTTGATAAATTAGTTATCAAATTTCAAAAACTTAAATTGAAGCATAAAGAATTAAAGAAGCAAAATCTGAATTTGCTCAAAACAAATAATAAGTGTTTATTTGAAAATGATTGCTTGCTCCAAGAAAACAAAAAGTTAAATGATAAAATTATTATTTTGGAAAAAGAAAAGGAAGATTTGAAAAAGAAAAATACTTCAGTATCAACTGAAGATTTTACTAAACAAAACAAAGAGATTTTGCAAGAAAATAAGAAGTACAAAGATGAACTTGAAAAATTGAAACCTTTTGTTGAAAAATTTACTTATAGTTTTGAAAAACTCAATATGATTCTGAATAATCAAAGAGCTATTTTCAACAAAGCTGGATTAGATTTTAAAACTAAAAAATAGCAAAATTTTTTCAAGAACTTCTTTGTACCTGCATCATCTTCTATTACTTGCTATACTTGTGGCATTGTAGGACATAAATCTTATTCATGTAACAAAAGAAAATTAAGCAAAGTTAGAAAAGTTTGGGTTCCCAAGGAACCATTACCACTAACCTTAAAGGACCCAAGATGACTTGGATACCTAAAGTCTCCACCTGATTTATGTTGTAGGTGTGCCTTGCAACCAACAAAAGAAGAATGTGGTACCTTTGATAGTGATTGCTCAAGGCACATGACTGGAGATGTGGAGCAGTTCTCATCACTTGAATATCAAAATGGTGGTAATGTAACATTCGGTGATAATTGAAAAGGAAAGATTGTTGAAATTGGTAAAGTCCATATCACCCCCTCTACTTATATAGATAATGTTTTATATGTTGATGGCTTAAAGCATAATTTACTTAGCATTAGCCAATTTTGTGATAAAGATTTTAAAGTTATTTTTGAATCTTCTATGTGCATTGTTTTTAGTTTAGATGACAATGGCATCAAGTTTATTGGTCAAAGGCATGGCAATATTTATATGGTTGATCTTAATGATCTTCATGTTCAAAATGGTCAATGCCTAGTGGCAATGGAAGCCAAGATCAATGAAACTAGTTGGCTTTGGCATCGTGACTAGGACCTACTAGCAAGCATTTGCTTTCAAAACTTTGTAAAAAGGATTTGATAAAAGATTTGCCAAAACTTAGTTTTGAAAAGGATAAGATTTGTACTACTTGTCAAATTGGAAAACAAATAAAATCATCTTTTAAATTTAAAGGAGTAGTCTTTACATCTAGACCCTTATAATTACTTCATATCGACCTCTTTGGACCAACTAGAATATCTAGTTTGGGAGGTAAGAAGTATGGTCTAGTTATTGTAGATGACTTCTCATGTTTTACTTGGATTATATTTTTAGCACACAAAGATGAAACTTTTTCTGCATTTATCAGATTTCATAAATGAGTTTCAAATAAAAAAGGTATTTCAATCATTTCTTTAAGAAGTGATCATGGTACAGAATTTGAAAATTCTGATTTTGAAAAGTTTTGCAGTGATAATGGCATTCATCATAACTTTTCTATATCTAGGAACAAAATGGGATGGTAGAAATAAAAAATAAAACTCTTGAAGAAATGGCATGTACCATGCTTTGCGAAATGATTTACCTAGATATTTTTGGACGGAAGCCATAAACACTACATGTTATATTTTAAATCATGTTTTAATCCGACCTATTTTAAAGAAAACACCTTATGAGCTTTTGAAAAGTAGGAAACCTTCAATTAAGTATTTTCATATTTTTAGATGTCGTTGTTTCATCTTAAACAATGGTAAAGATAATCTAAGTAAATTTGATGCCAAGTCAGATGAGCGTGTCTTTTTAGGCTACTCTACATCTAGCAAGATATACAAGATCTTCAACAGAAGAACACTTGTTATTGAAGAATTCATCCATGTTGTGTTTGATAAAGCAAACTAAAAATCTTCTAGAAAAGAAGATATTCTTGATAATGATATAGGTACCAAAAGAACTAAAGAAGTGAGCAACAATGAAGAAATCGCCAAGGAGCAAAAAGATGATCAAAATAATGAAAGAGAACAAGATCAGAAGGTGAAAACACATAAATGCCAAATCCTCTACCTAAAGAATGGAGTGATGGGAATTCTTCCAGGGTGCCGGGAATCATGTAGCACGCAAAAGTGAATTTCAAAACAAAAACTCTAAGCATGAAACCCTAATTGGCTAGAAAACCCTAATTTCTAGGAACCCCTCATGCAATACCAATTAATGAAACATAAATGAAGTCAGAAAACATACCTGGATCGCTGAAATCCAATCCTTTTCCATGAAGCTCACAAGTGCAAGCCCTCAAACGGTGATCCACACGAGAATGGTACCAAGGAAGAATCCCTACCGGGGTTACTTGCTTCAACAGAACTCTTAGGACAGCCTTTGAGCCTTTGACCACTGTAGGACACCCCGTCCTACTGTAGGGCACTAAGAACACTGTTTTAAACCACTCTTGGTTTTAGGACAACCCTCCTCTAGGACTCCTTAGGTTTATATGCAAGAATAAAGCCTTGTCCTAAAAGACTAGACCTTGTCTTAACAAGACATGTCTTGTCTTAAAGAAATGAGGAGGGAGAGAGAAGCAGAAAGAGACACTCAGATGACTCTCGAGAAAAATGGACTCCTGTTTCTGATGACCGAATCATGAATGAAATCTCAAATCACTGTACACCCTTAAATTATAGTTTAAGGGGCATGAATAGCATCTCGACATTTCTTATCAGATATGTTATTTTATATCTGATAAGACTCTTCAGGATTCAAGAGTCTTATCTGAGTCCATCTAATTTCCAGGTTAAATCCTCTTATGCCATACGGCATATACCGATCAAGAGGAATGGAAGGAAGCATCTTTTCAAATTTAAAAATTATGGGAAACGTAGAGTCCTGAGAGCAGAAGGACTCTGCCTCATAACCTTGTGTAGATGAAGAGATGCAACTCTTCATCTGCGCGCACTAATTCCTTTCTAATTTCATGCCACCTCTTATCCTCTTTTGATCGGTCATTCAAAAACCAAAAAGCATGGGCATTAAGTGAAGAGGCACCTCATAAAAGAAACTCCTAGAGTTTCATCTACAGAAGGACTCTCAGTCCTTTTGCGCGTGCCCCCTTTCTCTCGCTTGCGCCAAAAGGCGCCAAGAGTCCATAGCACCTTGGACTCTTCATAAAATTTGGTATAATGCACAAATAAAACCAGATAAAACCTTGTTTAACCTGCCCCACTTAGGACTCAACCTAATCTGGGTTTCCCTTAAATAAGTTAGCCCAAATACCAAGCAACCAGACCCAATCCAATTAGGTTAGGAATTGGGTTAGGCTATATATGCTAGTATGTAATCTGGCTAACCAATTAGGATCCCATGACCCTAATTAAATCATGAATGATTTCCTTGGCCAACTCTCTATTGCGTGTGACCTATTGGGTTCCACATCTAGCCAGCAGTAGGTTTAGGTTTGAGCCAATTTGATCCGATCGAACCCGATTGACCTAATTAGGTCAAATTGGCTCACCTAATTGTCTAATTCGAATCACACATCGAATTGACTCATGAGACCAAATCAATTAGTTCATGAAATTCTACAAGACAAGATTGATGTCTAGCAACATGTCATACCTACCCGAAAGATGAGAAATTTGATGAAAATTATCAAAATACCCTTCAGTAGTAAGTTACCGTGCAACTCAATCTTTTGATCTCCCATTATCCCGATTAAGTGATAGGTATGGATATATGTCAAACCCTAATACTTAGTCATATCGAATCTCAGCTAAATCATGAGGACTCAGTTGATGACTGATTTTCTACCAATTCTAATCTCATCCTGCTTTGATCAAAGGCTCCTTGAGTCACTCATCGAAGAAATTACATGGGATAACAATTTGTCTTACTAGGAATGATCGATTCCTTGTTGGTCCACTCACATCCTTCGTACACCTTACACCATACCCAAAACATCCCGTACATGACTCAATGTCATGAATGAGTATGAACCAAAAATATGGCTTAGTGTGCACAAGGGACCATGGTGACCTCAGGTCTAAAGATCACATGCATAACTCCTACCCTGAGACCTATCTTTTGAAAGCAGTAAGACTTTCATAAGATAGTCCCGGTGTGGATCAGTTTAGTGTACTCATACCCTGATGAGCATCCTTATCCTTGTATTAGTGTCTTTACACAAATGGTTGTGAGATCAACCATTCTCATTAACTGAGCATACATAGGATAAGCTAGTCTTACCGGATTCATCGATCCCCGAAACTATGGTCCATTGACTAGGAACATTTTTTATTAGGGTTTATAGGAACTTAGGTCTCACTATTATGATCTTTATCATAACCCTAATTCCATTGCCCTAATCTATGGGGTTCATCATAATCCATAAATAAGACACCGCAGTATATGATGAAAATAATGCCTTCATTAATATAATGTCATACAAGAGTTGGAAGATTACAAAAATGTCTTTACAATGATTGGCTCTTAGGGCACTTTTCTTTCAATCTCCCACTTGCACTAAAGCCAATCGTCCTTATACTTTATACCCATACTATCTAAGTGGTGATCTAACTGCTGCTTGAGTAATGCTTTAGTAAATGGGTCTACTATATTGTTCTTTATATCAACTCGTTCGATGACAACATCTTGTCTTTCTATTATCTCTCGAACAAGGTGGAACCGTCTTAGAATGTGCTTGGACTTATGATGAGACCTCGGTTCCTTTGCTTATGCAACAGCTCCAGTGTTATCACAATATAATGGTACTGGCTGATCTACATCAAAAACCATGCCCAATTTCATGATGAATTTCTTCATCCAGACAGCTTCCTTTGCAGCTTCACTCGTGGCTATGTATTCTGCCTCAGTGACTGAGGCAGCAACTGTTGGCTTCTTTGTACTCTTCCAACTCACTGCACCACCATACAGGGTGAAGACATACCCCAATATGGATTTGCTATCATCTAGATCTGATTAAAAACTAGAATCTGTATAGCCTTCTAGTTTCAACTCAGATCCACCATATACTAGAAAAATATATTTAGTTATTCTCAAGTACTTAAGAATATTTTTCATGGCTTTCAAATGATCCTCTCCTGGATCTGCCTGAAATCTGCTCACTATGCCCAAGGCATAAGCAACATCAAGTCTGGTACATAACATAGCATACATAATTGATCTTACCCCCGAAGCATAATAAATCATAGCCATTCTCTCTCTTTCTTCAGATGTCTTAGGAGACATTTTCTTAGAGAGATGTATGCCTTGACTTATAGGCAAGTAACCTTTCTTATTTCCATCCATGTTGAATCTCTTCAACACTAAGTTTATGTACCTAGACTAGGATAAGCCTAGCATCCTTTTAGATCTATCTTTATAGATCCTTATACCTAGTATATAGGATGCTTCTCCCAAATCTTTCATGGAAAACTTTGATGATAGCCAAGTTTTAATCGATTGTAACATTGGGATATCATTCCCAATAACTAGTATGTCATCAACATACAATACCAAGAAAATAAGTACACTCCCACTTATCTTCTTATACACACATGGTTCATCCTCATTTTTGACAAAACCAAAACTCTTGATTGTTTCATCAAAATGGATGTTCCAACTCCTTGACGCTTGGTTTAGTCCATAAATAGACTTCTTTAACTTGCATACCTGGTTTGGTCTCCCACTTGAGACAAAACCCTATGGCTGTGTCATATAGACTTCTTCCTCAAGGTTTCTACTAAGAAAAGCAGTCTTGACATCCATCTACTAGATTTCATAATCATGGTATGCTGCTATGGCAAGCATAATCCAAATGGATTTGAGCATGGCTATTGGAGAAAAGGTTTCATCATAGTTAATGCCATGTTTTTGTCTAAAACCTTTTGCTACCAGCCTAGCCTTGTAGGTTTCTACTTGACCATCTACTCCTATCTTCTTCTTGAAGACCCATTTACATCCTATTGGGTTAATTCTATCAGGTGGATCTACCAAGGTCTAAACCTGATTAGAATACATGGAATCCATTTCAGATTTCATGACACTTAGCCATTTGTCGGAGTCTTTTCTCTCGACAGCTTCCGAATAGGTCACAGGATCATCATCCTGAATGATACTAGCTTCATTATCATCCCCGATGACAAAACCATATCTCAGAGGTGCTCCTCGCACCCTGTCTGACATTCAGAGAGGAGGTGTGTATAGTGGTTGTTCTTGATCTACAAGAACTTCTGGTTGAGAAATTTCATTTGAAGGCTCAATAGGTTGTTGGTTCTGTTCTTCACATAACTCAAGTGAAGAATCACTACTTCTTTCTTGGATAAATTCTTGCTCCAAGAATGTAGCATGCCTACTAACAAAAATCTTTTGCTTAGTATCATTATAAAAAAGGTATCCAATACCTTCTTTAGGATAACCTACAAACCTACACTTACCAGCCCTAGCACTTAACTTATGTCCAAAGTTATTTTTGACATAAGTATAGCAACCCCAAATCTTTAAGTACTTATGACTTGGTCTTTTGCCATTCCATAACTCATATGGAGTGCTACTTACTGACTTAGATGGAACTCTGTTCAAAATATGTGTAGCAGTTTCTAGGGCATGTCCCCAGAAGAAAATGGAAAGATCTGTGAAGCTCATCATGGACCTCACCATGTCCAACAAGGTGCGATTTCTTCTTGCTGCCACACCATTTAACTGGGGTGTATAAGGAAGGATCCATTCAGAGATTATGCCTTTATCTTTAAGATGCTTTAGAAACTCACTAGACAAGTATTTACCTCCTCGATCAGAACAAAGAGCTTTAATACTATGTCCAGTTTGTTTTTCAACCATACTTTGATATTTTTAAACTTATCAAAAGCTTCAGACTTGTGTTTCATAAGATACACATGACCAAACCTTGATAAATCATCAATAAAGTGATGAACTAAGAATATCCACCTCTAGCTTGAGTTGTCATAGGTCCACATACATCAGTATGCCAAGACCTAGTAACTCAGTTACCCTATCTCCATGTCCAGTGAATGGAGACTTGGTCTTTTTTTTTTTGAGACAGGACTCACAAGTTCCTAATGATTGAAAATCATAAAGGTCAAAGTAATTATCTTTGACTAACTTGTTTATCCTTGACTCACTGATATGACCTAACCTGTAATGCCAAAAATATGTGACATTGACATTATCTCTCTTTCTCTTCTTATCATTAATAAAAAGTATTTCGTCATTGAGTTCCAAAGTAAGAAGGCCATTAATGAAACAACCATGCCCAAATATTTTATTATTTTGAAGAATAGAGCAGCCACTGCTATTTACATTTATTTCATATCCTTGTTGTAATAACAAGGGTATAGAAATAATGTTTCTTACAATATTGGTAATGTAGTAACATTTTTCTAACTTTAACATATTACCCAAAGATAATAATAATATACAGGTGCCCACAGCTTCAGCATAAATGACCTCACCACTTGCCTCATATAGGTTGAAGTCACCTTTCTTCAAATTCCTAATTTGGTGGAGTCCCTACAATGAATTGCAGATATGAGATCCACATGCGGTATCCAATACCCATGAATTAGAATTTGAAGAACTCAATGATAAATTTGTTTGTATCATGTACAAATCTTTAGATGCTGCACTTGTATCTTGCTTCACACTTGCAAGATATACCTTGCAAATTTTCTTCCAATGCCCTTGCTTGCCGTAGTAGAAACAGGCTCCATCAGCCTTCTTAGCTTTCTTCTTATTCTAGAAGATCTTCTTAGGGTTGAATTTTCTTTTCAAGCCCTTCTTCTTTGCCTATTTCTTTCTTCCATCAACTAGAAGAAGATGAGCCTTGTCTCCTTTTGAATGGATCTCTGCTGTCTTAAGCATATTAAGCAGCTCTGGCAATGAAGTATTCAGTTTATTCATATGGTAATTAAGAACAAACTAAGAGAAGGAATCTGGGAGTGACTGCAGGATCAAGTCCTGATTGAGTTCACCATCCATGACAAACCCTAATTGATCTAATCAGGTGATTAAGTCAATCATTTTCAATATGTGGATTTGTATAGATGAACCCTCACCCATCCATGCACAGAACAACTGCTTCGATATCTCGTATCAAGCAGCCCTACTTTGCTTTCCATATAGCTCCTTTAAATTGAGCAACATGGACTAAGGTTCCATACCTTCATATTGCCTCTGGAGCTTGTTGTTTATAGAGACCAACATGATGCACCTGACAGTTATACTATCATTTTGCTACATTCTGTGTGTGGCAATTTCCTCCTTAGAAGCATCCTCTCCGATCATCTCAGGATCTGGAGAATCAAGAATATAGGAAAGCTTCTCCTGAGTTAGTACAATCCTCATGTTCTTCAGCTAGTTCACATAATTGGGACCGATTAACTTGTTGGCATCTAAAATGCCTCGTAGTGATAAATTTGAAGCCATTATTTAATTAAATAATAATATCAGCAGACCACCTAAGATGACATTCATAATTAGATAAGGACTTTTTATATCTAAATATGTCTCCCACTATTTTCTTCGAATACCATAACCCTCAATCTATGGTAAGTGAGAAACCTTACTAGTTTCTTTAGTGGGGTTGAGATCATAATTCCTCATGAATGCCTTGTGTGTACACAACAAACACTCATAAGTTCAAAGGTAGGACTTTCTTTCCAATTGCAATCTATGCAATTCTCAACTATTAAACTTGCCTCAAGACACTCACTATTTTCTTGGATCTCTCACACTCCCAGTGGAGATGCGAAAACCCTACGACTCTAGGTTTCTAGTGGGTATTACAGTCCCATCGATGTGTGGCACCTCACTATATCTGATTATTGGTAACACGCTACACCAATAAGTGGCCAACTCTTGTCTAATGTATTTAATACAAATTGTAGCTCTTGGTCTCTAAATCATGGAACCTCAACGTGCCCATTTATTGGTCCAATCATTAGTTAAGTCAGACCCACCATTCCTGCTAGACAAAGCCATCATTGAGTCCCTTAACATGCCTATTTATTTGGCCCAACCCCATCAGTGCTTAGCAACATCTCATACCTAATAGGGTGGTTGTGTCTTCCCGATGCAACTAGACCACTGTAACCAGCCGAGAATAATCAACACTGGTAGGACACCCGCATACCTACATTGGTGGAAGACTTATGACTTAATATTTATTGGGAGCTTAAGTTTAGTCTCTTCTAAATTGATCAGCCAAATCATGACTAACCAATTAAATTTAGTCAGCACAATTTCATGTATGACTAATTACATTAGTCAGCACGATCTCATGTCTAACTTAATATAACCAGCATGGGTAAACTCAAATCAAAAGTGACCCTTTTGAAAATTTAAACAACCAAATTGGCCAGGACAGTTTGATCCATGGGAGGGTTCTGCCAATATACCCTCTTTTCGCCAAACTAGTTGGTTAAGAAAGAGTTAGTCCCAATTAGCAAACCATGATCGAAACCTTCCTTAGACACTAATTGACTGACAAGACTCAATTAGGTCATCTACTGATCTGGGCTCATCACTGAGCCAAATTAGGTCTTAACTTTTCGATTCAAATGAATTAATCTGACTAAACTATATCTAAAACCAATTTTGAGCACACATGACCTAACCCTAATCATCATCCAATTAGGTTAAGTCACTTACTCAAAATTACATTAGGGTTACTAGTTGATCTAATCAAACCCTAATCACGTAGCCCAATCTCTAGACCTAATTTGTTCAACCCAAACCCTCATGCACCTAATTTGATTTTCTTGATCAAATCAATTTTAAAATTAGGTTCAAGTGCATGATATTAATGGCTTATGATCATAAATCATATAAAGATCTAAACCCTAATTTTGTGCATCGCATACAACAACTTTCATAATCATAGATTGATCAAAGCCGTTTTGAAATCGCTTTTTCAAAATTGGTATACATCAAAGTAGGGCAACCTTTGCACTATAGGGGGTAAACCCTATAGCAGGACATCCTTATGTCACTTTGTGATCAATTTAATTTTAGATTATTAAATTTAATTTCGGATCTAAAAATTATGATTTTGTTGACCCCATAAGTGATTTTGATGATAACCAAACATTGGAGCATGCATATTTATTTCTAACAACTCTTCAAGTGGTTTACATGTTTTTGTAGGATGGTTTATTTGTTCAAACTTCAACTCCTACATCTTTAGTTCTTGATTTGAGTTGCGTTGTAACATGTTTTTGTAAAGAAGAATCCAAGAAAATCTGTAAAAAGGGTTACTCTATGTGTGTGTGTGCCTAAATTTATTTTGAGTTGGTATGCTTGAAAAATGTAAAAGTTTTGGTGAGAGTTTTTCTTTAAGTTCAATTGTAAAAATCCTGAAGAAGTTACTCGAGCCGACCCAGCATGATGAAGAGCCAGCTCCACCTGATGGCACGCAGCAAGGATTCTGATACGTAGCAATCCGAGCCAACTCGAAGGTAACCGAGCCGACTCTAGTGAATCCAAGTCGACTGGAATATGTCCGAGTCGACTTTTCCATAGTTTTGTTTTTGAAGATTTCTGAGAACAGCCAGGCGAGCCGACCCGAACCTCAAAGAGTCGACTCTGCCAAACTTAATCTTGAAGACCTGAGAAAGCGAGCCGAGCTGAACTGCTTCGAGCTGACTCTTCTAGAGTAAGGATTTCAGACCTGAGAAGAAGAGCCGACCAATGATCAAAAGAGTCGACTCCTCGAGTTTAAGTTTTTCAAAGATATAAGTTCGAGCAGACCCGAGCTATCAAGAGCCGACTCGTCCAGAGTGAAGTTTTATGCCCTGAGACACCGAGCCGACTATACTGAAGATTTGGTGACTTGACCTATCAACTCGAAGGATCCGAGTCGACTCGAAGGAATCCGAGCTGACTTGAATATAACTTTCAAGTATCTAATGGCTAGTTCCAGAATTTCTTTTTGAATGCCAAAAAGTGCTCCAATAGTCATATGTCACATCCCAACGGTCTACAACATCTCAAACTACCTTGGAGTGATGGAAGACCAAATATTTAAGGGATTTGAAATTCTCTCAAGTAAGTTTTTGAAAGTTCTTCAAAGTTTTGAAGCTACATTGAATATCCTACCTACCAACAAACAAGAGAGCACAAGAGCATTCAAGTCAGCCTTCAAGCCTTCATCAACTCTAATATGAAGCTTGAAGCAATTTGGGAAGAAGCCACTAAAGTAATTAAAAGCTCATTCAAGTGCAATCCAAGTGGACTTCTAATCAAGCTTCATTGCAACTATTCGACAAATTAAGTTTGTCATTTACTGTTGCATTTATTTCAATTCATTTCTTGAATTGTTTGGGTTATTCGTGAGCTCGATTGAAAAACCAAATAGATTCTTGGTGAGCCTTTGATAAAAACCAAGTGTTGGATTCTTGGTGATCATGGTAAAACCAATTTAGGTTCTTGGTGATCCTGTGAAAACCAAGTTAGGTTTCTTTGGTGATCTTATTCAGAACCAAAGGATGTTGGGTTTTCTTTGGTGATCCCATTAAAACCAAAGTATAGAGGTTTTGGATTGTGATCTTACAAAACAATCTGACTGTATTCAGGTGTGAATATAGTGGAAATCCTAAGTGGTATCTTGGATAGTGAATGTAGGAGCTAGGTTGCTCTGAACCACTATAAATCTTGTGTGTTTGTGTTATACTTCTTTATTCTTATTTAGCTTTTGCAATTTACTACTCTGTCATAGCACCTAACACTTTTTAAGGTTTTTTTTAATTGCACATTATCTGCTTTAAATTTTTAAATTCCCAATTCACCCACCTCTTGGGTAGCGACCTAGGCAATAACTGGTATCAGAGCAGTGTCTCTGATTACATTAGAGTAAAGATTGATGGCTCATCCCATGCATACATCCTTGGTGGAAGGTCAATCAACTAATAGACCTCCACTCTTCACAGGCATAAATTATTCTTATTGGAAAGCAAGAATGAAAATCTATATACAAGCTATTGATTTTCAATTATAGAAGGTCATTCTTAAAGGACCACATGTTTCCATGATCAAAATTGATGGCGTGGATGTCCCTAAGCCTGAAGAGAAATGGGATGAACCCGACATGAAATTAAGGGAATTGAATGCTTAAGCAATGAACTTGCTATACTGTGCTTTGGATTCAAATGAGTTTAATTGAATTTTCATTTGCTCTTCAGCAAAGGAAATTTGGGATATACTTGAGGTGACCCATGAAGGAACTTCCCAAGTAAAGACTTCAAAGATTAATCTTTTAGTGCACAATTATGAACTGGTTAAAATGGAGCCTAATAAAAATATCTCTGCCATATACACTAGATTTACAGATATTATTAATGGTTTGAAAAGTCTTGGCAGGGTTTACTCAAATGCTGATTTGGTATAGAAAATTTTGAGATCACTTCCTGACAAATGGGACCCTAAAGTTAATGCCATCCAGGAAGCTAAAGACCTGAACACTCTATCCATGGATGAATTAATGGGATCCCTCATCACACACGAATTAGCCTTGCAGCATAGAATAGATGATGATCAGAAGTAGAAGAAAACTATTGCATTCAAGGCTGCATTGGAATCAAAGAATGATGAAGAATCGGAAGATGCTTCTACCTCCTCTGAAGATGATCTAGAAGATAAAGACATTGCAATGGTCATGAGGAGATTCAAAAAGTTTATGGGAAAGAAGAAAGGAAGATACAACAAAAAATTCCATAAACGAGGAGAACATTCAGAAAAAAGGACAAGAACAAAGACAAATGTAAGGAACAAGTCCCCACCTGCGATGAATGTAAGAAACCGGGGTACATTCATCCGGACTATCTACTGTTGAAGAATTTTTCAAAACGAAGAAAAAGAAAGCGATGGTTGCCACATGGAGCGATAGTGAAGAATCCACATCCACTAAAGAGGAAGAGACCATCAAAATAGCTAATCTATGTCTAATGGGTCTCGAGGATGAGGTAACTTCTCCCAATACTCAAATTAAATACATATTTGATGAGTTAAATTCTGCATTTCATGATTTGTTATCTGAATTCAAGAAATCAGGAGTAAAGATTAGATCTCTGAAGAATATTAATGATTCTTTACTCAAAGAGAAAGAAGAGAGATTTCAGAAAAGAATATTTTGTTGCAAGAAGAACTTCATGCCTTTTTTGAAAATTACAATGTTTTAAAAACTGAAAATAATGATTATCTTGACAAAAATAAAGTTTTGTTGAAAGAAAATAATGAGTTGAAAAAGGAGGTTGAAAAACTCAAGCCACTTGTTGAAAAACTAACTCTATCCTCTAACAAGCTTGAGTTAATTCTTAAAGAACAAAGAATTTCTAGTAATAAAGCTGGAATAGGTTTTACTGCTTCAAGTTCAAATTATATTTTAGCAACTACATTTATGAAACAAAAAGATTTTGTTCCCAAGTTTACTTCTCAAAAGGCTTTTGTGATAAAAGGTTCTACTTCTATTTCAAAAGCTGCCTTGTATGTTCCTAAAAATTCAAATATAAAATCTATTATTTTTGCATCTCATGCATCTAGAATGTCAAAGCATAAATCTTTTCAGATTTCTAAAATCAGATGTTTTGCTTGCAAAGAACTTAGACATAAAGCTTTTAATTGCAATATTGTTAGAAATGTCCTTAATAAATCAAGAAAGATTTGGATTCTCAAAGGAACCACCTCAGCTAACCTGCAAGGATCCAAGTTAGCTTGTGTACCTAAAAGAACTCCTTGATTATCTTGCAGAATGTCTTGTAGCCCAGAAATTAAAGAAAAGATGGTATCTCGATAGTGGCTGTTCAAGGCATATGACGGGTGACAAGGATCAGTTCATCACCCTGGAAATGAAAGGAGGTATGGTTACTTTTAGAGACAATTGCAAAGAAATAATAATCAGAATTGGTAATATCAAAATAATCCCCTGTACTTTCATTGAAAATGTATTGCTAGTAGATAAATTGAAGCACAATTTATTGAGTATTAGTCAATTGTGTGATAAAGGCTTCAAGGTTATCTTTGAATCATCTATGTGTATAGTAACAAACTCTCTTAACTCTAATAGTAAATTCATTGGACATAGACTTGGAAATATTTTTGTAGTGGATCTAAATGATCTTGCCATGTCAAGTAGTTCCAGTTTAGTTGCAATGAATGCTAAGACCAAGGAGTCTTGTTTATTATGGCATAGAAGATTAGGTCATGCTAGCATGCATACTATTGCCAAGTTAATTTCCAAAAACTTAGTGAGAGGCATGCCTAAGTTTAAAGTTGATTTTGATCATGTTTATGATGCATGCCAAATGGGTAAACAAACTAGGAAGAGATTTAAATCCAAAAATATGATTTCATCTAGAACTACTTTACATGGACTTATTTGGACTAACTAGGACCACAAGCCTAGAGGTATGAAATATGCCCTTGTGATTGTAGATGATTTTTCTAGATTTATATGGGTTTTATTTATTGCTCATAAAGATGAAACCTTCAAAGTATTTCAAAAACTTCATAAAAAGATTTCAAATTAGAAAAATCTTTCAATAATTTTAATTAGGAGTGATCATGCCACTAAATTTGAAAATCAGTTTTTCGATGATTATTGCACTGAAAATGGCATTGATCACAACTTCTCTGCTCCTAGAACACCATAACAAAATGGTGTTGTAGAGAGAAAAAATAGGACTTTAGAAGATATGGCCCGAACGATGTTATGTGAAGGTAATCTTCCAAGATACTTTTGGGCAGAAGTGGTGAACACTGCTTGTTATATTTTAAACCGTGTTTTGATCCGTCCTATTTTGAAGAAAACCTCCTATGAGCTTTGGAATGAAAAAAAGCCCAATACCAATTATTTTCATGTATCTGGATGTAAATGCTTTGTGCTTAATAATGGTAAAGATAACTAGGAAAATTTGATGCTAAATTTGATGAAGCAATTTTCCTTGGTTATTCACTACATAGCAAAGCATATAGAGTTTTTAATAAGAGGACTCTTACTGTTGAAGAGTCAATGCATGTTATTTTTGATGAAACTAACCCTTCACCTTCTAAGAAAAAGAGTGTATAGATAATGATGCAGGTATAATTCATAGGGAAATGGACATGAGCATACAAGAAAGATCAATTGAAGAAGGAGAAGAAATGGTAAGTAAGGATCGTACCAAACTACCAACTGAATGGAGGTACACTACTTTCCATCCTAGAGAATTAATTATTGGTGATCCTTCACAAGGTATAAGGACTAGGTCTGCACATAGAATTGCACATTATTACATAGCCTTTGTATCGCAAATAGAGCCTCACACCTTAAAAGAAGCAGAAAATGACCCAAACTGGATGTTAGCCATGCATGAAGAATTGAACCAGTTTGAAAAAAATAAGGTTTGGACATTAGTTGATAGACCTAAAGACTACCCAATCATAGGAACCAAATGGATCTATAGGAACAAATTAGATGAACAAGGAAATGCCATCAGAAACAAAGCTAGATTAGTGGCTAAGGGATATAGTCAAGAAGAAGGTATTGATTTTAATGAAACGTTTGCACCCATAGCAAGATTAGAAGCCATTAGATTACTTTTTGCATTTGCTTGCTACATGAATTTCAAACTTTTTAAATGGATGTAAAAAGTGCATTTTTAAATGGTTTTATCTTTGAACAAGTTTTTGTAGAACAACCACCGGGTTTTGAAAATCATGCTTTTCCAAACCATGTATTTAAACTTAATAAAGCTTTATATGGTTTGAAACAAGCCCCTAGAGCCTGGTATGATAGACTTAGCACTTTCTTGATTGAAAATAATTTTTCAAGAGGAAATATTGATAAAACCCTTTTCATCAAAAAGAAAAATAATGATATATTAGTTGTACAAATTTATGTGGATGATATTATATTTGGTGCAACTAATGAAAGTTTTTGTGAAGAATTTGCTAAGCTAATGTAGGGAGAATTTGAAATGAGCCTAATGGATGAACTTAACTACTTCCTCGGACTTCAAGTAAAGCAAACTAAAGAAGGGATCTTCATCAACCAAGCCAAATACACCAAGAAAATAATTAAGAAATTTGGTATGGAGACTAGCAAACAAATGAACACACCTATGAGCCCATCTTGCAAATTGGACAAAGATGAAAATGGATCCAATGTTGACGAAAAGCTTTATAGAGGTACTATCAGATCCTTATTATATTTAACTGCAAGTAGACTGGATATCTTGTATAGTGTATGTGTATATGCTAGATTTCATGTAATCCCAAAGAAATACATATGCTTCCTGTTAAAAGAATATTGAGATATTTGAAAGGCACAAGTAATCTAGGTCTTTGATTTTCAAAACAATCATCTTTAAATTTAATTAAATTTTCTGATGCTGATTATGCTGGTTGTAGAATTGATAAAAGAGCACTAGCAGCACATGTCAATTTCTAGGATTGAATTTAATCTCATGGCATTGCAAGAAACAAAACTCGGTAGCACTATCTACTGCTGAGGTAGAGTATGTTGTAGGGAGTTGTTGTGCACAAGTGTTATGGATTAAGTAACAACTAAAAGATTTTGGTGTTATACAATGCAAAATTCCTATCAAGTATGATAACACAAGTGTTATAAATTTAACCAAAAATCCTATTCAACATTCTAAGACTAAGCACATAGAGATTAGACACCATTTTATTAGAGATCATATTTTGAACGGTGACATTGAATTAGAATGTATTCTTACTGAAAAATAATTAGCTGACATTTTTACTAAGCCACTGAACTAGGATAGATTTGAATTGCTTAGAGGAGAATTAGGGCTTTGTGATCCTTTATAGATTTCTTAAACTAGTTTCCCTTAAAATTAAGGATGAATTATCTAGAAAGCCTCTTATATCTATTCATGATTGTTGAACAGCTTTCCTTGAAATTTCATTGAATCAAATTCATTTTTTGAATCATTTCTTATTATATGGAAAGTTTCTGTTCGAGTCGACTCGAGCAGTTTTGCTCAGGTCAGCCGGCTCGAATGTCTAATTTTTCTGCCTATGCTCTGGTCGAGCCGACTAGGTCAACCTGAATCTTGCCTAGCTGACTTGGTGTTCTGATTGCTCTGAGTTCGCTTTGGTCAAGCCGACTTGGATATTCCTAGGGTTTAGCGAGCCGACTCGAATGTCGAGAAATTGCTATTTAAGTAGGTCCGTATAATCTTTTCTTGCACTTCACTCTTTCCATTTTTACTTCAAACTCACTCTACTCCCTCAGAACCTCTACCAATCTCTCAAAAATCATTTCCCGGAACCTTTATTTCCTAAATCCCACTACAATGGCTCCAAGGAAATTTGAACGGAAAATTCCTCAAGTGGAAGAATCAAGCAAAGGTAGTGAAGATCAAAAAGGAAAAGGAGAAAAGAAGAAAAGGTCCATTCCAGAAGGATTGACTTCTCGTTCCTAGAAGAAATGCAAATGCAGATCGGAAATTGGATACACAAGTAAGGCTGGAAGCATTTCTGCTCTTTGGACATTTTAAACTACCCCTCTCTGGTACGAACTTTTTTTGAAAACCTAATTCTTGAATAGTACCATTTGGAGTCTACTGTCAAAGGAATCAAAATAATTGTGGATGAAGAAAAGTTGGGTAACTTGCTTCAAATGCCAATGGACGGCGCTACTGAGCTTACCTTAACTGACAAAGAACACACTTTGAAGCTCATTTTGGAAAAAGATGATGTAAGCTCCGTTCAACATGTACAAGCCAACTTGCCACCAAAAGTAATGAGGCTTCTTCACAACATGGTCATAAAATTTTCCTTCCCAGAACTGGTCCCTTTGACTGGGTAAGCGAAAAGGACATGACTTTTATGGGACATCTGATTGAAGAAGAACCTCTCAACCTGCCCTTCATTATGATGATTCAAATGAGAGAAGCCGCGTTCTACCGAACTGAACTAAGAGTGCTTTCTTATTATAGGAGATACGACTATAGTGTAAAGAAAAGGTTTTTTACCCCCAAATATACCTTGCATACGTATAGCATGCAAAAATGAAAGATTATGTCCAATTTCAATCGATCTTAATTAATCCCTCGTTACTGCCCATAAGAGAAGTAATAGGTAGGGATGACAGGATTTGAACCCGTGACATTTTGTACCCAAAACAAACACGCTACCAAGCTGCGCTACATCCCTTTTTAAAGTTCTTGTATAGTGTCATTGTACAAAATCCCTAGCAGCTAGGAAAGTCAAAGCATGCTTGCCCTACGGTATGGTTTTCACTCTATTATTTAAAAAAGCTAGGATTGATTTAACAAATGAGGTAGGCAAGCCTCTACATCACTCAGACACCTATTCCTTCAATTCACTTAAAAGAATGGGATACAAGTTGCAAGGAGGAGTATGGATCAAGAAGTTGTCTGGTCAGATTGCTACCACATCCTCAGATGATGATGAACTTGCTGATGTTGAAGCCAACAAGGATAAAGAAGCTATGATAACTCCATTTGAACTTAAGGAGTTGATATTTCAAAAGATGGAAAATATTTCTGACACACTAACAAGTCATGTGAACTCCGCACTGGATGATTTAAGAAGTTCAGTTAATGCCAGCTTGTAGAAGATGAGATCAGAACAAATGCTTCACATGGAAAAAATGGAAAAGGAAATGAAGGACTTCAAAGAAGAAATCAAAAGCATCTTACTGCAATCTTCAAAGGATACATTCACTACTAAGGATGCTCCTGTACAGATCAACAAGGAGTCACTTGAGACTCATGTTCAACCTTCTCCTATTCCTTCATCTGATCCACCTAAACCTAAACCTAAACCTATTGAGACCAAGAAAAAGAAATCCAAAACCAAGAAGACTAAGACCTTTAGAGCCCCTATTAGAACTAGATTCAGGGATTTAAGGTTTAAACCCCTGAAAACTAAGACCTCTGGTAAGGTGATAGAGGTAGGCTCCTCTTCTTCTAGTGAAGAAGAAGAATAGGCTGTTTAGCTAGTCTTTTGGTTGTTTTTGAACTTCTCATTATGAATGCTCTACTTTCTATCTTTTATAATATGAATCTACTTTCTTTCTCACTTTGTATGGAATATTTATCAATGAAATGAAAGTTCTTTTGTTATGATGAGTTATCCTTCCAATCATACAATGCTTTTGATACAACTATGATGAGTTTTTTATTAGAATTTCAAATTTGAGAAAGTGAAATTATCTCAAATAATTATTAAATACTTTCTCAATCTATTTCAAAATCTGAGCTTTATTGAACATACCTTTTTGATTGTTTGACAAAAAGGGGGAGAAATGAGAAAAATGGAAGAATAGTATCTATAATTGAGTTGTCATGAAAATTTCTGATATCTATGTTGAGCTTCCTACCAATTATTCTCAAAGTTTATAAAAAAATGAAAAAGGGGGAGCACAAAAGTGATAGTATTCATTTGGATCTAACTGCTTAATTAATTTAAAACCTAGAGAAAGGGGGAGATTTTCTTAAAGAATGATTTATTTCTTAAAGAATGGCATTATCTCTAAATCCTTCTCTTGCTCTGATTGATTTAAAGTTAGTCTTAATTCTTTCAAAATCTTAAACTCTGATATTTTTAAAACTCTGATACTCCATGTTTTAATTATGATGTTATGGAGCATGCAAAGTCTAATACTTTGAAATATACAAAATCACTGACATCAATGATATGCAATTTTATCATTAGAGCTCTGATACTTATTTACAAATATAGTTAGCTCAAATACATGTAAACACTTACCTTCAAATACTTTTATACATATAAATGTAAAGAATTTTTCATGCCCAGTGTTTTGTCATCATCAAAAAGGGGGAGATTGTTGACTCCATAAGTGATTTTGATGATAACCAAATATTGGATCATGCACATTTATTTCTAACAACTCTTCAAGTAGTTTACAAGTTTTTGTAGGATGGTTTATTTGTTCAAACTTCAACTCCTACATCTTTAGTTCTTGATTTGAGTTGTGTTGTAACATGTTTTTGTAAAGAAGAACCCAACGAAAAAGTTAAGAAAAATATGTAAAAAAGGGTTACTTCTATGTGGCCTTAAATATATTTTGAGTTGGTATGCTTGAAAAATGTAAAAGTGTTGGTGAGAGTTTTTCTTTAAGTTAAATTATAAAATTCCTGAAGAAGTTACTCGAGCAGACCTAGCATGATGAAGAGCCGACTCCCCACCTCATGGCACGCAGCAAGGATTATGGTATGCAGCAATCTGAGCCGACTTGAAGGTAATTGAGCTGACTCCAGTGAATTCGAGTCAACTGGAATATGTCCGAACCGACTCTTCCAGAATCTAGTTTTTGAAGATTTCTGAGAACAGTCAGGCGAGCCGACATGAACCTTAAAGAGCCGACTCCACCAAACCTAATTTTGAAGACCCGAGAAAGCGAGCTAACCCGAACTACATCGAGCTGACTCTTCCATAGTAAGGATTTCAGACCTGAGAAGAAGAGCCGACCAATGATCAAAAAAGCCAACTCCTCAAGTTCAAGTTTTTCAAAGATATAAGTTCGAGCTGACCTGAGTTATCAAGAGCCGACTCATCCAGAGTGAAGTTTTGCGCCCTGAGACACGAGCTGACTACACTGAAGATTTAGTGACTCGACCTATCGGCTCGAAGGATCCGAGCCGACTCAAAAGAATTCGAGACAACTCGAATATTGCTTTTAGGTATCTAGCGACTAGTTCCAGAATTTTTTTTGAATGCCAAAAAGTGCTCCAATGGTTATATGTCACATCTCAACGATCTACAATGTCTCGAACTGCCTTGGAGTTATGGAAGACCATATATTTGAGGGATTTGAACTTCTCTTAAGTAAGTTTTTGAAAGTTCTTTAAAATTTAGAAGCTACATTGAATATCCTACTTACCAACAAGCAAGAGAGCACAAGAGCATTCAAGTCAGCCTTTAAGCCTTCATCAACTCTAATCTGAAGCTTGAAGCAATTTGGGAAGAAGCCACTAAAGCAATTAAAAGCTCATTCAAGTGCAATCCAAGTACTTCTAATCAAGTTGCACTGGCAATTATCTGATAAATTGAGTTTGTCATTTATTGTTGCATTTATTTTAATTCATTTCTTGAATTATTTGGGTTATTGGTGAGCCCGGTTGAAAAACCAAATAGGTTCTTAGTGAGCCTTTGATAAAAACCAAGTGTTGGGTTTTTGGTGATCCTGGTAAAACCAAGTTAGGTTCTTGGTGATCCTTTGAAAACCAAGTTATATTTCTTTGGTGATCCTTTTCAAAACCAAAGGGTATTGGGTTTTTTTTGGTGATCCCGTTAAAACCAAAGTGTAGAGGTTTTGGATTGTGATCCTGCAAAACAATCCGACTGTATTTGGGTGTGAATATAGTGGAAATCCCAAGTGGTATCTTAGATAGTGGACGTAGGAGCTGGATTGCTCTAAACCACTATAAATCTTGTATGTTTGTGTTGTGCTTCTTTATTCTTATTTAGCTTCTGCAATTTACTACTCTGTCACAATACCTAACACTTTTTAAGGTTTTTTTAATTGCACATTATCTGCTTTAAATTTTTAAATTTCCAATTCACCCCCTCTTGGGTAGCCACCTGGGCAACAGGTTTTAATTTCGAAAATAATTTTTCAAAACATAAAATTTTATGCTAGAACAATCTCATGTTCAACATAGATTTAATACAATCATAATTATCTATCTGATCTGATTATTTTTCAGATCTGATTCTCATGCATGCATGTTAAAGAGAGAACCATGGCTCTGATACCACTGTTGGTTTCCTCCCAGGAACAGGAAAGTATGTTGCATAAAATCAGGCATCAAAAGCCTGACCAGCGGAAGCAGATATAAAAATGATTTTATATCTAATCATGCAAATCATAAATAAATATAATTTATTTATCATAAATTCCTAACATGTTGCATAACATGAAAAAAATATTAGATCTAAGATAAAAATTATTTAAGCATAAAATACTTACCTGGATTGCTATTCGGGTATGCTCTGAAAAGCATGCATATCTGCTACTAAAAAGTCAGGATTCTATCGGAGCCGTGCAATCTCCCGGTCTCTGCTGGTATCCACACAAAGCTCTGGCAATCGAGTCATAGAGGGCACCGGACTGCTAGATCCTTGTAGCCCTCTCCTCTTTCAGCAAATCACCTGCTTTAAAAACTGTGTTGATTCGAATCCGGACCGACTTTTGGCTTCTGTCTTGCAATCTTAGATCTGCAAGACCTTAGCCTTTTTTTATCTTCTTTCTCTAGTAGAGCATCTCTCTAGATCTCTTAGAAGGAAGAAGAAAGCATATAGAGGGAAGAGGAGATGTTGGTTTTAGGAGAGAGACTCCCTGGAAGACGTCTAAGAAGAAGCATGCTCAAAAAGAAAGCCCACGACCAAGAGGGATTTTTCATGCCAATATTATTTTGGTCGGCCACCCCTCTCTCCTTTTATGATTTACCATAAATTAATTATTCAAGTCCTCCATGCCAAAACATCGGTGTTTTATTTCAAGTGGTTGAAAATTAAGAGTAAAAGAGAAGGACTCCTCCTCCCCTCTTTCTCTTCACGTTAAAACACTATTAGCACCCTCTTGGTTTTCATTCTCCATACCTAGTAGAGTTAGAAGCTCCATCCACGTGAAGTACCCAGACAGACTTCACATCCTTCGGGTCGGCTCCATCCTCTTCAGCTAGTTGCGCACTGTCTTCGGGCTTCCATGTGCATTCGACTAAGAAATCCGACAGCGCCTGTGCTTTCATGGCCGATCCGGGTTGGAAATTGATATCAAGTTCACTCAATTTAACAACCCACTTGGCAATCCTTCCAGAAGTGTCAGGGCAGCGATGAATGGCTTTAAGGGGCTAGTCAGTCAGGACCACGATGGTGTGGGCATAAAATTAGGGTTATAGGCGCTTCGCCACAATCACTAATGAGTAGATAAGCTTTTGCATCTTTGGATACCTTACTTCAGCATCGTGCAAAACTTTGCTGGTATAGTAGATCAGCTTCTGGAGATCATTCATCTCCTTCCGGATGAGGACCGAACTGATAGCCTTGTCTGTAGTAGAAAGGTATAAGTAGAGAGTCTTTCCTTCTTGAGGTTTAGAGAGCAGCGGTGGGGCCTCCAGATACTTCTTTAATTCTTCGAAGGAAAGATGGCAATCTTCTATCCATTCAAAGCTTTGGGACTGTCGGAGCACCTTGAAGAGAGGGAGACACTTTTTAGCCGATCGAAAAATGAATCGACTTAAGGAGGTGATTCTTCCCATCAACTGTTGCACTTCCTTCTTGCAGGAAGGGTGTTTCATATTTCGAATGGCCTGGATCTTTTCAGGGTTGGCTTTGATCCCCCGTATGGTCACAAGGAATCCCAAGAATTTGCCTGACATTATCCCGAAAGCACATTTTGTTGGATTCAGCTTCATTTTGTGACGTCGCAAGGCATCATATGATTCCTCCAGATCTTTAATATGATCACCTATAAGGAGACTCTTCACAACCATGTCATCTATATAGGCCTCCATGTTCCTTCCCAGTTGTTCTTTGAACATTTTATTAATTAGCCCTAGAACGTTATCCCGATGTTCTTTAATCCGAATGTTATCATCTTGTAATAGAGGCCCTTTTTCATGATGAAGGCCATCTTTTCTTCATTTTGATCCATTTGTATCTGGTTGTATCCAGAGAAGGCATCCACGAAGCTTAATAATTGATGGCCCGTAGTGGCATGACTAGTTGGTCGATCTTTGGCAGGGAAAAGCTATCTTTTGGGTAAGCTTTATTGAGGTCTATATAATCGATGCAGATCCTCCACTTATCATTAGCCTTCTTTACCATTACCATATTGGCGAGCCATTCAGGATAGTGTGCTTCTCAGATAAATCTGGCCTTGAGGAGCTTGCTTACTTCCTTGTCTATTGCCTTCTACCTTTCAGGGGCAAAATTTCTCTTCTGTCAGACCAGCCTATAATCTGGGGCTACTTCCAACTGATGAGTAATTACTTCAGCTGGAATCCCAGGCATGTCCAAGGTTGACCAGGCAAAGACATCGGCATTATCTTTAAGAAAGCGAATCAGCCTTGATTTTGCTTCTTTATCAAGTAGACTTCCAATCTACACAATCTTGGTGGGGACTTCTTCAGTTAATTATACCAAAATAGTTTTCTCCTTCAGCTCACCATAGTCTTCAATCGAGTCCCTCGGATCCAATTGGTCCAGAGTTGCGGGATCAGTCGATTGCCTGTCTTGTATCATCAAACATTGTCGTGCAGTTCTTTGGTCTTCCTTTCTTTCCCCAACTTTGCTCCTGGTGGAGAAACGCACCAGGAGGTAATAAGTGACAATATGGCCCAGAATTTATTTAAGGAGGGCCATCCCAAAATTATATTGTAGATTGAAGGAGTTCATACTACTATAAAGTTGATGGGGAGCATCTTCTATCAGGGTTCAGTACCGAGGGTCATGGATAGCACTATTTCATCCTCGACATCAACTTGATTGCCCCTGAACCTGGTCAGTGGCATAGGGGATCTTTGTAGCTTGTTTTTGGGTAAACACATTCTGGAGAACACATCGTAAAGTAAGATGTCCGCTGAGCTTCTATTATCAATTAAAATGCATCTTACATAGTTGGCCACAACAGCCGAAATTACAACTGGGTCATCATATGGGAGGTGAACTCCCACAAGGTCATCATCAGAGAAAAGTATGGAGTTGTTATCCTTAAGCCATTTTGGAGCATCATTTTTGGCTCTTCTCCACTTGGTTGGCCGATATAGCATTCCCACCCTTCCATCAGTGGGTCTTTGGTTGGTAATTCAGTTTCTTCAGGGGCCCTCTAGGGGGCTGTGGCATAAGGCCAAGATTCTAGGTGACCGTCGTATCAATCTAAATAATCCCTCTTGATCAGATCTTCAATGGCATCCTTGACTTAGATGCAGTCCTCAGTATTGTGGCCATGGTCCCGGTGGAATCTGCAGTACTTGTTCCTGTTCCTCGTGGAAGAGGATGCCTTCATGGGATGCGGCCTTGGAGATAGCTTTCTTTTTTATTTCCATCATAATTTTCTATCTAGGAAAATTAAGGGGGGTGTAGGAGTCGAATCTTCTGCCCGGTGCTCTGGGCTTGGGACTCCGTCATCGGGTAGAATTATTGTTGTTGTTGTTGTTGTTGTTGGGTGTAGGGTGATCCAGCCCCTTGTTGTTCTTCTTCTTCAAATAGATTTCCTTTCAACCAATCGTCGGTTTGTCACTTGCTCTTCAGCATCGGCATATTTCTGAGCCCTTGATAGGCGCTCAGCATAGTTTGTTGGAAATCTTTTATCCAAGGAGAAGGTGAGCCTGGATGATCGAAGCCCCTTCTTGAGAGCGGATATGGCTACGTACTCATTGAGATGGGGATCTCGAGAATAGCCAAATTGAATCTAGAGATGTAGTATCGAAGGCTCTCTCTCTCGTTTTGATGAAGGAGGAATAGAGTGTCCATGTTTCGGGACATCTTCTGACAAGTCCTGAAATGCAAGATAAATAATTTTTTGATTCAGAAAAGGAATTGATGGTACCTAGGCATATGCTCGAATACCACATTCGAGCGCCATCTTCAGAGTAGCAGGAAAAGTGAGGCACTATAGTGCATTAGAGGCCCCTTGAATCATCATGTGGGCTTTGAAGCTACCGTGATGATCTAGCGAGTCAGTGGTCCCATCGTAAGGCTCCATTTGAGGAATCCTGAAATGTCGAGGGATAATTTCAGCCATGATGCGAGGGGTAAATTGGGGACACGAGTCGTATGCCATGAACTCACCATCCTTCTTTTGATCACCGAGCCTCGTAACCTGGGACTCGAGGGCCTTGATCTTTTCATCATAGTCAAGGCGAGCTTCTTTCGGTACATCCCTTTCGAGAGTGGAGTCTTCGAAGGAGAAAGAGAGAGATCATCTGGATCTCTTTCCCCTCCGTGGGGCATTGGTCAGCTTCGGATACCGAGAGCTTTGACCTTCGGGAGAAAGTAGATCATGGCAGGAAAGTTGGGTAGACCCATGATGCTGGTCTCCCTTCCCTCGAGATCGATGACTATGTCTAGAGGTGGTTGGCAGGTGCCCCATCTAGAAAGCTGCATCTTGGAAATTCTGAACCATGATTATCAGAGCATTAACCCGATTCAAAAGAGCCTCAAACTACTATTGTCCGTGGAATATTGTTCTCCATTGGGGGTTCATTCCTCTGAGAAGGAGGATGGCCCCTGCTTGTCGAAGCATTTTGAGGTTTTTCTTTTGCCATCAGGGTTTCTTCACACTCTCCTTTCTCAAGGAGGAGGTAGTAGGTGGTAAGTCTGAGCAACCACAGACTGTCAACACCCACTTGCCTGCACCTCCCCTTACCTAGTGGCATGCCAATCTATTGATGTGGAACCTTCATCGAACGGGTGGAGCTGCTGGATTGCTGGTTTGCTCCCTTGGATACCTGCAAAACAAATCCCTGACCGGATTTTCTCTGGTGTGGGACACTTCGATGCCTAAGTTAGAGAGAGAGGTTCCAGCAACAGAATGGAGAGTTTCTGAAGAGGAAGATAGTGAAAGCATTCTCTTTTCCAAGCTTGCATAGCATACCTTGGGTGTCCCCTCTTACCAGTATTTATAGTTGTCATGCCAGAGTGTGGTTAGGCTCACTTATCTATGGTTAGGATGGGGTTAATTGGCTTTACCCCATATATAACCATAGGTGGTTGCCAACTGGTTTTGGCCAGTCTGGAGTCGTTGGAGCTAAAGTTAGTAGCCACGTGGCCACCTTGATATGGTTACGATTGGAGGTAGTGGCCACATGGTTGATCATAACAACTGTATCCACGTTCAAAGATTTGGGATCAACCGGAGATTCACTTATGAGCTTCTTCTTTAGGAAGGGCTGATGTTGAATTGGCGAGACATCTTCGGGCTTATCTTCCATAGAACAAGCCGAAGACACCTCTATCATTTGCATCGATGTTCTTCCCTTCGGAGTGGGTTATGAAATAAATCTGATGTTGTCTTCAGATCAATCTTTTTCAAACCGACCTTCTTTGGCTGATGTATAGAAGACTGGTCAAGAGCTGGTTGTAGTAGTCTTCGGACTAATACCTTTGGCTAGGCCGAAGACAGACCCCATGTGACTCCCTCTAGGTGCTCCGGTTTAGATTCCCGGCTCAAAAAGAGTTTGGTGAGCAGTTGAACCGATGATTAGTCCATGTTGCATTGACATATCATAACAGTCCTAAAACAAGATAAACCCTATCCTAAGTCAAAGTAATTTAGATAAGAACTTGAAGTATGTTTGGTTTCGAGTAGGCATAGCGGAAGACTGGGTTTCAAAATTTTTATTATTGAAACCCTGATCGACCGAAACCCTAAACCCTTGGACCACTTGACCATGACAACTAATAAATCAAAATTTTAGGATTATAGAAGAATACCTGGAGTGCTATAGTCCTTAATTTTTACAAGGTACATAAGTGTATGCTCTACAGAGGTAATCCACACAGGAACCAATTGAAGGAAGGACTCCTACCAAGCTTGCTTATTTGACTAGGACTCTTCCAGCAGCCTTTCGGACTTTCTCTCTTTGCTAGAACCCCTATGTAGGGCACTCAGAGACCTCTCTGAATCCTCTCTCATAATATGAATATCTCTCCTATATCTTTTCCTAGACTCTTGTCTTAAAATGACAAGTCTTATCTTAAAAGGACAAGCCTTGTCTTAAAGGGACAAGCCTTGTCTTAAAGGGACAAGCATTGTCTTAAAAGGACAAGGAAGAGAAAATAGAAATAGACTTCCTTCGGATCAGAATGGAATGCTTGGCATCAAATTACCAATGCCTATTTGTAGAAAGGGATGAGGTGCCTGATAAGTCCTTTCTTCAGCCTTTTGATAAGACCCTTCAAGCAGAAGTAGTCTTTTGGGTGAGTAGACTTATCATGAAAAGTCAATTCATGTGCCAAAAGACATATAGATGTCTCTTCATAATTCTAGCAAATTCTCTACATGCCATGTGGCATATTATAGGTCAGATAATGGGTAAAGGGCATGGGCTCCCAAGGGACATATCGAAGAAACCAGAAACCTTAAAATATAAGGGCTCTTGATTTCAAAATCTATGCCAAAAATTAAGAGACGCGACCTTTCATCATGGGCGACACATTTCTCATGCCATTTTGCCATCTTTTGACTAGTCAAAGCCATCCAATTGGGTGTGGAGATAAGGGAGAAAAACTTAAAGTTTATTTAGAATTTGTGATTGACCAGTAGAAGGACTCTTGGTCCTTCATGCCCCTTAAATTGGTGTACGCTAATCATGGTGCCAAGGGTCCATCTTATCTTGGACTCTTCCATAATTCCAAGATAAAGCTCAAATAATTCTAGATAAAACCAGATAGTTGCTGTCTCAATTAGGACTCAACCATTGAGACCCACTTAAATTGGTTAGCCCAAATAGCAAGCTAACTGATCCAATCTAATTGGGTTAGGAGTTGGGCTAGCCAACATAAGCTATTATATTAATTAGCTAGACAATTGGGATCCTATGACCTTAATAAAAATACAATTGACTTCATTGGCCAGTTCCCTAATGTATGTGATCCTTTGTGTTTCACATCTAGCTAGAAATAGGTCTAGGTCCAAGCCATTTCAATCCAATCAAAATCGATTAAACTAATTAGCTTAAATCGAGCTGACCTAAGTTGCCAATTTGAACCAACTTCCAAATTGACTCTGAATCTGATCAATTTGATTCATGAAAACCTACAAGACATGATTGACATCTAGCAAAGTGTCATGCCTACTCGAAAGATGAGGAATTTGGTAAAAGTTATCGAAATACCCTTCAATGAAAACTTACCATGCAATTCAATCCTTCGATCTCCCTTTATCCCAAATAAGTGATGGGTATGAAAAATTATCAAACCCTAGCACTTAATCTTTTCAAATCTTAATTCGATAATGAAAACTTGATTGATGAAAGATTATAAATCCTATCTAATCTAATCCTGCTTTGATCAAAGACTTCCTGAGTCAATAATCGAAGAGATTACACGGGATAAGTCCTCCTCTTACTAGGAGTGATCGATTCCTTATTGATCCACTCACATCCTTCATACACAATCAACCATATCCAAGAATACCCCATACAATGCTCTTTGTCATGAGTGATTATGAACCACAACATGGCTTTATGTGCATAAGGAACCTTGATGATCTTAGGTCTAAGGATCACCTGCATAACTCCCATTATGAGAACCATCTTTTGACAAGTGGTAAGACCTCCATAAGATGTTCTCAATATAGATCAGTTCAGTGAACTCATACCTTAATGAGCACCCACATCCTTATATTAGTGTCCATACATAAGTGGCTGTGAGACTAACCACCCTTTCCATCGAGCATACATAGGATGTGCTAGTCTTTCTGGAAACATTGATCCCTAAATTGATGATCCAATGACTAGGAACATTTTAGATTAGGGTTTATAAGAACTTAGGTCTCACCATTATGATGTTCATCATAACCCTAATTCTATTGCCCTAACCTATGGGATTCATCATAATCTTAATAAGATGTAGCAGTATGATGAATCAAATACATTTTATTAATAAATAATATCATGTATGAGTTGGAAGATCATAGAGATGCCCATAAAAAGATTGGCTTTTAGGGCATAATTCTTTCAAGATAAGGATAGAGTTTATCTATACAAGGGGATAGAGGCCGAGAGAGAAGGGGCACCAACTTTTGGCATGCCCTCTCTCCATTTTGTGCACACTAGAAATTTTCCACCACACAAACTATTGGGAATTGTATCCCAAAGCCAATTATCTAGGCTATAGATGGTTGTACTAATTTTGTAATTGTATATAAATTTCTTAATGAATAAAAGTTATTATTCTTTTGGCTGTTCATCACACGTGATTTTCCTGAAAAGAACTCTTGTGTGATGGAGTCCTTAGAACTATATTATTTTGATATAGAGAGGATATATCAAGTAGTTCTTAGACTAGTTCATAATCAAAGGAAACATTGCTATAGGAAGATGATATATCAAGTATAGGTTGTTGTATCTCATATTGGTTGGTTGTTCTCTTAACCAAGGAGTGTGGTGACACTGATGTGACATTTATGTGAAATGTATGACATCTCACTGAACGTGACCATCTATGGAGTTCCCTTCTACCAAAGGGTTGCTCACGAAGGGATATGGATATATGTATCCCTCAGACTTGAGGTCACCATAGTTGCTTGCAAGCAACTCACTGTACTTTGGTGCCGGACTACCTGGATTTCTAATCCAGTGATGAAAGGTTCTTGCGTATAGTCAAGTACTTGTGGAGTGGTGGTGGATCAAGGTGGAATTATCCCCTCCAAATAGTTTGTAGTGAATGACTCGTTGTGTCTCAGTTTAGTACCTTGGCCAGGGTAGTTCTTGTGAGGAGTCATAGAACTTGTAAGATAGAGACACAATCTGGATGGACCAAATTAGGGTTGGCAGTCGAACCCTAGGTCATCCTGTGCATTATGAGGTCAAAGGGATGAATTGTGCGGTAACCATATGCCAGAGGTTCTTGTAAGTTGCTCTGCAATCTTTGACCTATCTGGATATCAGGTTTCATTACTAGATGAGGACTTTGATTGGTACTGGAAGTGTTCCAGTACTACCGGCTTAGTGTTCAAACCTATGGGATCACACATCATAGGGGGTTTTATCTGATCTAAAGGCTGATCGGTGATTGAGAATCATTTTTTGGCATCACTGGAGGTCAATGTGATTAACCATGTTCGAAGTGTCGACACGTGGAAGTGTCGACACTTGCAAGTGTCGACACTTGGTAAAATGGAAGTGTCGATACTGGACTGATGAGCAAAAATTTTGGAAAGTTTTTTGGAATGGTTTTGACTTTGAATTTTGAATTCGAATTTCAAATTATGGGCATTTTTGGCTCCAGGATTTTATAGTATGATGGCATACTTGCCTTTTTAGCTTGGACCCATTTGGTATGGCCCTTGACCTTCTCCCCTAATCACTCCTCCTTCCTCTTTGTCCCTCTCATGGCTGTCCCTATAAATAAAGGTTATTTTAGGGGCTGCTGGAAGGTTGAAGAACTAGAAAGAAAAGGGGGTTTGTGAGGATTTGGGACTGGGTGTGAGAATACCTAGCATTCAAGCTAGGTCTTGGGAAGAGAGCTAGTTAAGAATGGTTCCACCTCTCCTCCTTGTCTTCCGAGAAGAATTTTGGCCCGAAGGATTCCAAGGAGCTAGCACTCCGAGGGAGTTGATCAATGTCGAGCTTCAGTGTGAACTACTAGTAGAGGCCAGATGCGTGTGTGGCTTTAGAGCTTTTTTCACTACCTCTATCTTTTAGGTATAGTGGTAAGTACCTTTATGCCTATTGACTCTTTTCTTGCTATTGATGTTGCTACATTGTTATACTAGATCTTGTTGCAGGCAGATCGGTAGATCATTTTGATCTATCTACCAAGCCTTCCACTGTATATTTTAAAATATTTTTAAAATACCAAATTTTTGCCTTGCATGCTTGCATTCCTTTGCTTCATTTTTCACCTTCAATGGTATCAGAGCCATAGGTTCTTCATAGTATAATAATGCTAGCATGCTTTAACATCTTTGTTTTCTTTTAAGTACTTGGATTGAGTGCATCACCATGGCCGTCCGGTCATAAGAGAGAAGTAGGGCTACAAAATCCTCTCTTTCATTCAATGGGATCTCCTATGGCGTGTAGGGGTGCCGCTTGTGATTGACTCATGAAACAAAGATAATAGAAAATGTAAATTAAAAATGTTTTAATCTAATTTTATGATCATAAAATAAATTTAGATAAGATCTAAGAGTTTTGTTTTAATCGGATTTGATTATAAGTTTGGAGAAACTTTGGATTTGAAATCACTATTTTTGCCCTGTGACAAGCCTTGAGTCGACCCTTGAGTTGACTCATGAAGGCTGAAGTATCGACACTTGACCTGGAAGAGTCAACACTTGGGCTCGTGAGTCGATACTTTGCCTTGAAGGTGTCAACTCATGAGCGCCTACCAAAAAACATGGCATTCTATTTTCTTCTTGTCTTAGGCCATGAGTCGATCCAAGTATCGACACACTTGCCCCTAGTGAGTTGACACTTGATATCAGAATGCAGGAAAACAATGAATTCAAATTTTTGATTTGTTATAAAATTCTTTAACATGATAAATTAAAATTGTTTTAATTTATTAAGGCTATTGAACTTAATTGAGAACTAAGTTATCTTGAATGATAAATAACTCTAGAAATATGATTCAAAGATTTTAAGTCATTGTAATATGCCTTAAGGATCATGGGTTAGCTTCTTTTAGGTCCTTAATTGGTTAGACCTAAGTTTATATGCATTGGACTACATAGAGAACTAATCTAATCAAATGTTAAGTTAGGATTTCTTCTCTATAGATCTCTCTAATAGTTAGATTGATTAGTCCATAAATCTAAATGGATCTAATTTGTGGCTCAGTGGTCAGCCCGAGTCTTTAGGCTAGTCTAATCGAGTCTGATGAACCAATTGGTGTTCAAGATAAGTTTGGCATTTTGATCTTGGTTCTTTGGGGCTACCTCTTACCTGGCCAACTCAGTTGGTGTCTAAGGCAAGATGGTTAATGACGAAACCCAACCCATGATCTCACTTACCTGGCTAATGTGGTCGATCAGGATTGATTGGATAGCTCATTGACTCGTGTTAACCCATGTCACCCAAGGTTAATAAGTCTTGATTGATTTTAGGTGCCCATGGATCATTAGTTATGTATAACCCTTCTTGATTACTGATATGGTCGGTGGGAGGTTGATCCATGTCTTCTCATCCCTTCTTCTGTCACATTAAAATTAAACCCTCTAAATTTTTAGATCCATAAAAGGACAAAGTTATAGGGATAACCAAGTCCTAGCCTCCCATTAAGTGGGGTGGTAATGGGTCCAATTGTTGGTGTTCATCGGCAGATCCAAATATCGGGTGTTCATTAGGCTATTGGAATTACTGTTCCTAATATGACGACTCAGTACGACTCTCTTAACGGTGGTCAGGTGGGCTGGCCAAAGTCGGGCTCGACTATTCATTAGTTAGAAGCATTGAATTTTGTTATGTTAATGGTTGGACCTAATCGGGACCTTCAATAGGAGGCCCAAAGGCCGATTGAAGTGCACCTTGGGGCAAAACCTTAATACTAGAAGTTACTTGGAGAAGTAATCGATTGAAAAACCTACCTTTAGACGTGCATGGGTGGGCCAGCCAAAGTTTGGCTCATGTGTTGTCTATTGGACTCTAGTATCCACTAAGGAATTAAAGTAATTCCTCGGATTGGAGGTAGAGGCTACCAGTCTAAACAAAATAGTAGGAGGGGGCTTTAGACTAAAGTCCATGTCTTTAGGTTAATAATTCATATACACTAATAAAGTTTTGGTTTTTCTTTCAGATGTCTTCCAACCTGTCACTCTGGTCTCTTCTCAATAATGAGAAGCTCAATGGACCCAACTTTGATAGCTAGTATCGAAGGCTCAGGATTGTCCTGGAGCATGAGCGGATCCTGTATGTGATATCAGATTCGGCACCTGAAATTCCTACTCCCAATGCTTGGAGTTCAGTCATAGATACTTATCAGAAGTAGCTCTCTGACAGGATCACTGTCTGATGCATAATGTTGGTAGGGATGAACAATGAGTTAAGTCGTAAGTTCAAAGAAGCCCAGCCAGAGAAAATCCTTCAAAAGTTGAAGGAGTCCTTTGGCACACCAGACAATATTGAGAGGTACAAGATCTCCTGTGCTATCTACAATGCATGGATGCATGATGGGGCCTCAGTCACTGATCATGTAACATAAATGATTGAGATGATTGATTGCCTGGGCAAGCTTGGATGTCCTTTGCATGAACAGCATGGGAAGGATGCGATTCTGAATTCCCTGCCCTTTTCCTATCTAGATTTTCTCGATCATTATAGAATGAATAAGTCGAAAGTTACTACCATGGTTTGTTGGGGTTATTGTAGACTTATGAGAAAGACCACCAACTGAATAAAGGGGTGGTAAATCTAGTGGGAGGATCTTTGGTAGGGCATCATCCCTTTAAGAAAGGGAAAAAGAAAAATAAACAAAAAAAGGTGCATAATGCTTCTGGGCCCATCAGGCCAAAAGGGTGAAGGCTGATAAGAGCCATGCGGAGTGCTTCTTCTACAAGAAGCAAGGTCATTGGAAGAGGAACTGTCCTTTTTACATTGCATCCGTTGATCCGAACAGGTCCAAGAAGAAAAAGCATTAGGATGGTGTTGGACAAGGTATTTATATAATAACACCTTGTAATTTCTCTATCTACGATACTACTAACTGGGTATTGGATACAGGAAGTCCAATTCACATTTGCAATTCTTTGTAGGGACTTCAAGTTAGTAGAAGATTTGAGGATGGTGAGAGATTCTTGAACATAGAAAATGGAAGTCAAGTTCTAGTCCTGGCATTAGGAGTCCTCAAACTAGTTTTCGAGTCCTGTACAATCATTTTGAATGAGTGTCATTATTGTCCATCTTTTATCTTGAATGTCATTTCTGTAGGCCAATTGTCCATGTATGGTTATGAACTATCAATAAAGAATGACATTTCCAAAATCTAGAATGGTTTTGTAGTGATGAATGGACATATGAACAATGGCATTTATATACTATCGTGGCCTGTTAGTATAATTTACATGTCTAGCAAATGCTCTAAGATAGATAATGTCAGCGATGTATACCTGTGGCATTGTATGCTAGGTCATATTAACAACACATGATAAATAGATTGAAAAGCAAGGGTCATCTCGATTTTAGTGAACATGGTTCACTGCCAACCTGTGATCCTGTCTTCTTGGAAAGATGACAAAGTCACCTTTTACTGAAAAAAGTGAACGAGCCCAAGAGATTCTAAGTCTGGTACATACTGATGTATGCGGATCCATGAATATTAGTGCCAAAGGTGGGTACAATTATTTTATTACATTTACAAATAATCTTTTGAGGTATGGTTATGTCTTCTTGATGAGACATAAATCTGAATCATTTAAAATGTTCAAACAATATCGTAGTGAAGTAGAAAAATAAACTAGAAGGTGTATCAAAACCCTTCGATTAGATCGAGATGGTGAATACCTTTCCGATGAGTTTTTGATATATCTCGAGGAGAATGGGATTCTCTCTCAGTGGACACCTCCAGGGACACCTCAGTTAAATGGAGTGTCTGAAAGGAGGAATCAAATCCTGTTAGACATGGTTTGGTCCATGGTTGGCTTTGCTTCTCTGTCGCTCTCCTTTTGGGGATATGCTCTGGAATCATCCTGTTACCTTTTGAATAGGGCTCCGACTAAGTCCGTTAGCAAAACCCTATATGAGATATGGATTGGACGTAAGCCGACACTCTCACACCTTTAGGTCTAGGGTTGCCCGGCTTATGTAAAATATTTGAAAATAGACAAACTTGGACCTAGGTCTAACCGATGCCTATTTATTGGGTATCCAAAAGAGTCTAAGGCATATAACTTCTACTTGGCTGAGGAATAAAAGTTGTTCATCGATCTTAGGGCTATCTTTTTAAAAAAGGAGTTTCTTGGTGAAGGAACTGTAGCCTCTATTATCGAACTTAGTGAAGTTCAACAAGTAGAAGAACCGACACACTTAAGGGATAACATAGAACCAGTTGTGATTAGATCATATGCTGAGCCCATACAAGAACCATTAAGGAGATCCGGTAGGGTACTGAGTCAACCGAATAGATACTATGGTTTCTTTGTCCATGATGGTGATCCTTGGTACTCGATGAGAATAATGAGGATCCGATCACCTATAATGATGCGATGTAGAGGTTCGACTCTGAGAAATGGCTGGGAGCTATGAAATCCAAAATGGAGTCCGTGGAAATCAACAATGTATGGACATTGGTTGATCCACCTTAAGGAATAAAATTCATTGGGTGTAAATGGATTTTCAAAAGAAAAAGGGGCTCAGATGGGCAGGTAGAGACCTATAAAGCATGTCTAGTTGCCAAGGGGTATCGTCAATGTTATGGTATTGACTATGATGAGACGTTCTCTCCTATAAAAATGCTTAAATTCATTCGGATCATACTTGCTTTAGTGACACACTTTGACTATGAAATCTTGCAAGTGAATGTCCGAACAGCTTTCCTGAATGGTGAGCTGGAAGAGGAGGTATATATGATACAACCTAAAGGGTTCACATCCACAGACAAGTCAAAGGTGTGCAAGCTTCAAAAGTCCATCTATGGACTGAAGCAAACATCACGGAGTTGGAACATGCGATTTGATAAGCGTATTAAGTCGTATGGCTTCGTTAAGAATGAAGAAGAGCCTTGCATTTACAAATAGGCTAATGGTTTTGTAATTATATTCCTTGTGTTGTATATGGATAACATTCTCTTAATCGAGAATGACATCCCAGCACTGCAAGGAATAAAGGTCTGGCTGTCATCTCAGTTCTCTATGGTGGACTTGGGTGAAGCCTCTTACATATTAGGCATGAAGATCTATAGAGATAGATCTAAGAGACTTCTGGGACTGTCCCAGTCTACATACATCGATACTGTGCTGAAACGGTTCAGCATAAAAAATTTTAAGAAAGGCTATCTCCCGATAGGCACTGGAATTGCTCTCTCCAAAAGGGATTGTACGATAAATCCTGAGAAGATAGAGCGTATGAGTATAATCTCATATACTTCGGTAATGGATTCTATCATGTATGCCATGACAGGTACTAGACCAGACGTGGCATACTCACTAAGCATGGTATGTAGATACCAGTCTGACCCAGGTGAAGCTCATTGGAAAGTGGTAAGGACCATCCTTAAGTATTTGTGAAATACTAAAGACCAATGGCTGATTTATGGAGAACCTAACTTGAAACTTGTGGGGTATACTGACTCCAGTTTCTAGTCAGATAAGGATGATAACAAGAGTGTGTCAGGATTTATCTTTCTCTTAAATGGAGGAGCGATCTATTGGAAAAGTTCTAAGGTAGCCTACTATGGCGAACTCTGTATGCGAAGCAGAATACATCGCAGCATCGGATGCAGCGAAGGAAACTGTTGTTACGAAAGTTTCTTGGTGAGCTGGGAGTGGCACCTTCCCTGGATGGTCCTGTTCCTATGTATTATGACAGCACTGGAGCCATTGCTTAAACCAAAGAGCCAAAATCTCATATCGCACAAAGCACATTCTACGATGCTATCACCTTGTACGAGAGATCGTGAAGCGATGTGACATTAACCTTTAGAAGATCTATGGAAAGGAGAACCAGGCTGTCCCCTTCACTAAAACCATCAAAATTCAAGAGTTCAACAGTTATAAATGAAAAATGAGAATAAGATTCTGTACCGATTGGCTTTAGTCCAAGTGGAAGTTATTGGAAATTGTGTCCCAAAGTTAATCGTCTAGGCTGTAGATGATTATGCTAATTTTGTAATTGTATATGAATTTCTTAATGAATAAAAGTTATTCTTTTGGCTGTTCATCACATGTGCATTTTTCTAAAAAGAATGCTTGTATGATGGAGTCCTTAGAACTACATTATTTTGATATAGAGAGGAAATATCAAGTAGTTCTTAAGCTGGTTCATAACCAAAGGATACATTGTTATAGGACGATGATGTATCAAGTATAGGTTATTGTTTCTCATATTGGTTGGTTGTCCTCTTGACTAAGGAGTGTGGTGACACTGATGTAACATACAAGTGAAATGTATGATATCTCACTGAACGTGACCATCTGCGGAGCTCCCTTCTGCCAAAGGATTGCTCGCAAAGGGATATGGATATATGTATCCCTTAGACCTGAGGTCACCATGGAGCTTGCAAGCAACTCACTGCACTTTGATGCCGGACTACCTGGATTTCTAATCCAGTGATGAAAGATCTTTGGGTACAGTCAAGTACTTATGGAGCAGTGGTGGATCAAGATGGGATTGACCCCTCTAAATAGTTTGGAGTGAATGACTCGCTGTGTCTCAATTTAGCAAAACCTTGGCCATGGTGTTCTTGTGAGGAGTCACAATACTTGTAAGGTTGAGACATGATCTGGATGAACCAAATTAGGATTGGCAGTCGAACCCTAGGTCATCCCGAGCATTACGAGGTCGAAAAAATGAATATGCAGTAACCATATGCCAGAGGTTCTTGTAAGTTGCTCTGTAATCTTCGACCTATCCAGACATTGGGTATCATTACTAGATGAGAACTTTGACTGGTATTGAAAGTGTTCCAGTGCTACCGGCTTAGTGTTCGAACCCATGGGATCACACACCGTAGGGGTTTCTATCTGATCTAAAGGCTGATCGGCGATTGAGAATCATTTTTGCCGTCACTAGAGGACAATATGATTGACCATGTTCTAAGTGTTTACACTTGGAAGTGTCAACACTTGCAAGTGTCGACACTTGACTAACGAGCAGAAATTCTGGAAAGTTTTCTGGGAAGGTTTTGACTTCGAATTTCAAATTCTGGGCATTTTTGGCTCCAGGCTTTCATGGTATGATGGTCATACTTGCCTTTTTAGCTTGAACCCATTTGGTATGGCCCTTGACCTTCTTCCCCAATCACTCCTTCCTCTTTCTCCCTCTCATGGATGCCCCTATAAATAAAGGTTGTTTTAGGGGCTACTGGAAGGTTGAGAACTAGAAAGAAAAGGGGGTTTGTGAGCATTTGGGATTAGGTGTGAGAACCTAGCATGCAAGCTAGGTCTTGGGAAGAGAGCTAGTTAGGAAGGGTTCCATCTCTCCTCCTTGCCTTCCGAGAAGAAGAAGATCGGTCCGAAGGATCCTAAGGAGCTAGCACTCCAAGGGAGTTGATCAGTGTCGAGCCCTGGTGTGAACTACTCGTAAAGGCCAAACACGTATGTGGCTTGAGAGCTTTTCACTACCTCCATCTTTTAGGTATAGCGATAAGGTCCCTTTATGCCTATTGACTCTTTTCTTGCTATTGATGTTTTATATCATGCTACATTGTTATACTAGGTCCTGTTGCAGGTAGATCGGTTGATCATTTTGATCTATCTACCGAGCCTTCCGCTGCATATTTTAAAATAGTTTTAAAATACCATTTTCTGCCTTACATGCCAGCTTTCCTTTACTTCATTTTCACCTTCACAAACACCATACAAACTCTTATTCCATGAGATTTAGGGCATGATTAAGCCCAATCCAATTAGTTTTAGGTATTCTATTTTATTTGGATTTAATCTGGTTCAAATCAAATCAACTTCGATCTTGATTTGAATCAAATTTGAAAAGGCTATCAACCTTATTCGCAATATGATTGAAATCCTAGTCCAACAAGGATTCTTAAACCATATAGGTCAAGCCAAATTAAATTAAATTAAATTACAACTCTTGCAATTAAGTCCCTGGTGCCAAAATTAGTAGGAGCTAAAATTAGTAGGTGCCAAAATTAATAGGTACCAAAATTAGTAGGTACCAAAATTAGTAGCTGCTAAATTTATAACTTTTATAAAATTAATAGTTATTAAACTTGATCTAAGCCTTGATCTGGTCAATTTCCTATTATGTGTGACCCCTAAAGTTTCATTCTATTTGGTGGTGAGACATACTATGATCTCTATCATAGTATCATCGAAATTCTTTTCGATGGACTAGAACTTTTCCAGCTCAACCCTAAAATAGATCGTTGATCCAAAAATGATCCAAGTGAGTTCCCATAATCCATCAGTGACACCTAGTAGATGTAATGGCAACCCAACAGAATAGAAGGATGAACCTCTAGGTGTAGTTCTTGTATGATCAAGTTGCTTTATCGAATGTCCCAATAGGATGCAGGTCATGGATTATTGTCAAACCCTAGCATCCATTATATGCATAACTTAATCAACTCGAGCCCAATTATGATTCTCATGGAAACTCCTTTCTATTATTATGCTGCTATGGATATAGACTTATGGACTCAGCCTCTTAGGTCACATACGACTATTTCTCTTCTACTAAGATTGATATATCCCCTATAGGACTATCAGTTAACCAAAATATAACCTTTCACCTTTAGAAGTAACGGTATAGTCAGCTACCCTGACAAACCTATAATAATTAATTTTTTGAAACTATTCCAAATCATCATTGTATAAGAACACATCTCTTATATCCTTTATACCTCAATTCTCCACTCTAATGATCTAAAACATATTTTCAGCACTTCTCAAGTATCAAAGATTGTTTTCATAATCATCCAATGCTCAAAGCTTGGATTCGATTGACATTTGCTCGTGACACTTATAGCAAAAATCAAGTCATGTATATAGCATTGTTTATATGAGATTTTCTATAGCAAAAGCACAAAACGATCTAGCTCATATACAAAATCTCTTCAAATGTGTTTAGACACCTTGAGAGATTATTTCCATGCTTAAGGAGTCAAATCTTCAATTGGATTTTCAATGTTGAATATTTAGTATTTCCCTAATGTGCTAAGTTTGTGCTAGGCTAGCATCCTCCTAAATCTATCTCATTGACCTACATTCCAAATATAGGATACTTTCAAAAAGGTCTTTAATAGAGAATTGTTTAGACAATTATAACCTAACCTAGGTCAACATGGAAATCATATTCCTAGTAGGAGAATATTATCCTGGTATAATACAAGGAATTACATACTCCCACTGACCTTTTATAAATATATTGTTTCTCTTCTCATTCTTGACTAAATCAAATGATTTGAGTATATCATTGAACAAGCTTACCTACTATGAGCTTTTTGCTTAGTCTATCTTCATAGACCCTTTGTAGTTTGTAGACTTTGTGATCTCATCACTGTCCATCTACCAGATCTAATCATTGAAAACTGCAATAGTAATTAGTATGGATTTTAGCATGATCAAGGTAAAAATGTTTGCTAATAGTCAATGCCTCGGCACTGATTATAACCTTTTACCTAAGCCTTGCCTTATATATTGGGTTACATTACGCAGTCGAAGATCAAATTTTAAAATTTTAATCCTTGAAATCCTAGTCAACCAAAATCCAGGATCTAGGACCCCCTTGATCATATCAATTAAAAAACAAAATATTAGAAAATAAAAGAATATCTTAATGCTAATATTCTTTATTCACTAGGCACAAAAGTGTATGATGCAGGATTGATTAGCATGCAAGGGAATGTTCATGGATTTAGCATTAATTTAAGATTTTAATTCTCAAATTTCATGTCAAAAAGGCAAAAGGGTGATCCTATAGAAATTCTAGACCGCAAGCATGCAAAAAAGACCCTCAAAAGTGATAAAAATAGGACCGCCAGGGCTAAGAAACCTCGGTAGGGCTAGCTTTTCTGTAATATCAAGATCTAGAGTACTAGGGGGTGTGTACCTGGTAATGTTTGTTACTGCTTCCACGAAGGGATCACTCCTCGCTCCCGGATGCAGCTTAGAAGTTCAAGTCAAAAACCCACAAATCCGTCGATTTTTTATCCGTGACCCGATGGCTAGGCAAATGGACTCCGATTCGCATGAAACTCGAGGGATCTATAAACACCAAACAAGGAGTTAGATGTGATGGAAAACTTGCTAGATTGATGAAGGAACAAAATAAAGAGAGATAGGATGGGGCGGCTGGAAGATGGCTTGAAGAAGGTGGGCGTCCAAGGTTGATGAAGATTGGATAGGTAGGGCCTCACACCTCTTGATGCTCAAAGAGTAAAGGCACTGGTCTCTCACCCACTCTCTCATGGAGGTCGATGCACAAAGGCAAAGGAAAATTGTATGGAAGAGAACTCAAATTTCATTGATAAGCATTCGAGCAAAATTACATGAGATGGGCCCTTTATGTAGAGTCATAAGACTTATGGCCTACATAATGGAATACATGGAAAAAATCATGGCGCCTAACATCTTCCTTTCTTGTACATAGAATGAATCAAGCTAATACCATAAAAACTCCTCCACATATAGAACAAAGTGGGCAGCCAAGGGGGGGACCAAGGTGGGTGCATGAAGACTTCTTCGTTTGGCTTGGGGTGGCCCATAAGGTTTCCAAAGCAGGCATGCATGAATTAGGGAATTGGAGTATATCCCATTGGCCTTCCTTTCTCACTTGATGGTGTGTGGAGTTTATGTGCCTGGAGGGTGGAAGGGGTGTGCTGGCATACACGTGTTGTCTTCAAGTGATCCTCCATGTAATCCTAGGTGGCGCAAACTAGGGTATGACTGGGACTCCACGTGGCTACTGAGGTGGCACACTGGGTGGCATCCTTCAAGTGATCCTCAAGTCTTCTCTGATTGGACTTGACTCAATACAGACTCAATACAACTATACATGATTACAAGACTCAAAATGATAAATGGCTCAACATGAGCTAACTTGATCGATTAAGCTCAATTGAGCTAAACATAACCCAAAACTTGACTAAAAAAAACCCTATTTGTATGAGTTGACTCTAAATACAGGACTCAGATATAAAAGCAGAACTCAAAGGCACAAAATAGGACTCAAATGGGTTCACTTGAGCTTAATTAAGCTAAACCCTAATTACAGGACTTCAAGTGACTCAACTGACTCAAGCCCTAATTTTAAGATGCAGAGGGCTAATAGGACTTGATTTTTAGGCAAAATTGAAAATTGGTTAAGGAACTGAAAGATCTAAAACTCAGGGACCCATAGTGAACTAGGGTTGATCCTGATGTCCCTATCAATTCTCTCAAGATGGGAGAAACTTGACTCTGTCAAGTAAAGGTCAATTTGGTGCAAATGAAAGTGTTGGGTCATGGTGCTGCGGGTCCTATCAAGGTATACATGAACATTCATAGTCCGGTTGGCCTTTCTGTCGGACCAAACGATATGGATAGCCTTGGTCCCGGGTCATAACAGCTTGGTCATCCAAGTCATGCTCGATCCGTATTAATCTCTTAGGGCAATTTAGTGGACACTCAGGTAAGGTTTCTCTCTCAAAAACAAGGTGAGGTCCAAAAATCTCACTGGGTGTCATTGCTGGTGCCCTATGCACAACCAGGCTCGAGATATTGAAAGTCGAGCTAATTTCAAAATTCGGGGGTAACTTAAGCACAAAGGCACTAGGGTCAACTCTCCTTATCACTTGTAAGGGTCCAACTTCATAGGCATGTAGCTTCTTAATATCTTCTAGAAGAAACCACTTAGGTCTAGACCTAATCTTTGCATGATCTCTCTTAGCATACTCTTTGACTTGATATCGAGAATTAGCCATGTTATTATTAGTGTTCAAAGGAATGCAAATGTCCTGATGTAGATGCTATGCAGAGATCGATGCAGGTGTGAACAATGGGATTAGGCCTAAGGGTCTTTTAGGATCGAAACCCAATAGTATCTCAATATCTATATTCACTTCGTCCTCTATGCTAAGGATGTAGACCCAAAACTTAATCCACCTTTCAGGTTTCAAACATAAATTTTTTTAGGAATCATAAAACCTGAAAAAGTCCTATTGTATGGGTATAGTAAGTTTCCTAGGGGCAGTAAATATCCCCTCCAGAATTATAAAACATGAATTACAGCATGGAAGTCTTTAGGGTAGACATGGTTCAATAGGCTCCCATGCTTAAGAGAAATTGATGGCTTGTCTATCCTAACCATGTGTTTGGCACTAGGGTGGTTTACAGGTACTAGTTCTAGAGTAGGCTGGGAATCCATTACTGGTGGCAGGTCATCAGGAAGGTCTTTGGGAAGCTTACCTGGAAAGTCCTCTAAAATAATATCAACTTCATGAGATTGTTCCTTAGGAATTGGTTCCTGGACCTCCTCAATGGACAATTCTGATGAACCCTCACTCTCATCGACTATGTTTGATCCTGGCTCAGTCACTTCTTCTCCAAATTCTTTAGTAGGTTTAGGATCTTTTCCTGTTAGGACCTCAGTGGGTTCACTTTATTGCTCTAGGCTCAAGTCATAGGTATATTCTTTAGACTCTTTAATGGGCTCAGGAGTTTCTTTCCCTAGAGTTTCATTGATTTCAATCTCTTCATACTCCTCGATCAAACTTGAGTCAGCCTCATACACCTCTTCTTCAGGTTCAACAATGGGTTCAAACTCATCCTCTTCTAGCTCTCATATAGGCTTTGGTTGGATAGTGTCCCAGTTTGTGGCATCTAGAGCATGTGGTGTTGGGACTTCTTTAAACCTCTGGTGACTTGCTCTTATTCTTCTCTAGCTCCTCAACCTAGGGATATCCTAAGTCTTGAATATAAGTGCAATCAATTTGAACTTCAGGGTCCTCACTCCTATCAGTCATGGGAATTAGTGGGATACCAGACTTGGGTTGGCTAGGGTCGAGTCGGCTCAGGCTAGGTCGGCTCGGGTTGGGTTGGCTCGGACACACCTGACTAGGTCCTAAGGTCAGGCTAGGGTCAATGGGAGTTGGCTGGTTTAAAGGAAGTCAACTAGGTCTGGGCTTAGGTTCAGGGGGATTAATCTTGTTGGACTTAGATTGACTAATATGAGTTCCCTCTGATATGACTTGAATTTCCTAGCTATGTGATAAGCTTCCTTTAGGTCCTGGACTTGCCATTGAAATTGTTCCCATTGGATGTCCCTACGTAGGCCAGCTCGAAACCTCGATATGATCATAGCCTCAGACTTAACTGTGTTACATCTCTGGATAAACTTATTAAATTGGTCAATGTACTCAACACAGTTTTATTATTTTGTCTCAATCTATACCATTGGTCTAAAAGTCTTTACTCATAAAATCAACCTAGGTACTTTTCTCTCAACTTACTCCTCATGGCTTTCCAGGTTTATCTGTTCTCCCCTCAAATAACATTGGTCCTCAATACCTTCCCAATGCCACTTAGCATGTCAGGTTAACCTACGTGTGGCCAATCTAACTTTTCCTAACTTCGACATCTTAGTGTACTCAAAATAGTGATTTAGACTTCCAAGTGGGTGCATAAGGTTGGGTGCTCCTAATGGGTCTTTCCTCTGGGTCAACTAAGTATGGGTATGGACATCTAGGGTTAGACTTAGGGGTAAGATTATGATAATAGGCTCTTGGATCAAGGAAATTGGGCCTAGATGATTTATGTTTAGCATGGGCCATACAGGCTTCTTCCCTTGTTTCCAACTAGTTGAACCTCTAGTTCATCTGGGTAAATGATTGGGCCATCTGCTCGTGAGGGCTCTTATTTGGGTTTCACGATTAGAATTATGCATGGGTTCAGCCAACTTTGGGTGTGGTGGATGATATGAGACTCCTGACCTAGTGCACATACAACACACATGAGAGAAACCGACTAAGGCTGCCTAGACCTAGAGCCCAAATAGAATGGGTCGACTCAACTTACACACAACACAATACCTAATCCTTTCGTGGGCCAGGTAAGAGGTGGGGTGGTGAGAGGCTCCCCCTACTTTCGCAGGGACCCAATTAAGGAACCACCAGTCCACTTAGGGCATTTGCCTCTGGACCTCTAGCCTTAGATACCCGCTTCCAGTAATTGGTGAGGTATTGGGTGCAATAGTCTTACCACAAGGTTGGACCCGACCTGTTGGTGCCCCTAGAATCACTTTAGGTTCTAGTTGATTTTAATTAGGTTGGGTTCGAATGCAAGATGATTATTGTGGGCTAAGGAGAGGTGATCAACTCCTCCCCCCATCTGACATATTGAAATTGCCCTTAATGTAGCTTATGCATATGATGGCACACATATGAAAACTCAATTAGGGTTTCTAATTCTTTTATATTTTACTGTATTTTGTATTTTCTATTTTTGGAAGAAATATAATATGCAGCAAATTACCTAATATGCAGGAAATATGCAAAAAATTATATTATGCCAAAATTATGCAAAAAGAACCCTAAACATGCTGAATTTCTATCATGTAGAAATTAGGTGCAGAAATTTCCTAGTGCAAAAAACAGGCATGAAGAAAATCTATAACTTGAAATAAATCATGAAAAATTACTGATAAATAGAAATCAAATATGATGAATCCATAAAAATAAGAATTAGATTTTTATCAGATACCTATATGTAGAAACAATTATTTGAACATACCATATACAGGAATTACGGGATGCAGAAATTATTATGCAAAAGAAACTAAAATATGCCTAAATAAATCATGGGACCTTGGTCTAAAGAATTCACATCTGGCATTGGTTCATTACTCCCATGGACAGACAGCATACGTGGTTTTCATGCGTATACCCTGCTTAGGAGGCGTGAACTTTCTAAAGAAAGGATTTTAGAAGATGAAAACTAAGCCCTAAACTGGCTCTTATACCAAATGATGCGGGACTGATTAGCATGCAACGGAATCTTCATGGATTCAACATTAAGTTAAGATTTTAATTTCCAAATTTCAAGTCAAAAAGATAAAAGAGTGATCCTATAGAAATTCTAGACCGCAAGCATACAAAAAAGACCCTCAAAAGTGATAAAAATAGGACTTTCAAGGCTGAGAAACCCCAGTAGGGCTAGATTTTCTATAATATCAAGATCTAGAGGGCTAGGGGGTGTGTACCTAGCAATGTTTGCTGCTGCTTCCATGAAGGGATCACTCCTCGCTCCCGGATGCAGCCTGGAAGGTCAAGCCGAAAACCTGCGGATCCGTCGGCTTTTTATCCGCTAACTCGATGGCTAGGCAAACAGAATCTGATTCGTGTGAAACTCAAGGGATCTACAAACACCAAACAAGGAGTTAGATGTGATGGGAAACTTGTTGGATTGATGAAGGAACAAAGGAAAGAGAGATAGGATGGGGCGGCTGGAAGATGGCTTGAAGAAGGTGGGCGTCCAAGGTTGATGAAGGTTGGATAGGTAGGGCCTCACACCCCTCGATGCTCAAAGAGCAAAGGCACGAGTCTCTCACTCACTCCCTCATGGAGGTCAATGTATAAAGGCAAAGGAAAATTGTATGGAAAAGAACTCAAATTTCATTCATAAGCATTCGAGCAAAATTACATGAGATGGGCCCTTTATACAGAGTCATAAGACTTAGGGCCTAAGTAATGGAATACATGGAAAAAAACATGGCACCTAACATCTTCCTTTCATGTACATAGAATGAATCAAGCTAATACCATAAAGACTCTTCCACATATGAAATGAAGTGGGCGGCCAAGGGGGGAACCAAGGTGGGCGCATGAAGACTTCTTCTTTTGGCTTGGGGCGGCCCACAAGGTTTCCAAAGAAGGCATGCATGAATTAGGGGATTGGAGTATATCCTGTTGACCTTCCTTTCTCACTTGATGGCATGTGGAGTTTATGTGCCTAGAGGGTGGAAGGGGTGTTGGCATGTGGTCATGCACGGGCCATCTTCATGTGATCCTCCATGTAATCCTAGGTGGTGCAATCCAGGGTGTGACTGGGACTCCACGTGACTGCTGAGGTGGCACACTGGGTGGCATCCTTCACATGCTTGAGTCTTCTTTGACTGGACTTGACTCAATGCAATGGACATGATTATATGATTTAAAATGATAAATGGCTCAACATGAGCTGACTTGATCGACTAAGCTCAACTGAGCTTAACATAATCCAAAACTTGACTCAAAAAAATTCTAATGGTATGAGTCGACTCTAAATACAGGACTCATATATAAAAGCAGAACTCAAGGGCCCAAAACAGGACTCAAATGGGTTCACTTGAGCTTAATTAAGCTAAACCTTAATTACAGGACTTCAAATGACTCAACTGACTCAAGCCCTAATTACAAGACGCAGAGGGCTAACAGGACTTGATTTTTGGGCAAAATTGAAAATTGGTTAAGGGACTAAAAGATCTCAAAATTCAGGAACCCATAGTGAACTAGGATTGATCCTGATGTCCCTATCAGTGTATGTCCTCTAGAGGTGATCCATACAGGAACTAGATCAAGGAGCACTCCTCTTGCTTGCTTAACTAGAAAATCTTCTCGATAGCCTTTGTTCCTTTAAAAGCCTTTCCTCTCTTCTATAACTTTTTCCCTTCTAAAGAGTATCTAAAATCTCTCTGAAAATTTCTTACTATTCTATTATCCTTTCTAATTCTCTTTCTAAGCCCTTGTCTTAAAATAATGGACTGTCTTAAAATAAAAGACTTGTCCTAACAAGAGAACAAAGAGAGTTGTTAGAACAAACTTCGGATGATTTGATTTCAATCATTGAAGCCTTTAAATCAGAAGAGAGGAGGCACTTAAAATACCCTTTCATCAATTCCTAATATGATATTTAATATATTATATAAGACCCTTCAAGCAAAAGGAGTCTCTAGGCAGAAAGGTGCTAAGTGAAATATACGTTGTTTCATAAATATTTTGCATCAAGAGTTTCTTATCGCAACTCTTTGAGAAAATATGATAATTAGTTCCTATAAGCTCCGGCTAAATCCTGTGCTAACCTTAATGCTATAATTAAGAACACTATTACTATCTTAAATAGTTTCATACAGACCACGGGCCAACATATAACTCCCAACACCGAAACTAGTGCCCATTTGGAGATGCAATGAAGACCATTAGACATGGCTATGAGTAAAGAATAGCTATCTAGTTAATTTGAGAGTGACCCTAAGGGACAATACCTAGTTGAAAATTTTAATGTCACTATAACTATCCTTGATCAATCAATTATAACTCTCGGGAATGAATTGGTCATAAAGCAACCTATACAACAAAAGAGATCAACTATGATAATTCAACTAAGGTAAAAACATATAAAGAGAAATTAAAATGGAAGGATGAACCACTTCTGTCATCACCTAACTTATCTATGATCCTAATCATAATTGCCCCAGAATTGTCCATTATTTTTAATAGGAAGGAAGAACAAATAGATGTAATAATGGAATTAATTGAAACATTCAAAGGATCATAAATGAATAATATGGTAGAGGAAGCTACACACAAAAGTCTCCCCCATGATTCATTAAACCCTGTCTTGCTCACCTTGAGGTGGATGAATTTGATTGTAGATAGATATACTATAGTAATGAACGACCTAGTAGAAATATTCTACCCCAACACCACCCACCTTTGGATCAAGAAATATGAGCCATCACCCAAACCCCCAATAGCTCCCTTGTTAGAATTATAGCCTGACCTAGAATTGAAGCTACTTCCTATCACATTCACTGATACCTTACTGGTAATATGTAATCAGGAAGCCCAAATTTTAGGTGTTCTAAAAGCACATAAAAAAGTTGTTGGGTGGGACATTGCACATATAAGAGATAATGACTTCAAAATTTTTATATCTAACTTCTTTGAATTCGGTGCTACTTTCAAGAACTTCCTCCAAAATTTATCTATAGTATTAAAATGATGTATGGAGATAGAATTAATATTAATTTAAAAAAAGTGCTAAGTTATAGGTCATAAAGGGATTTTTACAAAACCTAAATTATTAGTTGAATCCCTCATGACACTAGTTGAACCTTCGCGTATGAAGAGAGAGGTATCAAAAGGGAATGCTAAAATACTCTCTTCATATATTGAGCACATTGAGTACATGGATCTAGGTCTATTAGAACCCTAACTAGTACTTAAGTTATGCCTAGATTTAATTATAATGAAAGAATTATTAGTTATCAGGGGAAGAAGCCACTTAATAGTCCCATGCAAGAACTACTTTAAAGATGAACCCAAATCATGTACGGAATTACAAACCCATGTCAAGATTTGGGTAGGAATTGTTTAAGTACTCTAAGAGGTATGGTTGAAGACGTTAAACTTAGCATTTGTTGGGAGGCAAGCCAATATTTTTATTAATTCTTGTTTTAGTGATTTTAATTTTTGTAGGAATAATTGACCACTCCTTACGGACACACCTAGTAATACACGATGAATATCTAGTCCAGGTGGTACTCTCTTTTTCTTACTTTCATGTCCTAATTTTTCCTTACTCCACGAGGACATTGAGAATTAAGTTGGGGAGTAGGGAAAACCTTATAGAAAAACTTTTTGAAAAATATTTTGGAAAAGATTTTTGAAAAATATTTTAAAAATACCATGAAATTTCTAAAAAATTTAAAAATTATTAAAAATTTTGAAAAAATATAATTTTTTTTATAAATCATGTACCATGAAAGACATTCTTGAGCAAAATAGATTAGAAAAAGATAATAGAGTTAGAAAGTATTTGCTAATAACTATAGCGAGCCAAGTAGACTAGCTGGTCAGACTTTTAGCAGTCTACATAGGACACCTAAAGGCTATTAACACTTTCATTGCACATGCACACTAATGAGATAAAATAGGTATTAGTTGTAAGGCTAATTGAAGATTCAATTATTACTAAAAACTTGGTAATTGATATACACTCTATTTAAAAAAAACTTGAATACGAGAAAAGAGCTACCTACATGAAAAAATCAAAAAAAGGGACAAGTTCTAAACATTAGTTTTTCATCGAGTAACCAGGCACCTTCGCCTAAGTAAGCATCATTGTTCACATTAAAAAATGGGTAGTATGATGATATCATAATAAAAAAGAAAAAAATTTTAGGTGGTATGAAAGCTTCCTCAGTTCATATGCTTAATTTGGGGGTGTATAGAAAATTTACTAAAGTAGGTGATAAGAAAAATATAATTTATTTTTACAAGCTAGTATCGAAATACTAAGTTAGCCACCATATATACAAGTCCCGTAGACCTTTAGATGAATTCTAAGAAAATTTCTAAAAGTTGACTGTAAAATTTGCTTTAGAATCTCAATACCTAGCTCCTGATACTAGCTAATTTCTTTTAACTTTAATCTTAGATCTAACTTTGTAAAGGAAGATCTCAATGATACATGGTTATAAATTAATCACATTGTTAAGGGACTAGCAATGAATAATTGGGGGGTGTGATAAGACTACTAAATATCCCTATTCAAGCATTAAAATAAAATTAATTGATCCATATTTCTTAGAATTTGATATTTTTATTAGTGTTTTGTAGAAAAGAAGTTCATGGTTGGAAAGAGCTAAATTTTTGAAATCTAACGACATAAACGATACTCAAATCGGAGTTCAAATGAGCTCGAAATCGAAGTTTGAAGTTCATTAAGGAAATAGCATAAATTTTAAAGCAATTGGTCCATGGCAAACCGGTCGCTCAGTTACAGAAGTAGGGCATGATGCACGATAGCCGTTAAACCGGTCCACAAGCTCATTCTATGGACCATCTTCCTTCTTGAGCCTTATCACCATCAGAGAAGCCACCAGAGATCGCCAGCCACTGTCATTGCTAGCCAAGAGATTGTCCATGGTTGGAAGCATTATTGAAAGCCTGTCGATGCCTGGCCACCATCCACCATTGTTTTCTAGACATCTGGTCACCAACTTCACTATCAACTACCCATTGCCATTCACCGGTCACCACCTATGGCTAGAGAAGATGCCAAGAGTCCATCATCAACCGGAGAAGCTTTCAAGGACCTTAGAGCCATGGTTTCCTCAGCCCATCCAATCCGAGCATCATAATTTTTCTACCATTCCAGCCAATCCCTACCACAGGCCAATGTTGCCGCTCCCGCTGTTAGCTAGAAGATGGGATGAAGCCACCATCACCTTCGCTAGATGATGCCATCACTACCGTTGGTCTGAGATGTTAATGTGATCAGCCATGGCCGCCACCCTCTTCTCTACTATCTTCATCCTTCCATGGCCATCCCACCATCACCACCAATCTAGTAGCTGACATCGATGCTCCCTCTTAACCATTGATGTAGTCTCCTCGTCACCAGAAGCCCATCATCGACCATGCATATGCTCTGCATCATCTCCATATTACCGGCTTCTTCCCTTGATCTGCTGCCCAATACAACCCTCTAATCGCCAATCACAGCCAATCACCATCATCCATCATTGCCACAATTTGTCTAGGATTCGAAGAAGCCCGGATTCATGTTCGATTAGGAGGAGTCATCAGGTAGCTGGATTTGGTCTAGTCGAGATTTAGTCTACCTGAGAAGGAAAGAAAGCACTAATATATGGCCGAGACTATTTTTCACGATATATGGCTGATTCTATCTTCGATTGACTCCAAATTTGATCAGGAGAAAGCTCTTGATGAGCTCTATATAAGGAGGTCCCTAGGCTATTCGGTTCCTATAGCATAATTTTCTTTTCTTTTCTTTTATAATTAGTTTAGTTTGAAAGAGAGGGAGAGAGGAGAAAAAAAAAGAGTTCTTCAAGAAAGGAGGTACTATGATAGAGCCCTAAATCTTCAAGAAGATGAATCTAGGAGCCATGTATGACTGAGGTGCAGTTTATAGGAAAGTATGGGCTTTTATTAATTTATGAAATTATTTTTTCTTCTATGCAATTAAATAAATACTTTTAATCCCTTTTCAATTCTTTTCAATTTGATTTTCTAAATTAATTATCTATAGGTGGGATGGATTATGATCCTAACACGATATGATCATGCTCAAATAGATAATGATTCTAGAACTTTTATTCACTTATCTTATTAGGATCTTTTCAACTCAATCATTGGATAGCTTATACTTGTAGGATAGGCCTTGATCTTAATAGGATATAGTTTGTACAAGGCAATCGTCTATACTAAGGGTTAGTTTGAAAGATTCTAAAATAATATGGATTTCTATTATTTAGATTAAAACAAATACATGATTTATGTTTATGATTATCGAAAAACTTGAAAATATTTTTTTATATAAATCCCTCGATCTCATATTTAATTTCAATTGATTAGTTTTAATTGAACCATCATCTCCCTTTTAAAAATCTAAATATTTATTTGTTTATTTACTTTCTTCGTATAATAATTGCCCTTGATCCCCGAGGATACGATCTATACTCATCCTAGCTATAGTAGTGAGTTAGGTTTTTATTTTGATCGCCCATGATAATGATCAATTCTTATGTGATAAGACTACTAATATCCCAATTCAAGTATTAAAATAAAAATTAATTGATCCATATTTCATAGAAATTGATACTTTTATTAGTGTTTTGCAGAAAACAAGTCCATGGATGGAAAGAGCTCAATTTTTGAAATCCAACGATGCAAACAACACTCAAATTAGAGTTCAAATAAGCTTGAAATCAAAAGTTTGAATTTCATTAAGGAAATAGCATGGATTTTAAAGTAGCCAATCCATGGTTGATAGGCCGCTTAGTTTACAAAAGCATAGCATAGTCCATAGTGGCCATTAACCCTGGTCCACAAGCTCAGTCAGTGGACCATCTTCCTTCCCGAGCCTTATCATCACTGGAGAAGCCATTGAAGATCACCCACCACCATCATCATTGGCTAGGAGGTCATCCAAGGCTAGAAACACCATCAGAAGCCTGTCACTACCATGCCATCATCCTCCACCATTATTTTCTTGCCGTTCGCTCACCAACTTCACTATCAACCACTCATTGTCATTTAACGATAGCCACTCATAGCAAGAGGAGATGCCGAGAGTCCATCGCCAGTCGAAGAAGCTTTCAAACACCCCATATCCATGGTTTCCTCAGCCCATCCAATCCGAGCATCATGATTTTTCTACCATTCAAGCCAATCCCTACCACAAGCTAATGTTGCCACTCTTGTTGTCAGCTAGAAGATGGGATGAAGCCGGATGATGCCATCACTGCCATTGGTCTAAGATGTTACTATGATCAGCTATGGCTGCCACCCTCTTCTCCATTATCTTCATCCTTCCACGGCCATTCCACCACCACCACCAATCCAACAACTAACACCAATGCTCTCTCCTTATCATCGATGCCATCTCCTTGCCACTAGAAGCCCATCACCAGTCGTGAATACACTCTACATCATCTCCACATCACCAACTTCTTTCCTTAATCTATCGCCCAACACCACCATCTCGGTCTGGACATCATAGTCATTAATCGCTACCAACCACCACCATCTAACATTTCCATAATTTGTTTAGGATTAGGAGAAGCTAGGATTCAAATTCGATTGGGAGGAGCAATCCTCAAGCAGCTGGATTCGATCTGGTTGAGATTTGGTCTGCCTGATAAGGAAAGAAAGCACCTATCACCCATCAAGCTATAGATCGAATGGTTAAGACTGTTTTTCATGATATTTGGCCAATCCTAACTCTAATTGACTCCAAATTTAACTAGGAGAAAGCTCTTGGCGAGCTCTATAAAGGACTCCAAGCAATAGTTCAAGTATCAGTTCTTGTAGCATAATTTTCTTTTCTTTGCTTTTGTAATTAGTTTAGGTTGAAAGAGAGGGAGAGAGGGAAAGAAAAAGGAGTTCTTCAGAGGAGGAGGTTGAAAAAAGAGTTCTTTAGAGGAGGAGGTTCTATGACAAAGCCCCAAATCTCCAAGAAGGTGTATCTAGGAGTCATGTGTGATTGAGGTACAGTTTATAGGAAAGTACAGGAATCCTTTCATTAATTTGTATAATTATTTTCTCTTCTATGCAATTGAATAAATACTTTCAATTTCTTTTCAATTCTTTTCAATTTGATTTTCTAAATTAATTGCCTATAGGTGGGATGGATTATGATCTTAACATGATATGATTCATGCTTAACATAGATAATTGATTCTAAGATTTTTATTCACGAATCTTATTAGGATCTTTTCAACTTAATTATTTGATAGCCTATACTTATGGGACAGACCATGATTTTAATAGGATGTGGTTCATACTTGGCACGATAATTTATACTAAGGGTTAGTTTGAAAGATTTTTAAATAATACATATTTCAATTATTTAGATTAGAACAAATACATGATTTTTGTTAGTGATTATTAAAAAACCCGAAGATATCTTTTAATCATATAAACCCCATGACCTCATATTTAATTTCAATTGATTAGTTTTAATTTAACTATTATCTCTCTTTTAAAAATTTAAAAATTTACTTCTTTCTTTACTTTTTTTATATAATAATTGCTCTTGATCCTCGAGGATACGATCTCTACTCACTCTAATTATAGTAGTAAGTTATGTTTTTATTTTTGACCACCCATGATAGCAATCACCTTATATTTTCCAATGATGCTTTGTAGGACACACCACATTTACTCCGGGCATTAAAGCATCTATCACCTACCAGTTTGGAAGCTCATGTGGAAGTTACCAGCCATGCTTTTTCATTTGAAAAGATGAAGTTATGCACCTTTTTGTCATTTTTTATTCTTGCATGGAGTGGTTCTCTTCTTCCTTAGGGCGTTTTCGTCATCCTTTTTATTCTATCTATCCTCTGCCTTTGCTAGAGTGCTTCTTCTTTCCAAGATTTTCTTCTAGGAAGCTCATCGTTTGGACCTCCTGTTCCTTCCCATTCCTAGGTTAGCCCTTCTTTCCTTTCCATATTTCTTCTCATTCATTCTCTCTTCTTCTTGGGTGGTTAATCCATGGCAGGCCATAAAAAAGGGAAGTCCTAGGAAGAATGTTAGAGAGGGGAGATCGAGGGACCTCATTGCCCCATGCTTGAAGCATGCTAAGCTAGCATCCAATGGCTCGAAGGCATACCAGTCTCTGGTAGACTAGGAGAATTTATCTCTTGTCTACATCAGGTATTATGCCCCTAAGAATTATGAAATAGAGTTGCCCAGACATGACACTCAGATAGAGTAGGTTGGGTGTCTATGAAGATGCAATCAAAGCAGGATTTAGGTTTTCCCTTCATCCATTCATTCTTGAACTCCTTAGGGCCTATAATATACCTTTAAGTGTTTTGATCTTGAATTTGATTAGACATATAATAGGGTTCTTGGGGTTATGCTTCTTAGTAGAGATCTAGCCATCCATTCTTTTATTTTATTCATTCTTTAGCACCTAGAGGTACCCATATGCCAAGGTGTGGTGGTACCTTTTGTCCCAAAGGGGGGTTAAACCACTAATTTTAGGTGCTCCTTCCACCACCAAAGAGTAGAAGGTGTATTACTATTTTGTGTCATCTTCTTTGATATATGGTTAGGGTCTGTAGAGTTAGGGTTAACTAGTCACTCCCTTGTTAAGCACCCCCAAATTGAGTGAATTGAGTGTTTAGGGAGAATGCTATTTCGAAGCCCTTAAGAAATTTACGGTTCCTGACCTGGAGTGGCTCTTATCTGAGGAATCCCTCCTAAGAGCAAGCTCAGCAGGCTCCATGAAGGTGAGTCTATAAACTTTACAATCTTTTTCTTTCTTCTGAACCATCCTTCCTTTATTTTTGATCGGCCAGTCAATCCATAGGTATGAGGCTCAAGGATGCCAAGGCCAATTGGCCCAAAAGAGAAAGGGCCAAACTTCCTCTAGGGATTCCAAGAAGGCCAGATTTTTTGAGCCTAAGCCTTGGCCCATGGAGGCTCCATCCAAATCTGATCAACCCAAGGTGATTGATTCTTCCTTAATGGTTGTCTTTGATCATCTAGAGGCACGGTCAATCCCATGGAGCCAATTAATCGCCTGTCTGCTCCTTTAGCTATAGGGAAATCAAGGGCCCCCATTGAACATGAGGCTAAGGGGTCCACGGGACATGTGGATTACCACTCATGGGGGCCTGCTAAGAGGTCTTCAAAAGAAGCCTCTTCCCAGAAGAGATGGATGAGCTTAAGGGGATGCGCTATGATGATTTAGAGAAGAAGGCAATTTTGTTAGTGCAATAGGTATTTCGCATCCGGCTCTCACTTTTAGCTTTTGATCGATCGATCTCTGATTTTTTGTTCTTGTAGTTTGTGCATTATACACCTAATCTACTAAACCAGGCTTTCAATAGTGGGAGCACTATCAAAAATCTAGAATGTTGTAGAGGCCCAGTGGGAGGGCGAGGTAGCAAATGTAGCATCCAAGCACTTGGATGAAACACTCTCCAAAGCGAAGGCCGAGTTAGACGAGATGAAAGTTGACTAGGCCTAGGAGAAAGAGAAGGTGAGCAGGAGTTGGTGAATGCCAAAAAGGAGGCATAGGTGATGGTGAAGTTTAAGGCCCATGATGACTTCATGGTAAAAAAGGCTCAAGCCATGGCTGACTTCCGAGAGTCAAATGAGTTCCACACTCTCTACCAGGACTTCAGTCAGGAGTCATATGAGGAGGGGTTTGGTAGGGCAAATGGGAGTTCTGGGAAGCCATTCTAGAATATTTCCTAGGAATAAAGGTTGACTTCCTAGACGCAAGTGAGGAGTCCAAAGGCAGGCCTGCCGGTGCATCTATTAAGGCTCTTCCCACCGAGCTCATCCCTAAACCCATTGATCAAGTCATCATCGATCCCATTCAGGCTGAGCCCATTTTCACCATCAGACTAACTTCTATTGATTCTCCCTTCTATGTTGGTCCTTCTTCTACTACTGCTGATCCTAACAAGGATTTTGGGAACTGGAACTATGTATCTTTTGTTTCTTTTTCTTTAAGCTTATACATTCTCAAATATTGTAGCTTTTCTTTTAGACAATGTAATAGACTCTTTTAAAAGTAATGAAATGAGAAGTTGTTTCTTCTACTTGTTGTACTTTACATTTATTATTCGTAACCCTCTTATCATCAGAAGTACCGGTGCCTACCAAGCATCTCCACAAGGCCATTGAAATCAAGGCGCATGTTTCTAAACAGGATTCCCATGCTGAAGTTGCAAAGAAGAAAACTTCTTACCAGAAAAGGAGGTACTGAAGATGCACAAGGCACTAAAAAAGGCCTATGAAGAGCTAGATCATTATCACTCAAAATGTACTGGCTACATTATTGAGAAAATTGTGCTTGAAATGACTTTCACCAAGGAGAGGGAGAATCTATTAAAGAGAATTTCCCAAGTTTTTTGTGGTGTTACTATTAGGATGGCTAGGCTGTTTGATCAACTTACCTCAACAAATGGAGAGATTTTTAGCTTGAACTCACTGCTTAAATCTAGGTACTCTCATTAGGAGATCACTTCTCGATCGGTCGAGCTTCAAGATGAGCTCCTCTAGGCCAGAGGGCAAATCTCCAGCCTTAGGCAATATTTGAGGGAAAGGGTATAATGGATGGTCTAGAATTTAGAGGGCCACCTTTGGCTATTGTCCGTATATCTATCAAGCCACCCCCAATGGAGTCACACCCATCATCACCCCGAGAGAGGATGCAGCATGCCCCCAGTGCTAGCACTATGGAGAGTTTCGGGGCAAGATTACGATATTGATCGATAACATCATGCCAATCTGGTCAATAATCTAGATTGCATAGCCACCAACAATTAAGCCATCGATCTTGGTCATAGAGCCATCGCTCTTCTGGCCATTATTTTTTGGGTTCCTTGGGCTGGGCATAGTGAAAGATTGGGTTTCAAAATTTTTCATTTTCGAAACCCTAATCAGCCGGAACCCTAAACCCTAGGACCACTTGAGCATAACAACTAATAAATCAAATCTTTAGGGTTATAGACGAATACCTGGAATGCTATATTCCTTAATTTCTATGAGGCACACAAGTGTACTCTAGAGGTGATCCACATAGGATTGGACCAAGGAAGCATCTTATGAAGGTTGCTTGTTTGACTGGAACTCTTTTGGTGGCCTTTTGGACTTTCTTCCTTTGTTGGAACCCCTACCCTCCTGTAGGGCACTCAAAGAACTCTCTGATTCCTCTCTCAGATTTTGAATATCCCTTCTATTTTTCTTCCTAGGCTCTTGTCTTAAATAGACTAGCATTGTCTTAAAAGAACAAGCTTTGTCTTAAAAAGACAAACCTTATCTTTAGGAGGAGGAAGAGAAAATAGCAGGTAGTATTATTCAAATGGGAATTGAATGCTTTGGCATCAGAATATGATATGTTTATATAGAGAGGGACGAGGCACCTGATATGTCTCTTTCTCAGCCCCTTGATAAGACCCTTCAAGCAGAAGGAGTCTTTTGGATGTGAAGACATATCATGATACAACCTATCATGTGTCAAGACATAAAAATGTCTCTTCATTTTTCCAGCCTTGTTCTCCACCTGCCACATAGCATTAACCTGTTATATGAAAGCTAATGGGCATGAAATCTGAAAGGAGGCATCAGAGAAATATGAGAGCCTTCAAATAGAAGGACTCATGGTTTCAAATTAGTGCCAACAATGAAGGGACACAACCCTTCATTGTGCGCTACCTTTGTTTTCATGCAAATCCACTTATTTGACCAATCAATCCTAAACCAAATGGCATGGAGATAAGGAAGAGGCATTTGGGCTTTATCTAGAATTTGTGTTTGACTAGCAGAAGGACTCTTGGTCCTTCTATGCACATTTATTCTTGGTGCACACTGTAACTTGGCACCAAGAGTCCATGCCATGTAGGACTCTTCCATAAATCCAAGATAAAGCTTAAAAAATCTAGATAAATATTGAATTAGGTTGCCCCACTTAGGACTCTACCCAATTTAAGTTTCACTTAAATTGGTTTGCCCAAATAGCAAGCAAGCTGATCCAATCCAATTGGGTTAGGAGTTGGGCTAGCCAACATATGCTAGTATGTTAATTAGCTAACCAATTAGGATCCCATAGGGAATAAAATTCAGTTGACTTCCTTGGCCAATTCCCTAATGTGTGTGATCCTTTGGGTTTCACATCTAGCCAGCAGTAGGTCTAGGTCCAAGCTGATTTGATCTAATCGAACCTAATTGACCTAATTAGGTCAAATTGAGTTGACCTAAGTTGCCAATTCGATCAAGCTTCCGAATTGACTCATGAATCCAATCAATTTGATTCATGAAAATCTATAAGACATGATTGACATCTAGCAAAGTGTCATGACTATTTGGAAGATGAGAAATTTAATAGAAATTTTTAAAATACCCTTCAGTGGAACGTTACCGTGCAATTCAATCCTTCGATCTCCCTTTATCCCAATTAAGTGATGGACATGGATAAATGTCAAACCCTAGTACTTAATCTTTTTGAATCTCAATTTGATAATGAAGACTCAATCGATGAAAGATTAGAAATCCTATGTAATCTCATCATGCTTTGATCAAAGACTTCTTGAGTTATCATTCGAAGAAATCTACGGGATAACTTCTCCCCTTAATAGGAGTGATCGATTTCTTGTTGACCTACTCTTTACCTTCATGCACAATCCATCATATCCAAAAGCACCCCATACATGACTTAATTGTCATGAATGAGCATGCATCAAAACATGGGTTCATGTGCACAAAATACTATGGTAGTCTCAGGCCTGAGGATCACATGCATAACTTCTACTAAGAGAACGTTCTTTTGATAAGTAAGACTTCCATTTGATGTTCTCTTATCAAATTAGTTCAGTGAACTCATAGCTTAATGAGAACCCACATCCTTGTATTAGTGTCTCTGCACAAGTGGCTGTGAGACCAACCACCCTTTCCATCGAGCATACATAAGATGTGCTAGTCCTTTTGGATTCATCGATCCCTGAATCGATGATCCAATGACTAGGAATATTTTAGGTTAGAGTTTATAGGTCTAACCGTTATGATCTAAATCATAACCCTAATTCCATTACCTTAACCTATGGGGTTCATCATAACATAAGACATAGTATATAATGAATCAAAAACTGCCTTTATTAATATCAATTTTGAGTTGGGAGAATACAAAAATGCCACTGATATAATAACTATAATTGGCTTTCAGGGCATAATTCTTTCAATCTCCCACTTGTACTAAAGCTAATCACCCTCATATTTAATACCCATTGAATCTAGATGGTGATCTAACTACTATAGCAAAAGGGCCTTAGTGAATGGGTCCGCTATGTTGTTCTTTGTATCGACTTGTTCTACTGCACATCATTTCTTTCAATGATTTCTCGAACAAGGTGGAAGCATCTTAGGATGTGCATGGACTTATGATGAGACCTCGATTCCTTCGCTTGTGCAATCGCTCCACTATTATCATAATATGGTTGCTATGTTGTAGGAACCACATCCAATTTCGTGATGAATTTCTTCATCCAAACTGCTTCCTTAGCAGCTTCACTAGTAGCTATGTATTCTGTCTCAGTAACTGAGTCAGCTACAGTTGGCTGCTTGGTAGTCTTTCAACTCACTGCTTCTCCATTCAGAGTAAAAACATACCTTGATATGGATTTACTTTGATCTGGATCAAAATGAAAACTAAATCTATATAGCCTTCTAGCTTCAACTTTGATCTATCATATATTAGAAAAATATCTTTAGTCCTTCTCAAGTAGTTAAGAATGTTTTTCTTAGCTTTCCAATGATCTTCCCCTGAATCAGCCTTGAACCTGCTTACTATGCTTACAGCATAAGCAACTAAGCCTAGTATGATGCAGAACGAATGCTCTGATACCAAAAATGATGCAGAACGAAAGAGATGATACGATGCGAAGTAAATTAAGACTAATTCTTTTTTTTTTTAATGTTTTGAAGTTGGCTTAAACTCAAAAAAAGTTAAACTAAATTGAAAGAAACTATATAATAATTGAAAGCACAATTCAAAAAACTAGATTATCAGAGTAGTTCAGAAGTAAAGGATCGCTGGGGGTTGAGAAACTCCCAGACCTAGGGTTTCACTCTGAACTTTCAACAGGACAGAAGTAAAGAGAAGAGAAGGGTTACAGACCAGGCTGTGATCTTTACAGAGTTTAGTGGAAGGACTCTCTTGAGCAGATTGTTGGATCCCGAATTCGGATATCTTCGCAATGGATCCTCCAATACTGGTCCTATGGCAGAGTTGGCTTCTTCTGAACTCAAGATCTGGGAAAGAAGAGGAACAAGTTATGGAACCAGATACTCAAGGAAGATTTACCAGATAGAAGAACTTGAAAGTTGATGTTGCTGAGATCCCGATTCTCCTGGATGCTGATCTGACTTCCTCTGGGGTTTGCTCTGTATTCGAAGTGGCCGAACTGGACCTGGATGCTGGTGGTCAGCCTCTACTTGGAGAGAGGGGCCGTGAGAGATGGGGTAGGCTAGGGTTTGGTGGAATGTAGAAGAAGATTGGCGGCTAGGGTTTGGAGTTGAAGTGGCTAACCTAGGGTTTTTTGGTTGGAGATCGCACACCTCCTCAAGGTTCCTAGGGAACCCGGATTTACTCCCTCACGGAGCTCAACACCTGAATGCAAGTGCGGAAGAGAGGAACACAAAGTTGCTCACACAAAATTTGAATTCATTCATCAGTGTTTTTAAAACTTACAAGAGGGGTTTATTTTATAGGTCTTTACAAGAGGTCAGGGTTTTACATCTTTCCATGTGGGACTAATAGGATGGACCCTCAAATTAGGCTTGTAGAATCAAATCCTTCTCATATGGCTGGCCAAGAGCTTCCATAAGTGTTGATTGGTGGCTCCAAATGGTAAGTAGGTGGCGCCTCTTAGCCTTGCTCTTCAAGAAAAATATTTTTCCTTCCATGCTTGGTTTTATTTGGAAGTTTTTGGGCGCCTCCTAGCCTTGCTCTTCAAGAAAAATTTCCTTCCTTCCATACCTGGTTTTATTTGGAAATATTTGGGCGCCTCCTAGTCTTGCTCCCCAAGCTTTGCTCCTTTCTTTTCATAGCTTGGCTCTTATGAAAATAGTTTGGGCGCCTCCTTGGATTGAGGATCCTAAATTGATTTCTCCTTAAGTGGCGCATGAAAGAAGGGACCTGCTTTCTTGTGCTGTGGGGACCAAAGTACACTGATGGAGATGTGGCGCCCCTTGGACTCTGGCATGTGGCTGGGAGTGTGGCGCCCACTTACTTGAGCCTGGAAGAAAATGTGGCACCCTGGAGAAGACCTAGACCACTACTAGGACTTGTACTGAGTCAACATGACTCAACAAAATTTAAATTGCAGGAAAATACATACTCAAACTAAAATTGAGTTGAGCAAGTCAACCCTTATTACAAAACCAGAAAATCCTAATTCTTCGAGCAAGGTCAATCAGAGATCCAGATAGAGCCCTGAAGTCTTCTTCTGAGTCTGGTGCTCGCACCAATTCTCCCGGGTGGGAGGAACTCGACCCTGTCGAGTATGGATCAAGTTGGCTCTGGTATCTCTCCAAGAGGTCTGGGTCCAATTCTTGTAATTCTTCTTGGGAGATCCAAGAGTCATCAGAATCTGGCCTTCCTTGCCTGCAGACCAGGTATCTTTGGTATCCTCGATTACGAGTAGAGATAACCTGATCATCCAGGATCTTTTCAATCTGCTCTTTCCTCACAGGCTAGTTTGTTGGTGGACACACAGGGTTGGGTTCACTCTCAAGAGCAGGATTAGGCTCAAAAGGCTCACTGGGAATCACAGCTGGCTCCTATACTCTACTAAGTCTGTAATGTTGAAAGTAGAGCTGTTGCCTAGTTCTGGAGGCAACTCGAGCACATAGGCATTGGATCCTACTCTCTTCACTACTCTAAATGGTCCAGCTCCTTTAGCATGTAACTTTCTAACGATTCCAGGAAAAAACCGCTCAGGCCTTAACCTAATCATTATATAGTCTCTCTCAACAAAAGTTTTGACTCATCTTTGAGAATCAGCCAACTTCTTATAAGTTTCATTACTTAAAGTTATTTTGGCATGAATTTCTTTATGCAAGTCCTTTACATGCTATGCAAGTGCATCAAGAGACTTGTGTGTGTGGGCTAATAGTGAAATCAGATCAAGTGGTGTGTGAGGCTTGTATCCATGAACAATTTCAAAGGAACTCTAGCCTATAGACCTATTGATCGAAACATTGAATGCAATTTTAGCCCTGGACAAAATACAAATCCCAATTCCTAGTGCTCTCAATCAAACCAAAATCTGAGCCAAAGCCTAGTAAAGGGTCAAGAAAAACTAAACTAGACTGACGACGCACTCCTAAAGAATGGACTTTATTCCAAAGGAACCCTAGGTCTAAACCTAACAAACTAAGGCTCTCTAGGTTTGACCTTGGGTCGGAGGAGGGCATGCAGAGCATGAAAACTTATTATGGATGCCTAGTAGGTGCCATAAGGTCTTCCAGAAGTAGGTGGCAAACCTAATGGGTTCTAAGGAGTCTTGCAACCTAGAGATCTCAGAAAAGTGTAATCCCATAGCTCTAGAAACATGAGAAGATTCAGGGAAGGGTAGGAAATAAGAATTAGAGTTTTGAGGTGGCTTATCGGAAACAAGAAACAAACCTTGGTTATTCAGGACGACCTTAAAATGAGGACATTGTTCTATAGGTGCACTCATCCAAACCTCATGATTTGCTCTAGGAGGGTCTACAAGTGCAAGTTCTAGGATAGGCTGGGTGCTCCTAGAAGGTGGAAGGTTATCAGGAAGGTCTTTGGAATGTTTATCTAGAATGTCCTCTAAGCTACTGTCTTTTTCTTGTTCTTGGACCTTCTTAATGGGCAATTCTTGTGAACCCCTTCCTTCTTCACACTTCTCTACCAGATATGACTCAGGGGTGTCTTCTTTGGATTCCTCAATGAGTTCAGGGGTATTCTCACTTAAACTTTCATTTGGTGTAATTTCCTCTTCCTGAACTTCCTCAAAAGGGTCTTCTCTTAGGGTTAGCTCCTGAATTCCTTGAGTGGCAGGGGTCCCCTCAATAACCCCATTAGGTAGGAGTTGGTTAATTGAATTATCGGGAGAGATATCCTCAAATTCTTCTTCTTCATATTCATCTATCAAACTTATGTCAGGCTCATATATTTCTTCCTCAATCTCACTGAAAGGTTCTAATCTATTCTCCTTTGATTCCTCTTTAAGTATGGCTCTGGTCGGGTCAACTAATTTTGGGATGGCCATGCCTAACTCCTTCTCAGTGTTATCCTTCTGGTCAAGAGGTGACACAAGTGGGAATTGACAAACAAAAGTCTGGTTCACTATGGATGTTGGATCAATCGAACTTGACTCAAGTTGGTAGAGGTTGGCTTTAAGTCCAAAGTACTTGATTGGTTATATCTTAAAGACCACTCATAGTCTTTGGCTTCTTGGTAGGCTCGGTCTAACTCATTGGTCTTTTCAAGGCATAGCTTCCTATAAATGTCTAGGTGTAACCCAACCCAAAACCTCGATGTGATATGAGCTTCGGTCTCAATGGTATTGCATTTCATGTCATACCACTGGAAGTCCTCGATATATTTAGACACAGGCCTATTACCTTGTCGCAATTGGTACCATTGGTCTAAAAGTCTTTTCTCATAGGATCTATCTTGGTACCTATCTCTGAACTTACTTCTCATATCTCTCCAAGTATATATTTCCTCTTTTCTTTGATAACACTCATGCTCAATAGCATACCAATGCGACCTAGCATGTTTGGTGAATTTGGTTTTGGCCAACCTAACTTGTCCTAATTCCGACATGTTAGTGCACTCAAAATACCGATCCATTTGTTCTTCCCACTTAATATATGTCTCTTGTCTTCCATCAAAAGTGGGTGCATAAGGTTCGGTGTTCCTAACGGGTCCCTTCTCTGAGTCAACCAAGTATGGGTATAGGCTCCTAGGGCTAGACTCAGGGGCAAGATCATGGTCATAGGCTCTTAGATCAAACCTCCAATGATTAGGTTCTGGATCCCTGTATAAAGGTCTCCTAGGCTCTGGGTGTGGGTGAGGTTGGGGTCTACCAAATTCTGAGTCAGGGGTCCAATTTCGGTGCCAAGGCTCCTCAAGTACCTGAGCTCGGTCTCTAAACTGGGCAACAGTATCAGTCATATCCTGACTCAATTTGGTCATATTTTCGGTAAGAGTTCTAATCATGGCCTCTAAATCAGTTTGGGTTTGACAAGGTTGGTAGGGTACTCCGTTCCGGGTGGGCATGATGATGCAAGCAAGCACACCAAATGAGACTCGATTGAAATGACTACAGGCTAACTAGACCTAGAGCCCAAACTAGATGCCCAATCAGAGTGGCAAGCTAGCCTGTAGTAACTCGGGACTCAGCCAGGCAGGTGTAAGGGGAGTGTTAGGTCCCTAATTGCCAATCCTAGACACCAATCAGTGATTGGCCAGGTAGGCGGATCAGCACACAAGCCCTTCGGGACGTAGTCCCTGAATCACTGTTCTAGACACTGAGTACAAAGCACACACAGAGTAACCAGACAAACTGACTAAATCCTAGGCTGGACCTGACCAGTTGGTATTCCTAGCCCACTAGGGCAAATTAGGTCTAATTAATTTTAAGATTAAAGGCTTAGGTTCGAATGCACGGGAGGTGGTTTTGGGCTAAGGAGAGGGTCTCAATCCTCCCCTTATGTTGCAACTTCGGTGCCCTTAAGATAGCTTCAATTTATGCACACTTAAATAAAAACACAGCTTGCAGAAAATAAAAAGCAGAACAACAGTAAAATTGATCTCAGAAAATCTACAGAAATTAATAAATCATGATAATTTATGTAAATTACTTTCAATTATAATGGTCCAGAAAAATAAGAATTACTTAATTTAGAATTTTCTGTAGGGAGAAACAACTCGAATAACAGGATAGTTACTGGCAGAAAACAGAACGTGTGTCCCGTTTACAACCCTGCCAAGAAGTTATAACCCAGCGGCACCCCTACATGTCCTGGGAACCCCCATGGATTGGGATGAGGAGGCTTGTGTCTCGCTTGTTCTTAGGATCGGACGGCCAGGAGAGTCTACTCCAGGCAGCAAAAGTAAAAAGGAACGAAAAAAATAATCAAACAAGCAAGAACCCTAGATAGGGCTCTGATACCAAAATTGATGCAGAACGAATGCTCTGATACCAAAAATGATGCAGAACGAAAGAGATGATGCGATGCGAAAGTAAATTAAGCCTAATTCTTTTTTTTTTTTTTAATGTTTTGAAGTTGGCTTAAACTCAAAGAAAGTTAAACTAAATTGAAAGAAACTATATAATAATTGAAAGCACAATTCAAAGAAACTAGATTATCAGAGTAGTTCAGAAGTAAAGGATCGCTGGGGGTTGAGAAACTCCCAGACCTAGGGTTTCGCTCTGAACTTTCAACAGGACAGAAGTAAAGAGAAGAGAAGGGTTACAGACCAGGCTGTGATCTTCACAGAGTTTAGTGGAAGGACTCTCTTGAGCAGATTGTTGGATCCTGGATTCGGATATCTTCGTAATGGATCCTCCAATACTGGTCCTATGGCAGAGTTAGCTTCTTCTGAACTCAAGATCTGGGAAAGAAGATGAACAAGTTATGGAACCAGATACTCAAGGAAGGATTTACCAGATAGAAGAACTTGAAAGTTGATGTTGTTGAGATCCTGATTCTCCTGGATGCTGATCTGACTTCCTCTGGGGTTTGCTCTGTATTCGAAGTGGCCGAACTGGACCTGGATGCTGGTGGTCGGCCTCTACTTGGAGAGAGGGGCCGTGAGAGATGGGGCAGGCTAGGGTTTGGTGGAATGTAGAAGAAGATGGGCAGCTAGGGTTTGGAGTTGAAGTGGCTAACCTAGGGTTTTAGGGTTGGATATCTCACACCTCCTCAAGGTTCCTAGGGAACCCAGATTTACTCCCTCATGGAGCTCAACACCTGAATGCAAGTGCGGAAGAGAGGAACACAAAGTTGCTCACACAAAATTTGAATTCATTCATCTGTGTTTTTAAAACTTACAAGAGGGGTTTATTTTATAGGTCTTTACAAGAGATCAGGGTTTTACATCTTTTCATGTGGGACTAATAGGATGGACCCTCAAATTAGGCTTGTAGAATCAAATCCTTCTCATATGGCCGCCAAGAGCTTCCATAAGTGTTGATTGGTGGCTCCAAATGGTAAGTAGGTGGCGCCTCCTAGCCTTGCTCTTCAAGAAAAATATTTTTCCTTCCATGCTTGGTTTTATTTAGAAGTATTTGGGCGCCTCCTAGCCTTGCTCTTCAAGAAAAATTTCCTTCCTTCCATACCTAGTTTTATTTGGAAATATTTGGGCGCCTCCTAGTCTTGCTCCCCAAGCTTTGCTCCTTTCTTTTCATAGCTTGGCTCTTATGGAAATAGTTTGGGCGCCTCCTTGGATTGAGGATCCTAAATTGATTTCTCCTTAAGTGGCGCATGAAAGAAGGGACCTGCTTTCTTGTGCTGTGGGGACCAAAGTACACTGGATGGAGATGTGGCACCCCTTGGACTCTGGCGTGTGGCTGGGAGTGTGGCGCCCACTTACTTGAGCCTGGGAGAAAATGTGGCACCCTGGAGAAGACCTAGACCACTACTAGGACTTGTACTGAGTCAACATGACTCAACAAAATTTAAATTGCAGGGAAATACAGACTCAAACTAAAATTGAGTTGACCAAGTCAACCCTTATTACAAAACCAGAAAACCCTAATTCTTCGAGCATGGTCAATCAGAGATCCAGATGGAGCCCTGAAGTCTTCTTTTGAGTATGGTGCCCGCACCATAGTACATAGCATTGCATACAGTATTGATCCGATTGCTGAAGCATAAGAGATCTTATTCATCCTATCTCTTTCTTCTGGAGTCTTAGGTGACATCCTTTTAGATAGGTGTATGCCTTGACTCTTGGGCAAGTAACCCTTCTTACTTCCCTCCATATTGAATCTCTTCAATATTAAGTCTATGTACCTAGATTGGGATAAACCTAGCATCCATTTAGATCTATCTCTATAGATCTTTATTTCTAGAATATATGATGCTTCTCCCAAATCCTTCATGAAAAAGTATTTGATAGCCATGATTTAACTGACTGCATCATTGGAACATCATTTCTAATGATAAGTATGTCATCGACATACAAGACCAAGAAGATAATGGCACTCCCACTTATCTTCATATACACACATGGCTCATCTGTATTCTTGATGAAACCAAATTCCTTAATAGTTTCATCAAAACAAATGTTCCATCTCCTTGATGCTTGCTTCAATCCATAAATGGATTTTCTAAGCTTGCATACTTGGTTTGGTCTCTCACTTGAGACAAAACCCTCTGGCTGTGACATATAGACTTCTTCCTTAAGATTCTCATTGAGGAATGTAGTTTTAACATCCATCTACCAAATCTCATAGTCGTAGTATGCAGCAATGACAAGCATAATCCTAATGGACTTGAGCATGGCAATTGGCGAAAAGATTTCATCATAGTCGAAACCTTGCTTTTGCTTGAAATATTTTGCCACTAACCTAGCCTTGTATGTTTTTATTTGCCCATTTACACCAATCATCCTCTTGAAAATCCATTTGCACCCTATTGGGATAATTTCCTTAGGTGGGTCAACCAAGGTCCAAACTTGGTTGTCATACATGGAGTCCATTTCAGATTTCATGGCATTGAGCTATTTGTTAGAGTCCTTACTAATGACAACTTCTGTATAGGTCATAGGATCATCATCTTCAATGATGTTGGTTCATTATTATTTCCAATCATAAAACCATGTCTTAGAGGTGCTGCTTGTGCTCTCTCTGACCTATGGAGAGGAGGCGTGTGTTGTGGTTGTATCAGATCAACTGGTACTTTTGGTTAAGGAACTTGAGTTTATTCATTTTGAACTTCACTCAATTTAATTATTCTCTCATTACCTTCTTCTTGGATAAATTCTTTTTCCAAGAATATGGCATGCCTACTAATAAAAACCTTTTGTTCAGTAGGATGATATAATAGGTATCCCATACCCTGTCGAGAATAACCAATAAACCTATATTTATTAGCCCTAGCACTTATCTTATGACCAAATTCTTTTTTAACATAAGCTGGATAATCCCAAATTTTAAGATGTTTAAGACTTGGTTTCTTACCATTATGTAATTCATATGGAGTGTTAGATACTGATTTTGATGGTACTCTGTTTAATACATATGCAATAGTTTCTAGGGCATATCGCCAAAAGGATATTGGAAGATATATGAAGCACATCAGGGACCTTACCATATCAAACAAGGTACGATTCCTCCTTTCTACTACACCATTTAATTATGGTGTATATGGAGGGGTCCATTCAGAGAGAATACCATTTTCTTTAAGATGATTAAGAAATTCACTAGAAAATATTCTCCTCCTCAGTCAAACCGAAGGACTTTAATATTTTTTCCAGTTTATTTCTCAACCATACTTTGATACTCTTTAAATTTATCAAAGGCTTCGGATTTATGTTTCTTGAGATACACATGTCCAAACCTAGATAAATCATCAATGAAAGTGATGAAACAAGAGTATCCTCCTTTATCCTGAGTTGACATAGGTCCACATACATCTAAGTGTATTAAACCTAACAACTTAGTTGCCCTTTCTCCATGTCCAGTGAATGGAGACTTGTCATTTTTCTTATGAGGCAAGATTCACAAGTTCCTAATGATTTATAATTATATGGACCAAAGAAATCATCTTTGTATAACTTGTTAATCCTTGACTCACTTATATGACCTAATCAACTATGCTGAGGGAATGTTTCATTGGTATCATCTCTCTTTCTCTTTTTGTTTTTAATAAGCAATATTTTATTATTGAGTGATAGAATTAAAAGACCATTCACAAATTTACCCATTCCAAAGAAGTCATTAGAATGAAAAATGGAACACCCATTTCTCTCAACATTTTTATATAATCTTGTCTTAATAACAAAGGTACAGAAATAATATTTCTAACAACATATGGAATGTAATAACAGTCTTTTAATTTCAATATCTTTCTTGAAGGCAATAATAATATGTAGGTTCCAACAGCTTTGGCATGAATGGCCTCTCCACTCATGCAATAAAGCTTGAAGTCACCTTTCTTCAAACTTTCAGGTCTTTGTAACCCTTGCAATGACTTGCAGATATGAGACCCACATGCGGTATCCAATATCCATGAATCAGAAATTGAAGAACTCAATGATAAGTTTGTTTGTATCATAAACAAACCTCTTGATGCTCCATTGGCATCTTGCTTCAGACCTGCAAGTAAATATTGCAGTTCTTCATTTAATGTCCCTTCTTGCCATAGAAAAAATAGGATCCTTCATTTGAAGGCCTCCTTGCCTTTTTCCTCTTATTGATGCTCTTCTTTGCATTCAACTTACTTTTTGAACCCTTCTTCATCACCCCTTTCTTCTTCCAATCAACTGGAAGAAGATGATGAGCCTTATCTCCTTTGAAATGGCTCTCAGCTATCTTAAGCATGTTAAGTTGCTCTGGTAATGAAAGGTTCAATTTGTTCATGTGGTAGTTCATGATAAATTGAGAGAAGAAATCTGGGAGTGATTATAGGACCAAATCCTGATTAAGCTCCCCATCCATGACAAAGCCTAATTAACCTAATCGGGTGATTAAGTCAATCATTTTGAGAACATGGACCTGTATAGGCAAGCCCTCACACATACGTGCCCGGAACAACTTCTTCAATATTTCATATATAGTAGTCCTACTATGCTCTCCATACAGCTCTAGAGATTAAGCAGTATGGATTGAGGTTCTAGATCTTCATGTTGCCTCTGCAATTTGTTGCTCATTGAGGCTAACTTGATGCACTTGACAGTCAAGTGTCATTCTACCACATTCTATAAGTGGCCTTTTCCTCCTCTATAGCATCATCTCTGACTGGATCTGGGTTCGGAGAATCAAGGATGTAGGATACTTTTTTTTGAGCAAGTACTATTCTCAAGTTCCTAAACATATAGTTTGGTTTGGTCAGTTTATTAGCATCCAAGATGCTCCACAGTGATAATGATGAAGCCATTTAATTTAAATCTAGGACATAAGCAGACCACTCAAGATGATAATCATAATTAGATAAGGACTTTAAATCTAATTATGTCTCCCACTATTTTCTTTGAATACCATAACCCTCAACTATGGTAGACGAGAAACCAATATCCAATTTTTTTAGTGGGGTTGAGATCCTAATTCTTTATAAATGCCTTGTGTTTACACAATAAACACTTATAAGTTCAAGGGTACGAAATTCCTTTCTAATTGCATCCCTTGCAATTCTCAACATAACACTTGCCTCTAAGATACTTATGTCTTGTGTTTGCATAACAAATCATAATGACTTAGTTTAGTCGAACCCTTCATTCTATATAGTCATGATTGAAGAATGTCATCCTTGAGTTTGCTCAACAAAGTAACATTATGAAGCATACTATAGAGCATAAAATTCACCAAGTCAAACTTTATATCAAACCCTAGTGGAAAGCCTTGAGTTTGCTCAACAAACCTGATATGGTGACATCCGCTGACATGGAGCCCACACAGCTGCCAGCCGGAAGCCGCACGGGTGGGGACTGCCATCTAGATGCGACCCCCGGGTGGAAGGCCGAGGTCAGTGAAAGGGATATGCCCTACAAGCTAATCTATGTTCTATCTCCCAAACCATTGTAATTGATAATTTTCTAAATAAAGGCATTATTTTTCCATCATACGCTGTGTCTATACTATATGATGAACCCCATAGATTAGGGCTATGATTTTAGGGTTATGATGAGATCATACCAGTGAGACCTAAAATCTTAAAACCTTAATCTAAAGTATTCCTAGTCAAAGGAACCATGAGTAGGGGATCAGGGTTTTCCGGTAAGACTAGCACATCCCACGTATACTGGAAAGGGTGACTGCTCTCACAGTCACTTGTGTATGACACTAATACTGAGATGTGGGTGCTCATTGGAGAATGAGTTCACTGATATGATCCAACTTGAGAACATCTAATGGAGTCTTAGCTACATGTCAATAGAAGGTTCTCATAGTGGGAGTAGTACAAGTAATCTTTTGACCTGAGACTGCCATAAGTACCTTATGTACATGAACCCATTCTTTGGTTCAATCCTAATCCTGACACTGAGCCATGCACAGGATTGATACTGGGAATGGTGAATTGGATATGAAGGTAATGAGTAGGTCAACAAGGAATCGATCACTCTTAGTAAGAGGAGATTGCATCCAGCTAGTCAACAATTGAATGATGATTCAGGAAATCTTTGATCAAAGTAAAGATATTATAGATGGTTTCTAATATCAAGATAATCGAATCATCATTATAAGATTGAGCTAGAAATAAATATAATATTGGATTTGACATATATCCATATCCATAGTTATATTTTGGGTGCAGGCTGATCGAAAGATTTAATTATACGGTAACTCTCTACTGAAGGATAATTTTGGTATTTCATCAGAATTTTCATATCTTCCGAGTAGACATGATACGTTGCTAGACGTCAATCTTGTCTTGTGGGTTGATCAAGTTCAAAGATCACTTGTTAGGAAGAGTCCTAATTGATCGAATCGGGTAAGCCCGGTTTGACCTAAATCGATTAGAAAGAGTTCTAATCAAATTAGGTCAACTTGTATTCGAACCCACTGCTGGCTAGATGTGGAACCCAATGGGTCACACACTTAAGAGGATTGATCAAGATTTTAATTTGGAATTAAATCATCTTTGCAGGATAACACTTTAGCAGGTGTTGCAAACCCTAACTTCTATTCGAATCGGATTCGAATTAGGGTTCCGGATTGGTTCAAATTGGGTTCTAATTGGACCTAATTAGACCCTAATTGAGAAAATAGGAATATGGCTAACCCTATTGGCTAGCCATATAGCTTGGCTAGCCTCCCCACCCACCCCCTTTATTTTTCCATGCCAAATGCCAAGAGTCCATGCGCTTATGGCCTCTTGGCGCGCCATTAGGAAGAGTCCATGGTGCATGGACTCTTGGCGCGCCCCAAATATTTCTCCGATGATTTTATTTGGGGTGGCCTCCTTGCTTACTCATTAGCGCCTCAAACACCTTCCTTTGGATGGGAATCCAATGGCTAGAAGTCTTTTAAGAAAGACAAAAGTCGCTGTTTCCTCCCGGGCGCGCGAAATAACATCTCTTCGGAGATGAAAAGTCGCGACCCCTTTCCTTTTTAAACACCGCGGTTTTTCCTTTAAGAAAAGCCATGGGATTTAATCTGGAAGGCCGTGAGATGGGAGGATGGGGCGTGAGAAATTGAGAAGGGCATGAGAAAGTGATTACGGAGAGGTGTGTAGGCGCCTATCTGATTTCTATTTAAAGGGTCGGGAAAGTCAGAACAGCGTTAATTTTTCTTTCTTCCTCTCCTGAAGACTCTTTTATTTTTTTCTTGCTCTTGCATTGTTTCCTTTACAGAGTAAACCTCTGTCGAAACTCTGCTGCTGAACAAGAATAAAAGTAAAATTCTCCGATGGTAAAGGAAAGAAACGAGTTCCTATTTGTTCCTTTCTTTCTTACATTAAGACATCATTGTCTTAATTTCTCCTCCAATTTAAGACAAGCCTATGTCCTCTTAGGACAAGGTCTTTTCTTCAAGACAAGGGTGTCTAAAGGGCCAAGGTCTTAGTGGAAGGAGGAGAAGGGGTCAAAGAAAGGGAAGCAAGCTTTTGTGTGGAGGAATTCAAGCCATAAGTCCAAGCAATTGAGTTCTAGGAAGAAGAACTCAATAGAAGGAACCTTTGAAAAGAAGATAGAGTTGTCTTGATCGCTGCTCTGTGTGGATCACCATCGGAGGGCAGACACTTGGATGCCTAGTGAATTCAATCAGCCCCTTCAACATCAACTTTATTGGAATTAGCGATTACAGGTTGGTACTCTAATTCTAACAATGTATGTTTAAATGTTCAATATATGTTTTAATCCTGAATAAGGAGATCTTGGCTAAGAGATTATGGTGCAAATTTCATCATTTTGAAATTACACTTCCGCTGCAGTGCACCGGAATCCCCAACAGTGGTATCAGGGCCATCCTTATTACAGTTAAAACATATGAAAATTATTTATATGCATTTTTGTTGTAGTATCGCAATTAGGGTTTTAAACCCTTGAATGCTGATACACTTAGCGTAATTTAAGGGATGCATATATGATAATTAATGTTTTGATGTAAGCCACTAGTTAGGGTTTTTCACTCAAATCCTAATTATTATAGAGATGTGATTAGTTTTGAAGTTATCATACTGAAATAAGGTTGCCCTGGCATAATGGTGGATCCATTATGTGGTAAATGGTTGTCCTAGTATGATGACACACTTAGCACATATATGTTTATCAGAGTGATATGATTGTGATATGTTTTATAAGAATGTGCTGGCAATTTTGTAAAGCCCTCTTCTTAAAATTATATTAAGTCATAGTATATTTAACTAATAAGCATCACTAGTCATGATGAACAATTGATCATTCGGTGTCTAGAAAGGTGGTTCTGGGAAGGTAAAGAGAATCGTGGTTTTTAATTGGTTCCGTTGACTGACCTGGCCAATTTTTATTGGTGTCTAGGAAAGCAACGGGGGGACTCCCACATCTCTTCCACTTGCCTGGCCGATTTGATTATATTTAAATCTTGACTTAAATGCTTAGTGTTAAAAAAATGCTATATGTTGGCCTTCCTTCATGCTGGATCATTACTGTGTTATGAACCACATTAGGTTTGTTGTGTTATCTGCAAGACCTAATAGGGTGATTGACATAATATTGGTCTAGTGCAAAAAATATGCTTACAGTATATTTAGTATAATGCCTTGTTGTGTTATCTGCATGGGCATTATATTTGAATACTGACTGTATAGAAATGAAAGGGTCTTGACTTAACTAGAACATTATGGTTTGTTGTGTTTTCTGCAAGACTTATAATGTTCTAGAGGCCAAGTTATTTTTAAGAATTATATGAGATATAATTGGAAGAGTTTCCTACCTTTGAGCTTATAAAAGATTTGTTGTATTATCTGCAAGATCTTTTATAAGTTATAAGGATCTCAATCTCACTAAGAAAACCGATCAGGGTTCTTCTCGATTATCATAGTGAGGGCTAAGATTTTTGATAAAATAGTGGGAGACATAATTAAATTGAAGACCTAATTATGTAAGTCATTTCATGGTTGTTTGCTTATGTATTGTTCTTTATTAAATGTAGATAAATGGCATCTTCATTATCACTGAGAAGCATCTTAGATACCAACAAATTGACTGGTCCAAACTATGTGGACTGGTTGAGAAACTTAAAGATTGTACTGAGTTCAGAAAAACTTTCTTATATTCTTGATACCCCTAGTCTTAATCCACTAGGGGATGATGCCACACAGGAAGACATGGCCACATACAAAATGTGGCAGAATGACTCCCTCACTGTCAAATGTATCATACTGGCCTCTATGACTAATGAGTTACAGAGGCAGCATGAAAGCATGGATACTCAATCCATAATGCTCAATTTCAAGGAGCTTTATGGAGAACAAAGCAGAACTGCTAGATATGAAATATCTAAGCAGTTATTCCATGCTAGGATGATAGAGGGTACATCCGTTCAGGATCATGTCCTGAAGGTAATTGACTTAATCACCAGATTGGGTCAATTAGGGTTTATTATGGATGGGGAGCTGAATCAGGATTTAATCCTGCAATCACTCCCAAAGTTATTTTCTCAGTTTGTCTTAAATTATCACATGAACAAATTGAACACTTCCTTGCCTGAGCTGTTAAATATGTTAAAAATAGCAGAGAGCCACGTTAAGAGAGAAAAGGCTCCACTTCTTCTTGTTGATAAGACCAATGAGAAGAAATCGGGCAAAAAGGGTTTTAGTAGGAGGCTTAACCCTAAGGGTGGCATCAATAAGAACAAGAAAGGAAAGAAGGCCTCAAAACAGTCAACCTGTTTCTTTTGCGGCAAAGCGGGACATTGGAAAAGGAATTGCAAGGCTTACCTTGCAACTGTGAAGCCTGGTGTGGCAAAAGGTATGTATGAGATACATACTATATTGACATTAAATTCGTCTATATCAAATACTTGGGTATTGGATACCGCTTGTGGTTACCATATATGCAAATCTTTGCAGGACCTCCACAAGCTTAAAGTATTGAAGGAAGGCGACTTCAATCTCTATGGTGCTGGTGGTGATATCATCCAAGCAGAAGCTGTAGGGACCTATATTCTGAAGTTGCCTTCAGGGAAGATCTTGGAGTTAGAAAATTGTTACTATATGCCAAAGATTATTAGGAACATTATATATATTCCTTTGTTATTAAAACAAGGATATGTAATGGATGTAACGAGCATTGGTTGCTCGATAATGTTATCTAATAAAATTATTTGTTCTGGCATATTTAGCAATGGGCTCTTAACTCTTTCTTCCAATGATAGTATTTTTCATGTCAATACTAAAAGGAAAAGAAAAGACTTTAATGATACTTTACTTTGGCATCATAGACTTGGTCAAGTTAATGAGTCTAGGATTAGCAAGTTATACAAGGAAAAATTCCTTGATCCTTATGAGTATGAATCATTAGGAACTTGCGAATCATGTCTCATGGGTAAGATGACAAAAACTCCATTCACTGTACATGGAGAAAGGTCAACTGAGTTATTAGGACTTATACATACTGATGTATGTGGTCCAATGACAACTCAGGCCAGAGGAGGATACTCATATTTTATCACTTTTACAGATGATTTATCTAGGTTCGGATATGTGTATCTTATGAAACACAAATCTGAAGCCTTTGATAAATTTAAGGAGTATCAAAGCATGGTCGAAAAACAAACCGGGAAAAGTATTAAAGTTCTTCGTTCTGATCGAGGAGGAGAATACTTATCCACGGAGTTTTTAGACTATCTTAAAGTTAATGGAATCCTTTCTGAATGGACCCCTCCTTATACACCACAGCTAAATGGTATAGCTGAAAGGAGGAATCGTACCTTATTAGATATGGTACGATCCATGATGTGCTTCACAAATTTACCCATTTTCTTCTGGGGTCATGCCCTAGAAACTGCTATTTACATTCTGAACAAGGTACCTTCTAAATCCATTGTTAGTACTCCATATGAAATTTGGAGTGGAAAGAAACCATATCTTAAATATTTCAAGGTATGGGGATGTCCAGCTTATGTTAAAAGAAATTTTTGACATAAGTTGGAACCTAGAGCGGATAAATGTCTATTTGTAGGATATCTTAAAGAAGGTAGAGGATATCTATTCTACCATCCTACTGAACAAAAGATTTTTGTCAGCAGGCATGCCACTTTTCTAGAAAAAGAGTTCATTTTAGAAAAGGGCAATGGTAGAACTATTGAACTTGGAGAAGTACAAGAAATACAGATAGACAATTCTCAACCATTAGAACATATAGTTAGGACAGAACCAGAACACAAAACTCCTCCTCGTAGGTCTGATAGAGTGCCACGGGCACCTGAGAGGTATGGGTTTATTATTTAAAATAATGAAGCCCAAGTCATTCAAAATGATGAACCTCTGACCTATACGGAAGCTATCTTGAGTACTGATTCAGATAAATGGCAAGAAGCCATGGAATCCGAAGTAGACTCTATGTATGTAAACCAAGTATGGTCTTTGGTTGATGCACCAGAGGGTGTTAATCCTATTGGGTGTAAATGGGTCTATAAGAAAAAGATTGGGGCTGATGGCCAAGTTGAAACCTATAAAGCCAGATTAGTGGCTAAAGGTTTTAGACAAAAACAGGGAATTGATTATGATGAAACATTTTCACCTGTTGCCATGCTCAAATCAATTCGGATTTTACTTGCTATAGCAGCATACCACGATTATGAGATATGGCAGATGGATGTAAAGACTGCATTCCTTAATGGTTTCCTTGAGGAAGAAGTCCACATGTCACAGCCAGAAGGTTTTATTTCAAAGAATAAACCTAATCAAGTATGCAAGCTAAAGAAATCTATTTATGGATTAAAGCAAGCTTCCAGGAGTTGGAACATCCGCTTTGATGAAACTATTAAAAAGTTTGGTTTTATCAAAAATGTGGATGAACCCTGTGTTTATAAGAAGACTAGTGGGAGTGCCATAGTCTTCTTGGTTATGTATGTAGATGACATACTCCTCATTGGGAATGATATCCCAATGTTGCAATCAGTCAAGGTTTGGCTATCAAACCAGTTTTCCATGAAAGATTTGGGAGAAGCATCCTATATACTAGGTATTAAGATCTATAGAGATAGATCTAAGAGGATGCTAGGTTTATCCCAATCTAGGTACATTGACTTAGTGCTGAAAAGATGCAGCATGGAAGGAAGTAAAAGAGGTTATCTTCCTATGAGTCAAGGCATACATCTTTCTAAAAGGATGTCTCCTAAGACACCTGAAGAAAGAAATAGAATGAATTCTATACCCTATGCTTCGGCAATAGGGTCCATAATGTATGCCATGTTATGTACCAGGCCTGATGTGGCATATGCTTTAGGCATTGTCAGTAGGTTTCAGGCTGATCCAGGAAAAAATCATTGGAAAGTAGTTAAAAATATTCTTAAGTACCTAAGAAGGACTAAGGATATTTTTCTGGTTTATGATGGTTCTGATCTTAAACTAGAAGCTTATTCTGATTCTAGTTTTCAATAAGACCCTGATGATAGCAAATCCATTTTGGGATATGTTTTTACCCTAAATGGTGGAGCAGTGAGTTGGAAGAGTACCAAGCAGCAGACTGTAGCTGACTCAACCACAGAGGCAGAAAACATAGTCGTTAGTGAAGCCGCCAAGGAAGCAGTCTGGATGAAGAAGTTCATCACAGAGTTGGGTGTTGTTCCTGAAATTGAAAACCCAGTGCCACTTTACTGTGACAACACTGGGGCTGTTGCTTAAGCTAAGGAACCAAGAGCTCATCATAAGTCCAAGCACATTCTGAGACGCTTCCATCTCGTCCGAGAAATAGCAGAGAGACAAGATGTCTACATAGATAGAGTTGATACAAAGAACAATGTAGCAGACCCGTTCACTAAGGCTCTACCACAGCAAGATTTTGATCGCCACCTCGAATGTATGGGATTAAGATTTAAAGGCGATTGGCTTTAGTGCAAGTGGGAGATTGAAAGGGATATGCCCTACAAGCCAATCTATGTTCTATCTCCCAAACCATTGTAATTGACAATTTTCTAAATAAAGGCATTATTTTTCTATCATACGCTGTGTTTATACTATATGATGAACCCCATAGATTAGGGCTATGATTTTAGGGTTATGATGAGATCATACCAGTGAGACCTAAAATCTTAAAACCTTAATCTAAAGTATTCCTAGTCAAAGGAACCCTGAGTAGGGGATCAGGGTTTTCCGGTAAGACTAGCACATCCCATGTATACTGGAAAGGGTGACTGCTCTCACAGTCACTTGTGTATGATACTAATACTGGGATGTGGGTGCTCATTGGAGAATGAGTTCACTGATATGATCCAACTTGAGAACATCTAATGGAGTCTTAGCTACATGTTAATAGAAGGTTCTCATAGTGGGAGTCGTACAAGTAATCTTTTGACCTGAAACTGCCATAAGTACCTTATGTACATGAACCCATTCTTTGGTTCAATCCTAATCATGACACTGAGCCATGCACAGGATTGATACTGGGAATGGTGAATTGGATATGAAAGTAATGAGTAGGTCAACAAGGAATCGATCACTCTTAGTAAGAGGAGATTGCATCCAGCTAGTCAACAATCGCATGATGATTCAGGAAATCTTTGATCAAAGTAAAGATATTAGAGATGGTTTCTAATATCAAGATAATCGAATCATCATTATAAGATTGAGCTAGAAATAAATATAATATTGGATTTGACATATATCTATATCCATAGTTATATTTTGGGTGCAGGCTGATCGAAAGATTTAATTATACGGTAACTCTCTACTGAAGGATAATTTTGGTATTTCACTAGAATTTCCATATCTTCTGGGTAGACATGATACGTTGCTAGACGTCAATCTTGTCTTGTGGGTTGATCAAGTTCAAAGATCACTTGTTAGGAAGAGTCCTAATTGATCGAATCGGGTAAGCCCGGTTTGACCTAAATCGATTAGAAAGAGTTCTAATCAAATTAGGTCAACTTGTATTCGAACCCACTGCTGGCTAGATGTGGAACCCAATGGGTCACACACTTAAGAGGATTGATCAAGAGTTTAATTTGGAATTAAATCATCTTTGCAGGATAACACTCTAGCAGGTGTTGCAAACCCTAACTTCTATTCGAATCGGATTCGAATTAGGGTTCCGGATTGGTTCAAATTGGGTTCTAATTGGACCTAATTAGACCCTAATTGAGAAAATAGGAATATGGCTAACCCTATTGGCTAGCCATATAGCTTGGCTAGCCTCCCCACCCGCCCCCTTTGTTTTTCCATGCCAAATGCCAAGAGTCCATGCACTTATGGACTCTTAGTGCGCCATTAGGAAGAGTCCATGGCGCATGGACTCTTGGCGCACCCCAAATATTTCTCCGATGATTTTATTTGGGGCGGCCTCCTTGCTTACTCATTAGCACCTCAAACACCTTCCTTTGGATGGGAATCCAACGGCTAGAGGTCTTTTAAGAAAGACAAAAGTCGCTGTTTCCTCCCGGGCGCGCGAAATAACATCTCTTCGGAGATGAAAAGTCGCGACCGCTTTCCTTTTTAAACACCGCGGTTTTTCCTTTAAGAAAAGCCGTGGGATTTAATCTGGAAGGCCGTGAGATGGGAGGATGGGGCGTGAGAAATTGAGAAGGGCGTGAGAAAGTGATTACGGAGAGGTGTGTAGGCGCCTATCTGATTTCTATTTAAAGGGTCGGGAAAGTCAGAACAACGTTAATTTTTCTTTCTTCCTCTCCTGAAGACTCTTTTATTTTTTTCTTGCTCTTGCATTGTTTCCTTTACAGAGTAAACCTCTGTTGAAACTCTGCTACTGAACAAGAATAAAAGTAAAAGTCTTCAACGGTAAAGGAAAGAAACGAGTTCCTATTTGTTCCTTTCTTTCTTACATTAAGACATCATTGTCTTAATTTCTCCTCCAATTTAAGACAAGCCTATGTCCTCTTAGGACAAGGTCTTTTCTTCAAGACAAGGGTGTCTAAAGGGCCAAGGTCTTAGTGGAAGGAGGAGAAGGGGTCAAAGAAAGGGAAGCAAGCTTTTGTGTGGAGGAACTCAAGCCATAAGTCCAAGCAATTGAGTTCTAGGAAGAAGAACTCAATAGAAGGAACCTTTGAAAAGAAGATAGAGTTGTCTTGATCACTGCTCTGTGTGGATCACCATCGGAGGGCGGACACTTGGATGCCTGGTGAATTCAATCAGCCCCTTCAACATCAACTTTGTTGGAATTAGCGATTACAGGTTGGTACTCTAATTCTAACAATGTATGTTTAAATGTTCAATATTTGTTTTAATCCTGAATAAGGAGATCTTGGCTAAGGGATTATGGTGCAAATTTCATCATTTTGAAATTACACTTCTGCTGCGGTGCACCAGAATCCCCAACAGTCAGCTCCTGGCTGAGGTCGAGCTCATAAAGTTAGCCCTCTTGCCGAGGCCATCTCCCAACTAGGGTCGAGCTCATAGGGCGGGCCCTCCATCTAAGGTCACCTCAAAGTCGGGGTCATGCTCATGCTGCCGAGGTGAGCCCTTCTACTGAGGTCAGCTCCCAGCCAGGGTTGTGCTCATGGGGTGAGCCCTTCATCTGAGGTCAGCTCCCAGCTGTGGTCATGCTCATGCTACTGAAGGTGGATCTCACGAATGGAGGTTCATCTTTGCCATACGAAGGCCAAAATTCTCACCAGTGGTGAAAGAGGGAAAGATCAATAGGAATTCAAACCATGGCATGGAGGTCCCTGTCCACCTGCAACCTCCGAAAGGTGGTGCATGCCCTACTACCAATGCCAGCTCTGCGGCATGCTGCCCTCATGCTCTGCACAAAGTATGCCCCATCAGACCCAGGGCCCTGTAACGTGCTGCCATGTCCACTACCGTACGGCCGGAGGGAACCAACCCATGCAGCACGAGACCTAGAGTTTCCTTAGAAGGAGAGTCCTATCAAAGCCATAGGCCCTGCAATGCTTAGACGGTCCCTCTAGGAATGGAAAGTTCCTGCCATAGCATGGGATTTAGTGGCATAATGGCTGCCCCTCTCAAGCAAAAAATGACACCCCCAATAGGAGGTGGAGAGGACTCGGAGGAGGACTAGTCCGAGAAGGGGGAGAGGACTCGAAGGAGGACCAGTCCAGGAGGACTAGGAAAAGGATCATCCGGGAGGACTGGGAAGAGGACCAGTCTGAAGAAAGAGAGGGCTCCAGGAGGCCCCAGTTAGATAGATGCAAAATGGATCTTGTTCTATCATTGATAAGAGATTTCTATATGAAAAATATGAATCGGAGATTGAAGTAGGGGAAGGAGCCATCGAACTGCAATAGATAGAGGAGGATTTATTCAATCACATAGTTTGGGCTCCTAGAATATGGTGCCCTTGTGGCAATCTATTTGATTGTATTGAAAGGCCTAGTGGATTGGGATTTCCCTATTGGGGTGGGTCATTTCAGGGCAAGCGGATCATTTTTCATAAAGCGGATGAGCTTCAAGAGAATGATTCAGAGTTCTTGCAGAGTGGAACCATGCAGTACTAGACACGAGATAGATCTTCCAAAGAACAAGGCTTTTTTCGAATAAGTCAGAGGGCTCAGGAGGCCCACAGATCGCCTCCTCTTCCGGAAGGACCAGTCCGAGAGGAGGGGAGAGGAAGGAGAAGCCACGAGCAGCGGTAAGGCCCTCCGAGGAAGACCCCATGAAAGGGCACACTAAGAAGGACACTAGGACATAGACAAAAAAGAAAAGGAAGGTAAGTAAGAAGTAAGTGAGTAAAAGTGGGAGAGAGGTAAGTAAGCAGCCAAAAGCTTAGCGACCAAGGGATCGACCGGAGGGATCCTCCCCAATCCCCACTCTTCATTCCCTCTTTCTTTTTGCTATTTGATCATTATCATCTTGTCACCCCATGGGGCGAGGGAGTCCCCCAAGCTCTCCGCCTCAAAGGTTCTGTTCCCCTCGATCATCCCACTGACTTGATCATTGAAGTATTCTCATCAAAATTTCCAGCCTGGGTCTCCTCTATTTTGCAGGCCAATCAGACCGAAGAGCCAATCGTCGAAGAGGAGGGAGTGCACCCGGCGGGAGGAGGCACCCTACATAGTGGCTATGCATCAAAGCTACAGGACATGACGATCCAGTCGGCAACAGATTGGCATGCCAGGAAGGATGGCAATAGATGATTCAAGAGCTAAGATCTTGACCGAGGTTGAGGATCCAGGCTCTCCAACTGATAAAATATAGTCACTGCCTCCCTGAGGGGCAGGCGGGGGACACGAGAGCTCCCTCTTGGGGGCTCGCCCAAAGAACGAGAATAGAAGGGTCTGATGATAACAGAGAGAGGGGCTTGTGTTCATGGGTTTTCCAAACACCTGCCACCTTTCACAGTACTCTCCGATTAGACCCAGAATCCAGGCATTCCCCTACGCGTGGGGCTTCCATCATCTTATGCTAGCCTAAGGGGTAACTCCCTTCCCCACTACCTTTGCAATATGAGAACTATGTTACAGGTCTACACGAGAAGCCCCTGCATCACCATCAATGGCAAGCACCATCGCCTTGCTCACAGCTTGAATGTGGCAGCGGGATGCCACCCACCATGTGACTCACAGCGGGGCGAACCAACAAGAGACAGGGCCTGATCCCGAGGGGCAGCCTACCGATATAAGATGCAATGCTACTGCACCCCCTGTAAAGGACCCCAATGAAGGGGTCGAAGACCAGTCGGGCAGAGCCCACTACCTCATCGGTCCTGGCACCTCCCGATGCTTGCGAACCTGGAACACGAGCAATTTAAGAGAGCGCTACCGGTGATGCTACCGATGATGTAAAACTTCCTCTCAATTATCTAAGTCCCTTTTTCATGCAACTTTGTCTTTCACCTATGTAGGGACGTCTCTGTCCGACTCAAAGTTCGGTGAACTCAAGCTGGGCCCTCCATCAGGCTCGCATTCCTCGCCGTGCTCATTATCCGGAGGTGGCGGCAGGGCAACCCGCCATCTACCGCTTGACTCATAGTGCGGTGCCCTCGAGCCGGGCCCCTCAGCAAGCCCAAACTTTATAATCGAGCTCATAGCCCGGAGGTGATAGCAGGGCAACCCGCCATCTTCCGTGTGACTCACAATTTGGCATCCTCACCAACGAGGTGGGCCCACTCCATCAGGCCCACCCTCATCAACCGTGCTCACAGCTCGAAGGTAACATCAAGATACCGTCTATCATGAGACTCACAGCATGACAACTCCTCATTAGCGAGTCAGGCCCACTCCATCAGGCCCGTGCTCATCAGCCATGCCCATAGCCCGGAGGTGGTACCAAGATGCTATCTACCATGAGACTCATAGCATGGCAACTCCTCATCAACGAGCCGGGCCCACTCCATCATGCTCGTGCTTATCAACCGAGCTCACAGCCTGAAGGTGGCGACAGGGCAACCTGCTATCTATCATGTGACTCACAGTTTGGTATCTTTACAATGAGGCAAGCCCATTCCATCAGGCCTACGCTCATCAGCCGTGCTCATAGTCTGAAGGTGGTGGCAGGGCAACCCGCCATCTACCGCTTGACTCACAGTGTGGCACCCTCAAGCAGGGTCCCTCACCAGGCCCATGCTCATCAGCCAAGCTCACAGCCTAGAGGTGGCAGCAGGGCAACCTGCCATCTATCGTGTGACTCACAGTTCAGCATCCTCTCCAGTAAGGTAGGCCCCTCCATCAAGCCCGCCCTCCTCAGCCATGCTCATAGCCTAAAAGTGGCACCAAGATGCCGTCTACCGTGAGACTCATAGCATGACAACTCCTTATTAGCGAGCTGGGCCCACTCATCAGGCCTGTGTTTATCAACCGAGCTCATAGCCCGGAGGTGGTGGTAGGGCAACCCGCCATCTACCATGTGACTCATAGATCGACATCCTCACCAGTAAGGCGGGCCCCTCCATCAAGCCCACCCTCCTCAACCATGCTTATAGCCTGGAGGGGGCACCAAGATGCCGTCTACCATGAGACTCACAGCATGGCAACTCCTCACCAATGAGCCGAGCCCACCCCATCAGGCCCATGCTCATCAACCAAGCTCACAGCCTGGATGTGGTGGTAGTGCAACCCGCCATCAACCACGTGACTTATAGTTCGACATCCTCACCAATAAGCCGGGCCCACTCCATCAGGCCCGCACTCATCAACCGTGCTCATAGCCCAGGGGTGGCAGCAGGATGCCATCTACCACGTGACTCATAGCATGGTAAACTTATCAGGCAGGCCCCTCCATCAGGCCCACCCTCCTCAAACATGCTCAAAGCCCAGAGGTGGCAATGGGATGCCATCTACTGTGTGACTCACAGCATGGCAACTTCCCATCATATAGTCGGGCCCACTCCATCAGGCCCGCGCACATCAATCGAGCTCATAGCCTGGAGGTGGCACCAAGATGCCATCTACCACATGACTCATAGCTTGGCTCACCCATAAGTTCGGTGCCCCATAACCTCATGGACACAGTCATAGCCTAGAGGTGGCACCAAGATGTCATCTATCGTATGACTCACAACATGGTGAATTGAGAAGCTCGGCACCCCCAACCTCGCTCACAGCCCGAAGGTGGCAGTTGGATGCCATCTACTGCATGACTCATAGCATGGCAAACTCATCAGGCAGGCCCCTCCATCGGGCCTGCCCTCCTAAGTCGTGCTCACAGCCCGAAGGTGGCTGTGGGATGCCATCTACTGTGTCACTTACAGCATGGCAACTCCTTCTCAGCAAGCTGGGCCCACTCCATCAGGCTCATGCTCAACAGCCAAGCTCACAGCCCGGAGGCGGCACCGAGATGCCATCTACTGCGTGACTCACAACTTGGCTCACCCATAAGTCCGGCACCCCACAGCCTCATGGCCACACTCACAGCATGGAGGCAGCACCAAGATGCCATCTACCGTGTGACTCACAATATGGCGAATCGAGAAGCTCTGTGTCCCCAGCCTTGCTCATAGCCTGGAGGTGGCAATGAGATGCCATCTACCATGTGACTCACAGCATGGAAAACTCATCAAGCGGACCCCTCCATCAAGCCCACCCTCATTAACCATGCTCACAGCCCAGAGGCAGCAGTGGGATGCTGTCTACCGCATGAATCACATCATGGCAACACCTTCTCAGCAAGCCTGGCCTACTCCATCTAGCCCATGCTCATCAGCCGAGCTCACAGCCCGGAGGCGGCACCGAGATGCCATCTACTGCGTGACTCATAGCTTGGCTCACCATAAGTCTGGCACCCCATAGCCTCATGGCCGTGCTCACAGCCCGGAGATGGCACCAAGATGCCATCTACAGCATGGAGAATTGAGAAGCTCGGCTCCCCCAGCCTCGCTCATAGCTCGGAGGTAGCACGAGATGCCATCTACCATGTGATTCACAATTCGGCACTCCCAAGCGAGCCCTTTCCATCAGGCCCGCACTCCTCACCATGCTCACAGCCTGGAGGTGGCACCAACATGCCACCTACCACATGCTCAAGCCATACTTTTTAACTCGGCTCATAGTTTGGCACTCTCAAGCTGAGCCCACTCCATCAGGCCTGCACTTTTTAGCCGAGCTCACAACCTTGAGGTGGTGACAGGGTTTCAAAAACTTGCATAAAGAAAAACCCTTATTGGCTAGAAACCCTAATCCCAAGATCCCCTCATTCATATACAACTAATATATCACAAATATGGTTCATGAAAAATACTTGGAATGCTGTTTTCCACTCCTTTCCATAAGGCTCACAAGTGCAAGCACGCTAACGGTGATCCACACAGGAATTGACCTAAGGAAGAACTCCTACTTCAGTTACTTGCTTGACTAGGACTCTTCTTGATAGCCTTCTGGACTTTCACCTTTGTAGGACACCCGATCCTCTTGTAGGGCACTCTAAATGCTCTCAAAATCACTCTTGGTTTTGGGATAGCCCTCCTGTAGGACACTCTAGGCTTATGTCTTAAAACTTAAGACTTGTCCTAGTAAGAACAACCTTGTCTTAAGGAGACAAGGTTTGTCTAAAGGAGGAGGAAGGGAGATAGAGACACTCAGAATAACTCCAATGGAAATCTAATACTGAAACTTAGAACACCACCCCTATTTATAGTTTTAAGAGGGGCGTGTGATATGGCCAGCCATCAGCTTATCAGATATAATTTTTCAAGATCGAAGATAAGTTATTTGGCTTGAAAAATCATATCCAATATGTCGATTCATGCACCAAGGCCCACATCTGCATCCCTTCTCATTCCTGGATGATTTCTCACTTAAAACATGGCAAGTACCAATCTCTAGGAAGCTAAGAGGCATCATTTCAATCCCCAAGCATCAGAGAAATGAAGAGTCCTATCAGCAGAAAAACTCTACTTCAGAACCGCGTGCCATATGAAGAGTTGCGACTCTTCATGCGCACGTGCACTTTATCCAACCTCCTCGCCAATTTCAAACATGCTTTGAGTGGTTAATCTATCCTAGGAGACATGGGGATATGTTCCAAGAGGAGTCCAGATGAAATCAGCAAGAGATTTTTATATGTAGAAGGACTCTTGGTCTCTTCTATGATCCCTTTTCCTTGACGCATGCACATATGCACCCAAGGAGTCCATGCCGACTTGGACTCTAGTTCAAGTGGCGTTCCATGTCCAATTAAATCAGGATAAAACCTGATATAGGTTGTCTTAATTAAGACATCCTAATTTAAGTTCTCTTTAAATTGATTAATCAATTCAGCAAGCAACTAGACCAAAATCGACTTGGGTTAGGAATTAGGTTAGCCTACACATGCTAGTGTGCAATCTAGCTAACCAATTAGGATCCCATGACCCTAATTAAATTATGAATGACTTCTTTGGTCGACTCCCATGCTAGTGTGCAATCTAGCCAGTAGTAGGTTTAGGTTTAAGTCGATTCGAACCAATCGAACCTGATTGACTTAATTAGGTCAATTGACTTGACCTAAATTGCCAATTCGATCTATCTATCGAATTTACTCATGAAACCAATCCAATTGATTTATGAATACCTACAAAACATGATTGACATCTAGCAACATGTCATGCCTACTTGGAAGATGAGGAATTTGGTGAAAAGTACTAAAATACACTTTAATAAAAAGTTATCATGAAATTCAATCTTTCGATCTCCCATTATCCCAATTAAGTGATGGGTATGGATAAATATCAAATCCTAGCACTTAGTCATTTTAGATCTCTATTCGATAATGAAGACTCAGCTGATGACTGATTAGAAACCACTTCTAATCTTATCCTGCTTTGATCAAAGACTCCTTGAGTTATCAATCGAAGAGATCACTTGGGATAACAATTCCTCATACTAGGAATGATCGATTCCTTGTTGGTCCACTCATATCCTTCATACATCTTCCACCATATCTGAGAACACCTAGTACATGACTTAATATCATGAATGAGTATGAACCAAAACATGGCTTTGTGTGCACAAGGATCCATGGTGACTTCAGGTCTAAAGATCACATGCACAACTCATACTTTGAGATCTATCTTTTGAAAAGTAGTAAGACTTCCATAAGATAGTCCCGATGCGGATCAGTTCAGTAAACTCATATCCTAATTAGCACCCTTATCCTTGTATTAGTGTCTCTACACAAGTGGCTATGAGACCAACCACCCTCTTAACAGAGCATACATAGGATAAGCTAGTTTTTTTGGACTTATCGATCCCCAAACCGATGGTCCATCACTAGGAATATTTTAGGTTAGGGTTCATAGAAACTTAGGTCTCACTATCATGATTTCCATCATAACCCAAATTCCATTTGTCATAACCTATGGAATTCATTATAATCTTTAAGTAAGACATAGCAGTATGATGAAACAATATGCCTTTACTAATATATTAAATATCATACAGGAGTTGGAAGATTACAAAAAATACCCTTACATAAGATTGGCTTTTAGGGTACTTTCCTTTCAGAAGGCATGTCCCTCCATGTAAGCATGGTCATTACTCCCATCACCCTGAGTGATTCTTTGTTCTCTGGGCTAGGGAGTGGGGGGAATTTGATATGGAGACATCCACTAACATGGAGCCCACATAGCCACCAGTCGGCAGCCGCATGGGTGGGGACTGCCACCTGGATGCGACCCCCAGGTGGAAGGCCGAGGTCAGCTCCTGGCCATGGTCAAGCTCAAAAAGTTAGCCCTCCTGTCGAGGTCAGCTCCTAGCCGGGGTCAAGCTCATATGGCGAGCCCTCTGTTTGAGATCAGCTCCCAGCCAGGGTCGAGCTCATAGGGTGAGCCCTTCGTCTGAGGTTAGCTCCAAGCCGGGGTCATGCTCACATTACTTAGGCAAGCCCTCCTGCCGAGGTCAGCTCCTAGTCGAGGTCGAGGTCATAGGGCAAGCCCTCCGTTTGAGGTCAGCTCCTAGCTGGGGTCATGCTTGTGCTGCCGAAGGAAGATCTCCCGAATGGAGGTCCTTCCCTGTCATACGAAGGCTTTCCTACTAGTGGTAAAGGAGGGAAAGATCAATAGAAATTCAAACCATGGCATAGAGGTCCTATCCACCTACACCCTCCAAAAAGTGGTGCATGCCCTGCCACCAATGCCAGTTCTATGACACACCACCCACATGCTCTGCACAAAGTAAGCCCCATCAAACCCAGGGCCCTATAACGTGCCGCCACGTCCACTACCGTATGGCCGGAGGGCATCGACCCACATGGCATGAGACCTGGAGTTTCCCTAGAAGGAGAGTCTTGTCAAAGCTATATTGCAATGCTCGGATGGTCCCTCCAGGAATGGAAACTTCCCACCATGGCACAGGGCTAAGTGGCACAGTGCTTGCCCCTCTTAAGCAAAAAATGACACCCCCAACAGGAGGGGAAGAGGACTCGAAGGAGGACCAATTCGAGAAGGAGTAGAGAACTCGGAGGAGGACCAGACTGGGAAAACTGGGAAGAGGACCAGTCCAGGAGACTGGGAAGAGGACTTGTTTGAAGAAGGAGAGGGCTCTGGGAGGCCCACAGACAATAGAAGGAGAGGGCTCCGGGAGGCCCACGGATCGCCTCCTTCTCCAGAAGGACCAGTCCAAGAGGAGGGGGGAGGAAGGAGAAGCCATGAGAAGTGGCATGCCCCTCCGGGAAAGACTCTACGAGAGGGCACACTAAGAAGGACACCAGGACACAGCCAGAAAAGAGGAGGAAGATAGGTAAGAAGGTAAGTGAGCATGAGGAAAAGAGAGGTAAGTAAGCAGGCAAAAGCTCAATGGCCAAGAGACCGGCCAGAGGGATCCTCCCCATTCCCCGCTCTCCATTCCCTCTTTCTTTTTGCTATTTGATCATTATCATCTTGTCACCCCCTTAGGCGAGGGAGCTCCCCAGTCTTTCTGCCACAGAGGTTCTATTCCCCTCGATCATCCCATTGACTTGATCGTCAAAGTGTCCTCATCAAAATCCCTGACCTGGGTTTCCTCTATTTTGTAGGCCGATCGGATCGAAGAGCCAACCCCCAAAGAGGAGGGATTGCACCCGGCAGGAGGAGGCACCCGATGCAATAGCTACACACCGGAGCTACAGGCCACGATGATCCAAGTGGCAACAAAACCTACCTTAGTTTTGATACAAATTTGGCTTAGCATGATGGAAGGAATATTGTAGTGTTCCAATCAATTCGCATTTCCTGTTTAAGGTTTAGATGTGACCAAATTGACCAAATAAGTGGAAGAGATGAGAGGGTTCTCCTGTTGCTTTCCTTAGATACCAATTGAATTGGCCAGGTCAGATAATAGAACCAATTAAAAATCTCATTCCCTTTACCTTCCTAGAACCACTTGCCCAGACACCAATTGGCTAATCAAACCCTAATTGGATTTGCATCATCATTAACTTATACTATGACTAAATATAATTTTTATGAGGACTTTGATGTTCTCAAACACATCCTAATTAACTATGTCAATGTGACATTTATTCCAGCTTGCAAGCATATTAACCCTAATATGCATAACATGAGCATGATTATAATAGCAATCCGTTCACCTCACTTGTTCATGGGATAGGGCCATAGCGGTACCCCTACATGCCATAGAAGATTCCATTGAATGGGAAGGGAGGGCCTTTAAACCCTAATTAGCTCCTATGACTGGATGGCCGTGGTGACTAACCCAATCCAAAACAGTTATTAGGATATAACATATCTCATATGTAATATCAACTAATCATGCATCGATTCATAGCAAAGCAAGCAATCAACACAAAAGAGATTACTAATTGCATGCATCAAAGTGGCTCTGATACCACTATTGGTTCCTCGGGCTGGGTGCAATGGAAGATTGGGTTCCAAAATTTTTCATTTTTGAAATCCTAACTGGTCAGAACCCTAAAATCTAGGACCACTTGATCATGATAACCAATAAATCTAAAATTTAGGGTTATAAAAGAATACATAGAGTGGTATAATTCTTTATTTCCATGAGGCACACAAGTGTATGCCCTCCAGAGGTGATCCACATAGGAACTGGACCAAGGAAGCACTCCTACGAAAGTTTCTTGTTTGACTGGGACTCTTTCGATAGCCTTTCGGACTTTCTTCCTTTGCTGGAACCCCTACCCTCTTTTAGGATACTCAGAGACCTCTCTGATTCCACTTAGATTCTGAATATCCCTTCTATTTTTCTCCCTAAGCTCTTGTCTTAAATAGACTAGCCTTGTCTTAAAAGAACAAGCTTTATCTTAAAAAGACAAACATTGTCTTAAGGAGGAGGAAGAGAAAATAGCGAGTAGTATTATTCGAATGAAAATTGAATGCTTTGGCATCAGAATAATATGCCTTTATATCGAGAGGGATGAGGCACCTGATATTTCTCATTCTCATCCCCTTGATAAGACCCTTCAAGAAGAAGGTGTCTTTTGGATGAGAAGACATATCATGATACAACCTATCATGCGCCCAGAGACATCTTAATGTCTCTTCATTTTTCTAGCCTTCTTCTCCACCTGTCACATGGCATTAACTAGTTATATGAAAGCTAATGGGTGTGAAATCTAAAAGGAGGCATCATAAAAATATGGGAGCCTTCAAACATAAGGACTCCTAGTTTCAAATTAGCGCCAACAACGAAGGGACACAACCCTTCATTGTGCGCTACCTTTGTTTTCATGCCAGTCCACTTATTTGACTGGTCAATCCTAAACCAAATGGCATGGAGATAAGGAAGAGGCATTTGGGCTTTATCAAGGATTTGTGTTTGTCTGGTAGAAGGACTCTTGGCCCTTCTGCGCATATTTATTCTTGGTGCACACCGTAACTTGGCATCAAGAGTCCATGCCATGTAGGACTCTTCCATCAGTCCAAGATAAAACCTAATAAAATCCAGATAAACATTGAAATAGGCTGCCCCACTTAGGACTCTACCCAAGTCCTACATAAATTAGTTGGCCCAAATAACGAGCAAGCTGACCCAATCCAATTGGGTTAGGAGTTGGGCTAGCCAACATATGCTAGTATGTCAATTAGATAGCTAATTAAGATCCCATGACCCTAATAAAAACTCAATTGACTTCCTTTGTTGATTTATAATATGTGCGACCCTCTAGGTTCTACATCTAGCTAGCAGTACGTCTAGGTCCAAGCTGATTCGATATAATCGAACCCAATTAACCTAATTAGGTCAAATTGAGCTGACCTAAGTTGCCAATTCGAACCAGCTTCCGAATCGACTCATGAATCCAATCAATTTGATTCAAAAACCTGATTGATGAATAGCAACATGTCATGCCTACTTGGAAGATGAAGAATTTGGTAAAAATTATCAAAATACCCTTCAGTGAAAGTTGCTGTGCAATTCAATCCTTCGATCTCCCTTTATCCTGATTAAGTGATGGGCATGGATAAATGTCAAACCCTAGTACTTAATCCTTTCAAATATTAATTCGATAATGAAGACTAATTCAATAAAATATTAGAAACCCTATCTAATCTAATCAGCTTTGATCAAAGACTTTCTAAGTCATCATTCGAAGAGATCACACAGGATAACTTCTCACCTTACTAGAAGTGATCGATTCCTTGTTGACCTACTTTTTACCTTCATACACAGTCCATCATATCTAGAAGAACCCTGTACATGACTTAATTGTCATGAATGAGCATGCACCAAAATATGGGTTCATGTGCATAAGATACTATGGTAGTCTCAGGTCTAAGGATCACATGCACAACTCCCACTAAGAGAACATTCTTTTGACAAGAAGTAAACCTTCCATTTGATGTTCTCTTGTTGGATCAGTTTAGTAAACTCATAGTTTAATGAGTACCCACATCCTTGTATTAGTATCTCTAGAAGTGGCTATGAGACCAACCACCATTTCCATCGAGCATACATAAAATGTGCTAGTCTTTCTGGATTCATCGATCCCCGAAAGGATGATCCATTGATTAGGAATATTTTAGATTAGGGTTTATAGGAACTTATGTCTTACCATTATGATCTCCATCATAACCCTAATTTCATTGTCATAACCTATGTGATTCATCATAATCTTATAATTAAAACATAAGACACAACATATGATGAATTAAAAATTATCTTTATTAATATTAATCTTGAGTTAGGAGAATACAAAAATGTCATTGATACAATAACTGTGATTGGCTTTCAAGGCATAATTCTTTTAGCCAAACCTGCAGATGATTGCCCTCCATACAAAATCCATTGCTTTGGATTCAATGATGCAGGCTAGTGGCTTGGCCTCCACCTATCTTGTAAAGTAATCGATAGCAACTATCAAGAACTTACGTTGTCTGAAAGCTACGGGGAATGGACCATGGATGTCCAATCCCCATTATGCAAAAAGCCATGGGATGCATATATGAGTGATCGGTGCAGTCGGGAGATGCTGAATGTTAGCATTCCTTTGATAGCCATTGCACTTTATTACAAACCTCTCGCTTCTTGCTGCATGGTAGGCCAGTAATAGCCCTATCATAGCAACTTATATGCTAGGGCTCTCTTCATGATGTGATCTCTATAGATCCTCTCATGAACCTCTTTTAGTGAAAATTTTTCTTCGATGGGTGCGAGCATTTGAGGAGAGGTAGAGAAAACTATTGCTTGTAGAGTTTTTCATCATGCATTAGATATTTGGAGAATTTGTATTTGATCTTGTAGGTATGTAGGAAGTTGACCATCCCTCAAGAAGTCAATCAATTAGTCAATCCAGCATAGCTCATCATCAAGCTACTGACTTCTAGTGACTTCTCAATGATTAGCTTTCTAATTTTCTAAAAATGGGCATTTTGGGGAAGCACCATGATGGGGACATCAACAAGAAGAAAACATTTTCAACTAGTTCTCTTTGGTTTTGCAGCTAATGTAGTCTACTAAAATTTAATAAGAGCCTTGGAATGAAGCCCACCAAGCCCATGAAGCCAACTCTACTTGAAGGACAAATCCATGAGCCAACTTATAAAAGAAAGCCACCTTTTCTTAAGTCGACTCAACCCAAGTCAAGCCCAACTTCCAACAAGCCATGACGCCACCCAAATCAAAGCCCAAGCAAATCATGATGCCACCTTTTGAAGCTCATTTTTCCTTCACATGGGAGATGCATCATCAAGCATTCTTGGGGGAAAAGGATGGACACCACATCAAGCATTGTGAGGGGAGCATACAACCACTTTCCACTCCCCCAACAAACCTCCAACCAACTTGACATGTGGGATGCCACAGCACACGCCACCTAAGGTTCCACAATAGCAAATGGAAGCCATGTCATTGCCACCTAGGTACCACATGTCAAGTTGTTACAACCTCCTACCCATAAGTTGTTTCTAGTAACAACTATGTAACCTAAGTTGTTAGATCTAACTAGAATAGTTAGCCTAACCTAACCCCTTCCCCCTCTCTCTCTTGACCGACCCCTATGCCTATAAATAGGGCTCCAAGGCCTCTCTTGTAAGGCATTCCATGTTATTAAAATTTTTGAGAATTAATGAAGGTTTTCTTCTTGTTAAGTTCCATCTTGTGTTCTTGTGTGGAGTGAGTGAGTTCTATTTAGTTTGAGTGTTTGAATCTTTGTTTGAGGAGAGGGTGAGAGGCCCTTGAGTTTGTGTTTGAAGAGTGGATTGCCCTTACAAAGAGTGAAGGGTGACTCCCTTTTGATTAATCCAAGATCAAGTTCCAAAGCTCCAAGCCACCAGCCTATAGTCTTCTCCTTTCTTTCATTGTTTCAATTCGAACCTCAATTCTCCTTCCATGCCTAATCTTAGGTTTCGTTGTAGGTTCTCTCAGGTCCCCAAGTCAAGGATGAAGGTTTCCATGCCATGAATCAAGGCCATGGTAAGTCCTAAAGTAGAGAGTGCTAATCTTTCTATCTAGTTTTCAATCCTTGAGTGTTGAGAGCTTCCTTTCCACTAAAATATTTTAGCCATCATTGTTGGTAGGAAAAATCTTCCTAAGCTTCATTAGATCTGATCATTTGAAGGTTAACTTGCCCTAGTAGTGATGGTTTCCTTGCCATGAAGATCCTAATATTTGTTTTGAACTAGATCTACATTGCGAGTGTTGTAACTTAGATTAACTAGTCTCCCTATGAAAATTCTTTTCTTAGATTAATTTAGCCCATTTATTTGATAATTAATTGCTCAAGTTTGCTTGCTGGTTAGCTTGCTAAAACTCTCCATCCATCGTTTCATTTTTGTCCCTCATCACACCATAGGTCTAGTAGTCATCACTTTGGCCAATAAGTTTGCCCAGTAGTTATCTTCCATTTTGGAGATAGTTGATCATATTTTCCTCCCATGCTTTGGCATCACCTTTGATGTGGTCGATAACTAATTGGGAATCACTATAAACTCTCAGATCTTGCACTCCCGACTCCTTGAGACAACGAGTATAGCTATTAGGGCCTCGTATTGAGCCTCATTATTACTTGCAAGGAATTTGAGGCTGCAAGGAATTTGAGGCATGGAATGTGCTTAGTGATAATTCTTTTTGGATTAGTGGTGACCACTCCTTCCCCTGATCATTTAGGGTTGGACGATCCATCCATATATATCTCCCAAGTGTCATTTGGTCTTGGAAGGGTGTTTAATGCTAGTTTTGATGGCTCTATTGCTTTTGGCTTGGTTGGCTCATCAAGAATAATATATTTGGCTAGGAAGTTGGCTAGTATGTATCCTTTGATCGATGGTTTGGGCTGATACTTAATATCAAGCTTTGACAGTTTGATGCCTATTTGGTGATGCATCCAGACATATTATGTCGATGGAGGATATTCTTCATGGACTAATCAATTAGCAAGATGATGGAGTGAGCCTGGACATATGGACAAAGTTTTTGAGCAGCAATAAGGAGAGTGTATTCTAGCTTCTCTAGCCTTAAATACCAGGTCTCTGCATCTCTTAAAATCCTACTGACATAGTAAATGGGTTTTTGGATCCTATTCATCTCTTGTATCTTCATGACACTCATCACCAAGGGGAAGGTTTCCAAATATAGGAATAGTTCTTTGCTAGGATATGGTCTCCCCAATAATGGAGGGGAGCCAAGATAACTCTTAAGAGCATTGAAGGCTTTCTAGCTTCTTCCATCCACTGGAAGTCTTTCAGGCACTTCAGGGTTTGGAAAAATGGGAGGCAATGCTTGACCGATTTAGAGATAAAGCTATTAAGGGCTGTGATCCTTCTAGTGAGGTGCTAAATATTCTTGACCATCTTTAGTGGGCTCATATCATATATGGCTTTGATTTTCTTCGAGTTAGCCTCCACCCCCATGAAATCTAAGAATTTATCTAAGGCCATTCCAAAGGTGCATTTGATGGGGTTCAGCTTCATTTGATATCTCCAAAGGGGGTTAAAGGTCTCCTGAAGGTCTTCAACATAGGTCCCAGTCTTCTAGCTCTTGACGAGCATGTCATCCTCATATACTTTTATATTCTACCTAATCTAGTCTTTAAAGACCTTATTCACCAGGTGTTAGTAAGTAGCACCTACATTCTTTAGACCAAAAGGCATAATCATGTAACAGAAGAGGCCTAAGTCAGTAATAAAAGTAGTTTTATCCTTATCTTCTAGGGCCATCTGAATTTGGTTATATCTAGAAAAGGTATCCATGAACCTGAGGAGATCGTGGCCTGAAGTTGCATTGACCATATAGTCGATCCTTATCAATGGGTAGCCATCCTTTGGGCATGCTCTATTAAGATTAATAAAGTCTATGCAAATATGCCATTTGCCATTTGTCTTTTATACCATGATTGGGTTAGCTATCCACTCGGGATAGGTGGTTTCCCGAATGAAACCTGGATCAAGCAAATTGTCACCTCCTTGGTGATAGCCTTTTGGTGCTTAAGCATGAAGCTTCATTTCTTTTGTTTGACTGGTCGGCATTTGGGATCCACCTTTAACTAATATACCATCATCAAAGGGTTGATGCTCAGCATGTCTGAGGATGTTCAAGCAAAGATATCAGCATTCTCCTAAAAAAATAAGATCAGCAAGTCTCTAGTTGCTTGATCCTAGTTGGAGCCGATCCAAACCATTTGTTCAAGATTGCTATTGGCCAAGGGTATGAGAATGAGATCATTGACTGGCTCTCCTAGTTGTCGATCAGGTCATTTCAATAATCCAGACCCTCGACTAGGTAGTCCTCGATGGTTCTTTTTCCTGGATAGTCCTTGATGATTCTTTTTCCTTGGAGCTCGATTGATCGCTGTCGTAGGTGGTCAAAAATAAAACCTACTCACTACTATAGCTAGTGGTGAGTTGGGATCGTTGCCTCGAGGATCGAGAAAAATTATTTCATGAAAATAGTAAGAAGAAAGCTATTTGGCATGGCTTAGATTAAAAATAGTAAAAAAGATAGTAACTAATTAATTGAATCAAAGATAGTAGGAGAATTTACTCAAAAATCCGAATCTACCATGCACACAAGTTTACCTTCTTTTCTTTATGTTGCAATAGCAATAATTCTTTGCACATTCAAGATTAGAATAGTTTATCTCTTGCTAGGTGTGGGCCATATCCAGAGATCACGTCACGTCCTATTAGAGGATAAACTTTCTAACTATGGTGCAAGGCTGGGGTATAATCTACCATACTACGATCCACCTCTCTTAGGCACATGCCATTTTCTAAGATCACAGCACATTGATAGAGGGCATAGTTCATGTATGTTAGATTAATACCTCAATCAAAAATATAGATCAATAGATGCATATAAGAAACACATACTATTTATTGCTCATGCATTAAGTATAAAAAGAATAGGAAAAGCTGGTTACAGGCTTCATCTTCATCCCAGGTTGAAGGAGTCTAGCCATGCACTGCTATCGCCAGCATCCCCTCCATAATTTCCCTCTTTCCCAAGCCTAATACAATGATCTAAACAAGAGCAAGAAAATAACTAAGTACAAGATATGCTAGAGAAATTGATACCCTAGATAGAGGTACAGGAGCCTTCTTATAGGGTTCAACAAGGGATTGGTCTCCATGTTTTTCTGATGTGGGACTAACCATGAGGATCAAAATAGTGGCTCAGATTCAATTTTACAAGCCTCAATGGTTAGATCTAAATATATCCAATCCTAGTAGTGTTGGCTTTTATCTTATGTTCAAATTGGTGTTTGATCGATCAAGATTTTTCCAGCCATTGGATCTTGATCGAAGGTCCAGAAATCAATCATAATAGGGAAATCAGCATGGGCCATTGCATGCTCTGAGATTCTTCCTTGATGGGCTTTCATCCTATTGCCTAGCATCGCCACTGACTCCCCTCGGACCATGGTAGAGGCTTGGATGGTGGTCTACTGATGGCAACAGGTGGATGGTGGAATACAGTAATGGTTGGCAACTAGCGATGGCGTTTGCGATGGTGAGGATGTGGAAGAACAGGGCTATGGTAGGCATGGTGGCAGGGAGGCAGATCACTAGAGAACCCCGATCTGGTGGCTTGACAGGACAAAGCTAGTGGAGGTGGCACCTAGATGGTGGTCAGCTAGTGGCACAGCATGGAATGACAGGCTAGAGTGGACGGTGGTCGAATGGGGAAAAAAATGGAAGATGGTGGCCAAAAGATGTATTGATAGTGGTCGACAGTCTCCGATGGCTTCTTCGACCGTAAGAAGGTTCCCATCGATGAGTGGAATGGCAGGGGACGGCTTCGATGGCTTGGTGGCTTGAAATATATCAGGTGGTCCATGAAATGGGCTTATGGACCATAATTCATGGCAGCCATGGACCGTATCCCACTCCCGTAGACCATTTATCCCGTTCATGGTGGACTGTTGCTTCAATAATCATGCAAATCCTTCAAAATTTAGTTTTGAGCTTGTTCCAACTCCGATTTGAGTGTTGCTCGCATAATTGGACTCAAAAATCAAGATCTTTCAATCTATAGGCTCCTTTTTTATAAAAAAATGATAAAAATTATCAATTTTTAATAAATAAAAAGTAATTAACATTTATTTTAATGATTAAATTGGGATACTTAATGGACTTATCACATCCTCTAACTTAAACATTGCTAGTCCCTTAGCAATGTAATTAGAATAGAACCATGTGTCACTATGATCCTTCCTTGCAAAGCTAGGTCTGGGCTTATGGTTAATAGAAGTTAGCTCGTATCACTAATTAAGTATTGAGTTTTCAAAGTAAATTTCATAGTTAGAACTATCAGAAACTTTCTTAGAGTTCATCCAAAGATCTATCGCTGTTGTGTTTGTGATAGCTAACTTAGTATTTCGATACTTGTTTATAAGGAATAATGGTATTTTTGCCTATTACCTACTTTGGTTAATTTTCTATACATCCCTAAATTAGGCACATGAGCTGAGGTAGCTTTCACACTGTCTGATTTTTTTTTTATTGGTGATGTCTTCATACTGCCTACTTTTTGATGCGAACAACAATGCTTACTTAGATGAAGGTGCCCGGTTACTCGGTGGGAAACCAATGTTTAGAACATGCATTTTCTTTTCTTTTTTTTTTTCAAGCTTGTATCTCTTTTCTTAACTTCAAGTTTCTCTCAATGGAGTATATATTAATTACCAATTTTTAGTAATACTTGAATCTCTAATTATCCTTACAACTAATACCTAGTTTACTTCATCAGTGTGCATGTATAATGAAAGTGCTAATAGCCTTTAGATAACCTAAGTAGGTCGCTAAAAGTTTATCCAGCTAGTCTACTCCTTGGCTCGCTATAGTGAAGCCAATACTTTCTAAACATCATTTGAAATTGCCAAGGTGTTTTCACAATATTTTCAAAAAGGTCTTCCTTACCCCCCAACTTAATTTCCATTGTCTTTAATGATGTAAGGAGGAATAAAACAAGGAGAGATAGCACTTGGATGAGATATTGATGAGGGACAGGGATGCGCGGATGGGATCGCTGGCGAGCTGAGAAGTCACCAGGGGATTAGGGCTTGCCTGAAAGAAGAAAGAGGAGGCTGGCTAGGGTGCAGGAAGGTAGTAGCAGGGATGGGGTTCACATAGATTCCCCTTGGAAGGACAAAGCACATAGTACAGGGATCACACATAAACCCTGAGGGATCACATAGATACCCTTCACACAGAAAAATAGAGATCACACAGATACCCTAGGGATCACACATATACCCTTCACTCAGAATAATAGGGATCACACAGATACCGTGGGCACACAGCACGCACACAGCAAGGAAGAAACTCAATATTATTTCATTAATCCATTGCATTCCAAAAAAACACAAGAGGGGGTGGGGTATTTATAGATTCACCCCAGTGTACATGACTTGAGGGCTAAGAAATCCTGACTTATGGGCCAATAAATCCTGGTGGACCTGGTCAACAATGGGCCGTTCTCTTGGACTGGAGCTCTCTCTTATGGGCTTGGCAGCATGAAAAGGCCCAGGTTCATGAAGGCCAGCTCTGGTTGGGGGGCCTAGTGAATCTCCTAGCTGCGAACTCTCCTCTTGTACAAAATTGGACTAACTCAAACTTACAGGACTCAAATGGACTCATGAGGTTGAGACAGCTCAACTTATTACAGGACTCAAAACTTAAAACAAAAGACTCACAGGACTAAAGGGACATTAATAGACTCTTGGGTCCCCATTATTCCCCTGCGGTGGGGAGAACTCGACTCCGTCAAGTTAGGCTCAGTGGGGGTTTTGATGGAACCGAATCTAAGCACATCAAAAGAGATAATTCCATAAAGTAAACTAGATCAATTAAACCCAAAATATAACCAAGTAAGCTTGAAACAAAGAAAATGCTCTGCTTTGAGATCTATGCAACTATGAAATTCTTGCTACTCTGAGAATCGTGCACTCTAGAAATCGTGTAGCTCCAGAAACCATGCAGCATTAAAGTCGGCAACAGGGGATGGCATTGCTTTTATGACCATGAAGAGCTTTCACGTTCGTTCATGATGCCTTCTTCTTCTCCATGGACGACTGATGCAGGCGAAACAGGGGAAGGACTCTTGGGGGGCTTCATCGATGACTGGCACTAGGCGAAGACAGTGGCATGGATGAGGAGAAGGTCTGCACGGTGATCTCTTGATCGATCATGGATCCCTTTGATCGACTGGCAGCATAGGAAATGGGGCCAGACCAGAAGGGAGGAAAAGGCTACGGTGACCGGTGACTCAACCGGCTATGGAGGCATCGATCTAAGGAAAGAGCGATGGTGGGCAGTCCTGTTGATCGTGGTGGTGGGTGGATGGGATGGCGGTAGCCTTCACGGGTCAGCGGGCGGAGAGGTTCGGGCTGTGGCAGACACGATATGGGTGGGAGGCTGATGGAGGATGGGTTTTCTAGTGGATGGCATGGATGGAGGCAGATGCGGCGGCTGGATTCATCGATGGCTGGCGACGACAGCGGGAAGGAGTTCCGTGGGCCGGCTGTGGATGACTCTAAGCGGAGGCCGGGGCTGAGGAGACGGCAGCATGGTCAAAGGGGGCCGGATCAAACCGATGGGGGGAGGAGGTCGAGGCAGGAACTTCAACCATGGCTTGTTTCGATGACTGGTGGTGGAACCATGACACTGGGCTTGGTCCTGAGGCTCTGTTGCAGAGCTCGATTCACCATGGGGGAGAGCGAGCGAGACAAAGGGGGGTCTTTCGGTGGGGCTCTCCGGTTGGGAATGGCGATGATGGGGCTCAGATGGCAAACGGTCATTGTCGTTTGGAACGGGAGGCCGCGAGGCCGGTGGGATGGGTGGCACGGTGGAGAGCTCCGCTATGTCATCTTTCTCCTCATGTTCAATCCCTAGTTCCTCGTAGTTGGATGAGGCATTGATGGAGCAAATCTCGAACTTGCAGATGACGTTGTTGGGGCAGGAGGATGAGGTGGTGGAGGGCGGTGGAGCAAGAACAGGGGATAGAAAAAAATGGTGGGGGGGATGGGAGGGGTCTGGATTGGAGGAAGGGGGGAGCCGAGGAGGAAGAACAAAATATCCTAATCCTCTAGGCTCTGATACCAAGTTGATGAGGGATAGGGATGCGCGGATGGGATCGCTGGTGAGCGAGAAGTCACCAGGGGATTAGGGCTTGCCTGGAAGAAGAAAGAGGAGGGTGGCTAGGGTGCAGGAAGGTAGTAGCAGGGATGGGGTTCACGTAGATTCACCGTGGAAGGACAAAGCACAAAGCAATGTCGAGGACAAAGCACATAGCACAAGCATCACACAAAAACTCTGAGGGATCACACAAATACCCTTCACATAGAAAAATAGGGATCACATAGATATCCTAGGGATCACACAGATACTCTTCACTCAAAATAATAGGGATCACATAGATACCTTGGGCACACAGCACGCACACAGCAAGGAAGAAAACTCAATATTATTTCATTAATCCATGGCATTCCAAAAAAACACAAGAGGGGGTTTGGGTATTTATAGATTCACCCTAAGGTACATGACTTGAGGGCTAAGAAACCCTGACTTGTGGGCCAAGAAATCCTGGTGGACTTGGTCAACAGTGGGCCTTTGTCTTAGACTGGAGCTCTCTCTTGTGGGCTTGGCGGCATGAAAGGGCCCATGTGCGTGAAGGCCAGCTCTAGTTGGTGGGGCTTGGTGAATCTCTTGGCTGCCAACTCTTTCCTTGTACAAAACTAGACTAACTCAAACTTACACGACTCAGGTAGACTCAGCTGGACTCGTGAGGTTGAATAGCTCAACTTATTACAGGACTCAAAACTTAAAACAAAAGACTCATAGGACTAAAATGACATTAATAGACTCTTGGGTCCCCATCAGATATGCCTCATGTAATGCCAGGAGTGACCATGCAACGCAGTCTCTTATTCCTATGAATCACTAAAATAAAGGTTAGAAAAAAAAATTGGGTTGCCTCCTAAAAAGTGCTAAGTTTAATGTCTTCAGCTAGACATCATGGCTTACTCTGGTTTGTATAGAGTCATAGCCTCCCCAACTTCTTTAGTGGTTAATTCCAAGAATGGTTTCAGGCATTGTCCATTAACTTTGAAGATGGTACCATTACTTGGATTTTTAATTTCTATATCTCCATATGAAAATACTTCTTTCACTATGTTAGGGCCAGTCCATCTTGGTCTCAGTTTTTTAGAAAATAGGTGAAGCCTAGAATTATATAAGAGAACTTTTTGTCCACGAGTAAAAGATTTTCTAAAGATAACTTTGTCATGGAAAGTTTTAGTTCTTTCCTTATAAATTTTTGCATTCGCATATGCTTCGTCCCTAATTTCCTTAAGTTCATCCACTTATAACTTCCTTTGGCCTTCGGCTGTGTCCAAATCCATGTTCAGTTATTTTATGGCACACATTTTCTTATGTTCTAATTCTACCAGCCAGTGACACACTTTACCAAACACAAGCCTATAAGGAGACATTCCTAAATTGGTCTTGAAGGCAGTGCGATATGCCCATAATGCATCCACTAGCTTCACTGACCAATCTTTTCTATTAGAGCTCACAGACTTCTATAGGATCTGTTTGATTTATCGATTAGAAACATCTACTTGCCCACTCGTTAGTGGGTGATAGGGTTGTTGGGAATCCGGTGCACCGCAGCGGAAGTGTAATTTCAAAATGATGAAATTTGCACCATAATACCTTAGCCAAGATCTCCTTATTCAGGATTAAAACATATATTAAACATATAAACATACATTGTTAGAATTAGAGTACAAACCTGTAATCGCTAATTCCAACAAAGTTGATGTTGAAGGGGCTGATTGAATTCACCAGGCATCCAAGTGTCCGCCCTCCTATGGTGATCCACACAGAGCAGTAATCAAGACAACTCTATCTTCTTTTCAATGGTTCCTTCTATTGAGTTCTTCTTCCTAGAACTCAATTGCTTGGACTATGGCTTGAATTCCTCCTCTCAAAAACTTGCCTCCCTTTCCTTGACCTCTTCTCCTCCTTCCACTAAGACCTTGGCCCTTTAGACACCCTTGTCTTGAAGAAAAGACCTTGTCCTAAGAGGACATAGGCTTGTCTTAAGTTGGAGGAGAAATTAAGACAATGATGTCTTAATGTAAGAAAGAAAAGAACAAATTAGAACTCCTTTCTTTCCTTTACCGTCGGAGACTTTTACTTTTATTCTTGTTCAGTAGCAGAGTTTCGACAGAGGTTTACTCTGTAAAGGAAACAATGCAAGAGCAAGAAAAAAATAAAAGAGTCTTCAGGAGAGGAATAAAGAAAAAGATTAACATTACACTTGTTCTGATTTTCCCGACCCTTTAAATAAATCTCAGATAGGCGCCTACACACCTCTCCGTAAACACTTTCTCACGCCCTTCTCAATTTCTCACGCCCTTCTCAATTTCTCACGCCCCATCCTCCCATCTCACGGCCTTCCAGATTAAATCCCACGGCTTTTCTTAAAAGAAAAACCGCGGTGTTTTAAAAAGAAAGGGGTCGCGACTTTTCATCTCCGAAGAGATGTTATTTCGCGTGCCCGGGAGGAAATAGCGACTTTTGTCTTTCTTAAAAGACTTCCAGCCGTTGGGTTCCCATCCAAAGAGAGGTAGGTGAGGCGCTAATCGCTAAGAAAAGAGGCCGCCCCAAATAAAATCATCGGAGATTTAAGTGGGGCGCGCCAAGAGTCCATGCGCCATGGACTCTTCCAAATGGCGCGCCAAGAGTCCATATGCGCATGGACTCATGGCATTTGGCATGAAATTGCAAGGGGGCCGGGTGAGGAGGCTAGCCAAGTTACATGGCTAGCCAATAGGGTTATCCATAATCCTATTTTCACAATTAGGGTCTAATTAGGTCCAAATAGAATCCAATTTGAACCAATCCGGAACCATAATTCGAATCTGATTCGAATAGAAGCTAGGGTTTGCAACACCTGCTAGAGTGTTATCCTGCAAAGATGATTTAATTCCAAATTAAACTCTTGATCAATCCTCTTAAGTGTGTGACCCATTGGGTTCCACATCTAGCCAGTAGTGGGTTCGAATACAAGTTGACCTAATTTGATTAGAACTCTTTCTAATCGATTTAGGTCAAACCGGGCTTACCCGATTTGATCAATTAGGACTCTTCCTAATAAGTGATCTTTGAATTTGATCAACCCACAAGACAAGATTGACGTCTAGCAACGTGTCATGTCTACCCGGAAGATATGGAAATTCTGGTGAAATACCAAAATTACCCTTCAATAAAGAGTTACCGTACAATTAAATCTTTCGATCAGCCTACACCCAAAATATAACTATGGATATGGATATATGTCAAATCCAATATTATATTTATTTCCAGCTCAATCTTATATTGATGATTCAATTATCTTGATATTAGAAACCATCTCTAATATCTTTACTTTGATCAAAGATTCCCTGAATCATCATCCGATTGTTAACTAGCTGGATGCAATCTCCTCTTACTAAGAGTGATCGATTCCTTGTTGACCTACTCATTACCTTCATATCCAATTCACCATTCCCAGTATCAATCCTGTGCATGACTCAGTGTCAAGATTAGGATTGAACCAAAGAATGGGTTCATGTACATAAGGTACTTATGGCAGTCTTAGGTCAAAAGATTACTTGTACCACTCCCACTATGAGAACCTTCTATTGACATGTAGCTAAGACTCCATTAGATGTTCTCAAGTTGGATCATATCAGTGAACTCATTCTCCAATGAGCACCCACATCCCAGTATTAGTGTCATACACAAGTAACTGTGAGAGCAGTCACCCTTTCCAGTATACATGGGATGTGCTAGTCTTACCGAAAAAAACCTGATCCCTTACTTAGGGTTCCTTTGACTAGGAATACTTTAGATTAAGGTTTTAAGATTTTAGGTCTCACTGGTATGATCTCATCATAACCCTAAAATCATAGTCCTAATCTATGGGGTTCATCATATAGTATAAACACAGCGTATGATGAAAAATAATGCCTTTATTTAGAAAATTGTCAATTACAATGGTTTGGGAGATACAACATAGATTGGCTTGTAGGGCATATCCCTTTCAATCTCCCACTTGCACTAAAGCCAATCGCCTTTAAATCTTAATCCCATACATTCGAGGTGGCGATCAAAATCTCGCTGTGGTAGAGCCTTAGTGAACGAGTCTGCTACATTGTTCTTTATATCAACTCTATTTATGTAGACATCTTGTCTCTCTACTATTTCTTGGACGAGATGGAAGCATCTCAGAATGTGCTTGGACTTATGATGAGCTCTTGGTTCCTTAGCTTGAGCAACAGCCCCAGTGTTGTCACAGTAAAGTGGCACTGGGTTTTCAATTTCAGGAACAACACCCAACTCTGTGATGAACTTCTTCATCCAGACTGCTTCCTTGGCGGCTTCACTAACAGCTATGTATTTTGTCTCTGTGGTTGAGTCAGCTACAGTCTACTGCTTGGTACTCTTCCAACTCATTGCTCCACCATTTAGGATAAAAACATATCCCGAAATAGATTTGCTATCATCAGGGTCTGATTGAAAACTAGAATCAGAATAAGCTTCTAGTTTAAGATCAGAACCACCATAAACCAGAAAAATATCCTTAGTCCTTCTTAGGTACTTAAGAATATTTTTAACTGCTTTCCAATGATCCTCTCCTGGATCAGCCTGAAACCTACTGACAATGCCTAAAGCATATGCCACATCAGGCCTAGTACATAACATGGCATACATTATGGACCCTATTGCCGAAGCATAGGGTATAGAATTCATTCTATTTCTTTTTTCAGGTGTCTTAGGAGACATCCTTTTAGATAGATGTATGCCTTGACTCATAAGAAGATAACCTCTTTTACTTCCATCCATGCTGAATCTTTTCAGCACTAAGTCAATGTACCTAGATTGGGATAAACCTAGCATCCTCTTAGATCTATCTCTATAGATCTTAATACCTAGTATATAGGATGCTTCTCCCAAATCTTTCATGGAAAACTGGTTTGATAGCCAAACCTTGACTGATTGCAACATGGGGATATCATTCCCAATGAGGAGTATGTCATCTACATACAGAACCAAGAAGATTATGGCACTCCCACTAGTCTTCTTATAAACACAGGGTTCATCCACATTTTTGATAAAACCAAACCTTTTAATAGTTTCATCAAAGCAGATGTTCCAACTCCTTGAAGCTTGCTTTAATCCATAAATGGATTTCTTTAGCTTGCATACTTGATTAGGTTTATTCTTTGAAATAAAACCTTCTGGCTGTGACATGTAGACTTCTTCCTCAAGGAAACCATTGAGGAATGCAGTCTTTACATCCATCTGCCAGATCTCATAATCGTGGTATGCTGCTATAGCAAGTAAAATCCGTATTGATTTGAGCATGGCATCAAGTGAGAATGTTTCATCATAATCAATTCCCTGTTTTTGTCTAAAACCTTTAGCCACTAATCTGGCTTTATAGGTTTCAACTTGGCCATTAGCCCCAATCTTTTTCTTATAGACCCATTTGCACCCAATAGGATTAACACCCTCTGGTGCATCAACCAAAGACCATACTTGGTTTACATACATAGAGTCTATTTCGGATTCCATGGCTTCTTGCCATCTATCTGAATCAGTGCTCAAGATAGCTTCCGTATAGGTTAGAGGTTCATCATTTTGAATGACTTGGGCTTCATTATTTTCAATAATGAACCCATACCTCTCAGGTGCCCGTGGCACTCTATCAGACCTACGGGGAGGAGTTTTGTGTTCTGGTTCTGTCCTAACTATATGTTCTAATGGTTGAGAATTGTCTATCTGTGTTTCTTGTACTTCTCCAAGATCAATAGTTCTACCATTGCCCTTTTCTAAAATGAACTCCTTTTCTAGAAAAGTGGCATGCCCGCTGACAAAAATCTTTTGTTTAGTAGGATGGTAGAACAGATATCCTCTACCTTCTCTAGGATATCCTACAAATAGACATTTATCCGCTCTAGGTTCCAACTTATGTCCAAATTTTTTTTTAACATAAGCTGGACATCCCCATACCTTAAAATATTTAAGATATGGTTTCTTTCCATTCCAAATTTCATATGGAGTACTAACAACGGATTTAGAAGGTACCTTGTTAAGAATGTAAACGGCAGTTTCTAGGGCATGACCCCAGAAGGAAATGGGTAAATTTGTGAAGCACATCATGGATCGTACCATATCTAATAAGGTACGATTCCTCCTTTTAGCTATACCATTTAGCTGTGGTGTACAAGGAGGAGAGGTCCATTCAGAAAGAATTTCATTAACTTTAAGATAGTCTAAAAACTCCGTGGATAAGTATTCTCCTCCTCGATCAGAACGAAGAACTTTAATACTTTTCCCGGTTTATTTTTCGACCATACTTTGATACTCCTTAAATTTATCAAAGGCTTCAGATTTATGTTTCATAAGATACACAGATCCGAACCTAGATAAATCATCTGTAAAAGTGATAAAATATGAGTATCCTCCTCTGGCCTGAGTTGTCATTGGACCACATACATCAGTGTGTATAAGTCCTAATAACTCAGTTGACCTTTCTCCATGTCCAGTGAATGGAGTCTTGGTCATCTTACCCATGAGACATGATTCGCAAGTTCCTAATGATTCATACTCATAAGGATCAAGGAATTTTTCCTTGTATAACTTGCTTATCCTAGACTCATTAACATGACCAAGTCGATGATGCCAAAGTAAAGTATCATTAAAGTCTTTTCTTTTCCTTTTATTATTGACATGAAAAATACTATAATTTGAAGAAAGAGTTAAGAGCCCATTGCTAAATATGCCAGAACAAATAATTTTATTAGATAACATTATCGAGCAACCAGTGCTCGTTACATCCATTACATATCCTTGTTTTAATAACAAAGGAATAGATATAATGTTTCTAATAATCTTTGGCATATAGTAACAATTTTCTAACTCCAAGATCTTCCCTGAAGGCAACTTCAGAATATAGGTCCCTACAGCTTCTGCTTGGATGATATCACCACCCGCACCGTAGAGATTGAAGTCGCCTTCCTTCAATACTTTAAGCTTGTGGAGGTCCTGTAAGGATTTGCATATATGGTAACTACAAGCGGTATCCAATACCCAAGTATTTGATATAGACGAATTTAATGTCAATATTGTATGTATCTCATACATACCTTTTGGTGCATCTACCGCACCAGGCTTCACAGTTGCAAGGTAAGCCTTGCAATTCCTTTTCCAATGTCTTGCTTTGCCGCAAAAGAAACAGGTTGACTGTTTTGAGGCTTTCTTTCCTTTCTTGTTCTTATTGATGCCACCCTTAGGGTTTAGCTTCCTACTAAAACCTTTTTTGCCTGATTTCTTCTTATTGGTCTTATCAACAAGAAGAAGTGGAGCCTTTTCTTTCTTAACGTGGCTCTCTGCTATTTTTAACATATTTAACAGCTCAGGCAAGGAAGTGTTCAGCTTGTTCATGTGATAATTCAAGACAAACTGAGAAAATGACTCCGGGAGTGATTGCAGGATTAAATCCTGATTCAGCTCCCCATCCATAATAAACCCTAATTGACCCAATCTGGTGATTAAGTCAATTACCTTCAGGACATGATCCTGAATGGATGTACCCTCTGTCATCCTAGCACGGAATAACTGCTTAGATATTTCGTATCTAGCAGTTCTGCTTTGTTCTCCATAAAGCTCTTTTAAATTGAGCATTATGGATTGAGTATCCATGCTTTCATGTTGCCTCTGTAACTCATTAGTCATAGAGGCCAGTATGATACACTTGACAGTGAGGGAGTCATTCTGCCACATTTGTATGTGGCCATATCTTCCTGTGTGGCATCATCCCCTAGTGGATTAAGACTAGGGGTATCAAGAATATAAGAAAGTTTTTCTGAACTCAGTACAATCTTTAACTTTCTCAACCAGTCCACATAGTTTGGACCAGTCAATTTGTTGGTATCTAAGATGCTTCGTAGTGATAATGAAGATGCCATTTATCTACATTTAATAAAGAACAATACATAAGCAAACAACCATGAAATGACTTACATAATTAAATTAGGTCTTTAATTTAATTATGTCTCCCACTATTTTATCAAAAATCATAGCCCTCACTATGATAATCGAGAAGAACCTTGATCGATTTTCGTAGTGAGATTGAGATCCTAATAACTTATAAGAGATCTTGCAGATAACACAACAAATCTTTTATAAGCTTAAAGGTAGGAAACTCTTCCAATTATATCTCATATAATTCTCAAAAATAACTTGGCCTCTAGAACATTATAAGTCTTGCAGAAAACATAACAAACCATAATGTTCTAGTTAAGTCAAGACCCTTTCATTTCTATACAGTTAGTATTCAAATATAATGCCTTTGCAGATAACACAACAAGGCATTATACTGAATATACTGTAAGCATATCTATGCACTAGACCAATATTATGTCAATCACCATATTAGGTCTTGCAGATAACACAACAAACCTAATGTGGTTCATAACACAATAATGATCCAGCATGAAGGAAGGCCAATATATAGCATTTTTTTAACACTAAGCATTTAAGTCAAGATTTAAATATAATCAAATCGGCCAGGCAAGTAGAAGAGATGTGGGAGTCCCCCCGTTGCTTTCCTAGACACCAATAAAAATTGGCCAGGTCAGTCAACGGAACCAATTAAAAACCACGATTCTCTTTACCTTCCCAGAACCACCTTTCTAGACACCGAATGATCAATTGTTCATCATGATTAGTGATGCTTATTAGTTAAATATACTATGAGTTAATATAATTTTAAGAAGAGGGCTTTATAAAATTGCCAGCACATTCTTATAGAACATATCACAACCATATCACTTAGATAAAATAAATATGTGCTAAGTGTGTCATCATACTAGGACAACCATTTACCACATAATGGATCCATCATTATGCCAGGGCAACCTTATTTCAGTATGATGACTTCAAAACTAATCATATCTCAATAATAATTATTAGGGTTTGAGTGAAAAAACCCTAACTAGTGGCATACACCAAAACATATTTGCAACAAAAATATGCTAAGTGTTATCAGCATTAAAGGGTTTAAAACCCTAACTTGTAACACTACATCAAAACCACATAAAATTTTCATATGTTTTAACTGTAATAAGGGTGGCTCTGATACCACTGTTTGGATTCCGGTGCACCGCAGTGGAAGTGTAATTTCAAAATGATGAAATTTGCACCATAATCCCTTAGCCAAGATCTCCTTATTCAGGATTAAAACATATATTAAACATATAAACATACATTGTTAGAATTAGAGTACAAACCTGTAATCGCTAATTCCAACAAAGTTGATGTTGAAGGGGCTGATTGAATTCACCAGGCGTCCAAGTGTCCGCCCTCCGATGGTGATCCACACAGAGCAGTGATCAAGACAACTCTATCTTCTTTTTAATGGTTCCTTCTATTGAGTTCTTCTTCCTAGAACTCAATTGCTTGGACTATGGCTTGAATTCCTCCTCTCAAAAACTTGCCTCCCTTTCCTTGACCTCTTCTCCTCCTTCCACTAAGACCTTGGCCCTTTAGACACCCTTGTCTTGAAAAAAGACCTTGTCCTAAGAGGACATAGGCTTGTCTTAAGTTGGAGGAGAAATTAAGACAATGATGTCTTAATGTAAGAAAGAAAGGAACAAATCAGAACTCCTTTCTTTCCTTTACCGTCGGAGACTTTTACTTTTATTCTTGTTCAGTAGCAGAGTTTCGACAGAGGTTTACTCTGTAAAGGAAACAATGCAAGAGCAAGAAAAAAATAAAAGAGTCTTCAGGAGAGGAAGAAAGAAAAAGATTAACATTACACTTTTCTGATTTTCCCGACCCTTTAAATAAATCTCAGATAGGCGCCTACACACCTCTCCGTAAACACTTTCTCACGCCCTTCTCAATTTCTCACGCCCCATCCTCCCATCTCACGGCCTTCCAGATTAAATCCCATGGCTTTTCTTAAAATAAAAACCGCGGTGTTTAAAAAAGAAAGGGGTTGCGACTTTTCATCTCCGAAGAGATGTTATTTCGCGCGCCCGGGAGGAAACAACGACTTTTGTCTTTCTTAAAAGACTTCCAGCCATTGGATTCCAATCCAAAGGGAGGTAGGTGAGGCGCTAATCACTAAGAAAAGAGGCCGCCCCAAATAAAATCATCGGAGATTTAAGTGGGGCATGCCAAGAGTCCATGCGCCATGGACTCTTCCAAATGGCGTGCCAAGAGTCCAAATGCGCATGGACTCTTGGCATTTGGCATGAAATTGCAAGGGGGGCGGGTGGGGAGGCTAGCCAAGTTACATGGCTAGCCAATAGGGTTAGCCATAATCCTATTTTCACAATTAGGGTCTAATTAGGTCCAATTAGAACCCAATTTGAACCAATCCGGAACCCTAATTCGAATCTGATTCGAATAGAAGCTAGGGTTTGCAACACCTGCTAGAGTGTTATCCTGGAAAGATGATTTAATTCCAAATTAAACTCTTGATCAATCCTCTTAAGTGTGTGACCCATTGGGTTCCACATCTAGCCAGCAGTGGGTTCGAATACAAGTTGACCTAATTTGATTAGAACTCTTTCTAATCGATTTAGGTCAAACCGGGCTTACCCGATTTGATCAATTAGGACTCTTCCTAATAAGTGATCTTTGAATTTGATCAACCCACAAGACAAGATTGACGTCTAGCAATGTATCATGTCTACCCGGAAGATATGAAAATTCTGGTGAAATACCAAAATTACCCTTCAGTAAAGAGTTACCGTACAATTAAATCTTTCGATCAGCCTGCACCCAAAATATAACTATGGATATGGATATTTGTCAAATCCAGTATTATATTTATTTCTAGCTCAATCTTTTATCGATGATTCAATTATCTTGATATTAGAAACCATCTCTAATATCTTTACTTTGATCAAAGATTTCCTAAATCATCATCCGATTGTTAACTAGCTGGATGCAATCTCCTCTTACTAAGAGTGATCGATTCCTTGTTGACCTACTCATTACCTTCATATCCAATTCACCATTCCCAGTATCAATCCTGTGCATGACTCAGTGTCATGATTAGGATTGAACCAAAGAATGGGTTCATGTACATAAGGTACTTATGGCAGTCTCAGGTCAAAAGATTACTTGTACCACTCCCACTATGAGAACCTTCTATTGACATGTAGCTAAGACTCCATTAGATGTTCTCAAGTTGGATCATATCAGTGAACTCATTCTCCAATGAGCACCCACATCCCAGTATTAGTGTCATACATAAGTGACTGTGAGAGCAATCACCCTTTCCAGTATACATGGGATGTGCTAGTCTTACCGGAAAAAACCTGATCCCCTACTCAGGGTTCCTTTGACTAGGAATACTTTAGATTAAGGTTTTAAGATTTTAGGTCTCATTGGTATGATCTCATCATAACCCTAAAATCATAGCCCTAATCTATGGGGTTCATCATATAGTATAAACACAGCGTATGATGAAAAATAATGCCTTTATTTAGAAAATTGTCAATTACAATGGTTTGGGAGATACAACATAGATTGGCTTGTAGGGCATATCCCTTTCAAGGGTGTGGCCATCTTATGGGTGATGTTTACTTTCTTATTAGTGATACAAAGGATTGGTTGCAGAAATATGTTCCATGATCACTAATGATAGTGATGTGGGACTAATATGCAAGCAAAATATTTTTATATTTTTATGTGTTGAGTTAAGTCTCTAAATCCCAAAAATAAGGCCAAGATTTAAAGTAGAGAGTTCTACACAAAAATAAGAAGCAACAACATGCAAGTAGACCCTTAAAATAATAAGGAAGAAGGACTGCTATGGCTGAGAAGCCCCGGTTGGGCTAGTTTCTCTTCAATATCACTACTGGCAAGTTGGTTGCAGAAATATGTTCCATGATCATTAATGATAGTGATGTGGGACTAAATATGCAAGAAAAATATTTTTATATTTTTATGTGTTGAGTTAAGTATCTAAATCCCAAATATAAGGCCAAGAATTAAAGTAGAGAGTTCTATACAAAAATAAGAAGCAACAGCATGCAAGTAGACCCTTAAAATAATAAGGAAGAAGGACTGCTATGGCTAAGAAGCCCCGATTGGGCTAGTTTCTCTTCAATATCACTACTGGAAAGTAGAGGGGGTGTACCTGACAGGATCTTGCAGATGAATCCTTACAGAGATCTTTCTTCGCTCCCATATATGGCCTGGATGATCAAGCCAAAGATCCCGTGGATCGCGGCTTTCAACCCGGTGATCTGATCGTTGCCTGGCTGGAATCTATGGATTTGCAGACTTCGAGGGACCTGCAAATCGCCTGTCAAGGGTTAGAAAACAATGTAGGGATGAATAAATAAATTGAAAACAGCAAGGGAAGAATGGCTTTGATGTAGGGCGGCCAAGGCTGGAGAGGTGGCTTCTAGGGTTTTGATGGCGGCTGGATGCAGGGTGCAGGAAACAAGGAAGAAGAAGGGGTTCACATAGATTCCCCCTAGCACGCAGCAAGCACACAGCAAATTGGAAAACTCATTATTTTTTTCATAAATAAAATTAGTCTTCATACAAGAGAAGGGGGCCTCTTAAATAGACCCATAAACTTGCCCCCGAGTAAGGATACAAAAGACATTTCATAGCAATTTGAATCCCACCCAAACCCTAGCTAGAATACATGATAGGTCAATAACTTTCTTTCCCTCAAACTCCCTATCTCTTTCTTGCCTTGGTCGGCCAAGGGAGGTGACCCTAAGTGGCCGACCAAGAGGTGGTGACCATAAGGGTGGATGGCGCCATATGATGCGCCACTTGGGCCTTGGGCGGCCCAACATGCTCCAAGCTACGGTCCAGGGTTCCAGGTTGCATCCCAAGGTTTCAGGGCCTTCACTTTTCTTGCTGGGTCTTCCATGTCTTCAAGCTGGGTTGGTCTTCACTTGTGCTGGCTTGGTCTTCACTTGTATTGAGTCTTCATTAGACTTGGATTAACATATACAGGACTCAAACTATGACTAGCTAACTTGACTGACTGATCCAAACCCTACTGATATGAATTGAACTCTGAATACAGGACTCAAACGATGGAGGCCCAAAAAGAACATGACTCAAGGGCCAAAGGAAAAACTCAAATAGACTAAGCCCTTATTACAAACTGGACTCAAACACTACTAAGTAATCCACAGAGGGTTGAGAAGCCTTTGTCTTATTCTGGTGCCTTTGGTGTCCGCACCAATTTTTCCAGGATGGGAGGAACTCGATCCTGTTGAGTAAGGATCACACTAGATCAAATATCTCTCAAGAAGGTCGGGTCGAGGCACTGTAATCCTCTCAAGAAATCTATGAATCATTCGATTCTAGCCGGCCTTGCCATCGGACCAGGTAGCGTTGATAGCCGTAGCCCCGGGTCATGATGCTTGATCATCCATGATATGCTTGATCTGTTCTCCTCTCTCAGGCAAATTAATTAGTGGGACGCTCTGGGCTAGGGTCACTGACAAGGGATGGAGTAGGTCCTAAGGCCTCATTGGGTATCACTGCCGGTTCCTTATACTCAACCAGGTCTGTGATATTTAAGGTAGAACTAATGCCAAAACCGGGGCAAATCTAACACATAGGCATTTGGTCCAACATTCTCTATCACTCTAAAAGGTCCGGCTCTGTGAGCATGAAGCTTCTTAATGGTCTCGGGTGGGAACCACTCAGGCCTAAGTCTAATCATGACATAATCCCCTACATCAAATTCTTTGGCTCTTTTTCGGGAATTAGCCAGTTTTATATATGTTTCACTACCTAGATTAATCTTTTGGGTAATGTCCTTATGCAAGTCTCTAATATGCTATGTGAATGACTCTGCAGACTCTGAGACTTCTGCATGAACAGGTAAAGGAATCAAATCAATGGGGCGATTGGGCTTATACCCATGGACTATCTTAAAAGACTATTGCCCGTGGTCCTATTCACTAAGCTATTATAGGTGAACTCTGCTCTAGGCAACAATAAGTCCAAATTTCCAATGTGTTCACCTTCCAAGCATCTAAAAAGGTTTCCTATCCTAGGCTACGGTTCACCACTTCAGTTTGGCCATCTATCTGGGAGTGGTAGGCTATAGAAAACTTAAGCTTGGTCCCTAACAGGTCCCAAAGGGTTTTCCAAAAATGACTGGTGAACCTAACATCCCTATCTTATACGATGGTCTTGGGTAGGCCATGGAGTCTAACCACATTGTCTAAGAAAAGCTTGGTTACTCTAGACGCATCAAAGGTCTGGGAACATGGGATGAAGTGAGCCATCTTAGAGAATCTATCGACCACTACAAAGATAGAATCATGTCTTTTCTGGATCTTAGGTAATCCTAACATGAAGTCCATAATGAGATCCTGCCAAGGGCGATCAGGCACTGGTAAAGGTGTGTAGAGGCCAGTGTTCTACTTCCATTATTTTGCAACAGCACAAGTTCTACACCTGGCTACTATTTGAACAACATGCCTTTTCAAACCTGGCCAATAAAACTGGTCTTCTAGCGCTAAGATGGTCTTATTCCTATCAAAGAGACCTGCTAATCCTCTAGCATGGGTCTCCTAAATCAGGAACTCTTTAAGGGATATTTTTAGGATATAGAGCCTATTGTTCTGGAATAGGTAGCCATCCTAAATGGTATACTCATTATGGGTACTGGATGGTCCTAGCCTAAGGGTCTGGTAAATGTCTCCAAAGTCAGGGCAAGCTTCATACTCATCCTTTAATCTATCAAACCCTATGACTTGGGTGCTGACTAAACCTAAAAGCAAAGACCTATGGCTAAGGGCATTTGCTTCCTTATTTTCTATTCCGGCATGGTGTTTCTGGACAAAGGTGTATGCTTGAATGTACTCAATCCATTTACCATGCCTTGGGTTGAGTTTCTTTTGGGAGTTCAGGAACCGGAGTGCCTCATGGTCAAAAAATAAGACAAACTCCTATGGTAGTAAGTAATGTCTCCAATTTCTAAGGGCCTGGACTACCGCATAAGATTCCTTATCATAAGTAGAGTATTTAAGTTTAGACTCATTCAGCTTCTCACTGAAGAAGGCTATGGGGTGATTTTCTTGACTCAGTACCCCACCTATTCCTACTCCCGAGGTATTGCAAGTGACCTCAAACACCTTAGAGAAATCAGGTAATCTAAGGATGGGTGCATGGGTCATCTTATCCTTAAGTTCTAGGAAGGCCTTATCAATTGCTTTGGTCCACTCAAATGTACCCTTCATAATACAATCTATTATGGATGCAACGATAGTACTAAAACCCCTAATAAATCTCTTGTAAAAGGTTGCTAGGCCACGGAAACTATGCACATCGTGGACACTAGAGGGTACAGGCCACTCGATAATTTTCCTAACATTTTCAGGATCAGCAGAAACTCCCTCTGGGGTGACAATAAAACTAGGAAGATAACGTTATGTGTCATGAACTCATATTTCTTGAAGTTGGCATTAAGGCTATTCTCCCTAAGGGTCTGGCACACTAGTCTAAGGTGACTAAGGTGGTCCTTTATAGTCCTGCTATAAATCAATATATCATCAAAATAGACCATAATAAATTTTCTAGTGTATTCCTTCAGGACTTGGGTCATGATCCTCATAAATGTACTAGGTGCATTCGAGAGGCCAAAAGGCATCACAACCCACTCAAACAGGCCATCCTTAGTCTTGAATACGGTCTTCCACTCATCCCCAGGTCTAATCCTAACCAGATGATAGCCGCTCTTAAGATCTATCTTTGAGAAAACTTTCACACCGGACATCATATCTAGCAAATGATAGAAAAGTGCCATAAGAGACAATCATTATGAGGGCCTTTTTATAAACTTCTAGCTCATGTATGACATATTTTTCATATTAATAAAGGCATTTGATTCATCATATACTGCTGTATCATGTTTTTGTTGATTATATGATGTGGAATGAGATGAAAGATTTCTAATTTAGTGGATGATTTAATTTGTTGAGCAATGACCCCTTCAAACATAAACTTAATTCAATTACAAAATGGCAAAGAGTCATATGAAGGGAAAACTAAATAAGGGATAACTCAAACTAGGGCTGCATGTTTATCCATGAAGATTGGAACAAAGGCTTGTGAAACCATCCTATCTAGGGCATAGACCATTCAAAGATTCAGACCTAAGAAATAAAGAGGGTTTTCTTACCAATATTGATGTCTCACGCCTTTGGTAGGTATTCAATTTCAGCACTCTCGAATTGAGATTGGTACTAGAAACTGTCACTCCAAGAGATACAGACCTCTGGCTTGAAAGGTTCTAAGGGCAACGCCAACTTCCTCTTCAACTTGTGATCTTGGAGAACCCTAGAAAGAAAAGGGATTAAAGACTTGAGATGACAAGAAAAATAAAAGTTACTAAAACTTCAAGGAAGAATAATATGATGGAGTTGGAGGAGATCAAGTGGCTTCATTCAGTGTCTGCAATGTGATTGGATTCCTTGAACTGTGATAGTAAGGAATGGCATCCAAAATCTGCTGTAGAAGCCTCTTTGAAGATTGGAGTTGGCGACCTTGAAGAGAGAAAATGGTGAAGAAGCCTTGGTTGGAATTTGGAAGAACTTCTTTGGATGGTGGTGGGGTGTTTTCTAGCTAGAGTATTGGTGGGTTTAGGGGAATACTAGGACAGCTAAAGGATGATGTTTTGGGTCTCTCACCCACTCCCTCTCGGAGGATACATTGCATATAACAAGTGGAAGAAAAACTATTTTGATTTCATTCATCAATTATCTCCTTTACAAGGGGTTTGGAGTGGTATTTATAGCCTCTCCAAAGTCATTTGAAATTTTGAATTCAAAAGGAGGTTACATAAATCATGGAGAGATAAGTGGGGAAGTTGAAATAATCCTTGATTTATGCCTTGATAAGTGAGAAAGTTGAAACCATCCTTGATTCATGCCTTGATAAGTGGGAAAGTTGAAATCATCCTTGATTCATGCCTTGATAAGATGAAGTGAGGTGGCCTCATGAGGTGGCTTCCATGTGGGCTTGGGAGATGAGGTGTCTTCCATATAAGTTTGATGATGTGGCACTCCAACTTGGCAAGATTTGTTGAAGTGGTTTGCCTCACCTAATCTTTATGTCTTCATGCTTCATTGAGCCCAAACCAAACCAACTTGAACCCAACTTGTAAATTCACTAATTACAAGACCAAATTGACCTTAATTGGACTCAAAAGACTAAATTGAAATAAGCCCAACCTAATTACAGGACTCAAACTTGACCAAAGAAACAAATTTTTCTATTTATAAGACACATGTTCAATAAAAGAAATAAAATTGAAATCAAAAGTGGCATTAACTCAATCAATTAAAATCCATAATGAATTTGGCTTGATAAAATTGGATTGAAGCTTCTTTCGAACTATGGTGCCCGCACTAATTCTCCCGAGGTGGAAATGACTCGACCCTGTTGAGTATGGGTCTCTCTGACTTTGATAATATTCTAGTAAGTCCGGGTTGATTCGTTGTAGGTCCTCTCGAGTGATCCACGATGTTGGCTTTGACTCCTTAGTTTTGATGATTAACAAAAGGTTGAGTATATGTTTGGACTAATGTTTCATCTTAGATAAAAGTTTCAGGACTTAGGTTATTCAAAAAGAGTATCAAAAGTACATTGATGAAACTAAGTTTACCTGATTTGGAAAAGAGTTCTTCTACCTTGGACAAGATCAAAATACTCAAATTGGACCTTCTTGTTAAGAAATTATTGACAAAAGAAACAAAGGCTTAGAGAAACTCAAGCATGGCACGCACATCTCAAAGAGTTTCAGAAAAATTCAGATAAGAGGTCGACCACCAGAGGTCGACACCTTGTCAAAGGTCGACCACCAGAGGTCGACTCATGAAGAGAAGAAAAGTTCAGCATGGCCGGCACGGCAAAATCTCAGTGGCACGCTCCAGAGGTCGACCACCAGAGGTCAACACCTGTCCAGAGGTCGACACCAGAGGTCGACTCATAGCCTGAGAATTCAAAATGGGCAGAACTATGGTACTCTGAACTTTTGCCTAAAATATACTGGAGGTCGACTCATGAGGTCGACACTTGATCCAGAGGTCGACTCATGAGGTCGACTCATGGCATAACGGCTAGTTTTTCTGAACTTCTGATTTGATTTCTAACGGCCATAAACGGCCATATTTTTGAATCTAACAGTCTGGTGGAGTTGTTTCAGCATGAATGAGGTATTTAACCTCCACCAAACTTCAAAAAAGACAAGGAGACAAAGTGAAAAAGTATAGGTTCAAAGTACAAAGCCTTCAATCACTTCCAAAGCCAAAAAGTGTGAGAAAACCAAGAGATTCCCTTCCCAAAAGCTTTCCATTTTTGAGGAATCCAACATTCAAGTATTTGGCATTTAGTGAGGTCCAAGATTCCAAGACAAAAGGCTTGAAGAGTCTCCATCAAGAGCTTCAACGAATTTATTTTTGCTCAAAAGGAGTTTGTTTAGTTTTCATTACTTGTATTCATACTCTTTTGTCTTTAGCTAGTTTCAAGGGAATTTGAAATTAGAGTGAGGTTTGTTGGTGAACCAATTGATAAAACCAACTAGGGTTGCTTGTAAGCCCGAAGCCAAAACAAGTGAGTGAGGTTTGTTGGTGAGCCAATTGATAAAACCAACTAGGGTTGCTTGTTAGCCCGAAGCCAAAACAAGTGTGTAAGGTTTTGACTTGTGAGCCTGGTAAAACAAGTCGGCTGTAATCTAAAGATTATAGTGGAAATTCCCAAGTGGAGCTTGGGGAGTGGATGTAGGTGCTAGGTGCACCGAACCACTATATTTCTTGTGTGTTTGCATTGGCTTGCTCTTTAACTTCTTTAGCTCGTTAATTTTCATTTTATTTCGTTACTTCCGTTGCACAATTATTAAAGCACTATCACTCTTCACCTTAGAACTTGATAGCACATATATTATCTTAAGTTTTTTTTAAAAATACCCAATTCACCCCCCCTCTTGGGGACCATATCTGGGCAACAAGTGGTATCAGAGCACCGATACTCTCTTGTAGGTCCAACGATCTTGAGTGAAAGATCATGGCCGCCCCAATTGGAATGGGTATAGTTGAAGGACAAGCATCAAATCGTCCTCCTTTCTTTAATGGCACAAACTACACTTATTGGAAAACTCGTATGTGTATTTATTTACAAGCTGTAGATTATCATATTTGGAGAGTAATCACTAAAGGGCCTCATCAGCCCACTCACTTGGTTAATGGCATTATCACCCCAAAATCTGAAGAAGAATGGGATGACAATGACATCAAACAAGCTGAGTTAAATGCTAAGGCGATGAATTTATTATTCTGTGCACTTGATCCTAGTGAATTCAACAGAATATCAAATTGTATTTCCGCCAAAGAAATTTGGGATACACTAGAGGTTACCCATGAGGGTACACATCAAGTGAAGACCACTAAGGTGAACATGCTCATTCATACGTATGAGATGTTCAGGATGGAACCAACTGAAAGCATAAGTGAAATGTATACTAGATTTACCAATATAGTAAATGGTATGAGGAGTTTGAGAAAAATTATATCTAATGGTGAACTGGTTAACAAACTTCTCAGGTCTCTTCCGGCTTCATGGGATGCGAAAGTTACAGCCATAGAAGAAGCCAAGGATGTCAACACTCTACCTCTCGAGCAGCTTCTTGGATCACTGATGACCTACGAGCTTTCACTAAAGCAGAAAACAGTGGACAATGACAAGAAAAAGAAAGCCATAGCCTTCAAGTCCACTACAAAAGAAGAGTCAAGTGATGAATCTGAAGAAGAAGCTGATGATGATGAGATAGCCCTAATTACAAGAAAATTTAAAAGATTCATGAGAAAGAAGAAGGGCTTCTACAAGAAAAGGCCACAAAAAGGTGATCACAACAAGGAGAAGGAGAAAGAGAAAGAAAGGGATCCACCCATCTGCTTCGAGTGCAAGAAGCCTGGACATTACAAAACGGATTGCCCTTTGCTTAAAAAGAGTAGAAGGATGTTAAGAAAGAAGGCCATGATGGCTACCTGGAGTGAGAGTGAGGACTCCAGCAGTGAAGAAGAGCAGCAGGTAGTCGCCAACCTATGTTTCATGGCCAATGAAGATAATGAGGTAAATTCTGAACCTGAAACTGAATTTACTTTCAATGAATTGCATGATGCTTTTGATGACTTAGTAATGGAATATGAAAAATTAAAATTAAAAAATAAGAAATTAAGAAAGCAAAATCTTGAGCTTACCAAAAATTCAGAAAAGTTTTCAAGTGAAATTGAAAATTTAACTCAAGAAAACAAGAAATTAAAAGAACATGTAAAGACTTTGACAAATGATAAAGATAATCTTTTTAAAGAAAATAATTCTTTAAAAAATAATAGAAGTCTTAAAACTAATGAGAACATTGAAAAACAAAATAAAGAACTATTGCTTCAAAATAAGAATTACAAGGAAGAGTTAGAAAAAGTAAAACCCTTTGTAGAAAAGTTTACCTTTAGTTCAGAAAAACTAAATATGCTTTTAAATAGCCAACATGCAGTGTTTAATAAAGCTGGACTTGGATTTAAACCACACAATCAGCAAAAACTTTACAAAAACTTTTTCATACCTGCATCTTCTAATATTACCTGCTATGCATGTGGTAAAGTAGGTCATAAATCATATGTTTGTAATAGAAGAAAATTAAATACCTTTAAAAAGATTTGGGTTCCAAAAGGAACCAATTTGACTAACCCTAAAGGACCCAAGATGACTTGGGTACCTAAAGTTTCAACTTGATCATTTTTTTGCAGGTGTGCCTTGCAACCAAAAATAAAAGAAGAATGTGGTATCTGGATAGTGGTTGCTCAAGGCACATGACTGGGGATGTGAAGCAATTCTCATCACTAGCTGCAATTGATGGTGGAAACATCATTTTTGGTGATAATGGAAAAGGCAAAATCGTCGAAATTGGTAAAATCCATATCACCCCTAATGCTTATGTAGATAATGTATTATTTGTTGATGGCTTGAAGCATAATCTTTTTAGCATTAGTCAGTTTTGTGATAAAGATTTTAAAGTAATTTTTGAATCATCTTTGTGCATGGTATCTAGTCTAGATGTCGATGGCATCAAGTTCACTGGTCTTAGACATGGAAACATTTACATGGTTGATCTTGATGATCTAGCCATGGAAAGTGGTCAATGCCTAGTGGCTAAGGAAGCCAAGGCAAGTGAAACTAGTTGGCTTTGGCACCGTAGGCTAGGGCATGCTAGTATGCAGTTGATTTCAAAATTAAGCAAAAAGAATCTTGTAAAAGAATTGCCAAAACTCACTTTTGAAAAAGATAAAATTTGTGCTGCATGTCAATTTGGAAAACAAACTAAGTCTACTTTCAAACCTAAAGGAGTAGTATCTACTACTAGACCCCTTGAATTATTGCATATGGACCTCTTTGGACCAACCAGAACCACTAGTTTGGGAGGTAAAAAATATGGGCTAGTAATTGTAGATGATTACTCACGATTTACTTGGGTAATGTTTTTAGCTCATAAGGATGAAACTTTTTCAGCTTTTGTTAAATTTCATAAAAGGGTTTCAAATGAAAAAGATCTCACTATTGTTTCTTTGCGTAGTGATTATGGAACTGAATTTGAAAATCATGATTTTGAAACTTTTTGTAATGAAAATGGTATTAGTCATAATTTCTCTGCACCTAGGACACCTCAACAAAATGGGGTGGTAGAAAGAAAGAATAGGACACTTGAAGAAATGGCATGCACAATGCTTTGCGAAAACGATTTACCTAGATATTTTTGGGCAGAAGCCATTAATACTTCCTGTTATATTTTAAATCGTGTTTTAATTCGACCTATTTTGAAGAAAACACCATATGAGCTTTGGAAAAATTGAAAACCTAATCTCAAGTATTTTCGTGTGTTTGGTTTCCGCTGTTTCATATTAAACAATGGCAAAGACAATATCAGTAAATTTGATGCCAAGTCAGATGAGGGTATCTTCTTAGGATACTCTACTTCTAGCAAGGCATACAGGGTCTTCAACAGAAGAACACTTCTGGTTGAAGAATCAATTCATGTAGTGTTTGATGAATCTAACGAAAAATCTTCTAGAAAAGAAGATTCTATTGATGTTGAAACAGGTACAAAGAAACTTGAACAATTGACAATCAATGAAGATGAGCCCAAAGGAGATGATGATCAAGAAAGTCAAGATCAAATTCAAGAAATCAATGCAACTTCACCAAAACCATTACCTAAAGAATGGAGGTATGCACATGGACACCCTAAAGAGCTAATAATAGGTGATCCATCAAAGAGGATAAGTACACGCTCTTCTATTAGAAATGTTTGTGATTATTTAGCTTTTGTATCTCAGATAGAGCCTAAGTCAATAGAAGAAGCTGAAAAAGATTGTAATTAGATTAATGCTATGCAAGATGAACTAAGTCAATTTAAAAGAAATAATGTTTGGACTTTAACTGAAAGACCCCTTAATGTTTCTGTAATTGGCACAAAATGGGTTTTTAGAAATAAACTTGATGAACATGGTATTGTAATTAGGAACAAAGCTAGACTTGTTGCTAAAGGCTACAACCAGGAAGAAGGAATCGACTTCGATGAAACCTTTGCTCCTGTTGCTAGGCTAGAAGCAATTAGACTTTTACTTGCTTTTGCTTGTTTTATGGATTTCAAGTTATTTCAAATGGATGTAAAGAGTGCCTTTTTAAATGGATTTATTGAAGAGGAAGTTTATGTTGAACAACCTCCTGGTTTTGAAAATCATGAATTTCCTAATCATGTCTTTAAATTGCATAAAGCATTGTATGGTTTAAAGCAAGCTCCTAGAGCTTGGTATGATAGATTAAGTTCATTTTTGATGAAAAATGATTTTTCTAGAGGCAATGTAGATAATACATTGTTTTTGAAAAAGAAAAATGATGATCTCTTAGTAGTACAAATATATGTAGATGATATTATTTTTGGTGCTACTAACGAATGTCTTTGTCAAGAATTTACGAAGTTAATGCAGAGTGAGTTCGAGATGAGCATGATGGGAGAACTCAACTTCTTCCTCGGACTCCAAATTAAGCAAACCAAAGAGGGGATCTCCATCAACCAAGCCAAGTACACAAGGGAAATTTTGAAAAAGTTTGGGATGGAGACCACAAAACCAATAGATACCCCTATGAGCTCTTCATGTAAATTAGACAAAGATGAATGTGGTAAATCAGTAGACCAAAAATTATATAGAGGCATGATTGGTTCATTGCTATATTTAACTGCCAGTAGACCAGATATAATGTTTAGTGTTTGTATGTGTGCACGTTTTCAGTCTGCTCCTAAAGAATCACATCTCTTAGCTATAAAACGTATACTTAGATACTTATCTGGGTCTATCGAAATTGGTCTTTGGTACTCTAGGGAGTCATCATATGAATTAATTGCATATTCTGATGCTGATTTTGCTGGGTGTAAACTTGATCGAAAAAGTACTAGTGGAACTTGTCAATTCCTAGGAGTTAATTTGATTTCATGGAGCAGTAAGAAACAGAATTCGGTTGCTCTATCTATGGCAGAAGCCGAATATATAGCAGCTGGAAGCTGTTGTGCTCAGATTTTATGGATCAAACAACAACTCGAGGACTTTGGCATCAAACTAACTAAGACACCCATAAGATGTGATAATACTAGTGCAATCAATTTAACGAAAAATCCTGTTCAACATTCAAGAAGCAAACATATTGAAATAAGACATCACTTCATAAGAGATCACGTTCAAAACTCTAATGTGTTGTTAGAATTTATATGTACTGATTATCAATTGGCTGATATATTCACAAAACCATTGAATGAAGATAGATTTTGTATGATTAGAAGAGAACTGGGAGTCATTGATCCTTTTGCTTGAAACTCTTCAATTTTCATCAAAATTCCTCAAAAATGATTTATAAATTCTCAAATATGTTTAAAGGTTATTTTTCTAAATTTTATCAATTTTTTAAAATTTTACAGAATTTTATTTTGGGTGATTTATTGTTGGAGGTCGACACTTGAGATTTTCGGAGGTCAACACTTGAGGTCGACACTTAAGTTTTGGAGGTCGACACTTGAGGTCGACCCCTGAAAATTCTCAGAGGTCGACACTTGAACGAAAACCTGCATTTTTAAAACCCGTCCGCAAGCCTTTTTTCCCATTTTTTTTCTTTACCTCTCCTTCGTGTGGTCCCCCTACAACTTCCCTAAACCTCCAAATAGTGGATTTCCACCCCTCTCCTCGATCTTTTTGGGAAATCCTCACCTCCTCTCTTGCTTTTCTTGGAATCAACTTCTATTTGACCGTTTTCTTGATTTTGGACAACCGAAAGCCCTCGAATCTTTCTACCCTCAAATCTCGGCTGTTTTTCAATTGAAAACATGTATTTCTTTCGTCCGTTTCTTACCTTTTCCTCATTTACTCTCGATTTTCTCCAATCTCACAAACCCTATTTCACTATTTCACATTCTCCTCTTTTTCCCAATCAGTGAACCTCTCTTAGCCTTACCTCTTTGCATTTCTCCCTAAGTTACCCCTCATCCTTACACATGGGTCCGAGAAAACACCAGGCAGTAAGGAAAAGGAGATTGGAACAGGGGCAGGGTAGTACTGAGCAGCGAAGGAAAGTCAGACATGAGCGTGAGCCAACCCCAGAGCCACCTGCACCAGTGCCAGCCAGCCTAGTCCGGAAGAGCATTGCTAGTGGGAGGCGCGTAGATATTCCATTCTGGGATCAGCATCACTTCTTCATTGGAGATGTACTGAGAGATGCAGGTCTGGTTCATTTTTGTACCATGTCCGAGAGATTCTACCCAGACCTCATCAGAGAGTTTTATGGATCCATGGCCACTGATGGCATTGGATGGTCCGCTACAGTTCGAGGGATTGAGATTCCAGTGACACCTGAGGTCATCAGTCGCATCTGGAGGATTCCACTTCATGGCACTGCTGCCACTACGATCAGTGACAGAGAGCACGCCTTCAGGTGTATCCTAGAGCGTGAGGATGTTAGCGGCATTTCCACAGTGTCCGCTAACCAGCTTTCACTAGAGATGAGAGTGCTGCATCACATCATCGCCCGTATCTTGATTTCGAAGAGCGGGAGATTTGATTTTATCACTGAGCGTGAGCTGGTGTTGATGGTGTCCCTGAGCCAGCGGACTCCCATCAACCTTCCCAGGATCATGCTTCAGCAGATGGGTGAGGCAGCTTCTCACAGGAGACTCGTTCAGCTGTACGGCATGGGACTGACTCAGATATTCAGAGAGCATGGTGTCTCATTCGACGGCATACCCTTCAGTCAGCTACAGCACACAGATACTTATGGAGAGAAATCCCTTCATAGGATGGGATTTCGACTGATTAGTGACCGATGGGTACGACGAGAGTCTGGCCAGGAGCCAGATGAGGAGGATGAGATCCGAGCTGCTGAGGCAGGGCCTTCAGGGCCTACTGATCATGGTACACCTCCTCGCCCAGCACCGGAGACAGAGACTACGGAGCCTGAGCCATTCACGCCACCACCTTCATCAGCTCCGGCACCTACTGCTACACCACGGAGGACTTCAGTGAGGATATCGGACTTCGAGTAGCGAGTGACTGATCAGATTTCAGAGGTCCGGACAGAGATCACTGGTGTACGACAGGAGCTTCATGATCTGCGGATACACACAGACACACGCATTAGTGCTCTCTCAGCTAGTATGGATACAGGATTCAGACAGATTCTCAGCTTATTGAGATTAGCACTACCATCAGGGACTGCAGATCCGACAGTATCTCCTCCACATGATGATGATGATGATGATGATGATGATGATGATGCTGATGACTCTGGTGGATACAGTGACAGTGATGGAGATCAGCCTGGAGCAGGTAGTTCTGATGTTCCACCTGCAGAGCCGATTCCAGAGATTCCCCCTTCAGCTGATCCTCCTTCCACTGATCTTCCAAGTTCAGATCCTCCAGCCACAGCTGTGCCAATTGATATTGAGCCTACAGAGTCACTATTTGAGACTATCACTGGGATTCCGGATGACATAGATGAGCATACAGAGACAGATATCGATGATCCCACAGCTTATGAGCTAGTCAGCAGGCAGACCCCAGCTCAGTCTACTCAGCATGCTGATCCGTCCACTCCTTCAGCTACTGCCTCTATCTCGACATCTGTGGAGCCCTTACCTAGGACATATAGATCTCGTAGGACTACCCCTAGGTCTGGTCCCTCTCTGAGGACTCGGAGTTCCTCTCATAGGACTCCAAAATCCTCATCTAGGATCATGGCTCCTGTATCTTTTGACATACCTTCTGATGAGGAGTAGCCTCATAGATTTACTTGTTGTATTTTAGTTTGCTGTGTATGGTTTGTTGTATCAGTGTTTTGTGCCTACCTTGTAAGCAATTTTGTAACTGAATACATTTGCTTTTATCTATATTGTGCCATTTTATCTGATACCAGCTCTTAGCATTTATCTTCTTAAACCCTCAAGTTAGAATATTTTGTTGTATGAACAAATTGAGGGGGAGCATATATTTTATACTTTATTGTAATTCAACATAAGTTTCATTAATATATCTTTCACTACAAAAATGACTTTTTGATTCTTGACAAAAAGGGGGAGTAGAAAAGTATATATGTATTTATGAGACTCCATCTTATGAGTAGTAAAGTTTATATGATTCTTATCTTTTTGACTTATGAGAATGTTTTCACAAAAAGAAAGAAATAAATAAAAAGTAAAATCTTTTTGACTCTTGAGAATATTTTCACAAAACTTTTATGATACACTCTTGCATGAAAGGATACTTTGAAAATTTTTATTATTGCTATATTTTGCTCTTGGACTTAATTGCATATATACTCAAGGTTTTGTCATCATCAAAAAGGGGGAGATTGTTGGCTTTGACTCCTTAGTTTTGATGATTAACAAAAGGTTGAGTATATGTTTGGACTAATGTTTCATCTCTAGATAAAAGTTTCAGGACTTAGGTTATTCAAAAAGAGTATCAAAAGTACATTGATGAAACTAAGTTTACCTGATTTGGAAAAGAGTTCTTCTACCTTGGACAAGATCAAAATACTCAAATTAGACCTTCTTGTTAAGAAATTATTGACAAAAGAAACAAAGGCTTAGAGAAACTCAAGCATGGCACGCACATCTCAAAGAGTTTCAGAAAAATTCAGATAAGAGGTCGACCACCAGAGGTCGACACCTTGTCAAAGGTCGACCACCAGAGGTCGACTCATGAAGAGAAGAAAAGTTCAGCATGGCCGGCACGGCAAAATCTCAGTGGCACGCTCCAGAGGTCGACCACCAGAGGTCAACACCTGTCCAGAGGTCGACACCAGAGGTCGACTCATAGCCTGAGAATTCAAAATGGGCAGAACTATGGTACTCTGAACTTTTGCCTAAAATATACTGGAGGTCGACTCATGAGGTTGACACTTGATCCAGAGGTCGACTCATGAGGTCGACTCATGGCATAACGGCTAGTTTTTCTGAACTTCTGATTTGATTTCTAATGGCCATAAACGGCCATATTTTTGAATCTAACGGTCTTGTGGAGTTGTTTCAGCATGAATGAGGTATTTAACCTCCACCAAACTTCAAAAAAGATAAGGAGACAAAGTGAAAAAGTATAGGTTCAAAGTACAAAGCCTTCAATCACTTCCAAACCAAAAAGTGTGAGAAAACCAAGAGATTCCCTTCCCAAAAGCTTTCCATTTTTGAGGAATCCAACATTCAAGTATTTGGCATTTAGTGAGGTCCAAGATTCCAAGACAAAAGGCTTGAAGAGTCTCCATCAAGAGCTTCAACGAATTTATTTTGCTCAAAAGGAGTTTGTTTAGTTTTCATTACTTGTATTCATACTCTTTTGTCTTTAGCTAGTTTCAAGGGAATTTGAAACTAGAGTGAGGTTTGTTGGTGAACCAATTGATAAAACCAACTAGGGTTGCTTGTAAGCCCGAAGCCAAAACAAGTGAGTGAGGTTTGTTGGTGAGCCAATTGATAAAACCAACTAGGGTTGCTTGTTAGCCCGAAGCCAAAACAAGTGTGTAAGGTTTTGACTTGTGAGCCTGGTAAAACAAGTCGGCTGTAATCTAAAGATTATAGTGGAAATTCCCAAGTGGAGCTTGGGGAGTGGATGTAGGTGCTAGGTGCACCGAACCACTATATTTCTTGTGTGTTTGCATTGGCTTGCTCTTTAACTTCTTTAGCTCGTTAATTGTCATTTTATTTCGTTGCTTTCGTTGCACAATTATTAAAGCACTATCACTCTTCACCTTAGAACTTGATAGCACATATATTGCCTTAAATTTTTTTTTTAAAATATCCAATTCACCCCCCCCTCTTGGGGACCATATCTGGGCAACACACGAGTTATCAGATTCTGGTCAACCTTGCCATTGCACCAAATAGCGTTGATAGTCTTTATTTCTGGTAGTGATAGTTTTGTCATCCAGAATTCTCTCAATTCGGTCTCGCCGATCTGGTATAGAGGCTGGTGGACACTCTGGAGTAGGGTCACTCTCAATAGTTGGTTCAGGCCCAAAAGGCTCATTGGGTATCAATATTGGTTCCTTGTATTCTACTAAGTCTGAAACGTTAAAGGTTGAGCTGATACCTAGGTCAGATGATAGTTCCAATACATACGCATTAGGTCCAATCTTCTTTAGGATTTTGAATGGCCCTGCACCACGGGCATGTAATTTTTCATAGTTCCAGGTGGGAACTGTTCAGGTTTGAGTCTAACCATTACATAGTCTCCTTCAGAGAACTCTTTGATTTTTCTATGTGAATTAGCCATACGCCTATAGGATTCATTGCTCATATTGATTTTTTATTGATTTCTTTATGCAAGTCCTTAACATGCTGTGCATATGACTCAGCAGACTCAGAGACTCGTGCATGTGTGGGTAAAGGGATAAGATCTAAGGGTTTCCTAGGTTTGTAACCATGTACCACCTCAAAAGGACTCTTCCCAGTAGATCTATTGACTGAGCTGTTATAAGCAAATTCAGCACGAGGGAGTAAGAGGTCCCAATTTCCCATACTGTCACCAACTAAACATCTCAGAAGATTTCCTAGACTCTGATTGACTATTTCAGTTTGGCCATCAGTTTGAGGATGATAGGCAGTAGAAAATTTTAACTTGGTTCCTAGCATATGCCAAAGGGTCTTCCAAAAATAGCTAGTAAACCTAACATCTCTATCTGAAACAATAGTTTTGGGTAAACCATGTAATCTAACTACCTCATCAAGGAAAAGTTTGGCCATTTTTGAAGTATCTAAGGTTTGGAAACATGGGATAAAGTGAGCCATCTTAGAAAATCGATCGACTATAACGAAGATGGAATCATGTCTCCTAGAGGTCTTTGGGAGTTCTAGTACGAAGTCCATACTAAGATCCTGCCATGGACAATCGGGACTGGTAAAAGAGTGTACAACCCAGTGTTCTACTTTTGCTGTTTGGCAACAGCACATGTTCGACATTGCGCTACAACTTGGGCTACATTCCTCTTAAGACTAGGCTAGGAAAATTGATCTTCTATCGCTAAGATGGTCTTATTTCTTCCAAAATGGCTGGCTAAGCCTCCAGCATGAACTTCCCAGATCAAAAATTCTCTAAGAGAAGTTCGGGGAATACACAGTTGATTTCCTTTGAAAAGGAATCCATCTAGGAGAGTATAGTCACTATGTACACTAGATGGTCCTTGTTGGAGGGATTGATAGATCTCACTAAAGTCTGGACACTTAGGGTATTCTTCTTTCAGTCTATCAAACCTACAACCTCGGTGCTAACTGAATTTAAAAGCATGGATCTCCAGCTTAATGCATCTGCAACCCTATTCTCAGTGCCGGTACGGTGTTTCAGGACAAAGGTATATGCTTGGATGAATTCTACCCATTTTCCATGCCTAAGGTTTAGTTTCTTTTGAGAACTAAGGAATCGTAAGGCTTCATGATCAAAATAAAGAATGAATTCTTGTGGTAGTAAGTAGTGTCTCCAATACCTCAAGGCTTATATTACTGCATATAATTCCCTATCATATATCGAGTATCTTATTCTCGCCTCATTCAACTTTTCGCTAAAGAATGCCACTGGATGACCTTCTTGACTCAAAACTCCTCCAATTCCTACCCCAGAGGCATCACAAGCAACCTCAAATACCTTTGAAAAATCAGGTAACCTCAAAATAGGTGCTTGTGTCATTTTCTTCTTTATTTCTATGAAGGCTCTATTGGCGAGTTTTGTCCATTCAAATGTTCCCTTCCTAATGCAGCCAGTAATGGATGCCACTATTGTGCTGAACCCTCGAATGAATCTCCTATAGAAGGTGGCTAAACCATAGAAACTACAAACATCATGGATGCTCTTGGGTACGGGCCACTCGACTATGGACTTGACCTTTTTGGGGTCGGCAGACACCCCTTCAGTGGTGACAACAAATCCTAGAAAGATAACTCTATGGGTCATGAATTCACATTTCTTGTGGTTGGCATAGAGACTATCTTGTCTAAGGGCTTGGCAAACTTGCCTAATGATCGACCATAAACTTGTCTAAGAGAGTTCTATAGTATTATGGCTACTAATGGGATCAGATGGACTGCTCAGGTCAGAGGAGTATAGATACCGGTCACACATGAGACACTTAGCCGAGTCTGGGAGATCCCATAGTGTGGACTGGCAGCTAGTTGTGTCGTAGATAGAGACACCACCTTCAGATGTATTTTGGAGTGGGACGACATTAGAGGGATATCCACTATTTCTGCTAGCCAGTTATCGATGAAGATGAGGTTGCTGCACCACTTTTGCCCAGGTGGTTGGTTACACAAGAGGGGGTGAATTGGGAATTTAAAAATTTAAAGCAAATAATGTGCAATTAAAAATTCCTTATAAGTGGTAGGTGCTGTGACAGAGTATTAAATTGCAGAAGCTAAATAGTGTCAAGTAAGAACAACACAAATACACAAAATTTATAGTGGTTCGAGGCAACCCAGCTCCTATGTCCACTACCCAAGATACTACTTGGGATTTCCACTATATTCACACCCAAAAATAGTTGGATTGTTTTGCAGGATCACAATCCAAAATCTCTACACTTTGGTTTTAACAGGATTACCAAAGAAAACTGGTGCGAGCACCACAATTCTAAAGAAGCTTCAATCCAATTTTATGAAGCCAAATTCATTATGGATCTCAATTGATTGAGTTAATGCCACTTTTGATTTCAATTTTATTTCTTTTATTGAACATGTGTCTTATAAATAGGGAAATTTGTTTCTCTGGTCAAGTTTGAGTCCTGTAATTAGGGTTGGGCTTATTTTAATATAGTCTTTTGAGTCCAATTAAGGTCAATTTGGTCTTGTAATTAGTGAATTTATAAGTTGGGTTCAAGTTTGGTTTGGTTTGGGCTTAAATGAAGCATGAAGACATAAAGATTAGGTGAGGCAAACCACTTCAACAAATCTTGCCAAGTTGGAGTGCCACATCATCAAACTTATATGGAAGACACCTCATCTCCCAAGCCCACATGGAAGCCACCTCATGAGGCCACCTCACTTCATCTTATCAAGGCATGAATCAAGGATGATTTCAACTTTCCCACTTATCAAGGCATGAATCAAGGATGGTTTCAACTTTCTCACTTATCAAGGCATAAATCAAGGATTATTTCAACTTCCCCACTTATCTCTCCATGATTTATGTAACCTCCTTTTGAATTCAAAATTTCAAATGACTTTGGAGAGGCTATAAATACCACTCCAAACCCCTTGTAAAGGAGATAATTGATGAATGAAATCAAAATAGTTTTTTTCCACTTGTTATATGCAATGTATCCTCCGAGAGGGAGTGGATGAGAGACCCAAAACATCATCCTTTAGCTGTCCTAGTATTCCCCTAAACCCACCAATACTCTAGCTAGAAAACACCCCACCACCATCCAAAGAAGTTCTTCCAAATTCCAACCAAGGCTTCTTCACCATTTTCTCTCTTCAAGGTCGCCAACTCCAATCTTCAAAGAGGCTTCTACAACAGATTTTGGATGCCATTCCTTACTATCACAGTTCAAGGAATCCAATCGCATTCCAGACACTGAATGAAGCCACTTGATCTCCTCCAACTCCATCATATTATTCTTCCTTGAAGTTTTAGTAACTTTCATTTTTCTTGTCATCTCAAGTCTTTAATCCCTTTTCTTTCTAGGGTTCTCCAAGATCACAAGTTGAAGAGGAAGTTGGCGTTGCCCTTAGAACCTTTCAAGCCAGAGGTCTACATCTCTTGGAGTGACAGTTTCTAGTACCAATCTCAATTCGAGAGTGCTGAAATTGAATACCTACCAATGGCATGAGACATCAATATTGGTAAGAAAACCCTCTTTATTTCTTAGGTCTGAATCTTTGAATGGTCTATGCCCTAGATAGGATGGTTTCACAAGCCTTTGTTCCAATCTTCATGGATAAACATGCAGCCCTAGTTTGAGTTATCCCTTATTTAGTTTTCCCTTCATATGACTCTTTGCCATTTTGTAATTGAATTAAGTTTATGTTTGAAGGGGTCATTGCTCAACAAATTAAATCATCCACTAAATTAGAAATCTTTCATCTCATTCCACATCATATAATCAACAAAAACATAACACAATAGTATATGATGAATCAAATGCCTTTATTAATATGAAAAATATGTCATACATGAGCTGGAAGTTTATAAAAAGGCCCTCATAATGATTCTCTTATGGCACTTTTCCATCATTTGCTAGATATGATGGCCGGTGTGAAAGTTTTCTCAAAGATAGATCTTAAGAGCGGCTATCATCAGGTTAGAATTAGACCTAGGGATGAGTGGAAGACCGCATTCAAGACTAAGGATGGTCTGTTTGAGTGGGTTGTGATGCCTTTTGGTCTCTCGAATGCACCTAGTACTTTTATAAGGATCATGACCCAAGTCCTGAAGGAATACACTGGAAAATTTGTTGTGGTCTATTTTGATGATATATTGATTTATAGCAGGACTATAAATAAATACCTTAGTCACCTTAGACTAGTGTGCCAGACCCTTAGGGAGAATAGCCTTAATGCCAACTTTAAGAAATGTGAGTTCATGAAACATAACATTATCTTCCTAGTTTTTATTGTCACCCCAGAGGGAGTTTCTGCTGATCCTGAAAATGTTAGGACAATTATCGAGTGGCCTATACCCTCTAGTATCCATGATGTGCATAGTTTCCATGGCCTAGCAACCTTTTACAGAAGATTTATTAGGGGTTTTAGTACTATCGTTGCACCCATAATAGATTGTATTATGAAGGGTACATTTGAGTGGACCAAAGCAGTTGATAAGGCCTTCCTAAAACTTAAGGATAAGATGACCCATGCACCCATCCTTAGATTTCCTGATTTCTCTAAGGTGTTTGAGGTCACTTGCAACACCTCGGGAGTAGGAATAGGTGGGGTACTGAGTCAAGAAAATCACCCCATAGCTTTCTTCAGTGAGAAGCTGAATGAGGCTAAACTTAAGTACTCTACTTATGATAATGATTCTTATGCGGTAGTCCAGGCCCTTAGAAATTGGAGACATTACTTACTACCACAGGAGTTTGTCTTATTTTCTGACCATGAGGCACTCCAGTTCCTGAACTCCCAAAAGAAACTCAACCCAAGGCATGGTAAATGGATTGAGTACATTCAAGCATACACCTTTGTCCTGAAACATCGTGCCGGAATAGAAAATATGGTAGCAGACGCCCTTAGCCATAAGTCTTTGCTTTTAGGTTTAGTCAGCACCCAAGTCATAGGGTTTGATAGATTAAAGGATGAGTATGAAGCCTGCCCTGACTTTGGAGACATTTACCTGACCCTTAGGCTAGGATCATCCAGTACCCAAAATGAGTATACCATTTAGGATGGCTACCTATTCCAGAACAATAGGCTCTATATCCTAAAAATATCCCTTGAAGAGTTCCTGATTTGGGAGACCCATGCTGGAGGATTAGCAGGTCTCTTTGATAGGAATAAGACCATCTTAGCGATAGAAGACCAGTTTTATTGGCCAGGTTTGAAAAGGCATGTTGTTCAAATATTTGCCAGGTGTAGAACTTGTGCTATTGCAAAATAGTGGAAGTAGAACACTAGCCTCTACACACCTTTACCAGTGCCTGATCGCCTTGGCAGGATCTCATTATGGACTTCATGTTAGGATTACCTTAGACCCAGAAAAGACACGATTCTATCTTTGTAGTGGTCGACAGATTCTCTAAGATGGCTTACTTCATCCCATGTTCCCAGACCTTTGATGCATCTAGAGTAAGCAAGCTTTTCTTAGATAATGTGGTTAGACTCCATGGCCTACCCAAGACCATCGTATAAGATAGGGATGTTAGGTTCACCGGTCATTTCTGGAAAACCCTTTAGGACTTGTTAGGGACCAAGCTTAAGTTTTCTATAGCCTACCACTCCCAGATAGATGGCCAAATTGAAGTGGTGAACCGTAGCCTAGGATAGGAAACCTCCTTAGATGCCTGGAAGGTGAACACATTGGAAATTTGGACTTATTGTTGCCTAGAGCAGAGTTCACCTATAATATCTTAGTGAATAGGACCACGGGCAAGAGTCTTTTATGATAGTCCATGGGTATAAGCCCAATCGCCCCATTGATTTGATTCCTTTACCTGTTCATGCAGAAGTCTCAGAGTCTACAGAGTCATTCACATAGCATATTAGAGACTTGCATAAGGACATTAGCCAAAACATTTATCTACGTAATGAAACATATATAAAACTGGCTTATTCCCGAAAAAGAGCCAAGGAATTTGATGTAGGGGATTATGTCATGATTAGGCTTAGGACTGAGTGGTTCCCACCCGGGACCATTAAGAAGCTTCATGCTCACAAAGCCAGACCTTTTAGAGTGATAGAGAAGGTTGGACCAAATGCCTATGTGTTAGATTTGCTCCCATATTTTGGCATTAGTTCTACCTTAAATATCACAGACCTAGATGAGTATAGGGAACCGGCAGCGATACCCAGTGAGGCCTTTGGACCTACTCCATCCCTTGTGAGTGACCCTAGCCCAGAGTGCCCCACTAATTAATTAGCATGAGAGAGGAGAATAGATCGAGCATATCCTGGATGAACAAGCATCATGACCCGGGGCTGCGGCTATCAATGCTACCTGGTCCGATGGCAAGGCCGGCCAGAATCGAATGATTCATAGATTTCTCGAGAGGATTATAATGCCTCGACCCGACCTTCTATAGAGATATTTGAGCTAGTGTGGTCCTTACTCGACAGGATCGAGTTCCTTCCATCCTGGGAGAATTGGTGCGGACACCAAAGGCACCAGAATAAGACAAAGGCTTCTTAACCCTCTGTGGATTACTTAGTAGTGTTTGAGCCCAGTTTGTAATAAGGGCTTAGCCTATTTGAGTTTTTCCTTTGGCCCTTGAGTCATGTTCTTTTTGGGCCTCCATCGTTTGAGTCCTGTATTCAGAGTTCGATTCATACCAGTAGGATTTGGATCAGTCAGTCTAGTTAGCTAGTCATAGTTTGAGTCCTGTAAATGTTAATCCAAGTCTAATGAAGACTCAATACAAGTGAAGACCAACCTAGCACAAGTGAAGACCAACCCAGCTTGAAGACATGGAAGATCCAACAAGAAAAGTGAAGGCATTGAAACCCTGGGACGCAACCTGGAACCCTGGATCGCAGCTTGGAGCTTGCTGGGCCGCCCAAGGCCCAAGTGGCGCATCATATGGCGCCATCCACCCTTATGGTCACCACCTCTTGGTCGGCCACTTACGGTCACCTCCCTTGGCCGACCAAGGCAAGAAAGAGAGAGGGAGTTTGTGGGAAAGAGGGTTATTGACCTACCATGTATTCTAGCTAGGGTTTGGGTGGGATTCAACTTGCTATGAAATGTCTTTTGTATCCTTACTTGGGGGCAAGTTTATGGGTCTATTTAAGAGGCCCCCTTCTCTTGTATGAAGACTAATTTTATTTATGAAAAAAATATTGAGTTTTCCAATTTGCTGTGTGCTTGCTGCGTGCTAGGGGGAATCTATGTGAACCCCTTCTTCTTCCTTGTTTCCTGCACCCTGCATCCAACCGCCATCAAAACCCTAGAAGCCACCTCTCCAGCCTTGGCCGCCCAACATCAAAACCATTCTTCCCTTGCTATTTTAAATTTATTTCTTCATCCCTACATTGTTTTCTAACCCTTGACAGGTGATTTGTAGGTCCCTCGAAGTCTGCAAATCCATAGATTCTAGCTGGGCAATGATCGGATCACCTGGTTGACTTGATCATCCAGGCCATATCTGGGAGCGAAGAGAGATCTCTGCAAGGATTCATCTGCAAGATCCTGTCAGGTACAACCCCTCTACTTGCCAGTATTGCTATTGAAGAGAAACTAGCCCAACCGGGGCTTCTCAGCCATAGTAGTCCTTCTTCCTTATTATTTTAAGGGTCTACTTGCATGCTGTTGCTTTTTATTTTTGTATAGAACTCTCTACTTTAATTCTTGGCCTTATTTTTGGGATTTAGATACTTAACTCAACACATAAAAATATAAAAATATTTTTCTTGCATATTTAGTCCCACATCACTATCATTAGTGATCATGGAACATATTTCTGCAACCCACTTGCCAGTAGTGATATTGAAGAGAAACTAGCCCAACCAGGGCTTCTCAACCATAGCAGTCCTTCTTCCATATTATTTTAAGGGTCTACTTGCATGTTGTTGCTTCTTATTTTTGTATAGAACTCTCTACTTTAATTCTTGGCCTTATTTTTGGGATTTAGATACTTAACTCAACACATAAAAATATAAAAATATTTTGCTTGCATATTTAGTCCCACATCACTATCATTAGTGATCATGGAACATTTTTCTGCAACCAATCCTTTGTATCACTGATAAGAAAGTAAACATCACCCATAAGATGGCCACACCCTATCACCCACAAACGAGTGGGCAAGTAGATGTTTCTAATTGATAAATCAAACAGATCCTAGAGAAGACTGTGAGCTCTAATAGAAAAGATTGGTCAATGAAGCTAGTGGATGCATTATGGGCATATCGCACTGCCTTCAAGACCAATTTAGGAATGTCTCCTTATAGGCTTGTGTTTGGTAAAGTGTGTCACTGGCTGGTAGAATTAGAACATAAGAAAATGTGGGCCATGAAATAATTGAACATGGATTTGGACATAGCCGGAGGCCAAAGGAAGTTATAGGTGGATGAACTTAAGGAAATTAGGGACGAAGCATATGCGAATGCAAAAACTTATAAGGAAAGAACTAAAACTTTCCATGACAAAGTTATCTTTAGAAAATCTTTTACTCATGGACAAAAAATTCTCTTATATAATTCTAGGCTTCACCTATTTTCTAAAAAACTGAGACCAAGATGGACTGGCCCTAACATAGCGAAAGATGTCTTTTCATATGAGATATAGAAATTAAAAATCCAAGTAATGGTACCATCTTCAAAGTTAATGGACAATGCCTGAAACCATTCTTGGAATTAACCACTAAAGAAGTTGGGGAGGCTATGACTCTATACAAACCAGAGTAAGCCATGATGTCTAGCTGAAGACATTAAACTTAGCACTTTTTAGGAGGCAACCCAATTTTTATTTTTCTGACCTTTATTTTAGTGATTCATAGGAATAAGAGACTGCTTTGCATGGTCACTCCTGACATTACATGAGGCATATCTGATGGGGACCCAAGAGTCTATTAGTGTCCTTTTAGTCCTATGAGTCTTTTGTTTTAAGTTTTGAGTCCTGTAATAAGTTGAGCTATTCAACCTCATGAGTCCAGCTGAGTCCTGTAAGTTTGAGTTAGTCCAGTTTTGTACAAGAGAAGAGTTGGCAGCCAGGAGATTCACCAGGCCCCTCCAACTAGAGCTGGGCTTCATGCACATGGGCCCTTTTATGTCGCCAAACCCACAAGAGAGAGCTCCAGTCTAAGACAAAGGCCCACTGTTGATCAAGTCCACCAGGGTTTCTTGGCCCACAAGTCAGGATTTTTTAGCCCTCAAGTCATGTACCTTAGGGTGAATCTATAAATACCCAAACCCCCTCTTGTGTTTTTTTGGAATGCCATAGATTAATGAAATAATATTGAGTTTTCTTCCTTGCTGTGTGCGTGCTGTGTGCCCAAGGTATCTATGTGATCCTTATTTTTTTAGTAAAGAGTATCTGTGTGATCCCTAGGATATCTATGTGATCCCTATTTTTCTATGTGAAGGGTATTTGTGTGATCCCTCGGAGATTTTGTGTGATGCTTGTGCTATGTGCTTTGTCCTCGACATTGCTATGTGCTTTGTCCTTCCAAAGGGAATCTACGTGAACCCCATCCCTGCTACTACCTTCCTGCACCCTAGCCACCCTCCTCTTTCTTATTCCAAGCAAGCCCTAATCCCATGGTGACTTCTCGCTCACCAGCGATCACATCCGCGCATCCCTATCCCTCATCAACTTGGTATCAGAGCCTAGAGGATTAGGGTATTTTGTTCTTCCTCCTCAGCTCCCCCCTTCCTCCCATCCAGACCCCTCCCATCCCCCCCACCATTTTTTTCTATCCCCTGTTCTTGCTCCACCGCCCTCCACCACCTCATCCTCCTGCCCCAACAATGTCATTTGCAAGTTCGATATCTGCTCCATCAATGCCTCATCCAACTACGAGGAACTAGGGATCGAACATGAGGAGAAAGATGACATAGCGGAGCTCTCCACCGTGCCACACGTCCCACCAGCCTCGCGGCCTCCCGTTCCAAACGACAATGACCGTTTGCCATCTGATCCCCATCACCACCATTCCCAACTGGAGAGCCCCACCGGAAGACCCCATTTGTCTCGCTCGCTCTCTTCCATGGTGAACCGAGCTCTGCAACAGAGCCTCGGGACCAAGCCCAGTGTCATGGTTTTGCCACCAGTCATCGGAAACAAGCCATGGTCGAAGTTCCTGCCCGGCCTCCTCCCCCCATCGGTTTGATCCGGCCCCCTTTGACCATGCTGTCATCTCCTCAGCCCCGCCCTCCGCCTAGAGTCATCCTTAGCCGGCCCACGGAACTCCTTCCCATTGTCGTCGCCGCCATCGACGACTCCAGCCACCACATCTGCCTCCACCCATGCCATCCACTAGAAGACCCATCTCCGTCAGCCGCCCACCCAGATCGTGTCCGCCACAGCCCGAACTTCTCTGCCCGCTGACCCGTGAAGGCTACCACCATCCCTTCCACCCACCACCATGATCAACAAGACTGCCCACCACCGCTCCTGCCTTAGATTGATGCCTCCATAGCCGGTTGAGTCACCAGTCATCGTAGCCTTTTCCTCCCTTCTGGTCTGGCCCCGTTTCCTATGCTGCTAGTCGATCGAAGGGATCCATGATCGATCAAGAGATCACCATGCAGACCTTCTCCTCGTCCATGCCGCTGTCTCCGCCCAGTGCCAGTCATCGATGAAGCCCCCCAGGAATCCTTCCCCTGTTTCGCCTGCATCAGTCGTCCATGGAGAAGAAGAAGGCACCGTGCACGAACATGAAAGCTCTGCATGGTCATAAAAGCAATGCCATCCCCTGTTGCCGACTTCAATGCTGCATGGTTTCTGGAGCTGCATGATTTCCAGAGTGCATGATTCTCAGAGTAGCAAGAATTTCATAGTTGTATAGATCTCAAAGCAGAGCATTTTCTTTGTTTCAAGCTTACTTGGTTATATTTTGGGTTTAATTGATCTAGTTTACTTTATGAAATTATCTCTTTTGATGTGCTTAGATTCGGTTCCATCAAAACCCCCACTGAGCCTAACTTGACGGAGTCGAGTTCTCCCCACCGCAGGGGAATAATGGGGACCCAAGAGTCTATTAATGTCCCTTTAGTCCTGTGAGTCTTTTGTTTTAAGTTTTGAGTCCTGTAATAAGTTGAGCTGTCTCAACCTCATGAGTCCAGTTGAGTCCTGTAAGTTTGAGTTATTCCAGTTTTGTATAAGAGGAGAGTTCACAGCCAGGAGATTCACCAGGTCCCCCAACCAGAGCTGGCCTTTATGCACCTGGGCCCTTTCATACTGCCAAGCCCATAAGAGAGAGCTCCAGTCCAAGAGAAAGGCCTATTGTTGACCAGGTCCACCAGGATTACTTGGCCCATAAGTCAGGATTTCTTAGCCCTCAAGTCATGTACATTGGGGTGAATCTATAAATACCCCACCCCCTCTTGTATTTTTTTGGAATGCCATGGATTAATGAAATAATATTGAGTTTCTTCCATGTTGTGTGCATGCTGTGTGCCTAGGATATCTGTGTGATCACTATTATTTTGAGTGAAGGGTATATGTGTGATCCCTAGGGTATCTGTGTGATCTCTATTTTTCTGTGTGAAGGGTATCTATGTGATCCCTCAGGGTTTCTGTGTGATCCCTGTACTATGTGCTTTGTCCTCGACATAGCTGTGTGCTTTGTCCTTCCAAGGGGAATCTATGTGAACCCCATCCCTGCTACTACCTTTCTGTACCCTAGTCACCCTCCTCTTTCTTCTTTCAGGCAAGCCATAATCCCCTGGTGACTTCTCAGCTCCCCAGCGATCCCATCCGCGCATCCCTGTCCCTCATCAATATCTCATCCAAGTGCTATCTCTCCTTGTTTTATTCCTCCTTACATCATTAAAGATAATGGAAATTAAGTTGTGGGGTAAGGAAGACCTTTTTGAAAATATTGTGAAAACACCTTGGCAATTTCAAATGATGTTTATAAATCATGTGCCATGAAAGAAATTCCTGAGCAAAACTGACTAGAAAAACATAATAGAGTTAGAAAGTATTGGCTTCACTGTAGCGAGCCAAGGAGTAGACTAGCTGGTTAAACTTTTAGCGACCTACTTAGGTTATCTAAAGGCTATTAGCACTTTCATTATACATGCACATTGATGAAGTAAACTAGGTATTAGTTGTAAGGATAATTAGAGATTCAAGTATTACTAAAAATTGGTAATTGATATATACTCCATTGAGAGAAACTTGAAGTTGAGGAAAGAGATACAAGCTTGAAAAAAAAAAGAAAAGAAAATGCATGTTCTAAACATTGGTTTCCCATCGAGTAATCGGGCACCTTCGCCTAAGTAAGCGTTGTTGTTCGCATCAAAAAGTAGGCAGTATGAAGACATCACTAATAAAAAAAAAAATCAGACAGTGTGAAAGCTACCTCAGCTCATGTACCTAATTTAGGGATGTACAGAAAATTAACCAAAGTAAGTAATAGGCAAAAATACCATTGTTCCTTACAAACATGTATCGAAATACTAAGTTAGCCATCACAAACATAAGAGCGATAGATCTTTGGATGAACTCTAAGAATGTTTCTGATAGTTCTAACTATAAAATTTACTTCAAAAATAGATTATTGAAGCAACAGTCCACCATGAACGGGCTAAATGGTCTACGGGAGCGGGATACGGTCCATGGCTGCCATGAATTATAGTCCATAAGCCCATTTCATGGACCACCTGATATATTTCAAGCCACCAAGCCACCGAAGCTGTCCCCTGCCATTCCACTCAACGATGGGAGCCTTCTTACGGTCGAAGAAGCCATCAGAGACTGTCGACCACTGTCAATACATCTTTTGGCCACCATCTTCCATTTTTTTCCCCATTCGACCACCGTCCACTATAGCCTGTCGATCCATGCTGTGCCACTAGTTGACCACCATCTAGATGCCACCTCCACTAGCTTTGTCCTGTCAAGCCACCAGATCGGGGTTCTCTAGTGATCTGCCTCCCTGCCACCATGCCAACCATAGCCCTGTTCTTCCTCATCCTCACCATCGCAATTGCCATCACTAGTTGCCAACCATTGCTGTCTTCCACTATCCACCTGTTGCCATCAGTAGACCACCATCCAAGCCTCTACCATGGTCCGAGGGGAGTCAGTGGCGATGCTAGGCAACAGGATGAAAGCCCATAAAGGAAGAATCCAGAGCATGCAATGGCCCATGATGATTTCCCTATTATGATTGATTTCTAGGCCTTTGATCAAGATCCAATGGCTGGAAAAATCTTGATCGATCAAACACCAATTGGAACATAAGATAAAAGCCAACACTACTAGGATTGGATATATTTAGATCTAACCATTGAGGCTTGTAAAATTGAATCTGAGCCACTATTTTGATCCTCATGGTTAGTCCCACATTATAAAACATGAAGACCAATCCTTTGTTGAACCCTATAAGAAATATGATATCTACATGCATGTCTGCCAAAGAAATATGGGACACACTTGAAGTTATCCATGAGGGTACCGATCAAGTGAAGAACACTAAGGTTAATATGTTAGTGCACACATATGAGATGTTTCGGATGGAACCAAATGAATCTATTACTGATATGTATACATGATTCACTAATATAGTTAATGGTATGAGAAGTCTTGGTAAAGTCATGTCTAATGCTGATCTTGTGAATAAAATTCTTAGGTCACTACCAACATCATGGGATCCGAAGGTGATCATAATTCAAGAAGCAAAGGATGTGGACAAGCTACCTCTTGAGCAGCTAGTGGGATCGCTCATGACTTATGAGCTCAATCTCAAACAAAAATCTATGGACATGGATAAGAAGAAGAAGGGGATTGCTTTCAAGTCAAATATACAAGAAGATCCTCAATTGATGAGTCTGAAGATGAAGAGGAAGAAGAAGGTGAAGAAGCCCTCCTTGTACAAAATTTTAGAAGATTTATGAAGAGGAAAAATTTCCTTACAAAAAGAAACATCAATCCTAAGAAAAAGGAAAAGAAAAAGAAAAAGAAAAAGAAAAGAAAAAGGAGAAGGAAGTACCTATATGCTTCGAGTGCAAGAAGCCGGACACTACAAGTTTGACTGTCCTCTCCTTAAGAAATCAAGAAAGAAATTAAAAAGAAAGCAATGATGGCCACTTGATTTCACTTTTGATGAACTTAGGAATGCTTTTGAAGAGCTTATGCATGATTATAAATTAGTTTTATCTGAAAATAAGAAATTAAAAAAAAAGCATGCAAATAGTTTTTCTTTTGAAAACAACTCTTTACTTAAAGATGTTAGTGCTTTGAAATCCAAATTAGATGTTTTGGAAAAGAAAAACAATGCTTTGTCTATGAAAAATGAAGTTTTAAAAAGACCTAAAAATGTTATTTCTAACAATGATCTTTTAAAGAAAAACAAGGATTTAGAACTTGAAAATACTAAGTACAAAAATGAACTTGAAAAGATAAAATCTTTTGTTGACAAATTTACTTATAGCTCAGAAAAGTTAAATTTACTTTTAAACAATCAAAGAGCAATTTTTAATAAGGCAGGATTAGGATATAAACCACAAAAACAACAAAAATATTTTAAAAAATTTTTTATACCTGCATCATCCAGCATTACTTGTTTTACTTGTAAAAGGATAGGTCATAAATCATATCAATATAACTTTAGAAAAATCATTTCTTTTGGTAAAGTGTGGATTCCAAAAGGAACCATTTTGAATACTAACCCTAAAGGATCCAAGTTGGCTTGGGTACCTAAGAACAAAGCTTGATTTTATTGCAGGTGTGTCTTGCAACCAAGGAGAACAAAAGACTTTGGTATCTTGACAGAGGCTGCTCAAGTCACATGATTAGAGATGTGAAGCATGCACTTCTCTTGAAGCTTTGAATGGAGGGAGTGTGACCTTCGATAATAATGGTAAAGGAAAAATCATTGGTATTGGTAAGGTTCACATAACTCCTTCTAATAGTATTAGTAATATACTTGTAGTAGATGGTTTAAAGCATAATCTTTTAAGCATCAGTCAGTTTTGTGATAAAGGTTTTTAAGTAGTTTTTAAATCATCATATTGCATGATTACTAGTCCAGATATAAATGGAGTACAATTCATCGAAAAAGGCATGAAAATATTTATTTGGTAGACCTAGATGATCTATCTTTGCCTAATGGAGAATGCCTTGTTGCAATGAATTCTACTAAAGAAGAGACTAGTTGGCTATGGCATAGAAGGTTAGGGCATGCTAGTATGTACCTTATTTCAAAACTTTGCAAAAAGAATTTAGTTAAAGATTTACCTGAAATTTTCTTTGAAAAAGATAGAATTTGCAAAGCATGTCAATTTGGTAAACAAGTCAAAACTTCTTTTAAACCAAAAGAATTTGTAACTACTAGTAGGCCATTTGAACTACTTCATATGGATCTCTTTGGACCAACTAGAACATCAAGTCTAGGAGGCAAGGATATGGATTAGTCATTGTGGATGTTTTTTCAAGATTTATATAGATTTTCTTTTTAGCACAAAAAGATGAATCATTTTCTGTATTTATAAAATTTTATAGAAAAGTTTCAAACAAAAAAGGTGTTTTAGTCGTCTGTATTCGTAGTGATCATGGAACTGAATTTGAAAATCAAGATTTCGAAAACTTTTGCAATGAAAAAGGAATAGAACATAATTTTTCTGCACCTATAACATCAGCAGAATGGGGTAGTAGAAAAAAAAAACCGTATCTTAGAAGAAATGGCATGCACTATGCTTTGTGAAAATGATTTGCCAAGGTATTTTTGGACTGAAGCTATTAATATAGCCTGTTATATTTTAAATCGAGTTTTAATCCTCCCTATTTTAAAGAAAACTCCTTATGAACTTTGGAACCAAAGAAAACTGACTTTGAAATATTTTTGAGTTTTTGGTTGTAAATGTTTTATTTTGATCAATGGAAAGGATCATCTTGGAAAGTTTGATGCCAAGTCTGATGAAGGTATCCTTAGGATACTCTACATTAAGTAGGGCATACAGAATATTTAATAAACAAATTTTGGTTGTAGAAGAGTCAGTACATGTTGTATTTAAAGAATGTACTAACAAGTCCTCGAGAAAAGAGGATACATCTGATGATTGTGCAGGTGCTGACAAGCTTCAGAAGCTGACATTGAATGATCAAGCTTAACCAAATGAAGAAGATCAAGACAAGGATGAGAAAGAAGATGACACTCCAAAGCATCAAGATCTACCTAGGGAGTGGAGGTATGCTCATGAATATCCTAAGGAATCTTAGGTGATCCATCTAAAGGGGTAAGAACTTGAGCTTCTATTAGAATTGAATGTGATTATATAGCATTTGTATCTTAAGTAGAACCTAAATATTTTGAAGAAGTTGAAAAAGACTCTAATTGGATCAATGCTATGCAAGAAGAATTAAATCAATTTGATAGAAATAATGTTTGGACACTTATAGAAAGACCATCTAATGTTTCAATTATTGGCACTAAATGGGTATTTAGAAATAAATTAGATGAAAATGGTATTGTTATTAGAAATAAAGCTAGGCTAGTTGCTAAAGGCTACAATCAGGAGGAAGGGATTGACTTTGATGAAACTTTTGCTCCTATTTCTAGACTTGAAGTAATTAGGCTATTATTAGCATTTGCTTGTTTTATGAATTACAAATTATTTCAAATGGAAGTTAAGAGTGCTTTCTTAAATAGTTTTATATCTGAAAAAGTTTTTGTTGAACAACCACCTAGATTTGAAAATTATGCACATCCTGATCATGCTTTCAAATTACACAAAGCACTTTATGGATTAAAGCAAGCACCTAGAGCATGGTATGAAAGACTCAACAAATTTCTGATTAAAAATAAATTTTTTAGAGGAAATGTTGATAAGACACTATTTTTGAAAAAGAAAGATAATGATTTATTAGTAGTACAGATATATGTTGATGATATTATTTTTGGTGATACTAATGAAATTCTTTGTCAAAAGTTTGCTAAGCTAATGCAGGATGAGTTCGAGATGAGCATGATGGGAACTCAATTTCTTTCTCGGACTCCAGATCAAGCAAACTACAGATGTTATCTTCATTAACCAAGCTAAGTACACAAGAGAAATTATCAAGAAGTTTGGAATGGAGACTAAACCAATAGGTATGCCTATGAGCCCCTCTTGTAGACTTAATAAAGTTGAACATGGTAAATCTGTAGATCAAAAGTTATACAGAGGTATGTATGATAGACTCTTTACTATATCTGACTGCTAGTAGACCAGAATAATGTTTAGTGTTTGCATGTGTGCTAGATATCAGTCTGAACCTAAAGAATCTTATCTTATGGCTGTTAAGTACATTATTAGATATCTGTCTGGTACTATTAGTATTGGTTTATGGTATGCTAGAAATTCATCTGCTGAATTAATTGGATATTCTGATACGGATTTTGCTGGTTGTAGATTAGATAGAATGAGTACTAGTGGAACTTGCAATTTTTTAGAGTGAACATAATCTCATGGTTTAGCAAGAAACAAACTTCAGTTGCACTATCTACAACTGAGGCTGAGTATATTGCAGCAGGAAGTTGTTGTGCTCAAATCTTGTAGATTAAGCAACAACTTGAGGACTTTGGAATCAAGTTGGCTAGAACTCCTATTAAATGTGATAATACCAGTGCTATTTGCTTGACTAAAAATCCTGTTCAACATTCTAGGAGTAAGCATATTGAAATTAGACATCATTTTATTAGGGATCATGCAGAAAACAATGATGTTTTGCTTGAATTTATTAGTACTAAATTTTAATTAGCTGATATTTTAACTAAACCTCTTCTAGAAGATCGATTCTGTATGATTAGAAGAGAGCTCGGGATCATCAATCTATTTTATTAAATATTTCCCATAATTTGACTCAAACTAGATCAATTTGACCTTATTCATGATGAATCATATTCAATCATTGTTGATTTGACTCCAAATTCATATTATTTCAATTGATTTTGATCTGCCTATGAAATCTCTAATTTTTTTTTTTTAAGTCACCAAAATGTGTCGACACATGCGTGAGCCAACACATGAACGACAGCGAACTGAGATTTAAGGGATTTTTGAATCATTTTTTTCCCCAAATTTTTTCTCCTCCGAGTCGACACTAGGTTGCAAGGTACCCTTACTGTTCATCCTTTCATTTCATTGCTTTTGCTCGTCATTTTCTTGGATTTGGACATTTGGTAGCCGTTTTTTGTTGGATTCCTTTCTAGGTTTTGATTTCTAAACCTTAGAAACCTAAATTTCCACCAAAAACCTTGTCCAAACTTTGAATCTAAGCAATGGGTCCTCGCAAACAAGTTGTTCATCGACCTCGTCAGTCAAACTAAGAGGAAGAGCAAAGGACGAAGGCCTGATATGAGTCTAGAGCTCCGGATCCGCCCGTACGACCCTTGTTTGTTCCGTTTAGCCGGATAAGCTCGAAGACAGTGGTTGGTGGATGTCAAGTGGATTTTTCTTTTATGGACCAACAGCACTTTCAGATTGGAGGGTGGATTCGACAGGCTAGTTTGACCACTTTCTGTTCACTCAATGAGAGATATTATCCCGAGCTGATGAGAGAGTTCTATGGATCACTTGCCCGCAGAGCGGATGGTTGGATAGCACAGGTCAGAGGATGGGATATCCCCATTTCTTTAGAGATTCTAAGCAGAATATGGGATATACCTATGACTGGATCAGTTGTTGATAGTCTGATGGATCGAGTCAATGGTCTCTAGTACATTGTTGAGTCTGACATTCTACTAGAGGGAGCCACTGTACCAGCATCTAGGTTGTCTATGGAGATGAGACTGCTGCACTATATCGTCGCCCGGATTCTTTTGCTGAAGATTGGACATTTAGACTATATCATAGAGCGGGAGTTGCTCGTGATGATCTCACTGGTTCAGCGCATGCCAGTATGCATTCCAGTTTTGATGGTACATCAGATTACATAGGCATCGACTAGCCAGAGGCTCTGCTTAACGTATGGCATGGGACTGACATTGTTGTTTCGGGAGTATGGAGTCAGCTTTGAGGAAGAGCCTTATCATACATTGCTTCACACCGATGTGTATGACATCAGGTCATTACACCGGATGGGCTATCATTTGGTCCGAGGCCAGTGGACATGCAGGATATCAGGTCAGGTCGAGGATCGAGCTGATGATGATGACACAGCAGAGGAGGAGCGAATTCTTTCAAGTGAGGTTGGACCCAGTGAGACTCAGCCTAAAATGGCAACACAGCTAGCAGTTGCTCCTCAATCTGATCCTTCTATATCTACACAGCCTCAGCCAGCATAGACGGAGACACCAAAGACTTCAGATAGTCTAGAGGACAGAGTCAGATGCATAGAGATTGATGTATTCATCACGAGGCAGCGTCTTGACGTATTCATAACTAAGACGAGATAGAGCCATATTGGACTTAGCCATGGCATCTCGGCTATTCTTTCTACACTGTCCAGATCTTCAACGAGTGCTCCAATTACTGACACTACTCCTGCTCTTGCTCATGAACCTGCTCCTACACCAGCTGATGATATTGTTGACATTGATACTGGTGCCTATACTGCTATTGGAGTTGATGAGACTGTTGGTGATACAGTTATTGGAGACATGGTGTGGGCACCAGAATCAGGAAGAGACTCCAACCAATTCAAGTCAAATCCGAGTCCTTATGGTTGGATGAGTAAAAGAAAGTCCTGTAATTTTTTTCTTTCTTTAATTTTGAGTCCAAATAATTATGTAATTTGAGTCAATTTCAATTTTATGTTGGGACTAGTCCAGCCTGATTAATCTTGTATTTGAGAGTTGGGTCCAAATGAGTCAAGTCCAATCCATGAAGAATCAAACCAAACCTCCATGAAGAATCAAACCAAACCACATTTGAAGACTAAGAAGACTCAAGACTTATACTCCAAAGCAAGACCAAAGCCACCTCAAGTGGGGACCACATGCCACATGACACATGCCACCTCATCATCCAAGGTTGCTGCCACATCACACATACCACCTCACCATCCAAGGTTGCTGCCACATCACACATGCCACCTCACCATCCAAGGTTGCCGCCCAAGAGAAGAAAAGGGGAATTTGAATTTGAATTGGCTACAACCTCCTCCACAACTTCCTCCACTACTCATGGGATGCCCCATATTTTTCTCCACAAATTTTTCTCCATGATATTTGGTGTAGTTTGAATTCAAAATGGCTTAATAGTCTATAAAAGACTCTTAGTCTTCTTGTAAAGAAAGGATGGAAAAGAAAAAATAAAAATTTTCTTCTATGTGAGTTCTATGTGCCTAAGTGGTAGTTCTAAATTCCTCTCCCTATCCCACGCCAACCCTACTTTCTCCTCCTCCATCTCCAACGCCTAAGACACTCTCCTTCTTCTCCAATCTCAAGCTAGCTCTTCAATATTCAAGGTTGATCAAGAAGACCATCACAAGGAGGCCGGCCTAATCCATTTCAAGTGATCTACCATGGCGCCAAGATTATTCTTCAACAATGCTTCCTCGACTCTTCTTTAGTTTCTCCATTTCATGACTAACGTATTTTACCAAGTTCCTAATCTCGAGGTTTCTTTGTTGTAGGGTTCTCCGGGATTCCGAACTCAAGAGGAAGGAATTACTTGCCATAATCCAGAAAACAAGAAGGGCCCTCAATTTGTAATATGGTCTTGTCATTTGGGAGGTCTCTTCATGAGTGATCTTGATCTACTTGAAAGATTAATGCTAGGTATGTTTTAGTATCGATTAGGTCTGAAATATTAAATTTGCCTAGCTTAACTTGTGTGGTTCGAATCTTATTCCTATTTCTTTGTTATTTTGATAGTCTTATTAATTAGGTTTACGTTTGATCGTTCGAGTTCTCTTCATTAGACCTCCTTTGATACTATATGCTGAACTAATCATATGCAAATAAGAAATTGCTAAGTTAATCTTTGCTAATCTCCTTTAGGGTTGCATAGTTGCATTCTCATCTTGCATGTCCCCACCATTCTTGGTATCAGAGCATGGTAGAATAAGTTCCTGATTGCATAGCATTAAGTCCTTGAAGTACTTGGATCGGGGGCGTTACCAGGCCGTCCGGTCTTAGGAGAAAGTAGGGTTTAAACACCCTCTCTTCCCATTCCACGGGGATCTCCTAAGGCATGTCGGGGTGCCATTGTGATTGACCCGTGAAAAAGAAAGCCAAAGGACTTCTTAGATTTCATTTGTGAATTTTGCATTGGGCACGTTCTGTTTTTCTGCTTGCTGTATTTTTTGTAGGCTGACTGTAATCCGCCTGCAACTCCAAAGGCAAGTATCACATTCCTCGTTGGAATATTTTTTTTCCTATTCCATTTTAAGTTTCTTATCACTGTTTAAAATTTCAATCTGAGAAAAAATTTACAAAAAAAATGAAAATTCCTGCAGTCCATCAGTGTTATTAGGGTTTCTGTTCTGTTCTGTTCCTTTTCATTATCTTCATTTCAGAATCTGCCTAGAATAGTACAGATTTTATTTTGAATTTTTGTTTCATCTAGTATGTCATCTAGAAGTTAGGAGTTTTCTGTAATTTTTTTAGATTTTTATGACATTTTTTTCTGCACTTATCAACACCACTTTTAAACTGCAACACACTACTTCTGCACCTGAAATTTGAAATTTGCATGCATCTCATGACAAATCAAATTAAGGGCATGAAATTGACATAGGGTCAGGATTTCATCACCTATCCCTAGCCCAAAAATCACCAAATTGCATATCGATCCAATCCCTAACTAAAATTGATTAGACATTAATTGCCCTAGTGGGTTAGGGACATCAATTTGGTCGAGCCCGGGTTATTGTCAACTCATTATGTCAACTAGTCTTGTGTGTGCCCTATTACTTGGTGTCTAGAATTGGGACTAAGGGCTTGGGTGCTGATCCGTCTATCGGGCCAATTCCACCGGGCCTAGGTAGGCCAGAGACAGGATCTCACACTCCCCTTGTTCTAAAACCTGGCCAAGTATAGAGTTACTACAATCTAGCTTGCCACCTTGATTAGGCAACTAGCTTGGAACTCTAGGTCCAGTTCAATTCAATTGGGAAAGCTTGTGCAACCCATTTCTTCATCTATTATTGAAAGCTGGTGTCAAGGATAGAGGTTAAGTGGCTCAAGCCAAAGCGGTTCTTGTGGTTTTTAATTAGGACCCAGTGAAAGCTGGGGGAACCTCCCACAGACCCACCTCCTGACTGGCCAGTGGAAGAGAGTAGCTGTTGATTTGATTGTATCTAGTCAACTCAGTTTATTTGGACTAACCGGTTTAGAAAACTCGTAGTTCGGGTCTGAGTCTAATTGTTTGCATGACAACTAGGTCAGGCACACCTTACCACCCTTCACAAGCCCAACCTAGTTCATCCATGGATACTAGTATGGAAAGCCTTATGAGATCTATGATCGAGAAGATGGACCGTTTGGATGCTAGGTTTGACCAGTTCGAGGAAAGGATAGGAACCCTAGAGGAATCTAGGTTGACCCCAACTGAACCACCTTCACCCAGATTACCTTCAGTTCGCCCTAGAGCCCAACGACAGGAACATACACCTGATCCAATTCATAGAAGGCCACATCAGGATTATACTGATCACACTCCGGAGCCAAATCCTAGAAGACCTCGCCATGATACTTTTGATCAGGATGATCGGGCCTTAAAGAATATACGTCTAGATGCACCAACCTTTGAGGGAAGCCTAGATCCTAAGGTGTACATAGACTGGGAGGCTGACATGGACCAATATTTTGACTGGTATGATATGTCTGAAGAGAGAAGATTCAAGTTTGCCAAAATCAGACTAGTCCGTCAGGCTAGGTTGTATTGGGGAAATGTCGAACGCATAGCTAGGCAGAGGGGAGACTTACCTATAGTGACCTGGAGAGACATGAAGAGAAAGCTTAGAGAGAAATATTTGCCTATGTCTTATCAGCAAAGGTTGTTAGATCAGTGGCAACGATTGACACAAGGAAATAAGACCGTTTCTGAGTACGTTGCTAAATTTGATGAGTTTGTAATGCGATGCAACGTAGTCGAGTCTGAGGCAGCCACATTGTCGAGGTTTAGATCAGGATTGAATGAAGATATAAAAGGGGAACTGTTTTTGAGAGAAGTCCATGATTTAGATCAGGCATACCAAGTTGCCATGGACTATGAGAGGTTTCAAAGGAGAGCTACATTTAGGCGACCTGAGCCCATTAGGTTTAATCCTCCTGTTAGTCGACCTAGATCAGTCCCTGGTACAACCAATAGACCAAGATCCAGCTCGAATCCAACCCCTAGGACCAACCCTGCCATTCCCCCAATTCCTAGAGAAGACAAAGGAAAGAGCCCTGAAGTTCGAGGTGAGAGGGAGCGAGTTTGCTATAAGTGTCGTAAACCAGGTCATTTCGTGAGCCAATGTCTCTCTAGAGCTTTACATATAGGGGAGGCAGAAGAAGGTGAATCAGAACCCCTGGAGAATGATGAAGAGGAGGTTTATGAAGCAGGGGATTGCTTGGCTGATGAGTATGAAGGAGATGAAGAAAATGTAGACTCATCAGATGTGTTAGGAGTTGTGAGATGTATCATGACACAGACCAAGGAGCAGGAAGACTGGCGTAGGACTAGCATCCTACACACATTTGTCAAAATAGGAGAAAAGGTCTGTAAGATCGTGATCGATAGTGGAAGCTGTGTCAATGCCATTTCCACTAGTGCAGCCAAGAGTCTAGGATTACCCACTGAACCACATCCCAATCCATATAAGGTATCCTGGATCGATTCTACTTCTATCCCAATCAAGCAGAGATGTCAGGTCCAAATCCAACTTCAGTCCTATCAGGAACGAATCTGGTGTGATGTACTCCCTATGGGAGTAAGTAGCATCATCCTAGGTAGGCCATGGCTGTTTGACCATGATGTGACAATTTTTGGTCGATCAAATTCCTGTGCTTTCAATTTCAATGGCAAGAAAATTGTCATTCATTCAACCTAGCCTAAGGACAACACCAAAAGAGGAGTTAGCAGCCTGAAAGAAAAAAGGACTGGATTAAATTTGATAGGTGCAAGAGAATTAGAAAAAGACATTAATGAGGGAGCACCTATTTGGATGGTAGCTGCTAAGGAAACTATGGACCACACCCCTGTAGAACACCCTCAAGAGGTGGTCCAATTATTGAAAGACTTTGAAGACGTGTTTCCCGAGGATCTTCCCGACAATCTTCCACCTTTAAGGGACATACAGCATGCCATAGATTTAGTTCCTGGCGCGACTTTACCTAATTTGCCTCATTATAGGATGAATCCAATTGAACATCAAGAGTTACAAAGGCAAGTTGTGAACTTCTTAGAAAGGGGTTTGTTAGAGAAAGTTTAAGCCCTTGTGCAGTCCCTGCCTTGTTAACCCCTAAAAAAGATGGTACCTGGAGGATGTGTGTAGACAGCCGTGCCATCAACAAGATTACTGTCAAATATAGGTTTCCAATCCCAAGACTGGACAATATGTTAGATATGATAGCCGGATCAACAATTTTCTCCAAGATAGACTTAAAGAGTGGCTATCACCAGGTTAGGGTTAGGCCTGGAGATGAATGGAAGACCGCTTTTAAGACTAAAGATGGATTATATGAGTGGTTAGTCATGCCGTTCGGTCTGTCCAATGCACCCAGCACCTTTATGAGAATTATGAATCAGGTGTTGAAAACTTTCATCGGGAAATTTGTGGTGGTCTACTTTGATGACATTCTTATCTATAGCAAGACTAAGGCAGACCATTTAACCCACCTAAGACAAGTTTGCCAAGTCCTTAGAAAGGATAGCCTCTATGCCAATATCAAGAAGTGTATTTCTTAACACATAGAGTTATCTTTCTAGGATTCGTAGTAACATCTGAAGGAGTGTCCGCTGACCCTGCGAAAATTAAGTCAATAGTAGAGTGGCCTGTACCCAAGAGTATCCATGATGTTCGTAGTTTTCACGGTTTAGCCACCTTCTATAGGAGATTCATTAGAGGGTTCAGTACGATAGTGGCTCCAATCACTGATTGTATTAGGAAGGGAACTTTTGAATGGACTAAAGCAGCAGACAAAGCCTTCCTAACAATTAAGGAAAAAATAACACACGCACCCGTCTTGAGGTTACCCGATTTTACCAAAGTGTTCGAGGTTGCTTGTGATGCTTCTAGGGTAGGAATTGGAGGTGTCTTGAGTCAAGAGAATCACCCAGTAGCATATTTCAGTGAGAAGTTAAATGAAGCGAGACTAAGGTATTCCACCTATGATAGGGAGCTGTATGCGGTAGTTCAGGCATTACGTTATTGGAGGCATTATCTTCTACCACAAGAGTTTGTCCTATTTTCTGACCATGAAGCTCTTAGGTTCCTTAGTTCTCAAAGAAATTGAACCCTAGGCACGGAAAATGGGTAGAGTTCATACAAGCTTATACGTTCGTACTGAAACATCGTGCCGGAACTGAAAATAGGGTTGCTGATGCATTGAGTCGCCGTTCAATGTTGTTGAATTCTGTGAGCACTGAGGTAGTAGGGTTTGAAAGATTAAAAGAGGAATATCCTACATGCCCTGATTTTGGTGACATCTATCGATCCCTTCAACAAGGACCATCTAGTGAGCATAGTGATTATACCATTTTAGATGGATACCTTTTCAGAGGAAATCAGTTGTGTATTCCCAAGACCTCTGTTAGGGAATTTCTGATATGGGAAGTTCATGCTGGGGGCTTAGCAGGACATTTTGGTAGGAATAAGACCATCTTAGCAATAGAAGACTAATTCTTTTGGCCTGGTCTCAAAAGAAATGTGGCCTAGATTGTAGCTCAGTGCCGTATCTGTGCTGCTGCAAAACAGCAAAGACAGAACACCGGTCTGTACACACCCTTACCTGTCCCTGATTGTCCATGGCAGGATATCAGCATGGATTTTGTAGTAGGCCTCCCTAAGATGTCTAGGAAGTATGATTCTGTCTTTGTGGTTGTCGATCGTTTCTCCAAGATGGCTCACTTCATTCCTTGTTCTCAAACTTTAGATGCTTCGAAGGTGGCCAAGCTTTTTCTCGATCAGGTCGTTAGGCTTCATGGTTTACCCAAAACCATTGTGTCCGATAGAGATGTCAAATTTACTAGCTATTTCTGGAAAACCCTCTGGCACATGCTCGGTACCAAGCTGAAATTCTCTACTGCCTATCATCCTCAAACCAATGGCCAGACTGAGGTAGTAAACCGAAGCTTAGAAATCTGTTGAGATGCTTAGTTGGTGACAACCTAGGAAACTGGGACCTATTACTTCCTCGTGCTGAATTTGCCTATAACAGCTCAGTTAATAGGTCTATTGGGAAAAGTCCATTCGAAGTGGTCCATGGATACAGACCTAGGAAGCCTTTAGACCTAGCTCCTTTACCCACACATGCACGGGTGTCCGAGTCTGCCGAGTCATATGCACAGCATATTAGGGAATTGCATAAGGAGATTAGCCAAAAGATTCAAATGAGCAATGAACTCTATCAGCATATGACTAATTCACATAAACGATTAAAAGAATTTAATGAAGGGGACTCCGTCATGATCAAACTTAAACCTGAAAGGTTTCCACCGGGAACTATGAAGAAACTCCATGCCCGGGGAGCCGGACCTTTCAAAATAATAAAGAAAATTGGACCAAATGCTTATGTATTAGAATTACCACCAAGTTATGGCATTAGTTCAACATTTAACGTTTCAGACTTAAAAGAATACAAAGAACCTGCATTGATACCTAGTGAGCTTTTTGGTCATAATGTTTCTTTTGAGAGTGAAACACCAAATGAGTGTCCACCACCAAGTGTTCCTGAGAGAAAGGAGAGAATTGAAAGGATCTTGGATGACCAGATCATTACTACTAGAAATAAAGGCTACCAACGTTATCTGGTTAGATGGCAAGGATGTCCTGAATCTGAAGACTCCTGGATTTCCGAGAGGACCTACAACAAATTGACCCGGATGCATTAGAAACTTATCAAGCCAACCCTCACTCGATAGGGTCGAGTTCCTCCCACCCCGGGAGAATTGGTGTGGGCACCAGAATCAGGAAGAGACTCCAACCAATTCAAGTCAAATCCGAGTCCTTATGGTTGGATGAGTAAAAGAAAGTCCTGTAATTTTTTTCTTTCTTTAATTTTGAGTCCAAATAATTATGTAATTTGAGTCAATTTCAATTTTATGTTGGGACTAGTCCAGCCTGATTAATCTTGTATTTGAGAGTTGGGTCCAAATGAGTCAAGTCCAATCCATGAAGAATCAAACCAAACCTCCATGAAGATCAAACCAAATCACATTTGAAGACTAAAGAAGACTCAAGACTTATACTCCAAAGCAAGACCAAAGCCACCTCAAGTGGGGACCACATGCCACATGACACATGCCACCTCATCATCCAAGGTTGCTGCCACATCACACATATCACCTCACCATCCAAGGTTGCTGCCACATCACACATGCCACCTCACCATCCAAGGTTGCCGCCCAAGAGAAGAAAAGGGGAATTTGAATTTGAATTGGCTACAACCTCCTCCATAACTTCCTCCACTACTCATGGGATGCCCCATATTTTTCTCCACAAATTTTTCTCCATGATATTTGGTGTAGTTTGAATTCAAAATGGCTTAATAGTCTATAAAAGACTCTTAGTCTTCTTGTAAAGAAAGGATGGAAAAGAAAAAATAAAAATTTTCTTCTATGTGAGTTCTATGTACCTAAGTGGCAGTTCTAAATTCCTCTCCCTATCCCACGCCAACCCTACTTTCTCCTCCTCCATCTCCAACGCCTAAGACACTCTCCTTCTTCTCCAATCTCAAGCTAGCTCTTCAATATTCAAGGTTGATCAAGAAGACCATCACAAGGAGGCCGGCCTAATCCATTTCAAGTGATCTACCATGGCGCCAAGATTATTCTTCAACAATGCTTCCTTGACTCTTCTTTAGTTTCTCCATTTCATGACTAACGTATTTTACCAAGTTCCTAATCTCGAGGTTTCTTTGTTGTAGGGTTCTCCGGGATTCCGAACTCAAGAGGAAGGAATTACGTGCCATAATCCAGAAAACAAGAAGGGCCCTCAATTTGTAGTATGGTCTTGTCATTTGGGAGGTCTCTTCATGAGTGATCTTGATCTACTTGAAAGATTAATGCTAGGTATGTTCTAGTATTGATTAGGTCTGAAATATTAAATTTGCCTAGCTTAACTTGTGTGGTTCGAATCTTATTCCTATTTCTTTGTTATTTTGATAGTCTTATTAATTAGGTTTACGTTTGATCGTTCGAGTTCTCTTCATTAGACCTCCTTTGATACTATATGCTGAACTAATCATATGCAAATAAGAAATTGCTAAGTTAATCTTTGCTAATCTCTTTAGGGTTGCATAGTTGCATTCTCATCTTGCATGTCCCCACCAAGACATGATGGAGATGAGGAGACTGACTCAGACCGATTTGATATTGCTGATCTTACATCAGAGCCAGTTCTGGAGGTGACGGATGACTTGCCTACGAGCCCTATTGTTGACCCATCCATCTTACCTACCCAGACTCCTATTACATTCTTTCCTTCTAGATCGGACGATCGCACTCCTGTTTCTATTCCTTTTCCTATTCTCACTCCTGTTATCGATACACCTATTATTGACTTCCCTGACATTGATACTTCATTTGTACATACACCTATCATTGAAACCCCCACTGTGGATACATCTTTTGTAGATACACCGATACATTCTATAGCTGATACTACTATTCTTGATACACCTGTTATTACATCAGCTGAGACCCCTACTTTTGACTCACAGATTACTGATACTCCTACCCTTCATACTGCATCACTCATTCGAGAGCTTGGGTTTTACACACCCGGCTTTCAGCATCTCGACTCTGGACCTTCATTTGATAGCACACCTCTTCCAGCGGTGGCTGAGATGGTTGACCCGATCACTTTTATTCCTGTGGAGGATATTGCATCTACCTCTACCGTTCTAGCCAGAGGTCAGACATATACTTGTCACAGAGACGTGGTCATCGCACCCCTCCATAGCCGACCAGGACCAGACTTAGAGATCTTTGATCGAGATGACCACGAGCTCGATCTTCTACTGATACCAGACCGATTGAGATCGGTTCATCTTCTGATGATTCTATGGATGAGGATTAGGACTCTTATGTACTTTTAGATAGTTTGTTTTTGTGCTTATATGTACCTTTATCTTTGTTATGTATCAATTTGCTGTACAAACTCTAAGTTTATATGAAAATCTTGTTGTTCCTCATCTCTATGTTTGTGATGCAAATGAATGTTCTATCCTGAATTGCTTTTATACCTCTATGTCTTCACTTTTAATTGAATAAATTTCTTAAAGCTAAAAAGGGATGCAGTTTAGAAAATGAATTTATTATGCTATTTCTTGACTATTCGATTTATTTTTTTCCCTACCTTTTTAATGATAACAAAAAGGGAGAGTAATTTAATGAGATTTAACTATAAATGAATATTTCACTAAATAAAAGTGGAGTAGTTTTGATATAAAGGATAGATAAATTTTAAAAAACTGAATTGAAAATCATTTACAAAATTTTTTAAGAAAAAGGGAGCTTTACTTTTTGTTCATTTGAAAATCCTTTCAAAGCAAATTTAACCCTTAAAACCCTCTTTCAATGTTGAAAATATTTTACAAATTTTGTTATGAATCATTGATTCAGGGAGAGCTTTGTTATTTGCTGAAATTTCTTATAGAGTATCATGATACATGCTTTCTATGCATTTAAATAAATACCAAAGTTCTGATACTCTCTATCTTTGTAACAAGCTCTAACTCTATTACTTGTGTTCTGAATTGGCATATCTTTACTGCAAGTAATGTTGATATACTTAATGCTTTTAATGTTATGCATCTTGATCAATTCACTTAAAGCTTTATTTTTAAAGCAATTTATACTTAAGGGTTTTGTCATCATCAAAAAGGGGGAGATTGTTGACTTCACTAATTGATTTTGATGATAAACAAAATAGTTAAGTATAAGTTGAGGACTAATGATTTTCTTTAAGTATATTTTTATTGAAAAGGTGCTCACAAAATTTGAAGAAGCCAAATTGTCTTGAAAAAGCCAAGTTTGAAAGAAAAGTTTGCTCAAAGAGGACTTGGATACTTAAGAGATGGTTGAATGGATGGCCAATCTAAGTAGAAACTTGTTTCAGCTCAATTCAGTAGTTTTGTGTATTTTTAGTGAAGTGTCGACTCAAATTGTTGACACATGACATGAAGTGTCGATACATGAAGAAGAAGTGTCGACTCAGGCCGGTACGCAGCAATATTTCAAATGGCATAGATGAAGTGTTGACACATGGACCTGAGATGTCGACTCATGGTGTCGACACATAGATCAACACATCGCCTAAGACTTTCAAGCCACAAAACTTGCAGAAGTTGAAGGAGCAGCTGAAGTGTCAACATATGGAAGCAAGATGTCGACTCAAGGTGTCGACTCAACTGAGAAGGTGTCGACACATCTGAGATTTCCAGAGAATCTAATTGGAGCTTTTTGAACTATGTGTCGACACAAGAAGAATATGTGTCGACTCAAGAAGAACATGTGTCGACCTTATGTGTTGACTCAACTGAGAAAGTGTCAATACATGAAGTTCTGGTAACAGTAATGGATAGTTTTTTCAAACGCAAAACTCACCCAAAATGTCTCAAACAGCTAGTTTTTCAAGTGTAATGGCTAGAATTCAATTTTGAGGCCTTGGAAGGGTATTTATATGCTCCAAATCAAATCAAAAAGAAGGATATTTAAGAACATTAAAGAGCTTTGAGAAAAGAGAAGAGAAGTGAGCTTTAACTCCTATTCCTTCAAGTTTCAACCACCTTCAAGCTAAAGGAAGCCTCCAAGAATTCAAGAGCATTGAAGACCATCCATACTTAGGCATTCAAAAGGTTTCAACAAGTGCAAAGCAACTCTACATCGAGATACATCGACATATTTGCTTTGTTATTGAAAGCTTACATTGGTTGTTTTTTTCTAAACCTTATTTCCTGTAAGGGTTCTTAGTTAGCCTATTGTAAAACCAAGTGAGGTTATTGGTAAGCCTTAAAAACCAATTAGGTTGGTGGTTAGCCCGCAAAACCACTAAGGTTCTTGGTTAGCCCGAAAAACCAAGGAAGGTTGTTAGTTAGCCTTGTGAAAACAAATTAGGTTCTTGGTTAGCCCGCAAAACCAAGTGAGGTTGTGACTTGTGATCCTTGTAAAAATAAGTCAGATTTTGATTAGTGAGCCCAGAAAAATAATCGACTGTAATCGTGTGATTATAGTGAATTCCCAAGGGGATCTTGGAGAGTGGATGTAGGTTCATGGTTGGCACCGAACCACTATAGTTCTTGGTATTTGTGATTGCCTGATCTCGCTCTCTCTTTGCTCTTTATTTATTGCTCTTAATTTTCGCTGCACTTATATTTTAGAGCATTGCATTTGAATCATAGTACCTTGCTTATATATATTTGTTAAATTAGATTGCCTTGCCTTGTATCAAAGCAAGGATTGACAGACTGAGAGCTCTTTCTTGATTCTATGGGTGGTGGTGCATGGCCGTTCTTAGTTGGTGGAGCGATTTGTCTTGTTAATTCCGTTAACGAACGAGACCTCAGCCTGCTAACTAGCTACGCGGAGGCATCCCTCCGCCAGCTTCTTAGAGGGACTATGGCCGTTTAGGCCACGGAAGTTTGAGACAATAACAGGTCTGTGATGCCCTTAGATGTTCTGGGCCGCACGCGCGCTACACTGATGTATTCAACGAGTCTATAGCCTTGGCCGACAGGCCCGGGTAATCTTCAAAATTTCATCATGATGGGGATAGATCATTGCAATTGTTGGTCTTCAAAGAGGAATTCCTAGTAAGCGCGAGTCATCAGCTCGCGCTGACTACGTCCCTGCCCTTTGTACACACCGCCCGTCGCTCCTACCGATTGAATGGTCCGGTGAAGTGTTCAGATCGCGGCGACGCGAGCGGTCCGCCACCCGCGACATCGCGAGAAGTCCACTGAACCTTATCATTTAGAGGAAGGAGAAGTCGTAACAAGGTTTTCGTAGGTGAACCTGCAGAAGGATCATTGTCGAGACCCAGACGAGAAAAGACCCGCGAACGCATGAACGAACCGCGACCACGACGGGAAGGCCCCGGTCGAACCGTCGCGTCGCCGATCGCCCCGCCTCCCCGCACCGCGGGGGCGGCGGGCGGAACAGAACCCCGGCGCCCCAGAGGGAGCCAAGGAACAGGAGAGCGGGAGCGGGGTGAAAGATTGTACCCTGAAAGCCAATTGAAATATTGTAATTTTGATCCCAAAATCAATGAATTGACATTTTATAAAGGCATTATTTTCATCATTTGCTGTGTCTTTTTGATTTTATGATGAACCCCATAGATTAGGGCTATGGTTCTAGGGTTATGATGAGATCATACCAGTGAGACCTAAAGCCTTAAAACCCTAATCTAAAATATTCCTGGTCGATGGGACATTGAGTTGGGATCAATGTTTCCGGCAAGACCAGCACATCCTATATATTTTGTAATAAGGGTGACTGATCTCACAGTCACTTGTGTTTGACACTAATACTAGGATGTGAGTGTTCATTAGAGAATGAGTTCACTGAATTGATCCAGATTGAAAATATCTAATGGAACCTTATCTGTTTGTCAATAGATAATTCTCATAGTGGGAGTAGTGCATGTGGTCCTTTGACCTGAGACTACCATAGTACCTTATATACATGAATCCATACTTTGGTTCGCAGTCAATCATGACACTGAGTCATGCACGAGGTGATACTGGTTATGGTGGATTGTATATGGAGGTTGTGAGTAGGTCAACAAGGAATTGATCACCCTAGTAAGAGAGAATAGCATCCAGCTAATTTCAAATGATGGATTCAGGAAACCTTTGATCAAAGTATGAACATTAGAGTTATTTTCTAATGGTTCATTAATGAATCATCATTATAAAGATTGAGCTAGGGATGAATATGAAAATTGGATTTGACAAGAATCCATATTCATAATCATATTCGGGATGCAAGTTGATCAAAGGACTGAATTGCCCGGTAACTCACCACTGAAGGGTATTTTGGTAATTCCACCAAAATTCCACATCTTCCGGGTAGACATGATACGTTGCTAGACGTCAATCTTGTCTTGTAGGTATATGATTGAGTCATGGTAATTCAAATCAGTCAATTTGAATTAGATTCTAATTGATCGAGTCGAGCTAGTTTGGGTTGACCTAAATCGGCTTAGTTGAGATCTAACCGAATTAAGTCAAATAGCACTCGGACCTACTGCTGGCTAGGTGTGGAACCCAATGGGTCACACACAAAAGAAATTGATGAAGGATTTAATTTGGAATTAAATCGTGTTTGCAGGATAAACACACTAGCATGTGTTGCAGACCAAATTTCTATTCGAATCAGATTCGAATTTGGTTCCGAATTGGGCTTAATTGGGTTCTAACTGAACCAGATTAAGGTCCAATTTATTTTTTAGGACATTGGGCTAACCCATGGCTGAACCCAAGTGAACTTAGTTCACTGAGACCCTCTCTCCAAGCCGCCCCCTCCCTTCTCTCACCCACGCGCACGCCAAGAAAGAAAGTCCACGCGCGTGGACTTCTCTTAAAACACGTGAGAAGAAAAAACGTCGGAGAAATTTCTGAATAGGGGCATTTCAGATCCTTGTCTAGCACCCTTGGATCTGGATCTGATGGCCAGAAAAAATTAAGGAAAAGATCCGTCGCTTTTCGGTCGCAAATCCGTCTCCAAAAGCCGCGATTCTCCTGAATTTTTTCCGAGAGTCCTCCTCGTCGGAAAAATGAAAATCAAATCAGAGAATCATGATTTTTGGTTGAGGGGACGCGTGAGGAATGAGGGATCGTGATCCCTGGGGTTTCAGAGGGTTGCGTTGTTTCGAGATGACACCCCTCTGAGATCTATAAATAGGGTTGGGGTTCTCGGGGGTTTTCACGTAACATAGTTCAGAGATCCAATTCCCTTTCTTCCTCTCCAGAATACTCCTTCCTCTTGTTCTTGTTGGGTATTGTTTCCCTTACAGAGGTATCCTCTGTCGAACTCTGACCCTAAACCAGAATAAGAAGAGGTCTTGAACGGTAAAGGAAAGAAAAAGGAAAGGATCTATTCTTCTTTTCCTTCTTGAAGTTAAGACTTTGCCTGTCTTAATTTTTCTTCCAATTCAATTCAAGAAAGGGATTCAAGAAAGGGATTCTTGAAGAAATTCAAGAAGAGGAAAGAGGAAGAAAAAGAAATTTTCAAGAAAGAAAATTTCAGCCTAAAGGTCCAAGAATTGAATTCTTGAAAAAGAATTCAAGAAGAGGAACCAAGAAATAGAATTTGTTGTCTTCATTGTTTTTCTGTGTGGATCACCATTGGAGGGTGAACATTTGGGCACCTGGTGGAGATTCAGAGTTTGGATTTTGCGATACAGGTTAGTATCTTAATTTGAGATTAAAATCTTATATAAACATCTTATATGTTTTAATTCTTTTAAGGAGATTTTGGGTGAAGGTTTGGTGAAGATTTCATAAAGATAAAAATTTTGAAATCTATAATTCCGCCTTGCCACCGAACCTTACAATGGTATCAGAGCCTCCTTATTAAGATTTAAAATATATATTCTGAATTTTTAGATGCATATTTATAGTAACATGAGATGTAATATATGTTTGTTATAATGTCACCAATTAGGGTTTTCACTCAAACCCTAATTGTTGTAGAGATATGCATAGAGATCTAGTCATCATACTGAAATAAGGTTGCCCTGGCATAATGGTGGATCCATTATGTGGTAAATGGTTGTCCTAGTATGATGACACACCATTCACATTTTTGTGTTAATTATGCATATATGTTTGATGTATGCCACTAATTAAGGTTTTCACTTAAACCTAATTTGCATAGAGATATGTTAGCCTTCTAGTCATCATACTGAAATAAGGTTGCCCTGGCATAATGGTGGATCCATTATGTGGTAAATGGTTGTCCTAGTATGATGACCACCAATCACATTTTTGTGTTAATTATGCATATATGTTTGATGTATGCCACTAATTAAGGTTTTCACTTAAACCTTAATTTGCATAGAGATATGTTTAGCCTTCTAGTCATCATACTGAAATAAGGTTGCCCTGGCATAATGGTGGATCCATTATGTGGTAAATGGTTGTCCTAGTATGATGGCACACTATGGCACATATTTGCTAGAATGTGCTTTGTTTAATAAAGCCCTCTTTAACAACATACTAAGTTGTAGTGTCATATACCAAAAGCAAAAATAATCAATATGATTAGTTTATCATTCGGTGTCTAGGAAAAGTGGTTCATGATCGGTAAAGAGGACGTGGTTTTTTAATTGGTTCCGTTGACTGACCTGGCCAATTCTTATGGTGTTTAAGGAAAGCAACGGGGGGACTCCCACCACTCTCCCACTTACCTGGCCGGTATGATTAACTTAATTATTGATTAATATGCTCAGTGTAATATTCACTACATAGGCTTTCCTTCATGCCAAGTCATTATTATGTTATGATCCATATTAGGTTTGTTGTGTACACACAAGGCCTTTTTTCTTTATGGTGACTAACATAATTTTTTCTTGGTACATTTGATGCTTATGGAATGATTTAATATAATACTTTGTTGTGTACACACAAGGGTATTATGATTAATATCATAACTATATAGCAATGAAGGGTCTAACTTAACTAAAATATTATAGTTTGTTGTGTACACACAAGGCTATTAATATTTTAGAGGCCAAGATAAGTTGAGAATTGTATGAATTACAATTGGAAAGAGTTTTCCTACTTTGAACTTATATAAGATTTGTTGTGTACACACAGGTCTTTTATAGGAATTAGGATCTCAACCCACTAAGAGAACAATTAGGGTTTTCTCGATCATCACATTGAGGGTTATGATGCTTGATAAAATAGTGGGAGACATAATTAAGTTAAAGTCCTAATTTAATATGTTTTGTCAACATTGATTGTCTGCTTATGTAATGTTGTTTGTTAATGTAGATTAATGGCCTCTTCACTCTCACTCCGTAGCATTCTTGATGCAAATAAATTGACTGGACCAAACTATGTTGATTGGTTGAGAAACCTGAAGATAGTACTCAGCCAAGAAAGAATTTCTTATATTCTTGATACCCCAACCTTGGAACCATTAGGGGAAGATGCCTCACAAGAGGATAAGACCACATATAACACGTGGCAAGACTCACTTACTGTCAAGTGTATAATGCTTGCCTCTATGACCAATGAGTTACAGAGGCAACATGATAGCATGGACACAAACTCCATATTGCTCAATTTAAAAGAATTTTATGGAGAACATAGTCGAACTGCAAGATATGAAATATCTAAGCAGTTATTCCGTGCAAGGATGACAGAAGGTACATCCGTACAAGACCATGTATTAAAGGTTATGACCTAATCACCCGATTGGGTCAATTGGGTTTTGTTATGGATGGGGAGTTGAATCAGGATTTAATCCTGCAGTCACTCCCAGAGTCATTTTCACAGTGTTCTTAATTATCATATGAACAACTTAACACTTCCTTGCCTGAGCTGTTGAATATGTTAAAAACAGTGGAGAGCCATTTAAAGAAAAACAAGCTCCACTTCTTCTTGTGGAAGGTTTAAACAAGAAGAAATAGGCAAAAAGGGTTCCAAGAGGAGGTTAAACACCAAAAGGGGGGCATCAAGAAAAGAAAGGAAAGAAGGCCTCCGGAAAAATGACCTGCTTTCATTGTGGCAAGCCGGGTCACTGGAAAAGAAACTGCAAGGTTTACCTTGCAAGTCTGAAGCCTGGTGCTAGTAATGCACCAAAAGGTATGTATGAGATACATGCAATTTTGTCATTAGACTCTTCTAATTCAAACTCTGGGTATTGGATACTGCTTGTGGTCATCATATCTGCAAATCATTGCAGGGACTACAGAACATTAGAGTTTTGAAGGAAGCGACTTCGAGCTCTACGGTGCTGGAGGAGATCCATCCAAGCAGAAGCTGTAGGGACTTATATGTTGAAGCTGCCTTCTGGGAAGATTTTAGAGTTAAAGAATTGTTATTTTTATGCCTAGAATCATTAGAACATCATATCTGTACCCTTGTTACTTAAACAAGGATATATTATGAATGTAATGAGCAGTGGCTGCTCAATCAGTTTTTCTAATGAAATAATATTTAATGGCATATTTTGCAATGGTCTCTTAACTTTATCTTCTGATGACAATATATACATGTTAGTAATAAACGAAAAAGAGATGAAGTAAACAATACTTTACTTTGGTGACTGTCGTCTTGGACATATAGTGAGCAGAGGATTAACAAGTTATACAAGGAAAATTCCTTAATCCTTATGACTATGAATCATTAGGAACTTGTGAATCATGTCTCATGGGTAAAATGACCAAGACTCAATTAGTGGACATAAGAAAGAACACAGAGTTATTAGGCCTTCAACACAATGATGTATGTGGACCT